>JACCHX010000001.1:13152500-14382500 GCA_018907135.1 Kradibia gibbosae | reverse complement strand
GATACAGATATTAACAATCGACGTTTAGGAATATTTTAAATTCAATATTCATGTAAATAATGATTTCATCAACGTGAAAAATCTTCGCCAAAAAAATTCATGTTCATTTCTTTTAACATGTGCACGTATATTATTAATTAAAAAATCTCTAATATTTTTTTCATTTTTTTCACATTCACAACTTATGAAAGCATCCATTGTTTACAGATATTTCTTAAATTCTATATATTTAAACAGAGAAAAAAAGTTTTAATATTAAGACGTTATAGTTTATTTCCCGCGTTTTAAACTTGTATATATTCTTATAGTAATTTTACACTAAATATAAGCCTTCGATTCAAATTGTCAAATGACAAAAACTTATTTATTTATTCTAGATATTAAAATTTAAAAATTTCAAGAAAATGTACCATTTAAGCCGCTGTGAAAAAAAAGCATTGCATTTGATACATAAGTTGCACACTTTATGCATTGAAACAAATATTTTACAAATGTATTCAGAGTTTTTAGATTTAATTTGTTCATAATGCGAATATCAGAACTCTATTTTAAATTTGACAAGCGTTTCAAATCAAATAGTTATATTTTTTTCTTATATTTATTATGCAAAAAATCATTAATATGCTTTTATCATGATTTTTTATCCGATTAAGAAAATGACGTTTGATGAATTGATATACATACACACATGTTAAATATTATCATGAGCTTTAATTTCAATAATACATTTCTGAATCGTGTGATTAATGATGTATTTATACAATACAATATTGTAGTTATAGCCGTAGTTAACTGCACGCATAAAACTGGAGTAAAAATCGATAAATTGAGGCTATGGTTAGCATAATAACTATCGGAAGCTATTCAAATAGGATTCATTAATTAGCAACTACTTTTCGCGGAATAGTCTCATTAATACTTTTTTTTCTGTATTAAGCTCAGTTCTGCGTATTCAAAATTCGTGCGTGTCATTTCATAAAATGCTCAACGTCTGTCATAAACTACGCATCATATTCAGACGTACAGTAAATTGAAGAATTTTAACGCTTTCCTCATCATGTTTAATTTTAATATATTCTGCCGCAACTACTGTATTTACTTTTATAGCATTGTGCTGTTCGAGAGCTCGGTTGATCTATATCTAGCTCAAGAAACGCGACATAAAAGTAAATGTGTAGACTCAAACATAGATGATTCTAATAAGGAGATCGTCTGAGCTGGAAAATGAATTGGGCTTTAAAACGCCTATAGAGGAAATCAATATCAATGTAAAATAGAATTAATTTTGCTACATTTGCGCGTGCACGTATGGGCGATCGACCTACCTTCTCATTGGAAGCTATTATTAAAATTACTTATTAATTTTCAGATACAGTTTTACACGTGACAATTAAAGGATATTGCTTTATAAATAGAAAAATGCATTTATTGAAAAAAAAACGAGCTTTTTAATTAAAGCTTATCATAATATTGGTTGCATTACAACGAGGAAAACCAAAATTAAATAATCACTTCGGCTTAATTTTAAATGTTAATTACAAATTATTTATCAGGCGAGAATTAAATTTGTTTAATGAATAGTCTAAATCAATATATTATGAATATTGAGGAACAATATTCTAATTGTAAAAATATAATTGATGAATACAAGGGGGAATAATGATAATTGTAGGCTCAATTAAATATTCATTGGTAAATAAGTAGAGGCCAAAATCTAAATTTCCTGTATTTATAAATATCATATTTACATAATGACGCGATATTTTTACTGAAAAATATATTAAATAACTAATGCGAAGTTGTTAATTCCTTCGACAAAGTCAATAGCCTAAATTGAAACTGTGGATGTGCAAGAGCTCATTAAAAATGAAGTAAGCGTAAATTTTACGTGGCTTTTATACAAATACGGCGCGACAGATCGATCTTACACAAAACAAGCACACGATTTTCTTTTTAGCGACTCGAGTGAGCCGTCGATTCGAGCATCGTGGATTTGTGCAATTTTGCATAAACTCCCGACGATCAGTAAAGCAGCAAGACGTGCTCGGCTCCTTGTTTGCTAAGCCCCAAGAAAGCAATAGCTGAATCGTAAGATTCAGAGAATAAAAATCCCGGAGCGCGAAGAAGGCAAAGGCCCGGCGGCGGCGGCTTCGGATCCAATAAATCCCCATAAGGCTCGGCGCTCGGTAAGATTGCGATTAAGTGCTGCTCTTGATCCCGCAGGGGGATAAGGCAGTTTCCACCGGCGGGGCCGGTCGATACTTCAGGAAGTTCGTACCGACTTGCCGCTATGAGCGCGATTGGCGCGAACACAATACTACAAGTCCATAACACTTTGCCGAAATTCCCCGGTGCGGCTGCGATACGCGGCCCTACCATTGTGATAATCCCTATATGACGAGTTGCCCAAACTGTGGAGTGCAATTTCACGATAACTAGAGATTTTCAAGTCACTCGCAATGCTTATGAGCGACACTCTTGGCAGTCTCGGCAATTTTGACACGCTGTTCGTCAAAAACTACTTGCCCGGTTAGGCATTATTAGCCCAGATTTATGGGAATTTAACGGATTCTTTGAATTATCTTTTATATATATATATGTGTGTGTATGTGGGTGCGTATGTATGTATAGTCATGAGCCAAGCTTATTCAATGTGTTTATTTATTTTTATTCATATACACTTTAACGTTTTCCTGCAAATAAGCATATGAATTTTTATAAAAATATTTAGTCGCTCGACCGAGCTGTTTAAATTGATAAAAGCTTCAATTTTATTCATCAAGAAACTTTTCGACCAGTGCATTGAATTCATTCGGATATCGCAAATGTAAATTATGCGAGCCGTTTTTGAAAATCTCTACCCTAAAATATTAAATTAGTTATTACTCGTATCGATTTTATTGCTGTATTTCATCCCATAAAAAGTAAATTTACCTTGAATTCTTTATTTTTGCTTTCAAATAATTTGGATGCTCTTCCAAAACCAAGACATCTTTTGATCCATGTACTATTAAAGTAGGACATTTAATTTTAGCTAAATCGCTTTTACATATGTCTCCATCCTTTTTATAGTAAATAGCGTGCATCGCATCGACCCAAGCGCTCCAACCTTTCCTAAAATATTCCTCTCCGTACAAAGAAATGTACGGTTGTTTCATTCGTTCTGACCAAGAGTCTATATTCCTTAATTCTAAACGTGAATATTTGAGTAAAAAGTAAAATTTTATTTTATTTTTACGCTCACTCGTCACAATATACGTTACGAATAAAATATGACTCCGTATTACCTTCGTAGATAATCATTTCTCCTGGTGCAATATATGCATTTGTTCCAGCAACGATTAATTTTTTAACACATGTTGGATATTCTGCAGCTAAAATAAGTGCTGTAATGCCACCATCGCTCCAACCGACTAAAGAAAATTCATTATACCCTAAAGCTTTCATAAGATTGCAGGCCCAAGTGGCGTCTTGCTTAAAAAAATCTAATGGAAACGATCGATTTGGAGGTATAGACTTTCCGTACCCTGGAGCATCCCAACTAATAATAGTTAATTTTTTTTTATCAAGGTGATCGATCTGAGGCTTAAAATCGGTCCATATTGAACCTGAAATTTTTTAAATAATTGAAAACTTTCCACCAAATTTAAAACGATTAAACTTCGATTAGTTTTTACTTATATATGTACATATCCTATTCTATCTTAACTATAGCAAGTATTAATAATCATTGTTGCATTCATATATTATTATTATCATAAAATAACGTTTTTTTTGTTATTTACCCATTGCTCCGGGTAATAATAGCACTGGATGATTGCCTGCTCCAGTTCTTACATAGTTGATATCAACTCCATCTACTCTAATTTTTCGTTCCTGGATAAATAAAATTAAAGATTCATGAACCTTATGAGTAATGTATCCATTTACTTAAATTAAAATGACTCTTACTTCAATTTCACTGGCACTATTTGACGAACTTGACATGTTACGTATGTGTCGAGAGACCAAAATTGAAGTTCCTGTATTATTTGTAAGAAACTTGGAAAGATTTTTTATTATTGGCAGCATTTAACTTTGCGAATGGTGACCATTAAGTACTGCTAACTGAAGTATAGATTATATAGCTAGGAAACTCACTTGTACTTTAGGAATCTTTTTTGTAATAAAAATGAAAATGGATGTTTTTACAACTTTTTTTTGTTAATTAAGTAATAATTATAATACGTAAATTATTATCAAACATATTTTGCATCCTTTTTATGGTACATAATTTGTCTTACTTATACAAATTCTTTATTGCTTATTGAATACTTTTTTAAAAAGTTATTTTTGAAAATTTATTATTTTTCATATTTTAATTTTGTTTATTTTGTATAAATTTATTTTTATTAGTAATAATGGGTATAATGTAGAATTGATTATTTATATATATTAGTAAATAAAAATGATTCTCTGGTGGAGTATACTTAAAATCATACTCATGTAATATACTAATAAAATTTTATTTTAATTCATCACAAATTACAAAATAATAAATAAATTAATCACAATTTAATTTACAAGATATTGTAATTATAATTATTTTAGTATAGTATTAATTAAGAATAAGAAATCTCTTTATGAATTTATTAATCCTTTACGTACTTAAGATTATTTATTATCAGATATTACGATTATTTTCAGTAAACAATAAAAAATCATTGCTATAGCAACTTTTTATATTAAAATTTGACTTAGTGAGTTAATTCATTAATTAGTAATTTTTATATATGTAATAATGTATTTTGCGAGAATTATTGCAAAAACAAAAACTTTTTTCGAAATTACCAAAATAATAAACTAAAAGTAATATTTAAATTTAATAAAAAACTACCATGTATTATAAAAAAAATTATAGAAATGGGTTTTCCTACTAATGACAAGATATTATAATTTTTTCATTCTATTTTTTAGAACTGTATTTTGCTAAAGAATAATTCGATAACATGATTTTTTTGAAATTACTTTTATATAAGATAATAGATTTTTTTATCTTATTTAAAGCATAATATTTTTGAAAATTTAAACACAACAATTTGAATACAATTAACAATTACATATGTAAATCAAATACATTTAATAAATTCAATACAATTTCAATTTGTTTTTCGATTTTAGATTTCTAATGTAATTAGTAAATTAATTATGTAAGAAAAAAATAATCAAGAAGATTTAGAAAGTTGTTTTATCAACATTCCTTTTTTTTTACTCTTCGCTGGATATTTAAATTTTTTATTTTCATTAATATTTATAAAGAACGGATTATATTGTACATTTAATATCTATTTACATATGACTTTTCAGTAATAAAATTATGTTAAAAAATACGTGCATTTTCATGTAAATATAATCTTATAGAATGCAAGCTTATTTTTATCGTTATATTTTTAATTTGTAATTTATTTCTTACCATATTAAGCACTGAAAATAAAATAATTTAAAAAGGGCTTAATTGATTTAAATTTAAAACAAAAATAGATTTCTTATGCTCTATTTTATTCAGTCGAGCGTTAAAAGATACATAATGAATGGTAAATACAGATTTACTACTGATCAATGTTTTTTGATTAAATGTACACAGTGAGAGTTGCACAATGTGTGATCTGCAATCATATATTGGCCTTATAAAATACTGTTTCAAAATATGCATATCAAACATTTATAATAAGAAAAAGACGCTCTCCTACTAAAATAAACATAAAATGTATAAAAACTAATTAGAGTCTTTAAAACGTTGATCTATACATATCGCGAATTATAAATGATATAAATGTCATTTACATATCTCCCTATGATGATAAACTTATAAAATAATAAATAAAAATAAACTTTTCTTTATTTTATAGAGAGAACTGATATATTTGTATTTTCTTTTAAAGAAATTTTTACCTTTATGTCGTTTTTAAAAATTGATATATTGTTACAATAAGTAATATAAAACATTTAATCATTGCAGTTTTGTATTGACTAATTTTAGCGACGTAAAGTTTAAAAAATTTTTAGAATCTTGAGACATTCGTTTTTCAAATATGTCTCCTTTGTTTGGATGTAATGGCTCTTACTTATTAAGAGGCAAACTATTAAAAACAGATATTTTTAAAGGTAATCTTAAATTAAATGAATGATTAGCGAATGAGTATGGAAATTGCTTATCATGAATCTTGTTGAGACTTTTCTTGTGCTTTATGATATTCATCAGTCAAATGTTTCTTGTATTTCGTTTGATCATTCCATAGTTCTGCTGCTTGAGGATTTAGAGGACTGTCATTATTAGGTTCTGAAATAATAGCTTACAATATTATATATGTATAAAACAAAAAAACCTACATTCTTAAAATATTAAAATCGGCAACCAATTGGAATTCGAAAGGTATTGAAGTAACTTGTTCAGATATTAAATTGATATGTATTCTTAAAATTTTTTATTTAAAAATTGTTTTTTTATATTGCTGCTTATCAAAATTTGTAAAATCTTAAAGTTTCATCCTTTTTGTATATATTTTTTAAAAAATAATTAAACTTGAAATGATTATTTAAAATAATATTATGAGATGAAACAAAAATATGGCACTATACATAAATGGTACAAGTCCATCAATCTTTAGAGAAAACAGTTTGAGGTTACTTAGAATTTATTGATCATATTAATAATTTCGAACTTAATTGTAAACTTGAATACCTTAAAAATTGTATTAACAAATTAGTGAAAACCTTTTTTTTTTTTAATTTATAAAGATTTTTATGTATACAATTTTGAATTATTACATTTCTGGTTTTAAAAAGGATTTTTTTTGTGAATAGTAACAGCAAAATTCTTTATCAGTGAAATTCTTTACATTACTAATGCATATTTGTTGAGTCAGAATTAAAAAAAGAATATGTCATTATGATAAACACTTCATTAGTCGTTTAGAAAGTAAAATAGAAAATGATTGTCAAAAACAATATTGTTGATATTACAATATTCAGTCTACAAAATATTATTAACAGATATGTAAAATGGAATCACTATTCACATGCTTTAAATTTTTTTAAGCTTATTGGATTGTAATAATAAATATAACAGGATATTGTAAAATTAAATATGTTGCACATAATTAAGCATGTAGACTCTCATATAACTAGAGTTAAGAAAGTGGCATTATAATGCTGACTAATAGATCAATATATTGTAAAATTTAATTTTTATAATTTGCATGAAAACTATGTAAGAATGTTGCAAAAATGTAATTTAATTAACAATTTTTTTGAGCCATTAACAATAAAAGTAATAAAACATTTTATAAGGCAATGGTGATAAAAATTTTTTAATCGTAATATAAAACAAAATATCTTGAATTCGAAATTTCAGCTAATTAAATTAATTGGCTTTAATCGAGTAGCATACTAATACATACCACCGAGTAACGATTGGATCGATAAAAGAATAGTGCGCACATCATAAAGAGCACTCCATTTATCCTTTAAAATATCCAAGCATATATTACCAACACTATCAACATTGGGATGAAAGCATGGTGTCATAAAACGTACAACAGGTGCACTGTATGGGTAGCTGTGTGGGAATTCTAGGGTCAACTTGTATGTCAAGCCAGCGTAAACCTGTAAAACGATTACATAAGAATCATGACAAATGCATGTAACGAATACACTGTCTTTGAATATCTCAGATAATCGTACCGTATCATGAGGTCCACTGATCGTACCGACCCATTTAAATAAATTTTCTCCTTCGGGAAAGGCAGAAACACCTTTTTCGGTACTCATCATTAACACCATAAGTTCCTTCTGTAAGCTATAAAAGTATAACAAAGACTGAATTATGAAGATCAATAGGTTATGTTATTTTAACCTTTGATAAGATTTTAAAATCGAAATTAGATGCTCGAGCTGATATAACATTGGGACCAAGAACCATGTAAACAAACTATTCCGGCCCCTAAGGTCACATCAAGGCGTAAAATTGAAAAGTGGTAGAGACCATTTTTGAGATGCTTCGTAATATTGTCTTTCATACCGTTTGCTCACTGCGTGATTGTCTTTGGGCATATTTTGTTTCTCCTCTCGCGCCTTACTTTGCGCCCCATGTGACGAATAAAATGGATTTATATTCTGAGCCATTATAAGTTTTGGTGATCGATTAAATTTTGTCAAAAAGTTATTCTCCGAATGCCAGATCGTTCGATAATCCACACTCACTTCGGTCGAGGAGGTACACAACAGTCACTGAGGGGCTTCGGAAATTTGAATGCTGCTGATCATACTGACGGCGTCGAAAACATTCGAGCGTTCGACGCGTCAACAGCTGTTTACATTCAATTGTATTTTGTGCGCATGCGCCCCGATGCTCGGCGATCTTGGATTTGTAAATAAAGCTCTTGTTTGTTGCAATATTTGGGAAGCTTGACAGTCGGACGCTGGCTGGATTAACCGGGCCGGGCGGGGGGTGGGCAGGGGGGGTCGACGACGACGACGACGACGACCATTATTTATGGGGAGGAAGATCGGCGACCGCGTAATTATTTTACGCGGCGCATTAAGTGCCCAAAGTGGCGCTGATTCATTGTTCGGGAGAATTGATTTTGTCGAGCTAAGTTGGGCTCTAAATTTTATGAATGTATAGTAGGTGCTTTATTCACAGATGATTTCTTCGATTTTTCATTTAACTAATTTTACCCGAACGCCAATATGAAAGCCCAACTCGAGGGATCGTCGGCTCGTAAGCGCAGCGGACGACCGATCGCCCAAGCAATGACCTCTAATCGCATTGTTGAAAATGTGTGTTTAGTATTACAATGCAGCGTACGCACGCAGCGTACGTGGTGCAAACGCGTGCTTGTGTGCTGTTGTCTGTCTGGCTGTGTGTGCGTCTGAATTCCTCGGGCATTAAACTTTTACTTTAAATGGTTGTGCGAAATCTCGATACGTGCACCCATCGCTTATGGTTACGCAACTGGGCTCAAATAATAATAATAATAATATTAATCTCGAATTCTCAATTGGCGAGTTCGAAATTCGAAATCGAATTGTGAAACGATCGAGCGCTGCTCGTCATCAATCGTTGTAAGAGCAAAGTCAACCGCGACAGTTGAGGATCGATTAGGCATCGAAGCTCGACCACCAGTGCCGTAAATTACAGTAGTCGGCAAATTGATAAGCCAATCTTACTAAGAGCAACGCTGGAAGCCCCCCGCCCCGTTCAAGCATAAGCGCGCAGACGAAAAGCCGCGTTAGGGTTGGGTTGGGGGCTCTCGATAGTGAAAAACACCTTCTGGGCGGGCGAGCGATCCTCGAGCGATGTTCGTTCTTTGTTTTTGTTTGTTTTTTTTTTCCCGTTTCAGTAGCCCGTGGCCTAGGGGGGACCGGGGCCTCTCCTTTGCGCGTAACACAAGCGGGCCTCGATTGGCCTCAGTGCCGCTTGTCATCCTCGCCTCCGCGCGATAACTCGTTTGGCAGGAGGATAATGTAGCAGGGCTCGAGGCGCTCGAGCGGCCAGTCGGCGACGGGAAGCTCGGGGCTGCGCGAGGCTAAGGCGTCGGGCCGAGCCTTCAATTGAGCCATCGGATATCAATAAAGGCCGGACTCGCGGAGACCAGGGGAGCAGAAGTCTGCCGCGTCAAAGGCCGAGCATCGGCTCCGAGCCTAGGCGCTCGATAGCCGGGATAAGGTAGAAAACGCTCGTCGGGAGGACGGCCGCTTTGGCCTGGATGCGCCGAGCGGACGCCTCGGTCCGCCGACCTCATGTCCTGACGAAAGAGGGGCGGAAGGGAGGATGGCCGGGGCCCAGGGGACCCCCGAATCCGAGGTCGGGAGCTTCGAGTGCTTTCAGAATTACACGGCACCCGAGGTCTTCGTTCAGGGCCTCGCTGGCATCGTCGACCAGCAAGACGTCGAGTCCATGATACGAGCCCAGAAGCAAATGTGAGCTTTCCCTTCGGCGGCAGCCCTCGTCCGACTCCCTTGCCTCTTGCTCTCCCTTTTTCTTGGCACCTTCCCTGCTCCCTGCACTCGCTGCGCTGCTTTTGTCTTAGATGCTACAAGCTCCGATGAACAGTGGTTGCTAACACACTTGTTCGATGGCTGCATGCATTAGAATCATACCTTTCTCAAAGCGGGACACCCTTCTTCCTTGATTACTTTTGTAAAATGTGAGGAATCTCGATTCCTTTGTTTACTTGCCAAAATTCAAAGCTTCGAAGAATAATTAGCTTTGAATTCTAACACTACTGTGTCTTGTAAAATTCATCTAATATCATTGACTCCTTCTTATCCTTTTTATACTCGGTAATAATGTTCTGATTATCATTGTGTCTTATTACGTATATTTACATTATGTTATCCAATGTATTATGAGTGATTTACTTATGTCCATAGGCTACAACGATTTGAAAAAACAAACGAAATGTTGACAAATTGTAATCAATTATCCGTAAATCGACTAAAGAGTGCCGGTAGTGAATTTAAGAAACATACTGCACTTTTAGTTGAAATGAAGAAAGACTTGGATTATATTTTTAAGAAAGTCAGAATCATTAAAAACAAATTAAGTCAACAGTATCCTCAAGCTTACAATGGTAATATCAAATTATTAACTACTACCGGATAAGAAATTAAAAATCACTTATAATTTTACAACAATTTTAGAAGCCGTAAGGAGCAGCTTAGCCGAGGAAGTTATTGTTGAAGATATAGAACAAGATTCAAAACATTTGGAACCAGATATGCGATTATCTCAGTCTAATACAGTTGCTGAAAGAGGTCCTGAGTCTGATGGTAATCAAATGCTCATTAAAGAACATATCAAATAATTAGCCTTAAATTTGTTTGTGATATAAAAAAAAAACAAAGTGTTTTTGCTAATAAAGTATAAATTCGTTAGTATTTATTAAAATTTTTATGAAAGAGTATTTCAAAAAATATATTTAATAGTAATAATGTATAATTTTTATATTAAATAATATGATAATTATAGTAAAATTTAAATTCTTTTTATTATCACCTATTTTATTCATTTTAATCGTGTTACGAAATTAAAAGAAATTTTTTTCAATAAATTAGTTTATAAGCTGAAAAATTGTATTAATAGAATACATAATGTAACGCTTCAATTTAACAAATATTCTTTTAAACTTTATATGCATATTGTTAAAATATATGCACTTGATTTTTAATCTTGATTGAATGTGTTGTTTATTTTCCTTATTCATATTTTTTATAAAAAAAATTAACCATAATTTCATCTATGGTTGTTGATCTACAGTGCCAATTGAGGAGTTTCAATTTGCGAAAGTGCGAGACAGGCGAATTAAGAAAAATGATAGTTCATCAAGTGACAGTGAAAATGATCGAAGCAAACAAGATTCATCATCGTGCTCCTCTAATTATCCTTAATTTGAATGCAATTTTTTTTATTACAAAAAACTTGTACATTGGATACTTTATTGCAAACTTAAGTAACTTGTACATATAAATTGTTTGAATCTACTAGTGGTTACACTCAATGTATTGGTATTTTAAAAAAATTATAAAATTGTATACAACTCTTAGAATGATTGAAGTTACATTATGTTTTAATTAAAAATAATTGACACTACTGTTTCCATTTACTTTTTTTATGAACGAGTAATATAAAGTTAAAATTAAAATATTTTATTTTAAAAACTGATTAAATGGAAAGTAATACAACAGTAGTTGTATTCATAACTTTAATGTGCGTAAAATAAAATCAATATAATAAATTTAATTTGATAAGTTTGTAAGTTTCTTTAATAAAAGGTAGATTTTTAACAATTAAAGTAAGGGTTTGATTTTGAGTTTATCGTTTCTTTTGAAATTAGAATGCAATCTATTTAAACATTTTCAATGAATAAACCTCCTTGTGAGTTAAGCGCACACATAATTACTTACATCTTAAATGTACTGATAACTAATTTTTATGTATCAGCACTTCAGTATGGATGTTTTAGCGTGAATGCTCTAATAATGATAAATATTGACAATTTCATAAAATGTGAAGCATGAGAATGTAACAATATTTAATTTAATTGAGCAATTAATTTTAAAAAGGCTGTTTTACCGATGAGTTAACATCCGTACTAAAGATAATAAGAAGATAAATTAACAAAGAAATCCATCTTACAGCGCTGGGGAAAATTTTAACGAAATCCAAAATATCAAACAGGTCATCTACAATAAATGTTTTTATTATAAAAAAACTTTTAAAAACTAGGTCAACTCGTTAATATTATATTTTCAACAATTGTACACATTGAATATATAGTTTCATAATATAGCTCATGTACATGCTACCATAATTAGTCCTTATAATTTAAAAATGCTAACTTAATATAAGTGGCCATGAGGCTATAGTAAATTCATAGGTTGATACCTTTGATATCCACTTCGTATTCTATAATTTACAACTTTAGTAGTGCATGTAATGTAAAATTATGATTGGCGTAAAAGCTTATTTTACATTGATTTGTACTTTGATATTTAATTAAACCTTATTATATTAACAAAAGATTATGAATTATTATGAAATAATTGATTGTCAGCAAGTATAAAGAATAAGTGCTTATTTTAACATAAATTGAGCATCGACAAATGTAATATGTGCGGCTTTATTGATAAAAAAATACTCTTATGTAATTTCAAATGCCATTTCGCGGGAAAAGCATCAAATTTAATTTCCTTTGCGACTAACATTATTTATTTATTATTATGTATATTATAATATACATCGCGAGTGGGCCTTGCGAACGTTGTCGAAGTCCCCGGACGCATTGGTGCTCCCCTTGGCGTACCCCGCTTAACTATTTCGAATTAATAGAATAATTTATACGTAAATTCGAAAAACTCACGAGTCTTAAAAATTTACATCTTACCATCTGTGTCACGAGCATAAAAACATCTTGCTTTTTGAAATCTAAATTTCATTAAACAGATGTTTTATAATCTACGTATCTTATATTTAACGAAGACAATGACGTAGAGATGTACATTTTGTTTTTTCAATATTTAGTAATAAATATGAAAATTTTTGCGTTATAATTTTTTTGTTTTTTTTTTTTGCTTTAATTTTATATACTAAACAAGATTATACGGGCATAAGTATCAGTTACTAATTATTTTTATACCTAAAAGCAATAAATTTATTGCCAAAGTGAACATTATGGAGAAAAATATTACTCTTTCAGAATCAGAATTGAATTTGTCTAGGGCTTAAAAAAATGGTATTTATAGCAGACTGCGGGTGATACGTTAAAATACTATTTTTTACGCGGGTCGATATAAACTCCAATTCTAAAAAAGTATTATTTTTTTTGGCAATAATTCACGGCAAGAAGTTAAAGTAAATTCACACTGTCAAATGAGAAGGATAGTGAAATTTTGAGCTACAAGTTTATTCAATGATTTACAACACTTAACTTAATAATGCTTATAAATTAATATTCACTTAATTCATTTTCGTTAGAAAAAATCTCAAACCTATTATACAGTGTTGAAAAAAATTTCGATATTAGTTCTATTATTTCGTATTAAAAATTTTTCCAGTAATACAAATATTAGTTATTTTAAAAAAAGTTTTTATTTTAATGTTTATTTTTAATTATACTGCCTAGTCACGAAATAAATGTTAAAATTAAGGTCTCTGAATAATCGAAACGTACTTGACAAACTGTACTTATTGAATGCTTATCTCGTATTAATAATATACTTAACATTGTTGCGATGTCTAATATACAAATGCAGATAAATGCATTAAGTAAACATTTTTTACGGATATACTTGAGCCGAATCTACCCATATTATACAAAAATTTATTACGAAATTACTCCGATATTTATACATTTAACAACTTTTTCTCTTCAAGGCCTTTTTTGTCCAGGTGGGTATGATTAAAATAACAGTGAGCTTATGTTTATCATAGGTAAAGGAATATAAAAAAATGGCGTAACACAATCTGTAAAGTCATAAAAAAATAAACAACATGAATTGCTAATTTTAATACTGATGAATTTCTTGTTATTAAAATTAAAATTTAATACGAATTTTAAGTAAGAAATAATGGGTTAACCGTGATATTAAATTTTATGCACAAAATATGTAAATACGACTTTTATCTTAAGCGATAAAAATAGAAAAGAGGATTTTCGTTATCCGATTAACTTATCTTAATTTAAAAAAAATCATCAGTCAACCGATTCGAAACTTCACGTTTTAAGCATATCATCTCTAATTTTTATATAATAAATTTGATCATCTGGGTTTCATTTTTTTTTGTTCAACATGCTCAAATACACATGTTACGGATATTTTTTAAATACAATTTTTGTATACTACTTGATAAGTCGAAAATTAAATACGTTACACATAGTATGTTAAGTAATATTATTTTCATAAAATTAAAACATTATTGGTACCGCATATTAAGCTACTGGTGAATAATACGCGGGTTTCCTTAATTTATGGAAATTTATGAAATAAATATGTAAGGAATAAAGTAATCGAGGGCAAAAGAACAATTCATCGATTAACTACCTTTCGAATTTGGAATTGTGCAGATATTGATATTTTTAAAGAAATAACGTATTGCGATGCTAAGTGCGAAAGAAATGCACATCAAGGAAGGAAATTCAAGATTTAGAAGAGCAAGGCTTTCTGAGGGAGACTTTAGAATCGACAGGGATCGGGTGAGCCAAAAGAGCTCGGGCGTCAGGAATTCTCCCTTGTCCCTGGATCGAGAAGCTCTTCGGTCCGGAGGCCGGGGCGGGGGGAAGCTCGAAGCCTATCGCGGAGTAAGAATTAGAGTCTCTCCCCCTCGCGGTTCCCGAAGAACGGGTTAGAGTCGGGGAGTGCCCGGATCGCGGCCCGGACGGACTCCGGCTTGTCGCGCGGAGGGCAGGAGTCGAGTGGCGCAGGGGGGCGGCCAAGGGTGGCCAAGTACCGGCAGCGGCTGGATTTCCAGCCCCCCGAGCGAGTGCCCCGGGCCGGGGGAGGAGGAGGAGACGGAGAGTCGCGACGCAGGGGCTTTGTACTCGGTTTCGGCAGCACGTGCGCCGGCTGATCGACTCGTGGGCGCGCGACGACCTCGCGACGACGACGACGACGACGACGGCGACGGGGCCTTTGGGGTGCGCCCCGGCCGGGAGAAGGGGCTCGGCCAGCTGCGTCTCAGCTGTTCGCCGACCGAGAAAAGCCTTTATTTATAGTCGCGCTTCTGGAGGCGCGATTCCCCGCGAGCGGCCTCGAGTCCCGATGCAACCCGGAGACCGCCGGGGCCTCGGGACCCGTGCTCGGAAGGGGGGCAGGACGGCAGGACGAGCCGAGCTCGGCCGTTAAGAGCCGTGATTTATGCTCGATAATTAGGATGCCGCATCCGGAGGAGCCATTAACGTAACGACCTGCTCGGTGTCGTTTCATCGATTGGCGATTGCATTCGTTCGGCTGGGAATGCGAGCACGGAAGTCGAGACTCCTCCGGCCGCTTGTCAGCTGATGCGTACTCGACGACAGCGTAGGAAGTCTCTTAGACGTTACTCCTACGGAATGCTTATTTTTATTATCATATTGGTTGCCCTATACGAAGCTGCTCCTACGGCCGCTGAGGCTGATTTATCCTTTGCTGAAGCCTAAATATTGCGAGCCAAGTTAGATGAGCAAGAGATTATGGGTAAATTGTATCCTAGTATCCCAATAGGAACATTGCGAGATGTCTTCGTTTACGTTAAAAATTCAATGCAATGATCAATTTTTATATTTTTGCGAGAATCTACTTCCAACTTGCAGATGACGGGCTGTATTTTTAAAACATATTTTTGATTCTCGTTGTATGGATTCTTCATATTAACGCTATACAAAGCTTCCGTTATATATAATTAAGTACAGAAGCTATTCAATTTCATTAATTTAAAATGTTAGCAAAGCATTTTAAATTAATCATACTCTCTCATAATATTATAATATAAGTAAGCCAAGTATAATTTATGTACAGGCGGCGAGAACGAACGTTCAATAGAATACATATATATATATATATATATATATATACTATATTTATTTAAAATAAGACTGATACAAAAGCATATTACGTTCATTTTTTGCAAATTTCACACGATCACAATTATATATTTAAAAATTGCAATTTTATAACAATATCAAGAGATGTGTATAGCTCACGAGCCACGAATGATAGCAAATAAGATATATGTGAAGGCTAAATTCGTTAAAGTAAATGATAGGATTTAATTTAAAATAATGTTTTAACGGCCTCAATTTTCCTACGTACGAATATTTATCTAAAACTTTTGTAGTGGAGTACATTTTTCTCCTTCCACTCTGCAAACGCAACGGAATTGATTATAGTATTATGTTAAATAGAATTATAGCAATGTCTCAGTTTAATGAGCTTAAATAACATAGGCTAAAAAGGAACAAGACCGCGTGCCGGAGAACACAACAAATTACTTAAACGAGAATTTGCCAAGAATGTCTCAAGATTTTACCACACCTGATATCTTCATCTGTTCACAAAGTGGCAATTCTCAGTAGTGTAAAGTTTTGCAGCTAGTGCCTAAAGGCAGTTGGGATCTTTAAAATTACAAATGTATAAAATGAATTTATTCAGCAAACCTCTTATGTACATAATGGCACATTAATTTTAATAATATGCCAAACACATGAAATATCAATGCCACAACGAAGGATCAATACGAATAACGTGAAAGGCTGCAGCCTTTCATTAATTTACGAATTGATGCTTAATTTGCATAGCTATGTAATTATTAAACGCGTCAATCATTTTGAAAATTCCGATATACGCCGATAGTCTAGAATGCTATTGATAAACGATCAGGAGTAGAGGCCGCGTACCGATTGCCGCGAGACAAGAGGCGCAGAAGACGAGCGATTCGCTTCTTCAGCCGAGTGCCGGGCCCTGGCGTCAGAAGCTCTTATCATTCGATGATTCTATCACGCGGAAGCAGCTGCTGAGTGCCGAGCGACAACCACACCACGGAAATCCGTACTCGGGCGCAACTCTAAAGGCCTGGAAGGGGATGGATATAACGAGCTGCAGCCTCAATGGTGTCTGATTTCAGTGAGAATTTTTGCGCATGGCCTTATTATCAGCAGCTTAGTATCGCGCTTATTAATGCTTCGTTTTTCTTGTTTGGCAGAGATAAGCAAACATTCGGTATCTCTATAATTACGAGGGAGCGCTTTGTTCAACAGGTATACGTTACTTTTTTACATCTATTCCAAAGATCTTCAACTAGTTATTTCGAATTTTTTCAACTTCTCTTTGTGTCCTAATGCTTTTCTTATAATAACGTACAATTGTCATCAAATATTTATTGCACTCAATAAGATGAATAAAGTGAGAATACATATTTTTTAATCTTTCGTGTCATTGATAGAAGCTATTATTTATACATACATACATATATATATATATAAGCTCAATATTAATCAATGATAACTATCTTCGTAATCTCTTGCAAGGCATTATATATTATATATATATATATATATATCTCTATTTTTAATCTTTCTTAATTTTTAAACTTATTTAAAAGCGTTTTTATTCATACTCTCTAATGTACTTTTTTATATTTGTAATGATTTTCGTAGCTAGAATTTTTCAAACAAGCTAACATTTAATATAATTTAACATCTCTATACGGTATTGCTAAAGTGTACGTAGTCATCTGTTTTTAAATATGTCTAGTAAAAAATTTCAGTCGATAACGAATTAGCGAAAGCAGTATTTAAATTCGTTTAAATTGTTAATTATAAAAGTTTTTTAGTGTTTTTTAATTAAATAATTTTATTTTGAAAAAAAGCTTATATTCTAAAGTGTTTTTAGTATTAAAATAAAAACATTTGGTTTTTGGATTCGAAAATTTATATTGCACATGACATACACAATTGAAATTGATAGTAGTACGTTTGATTTGATAGCTTTACATACGTAATTATTGGTGATAATACAAAATGAAATTAGCAATATTAAAATAAAATTAATGATTACTGAGAAGCGAAAAAAATAAAAATTTATAAAATACTTGAGCATTTTAGATGTTTTATAAATATTTAATGTACCATACGCTGTTGGTTTTCTTTATTAATTTGCATAGGTAAATATAGATAATATTGGAAAATATTTCAATAAATACATGTTGTATCTACACAAGCGAATATTAATACTAATCAATTCATATTAACTTTTTCGGTTTAATTAAAAAATTCTTTATTCTTTCTTTAGTTAAAGAAATTAAGATTAATTTTTAGAAAAAAAAAACAATTATATTAAATGAATTTATTTATTGTCTCGTATTTCCGACAGACTTCTATTAATAGTATAAATTTCATCGGCAACGTTAGTGCAGCAGTTGTATTGCACTTTTCATTATACTAGAAATTAACTGCTATGTCATTTTTATGGGAATCGGATTTTAATGTTATGTAATAGATACTTTTACGAGTAAATTTTAATTCTTCCGATGTACTAAATAATGCCAATTGCTTTTGGTTCGTTATTTATTATTATTTTTATTGGCCTTATTTTTATTGGTATTATGTCAATACGTCTAAATTATTTAAGGAATGAAAGATTTTGAACGACATCCAATAAATATACGTTTGAACAAAAAGCTAATGAAAGTTTATTATTAAATTATTTATTTATTAAAAAAAGTGGTATAAAATATCGTATTTATGTAAACTTATGTAAACTTTAAAAAAAAAAAAAATCGTTCATTAGTATTATTAGGGTATCAATGCTTTTAGAAGATTTTCACATATGACGGGAGGTAGAAAAAAGTGGAATGAAATCGATGTTTGCTTAAACGAATGGACGAAGTATTTTAACTTTATTGCTCGTACATTCGAATGTTCTCAAATAATATCGAATGCAGATCGAATGCGTTCTTTGTCGATGGCAATCAGCGATGTTCCCGGGGGCCGATGTGGGCCGCGGGGAGGGTAAGGACAAAGGACGCGGATGGAAATAGGAATAGGGGCAAGTTATCGTGAAAAAGTGGGCAAGGAAAGGCGAGAGGAGGGCAGGCTTAGTTTCTAGCCGGCCAGGCAAAGTCCGGAAAAGTTCGGCTCTTACGCGGCTGGCTTGATTTCGCAAGCATCGCTGCTTTAAAGGTTGCTTACAGAATCATATCGTATTTCCCGCGACTTCTTGCTCGCGCCGGATGATATCAACAGACAGGCAAACACGGCGCCAAATGTAGTGGCACGTGCGACACACGTGGCGCTCAATCGAATATACAGTTCTTGGCACATGTGTGTTTAAGGCAGATATTTGTAAAGCTCTATGCGCGCGCCTCCCCCCTCCCTCCCCCCCATCGCCCCTCCGCTCCATCCTCCTGCCGCCGCCGCCGCCGCTGCCGCTGTTGCTGCTCCTTGCTTCCGTTGCCTCTTCCCGACGCCCCTCGCCGCCAAACTTAGCTACGCAATTTACTAACCCCTCGCAGTCCGTCTGGTAATCGGAAGCGCGCTTATGGTGCCGGAGGGAGAAGGGGGCGAGAGAGTGATTGCAAAGGGGTCGCCTGGAGTGGAGGGGCCGAGGGGGGGGGATCAGTAGCGGGCGAAGCCGATGGTAGGGGAAGGAGCAAAGTTTAGCTGACAAAACAGGGAAACAGCTGTTCAAGCTTAGCCACTTCACCTGTTCGCTCATCCAATACTTTCTTCTATCTTTCGCTGCCACGACGCCGAGGAGCGAGATAATGCGTCCTCCGATCCTTGTGCAACGCTTTTTCCATTACGGAGTTCAGCGGCGTCATAAACCGGGATCTTGGCCCTTATACGTGCTTACATTCCTTTATCTGTTTATTCAAATTCACGTGTCCTGACATTATTAATATTAACTCCCTACGGAACAACAGAGACACGCGTTAAAATATTTCAAAGCACACTATATATAAATAGTATCAGTTTTTTTGCGAGCTATTTTAATTCAAGATGAATATGTATATATGAATTCATGGCCTGTATATAAACCAAGATGTGTGTGCCAACTCTTTCGCAGTAAACTTCTGTAATACAGTAAAATCTGATCATCCTCGCAATATACTTTCGATTTATAACTGCAATTGTTGTAAAAAACATTTTGACATTTTACATACATACACACATACATATATATATATATAATCGAGGACATGCAGTCTATAATTTCAAAGTACATTTATTAGATTGCTTAACAATGCCTTTTTTACAGAAATGGGGCTTTTTTAAAAGGTGTTAATTTTTTTACACTGTCATCTTAATCATTAGTTCGACATTGCCATTAATATCGATCGTAATTATACCATATAGAACAAACATTACTTTTATAGTATAAAATTGAATCGCAGCAATATAAATAAGCGTGTGCATTTAACATGCAGCGAACTGGAGTTTTGTATCAAAGGTGAATTTAGTTTTAGCTTAAAGATCGTAAATGAAAAAGTAAATTAAACAAATTCTTGGAAGTAGTTATTATTAAACCCCGAGCGAAAAGAGTCAGGATTTTGGAGAAATTCAAGGCTTCGGCCTTAAATACTTGCAAGTGACTTATTTGACAAATTTTTTTACATATCTTTAAAATAATAAAAAAAAGTTGATTTTTTATTTTTTTTTTTTTCATTTTAAAATTGATTTATATTAAATAATAAAATGTCTTGGTGGGTTTTTCAAACCGTCGAAAGAAAGGACGTTAAAATGATTTTTGAGCAAATATTCACACAAATGGCTTACCGAATAAAGCTTTACATCTGTATACTTAAACACAGCCGTAGTTGGTGCACGGTTAAAAACGTTTGCCAGAGTTGTGAGTAACGTAAAACATGTGCAATCAAAATACAAATAATGACTGGATAATGTAAGATAATGTTTGAATATATTAGCGCAGGAAACGGTATAAGAGCGTCTCAGGCTTGAGTACTTTTTAATGTAATACGCTTTGAGCGTGATTTGTTGGAAGCGCGTATTTCAATGCGATAAAGAGATAAGTCCCAAAGGCAGTAGTCGACTGAGAGTTGCGTTTGTCAAGGTGAAGCCGCGGGAGGATCGTACGGGCGGAGAGTCGTTGAAAAGTGAAGGAAACCCATTTCGGGGGCTATACATATATCTATGTATACCTATAATATATATATATATATATCTATGAATATATATATGTATACGTGGGTGAAATTTATGAACAAAGGGTGGGGCAAGAGCTGAGGGGATAATCAGAGCGAGCCGCCGACGGGGATGCGATCGTTAATTATTCAATCGGGAAGTGGCGATCGCGGGCTCCCCTCGCTAAAAGCGGCTTGGGCTGACTCGGCGCCGGGCTGCGATCGGCGAGGCCTTCGGGATCCCCGGCTTCCCTCCGGTGGCCGCGAGCCCGGCCGACTGGCCTCGGGAGGCCGCTCATTTCCCACGAGTCCGAGTCGCAAGGGCGGACCGGGCGAGGCTTCGGGGCCGGGGGCAGGCGGCGGTGGCGCGTCGCGAGGATCGATTCGGTCGCGCGGCTCCTGACGCCTCGGCGGCTCGGCTCATTGCCTACCAATTGTCGCGGCTCGCTGCCCGGCTCCTTTCCTCCCGGCCCTTCAACCATCAGCTGACGCTATCGATTCTTCCCTGCTCAACTGCTTCTTGTAGCTCGCGTGCGACTGAGCTGATTTTACGACACCCCGTTCTCCCTATGCCGTTGCCCTCTCGCGCTCTAAACTTTCTACCCACCCTCCTTACAACTATCGACATTAGTTTTTTTTTTGTTTTGTTTTTTTTATTATTATTCTTTCTTTCTTTCTTTTATCATCGCTATCGTTGTCATCGTCGCTTCTTCTTCTTTTTTTTCGCCGTCACTCCTCTATTATTACTATTATTAACGACGTTGCTGTTGAAATTAATGAAACGATTGTATTCATTTTGTTCGCTCTGACAGGATGAGCACTTTATCTAATGAATATGAATTCTATTTAACGCGGAAGGCGAACACGTGTAGACGCTGTTACGAACATTTTTAGATGCATTTTTTAGCTCTTGTAAAGCATATGTACGAAGGGACTATTTTTTATTTTTATCTTCGAGTGTAGCCATACAGTCCTTAATTTTCTCTCGTTAATATTGGACAGCCGTACAGTAAAGCTGAGTATATTTAAAAAATTACACGCGCTCGCAAAATAAAAATGTTATTGACTAATAACAAAAACATGAATAAGCAATATGTTGAAAAAAAGATTTTTGTTCTCCGGATTTTTGAAATTCGAAGCTGGTATATTGGAGGAAAAAAAGACCAAAACATGCTGAACTTAGAATGCCTCCGTGAATTTTTTATTTTCTTATTACAAGGACATTCCGTTTGTGATTGTGTTCATATTTTCATGAAAAATAATGAGTTATGGGAAAGCCTTCGTTGGATATATCTTCAAAGTAATTCGGCACCCAAATCAATTTGGGGAAAGATGTAAGGCCCTTTTAATATTGAAGGGCCCAGCCTCCACACATTTAGAGACCTTCTTAAAAATCCAGTGGATGCCATCCAAGTGGAGCACTTGGCCAATACGCATTATAAAAGTATCGGGAATAAAAAGAAGGACGATTGTCCCTCCCGCGAACAAAACGCCCCGATAAAAAAGCGCCTGCGATAAAATTACGCTGGAGGAGGGATTTGCTCGGGAGCCTCCGATTTAAAAGAGCGAGTGCGCGGAGTGGCGGCCGAGGCATCGGGAGAGCAGCTGCCGGTGGGCCCGAGGATGCAGCGAAGGCCGGCCGGTGGCTGGCGGGAAGGCCCCGAGCCGCTTCCGCATTCCCCGGGGCCGTCGGCCTATGCGGGGACTCGTCCTCGGCAGCAGCTGGGACCGCGATAAGGGACGACCCGAGGAGGCGCGGGACTCGCGCCGTTTCTTATCGACTGCCGGCGACGCTGGGAATGTCCTCGAGCCCGACGACGGCGTGGGAGCCGTCGCCCGTTGTCGCAACAGTGTTTTCTCATTTAAATGAGCCAGATAGGCTCCGTGCTGATAAGGGGCAAAAATGCAATTGTACTCACTGTCCTTGCGGTTGGACTCCCCATTCCCAGCCATTCACACACCAAGTTATCTTCCTTCGCACTGCGTGTCTTCTTTCGCAACTTTTCGGCTCTGATAATTATTCATTTGCGTTAATAAATTTACATATGCTTGTCTCTTCAATTCCCGTGAATGCTGATAAAAGCTTAGAATATCTTGCATGTTAATTAATACTCATTTTAAATCGGTTCTAATTTATTTTACTTTATAACAAATTGCTCAAGATAGTATATGCACTGCACTGAAGCAATACGTAGACGAATACTCAATGATTTATAAAATAAATATTTTGTCTAATGTTATTCTGACTTCCCACGTATAAATACATAATAAGCGTCTATCAATCGCATACGTGCTACCTTACTTTATCGCGCTGTTGGATCTTAATTAATAACTTTATCAACAGTTTT
The DNA here is from genome assembly GCA_018907135.1 of Kradibia gibbosae. Classification (NCBI taxonomy): domain Eukaryota; kingdom Metazoa; phylum Arthropoda; class Insecta; order Hymenoptera; family Agaonidae; genus Kradibia; species Kradibia gibbosae. The sequence continues at coordinate 14,358,992 of JACCHX010000001.1, read as the reverse complement.
TTTCTTTTATTCTATAAAATAATATTATTACTAAAGTTATTTATAAATGTAAAATAATTTAATATTAATTTCAATAAATCTAATAATTTTGGATATTTTTCTTTTTGATACAGCATTATTATAATAATTATTATCATTTTAATCCTACTATAAATTTCAAATGTACAGTATTAAAGACTATGATTCTAGAAATATTTGATATATATATATTTTATAATGTATTTTTTTTATTTTATTCTTTTATTCAAGGCATTTGCTTACAAAATAAAAAAAACACAACTATTACCAAGTTATTACGTATTAATGCATAATATTAAATTGTACAATACTTTTTGTATAAATTATTTATAATATTAGTAAGCTCTTTAATACATGTGTTTTTTCGTTATCTTTTATTTATCCATAGAATAATTTGCACTTCTTTTAGGCACCTAACATAACAAGTAACATTAATAATTGTTTAACTTGAAGTTTTGTTAAATTTTTTAACAAATATTTAATAAAAATAAGAATCATAATTAAACATTTCAATGAGTGAATTAGTTAAGATCAATAAGTTTTATAAAAAAAGCAATCTTTGAAATGTTATTTTGTTAAAATATTTCAAAATATTCAAATTATTTCAAATTCAAAAAAATGTTTCAAATTTTCAAAATATTTTAGATACAAAAGTACATTGTTACAGGGAGAATTTATACAATAATGTACCGTACTTCCAATAATGAATGAAGTAGCGTACTATTTAATATTTTCGGAAATATTTAAAAAAAATTATTTTTTATTTATTGTAATTTTTTATTGTAAGAAAGTGAATGAGAATAGAAATAGAAATTTAGTATAAATATTGTAAATATAGATAATAAGCTTACTTTTCATATCAAATGTAAATATGATTTTTTTCCTGTATACATGTTCGAAAGGTATAAATATAAACAAAATTAACTAATTTGAAGTTAAAGTATGTTGTAATTTAATGGAATATCTGTCTTATTCGTATACTCTATCATCCCAGTTTGTGACAATTGACAAGAGATAAGCACGTGGGGAAGCTCAAGTACGGGACTTGATTTACTGGATCAAGAGAAGATATATTTTTGCTATTATGTACTACTTTTACACTAACAAGATAAGCTGCTTTCGAACCTGCAATGTTCTCTCGCGGTTCAAAATAATTTAAAGATAGAACTTTTGCTTATTTTTGTTTATTAAGCTTATTTCGTTGCAAAATTAAAATTTATATTATAATTCAAGCGTATTAATTTTATTGCAATTAAATCCCGAAGCCAGCGAGTGATTTAATGCTATTTTGGTGGTATAACAAATATGAATAATTTAAAACATTCCTTTTTGAAGAATTTGGCTAATGATTTTTTTTTTGTTTTAAAATATGTCAGTTGAATAACCAGTTAAAAACATTTTGCGATTATGTGAGTACATAAACTGTAATTATTTTATCTACATATATATATATATATATATATATATAAATATGACATTGCTAATTAAGTAAATTATGAATATTAAACGATTATGCGTTGGTGGATCAGATTTGCTTCTCTACAAAAAAACGATCAACGTATCCTTTCTCTACACAAGAAAATTTAGCATCAGTGCAAGTCATAGAAAGAATTTAGAGTTCATAAATTTGCAGGTTTACTTATGAAGAGCCAATATTCAATAAAGAATGGTAGTTTGAAAATGTTAAATATTACCCCCCCCCCTTTTGAAGTTGTATAAAAATAATAGGTAAATTTTAACGTACAAGATAAAAGCGACTCGGTAATTTTAGATAAAGAGAAACTTTGATTGAATAGTAGAAGAAAGTTCTGCAGTTTCTTGAATTTCTAATACAAAATAATGGGTAAAAAAAATTGTTGAGAAGGGCTGAAAACAAAGCTTTTTTCGTAAAAGAGGCACGAACAAAGCAATAGGAATCTTTGTATTGAAATGCTTCAAATGGATATTTGTATCTTTATTACATAATTTGCGCGCATTGGATAAATGCATTACGTCGAAATAGATTAATTAGCTAGATATTGGTGAAAATATTGGTCAGTCGTGTTGGGAGAACTAGACGTAATAGATGAGGTGGGAAGATAGGGCACCGGGAGCGGCGGCGGCGGCGGGGGCCAATAATAAAAGGAGCGAAAGGAGTCTCTCGATAATCCATCAAGTGCGAGAGCAGTTCAAGCGCGAACTCCTGAAGAGAAGAGTAAAAAGACAGGAGCGATGGCCCTTCGGGTTAGGCGTCTCCGAGGGCGTCGGAGAAGAGGTCTCGGCCAATAAATCCTCCCCCGTTGGCGTGCGCCGGGAAAAATGTCGCGAAACTCCGACGGCCCCCATAAGTGGACGGCCATGGGACAAAGGCTCGCCCCGAGGACAAAAGTCGACGGTGGACAAAGACTGCGGCGGGGGATCGGCCCGTCAATGGCAGCCGCGTGGGTAGGATTGCGCGATTGCGAGGCGCAGCCCCAGTTATTTACGGCTCGCCGAGCGCGACTTACCCGAGCTGAAACAATCGGAAAGAGGCCCTCTTTTAAGTGCCCGGCTGTCGGCATCGATGGCGTGATTCACTTTTATCGGACCTGTAATGAGCTATGGAGTCCCTTTGATTGCCGCCTCTAGCTACTGCTTTTTTGCGTTTAATTCTCCTAATGGCCTTTTGTCGAAGCTGGAGAGGAAGTCACAGTTGTCGGTTTGATTTGTTACAAATGTTTTCGCGTAAGGGGAGCTCCAGTTTGCCCGAAGAGAAATCATTCGATATTAACGAGTTTAACCTTTAATGGTCGACGAGTTATTCCGAAAATGAATACTCTTCGACCTACTGTGCGCTTTTGGTCTCTTAATTTAGAATTTTCAGGGATGCTGCCCGTCTACTTGTAAATTAAGGAGGGCTATAGAAGATCCGTACAGATACTTGAATTGTATTACACAATTCTCTGATTGTAGAGCCGAATGGAATAACTTTACAATTGCTTTACAATTAATACTATTCGCCGTTTCATAAATAATTTAATAAATTCCACGGTGATAATTACAGAGGCTTTCATTATTATTCTACGCACTGTAATCACTTAAATACTTAACGATGTTCTAAATTTTGTAAATGTAGCTTTCATTCCAATATTGGGATAGAAACTTAAGCTTTACTTTAGCACTATTTAAAACTAAATTTCAAACGATATTTTGAAGAAATCTCAATTTATTTTCTAAATAATTACTTATTGACGAAATGTTTGTTCTTTACGAGTATTAAAATATTTCAGCCAATTATTAAATACTAAAAAATTCTGCAGTAATTTTTTGTAAAGTTTTCCACATTCCGCAAAACTAAATTAAAAAATCTTTATACTACAGAGAAGGAAAATAAATCTATGTTTCATTTTGTGTATTTTGTAATAACTCATAAATATTTTTAACAATTTCGTATGCTTAATATCCTTCGTACTTTATTAATTATTGATGTTTTAAAATGGAACTATTAAATTTCAATCTGTAGCGTTGAAAACATTTTTAAAAACCCTTAATTTCACGTACCTGATTAAACTTTTATATTATTTCCCACTCGCGTATAATATAATAACAACATAATATAATAATATAATAAATTATTTACAAAAAAATTTCTGATAACATAGAAATGATTAAAATACTACTATTTATTCTGTAGAATTATTTAATTGTAGCCAAATTAAATAGCATTCGAAATTTAATTATACAAGTTTTTACACTTAGTAGTTAATATTAAACATAAAAACAGTGATACTTTTTTAAATCTAATTTTAAAAAGATATAAGTGTACATTTTTATTTGCTCTAATGCCATATTTTTTATGCAAATTTACAAAGAAATTTATCGTAACAAACGATTATGTTTCAATATTTTTAATTATTTGTGCAACTATTAATGAATGCTAAATACCTTTCTTAATTTATATATAATACAATGTTTATGCGTGACTAATGGTTTTTAAGATGAATAAGCGTTTGTTAATGAAATGCTGAGGATTCGATTTTCGATCGAGCTTCGCTTCGGCATCAATTTATTGATTCACGTAACTTACAAGGCAATTTTCGAGGCGACAAAAGAGTCTGGCAATATTTGTGGATGACAAAGTTCGGGATCAATCGAGATTTTCGAGTCTCGAATGGTGCGACGCGATAACGTCCGGGAAAATCGCAAGTCGCGCGTGTTGAGGCACGTGAGTGGCTCATAGCGGAAATGCACTTGGCTTTGCAAGACCAGATAAAGACAAAGTACAAAAAAATGTTGAATCGTTCTATTTAAAAGAAGAAAAAAAAAAAAAAAAAAAAAAAAGAAAAGAATTTCAACCTTTTGAAATAATATGACGTTAAATTACGAATACGTTGTGAAAATGCAAAATAATGCTAAATACGTATCTAAAGTATTATTTATACTAATAACAAATTTTTGCTTTTAATAGATTATTTTTCTTAAGTAACAACGCGATTTAAAAAAATAACCGTAAATATTATTTTTATAAAAGCCTTAGGCTACTATGAAGTAGGCATTAACGAATATTTACGTACTGTTCGTTTTGTTATTATTAATGGGGAAGCTTTTGTGATATATTTACTATTCCCATCTACTCACCCATACTCACACGCATTCGCATATTAAGCTCAATAATTAATTCTTGTGTAAGTAGTAAATTCTTTTGCACGATCAGTAAAGGTAACTTGGACAAATTATTTACTTTGACGTACTATTAATATTTAGAATAATACATGTGAACGAAACGGCTTTTCCGTTGTAATTAAAGCTCATTTCAATCGCTGAAACATTATTTAACTTGAAGCTCTGTTTAGTACGAAGCACTAATAATTAAAAGTTATTTTTGTAGTGATAATAAAGGTTCTATTAATAATATTATAATTATTGTATAGAAATGGACTTTTAAGTAATTGGCGTGTACGTGGACATTTGGGAGTGCAGGTCAACGGATGGATGGTTAAGTAATACCGAGCGCTTTTTAGAAAGGGAAACTCTCCCCCTCTCGCTTCTATACGTAACGATAGTGGTTTTAAAAAAGACAATGTCCCTGGGTATTTTTATTTTCGGTCGGTCGAAGAAGGGGGGCAGAACAGAGGTAAGGTGTGGGCGAGTGCACGTTCGAGATGGGAAAGAGTTGAGAGGAGAGGAAAGAGGGACGGGAGTGGAGGAGAGACTCGATTAAAATTAATTTCAGCGGAGAAATAGAGCCGAAAAGCATAGGTGCAGGAGGAGGGAGAGCGAGAAGGGAAAGCGCGCGGCCGCGAGTACGCGGGAGCTATTCCTCAGCTTCAGGAGCAGAGCTTTTCTTCGCCGGAGAATATATATCGGCGCGTCAGGAGCACGTACGGCCCCGTTCGTACGATATTCGCTAATAGGCTTGCCGCGCCTCCCGCGTCCGTCGTTTTCCCGCCGCCGACGTCCCTTTCGCTCCGCAGCCGCCCGACCACCCCCCCAATTTTCCCACTTAGCACTCGGCGATATCGAATGGCCTTCGCCGCTTTCCTCGAATAAATTCCCGGCCAAGTATCATCCTCCTGTCAGCGAGCAGATACGCAAATCAAATTCTTATTGTTCGCTTATCTGCAACCTCCTTCTCCTTCCGCCCTTGGCTCGAACACTGTCAGCCGTCGTTCCGGGTTGGCCTGCTTATTAATAAAACGAGTTTCCGTCCACGGTCTCTAATCTACTTCGGTGCGCGATTGCCCTGGAAGCATGGAATTTTTTTTCGAATTTTCCGCTTGTCGCTTTTGCCACTCGTGTACCAGCAGGGGATGCGAATTAAAATCTGCATCCTGTACGCGGGGCAGACTCGAGGCCTTTGGCTGCGAGTGAGTTTATTTTTTTTCTTCTTCTTTTTTTTTTTGTCAATAGGATTAATTCGAAAAACCATTTCGTATATTTAGCAGGATAATCTAAGTTCCCAAGCAGTTGATTCGTTTTTGCCGAGCTCGACTTATCGCTACGCCCGGGCTCTTTTTCCCCCCCATTGACTTTGGTAAACCGTATTCCCTTTTTGAATACATGTATCTTTGATCCCGGTGCAAGGAGCAACCTTGTATTTTGTGGGTAAATATCAGTGAAAATAGTAAATACCAGTGGAACAAGTGTTTACGCAATGTAATTTTGTGCCAAATATATAATCGCTATTTCGTTTCTGAAAACGAGTCGATTTATTAAAGTAGAGTCTCTTTATTAAGCGATCGATTTATTTGAAAATAGTTTTTTTTTTGTCTAAAAATCAAAGCGAAGTTCTATTTTAGCAACAAATAATACATCGATTCCAATTGTACACGTTTTAATGGAGTTCATTTTAAAAGATACTCGTACACGAGTATGGAGATAGAAAAGATATTCATATTTTTTGACAATAGTCATTAAACCTACATTTTGACTCAATCGTCAAAATTTATTGTATTTTGCAAGTGAAAATAACAGAAGAATCACAATGTAAATTATGATTAATGAATACATAATAATGCTCGTAAAATCTTATATTAAATCATTTATCGCCTTATCATGATATGTACATAGATATCGAGCAGATGCTTAAAACAGAATTTTAAAGTAAGTCAAGTAAACTATAAAGTCCTTGGAGTAGTCTTGTTATAGATGTAAACTGAATAACAGATCTGGCTACCAGGGAGCGAAACAAACGAAATGGTCTAAAATTGTTCATTAATTTAAAGAGCCGCCAGTGCCTTCGCTCATGCTCGACGAGTACAAAAAACGATCTTGTTTCATTGATATAGCCGAGGAGAAAATGTCTGTCGTTCCTTAACATTAGCGCAGTGTATATCCGATAAAGTAAATAAAGGTGAGTCAGAAGAAGAAGAAGAAGAAGAAGAGAGGGGAGTAAAGTATCGGAAGAAGGTGCGATGGTGGCCCGGTACAGTAGTCGGGCATCGAAGCCAGCGGAGCGCAATTTAAGGAAAACATTGGCCAAACTTTCGTAGAGATTTCGCAAAGGTCGAAGGCTTCGGCGGGTAAGGTAAATACTGGACGCGTAGGGCAAACCGGGCGAGATCAAATATTTATGGAGGGCTGGGTGGCGGAAATCGAAGTCGGGCGAATCAGGGGTGATCGATAGAGGGTAGCCAAGTCCCCGGAGAACAGGTGGAGGGGCCCGAGTGGGCCGGAGGCGCGAGAGGCCGGCCCGCGATAAGGGACGGGTAATCAGTGGGGCGGGAAGCCGGCGGCCAGCTCCGGAAGACGGCCGAGGGCAGGCCAGGGCGGGAGAGGCGCCGGTCGCCGCCGCCGCCGCCGCCGCCGCCGCCGCTGGAGGTGGCACTAGTGCTGCCTCCCTCCCGCGGGTCGCGCGCCGAGCCCGAGCTGCGAGTCAGTCGGGCGCCGGCATCCGCGCGAGCCTCGGCCTCCCTCCAGTTTGCGCGTGGCTACGGTGCTCGCAGGTGTCCCCCGCAGCGGGCGAGCGGCCCTCCTCGAGGACATGGCCAGGGGCTCGAGCTCCCAGCACAAGGTGAGTCCGACCGACACCCGCCGAGGCTTCTCCGGGGGATCCGGAGGCCCCCTAAAGCCTCCGCGCTCGGCTTTGCCGGGCTTTTTGTTTGCCTCGCTCGGGGCTCCCGCGCTTACCCTTCCCCTCGAGTCCGAGGCACTTGGACTACCAGCCCTAATCGCCTGGTCGCTTTGGCTTTGCTTTTGAATTATCCGCTCGAGAGCTCGGCTCCGGCTGGCAGAGCCGATACATAAGTCCCGCTCGAGCCGCTACCCCGGCCGGGCCCGGGGGCCGTCGGCGAAGGTCCGCGAGCGCGAGGCTGCCCGAGGGCTTCGGTCTCTCGTGGGAACCCCAGCCCGCGGACTGAGGGCGCCGAGGAGTGCGGGCGGCGCTGCCGAGGGGAGGAGCTGCTGCGGCAGGGCCACCAGCAGAAGGACGGGAGCTCTGGTCCTCGGAGGAAGGACTTTAGCGAACAGAGAGAGAGAGAGAGAGAGAGAGCGGAGCAGGGATTACTTGCGCTGTCGTTGTGCTGTTTTTGGGCGCACAAATTTTTCCAACCCCCTGGAGTGCATCTAACTCCTCGCGAGCCCCGTTACTTGAATTTCAACGAGTCTTGGCTCTTTTCTTCGAAACGCTTCTTTCCTTTATGGAGCGTGTGCTTGCGGAACTTACCTTTTTCCGTCTCTAGCAATCGGAGCGTTAATTAACGACGTTCGCTAAACGGTTACAGTCGCACTCGAATAACACGGCGTAGGTTTCACTTACAATCATCCCCAAGTAATTATTTAGCACATGATATCTTGTATAAGAGGAAATGGAAATTCAGTCAACCGGACGATAAAGAACATCCTGTCAAATGGTTTAATTAATGTATGCCTTTATGCATGTCGAGTCGTAAGGCTGCAATCAATTACTCGAAAACTATTTGCATTCTGTTTAGACCGTTTAATTATTTACCTGAGAAAGCAATATTTAATTATCTCAACTTACGCAAAGTTTATCTTCTTTTCTGCTTTCCTTTGATTTAACCATATGCTCATTTAATTACGTTTGACCCATTAATTAAGTAGTCATTGAGTAAGCCCAAACTTTCGAGCGAATTTTCTTGATCTTTGGCTACAGAAAATGAAGTCCTTAGCAAAGCACAAAGTTTGGCTGCGTAAGTAAATTTTAACGCAAATACTAGCAAAATCGAGCCAACTACGGGGTTATTCATCAATCTATTTGTCTCCCGAATTTACCTGCTTATCTACCATTAATAACATTTCAGAGCAATTCACTCGGTTCGCACAATCGTCCGCCGCGTCCTCGAATTTCGAGGTCGAAATTTTCAGGTCAGTAGGGAGAAAATGGTTCGTGCTTTCGACGAAATCAACAGATTTTCCCAATTCAATATCGTCCGTAATTATAAATCACCGTATTTTCACGACCACCTCGAGCCCGACCGATTGGCGATTTTCGCCTCGACAACGAGCTGCAATTATCACCAGGGATCGAGCCCTCGTCGTCTCGCACTTTCGCCTCGGGCTATTCGTTGGCGCGAGACGCGCCCGGGGGTCCGTTATTTGCATACGATGAAAGCTAACTCCCGAGTAAGCAGCTCGAGGAAAGAAAGGATTGCCGTACCCTTGACGGTGAATGGAAAGCGTCAACTTCACTCTTTCGCAGGCGATTTCAAACGATATAATCAGTTACGGGCTCGCGTCATCTTCCCAAGCCCGAGCTTCGCCGGCGGCAGTTACTTTCGGCTGCGTTAAAGAAGCAGCGGCTCCAGACGAAAGCTGTTACTTCGTTCTTATCGGATTAACGGAGCTTTCTTCATCTATGATGCTTCGCCACGTAGGACGACGGTCCCGTTTTAATTATGAAAGTGCCGGGGTGGCCACGACCACCGAGCGCATTTAGCAGCGCATATTTAATCAGAATATCAACGAAAGGCAGGAGAGAGGGAGACTAAGAGAGGCGTTAAGGCTGCCAAGTTGAAAAAGTAGAGAATCGTTATGGTTGAGCGAGCACACGCGAGTGTTGGCCGAGATTTAGCCTTAGCGTCGGGAGGCACGTTTAAAAGCGAAGGACAAATTTATTAGATAACTTCGATTCACTTGCTTTATTTTTCATTTCTATTTTAGCCGCTGTTTATTTCTCCAGTGCCGCGTTATTCTGGAGCTCGATGCTTGCCAGTGCTCAAAATTACTTTGTGCAAATTTTCTCGCCAAGCGACGCGTCGATGCGTTCCCAATTTAATGCTACATTTTCATAAAAATTAAGCCTTTTAGGTCAGAGATGCTGGTAAAATGCGACGTAATTTCTTATATCGAACGTTTAAAAGCGTCCGCTACGAGAGTAATCGCGAGTCGGCTGTTTTTTCCAAAACATTTTGACAATAATCGATATTCGCGTGAATAACGATCGAATAATTCTTGGTTTACAAGCCGTGCATCCGATGTGAAAATAAGCTCTCATTGAAAAGGTGGCGTGCGTTTAAAAACAAGGGGCTAGAAAAGGCTACCGATGCTTTTTCTCGGGGGTAAAACAGTTTTGGTTATCCGCAATCGGAAGACCGATAGCCAAGCTCTTAAAGCGAATCGAGCGTATCCCTGAGTTAAGAAGAAGTCCAGGAGCAATTCCGTGCCAAATGCGCTCGTCGCAAGGAGCGGTCTTGGAAAAAAATGGGCATCGAGAAGCCTGGTAGCGACCGGATGAGTAGTAGGTCGAAGGCCTTGCTCGGGCCGGGCTCAGAAGGAGCTCCCGTCGATAGCGAGGAAGACCAATCGAGCCTTGGCCCGAGCATTCGAGTCCGCAGAGAACCTGTCGGGAATCGGCAAAAGAGAACAGGGCAAGGCGACATCGCCTGGGCGGACCGAAAAGCACCGGAAAGCCATAAAAAACGGCAGGAGGGGTGGGGGCGCGCGTCACCTCGGGGAGAAACCAATCACCACCCCCGAGAATCTGCCGTGGAGCTGGGGAAGCCGGGCGAGGGGCGGGGGCGGTGGTGGACCACCCTCCGAAACAAAGCGGCCGCTGGAGGCTGAGCGCCGCGAGGGATTGAGCTTTTTGATGAATGAAAGCCAGATTCCTGATTTCTCCTCCTGTCTTTACCCGGCAGCCGCTGCCAGCGCTTTTGCGCCACGGCCCTCTGCTATACCGAAGTATTATATCGATTAACTGTTGGCAACAGAAGAGAACCTGCCGCTAGATATACAAAGAAGAGAGCGTAAGAGCAGGAGAGAGCAAGAGAGCAAGAGAGCAAAATGGCGAGAGGGGGAGGGGGGAGGGGAGGGTACACGTGCGTGTGGGTGCGTGTGATTGTACGCGTAGAGGCTTTGTCTCTTGTTCTGCATTTAACTCACTTTTGCCTCGGTCTCCCATTTTACTTCTTGCCGCTCGCCTGTATTATTAATCTCTTCCGTTCGCCTCGACACGGAACCAGCCGGGATAACGAATCTGGTCATCTGATGTGGGCAGAATCTCGGATTCAAAGAGAGTCGCGCAACCCCGATGTTTGCTCATTATAAGGGTGGGATAGAAGTCACCTGATGTCGAATAAGGAGTTTAACCGGGTTTGCGGGGTTTTTTTTTTTTTTCTTCTGACCTCCGGTACGACGCTCGAGATCTTTAGAATACAAAGTCGCTTTCGCGTCTCGTCAATAACACGAACCTTTCACCATCCAGATACGTAGAACGTTTAAAGCCCTTTCTTACGATTCGACTGTTAAAATGCAAAAATGCTTTATCGTAAAATAAACGCAACTGCAGTTCGATCGGGTTTCTCTCTTGTCACAATATTATTCGGCTTGGTTTAGTTTTTAGTTAAAGTCTGCGTCCGAACTTGAGTTGGCTTAGTTAGAAGTAGGCGCTGTGAAAATGTGTGTCAAGCAGAGATCCTCGCATCATTGTTAGGCGACAATAAATATTATGTAACATTCCGCGTAATTGCCGAGGAACATTATTAAATACTTTGGCTGCCAGTGAGAAGGGGTTGTGCACACGGCGAATAATGCATAAATACGTAGCCATTTATGCATACGCACGGGGGCACACGCGAATTCATTGGGAACCATTAGAACTTTCAACAAGTATTGCTAAATTAATTGCGGCACTCGAGTCTCCTCGTGCCCCAGAGGTCGTTTCTTTTAGGCCGCGTGGCATTCAATCCTCGTCGAGTGCATCAATCACTGCGAGAGCAATAAAATCGACAGGAATCCCTGACCTGCCGGGCCGCGCGCCCTCGGCTCGCTGCTGCGCACCCCATTCCATTTCCTTAACGAGCCGAAAAATCTGTGCACGGCCGAGAGCTCGCGAGTGTCGTCGAAGGGAGCGCAATCGAAAGCAGACCAGAGGGAAGAGCCTCTGCACACCGTCCTGGGCAATAAGCAATAATGAAGGACCTCCCTGGCTTATCGAGCTCCTCGGCTCGACCTCGAGTCGACGCTTCCCTAGCGCCTCCCCCCAGTCCTATTCTACCGGGTGGGGGGCGGGGGGGGGCTGTTTCGCCGCGCGCCTCGGAGACTACCGGAGACGCTCCCGTACGGATTATTATTATTGGCGCGCCCGACGGATGCCCGGCCACGATGACACCATGACGGACGAACTGCACCTGTGGCGCACCTGCGAACTTCCCCGGAGCTCGGCTGAATCTCCCTCCCTCCCCTGCCCTCCCACCCCCGTTTTTTCCGGGCATTTGGCTCGAGTGGCACTCGAGGGAGGGGATGCGAGCTTAAGTTCACCCTCGATAAGGCACGTTTACGCGAAGGTTGAATTTCCCGCGGGGCCGAATTTCAGTGCGGGTTCCGAAGGCCTCGGATTAGTGCTCCATCCGCGTCGGCCGGGCTTTTTTCAGCTTCGACGAGTTGTTTTCCATAGGGGCATAAGGAAGAGGCGTTTGATACCCCGTCGAGCGTCATGTTACGCGCGTATCGTTGGATTCGTGCTTTCAATGCGGTGTAATATTCTAGGCAGTAAATTATATATTTTTACAATTCGTTCCAATTTTGCGATTTTCCATTTTTCGGTGGCCTCCTGTGCTTCTGCTTTCAGTTGTCCACGTCATTTATTGATAGCTAAGCTTGTAAAATCCGAGTCGTTCGGGCTGTAAAGTCAGGCTAATCGTGTAGATTTTTCAACTCCCGCTCCCTCGAACTCGCCCTCCTCTCCGCCGCTCTCTTTGCGCCCTATCTACATTGCAATAATACTAATCGTTACCTCGTATTATTCATCACCGACAAATCCATACGCGTGGAGTAATCCTACGCCGCCCTTGCAGAAAAATCGCCGGGCGGAGAGGTGCACGATGGTAGTCCAATAAAATTGGCCTTATTAAAGCTATAATTTTAACAGGCCATTTGCTGGGAAATATAAAGGCTAGGAAATAAGTCGTAAAAGTCACGGAGAATTGATCGATATTGATAAAGGAGGAGCTCATTTCCAGAGCATCTGATAAACAGGCGCGACCGCCTCCGACGAGATGCCCTCGCCCTCTGACCGAGGAGCGGGGGGGGGACGCGGCTAGGGCTTGACCCGGCTCGGCTTCCGGGTTTGTCACCTTTTTAGGTAAATTTGATTTACGCCCTTGGCTTCCTCGGAAGCCCCTCCGCGAAATCGACTCGCGCCACAAAGAACGTCTTTGTTTTCCAAGAGCGAGCGATTGACGCGATGCCAAATCGTCGTCCCAGAACGAGACCCTTATTCGACGACGCCGTGTAAACAATTTTGCCTGCGCCACACCATCGATGTAAGAAGGTCGGCAGTGGCTCGGGCTCGGGGAATTGCCGGGGGGGGGAGAAGCACATGTCTACAACAAGCTATGACAAAAGTACGATAATCGGAAAGGTTTTTGCGCCTGGTGGCTCTGAACGCTCCCGACTGCCGAACAGGGGGTTGCACCTTTTTCTATCGAAATCCGAGATGCTTTTATTTTTAACGCGAGATGTAACTCTATCCATTTTATTCGCTTAATTTTTAGTTGCGAGGGAGCTGCTCCTGCATTTATATTACCTTTATTATACAAATATGTCATATTAAATATACTGGGCCTTTTATTTACCGGTGGCGTAGTCAAATTTACTTTGATTCTTAATAGAGCATTGTTTTAATACAAATTTATGGAATTGTTAACAAACTAAGAGGAAATTTAAAAAATTTCTTCTTTCAGAGCAGATTAATATGAAGTTTCGTTAAACTTGCTTACAATTTAAACTTTCAATACTCCTACTATTTTCCATAAGATTCTTTCACTTTTCTTTTCAATTTTTTTCTTCTTCAATTTTTATATCGAAAGCTTTTTTTTTAGTAAAGAATATTGTTTTACTATGAAATCAGAAAAGCCTTTCGTTTAGCTTGATGTAATTTATTTTATATATAAAAAAAAAAAAAGAATTTAAATGTAGTTAAAAAAAAATTGATTTACAATATTCTTGAATTTATATATTAAAAAGGCTAAGCGTTATGAAATTGAAAGTAAACTTAGAAGTTTAAATATAATAAATCAAATGTACGTTGTATATTGATAACGTACTCTCATATGAGAAGGATGAAAAAACAGAAATTTTCAAGTAATTTTCAATTTAGTCTTTGTTTTGTTTTCTTGCCAAATGAAAATGATTAATTCTTTCGATACATTTCCTATTATTGATAAGATGCGGCCATTAAAAATGCTCACCTTTGTAAATGAGAATTGTCTCGGAGAGTCGTTTGAATAAAAATGTTCATAAAAGGCTTATTAAATCAATTTGTGCCTGACTCGAGTCTTGTCCATTAAGAATTAGACATTGAAAAGGAATTATGTTTATTCTGTAAAAGGCCTCTCCCAAATGCGTATTTAACATTGGATCCTGGTAAAACTGATTTGTAACAATTGCATCCATTGTCTTGGTAAACAAACAATAGTAAGCCTTTGGAAAGACTTTTTTCCCAAAGCACACTTGGAAGATTTGCTTTTATTAAAAGGCTGCTCTTCGGAGCACAGGAGTAGAGAGGCTCGTTATGGCTGACTAGGCGAGGACACATGCGAGGCGTCCCCAATGGTAAACAGAGAGGCGCTTTGAGATAAGGAAAGCTCGAGTGCGCGCGGAGCCTGTCGAAGGCTCGAAATAATGGCGCATTGAGTATCGCGTGGCCGGCTCGGAGACGCGTTTAGTGGGTAAACAAAGGGAGGCCGGCCGTCGCCGCCGCCGCCGCCGCCGAGGAAGGCCGATGAGAAATTCGGCAGCGGGACCGATCGCGACACGTGCGCCGGGCCTCGGCCCCGAGCGCAAGGTGCGGCGGTCGCAGGGGCCGAGGGCGGCGCACTGCCCACCTGGCCGGGGGCGGTAAGACGAAGCGGAGGGGCGCAGGCCGAGTGCGCGTGACATTTTTATAATGAAGCCGGAGCTTAAGCTCCGCGCGCACCGGAGGGCTCCTGGAGGCGCGCGCGCCCGCCGTCGACGGGTTGCGGGTGGACCTGGGGGTGGGGGCGACAGAGAGAGAGAGAGAGAGAGAGCTCGATGCAGGCGGTAGACATCTGGCCTCCGTCTCGCCCGTCAGTTCTAATATTGGAAATTTCAGCGGGCGCGGAGAGGCTTGCGGCGCCCTGCGCGCCATGTGCGGAACATATGTATAAACACGAGCCGGGGTGGCCGGAGCGGGGCTGCGGCGGCCTCCGTCGGGAGGTTGGATGGGTCGGGATGCGACAGCGGCCCTTTAAAGCGATCGAGGACTCCGGGCCCCGGAAGCTCCGCGAGAAGAGAGAAGAGGCCCTCGATCGATCGACGCCCCCGCCTCGTCGCGTCGATCTTCCCTTGACTTTCTTTCACCTTCTGCCCGGGGTGCGTATTATTATTATTTCCATGCCGGGAGACCCTGGAGCCCTTCTCCCGCTGGCCCAAGCTGAACAGGTACGACGACGCGGCCCTGATCGCTCGGAAATCAGAAATCGCTGCCCGTGTGCTGCCGGCACCGAGCGGGGGCGGGAACGGGCCTGTGGAGTGGGAGAGTGCATTTGTTTCCCTGCCACCCCTTTTTTTCTTCCTTTTTTCCTTTTTTCTTTTTTTTTTTTTTTGGGATAAAATAGCGGATCTCGAAGTCTCGATTCAGCCCCAGTGCCATTGGGTTAAAAACGTAATTATCAACACCTACCGTGCCAAGCTGTTCCTTCGGGAATTATTCCCTAAGCACGCAGTGTTGTTTTTTCACTCTTGTACCGAGTATACGAGCGACAAATATATTATTCGTAAATACGTATGAACCGTGAATTGGTTTTTCGCACTCGGTGCAAGGTCATTCTTTCTTAGGTGCTTTTAAGGGCGTTAATGCTAGCGGGGGCTCAACACGATAATGGCCATTATAGGGAAACGATAATGCATACGCTGATTAGCCGCGACTAAAATATTTTAAACGCCCTTATGTAGTTTCCGAATTTGAAACCGAGTGCACGTACAAAAGATTTTACCAAGAATAAATCTGCGTTTAATACTTCTCGTGCTTACTATGATAATAATTGTGCTATTTTTATCTTTGTAGCGTCGGTTAATAAAAACACTAGTAGTTTCTCCAACGGAAGTGTCGAATCGGTATAAACATTGTTTTTTATAATATTATTTTGTTTCCTAATGCGTTTGTGTGATTCTCGATGGAGCTTCGTACAAAAAATCGTGCACTTTTCTTCAATATTAGTTGAGTTAGAAAATTTAAAAAAAAAAAAAAAAAAACTTAGCAAATTAAATAAATTTTGACTTTAATTAGTAATTTTTAATTAATTGCAAGAAGATTTAGATTAATTTGAAACATTTTCCACGATTTTTCAGCTCGTATTAAAGACCTTGCTCGAAATATACAGAGAGTAGGTAATTAATATGGAAGTAAATTGGACTAATAGAAAACATGTCGCACGAGACTAACGTCGAACAGTTGCGTTTAAAGTCGCGTCGGATTCTCGCGCATTTCACAAACAAGCGCAAGAAATTTTATAAAGAATTGTAATATCTTGAAAATTTGAATGGTCATCGTTTACGTATATATCCGGAAGCAAATTTAAGTTCGATGGACTGTTATAAATATTGAAATAATGTTGGAAAGAAATGCAAATTAAACGGAAAGCCAGGAAGGAAATACCGCAGGAAATTGATCATATAAGTTTAGCAATTTAAAAGGCACCGCAGTGCTCGCGGTCGCCTCGACGACATTGCGCGAAATCCCAGCAATTAATAAGAGAAACGTCGATATTGCGCCGGGGAGGTTATAAAAATGGTAATAATCCGTGGCAACTGAAATCTCTCTTCGGCTAGATATACGTAAATACATCTTACTTTTTGGTCTTTTCCCTTGCGGAGGCCGCAATCTCGAGGCTGCAGAGCTCACGGGATGAAGACAGATCGCCGAGACCGGTTTACAACGCCGCGTGCGAAGTGAGCGAGAGAGCGGCGGCAGGGAGAGAGACGGCGGTTGACGGAGGAGCGAGGGAGAGATAGAGAGCGAGATCCGGCGAAGGGGCGAGAGGGAGAGAATGGAAAAGCTTCATCGATTCGTCTTATTTCTCTCTCCCCCTCCTGCGAGTTCGCTCAGTCTCTCACTGGCTGTCGTTATCTCCATCCCTCCCGGCTTTCCTAACCCGCCTGTACAAGCGCCAGTGCGAAAGGCTCGCGCAAGATGTTTTTCATCTCCTCGAATTCCAGTAGCAGCAGTAGCGGCCCAGCCGGGATTTCGTAAGTCGGCAGCGCGCGGCCACATCTGGATCCTGACAGCGTATAAGTATGTGCGTTCAGGCGCACATGGCACACGCCCTCCCTCCCTCCCGCCCGGCCCTCTCGGCCATCGCCATCGTCGCCGTGCCTCCATCCGTCCTGACACCCCCTACCGCGGGTCCGCGCGCCCTCGAGCAGCGCCAATCCGCAAAGTCTCCCTGGCTATATCTCTCTCTCTCTCTCTCTCTCTCTCTCACTCTTTCTGCGAACGAGGTGAGCGCCCGAATGAGTCACGGACAATATTGCAATCTCGAGCGGCCTGGCGGGGGCGGGGGAGGAGGCTAGAGAGAAGGTGGGCCGCTCTCCCGAGCTATAGGTACGTGGCTTTTGCATCGGAGCCTCACCCCCTCGCCTCCTCTGCCCGAGCGCGCGGAACTGTATCGGGCCGGAGGCGGCGGCGGCGGCGGCGGCGGCGGCGGCGAATGTCGGATATGTCGCGCGGTCTTCCCAAGTTTTCTAATTACCGCGAGAATTGCGGGGCAGAGCTGCCCGAGCAATATAACGGGTGAAAAAATTGACTGCTGGGCACCACCGGCGGGCGGGGCTGAAGCTCAAGGCAGGAGTCACCGCGATACCGAGTCATTCCGCCGATTTAGAAAATAGAAGCTTTTCTGCACCGCCTCGATGAACTTTTTAACCCCCACCCCCCACCTCCCACGAATGCTTTCCAACGATCCTTCAAAGCAATCGAGCTTTCTGCTTAGAAAAAAAGGCAATTTTTAAACTTCTCTCGCGCGATTGTTATGCCTTTCGGACTGAAAGAAGTTTCAACTTTCAAATTTTTTTTTTATTTTTCCAACTTGCAACTTTATTAAGAACTTAATGAACATATATATATATATATATATACCTTCAGTGCCGTCTTTCAATAATTCGCAATTATATTTGAGAAGGATAATCACAAACATTGTCGGGCTTGTTGATTTGAAATGACGTTTCGCGACGCGCAAGTGTCAAAAGAAGTTTTTCGAATAATTTTAAAAAAATTAATCGAGTCCTGTCTGTGCTCTATCGCCACATTACTGTTGTATCATTGGCTGTTTGAGAATAAGCTTAGAAAAGCTACGGATTTTCTCTGCCAGCACGTACTTAACTTTCCGAGCAATTGTTTATTTGTTTACTTAACTAAGCCCCTTAATGAATGATGAAGCTCGTGCGTCTTTCGACCCACGGCCAATATATTTTGTGATATTACATTATATCTCTGCTTTGTTAGGTCAAAAGAGAAAACACTAGTATTTGTTTGCATCCATAATTATAAATAATAGGTACTTTTAATAATTGAGACTGTTGTAAAAAATGTCGTATAGCGTAAAAATTGTACTTATTTATCATTGTAGAAGATAATCATTGGCGCTTGTAGCTCTTAACAATCCATTAAATATTCGCTCGTCTAGATTATCAAATTTTATAATTAATGATAAATTTTTTTACACATAATAAAATAAAATAGCTTTCAATAATGCATATCTATCTGTAAGTCCAATATTAACGAAAGTAACAAATAAATCAATAAAATGTTGTTATAAATTCATAGAATCGTAAGCTGCATCGTAGAATTATTACAATCTGACAGGCAATTGTTTTATGAGTGAATGCGCTCATATATATTTTACAAAGTGTTATGTTTTGATTTTACAATCGCCAAATATAATAATCTTGGATAGAATATAAGCAGATCATGGTATTTTAAATAATTTATAAAACTGTTTGGATTAAAGCTGTTTGGATTGAAGATCGATAAAATGTTTGAAGCAAGCAGCCAATCTACTGCATCTAAAAATGGCTACCAAAGTTTCAAAAATATTGTACTGTTTAAAGCCATGCAAAATTATGTTATTTATTTTAATCGCACACCGATTGAGCTGATCTTCCAATTAAATGATTCGATTCTATGATCAGTCAAAATATTTCCAAACAAAAGAAGCCCGTCGTTATTTATTATAAATTAATTTGCGAATTATTGTTTTATGTATTTAAAATTAATATATCTTTAAAGTGATAATGTTTACGGACGAAACATTAAACAATTACTGATTTTAAATAATTTTTTTTTAAAAACTTATCTGCTTATAAATTTGTCTTGATTAATTATTGATTTGCAACGGAAGTTTTCTAGAAATATAAGCAATAATGCCGGGAACATCTACATTTACCTGGCTCGTTTGCATAATCTACTTTAAAAAAGTATTTCATAGTTTTTGAATTTCCGTAAGATCAAAAACGATTATTATTTCAATGAATATTATCGAGTTCCTTATATTTTCACGGGGGAAAAAAGAAAGAAAAAAAACCCCAATGAATATAAATGAAGCGTACTTGAAACAATCATGAATTAATCATAATGGTGAATTTATCGCTCGTGTAAATTAAAATATTAAACTCGCCGCATTGCTTCTTTTTTTTTTTGCAATCAAAGTAAGCTTAGCAACGGCTTTATTAATGCAATTGACTACGCGAATACGGGAGCAAACAAAGTTTTTAGGGCATTAATTTATTACCTGCCGAAACACTGGGTGCTCAATTCTAATCTACGTTAGAATTGTTCGCAAGCGTGAAGAGACTAGGATCGGAAACTCGCTCTCGACACGAATCAGTTTGGGAGCCGGGAGAGGCAGAGGGGGGGGGGGAGTGCAGCAGCAGCAGCAGCCGAGGTTGCGCTTACGCGAATAAATAGCGAGCGTGAAACAATAAAGGCGTCCTATACAAAGCGATCGCTGTAAGAGTCGTGGATACATGCATAAACAGCCGGGATTATGAGCCGTGGGACGGTTAGAGCGTCACTGGCAGACAGGAGACGATTAGAAACGCGTGCGCAGCAGCGCAGGCCACGAGACCCGACCCCTGCCGCCCCCCCCCGCCATAGCCAACTTAGCCAACGACAGGCCCGAGCGCCCCTGATTCGCTCCTAATGGCCAAGGCTTTCGGGACGTATTCCGCGGCCTCCTCGACACTTGC
This sequence comes from Kradibia gibbosae, assembly GCA_018907135.1. Taxonomy (NCBI): domain Eukaryota; kingdom Metazoa; phylum Arthropoda; class Insecta; order Hymenoptera; family Agaonidae; genus Kradibia; species Kradibia gibbosae. The sequence goes on along the minus strand of JACCHX010000001.1, from coordinate 14,338,850 downwards.
GCGCTCCGGGCGCTGCTGCTTTATCTCGGGCGACCGCCCGTCGGGGGATATAAAACAGTCGCCCCCTTATTATAAACATCGACGGCGCGCGACTCGACGCGAGCCCTGGCCTTCGTTGTGTGCCATCTGTGCGTGGATTGCGAGCGTCATCGCGACTCCCCGGCGTTGACGAGAAGCATTGGCGAGAAGCGTTGGCGAGAAGCGTTGGCGAGAAGCATTGACGAGAAACATCGACGACGAGGGGAGTTTCGACGACGATGATCTTCTCACGATCTCCGATCCCGGCGATTCCGAAGATAATTGAAGCTGCACTGCTCGCTAATCCCAACTCTCTCTCTCATTCTCCGCCACCCCTGCCCCCCTGCTACTCATAGTACGCGTCAATTATCATACGGATGCCGGTGGCCCCGCTCGTTTAGTGTTAGCTCCTTGTCGAATTGAGAATTATCGATCAAGATTACAAAGGACCGACAGGGCTGCTTCCTATTCATCTGGGAAAAACCATGCATCGCGGTTATTGAGCATTGGGCTGCTGAATGTTTTTACTCGACGTTGTTTTTTTTTCTTTTGTATCGTTGCCTCGAAAAGAAGGCAGGGCTCGCGGGACTCGGTATTAGTCGATAACGCTAAATTGTTCAAAACAAGCGGATTGACATTCGAGGACTTCGATGCTACGCAGGCTAAATTCGAAGCCCGATCAATCTCGATTCGCAGAGGCTATTTGATAAACTGCTAGAGGAGCAATGAAATTCAAATGGCTTTGGGGAGGACGAGAGACCACAGCGGAAGAAGTAACGGAATTAATTGCACGAGCAGCGGGGAAAAAAGAAGTCCTGCCCCGAATCAGCGTAGCGCCGAGGACGCCATTCGTTAACCGGGGGTGAAAACTCGCACGGGGACGGCTCGGAAAATGCAGCCGGTGATCCACGTTAAAACGGCAATCGGTATGCAGGAGGCGAACTCGAAGGATGCCGGCGACACGTAATCCGGGTCCGTATCCGAGGGCCCTCCCCGGCTCTCCCGTATCAATCAAATTCGAATCGCTCCTGTCGGCGGCGCTCGTCTCGATTTTTCTACGTCCCTTCGAAGGCCGTCCCCTTCGTCCTCCCGCTCCTCGCCGCCCCCATTCTCCGGCGACTCCTCCTCGGACCCTTTCGCCCGCTCGTTTTTCAACGGAGATTCCCTCGCTTCCACTCGCCCCGAATCTCCTGCATCTCCCCGGGATTGCGAAGAAAGTATCCGCGCTCTCGTTACAAATGGGGATGTCCGCAATCCTGCCGCCGATGCGCCCTCGGCACTTTCCAAGTCCGTGCACACTTTACCGAAGCACATTTGTGACTCCACCGCTGCGAAGCTTTTAATGAAATCGATCGAGCTGCCCGAGGTAATCAATGCTTCGCACAAATTTCCCATAAATATATGTTTTGTAACGCGTGGTTCCGAAGAGTTCGATTACTATTAATGTCGCGTAATACTAGATGCCCGCTCGTGTCGATTAAAATAAAAGAGATTGCGCATAAATTAATAGGGCTTATATTTAAATTAGCGATTGATTTTATAAATGATTAAGATTTATAGGTTTTTTTAAATTGGCTTGCAGCGCTGCCTTTTGATAATTTGTATTTTTATCCGATGATTTTGTTTGGAGTAGTGACCAGTAGTCCGGGCATTTCTCACAACGCTCACACGTTTAGTTTTTTCTCTTTCTTTTTTTTTTTTTTTTTTTTTTTTTTTTTTCTTGCATAAAAATCGCATTCATCGATAATGGCGTCTCTATTACAAAAGAAGAAATCGAGGGACATTCATACGTAAAAATGAACTGCCAAAATTGTAATAAGGTAAGGAGCTTAATGAGCTGTCCCCGAGCTCGATAGCTAACGTCAACGCAAGAGTTAAAGAGCCCGAATCGGCGCAGGGTAACAAAAAAAAACAACGGAATTACAGAGCCTCGGAAGCAGACCGATAAAATTGCGCCCCCATAGGTATAGGGTGAACCGTTGCGAGCCACTTAAAAAGCCATGCTTTTCCCGTTTGGCAGGCCTGAGCCGAGGCATCGAGCGGATCTAAGCCCCGAGGATGAAGGTGGAGGGCGGCGGAGTGGCCACGAGCAGCGCAGTCCTCCACAAGATCAAGGTCAAGGAGGAGGCGAAGGAATGCTGCCCGGGTATGCTGCAGCAGGCGGCGACCGGCCCTGGGGCCTCCTCCTCGCCCCCGAGGTCCTCCTCCAGGCTGGCCATCGGCGCCATAGCCACCATCACCATAGGCAGCGGCTGCGGCGAGATCGCGGCGGCCGTCGCTAAGCAGGGCGGCCCATTGGCCGAGGAGTCCTTCCCCGTCGATCTCGACCTCAAGAGTCGAGCCAAGGGTGAGCGCCGATCTTTGGCCGCCTGAGCTTGGCCCGGCCGTAGCCCGAAGGCCCTTGGGATCGGGCTGCGGCCTTCCCGCACAGCCCCGCTTTTCCCCCCACAGTTCGCCATCGACGCCCCGATCGACACTTGCCCATTCGCTCGTTCCTACTCTGACTTTGAAAAAGCTGCACCATTTATTAACGAGACAGATGCTGCCGTGATACCTGCCGTTCATAAAAATTTCCCCATTCATTTGTGTTACGGCTCCATGGATTTTTCCCTTTTTTTAATTGCCTATTCCAGTTGTGAAATAATCCTGAAATCACTGGCAGCGGCACTGGCCTGAAATTGATTAACATTTTGCTTGTAAGCAGGCTTTTATTTAATAAAAGCGAGTCCACGATTTCCAAACCAAATGAATCGACTCATCGATTTCTTAATTAAACGCTTCGCTATATATATATATATCTACATACATATATATATGCATGTATGTATGTATGTATGTATGTATACATGTGTACGTATGTATTGTCCGCTGATTTGCATAAAATAAAGTCCATTTTGATTTACAAGCGTCGAGCCGTCGAGAATCATTTGGTAATCACATCAAAAGCCAATGTTATTAAATTTCATTTTGCCCGAGCTCTCTCGAATGAAAAATACAAATTTCAAGACCATCGGAGGATAAATTAAAAGCGAATTTCCCAAGCCGTGTCATGGGAAACTAGCTCCTGGAAAACGCAAAGTAAAGCAACTTGGAACGAATTGAATACAGTGAAGGAAGGAGTGCGCTCGCTCTATTTTCGGAAAATTTGCACGACCCCCGCCCGACAATTCAGCATGTCCCACATATCCGCGTGTAAAATTCCCACATAAAGTTTGATAAATCACTTTTATCGCCGGCTCATTAGTTGTAGAATAATTCTGACCGAGCCGGCAGATGCCAAGCGCTTTAAATTCTAATTAAAACGCAGATCCGCAGTCAGTGGCAATGGCTGCGGAATAAGGCTGGCGCACCGGTGAGAGAGAGAGAGTCTCGGCGGAAGAGGCGCATAGGAATCAAGACACGCGCGGACTGATCCATCGCGCCGATGATGCTACCAACGGGAATAAATATGCAGTGGTAGTCGGGCGTCCCAGGGCCAACTGCCGAGGCAGAGAGAGAGGCCGCGCGGATCCTTTCGTGAAAAAGGGCGCCGACCCGAAGGAGGAATAAGGGCGCCCGCACACCCCGTGCGCTGTTATCGGCGTGTCGAGAGCCCGCAGCGAGACCCTCCCCTCGCGCCCAAATCCAGCCCCGCGGCGCAAAACCATCCATCGCCGTTCCTCGAGTCGGCGGGCTCTGACCAGCGGGCCTTAGCTCTATTTCACCACCACCCCCTCCCCAATTGGCCCTCGATATCCGAGCCTCGGACACCTCGCTGCCCCGATAACCAATAGCCGGGCGATGTACTCGATGGCAGATGCCAGCCGAATATTTCGGCATCGTCCAATGGATGCTCCGTCCTCTGCACCCCCCCCCCGCCCTGTACTCCCCTGGCACCCAAGTCGCCCGTGCGGTTACGATAAATTGTAATCCGTGGGTCGATGGTATCGTACTCGGCTCTGCGAGGGGAGCCCCAACTACGAGACCGGACTCGCGAACATTATATTCGCCTTCTGAATAAAAAATGTTAATGAGCAAGATAACAACTATGTAAATAATGTGCATTGCCTGTTCGGCTTACAGAGGCAAAAGATTATCCCTCCAATGGCTTATTTATGCCTAGGCGATTTCTTACAATTTAGTGTAGAGCTGCATTTAGTCATGAGCCCTCCGCGAACACGAGGAGGCAACGCCAAAGTTTAACTCGAAAAATAGTGTCGAGTCTTCGATGATGCAACAACTCCCTACTTTAAACACTGCAAGCATTTTCCTGTAATATCTTCTTCTTTTTTCGCTTTACTGATTCTTTTTTTTTTTTTTTAATTATCTGCTCGTCATTATTATTATTTTGCAAACGATCGTCTTCAAAAAAAAGCAGCCTTACAATTAATTAATAATTATAACGAATTCCAGCATTGCAATTCGATCAAATTATTTGATAACGCATTTTGTTTTCTAATTATTGAATAAAACAAAACAAAAATTGATCCGGATAGTAATCTACAGTATCTCTATCTATTAGAATTATTTTACCGATTACTTCTGTTTAAAAACATTCATTGCATGTCAAATGCCACTTCAGCGTATTAATTCAATGGGTAATGTCAAACAAACATCAACATACGACATATTTTTTATTTACGATCGTCTCTGTTAAATATCTACATACATGCATTACTCTTGTTAATCATTACATCGTGTAATTTACTTTCGATTGTTCTTACAATTAATAATAATAATTATATTGTTATTACGTATACATCATAGGTCTAATTTTATAACAAAATAATAAAGAAATATAAATATTCAAATTGTCTTTGAATAAAAATAATAACGCTGTATGCGTCGAATTATAAATTTTAATTTCAATTATAAAATTGCAATGCAAAAATTATCATAAACATAATCTGATGATATCCAAAAAAGTCGAAATCACGTGCAAATGAAATTCGTGGCTTTAAATATTCCACAACTACCCCATGCTAGGAAAATAGATCAAAAAGGAAGAAAATCTTGGAAGAGGTCCAAGAACAGATAGCAACACATTATACGTATAATCGCCTTGGCGGTTTGTGCTTCGCATATTACACATACGCATATGTATATGTGTGTGTGTGTGTGCTTTGTGTGTGGGTATGGTTGTGCGGGTGTGTGGATTGGTGCGCGTGCATGTATACAAAACGTGTTATGATACCGAAAAGCTCGTGACTAATGTAGAAGCGTAAACTTATATTTAGGTAAATTAAAGCTCTATACGTGATTTAAGAACGTATAGTATTGGAAAAATATTATAATATTATTTGACATTTTATTGCACTTATAATATTGGTATAAATCAGTTTTAACGATAGTTCTAAAACTATTTACAAAAGTATTATTTCTAATTGACTTTTGAAATATATTTAAATGGAGAACGCGTTTACTTTTAATATTGGAAATGTTGCTATTGTAATTCAATGTAGCTCAACTTTTTCAAACATACGCAATTTACGTAATAATATAATGTAGCTTTTAAAAATGCATTAAGAAGATTAATAATTTATTTAAATTGAGATTATGATGAATAAAATTCTTTTTTCGTAAAAAAGTCGGCACTGAAAAATTCAAAATCTATAGGTTTATTTGTAATATTATCATTTTGACATGTTATTGAATAATTTTTATTTTAGTAGCATAAATAAATACATGTGTATCTTATTACGAAATCTACTTAGCAAATATATTTACATATTACGTATTATACAAACTATATATACAAATATTTATAATCAATAATCTTATACATGAATTTATGTAAATCTATATATAAATCTAAATATAAATGTTGAAGGTATGATACGAATACTGAAAGTTATAAAATAATTACTCGACTAATACTGTTTTAAATTATTCGAATTTACTATGAATATTATGTGTGTTTTGTACCCAAAAAAAAGAGGGCAAATACTTATTCGTGTGATAACTGGTATACATTCTTTAACAAATCTTAAATAAAATATTAACTAATGAGTTATCGTTTTTACGTCCACCAATATTCGTATTCGCAATTTTTTTTAACAAACGCATAATCGAATAGCAAGAAAATTTAGTTAAAAGTTAATAGTGACCTTAACATAGGAATAAAAATGTACCACGTTAACGTTTTTCTAGCTATCGTTAAGCCAACGGTGGCAAAAATTTGTAGGAAATAAAAGGAAGGATTGATTTGTAATTTCTGTATTTGCAGGGATTCACCTGTAAAAGACAGGATTATATTAGACAGGAGCTATTTTATGTAAAATCAAGAAAATCATCAACGGGCACGTAATAGACATACATAATTAGGATGTAAATATTTTTGCTATATCGACACAATTTAATTAAGACAAATATTTAAACACGTGCATTTTAAAATTGTAAGCAAAATCGATAATACTATTTATAAACTATAATATTACTTATGTATCGGAAATATTATTAAATGATATGTATTTCGATAGGCAAAAATGTAGTAAAAGAGCAGCACATTTCTAAACCTACACAAAGTTTTTTTTACCATTTTCTTATAATAAATCATTATTGAATACATATGATAATAATTAAATAAATAACTATGATAAAAGTTTACTACATTGGCTGATAATTTAATCGTTAATTTATTATTTAAGTGCATTAAAACAACAACAAACTCACTATTTCCCTTTTTATTTGAACTTAGTTTTTCTTAGTTAGCTGAATTATGAATGGTATATATTAAAAATAAGTGGCATAAATTAATCCAAAGGCGGAAATTGTATGCAGTCACTATTTTAAAATCGTAACTATTCCAATTTTTAATACATCAATATAATTAGGGATAGTTGTTTGAAATTACAAGAACGAGTGCATGAATAGATTAAATTGATAAATGTATAGGCACTTGAAGTAAAGCTTATTCTGGTAATATAATTTCATCGAAAATGATAATGAATATTTATTGCTGGATTTCATCTCAATTTTATTTTAATCCAATTTTCCATATTTACTGAATATATTCAAAAATAAATATAGCTCAAAAAAGTTATTCATTGCATTATCCCTTGTATTAAAAATAATTCATACACTAAGAATTTGGACATACTACCATATTTTACAGGCATATCAGAGCTCCGTACATATCGCGGATTTATCTGGGTAGTAATTTTGTAATTTCTTTACAAAATAGCATCGGTGGAGGTAAAAAAATTAGTCGCATAACGTTGAGGTTGTTTGCAAGCAGAAATCGAGATCAAAGTAAGCTCCCTTGTATATTATTAAGAAAAAAATATTTGTTTGAGTGATTGAAATATTCCTTACCGATCGCGTACTTATGCATTTCCTTTCTCATTTTATCTCTCTCTCTCTCTCTCTCTACAACTGATCCCTTCCCTCGTCCTGCTACACAAAACAATCACACACGCGCGCACACGTAGAGCCCCCCTCCTCTCCCTCTCTCTCTCTCTCTCTTCCCCAGGATTTCGTCTCCCTTGCTCCCGAGGACGATGTCGTTCGTTCCCTCCTAGTGGCATCCTGTCGGGGAGCGAGCGCCTGGCGCGGACGCGATAAGACACGTCCAACACTTTCCGAGCGCGGAGAGCCGCGTCGTCCTGCTCCCCTGCTGATATCGCGAGAGCAGCAGCCGCCACCGACATCCTCACCGAGAAAGAGAGGGAAAGAGATGGGGCTGACGGCCCGTGGCTCAAGCAGTTCAGCGAGGGTGAGGTCGCGGCGGCGGAAGGGCTGACGGGTATTCTTACAGACGCATCGGGGGCCAGTTTTAAAAGTCTTCCAAAGGGTCCACGGCCGGGTGATTGCACCTCGCGAATCCGAGGATTGTCCACGAATTGACTCGAGCCGGCTCGATTATTCCGCATCGGTGTTATTTCCCACTTAGCCACGTGCGTGTTGATCGTGCAATTCACTACGTATCTGCCGCTCTTGAACGATTCAACTTCTTTATGAAGATTGATTGGAAAGCGTAAAACTTTCTTAGCGAGTTTCAAATTGGTCAAATGAATTGCATTTGCGCCTACGGAGCATTGTATCGAATTGCACTTCGAGATTATCTCCCCTTATCACAGCATCCGGGACATTTTTTTTTTCTTCAAAATTTACGCACGGCCTTGCAGCGAGAAAAAAAGTTACCTGCGCAATCCGACGCCCGTTACAATGCTTAAAAAGAAATTGTTTGCTGGACTCTCGACAAGAAAGTCATTTGACGATAGATTGAAAATGTTCTTCTCGAAAAAATTATTATACCGGATCTATAAATACAAATGCGGTTTACAAATTGGTAGTTGAACGCTTTACTTGTGTTTTTATAACGATATTGTTTATTAAAAAAACGCAATAGTCAGAATTATACATGATATTAAATTTTTCGGGATATAAAGCACGATGAAATTATAAGAATAATGAGAACTTCGTTTTTAATCAGCTTAAATCTTCTCGAAAGTTTAGTTATAAGCGAATGCAAGATGTGCTAGTAGATCGAGGCGCAGTTGAGCCAGACGTGTCATTTATTAACGTGCCGTTTATGTATATTTCCAGTCACATGAAGAATTGATAGCTACTTAGCATTATTTTTATCATAAATTTTTAAACGGATTATAGAGAATATCTTTACAGGTGCTTGCAATTAATGAATCCTCCGAATTTATATTACAAATGGGTTTGCAGAGAAGCCAGTGCCAAGCGTGTTTTTTTTTATTTTCAGTTATGATCAAATAAATTGAATTACTAACTTTTTCATCGGTTGATTTGAACAAATAACAGCATTTCCAGAAATTCCATCCTGCCGACATATTATACCAACCACTAACTTTTCAATTTAAAGTTTTCGTTTATTAAAATCATCCGCATTCACCGTCTACCTCTAACCCCAAGCCCAAACGCACAGCTGACTGTCTTTTATGAACACATCTTTCGGAATTTTGCGTCTTTCGATTCGTTTAGGACGAAGGATTGACTCGAATTCGGCGGAGGGAGATTTATAAAGGCGGAAAAACACAGAGGCGGGTAGGCAATGGAGTCGGCGCCCGAGTGAGATGAATGGAGAGCCGATGTGACGGGCGGGCGGGAGGGAGGGAGGGTGGGAGAGAGAGAGCGAGGGAAAACTGACGCGAAGAGCGTGCAAAGAGGTGAGGAAAATAGTATAATGGGTCGCGGGGGAGGAGGATGAGGAGGAGGACTGGATTGAGGGGCGGGAGGAACAGAGGGCGAGTGTAAAAGAAGGCCGGGCGGCGGGGGGCAGGGGTACGGGGAGGAATTGCGATCAAAGCCATCTGTTGCATTGTCCTGGCAATTAGGAGGCGGCAGCTGAGTCTCACCGTACTTACTTCTTTCAGGGATTCTCAACCTGGAGGAGTACGAACAGGAACAAGACGAACTCTCGAGGATTAGCGTCAAATATCTGTAGACTTAATCTGCTTATGCAAAACAATACTTCACCTTTACTTTTACATTCGATCATCGATACTTTTTTTGAGACATATAATTTACTTTCCTCGTTCCTAATATTATTGAATAATATTTCAGTCTTTTGTCGACATATTTTTTTAATGGATATCAAGAAAGTTATATCGGCTTAGGAAGGTTTTTAAAAACTTATGAGTATGTTGAATTATATTTGTGCAAATAGTACTTTATTTTAAAATAATTCTCTTTTTTTTTTAAATATTGCTTGTATCGCTTCGCGTTAAGGATTTCTTTTATCGTTGTATCTTAGCGAATATTCTTTATGTTTGTACAAAACTTTTAACACCACCAATGATATTTTTCCAATCCTTTTTTTAAATAGTGAATTGCAAAAAGTTTTTTTTTATGGACATACATTGTAAAATTTCTTTTTCTTATTCAAATTCTGATCTAATACGAAGTGCTAGGTTGTATACCTTTATTGTATTTCATTATATATATATATATATATATATATATATAGTTATTGCTTGTGTATATTATTTAAATATTCTCGCTCAAATTTTTAATAAATTTTTAATCAATTATTAATCAACTTTTAATAAATTATACTAAACAAATTATTCGTCATGATACATTTTGTCTGTTTATAAACATTTATGTTTTTTATAAATAAACACATCAATGCTAATTCAATTTATTATTTATTAATATCTCGATCTCAAAGTTATTAGAGTTTTTGATAAAAGTAATCCATCTGTCGCAGAACATGTGACACATTTTAATATATCAAAATATACACAATCAATGATCACATTTGTATGACTTTATAATATGCCTATATATATATATATATGTTTTGTTGTTTTTGCAAAAAGAATTTCGAAAAGTAAACAATATTAGTATTAAAACAAATATAATAAATTGTTGTAAAATTATGGTGAAATCTTAAATTCAATTCAGAACGATATTATGTATAAAATATTTTTCAGAATATAACTGTGAATAATTTACAAGTTTTGTTTAGATTATAAAATTATAACAATTACAATTACAACAAATATAATACTGATGCATTAATATTGCAGTAGTAAAAGTGCAATTAGCGATATGATTTATTCGCGAGAAAAAAAAATCAAATTCGTATGGATAAATAGTATATTATGTATATATATATATATATATGTACACGTAGTCTTATTCAAATCAAAAAACACGCATGCCATTATTAGATAAGCATCGATTACTCAGCTAATTAAAAAAACAGCTTGCAAGTGATTGATGAAAAAGCTGGCGGAGCAATGGACTCAATTCGGATAAGCCTCGAGAGTTTGCCCCCAGAGGTTTTGGTTTTGCGGGGTCACGCATTTTCTGCAAACTATTGCCGGGAGTCTCGTAGGGCTGCCGCCGAATCAGGGGATCGCCAGGAGACGAGGCACTTGAGACGCGAGGGTGAGCGTAGGGCCGAGCCTGCGATCTTATCGGCCGCCAGTGATAGTCGACCCCCATGCATATGTAAAACGAGGAGGATACGCGAGCCAGCGCGTAACATCTGTTACGTCGGGAGAGAGCGAGCTATTTCCGTCACCTTCCCGGATGCATCCGCGCTAACGCCAAGAGTCACGCGCGAGAGCCCCTCTCGGCTCTCCTCCCTAGGAGAAAAGTGCCGCGGAGCCTCGGGCAATCGCCTCCCTCGGGAAAAGCCCCCCCCCCTTGCCCACGTTTAGCCACCCGCTGATCCGTTCTCCCTTTTATTACGAAGACGCGGTTGACTCGGCAAGTCGATACCTGAGCCCCGCTCGATTCTTCTCCATTCTGTCCGGGTACAATCGATCTAGTGACTCTCGCTCGTCCTGCCTGTCGCATCGATCAATTTGAAACTATGATGCATCGATTTACGCGCCCTCGGCAAATAGCCCCTCTAACCCTTACAAGCGAAGAGTGTGCATCAGTACCAGCACTCATCGATTAATAAAGCTTGTTTAAAATGTCCAAGCCGCTAAAAGCAGTAGATATTTATAAACAAGAATTGAATAGTTTCTGCTCTACTCTTGCTTAATTTTATTTAGACAATTAAAGCGAACTAAGCGTCTGGCAGGAGCATTAATGTTTTAAAACAAGGCCGATAAACTCTCAGGAACGAAGTAACTCCGCCGGTGGTAGCAGATACGCCGTGTAAATCCTGAAATCTAAAGACTGCATCGATCGAGCCCAATCAAAATTAGTGCGAGATCAATGCTGGAATTCCCGGCAAAACTGGTAAAGCCCACGCCCAATGTTCCGGAATATTAACCGTAAATAAAGTCGCGAGCCACTCGCGACGGTCCAGAGCGATTTCGGAAGTCGTGAAAAAAAAGAAAAAAAAAAGAAAGAAAAAGAAAAGAAAACACAGTTGCTGCGATACATTCGGTAAAATCAGAGCGCCGGGGAGGACAGAAAAACAGGCGGGGGGGGGGAGGTGAGGCAGGCATCCGGGAGCTGCGATTAGGCGTTAGACTCGCGACTTCCGCGAGACGGACGTTGCCAAGTTGCGCAGCTGCAGCCGACGCTCGACCCGATTGCGTATTTCCTCCCTCCCCGTCGGCCCGCACTCGGCGCGGCAAGTGTGGCCGAGGGCTTTTCTAATGTAAAAACCGAGGCGAGACCATCTGGCTGAATCGACACCAGTCGGGAGTCAGTGCACTTGACGATCTTTCTCTTCCGAGCCGAGCCCGCGGCCCGTCCCCTCGGCGACCGCAATTCAAGCGCCCCCCACCCACCCTTAGCTAGGATCTGCTCCTTTTTACCCGGCCGAGCTCCCGAGCCTTTCCTCGAGACGCGCCTCGGCAATGATATCCCGAGCCGTCCGAGGAATCGCCCGGACCTCGACACCTAACGGCCCGTCCTTTGCTCGCCCCCTTTCTCCGTCCCCGAATAGAATGGAAGGCTCAACGAATAGCCACTCGCCTACTTATCCTCTGCGTTTAACTCGCCGAGCGATTAAGCGTCGAGCACGACCTCGGCCTTCGTTACGATTGTCGTTAAACTTCGCTTTTCAACGGCCGGGATCATTTCTAATTGACGCCGATGCTCGCCGAGATCGCCCCACCCCCGAGGACGTTCAATTGACGAATGAGCGCAGGTTTTTTTCTCGGGCAACCGCTCGGAAAAATCACGGGCCGGCCTTTCGAGGGAGAACGCCTCCGAGAAGGGCTCCTTTATCGAGGATAGCCATGAAAGGGCTCGTGAGAAAAATTGTCTTGGAAAATGCTTGCCATGCCCGTACAAAGTAAGTTTTAAAGCTGGCTCCAGGAACGTTTTTATCGGGAAAGCTTAACGCGCACAAATATGGCCCTCGACAGGACGGAAAGTTTAGGTACAGGTAATTACCTGCTAGCGTCAGTTGGCTGCGACACAGCTTCCCCCTATCCCTCTATGGCGACTCTCTCTCTCTCTCTCTCTCCCTCGCCACGACCCCTACCCTCCGCCTGGACACACGCACTCGCACACTCTTTGGCTCTCTCCTTGGCTCTCGAGCCTTCTCCGCTCTCCTCCAGACCTTTGCCTCGCTTCCCGTTAGCTCCTCTAGAACTTGGGCCCTCCTCCCTTCCTTCCCTTTGACCCTACGGCTATCATTCCGAGCTACTTTTAATCCTTGAATTGCCACCGTATTCAACCCTCGAAAATTTCACCATCGCCGCCTTATTTCTTCTTCGTGCCGATTCGCTCTATAAATACATAAACTGGCCGCTTAAAAGAAACGTATTAAAGTCTTGTCAAAAACTGTTTTTCTTGATGGATTGCGATTGCCAGGATCAATTTTCCTATACAACAAACCCTAATATTTTGCCATTGTATTGATAGACACCGAAGTATTATAAAATCAGAAAATCACATCGTTAAATATGGTATTTATAAGATTATTATTTAGATTTTGTACGGACAGAATTCCATGAAAATATTGGAGCAATCTTCAAAGGATATTAGCTTTGTAGAGGATTATTACAAAGGAAAGGATACTTTATAAGCAGATAATGAAAAAAGCATTTCAAAAAATTCCATTAGAAATAATAATAATAATAAAAAAAGAAGAAAAAAAAAAGAAAAGCGGTAGCTAATTACAAATATAATTAAAAGTCCGTATTTTTAACCCATTATACGAATGTAAATATAAACACGAGTTGAATTGCCTGACATGTGTTTTTAAAGACTTCTTTTTATGGCACTATGCTTTTTTAAATTCTATTTTCAACAATGCGTATCTCATATTTCAATTCCCTGTAAAACGATAGTTCTGACTGCAATTATCTTATTTATCATAAAATTCAAATTGAAATGTAAAATTACGGGACACGAGCCAGCCACCAAATCGAAAACAGCATTTGGGTCTCCATTGTAGAGAGAAGTACATTCCGCTAAATATTTGACGCGTATTGCGGATGACAAATTATGGACTCGATTGGTTATATCGATTAAAAGCATATCCCATTGGTTAGCCGAATGAAAGAGCGAAATTTAATTCATACGAATATTAAGCCACAAGGCTTCAACTGGCAAAAGGTTCATAATTCATCCAAAACAAAAAAAAACAACAAAAAGAAAGAAAGAAAGAAAGAAAGAAGTCGCGTTGAAGGAGTAAGAAGGCTTAAGCTTTATTCTCGGCTCGGGATTTACCATTAATTTGTTATGTCGTCGTGAAATACCACTTCCGCGAGAACTTAATCAATCAACGCTGCAGTTGCTTTACGTAAGAGCAGCTAAAGCGTCGCGCTTTTAGAAAAATGAATCTCCGGCTGGCCTTGAGGCCTTTCCAATCCTGGGCGAGTCTAGTTAACGGGCAGATAAAAAGCGATTCGAGTGGTCCGAGGGCTCGGATGCCACAAGAGAACACACACTCTCGCGAGTAAAGTGAGTCGATCGGGGTGGCAGGGGGGGGGCGGGAATATCCCTGGCACGGACCGCTCGAGCAGCAGCGATTCATTGTGCCGAGGGGACAAAGGGCGCCCTTGCAAATTTACCGCGGGAGGTAAGAACGAGGTGTAGCTCGGCAGGCGTTAGCTATTCTTAGTCTCCCGCCCCCCCCCGCTCGAGCTCGGGCGCGAGGCAATCAATCGGCCGCGGCATTTACGGTATCGTCATGCGCCAGGACGCGTAACGCCGAGACCGTCGTCGCCTCGGCGCTCGCTGCTGATCCTGCGGCTGCCGCTACAATGCGCTCCTCTCGCCCCCCCCCCCGCCACGCGAGTCAGCCGTTATCATCGTGTCTACGGCAGCTCTTCATTGTTTCGCGTGCAGGTACACGCGGTGCCTCCCGTGCTAGCGCCCGCCACCCCCACACCCCCAGCTCCCCCGGCTTCGGTCACCCCACCCTCGCAGCCGCCCCGACGACGCCACCTGCAACGCCACGGGCGCCTTTTCAGAGCCCCGCGCGTGATAAAGCGTAGTATAATGCCCGGCTGCGGCCTGGGACGGCTGGAAAGGAGGAACCGCATCCGCTGGAAAAACCCCAGGCCTTTGTCTGAGCTGTCACGAGGCTCTTTCCCGAGCCCTCCAACCCTCTCGCGCGTCTCCTTGGAAATTTAAACAAGCGACTGGCTATCTGCCCAGCTCCGCGTCCTCGGCCGGTCCTCCGCGCGACTTTCCGCCAAGTGGCAGCCGAAGTTGGCGCGAAGTCCCGCGGACTCAAGCGCACGCGAATCCCTTGGGAGGCGCTTCGCAATTTTTACCCTTTTCCCACAACGTTCGTCCTCCGGCAAAGCCATTACACTCCGCTCTCGGGAGAAAACGAGTACTTTATTCTTCTAACCGCTATTCAACAGTATTTCATCGAGGTACGCTTCTACAATGAAATGCGTGTCACTGCAACGTCCGAAGCTTCGACCCGCGTTCCATTCCGAATTCTAATTTCACGGACTTTACTTTTTCTCAATCATTAACCATCATCCTATGCCTTGTATTTCTTTCGATGTAAATTCGATCGAAAATCATTAGCTGCGTTTCGCGTAAAATAAACATGTTGCTTCGAAATTCAATACATTTAATGATTATTTTTGTATTTATGATTCGGTGAAATTGGATTCGCACTTGGATTAGTATTGCATTTGTTGTTATTCGAAAATTTATTGCTAAATTATTTATCAACTTTACTTCAAATCTGATTTGTCTTTTATTTTCCGTATAAATACTTTGCGGCACGGCAGTGTTTTCCCCGAGGTGCAGTAAGGGTGGCGGCGGTGGCGGTTGCCAGGAAGCTCGCCAGTTCCAGGGTTCGATAGGATGAGGGACAGCAGCGCGAGGGCAGGAGCTCGAGGAGGCGCAATTTAAATAACGTAACAATTATCGATGTTTTTAAATATTAACGCCCATGCGGTCGTTGCGTGCTCTGCTTTATTAACGACAAAGAACAAAAAATTAATAATAATAACAAGATGGGTGGCAAAAAATTATTATTTACAAACTCGGCTCTTCTTAAGTCCAACTTAGTATGGTTACTACTTATGGCATTAAAGTAGATACTATTTTGTATTACAATTCGTTAATTGCATAAAAAGGAAAACACAAAAAAAAAGGTAATCCTCTGCTGAATGATTTACCATGAATATTTGACGTATTTATTTTATCGGCAAATCATTCGATTAAACGCGCTCGACCTGGAGTTCGCGTCGGCTTCGTTTCCAACGTAGCGGAACTCTTCCGCGAGGTGTGCGACGGCAGGGCGGGACGATGCTCGCTCTCGGCGAAGCCAAGGCTACCTTGCGACCGAGTCAGACTTAGCTCCGGGCCGAGGGTGGAAGTCGCCTAATCCCTGCGCCCCTCGACTTCGGTCCCGGCTTAAGTTGCCTCGGACCGTGACGCTGGTCCGGATTACCTCCGCCCCCCCCTCCTCCGCTCTTCTCTTCTCCACGTGCAGGTAAGGGTAGTAGGAGGGAGGAGCGGCACTAGGGTGCCCTTGGTTCCCTGGAGGGCCGCGCGACCGCCAGCACGATTCGGTTGCTCGACGCGAACCGAGACTAGGCCGGGCCTCGGCCTATCCCACGCCCTCGGAAGTTGCCTCGCAATCTTAATTGCCAACTCCCGAAAGCTCCTCAGTGGCGACCAAGGAAGAGCTCCGGCTGCGCCAGGAGTCAATTGCCCTGGAGCCCGATTCGTGGAGCGGGTCGGCCCTTTGCGCGCTTTCGTTGTCTCTTTCCGACGGGAGGCGGTTTCGCGCTCCTTCCTCGTCACCCCCGTCGCCGAGTGATTTTAAATTTAAGCGCACCTTTGGCAAGTCCCTTATCGCGTACGTCGCGCTCGGCGGAAAAGTTGGCTCGTAGGGGCGGTTCGTCTCCCGTCGCAGCTCCACACGTGAAAAACACTCTAAATACATAATTAATTAATTTACTTTGGATAATATTATTGTTGAGATAAACAGTTTCACGTCAATTCAATATAAATACAAGCTATTGATAAGTCGGATATAATGCGTAAAAACACGTAGAGATATATTTTAATTCTAACAAGGACTTAAAATAAAAATATTTCATTCGTAACCGATGAGAAATTTTCCTATTATTAAATTCCGACATAAATCATTCGCTTGAGTTTCAAAAAGAGTCTTGTCGTATTATGATAAAAATTAGCATCCGACGTCTTTGAAATTATTTCCTAATCCAAGAAAAAAAAAAAATTAAAAAAAATTAAGATGATTTATTCGAAAAGAAAATACGGTTACAAATAAGTTAAGATAAATCTTATGCTATTAGGAGAACCTAAATACTGCTGTTTGTCATTATTTTGTATGTTACTCTGTGCGCCCGACGCCTGTCTTGTTTCCCCGGGATTTGCATCGGCCTTCTTTATTATACGGGATTCAATACATTTTATGCACCTTTTCATTGTTTTAAATATGCATAAAATATTTTATAATACCATATGAAACATTTAATGGCGAATTAGCTTTTATTTCACGGTTTTTGATGCTTCTCCAATGGATTCCATTATATAACTACTGCTCGGTTACCTTGATCCATATTTTAAAGCATTCGCAGCGTTAATGTTTTATTGATTCTATTTTTTTTATGCTTTGAAAGTTTTATAATTTATCTGAAATAAGCCGATAAATTGGTGAACGTGCAATGAAAGGCAGAGTTAAAACAAAATCCTCTCGACTACCTCGAAGGAGCGTCCAAAAAATCAGGGAAGTATCACGAAATGCCTTTGAAGTACTGGTAACGAGATCGTGATTTCCCGCAGGAGCCAAACTTAAAGTGCGGTAATTCACTGCGACGCAACGTTGACTCGACGCGCAGTTCTGCACAAGTTTAAATACTGATCGAGCGTCCGATGCGAGTCACAGTTTCGTGTCGTCTGCTACCTTAGCTTAGCCGAGCCATGACTTTCCCGCGCGCCCCTCGCCGCCCCTGTCCCGAGGACACCCGAAGAATCAAGGCCGCTGGCCCCTAACCCCGGACTAAGCCCTGGTGTCCCTTTGTGCGCAGGCGGAGCGCGGGATGCGAGCGGACCGGAGGGCCGCTGCTCGTCCTCGCCGTCGCCGTCCTCTTCGCCGGGGCCCCAGCGGCAGGCCCGGGCCCACCAGTCCCAACGGAGCCAGCAGCCGGCGCGCGTGGCCTCGAGCTCCTCCTCGGGCCGCTCGGGCGACAGCGACGACCAGGCGCCGCCTATGCAGCCGGTGAAGAGCGAGGCCCCGGAGGAGCGCGGCCGGGAGAAGCCGAGCCCCGACGGCGGCCGCCGCCTATCGGGCATCCTCGCCACCCACTCCAGGCTCAAGCGGCTCCTCGGCACCCTCGTACACTTCGCCATGGACATATCCCCGGACACCGGCGACGCTGTGCGCGCACTCGTCCTCGGCCTCCTGGTGAGTGGCACCCGGCGACCGGACCGCCTTCGTCTCGAGGCTTCGCTTTTTCTCTCTCTCTCTCTCTCTTTTTATTTTTGGATGCGGGTACGCTCTCGCAACGGCGCGATAGGCGAGGATACTGAAAATCATCGAGAACGTAGAATTGAGTTAATTTAGAGTCGTGCAATTTCTTTTCTTTGTGTTTTTTTTTTTACCCTCGACGGTACTGTTTTCCTTAACGCCAATAACTACGGAAAATTATATTCAATTTTTCTAATGGAAAATTCAATTATCGGAAACTATAAACACAAGTTTAAAGGCTATGCAACTGAAGTCAGCCGACATTGTGATTGTAAAAAATTAATTATGTAACGGAATTTTGAATTTTCTATCGCTTTTCATAAATATCTGGGAGCCTTATCAATTGTGCTCTAGTAAGAATAGTAGAAAAATTATTGCTCAATTAAAAATTACCTACTGCTTAACTTTTTAATATCAAGATCCTTTAATACGTAGTTATTAAAGAATACACAACGATTAAAGAGAAAATAAATAATCACTGCCCGTCGGTAATCAAAACATCAATTATACGATACGTACTATTAAGATTTTTTTCTCAAACTACCTTCAGAGTGGATCGATGTCCCCCGAGGAATTTCACTCGGCTCTACAAGAGGCAACGAATTTTCCTCTACGTGGATTTGTTCTCCCGTACCTGAAGCACACTTTACCACCCTTGCAACGAGATTTGAGTGCAGCTGCCAGAGCAGATAATCAAGTGAGTAAAAGAGGATTCTAATTAAATTTCGAAACGCCTTGCCATTAATGCAACGATTGCTAAATATGATTTCTGTCCATGCCTTTTTGATTCCGTTTCATCAAAAAGATGACAAAGGCGTAACGAAAAGGCAAAATTTATCTTCACTTAGCTTGAAGTCGATAATGCGCCACTAAAGACTTCGTAAAATCTGGAAATACAGTCCGAGTGTTTTCGTACAATAGAAGCTTTAAAATAATTAAATTACTGGTAAAAGAAGTTGAATACTTAAATGTATACTAACGAATATGACTTGCAGAAAGTATTTTTTTTTTTTTTTTTTGAAAAATTGTATATTATTTGGCTTCAGAATTAA
Source organism: Kradibia gibbosae (assembly GCA_018907135.1). Lineage (NCBI taxonomy): Eukaryota > Metazoa > Arthropoda > Insecta > Hymenoptera > Agaonidae > Kradibia > Kradibia gibbosae. The sequence continues at coordinate 14,319,491 of JACCHX010000001.1, read as the reverse complement.
TGGAATAACTAAGTTAAGTTATTAGATTTTCACTTCCATTAATTTTGTTTTAAGAATTTATTTACTTTCGTTTTTTTTTATATAAATACTATATAATTGTTTCAACAAATATGAAAGCAATATAAAATGAGAATCATACCCAAAGTTAATAATGTAAAATTAAAACGTAATTTTACAAGCATCTTTTCACAACATTTAAGGAACAAAATAAGATTGAAGAAAGGCTGAGTTCAGCTTGAGCTAAGGAAATTGAGATTTATAGGCAATAGCATTTGTCGTTTTCTTTGCTTCTCTCTCTCTCACACACACGCACACACACACACACACACACACACACACAAAATTCTCTTCATTCTTTTCTTGCTCACCCTCTTTGTTCCGCTCACTTTCATCTTCTTGTCGCTCTCGTCCTCCTTCAACGTAAGGAGAAAATCTTCGATCGACCAAACGACGACTTTGCGACTCGGGTAAAAAAGCAAAGGATAACCCACAAGGGCTTGGTGGATGCTTTATTACATTGGCCGCGGAGAGTCATAAATCACTGCGCAGTGAGCCAAGTTCGTCGTTGCAATGAGAAACAATGCGTGAATGCATTCGTTTAATTTGGCTCCGCTATGAGCGCCTCGTCATTGCAATTAATTTCGCTATATTGGCCGCTCAGTTACTGGTGCTACACGAGCATTATGGTTTTTTGGCCCGGGATAAAGCAGCCTGTAAAGCTGCTTTCCTTTGCCATCATACTGATGCCTTTCGGTGCTCCTCTTACCTGTAAAAATTCAAAGAAATTAATCCTCCGCCTTTGAAATTTATAAAAGTAGTCAAAATTTTAATTTGTTTTCAAGCTGGGGTGCATTTTTATCCTAAAGCACGAAGAAAACTTACTGTCCGCATTTATTTAACAAATAATAATTACTCGAAGACTTAAGAGAGCAATAAATATTTCGTACTGTTTTTGAGAGGTTCGTCGTGGATGATGAGACAGATAAGCAGTGTTTAAAAAAAAAAAAAAAAAAAAAACAAGTCACTTGATTTAGTAAGTAAACATTGTTGTTTCCTGCATTTAAACAAAAATTAGATTTCAAGCGAAGGGTCTGTAATATAAATACAAACAGCGCTGAAATACATCAATAGTAAATACCACAGACAAGTGTATATGGCTAAAGGTTGTAGCTGATCTTTTGTCAGTTTTTCGTGTTGTTTGTTCTTCGATATTTTTTCCAGTGCATCATTTTATCGAGTTGCGATTTCCAATTGACTCATATTTAGATACAATACCTTATCGACTAATTGATCAATAGCTTTTCTCATTACCTTGTGCTTACCTTATCATGGCTTAAGATCATACTTAAGATGAAAATTAACATCGGAAGAAGAGCAAAATGTTCGAAACACATTTATATAATCGCAAATAATTAACGGTTTGACGTAATATCAATGAAAACTATTTATTCCACGTATTACTAGAAGTAAACTTTAAATTAAAATTCTAAACGACTTACAAAATTCAGTAAATACCAGCCCTGTATAATCTTGCACCTGCTGCCGAACCTGTCCTTTAACTATTGCGTGACGGTGTGTGAACGCTTTTCCTTCGGCATAAAAAGAACTGTTGTCATTACTGGGCTTGGCCCATTCGGCTGCCAACAGCCCGCACTTGTATTTAATTATCCAGATTATTTGGGAGTTATAATACAGTGCATTTATTATTAAGACAGATGGCGCATCCGTATTTAAAAGTATTGCGTCCTAACCGAGCCACACATTTATCGTTAAGTTTGATGTTGAAAAAAAGGAAGCGTTACCATGTGTCATTAGGCTGTTCAACCACTGCCAGAATTTTTCAGTCTCGTTGGGCCAATTAGGCATTGGCTCATTAGGCAAATGCACCTATTGGCTTATCATTCGCCGATCAATTTATCAACGTCGGCAGAACAATTAAAAGAAAAAGAATAAGAAAAATGCGTGCTCGGGCAATAAATAAATTCCCTCGTCATCTCAATCCAAGAGCTTTAAAAGCCGGGGGATCCATCGTTTTCTCATCTCAGCTTTTACGAATGGCTCGCCGTCGTAGCGCGGCTCGAGTTCATCGTTCTAAAGAAACAAGGACGAGCCGAATCGCCGCTCGTGGCGAGGCATCCGCTCGGATCCATAAAAGTTAGTCCAAGGGAAGCCGTCCGGAGGCCCGATCACGCGCACCAACTTACGAGACCTCGTGGCGTCCCTCGGCCGCGAATCCGGTGGTAGTGGTAGCACCCACCCCACCCCACCCCCCTACGAGGAAGCGAGAGAGGGAGAGTCGCGGTCATCCAGATGGGGCCCCCCCCGGGGTTGGGGGTTCGCTTGTCCGCGCGCAGACTCGTTCGACAACCTGGCCGTAAATCTGCATTTATAAGCTCGGCGGGCCGCGGGCGCCGGTGTACCCGGTGGCGAGCTGAACGAGCCCAGACTCGATGGCCGCTCGTTAATCGCGGCCTGCGAGCCCGTACGTGCCTCCGCGTAAATAGCCGTCCGCCCCTGCAGCGGCGCCTCCCCGCCCGCTGCCCTTGCTCCCGAGCCGCTTTGAAATCGCTGCGCGCTCTCCCCTCCCCTACCCCCCTCCCACTGTTTATCCCCGCATTATCGATAATTGTGCCGGTCCACCGGTCGGCGTTACCGTCGCCCTTGTCGGCCCCTTTCTAAGATTTTTTGTCGAAATATCCTCGACCCTCCGCTGCTACGATTGCGCAACTATGCCCTCGGACGGGGCTCGTGCCTCCTCCCGCGTCCATTGGAACTCCCTGATTCGAATCCCGGATTCTCTCTGCACTTTTCCCGACGACTTCCCAGGTACTACAGATACGCGTTGCAAATCGCTCGATGCAGAATACCAAGGCCGACATTCTTTTCTCATGCTGTACGAAATTTTCGTAACCTTAATTGGAAAGGGTTAAAGTGATACGGTTAGAATAAAGTCCGGCCCGAGAGATTAGATCCACTGGCGTTCGTTTAAATACCCAAAACTCATCAGGGTGGAAGAATCGTCCGCGGGCTCCTCTGATCGGAACACTGCGCCCCTTTGTCTTCCAGCCGAGCTCGGGGCGGAAAATCAAAGGACATCGACGAGCCGAGCAATAACGGAAATAACCTCGGCTTGGAAAACAACTGCGAACTTAAATCCTCGGTATATAGGAGCCAAAGGATGGCAGCTGTTGCCCAGCGAGAGCCGAGTCGAGAGCGACTCCAAGGCAACGAATCGCAAATTAATGGCGCGCATTTACATTTTCCATCGCTGCGAGTGGACTCTGTATTGAGACGCGGTCAATTCCGACTATTTCTGCGACTTTTTTTTCTCATTCGCGCTTACCGAGAAGGAGATCGAGGTTTTCCAGGAGGAGGGCCCCGTCAACCAAAAACCCTCGAGCCAGGCCGAGAGCGAGACTCTTGTGCATTTGTTTCATGCTTCGTAGGCGAGCGAGTGGACGCCGCATTCGGTAGAGGATTGCTCAACGATTTTTTACTCCTTCCTGGCACATCGGATTGACGCTGCCGCTTTCGCGAATAATCGCCTTGGAAATTTATGCGTGCAACAACAGCCAAAGTAGTTTTAAACTGTACGCGTTTCTTAATTAATACGCTAAAGGGTAAATATCCGGTGCTTTCTTTGGATAGTGCGCAAGCCAACGAGGCTAACTTGTTCTTTGAAATTTTTGATTTGAGAAATTGCAAATTATTTTTCAGCAAGAGTTTCCATTATGCATTTTTCTGTGAGAACGTCGAGGGTGACAGCTTACTCCTTGAGTGTTCTCGAACCTGCAATTGCCAGGCCACAACCACTCCTGCTCATCTTTTCCCTCTCTCGTATATCTTTTCCATCATTTTTTACCTTGTGTCTTTCCCTTTTTTAATTTTTGTAATTAAAAAAATTTTAAGTCTCAAAATTACGATGACTTGGCTGTCAATTCATTTATCGAATGATTTGAAATAGCGAGGGTAATCAATAATCGACTTTGCCTTTGGCTCATCTTGCTTATTTCAACTCTGTTTACATTTCTTAAAATCTCTCTGCCAATGCACCATCGACAATTGTATAATGTACATTTTTCATTATAATAATCTTTAATTACGTAAGTATTTAGCCAATGCTATGCAATAATATAATACTTCTTTATGGCTTTAGAAATGGCAAATTTAATCAATAATTATACAATGATATATGCAATAATATTAATTGCAGTTAAATTGTAAAAAAGATTGGAGCTGCTCGAAAACACATAATAAAATGTACAAGCTAAAAAGCTAATTCTACTTCAATCTCAAAGTTAACTTTAACTTTTTTTCCGCATTGATTGAAATAACTTCTATTGATTCCTTTTTTATTCGTTTCTATCCTTCTACAACAATTTATTAATATTATCAGTTGGAGTATAATTGAGAACAAATGAAAAAGATCTGAAATAAATAGAAGTACTTGAATTTTGTCATTTACGTTTATAAAACATTGAATCTGCTATTTACTCAACTCATTCTCTTTGGTGTGCATAATGTAAAATTCATCATTACATCAGGTGTTCTTTCGTCAAAGATATTTTCACGTCCGTTTCTACTTAGCGATTTACAGTATAACTTATCGATCGTTAGAGGGAATCGATCGCGTGCTCAGAAAGGGATATTCTCTATTGTGAAAATATGCATTCCATCGGAGGGACGTACAATCGTTATAAGCGTGTAAACGGTATCGAACAGATAACGGGAGTCCGGCGACGGGAAGCCGAGGCCCTTTTTTTATCATATTCGCCGGACCCCGGAAGCGCGCCGAAAGTCATTCCGACGGAGGCTCGGCGTAAACTTATCCCCGGGACTATCGATTAATCCAGGGACATTAATTGCGAGGGTGCGAGAGCGCCGGGAGCGGCGGGAGGGGCTCGGAGGGCCGTTCGATATTGAATTAGAAGCGATAAATCGAGGCCCTGACAAACAGCCCGAGTATTAAGAGGGCAGCCCTCGGGAGGGGAGTCCCCTGGCTCTGTCGGCGGGCAGACGTCGCGGACGACGACGAGGACGAGGCGGAGGTGAGCCCCGGCGGGGTCGAACGGGGCGGAGGCCGGCCGAGGCTGCGAAGGCGATAAACTAGCTGCAGCCAGCGAATATTAAAAATGAAACTGATTGGCCTCGGCTCCTGCGACTGCTGTGCACCTCCTCCGAGCGAGACCCGCTGAGCCTCGGCCTTTATGAAAATGCCCGCCGCGTCGCTGCGCCTTCAAGGGCACACCTTGTGCGCAACCCCCCAGCCTCGCTGGTCTCGATCGAAGAACTCTCGTCTCCCATTGTCTCCTGACTTAATTTATGGCTCATTATTGTTATTGTCTGCCTCGCGGGAAGTTTCATTAACGGTACGCGGTGTCCGTACGAATTCGGATGCCCCAACTTATCCCGATTAAATCAATCAGCAAGATTAGGAGGATTGCCGACGGTGCGTTTGTGCAATGCAATTCTACGAAAAATATTTTTATTCCCCCCCCCCCACCACCCCCTAACAAGGTCATCGTAACGAACATAATGAAAATTCCCAACGTTAAACTCGAATGGCTCTATGCTAGCCACTTCCAAGACTTTTATTATGGATCTTCTGCACCTCTACCCAAAGAAAATATATATATATTTAATTTCAATTTTAAAAAGAAGACTTCAGCTCATTGGCATAATATAAAAGTACTTTTACTGATTCATGGGGCATAATGACAAACGCAAGTATTTAAAACTGTACAATTTTGCAAGTCTGAAATATTTAAACGGAGCTTATGTGCTTGCTAACGCTCATTAATATTGCGCGTATGCATTCGATGGACCAGACTTGTGAATAACCAGAATGACAAAGCAAGGTAATAATCATGATTTTATTGGATATTTTGTATCTAGTTGATTTAGAGGAGGTCGCGTGAAAGAATATTTTTTATTCGACTACTCGAAAATTGTTTACAATAATTTGCACAAAATCTTACGGCGTTAATATATCATTTCTCTAGGAGAGAAGAGATAAATCCTATTTCACGCGCGATTTAAATATTACTCAAAAATATCAACAATAAGTATTCGTGCTCGAGTATAAAAGATCCGCCTAAGTATTCAAATTGGATAAATCCGTCTTCCTTATGACGTTAAAATGTGACTGTTTCCAACTGTTTTAACAATCGCGAAGTGCAAAAAACTGTGCACTCCAAGTCACTTCAAGTCTAGAATCAATACGACTGGTAAGATAAATCGACTAAAATGTATTCCATTATGATGTAAAAAAGGTTGAGCTTCTGCGACGTACGTTATACTCGAATAGCCGGTAAACAGACTAAGCTGATCATCAAATAAACAAAATAAGCTTTGCGAATACGCGTATTTCTACTAATGTAATGCACTTAAGTTTATGGCGTTGGGCTATAAGCTACATTATTGAACGTTGAATTATTTTGTATAACTAGACTTTTTTGACAAAAGATACTCTTCTAACAATAGCAGGTTCAAAAATCAGGCAGTAAATTTTTGTAAAAACGAAAATACTCTTCTGAAATAAAAAACAAAAGTAAATTACGGTATATTATATTATGTCATAAACAGAAGTGGTGAAGATGTAAGTAAATTCTCTTTTTTACAAACATCGGATTTAAAAATTTGTTGGCGTGATACATTTGTATACATACACGCATATTGTATATATATATATATATATTTACACGCACACACAGACACACACCCACACACATTTGTGAATTTAACGTTAATGATAACCATTGTTTCATAATAATACCTCTTCTATAATGTAAATAGATGTTTATTGCATGTCAGGTACCTTGCAATATATTTATTTACGTTATAAAGGAAAATCGAGGAAGTTTTATGAAAAACTATTATTCGGATGCTTCAATGTAGATGATTTTGCGCAATTAATTAATTTAATAACAATAATGTGTTTTAAAATTTCGAATTGTTTCATTTTTGTTCTAATGTTCTTAAAAATCTATGACTTTTCAGCTATTTCAGGAAATCATCTATCCCGTGATTGCTTTTTTTCCGTGGAATCCAATAACCCGCCCATTTATGTGATATAATTACTGATAACTACCGGCACCATTACGAGGACTATATACGCTTCCTCTTTCTTAGCATTATATAATTTTTCGATAATATCTGTATTATTAATCTTGTTCTCTGCAAACGATTCAATTAAAAACAGATTGCGTCGGGCTATAATATCATATTATCATAATAAAATGGTTTGTCAAAGATAATCTTGCGATACTGAAAAAGTAATGTCAGCAGCCAATAATGCATTATATTGTTTAATCCGGTTTCCATTAATGATAAAAAGTCTTCAACGGGTGCATTTAGCAAAATACTTCATTGCGCGCGTGATTAAAAGTGGGGACCTCGAAAGCTTAAGCGAAATAAAAGCGAGTTAAAAGCCGTAAAAGCGGGGCCGAGGGAAATGGGGGGTGGAAGGGCTTGGGGAAGGAAATCGGTCCGAGCGTCGCGGTCTAACGCAGAGGCGACACTCGCAGTCCCGAGGAGCCCTGCTAAAGCCGGCGGCATCCCCGTATTTATCTAATCGAGCCTCGATGTCCGGCAGAGCTGCGGCCAGTACCTGCGCTCCAACGAGGCCGCGGTCCTGGAGGCGGTGGGCCTAGCAGGGCCTATTGCCGAGGGGGTGGGCGAGCTCTTCGCCGAGCAGGCGGCGTCGGGCCAGCAGTACGGGCCTGCCAGAGTCGGCCTCACGGCCAGGGTCACGAGCCTCCACCCGGTCACGACGGCTGCGGTCGCACACTACGGTTACGCGAGGACGTCCAAGAGGAGGGCCTCCGAGGCACTGTGAGTATTGACTCCTTACCCTCGAGGGAAGCTCCTCTCCGCTCGAGGCTCTCGCGCTTTATTCGCAGTTGAGCAGGAGAGAGGGGCAAGCTTCGGGCCCAGCTTACGAGGGACGCCCTCGAAGCCACCCCCAAACTGATATTGAAATAAGAGCCGCTCGAGAATGCTTCTGCCTGGATTTGGATAACCGATCGCTTTTCTGGACAATTGTCCTCTTTGACGCTATCGAGAATTAATCTTATATTACTGCATATGCGCATACTTGTACAATTGTGCTACCAGTTATCGTAGAACCAAGGCTGAATAAACTGCTCGATGCTTAAAAGCTCGATTCGTTTTTAAAGTGTTAAATTTTTACAATTTTTCATATAATATTCCATGTATGATTAATTGGACAGTTTCGAGAGAAAAGATTTTAACCGAATGTGTGTGCTATCTTGAAATCTTTTTTCAGATTTTGACATCGGCGATTTTTTACTTATTACTTTCAAACTTAAATATTTTATCGTGAATAAAGTTTTACTTGTTTTTTTTCCCCATGAATTGCTTTATTAATTAAAAGGGAAAAATTCATTCCATTAAACTAGATAATCGAATTGAATACACGAAATCCTACACTATTACATTTAAGTAACGTTTGAATTACAATTAAATGGTATTTCATAATATTGACGGTGAATATCTTATATTATGCCATCGCTGTTTTAATAATATTATAAATGAGAGTCCTATCCGAATCGAAATGCGTTATTCATAAAACATTATAAGATTATAATGTTCTTACATTAAAATAGAAGCCTCAATTCTATAATCAATATCATAATCCTACTGCATTATGCCGAAACTGTTGCAAATTTTAATAAAAGCATTCGAAAGTTTTACCAAAAACCAAGTATATTGTTTACAGAAGGTTCAGGTGAAGATTTAATCTTAGTCCGCTGTGAAAAGTAATATGAGAAAACAAATCTTAAATGGAGTGCTTTCGATTAAGCCAATATTGTCAATGGAGTAACGATAACGTGAATAAATTGCAATGTTATAGAAAGAACGTAAAGTTGCAAGCTCGCCTTTACAATGGCGTTACTCGTGCAATACCGAATCTCTAAGCTAAAGCATATACTCGAAGTGGGACCGTTAATTAGAGACCGGAGGCATTGGTGATAATCAGCATTGTAGTGGCCGCGTTGCGGTTCCAATAGGCCAGATCAAAGTCGTGTTGTCGTTTCACCTTCGGAGTCACGGCAAGAGACGAGATGCGATCGTGGAAAATCTTGGCTGGACGCCACCCAACCATGCCACTTTTCCGGCTGCAATTAACCCGTGGCTTTGCCTCGAACCCTTAATCTACGACCTTGTGGTCCGATCCCGAAATCACCCATGCCCAGAACAATAGTCCACTTTGTATCGAAATTTCGAGATTAGGTTTAAATCGCGTCTGGCCTGACCGCGACTGTTATCACTGACTCGGCACACGATCGGATGTTGTACATTAATTTTACTTTGCCGTTATCGGTACGGTTTGTTATTTTGCGATCCTATATGTGCACTCTTCATTTGCGGGCAAATTTTTTGCCATTTTAAAATATTTCTATATACTTGTTCTCGATTGATTCGTTGCGCCGTAAAGACTAAGGCAGCATTAAAACCATACTTTAAGTATAGAAGCTGCGTGTGATATTACAAATCTTATCCACTGGCATTATAATTTACTCCAAAGGCCTTTTGATATAAAACGTAAGCACTCTTTGATTAATTAATAAATAATTTATAAGTAATTGTTTTGAAGATCATAGGAAAATCATAATTATATGTGATTTGTGCATGATTTGTCGGCACAGGATTACTAAATTCATATATTAGTTCTCATTGTATATAAAATTATTGCGAAACAATCTACATGACAATCGAAAGATTAAATAAAATAATAGTATTCAATAGTCCCCTATTGATAAAAAAAGATAAACTCTTCTGTGATGATTTTCCAATTAGAATATTCATATACCCGACATAAAAAATCTGATCAACAAAGCCTCCGATCACAATACCATCCCCTATAAAGCATACTTAAGTTTGTATAATATTTTCTTACCCTCACAGTAAAAATAGCTATCTCTATAATCATACTGGTAACATTAAATTTATAATGAAAATGCGAGAAAATGATGAAAACTAATGGATTTTTTTGCACATGACTTTATTTGACACTTGAACAATGTATTTTCTAACGTTTCCTTTTCAAAGATGTCTTCTAAATACAAAGTTATTATTAAAGTACTAAATATGCCCTCAAATAAGTGTTGTATCCAGGTGTTAATTTCCTATCATCGTGGAAGTAAAAAGGTATCAATTTATTGTCTTAATACAAATTCATTTTCGTATTTAATGTAAAAACTAAGCTTCGCTATCTAATAAAAGCCTTAAATTTGTGTACTGTTAAACAAAAGAAATAGAAAAAGGTTTCAAAACGACTTAATATATATATATATATCGTGCAATCGAGCAATTTTAGAATTTATGAGCAATCTCTAGTTGATATTTAAATTTAAATTTTCCTCGTGTATTTTTCTAAGTATGAAATTCATAAAAGCAGTCTATAACAAACAGATCTTATAAAAAGAAGAAAAGCGAAAAAAATGTGTTCTGCATGTTTCGATAAAAAAAAAACACGCGCACGCACACACACACACACACACAAATCCGCTCCACCAATATTAATATTTATTAAAAAATAAAGTGCACAAATTTTATAGAAAGCGGTAAAATTGTTTTAATTAAACTGAAATAACATCTGTGTTATCCGTTTTTGCCTGCATAAAGAAGCGTGGAAGCGGCTTAGTCCTCGATAATCGCACTATGTGTCAGGTTAACAAAAGTGAAACGACCAAGGGTAACATTTTCCACTCGTTCAAGATGTGCATTTATCCGTGCATCAGACAAGAGGAGGGATCATCTCTTTGTAATACTAATTATTCTTGAATTAAATCACGTTGATAAAGGATCGAGCTGCGTCAGTTGCGGCTTTGGCAGGCATCGAATAAAAATAGAAGCTGGCTGAAAACGCTGGAAGCAATGGCGAGTGTTTTCGAAGCATGAGCCGAATAAAAGAAAATTCATTTCCAAGTAAATCGAGGAAGGATAAAAAAAAAAAGAAGAAGAAGAAGGGTTAACGTGGGCCCACGCGTCGACTGCCAAGATATACGTACTTGCGCGGCGCCTGCATCGTAATAATAATATTAATACATATATAAACATGTGTATATATATGTATATATATGTATGTATATGTAGATGTATAAATGCGTGCGTGCGTGCGTGCGTGCGTGGGTGCGCGCCGCGTGTGTTTATACATATCACGGAAGCCGAAACGAGGCGATGAGGCGAAGGCGACAAAACGCGCGCTCGTCCCAGTTACTGAACGAGTACCCGTTAGAGAAGAAGGGGACGTAAATAGAGAGAGAGAGAGAGAGAGAGAGAGAGGAACTGCGCCTGGCTTTGCCACATCCAATAGCCCGACCGCGCCGCGTTCCCCCGCATCCTCTCGATATGTCTGCTGCTGACGTTTCCATATATCACCGAGCACCGCTCACCTTACCCTCTGCCGTACCCCCCAGAGCCTCCCGCAGCCCCTCAAACCCCTTCAGCCCGCACCCCTTTCGCCGGGCTCTCTTGGGCTCGAGGAGCGGTTGCACCAGAAGGCTCAAGTGCCTATCGACACCCCGCTAATGTGCCACCGGCATGCGTGTGCGGGGCGCGGGGCGGGGGCGGCGGAGAGAGGCGAGAGATCGCGATAGCGAAAGGGAGAAGCAGAATTCTTACCTGCGAGTCGGGCACCGATTGTTCCGAGACTTTCCGGATAATTTAGAAGTCCGGCATTGAGATTTCCTTCCTTTTTATCCACCGTCCCCGCCGATAGCCGTTAGGATCGCCGGCTACAGAAGCGAAATTCAGCTTCCACCTGGTGCGAGCGAGCTCCCCGCCCCTTGAAGTTTAACGCTCTCATTTGTACCGGAAGAAGTTACCGAATAAGCAATCTAAGGCCGAGCGGGGGTGGGGAGGGGGTTGGTGGCAGTGGCGGTAATGCTCGGATCGGCTTCAACGAGTGCCGCTGTCTGATTCGTTCCCTCGACACTTTTCATATCGACTGCGAATTCCATTTGCATGTTCGTTGATAGATGCGTCACACGACTAATATAAAAATTCTTTAGCTCGCCGATTTGGTTTGACGAGTTGGCAATTAAATTATTTCCAAAGATAATTAATGAGCTTAAAGTCATTTTGATAGATAATCTCTAATCTAATACCGAGGCAGAGGCGAACAAATCAGATAATTATCGTTAAACGAAGTGGTACGAAAGTCGATTAGTTACCGGCACAGAAATATTGAAGTCATCGAGTCACTCCAAACAATATTGTTTGTGAATTGATTTATAACTTTTCGCAAGAGAATATAGGCCCAATGGAGACGTAACTATTCTGTTAAGCCTAAGCCAATGGATAAATAAATTAACAAAAGATCCGATTCTATCGCTAATGTAGATTGCATACGTACGTTAAAGTCGTGGGCGTGTGCACGGCAAGTGTGTGTGTGTGTGTGTGTGTGCGCGCGCGCGCGCGCAGAGAGCCTGGCATCAAAAGCATTTATATAGAATCGCTTTAACTAGTTGACATCTTCGAGTGATCCAAAACTATTATCTGATATAATTGAACGTCAACAACATTTCTCCGCAAGACACCTTAGTATATGCGTTTTGGACGTCTAGTTGAAAGAGCCACGAATATGCGGCAGGATTAGGACATGCATTAAATCCGAGTGCGCGCGAAGTTACCAACTCCGAATAATTTATAATTATTTGGTAAGGAGCTCGATCGGAAAAAAAGTTTACCTTACCGAAATAAGTTTACCTCGGAAACTTACCTTCCGCTTCACTGTGGCTGCGCTTATATTTCAAACGTTATTAATCCAAAATCTAAGGACTGGCTCAAGTTTGAATTTAGCTAAAAGTTGAATCTCTCCTTTAGACCTTATTGCTACTCGCTCCTTTCGGTACAATATATATATATACACTTCCATGTGAGTTCTAGTAAGTGTGCAGTTACACGGTGAATTGTATTCCAAGGCTGAGCTTTGGCGGGGCGCGTAAATTCTTGTAATCCTTAACGAGCATAATGCACTACCGTTGAAAATTAAGTTGGGCGCACACTGCTTGGATAAGCCCAGACTACTTTATACGCCGAAGGTCCTGACAAATGCTCGCGTCTTAATCTTTGGAGAAAGAGAAATTTGATCAGGCGGAAGCTTTTACTCGCGAGGGGAATGAATAATCAGCATCGCGTTAATCGGGGGATGGTTTTGCAAGGTATTGATGGTGCGATGATGTACCGACCTCCTTGTGACCGGCAGGTCCCTTTGCCCATTGTAATCGCGGAGCATTCTGTACACCCGGCCACCACACTCTCGCCATGCAGGCCCGCCTTCGGCCATGGCCGAGAGGACCTTTGTAGTACGGAGAAAAAAAAAATGATAAAAACGCGTTCAGCTGTCACGATCACGACCATCTATCTCAACCTCGACGAGGATACAATGCGCTTGCGTGCCTTAAATACGCATTAAAGGCAAGCAGTTATAATATTAATGGCTTATCGAATGCTTTCAGCCCCGTTCTTTAATAACTAATTAACTGAATTATCCATTGTGCGAAACAATCGCTATATCCGCTATTCGCGTAAATCGACCATCGTACCTCTTATAATCGCTAATGCGCGCGTGTAAAACTTTGGACACACGCTATTACAGTAAATTGCAAACGAACCTCCGACCCGAGGGAAAAATAGTCGATTCCTGGCGCGCCTCCTATTACTCCTTAGGATTCTTTCTGAGCGCCTCCCCCCGCATGAAACGAAAGCTCCGAAAATGAATCTAGAAAATAAGCTCGTCCGTCCGTCCTCGCAGGTACTACGAAAACGGGACTATGTTCGAGGACGGCGTCCCTTACGGCAAGCGCTCGTCGAGCCTCTGGGCCGCGCACCAGCAGCATCACACCCATCATACCCAGCATGGCTCGCTCCAGCAGCAGCAGCAGCAGCAGCAGCAGCAGCAGCACCCCTCCGAGGTGCCCTACTGCTGGTACGGCCAAGCCCCCGCAGTGACGAGCCACCATCCGCACGGGCCCAACAACGGCGCGGCTCCCCTGCAGCCGAGCTACGGAGCCCTGGGCCAGTCCGCCTCGGGGCACCTCGGCCACCAGCCGGCCGGCATCGGCCATCCAGGTAGGAGCTCGACTCTCCCGTTCGCCTACCTCGGCTATCCTTCGTCGGCCGTTAAAAGAAGAGCAGAGGCCCTCGACAGCCCCCGGAGGCAATTAAAAGCGTGACCTCCTCAACCTTTCAGGATCGAGCGTCGCGCCCACGCAAAACGGCTCCGCGAGCCTCGACGACGAGTGGCGCAACATCCACGTTATGCTGAACTGCATCCTGGGCATGGTGGAGAAGACGAAGCGGGCCCTGGCCATTCTGCAGAGGCGCGGCTGCTCGAGCCCGGCAGGGGGGGCCGCCCACCAGGCGCCGGTGGTCCTGGCCAACGGGGCCCAGCCCGCGACGGGGCCCCAGCAGCAGCAGCAGCAGCAGCAGCAGCAGGTGGAGGCTGCCGGGGCCGACAGGGACGGGACATTCAAGAGGCTCTCCGGGGAGATCGTCGCCCAGACGATCAGGGCGACGGAGGATCGCGTCGCCGAGGTGAAGAGGAAAGCTGGTGAGTCTCTCCCTTATCAATGCCCAAAGCCTCTCGGGATGGTGGACTCCGCACTCGATACGCCGCTCTTGCCCGAGCGCTCGACTCCGATGGGAGCGAGGCTTAAAAAAAAAAATTAAAACGAACAACCACGGCAGGAGCACCGTAACTCAGAGCGGTCGAGAGCCCAATGGCTCGAAACGGGCGGCCCCTCGTAAACATTTTAAAAACAACGTTAATGATAAATACTTGTGCAGCGGCAATCGTGAAAAACTCAGCCAAACATCGGGCAGCGTCGTTAGAAGCGCCAACGACTGATCCTACCGAGTGTTGGGAACTCTTAACCAGCGATTACCGAGCCGCGGGTAACACTAAAGTCCTTTGATTGCTTGGTCTGCGAATAATTTGGCAACGGCAAGCGTCATTGCCCGGGTGCGCCTCTACTTTTACAAGCATGACGCGACCTAATGGCCTCCACAGTAATCGCTGGATATCATCGATTGCAGTTACGGACTCGAGGGCTCCGGACGAGCCCTCGGCAACCGCGTCTTCGCCTCCGTTTATTTATTACTTCGTCTTCTCTTAGCAGATGGCCGATGTCTTACCCTTGGATGATATAGTAATAATAACAATGATAATAATAAATAAACATGCAAGAGACGGGACGGCTCGGCCCTGAGACCGACGTGGGCTGCTTCGATTGTGAAAAATTGTCCGCGACTATTTTTATACCTAATTACGCGGCAATCCGTGGATATCTTATATCTTGTGTAAGGATCTTGCGCGCTTCAGGGAATAATTACGAATAAGTTAAGCAATTTTTTTTTCCCCATCGACAAATGCGGGCTGCTAAGGGGGCTCTTACGTGCTTTGAAGATTTATCGCCGAGATAAAGCCAATAGTCATAGCGCCTGTATTTACATTTCTTGGGAGGATGGCCCCCCCTCCCCCCGCCCCCAAGGAGAATCCGTAGCGCCAGCAGAGTCGGCTCGAGCTCCTTATCCCGTAAAAAGGCGTTTGGCGGCCAAAGCTCGGTCCGCGAAGGCGACAAGAGCTCGGAGCCGAGCTACCGCCGAGGCAGCATCGATCCCCGCTCGAGCCAAGGCCGTCGTTGTTTACGTTTACCTTTACGCAGAAGAGGCCGTGCAGGAGGTGAAGAGGGCCGCCGTAGCGGAAGTGCAGCGCGCGGTCGCGGTCGCGGTCGCCGAGTCCCGGGCGAGCGAGCGGCTGCGAAGCCAGCGCTACCTCGACAGCCTGCCCATGGGCCAGCAGCCCGCCCAGGCCCAGCAGCAGCACCGGGCACGGCCGAGTCCCTTCCTGGCGCGAGCCTCCGCCTCCTCGGCCGGGAATCCCTCCTGCGGGGAAGAGCTCGACAAGGAGGCCCACCTGCAGCCGACTCCCCTGCCGGTCACCGTAAGTCTATTTCGCTTGGCCCTGCACCGGCGATTCTCCATCTCGAATCTGCCCCCGCCCTATGGCAATCCCAGCTAAGGATTTGCACTAGACCCGAGCTAGATTCGTTTAAAGAGGGAGACAGCGACACCCGTAAATTCCACGGCTGCTGGCCGAGAGTAAAGCGCGAGCGCAAAACGTTTCAGGGCTGCTGGAACTGCGGCAGGGCCGCCCTCGAGACCTGCGGAGGCTGCGGCATCGCGCGCTACTGCGGCTCCTTTTGCCAGCACCGCGACTGGGAGGCAGGGGGGCATCACGCGAGCTGCAGCAACAGCCTCGCGACCCAGCAGCAGCAGCAGCAGCAGCAACGGGAGCAGCAGCGGGAGCAGCAGCAGCAGCGGGAGCAGCAGCAGCAACGGGAGCAGCAGCGGGAGCAGCAGCAGCAACGGGAGCAGCAGCAGCAACGGGAGCGCGCGAGCCCGGCGAGCCCGAGCCCGCCGAGGACGAGCAGCGTGGCGAGCGACCCGGAGCCGACATCCGCTGCCCGGGCGGCGGCCAAATGAGCCGCGGCGCCCCTGTAAATAGTCGGCGAGGCTCCTGTAAAAAATTCCCCCGCCGACGACGCACCCCCTCTTGGAATGTTCCTTGGAATGCTTCCTTTGCCCAGGCTCGCAACCTTCGTCGCCTCCTCCTCGCCGAGATCCCTCCGACTCCTTTGGCCGGTCCGTCGACGTCCCCGGCAACTCAAGAAACTGTTGGGAAACTATCGCGAGGAGAGCCATCCGAGTCATAATTTATGTATATGCACATTTTTTCATGTTTGGCCAATGTATTCAACACGATAATTATTATCTGCGACTATGCTGCTGCATTTCTACCACGTAATATCCTCACGTCAATGGTCAGCGTACAATTAGAGAATCACCGATACAATCGTTGTAATGCGTAAGGAAGGAATCCCCCCTGACTCGTACGGCAAAGTTTTTTCTTATAAATAGCTAATGCGTAATGAGAATCTCGTTTCGGCATTTTGTGTCGCGAAAAGCAAATGGTTTTTTCTTGGCGCAATATCAGGCCAGCGATTTATTGTTTTTGACTTTTAATGCTCGAAAAATAATGATTAAACGTTGTAAGCGAGAGTAGCCAAAAATTGTAATGATAAAATATTGATTAATAAGGTTATTAATAAAATACTAGTCATTTTATTTACTTACAATCTTGTATCTTCAAATACTGTTTGTGTTTAGAATGAATATTGCAACTTTTTTTAACTGCTACGTATGCTTGCTACAAATACGGTAATAGTCACCTTAAAACTAACCCCTTCGATATTACGGATTCATTAATTTAAAGCCATTTTTTAAAATACGAATATTACAATAAATAATAAATATTTAGCCATAAAACATCTATGAGTGTTTTCAGTTAATTGATTTTTAATTTACTTTAATTTGAATAAATTTTATGAATTGGTGCTGCATAATTAATTATACAAATATTTAATACAATATTTGATTAATGTTTGCATAAATAATTATTTTAAGTTTGTTAATTAATGGATAAAAATTTTTAACGATTTCTGCAAAAGTCTTTTACACCACCTTTTACATTTTTTGGCAAACTGTTCTTATTATTTTTTTGATATTTAAAACAATTAAAAATGATTTTTTTAAATAATTTTTATCTTTTAAATATTTACACTGATGAATAAATACTGCAAGAATACATATTTAAATAAAAACTGTACATACTTTTGAATTCTATTTTATTATATTTAAATTAGTTTTATGAATAAAAAAAGTATAGAAAATTGCAGAGAGTTTGTATATTAGAAAAGTAAACTGAATTCCTACCATATCATTTAAATAAAAAACGCAATTCGTTAATTTTCTTAGCTACTTCTTCAATACAGATTAACTGACTCTATACTAGTCAATTTATAGATTTAACGAAGTTCACTCTTATAAATGTTCAATTATGTAAAATCTGTCTTGGCTTGGCGTTTGTGCACGCAATACTACTACACACATATATAACTACAATGTATTTTACAAGTCTTTAGTAGTGTCTGTCTACACAAGTTTTTGGATTATCATTTACTCAAAGCGTGATGAGGGTTTTCATTAAATTATTTAATGCAAAAAATCAAATAAATAAAAAAAAAGTTTCTCAAATAATTATGCTTTTAGTAATTATCACAAAACAAAATTTCAGTTACTAAAAATATTGATATTTTCTAGTTAAATTTTTGAAAGCCATTATTTTAGGTCTCTAATAACATTATTTAAACATAATAAAAAAATAATACATTTTAGAATTATAGAATAATAAAAAGCCTCTAAATTTTGAAGGTACTGCGACTCCTATAATTGTACGTAAATTTTGTTATAATCAAGTTTTACACATTGCATTCGGTCCAATCGTAAATTGAATTTTTTAATTTTAAAATGTTTATAAATAATGAATAATCGAGCGTAATTCGAAATATTGATATATTTTTACAAAAATGAAATTTTGTTTTTTCCCGTTGTTTTATTTATAGTATAGCTCGTAATAAATATTTCTATTCAAATATTTCAGAAAATAATTGTATGTAATTTTAAAACTCAGTGTGAATATTTACTTATTAATACTACCAAGATCGAGTGAGTTATGTGCATAAATGTATTTTTGATTACGACTTATTAACTCAATATAAAAAACAAATGGAAGAATCATAAATTAATCTTTACATTAATTTATTGCATATCGGTAGAGATAAGCATACACAAGGAAATTATGTAACTTTTTTTCAGGTATTATTATTTAAATATTGATTAAGATATATATATATATATATATATATATATATATAGCATATTTATATATATAGTACAATAACTTATAGAGTCTAAGTTATTAAATTTTTGCACCAAAAATTAATGTAATCATACGTCCAGTGGAAGCATGATTTAAGAAATATAGATCTAACAATAAATCACTACATCAAGTGGAACATAATTGTATGAAAAAGTTAAGTCTAGTCACTTAATAGAAAAAAGCAAACTACGTTTATCAACTAATCTGCATTAGAAAATATTTGTTCGAAATTAGATTGTTACTGTATCAGTCATTGTAACTTCTCTAATCTATTAAAAGTTTTACCTTTTAAAGATAAGTATGAGAATGTAATAAAACCTATTTATAAAGTATATATTTCCTTTAAAAAATCAATACATTTCACTTTTAAAAAACAATTATTAACAAATTATTTTACATTTAGAAATTATAGTTACATTTGAACAGAGTCTTGAACAATTTCATGCGCATATGATAAAAAATATAAATTTCTCATCGCAAAAATTATTTAAAAACTTAATGCTCAGTGCTTGAAATTGCTTAAGTTTGTTGTTTGTTTAAGTTGTAAAATTGTAAAGCAATACATCGTATTCCAAAATAGTTTAACATTAATTTAATAAATATGTTCACGTTGTTGCTTTTTTCGCGCCAACGCTACCAATGACGTCCGCAAAAAGAGCTTTTGTCTTATCTTCCTTTCCTAGAGATTCCGACCAATCCTTTTTATTCCTTATAAATAGCGGCACGTTCAATTTGGCCGAAATCACTCGTCCAGCATTGGTAGAACGAAGCAATTCCCCAATGTTGGCCAACTCTTCCATTATGATATATTGTTGATTTTTTTTAGACCATGCCCATACTTTGTCCAAGCTTCTTGAACCATTTTTACTGCAAGCAAGTTTTCCCCAAGTGCCTTGAAGATTCTTAACCAGCTTCTCTCGACTCTTTTCACCGATGAATTTACTCTCCATGAAAGCATCCATAATTCTACTACCCTTCGGATCGTCAAACATTTCGAATAACTCTTCTGCACCCATGTTTAGTAATGAATTTACAATTTTTATAGGCTTATTGAAATTCAACATTGCTTGTACCACTAAGCTTCCGTGTAAGTTTATTGTTAATTTAAGCTTCGAATCATTTTTCACTTTTATACTTTGATGCTCTTCGTATGTTTTCAATGTTGCGACCAATGGTACAATTTGTATCTGCCTGTCATTTTCTTCGCAATTTAAAATTTTAGACATTTTCTGTACGAAGGGCCCTTGTTTAGCATGAAGTTTACAGCAGCCTTTAGCTAAGCTAGCAAAAATACCAGTATGTCCCTTTTCTAAAACCTCTGTTAAGTGTTCTGAAATCTCATCGAACATCTTTTCCATCGTTTCTTTAATTTGACAGTGCTCGAATAATCTTTGCACACTGAAGTTAGCTCCTTTCATCAATGACAATTCACCCAAATGGTTTTCAAAGTATTTTTCATAAATTTTAGAATAATCTTTTGGATCAGAAACAAGAATACAAACTTCTAGTAATCTCATTGAGCATTCGTTACTAAAAACATTGGATAGCTTATTGCTTTCGTTACCAGTAAAGCAATTTTCACATATATTTTGAATTATTAAGCTCCTTATATCTGAATCAATATCTTTTATTGAATATAAAACTGATTGCATTAAACCAGAAGTCAAGTCATTGTGACTGAATTCTTGAAACTGAGGTAACTTATGAAGTCTGATGCACGTTTTGGTAAGTAATTCATTATATTCGTCTATTACTTTTCTTCTAACGTGGAGATTAGGGCATATTTTTTTCTTATTATTATTTTCACTAAGATCAATTAGGCCTCCAAGGCACTCGATAGCAGTTCTTAGTATATGATTTGCATACGTATCCCAAATAAACTCCTCGATATTATTTATCATATATTTACATAATTTTAAAGCAATCTCATTGTACTTTGTTGCTTCTGAATGCTTCACTTCTGTATTATCCTCGACGACCGTTTCATTTATGTTCCCTCTATGAGCACAAACGCATAAAAGCTTTTGCAAAACATGAGATGCGAATCTATCGCTGCAAGCAGGCCTTAGCACATCGTTAAAAGATTCGGCAAATCTTACTATTGTGTCAAAACCAGCATATTTGATCAAGGTATCAAGAACTCTTGAACCAACCTAAAATATAAAAGTAATAAAATGACAAAATAGAGCTGACCAAAGCTCTGAAAAATTATATATATATGTTTGCATCAAATTGGGAAATTTCATAAACTTGTTACCTGATTTTTTGCAAACTCAACTTCTCTACCAATTGTTTGCTTGTATACATTATCGACGAAAATTTGTTTATCAGTCATAGTTGGGAATTCAGTGCGAATCAGCTCCAAAACATGAACCATGTATTGATAAGTTTCTGTATCAAGCTCACCATCGTATTCACGACGCCTTGCAAATTTCTTTGCCATTTGCATTGTCGATCGTTTCTTTTTACGTTTTTGACTTTTTTGTGGATTCTCATTTTTGTTTTCCATGATCGATAAATAATATTCACAGTCCCAAAGCAATCCAATATTACGAGGAAGTGTAAAGTTATACGTGCACGTATGTAAACATTCTTTGCCGACTTAACCTTCAATTTCAAAATACCTAGTCTAAACTTAGACTTTTAAACATTTTACACACGTGTTACATGTAAAACTGTTTTACCCATTGATATACTGATACAATTGCATTTGTATAAGCAAGTGATCTTTAATATTTTAATTGTAGACGGTAAAGAAGTTTCAAATATTTTATTCAGACATTATTAAACTTATATACAGATTTGTTTAATTATTTTAGATAAGGAACGAGATCTTGTTATTATTAATGTAGGCTCCTAATGTAAAACTTGTTAAATTAATAAGCTTAAAACAATTACAAATCAAGCATATAAAAATTACATATTTATTTAAATAGAATAAAGTAGTTATATAATAAATAATTTCAAAATGAAACTTATGCGAGAAAAATGTTTACTCTTATAAACAATTTTAATTTTATTATATAATTCTTAATTTTTCTTTAAAGATAATTACATGTAGAATTTATATTCATTGCATTGAATTATTGATATTTTGAATTTTGAATATTTTTCGAAAGTACTACAAAGTAGAAAAAGTACTACGGTAATTTAGAATTGTTGGAAGGAGAATCACAGTAACTAATAGTTTTTACATGTTTGTTTTTAGCATCGCAACTATTTTCTTAACAGGCTTCCAATGTACACTTATGTATCACTTGTATAGAGCAACGTTATTTTGTTCAACTCTGAAACACTATGTATTTATAGGAAACTCACAATTATGCTTTATTGTAACGCTATTTCATATTTATTACAAAAAGGCAGAAGAACTCTCTTCTAAAGGACAATCTTTTAAAAAATCTTTTTATCGATAAGGCTGTTACGTGCGTTTATAAAATATTTATATGTTTATTTATGTATATTTTTTTAACCAGATTGTAAATACATGTTTGTAGTTAAAATAATTAATTATTTATGCAAATGAATTGCGCTTGATGTTAAAAAAGAAGCTTTCCCTAAGTTTTTTTAGACGTACAATTTTTCAAAAAGGTAATGGCATATTAAATTTGTAATATCCTCATTAAAAATACAATTCAAACAAGCAGATTTATAAAATATCTTTAAAAAATTGTCCTTCTAAAAGCGCTTCTTTGGAACTCACTAGCCGTCACAATATTTCGCGCGATTAGAGTGAACATAGGAAATCATTTTTTCTTAAATATTATGCACTATATGTAATTGTCAAAGCTCAGTTTTAAAGCAACTAGAATAAGAACCTCTGTTCTTCAGAATATCACGTGTAAATCTTATAAATCTCGAAACATTCAGTCAGTTACGCGCTGAGGATCTAATCTTTCTTAATTACAATTACAATGTACTAAAACCTATGAATTGAATTAAAAACGAATATAAAATCAAACACACTTTTAAAAACTTCTGAGGCATCAATTGACTTGATCTTATGAAACAAAAGCCTTACTGCAGTGCCCAACATGAACCGTAAATTTAGGAAATCTTCTTCATTTATATTAGGTGGGCGTGAATTTATCTTTCGTCGAGTAATTAAATGATTATTGCATGGATTACATTAGGTTTCTCATGGTTTTCATATTGCGCATGAAACACTGCTGCGGCATATTCATATCATGCGTGATTAGAAACCTTATTTTGTACAATTACTTATGGAGTCAAATACATTTGCGCACGAAATGTTACAAAATGATTTTGTTATACACTTTTGCAAATAGATATCATTTTTATACCTTGTTTTTAGTACCAGAGTGTATTAACACCAATGGCCAGATTGGCAACAAACAAAATCCAGTAGGTCCGACTTCCCCCAAAAATCCATAACGGGACGTAAGATCGTAGGTCTGATTTTCCAACAGGAAAAATCTTGACGAATAGTCAACCTCAACCTTGGGCTCGAGGGTCACAAATAGAACGGGATTCGAAGAATGTACAGGCACGCAGTAGCAAGAAGATGGAGCGAAGAAAAAAAAAACACGGACAAATACATGACGTGCCAATAAGACGAGAGCCCAAAATTTAAATATAAACGAAGACTCTTCCTTCTGAAGTTAAGGCAAAAGTCGAAACGCCGAAACTCGGGAGCCCCTTAAGTAGTACAGGACCAGTTAATTATTTTCAATTAAACATTAGACCGCACCTATCCTAGCTTTAAAACGCTAAGTGGGAATTTATCCAAGCGCCTCGCATATTATGCGACTGTACAATATATATGCTTGTATATTGTTAAACTGGGTTGAAACTTAACTCAAAGATACATTCGACGGACTTAAGGTCGAGCCAGGCTCGCATCGAGGCCGAGTCGTTGCACCTAATAAAAAATCATGCGACAAAGGGTGAGCACTGGACGTCGTAGAGTACCTCGTAGAGTAAGTATTGACGAATCGATATTTTTTAAAAGAAAAATTGCCCGCTACTCAAGGCCAAACGCGCCTCGGAATCAAAGTCTGCTGTGCGCACGCGGAGTCGGCAATTCTGGGCGGACTCGCGGCAGCGTCAGCCGCGAAAGAAGGCCGAGGGACAAAAGCGTCGTCGGGGAAGCGGTGGGTGGCTCGGCTTCCCCGAGGACATTATCGTCGGGACGCATCCCCGGGGGCGGGGGTGGGGGCCGTAGGTCGACTCAAACGACGCCGTACTCCTCGCTCGAGGGCGACTCGTCGCTCGGCGAGAGCTGGGAGCTCCTCGTCGTCCTCGGGGTCCTGTGGTGATGCTGATGGAGCGAGGCCGCTGGTCCAGGGCGACGGGGCGGCGGCGGCGGCTGCCCCGAGCCGCTGTACGACGTGTCGTCGCCCTCCTCGCTACTCGGCGACGGCGAGGGCGCCCGATCCTCCTGCTCCTGGAGCAGCTGCCGAAACTCCTGGATCGACTCGTTCAACGACCAAAGCTGCGACAGTAGCGACAGGTCCAACTGCCTCAGCCCGAACTGGAAAAAAAAAAACACGACGGTTTCTTGCTTTAGCTCTTTAGTCCGAGACGAGGGACTCTCTAAAGTCCGGTGGAATGAGAGGAGTCGGCGCTGTTCATTTGCTCCTCTCGCAGTGACGCGACGCTCGGTGACAAGTCCTCGCTTTGTAGGTGGTCCTAACCGGTAGATCGGGCTGATGCTTCCGAGCCATTGGACACGAAAGCTTGTCATTTATATTAATATTCGCGTTTGCGAATTAATGATCCGAAAGAAAAAAAAAAAAAGAAACAATGATTCCAGGGAGTCATTGCATTAATAAACTCGGTTCGCCGTATTGAATTTAAGCTCTATTTATAGAGAGCGGACTGAAAACACGAATTATAAAGCTCATCGGTAAATATTTATCGATGACATGGCGTATTCCGATGCGAAAAACATAAAAAAAAATTCCATCCTTATCAATACTGCGGAAGTATTTTCAAAACATTCTTGGCCACAAGCGTCTCGAGGGATCGCGTTACGCTGCTGCATCCGACCGCCAAAACAATCGCAAACAACTTTTAAAATAGCTTGTAAATTGAAACCCTAATTGCAGAGTCAGCTATTGCGTTTCTATTCGAGATTAGCTAATCCATCGCTCTTATCATTGTCTGTGATACGGTCTTGTGCACTCACATCGGCTCGACCGCATTTCGCATGATTGACTGGCATTAAGCGTTTAGAAATCAATCCCAATCCCGGAAAAATCTACCGTGTTTACGATAATTGCCCCTCGGTCTGACTGGCGACAAATGCCCAGAGCAATATCCCATCTACCAATATCACTCGGAAATTAACAGCGATGACTCTTGGTTAATATCGTTGAGCGGCAGCTCAAGGTCTTAATTTTACAACGACAAAAAAAAGTCCAGTCGCGCTGCCTAGTAATTCACAACGTACGCGCCAGCCATCTCTCGTTGGGATAAGCTTCGGACTCCTCCATAGCTGAATAAGAATCGGTTTATCGTTATACGGTTACGAATTACGGAGGACTTTTTAAAACCTCGGCCTTTCGTACAGGCACGCCTGCGGATAACGAGTGCGCGTCGATCGGCGGCTTGGGCAGATCCGGAGTCCCGGACACGAGCGAGACACGCGCAATTTCCTGAGTTGCTCGGGAAAGAGGCCGAGCACCGATGCGTGCCACCCTATTTCTGGCCGCCACCGAAGCCATCCATAATGCCGGGCGTAAATTGTAATTGAAGGCAGCGAGGATCGCGGGCCGAGATCCGCCGCAGCCCAGGCCTGCGTCCAACAAAGCCGGCGGCGATATTATACGCGCATTAATAGCGCTAAGCACGGGCAAAGGTGCCGGGGAAGGAGCCTCGGAGCCGGAGGCGAGGCCGAGTGAAAAACAAAGTGCACTTCCCTCGGGCCCTGTCCTCGTCCCTCGGAGCCGCCGCCGCCGCCGCCTTTCGCTTCGGGCCCCGAGCGTCGAGCTCGATCGCCTTAAAATTACGCCGCGATCCGACTCGGCGTCCTCGTGGGCGCGAGTTTTCACCCGTGGGAAAGGATGCGCATGCGCGGGCGCGAGGCCACCGGGCCCGACGGCAGCCAGCCAAGGGCGGCGGGGGGACGCAGGAGTCATAATAAAGGGAAAAACGAGAACGGAACAAAGCCGGCGAGGAGAGGAGGATCGGCATCATCGGGAAACTAGGAAGTAGGCTTACCGCCATTTTTACCCCGAAAGAATGAGATAATTGAAGAGCACTCGCTTTTCCTATTTGTAAACACGGGATATTAACAATAATGCGCAATCGACGACTGCGCGCTGAACATAAAAATCATTCCCCTTCTTAGCGAGTCTTAACAACATCTTCTACATCGATAATGAATATCGTAAAATACTGGTAAAAATTTTAACTTTGCTCTTGCTTACTTTCTTACATCTCGTAAAAGAATGAAATTGGAAAAAACCTATACGAGCTGCAACGCAAGCATAGTCAGTTTCTTACTATATATGGACGTAGTACGATAATTCTCAAGGAACTATTGTATTATGAAATGCCGCATTATTGCTCCAATCCGCCAATTCATGTGCAATATATGCGTAAACACACCGAAACCCTCATAGCGATTCCAATAAAATTACTGTATTACGTTGCGATATAAGGTAACATATTAATAACTCATTTCGGCCAATCATGTCATTATGATGCATTAAATATTTTTTGATTGAATACATTTTTTGCGCAGCGTAAATTAAAAAACAATTGGAAATTTTTTCCCTTAAGAGCAAAGACAATAATTGATCGGCCAGTGTGATTTTCATTTATCAGAATTAGATTTAATATTAATTTTTTAAATTGCCTCCCGCATTGTACGAAAAAAACTATGAAGAATAAAACCAATAAGTTGCAATATTGTATGCTTCTTTAACTACCACATTCAAAGACAATGTAATGGACTTGCAGTAATAAAATTATCCGTTACGACAAGAAAAGCGATAATGCATCATAAATAAAATCTCAAGCAAAGAAAGCATTACCAAAAAAAAAAAAAAAAGAACAGTTTAATTGCTGAATACTGCAAATACTGAGTGTTTAAACAGAAAAAAATAAAAGTTAATCATCAGAAAATTCATTGAAAATCAGTATTACAGTTGCTTTAGTTTCATAAGAAAAATAATTAAATACTAGGTAACTAAAATTGAAAAGTCTCCGCAGAAAACTCTAATGCCTATTATGCAGGGATAGTATGGAGTAAGGTCTTGATTAAAATATAATAATATTGCTTCATAAATTTCCATAATTTCCATCCACAACTAGTGTAATGCAGAAATATATTTTTTATGATACATTAAGGGGGGGGGGGGAAATACGTTAACATAAAGGTGAAAATAGAAGTCTATACTTTCAGTGCTTAAGTATAAATTCTTTGCTAAAGACGTGATGGAAAATGCAGTAGAATGCCGTACATTTTACATGAAGAAATAAGGGGATTGTAAGACAGGAAAAAGCAAAGATAAAAACAAGACTGGAAAAAATGAAAAAGTGATAGGAAGTGAACGGATAAGGAGACGTACACGGATAAACAGGATAAAAACTTGTAAAGATTAAGATAAAAAAAAAACAAAGGAGGCAAAAAGAAGAGTGAGAAGGAGTAGCAGAATATGAAAAATACGAACTGGCGTAACGCTAGCAAAATCTCAAAACTTCATGGAATAAATAAAAGAGAACCTGTAAAGCAAATGAAGGAAGCGAAAGACGGACGCCTTATTTCTATAATGCGAGATATATATTAATGCGCATGATGTATTAATATGCTGATTAGAAAAGCCGAATATGGAGTAAAACGTCGGTAAAAAAAATTGATATAAAAATACACTCGTCCTATTTTATCTTTTATAGATATGATTAAGTATAGATATATTTGTACAATTGACAATTCGCACGTAATCGAAAATATTTTTAAGAAATTTTTTTTTTTTTTTTGAAATTTGTTTACATTAAAAGGTCGTAATTTATTAATTTATTACAATATTTATGACAATCGGAAATAAAATAAAATTAATATTACGACAAATTCGATTAAAATTGTAGAAGCTTAAGTTTATTACGCATATTAAGTTTCACGATTATTATAATTTATGTTTGTGTTTTATCTTATTCGCTGCTATTACAAAATCCTTCGTGCAACATTTTCGGGAGCTCTATATGTTGTGCTTATTCTCCAATTACTAGGAAGATTTAATAGTATGTACAGTTTTTCAATAAATAGCTTAATAACGATTATGTATTCAGGGCGAACTAAATGGCGCGAAACACGTTTAGAAAGTCGATTGATTTAGATGTTCAATCGTTTGTTTACGTACGAAAATTGCAAACTCAAATTTCTCAAACTAATTACTCAGTTTAAAAAGCGTATTGAGCAATATCAAGCATATTGTTTTTATAATTACTTATAGTTGCATTGGCGCAATGAACCTCATGTCGCATTTTCAAAATTGCATTTCTAAGTTTTACTTCAGACTTGCTTTACTCTTTATTAAGCTTATTTTTACCAACCTATAAAGCGTAGCAACCCAAGTAGAATCTTATAGAATTCTGCACTCGAGGCTTTATCAGTGCGTAGTTACATTTTTTTAATTAAACCTAATTATCAAATTTGCTACTTGTCACCGCATTCATAAAGCGATACGGTCTACAATATTTCGTGTAACTTTCGTTCTTATTTTACCATTGGCAAGTTTAATACTCGTATCTAAGCGGTATAATCTTATTCGCGTGTAAATAATTGCGCGTAAATATATACCTTTATATTTCCAGCACCTAATAAATACGGCATAAAAAAGCAGGTCAGTACGTACATTAAATACAAAAATTATTCCTCCAAAAGGCAATGACAATCTTGAACATTATTTAATTGCTAATTATTTAATAGGAGATGAATAAAGAAGGAATAATTTGAAATGGCGCTGAGCTAAAGGCCGAAGAAAATTAAATTGATATTTCGCATTAATAACTATCTAAGTATGATAAATTCCGACGTTGAAGAAAACTAAAACAAGCCTGTAAAAAATGAGTCGTCAATAATCTCACATGGCTATAACTAACCCAAAGGATGAAGTTAAAAGGCAGTTAATGCACGTATTAAAAGTGCCGGCAGGGGAAATAAGAGCGAAGGGCGGGGAGCGGGAGAAAGTAGAGTAGAGAAAGAGTGCGAAGAAGGGGATAGTAAAAGGGAGGGAAAAATAAAAGAAGTAGAGATACGCATCTTAAAGGGTCACGCATGAAAGAATGCAGCGTGGGAGCGGCTAATATCTCATCTCATTTTTCTCCCTCTCTCTCTCTCGCTCACTCTCTACCTGACGTCCTCTTGCTCCCCGGCGGTTTCTTTTTCACTCGATCCCAGTGCTCGTGGCATCGCAGCGGCGCGTCGGAGTTTTACCGCGCGGCTATCGGAGCCGAGATCGCGGTACCTCCTCGATATCTCATCGATGCGCTCGAGCGCTGGGCCTAAGTGCAGCGCGCCGGTGCTCGTCATCCGGAACATCTCGGGCGTCGCGTCGTAGGGGTTGCACCAACGAGGACGCGGCGTCTCGCTCTCGGTGCCAACGCCCGTGAAAAGGCTCGCGTTGCTCCTTCCCCCCGGGCTACTTAGGGGCCCCCCCCCAGCCGCACTCGTCAGCCGCAGCCGAGGCTCCTTCTTCTTTTGTTTGCGCTCCGTGTCATTATTGCGATTATTCCGCGGAGTCTGAACGGGTTTCCCGGCTCACCTTCGATCGAGATATCCGTGGCGCGCAGGCGCCTCCTTTCCCTCGAACGCTGAAGATGGCCACGATGAAATTAATATTATTCGCGCGCTCGTCGTCTTAGTCCTCCCCGCCCCCCTCGGCCCAGCGTCCCCTACGTCTCGCTGACTAATGGCTGGCCTCCTCGCGGGCGAACGCGCGCCGAACCTAATCGGTATTCATTGCGCAAGTTCAAATAAAGCGCCGGCGAACCTTTTTAGAAAGCCATTATCGTTCCGAGTTCTTAGGGACTCTTGACGCCCATCGCTTTTTCACTCCAGCAACTTTTTCCTCGGTCTACTCCTGAGAGAGAGAGAGAGAGAGAGAGAGAGAGCATTTTTGCTTAACAAAAGACTTCTAAATTAAGTTCCTACGAATCCACAATTTCGTGCTTTCGTTTGCCATTTATTTGCAATCTACGGCAGACAGAAAAATCCTAGACTAAGCCGAGATATTGATCTCCGCGACCATTTAAATTATACGATTTTTACCTGCCTACTTTCACGCTCCCATTTATCGCTCCTCTTATATTCCGATGCTTTGATTGCTCGACACAAAACTTGTTTATACATACGCTCGCTATTATCTTCTAAACCTTTTCATCGTCAATGTTGCCTTTAATAATAATCCGCTGCAGAGCCCGATTATAACTTTATTTTTAACTGTTTCAAATAATTAGTCTTCGCTATAAACGCTTTAAGTGACGCGATTCGTTATTACGAGACACCTGCTTTTTTTTACAATTCGTAAGGTTTGCTGTACTTAAAAACGGAGCACTCTTATATTACTATTTCCCTATTTGTGTGCGTAATAAATCGTAGTGTATTTACAATTAGAATGTTGTAAACAACTTCTGGGGTATAAATTCACGAGAGTTATACATTTCATTCGCGTACGTATAAATTTTACATTGTAAATAAAAAAACTTGGACTCGCTCCTTTTGTATTTGATTTCTTCGACCATTTTTGTTATTATAAGCAATCATCGAAAAATAATTCCTTTTTAATGGCCATAAAACCAGAGGTAATAATTTTACAATCTATAGAAACGAACTACACTTACTCGCCATCATCGATTCAACAAATTGTTCCTTCAACCGTTTAAAATTGAATGTTGCAGAAACCGATATCGTGATCTCGGACTTCATAAACGAACGGTGCGTACAAGTTAATAAATCTGAAATTTAAGACTCTCAACAAGCCCCTCGACCTACGCAAAATCTAATGATACCTCACCCTGACCTTACGATAATATCGCTAACATGTACTTATTTAAGGATTACTTTAAATTAAAGACTGGCATAATTTTTATTATAATTTAACGCGTTGTAGATGAAGATTTATTTAATGAACATTTTCTACAGGAGAATATTGAATTGATAAATTATAATACGTACAAAGTACCACAAATAAATTAGTAGATAATCTTCAAATGTTGTTCATTTGATACTTCGCTTACGCCTGCTCTCTCTCTCTCTCTCTCTCTCTCTCTCTCTCTCTCTCTCTCTTTATCTCTCATAATTCTTTTGGGATAACGCCAGAATTGAGTACGAATAATAAATTTAACGTGAAAACCTTTCAAATAAATAGAGTCATTATCTTAAAAATGTAAGAAGTGGAATAAAAAACAATAATGTCATATAAAGTTTTATAATAATCTACATAAATCGCAACATTCGTATATAAATTTTGATGAACTCATTTGCGTGAAAGCAGGATTCAGATATTAATAACAGATCAAAATCAGAAAATCTAAAGAAAGTTTTTCCCTTATTTATCAATTTCCGTATAAATATTTTTATGATTTTTCGAATCAATAATGTTGGGTAATAACCTGATATTCTCGCTCTCTCACCTAATCCACCATTATTAATTAAAGCGAAAAATGTTCAAGTTTAATTGAGACAATTCAAATAATTGATTGATAATTGATTTTTAAATTCCGCAAATAAATCTTTTTCCTTAAAAACTCATTACTTTTACTCATAGAGAAACTAGATTGCGAAGAATTTTAATCAAACACGTCATATAAATCGACGATCTTTTTATTGGTACATTTATAACATTTTCTCGGCTTAAGTAGTTGCCAACTGTTGTGATATTGACTATGAAAAATTCCATTTATAATATTTCTTCGAAAGATGATAAAACAAGAAAAAAGTAATTTAATTACTGGCAAGGCGCTCGGTAAATCTTAGAGAAGTCCTTAAGATTTCCAGTTCAAGCACATCGCAGGACATAATAACAATCCACATTGGCGCAGTAAACAATTGCACAACAAATGGAAGCGAATATCACAGCCTCGACTCGCTTTTCATTTTATTTTCAATAACCTCGAAAACCCGAATGCCTTTTTAATTTAGTACCACGGGGGAAAACACGCGCGAGTCTGTTTTGCCGGCACGGAATCGGTACAAGATCGAGAGGCGCAGCGTCACGTTCCCCCGCCCCCCCCTCCCAACCGCCAACTGGTAAGTAACGGCTCACTAGAGGATAAGGATAAACATCGCGGCAGAGATGCACAAATCTGCAGAGGAGTCCTCCTTCCTAGGCACGACGTAGTTTTCGCGCGAGTCGCGCGCTTTCGAGGAAACTATTAGCTGCTGCCTCTCGTCTCTTCATTCAATGCCGTGTGCCTTTGGATATATTCTGGAGTGCTGTGCATTAGTTATTTTAATGGGCCTCGGTGCCGCGTATAATTAGAAACTTGTACGAGCGCTGCCTTCGCCTTCTTCCTCTTTCCTACGAGGAGTTAAGCTGCCCGGGCAGGGGAATTGCGCCGCTCGCGTGAAATGGTCGCTTCTCTTGTCAGCCCGATGATATTTAGAGATTCCCTATGTTAATTTGTAATATCGGCGAGTGGCCGATTCTCGAATGCCGAGCCCGGAGGTAATTTATTGGGAAAATTAACGACAGTCCGCTCTGCGAGGCTGCGACATGCGCCATTTGCCGAGCAAGCCCACTCTTTTTTTCTCCACGGAATATACTAATTATAGTAAAACTTATTCTCTGATGTGGCAGGGCTTGTTCGAAGGTTAATGTTTTTTCAAGTTGGCGGATAGTTTTAAGCTGGACGATGTTTTTTCAACGCTTACCTATTTCTAATTCTGTAAAAAATGTACCGCGCATACTTCGCTAATTAAAAATTTTAGCAACATTATTTTTATAGTAACGAGCAGTCTGTAGTTAAGGACTTAACAATTTCACTATCAAGAGTTAAATTAGTGCTACGATTTAACAGAACTTTTTTACAATACTCTTATTTCGAACGATCAAATAAATTAGTTTCCGTTGTCATTAAATGCATATAACTATGCGTAAAATACATCGAACGATAACTTTTAAGCCTACGATATTCGCATTCAGTACTTTTAAAACAAAAGTTTATTTACTCCTGCAATTTGCACTGATTTAATGGATCGAGAACTAATTGCGATGAATAATCTAGTCAATAAGACATAGCAATCAGTATATTTGTGTAAAAATTTACAACAGTGTAGAAAGTTTCTAAATTATGCTATTGATCATTTGTTATTTAAATACATTTATGTATTCTAACAGTTTTATTTGCTACGGATAAAACTATCACAAAATTATTATACGTATAAGAATTCATTTATTTCGTTGTAAAAATGTTTCTATTTATTAATCTACTAGAAATTATATTGGACGCATTTGTAAAAATCGAAATTTTGAATTGGTCAAAATACAATTAAAAGAAATTTGATTAAAGTCTTGTTTCATTATCCTCGTACGGAAAACTTTTAATTCTTTAATACTATGTGATTATTTAAAAAAATACTTCAAAAACTAGATTTATCGATATTAAAAGCTTTTTTTTAATAATTATTTATAATATACTTATGTGGCTAAAAATTTATAAAAATTTACCATAATGACGTAATCAAAAATACATGCAATAAAAATAATGTTGGTAGGCACTTTTTAACGGTCTTTCAGTATGAACCTGAATACGCAATTGGAATATGAATTTTTATTTATCAATTTTTTTACTTTTAAAGAGAATACTTAATTATTATTATGCTTGGTAAACTATTTAGTAATTATTAAACTGCTTACCTAAGAAATTTACAATACAGAGCCGGGATCATAAAATCCGTTATTATAAGTTAGCCGATGCTTATAAATGACTATTTTTATAAGAGGAAAAAAAACTCAGTGAGTTCAATATAAAAGTGCATGGAAGGAGAGATTTAAGAGCTGCATTGCTATCTAGAAGAGTTGATAGGTGTTAACATGCCGTGTTGTTTCGAAGTATTTCAGCGCCAGAATGGCCTATTATACTTTATGCCAACAAAAACGAGCTCAACGCCTCAAACGTAACAACTACTATGTATTATCTTTATCTATATCGTTAAATCATGCTCGACAATGATGTACATATCTTTTCAGTTAGCCAAAGCCACGCGGATAAAAGGATCATTATGCATATATCAAGAATGAGTTTTAGAATTGGCTGCGGCTCGGCTAATAATCGGGTGAAAAGACGGGAAAAGAAGAAAAGAAAAAAAAAAAAAAAAAAATTGGCACCCATTAAAATTATTTGAAAAGTAAAGCCGACCGACAAATTGAATCGAAACAATTAATTTACGATGATGCTGTGGTTGTTGACTGAGCGAGGTGAAAATTTATACGCGCTCGTATGCAATGCCGATAAATCAGGTTTTGATCAGGAATCCAAAGAAGCAGCGAAAAATGAGTCGAAAGCGCTGAGTCAACGGAATTCATAGATTCGATATATCGAGAAATATGAAAGTTACAGAGGAGCGCGGATAGGGGGAGGGGGGGGGGAGGGGTTGGAAATAATATATGCGCGGAGAGAAAAAAGCGCTTTTCAGAGGCGCACAATTCGGTAGGCGCATTCGGTACGGAGTATATTATGCAAGTAGGCGTCGTTCGGGCAGCAATAAGACGAGTGGGGCATCGGCGTCGGGGGATTCCTTCGAATCGGCCATCGAGATGCGCTTCCGGACGCATTCGTAGCGCATAATCTCGTGAATCGTGACGTAACGGTGTAATCGAGAATTCGCGAAGCCCGTGTGTGTCGAAGGGTCGAATGATTGGAGGCCCCCACGATTCGTAAATTGGAATAAAGCCTATGAGCTGCGGCTAACGGTTATGTAAATGTTTTGAAGGCCTTGCGCCAACCACATTGAAAGACTTTGTAATTCCAGTACAACGCGACTCGCGTGCCGTTCAATCGATGCGTTGTTTGATTATATAATTACTGAAAGTAACAACCGATTGAGCCGTGATGTAGAGATCCTCGAGTGCGTTACAAAGAAGCGGAAATACTTGAGCTGCCCGCTAGACGTGAATAGAATGATAAATCGCCGTAATTTTATTACCGATCGACGGAGGCTCTCTCGATGTAATATATTTTTTTCAAATAAATTTTATCACTTTCAACGTCCTGCCTTAAAGCTTCGACGCAAGCCTAGTCGAGCCGATCAAGAACGAAGGTTTTCTTTTCATGGCTCTTAAATGCTTTTCTTTCATGCAGCTCGTGCGGATACGCGAAACGCACTTCCTCTGCGAAAAGACTGCGCTGATAGGTAATTATAATTTTTTACAATTTCGAACCTTGTTCGAACGTCATTGTTTTTCAAAAATAACTTAACTGAATATCTGCACAGGCTTTTTCAATTTGATTTAAACAGATTGTATGGATAACAAATTATAAGCCGTATAATTTAATCTATGTTCCTTGAATGCTTTTAAATGCCTATTCTAATTTAAAAGAAATGTAAAATTGCACAATCTTTTTTTATTGCTTTTTCATTAAAAGCCACACACTTAGTAATGCAGCACTTAATGTGAAAATATTAAATAAGTATCATATATTTGTTTTCATCTTACAGTAAAATTTTTGTTAATTTTCCACATGATTGTATATTTTAATAATATTTCTCCATTAATATAATTCCGATTTACAATTATAATTTTAAATATTAGCCACAATAATAGCTTTTTATGAATTTCCTATTCGAAAGATTTTTAAGTTGCATGTATGTACTTTATCTTTATCTTAATCTTGAACTTATACTAAAGTGGAAGTTGAAAAATTTGAGCATTCATTTTTAATTAATTTTCACAATTTTATAGACTAATAAGACCGCCTGTACATTTTAATTTTAATGAAATGATCTCATTTGTTTTTATAACATTTGTAAAAACTCGTAAAAACTATAAGTTGTTTAATAGTATGATTTTTCATTTTTAAGCAATGAAGATCAATGCATCCGTTTTCACAGGTACGTTTTGTATTTCCTGAAAATCTGAGTAAATAAATTGCTGTTTTTTCCTTCACTGAGTTTAAAGAATCAACAATTATGTGGTGTCGGTGAAAGTAGGTTAAGTCACTTTAAATGTATTCTCTAACCCGTAGCAAATCGTTGTATATCTTTTGATATTCTAAGACTAAATTACCTATACTTTAATTCTCAAATTGTTACCTTGATCGTTTAAATAAGGCAACGTAAATATCTCTGAGGCGGATAAAATGATTACGTAATTATTGCTTAATATGCATAGATGATTTTCATTTTTTAACGATGAGCTGAGTTTTCATCGTTTCCATATTCGTCGCTATTTAAAATTCGAGTGATTACGCTCAATTGTGTTCTTCGTAAAACGCAAAGAATCATTTTAATTGCTGTACGAATATAATTTATATCCTGTTAATTCTGTTGCTCTATTGCGCGTGTTGAGAATGAACCACACTGCAATGTAAGCGCGTTACAATTTTAACTATATTGTGGATATGGAGCAGCGTAAATTATATCCACAGTGGTTTCGTGCTTCAAAAGACATGAATTCTTTGCGCAATTATCGCAGACAAGTAATTCATAGCGGTCCATCATTTTTCCGAGCTCTCGATGTACCAGATTTGCATAGGTGAAACTTTAGTAGCTTAGCTCCAACGTTAGTGGACTTTAATGGCAAAAGTTAATCAATTTCAAACGAGGCGAATTGCCCGTACGGTTAGAGTAAGAGCACAAATCGAGGGCGGCGCGAGGGGAAATTGGGTTCACCGCAGTTGCAGCCTATCGGCGGTCCGCCGGTGATAAGAGCGAATCGTAATCAACGGTCGAGGAGCATCGGCGCGGATCTCGGACTCGAGCGCTTGACCCCGATCGCGATCGGCCGGTCAACGGCAGATAGCCTGTGCCCTTGGAGCCAAGCGTCGCTCGAGCCGGGCCTCCTCCCAGCCGCGAGGAGACAATGGCTCCGGTGCAGAGCCGCGCGCTTCCTGTCCCGGTCGTGAGTGAGGCTTACCATCTCTCGCCTGAGTATCGCCAGCTGGGTGTCGAGGGTCGTCAGCTGGCGGCCCTGGGGCGAGGGCCTCGAGCCCTGGCTCGACAGCGTCGAGCCCGTCGAGCTCGGCGTCTTCGGGGTCCGGTGCGACCTGCTCGTCGACCTCGCGGGCGGCGGCGGCGGGGGCTCGACCGCGAGGCCCGCGCCGTTCAGGTTGAAGCCGCTCAGGCTCCGTGGCAGAGGCGGCAGGCCCTGGAGCGAGGACATCGCTATCCTCTCTATGATCCTGCAAGTCCAACGAAAAACCAGATAGAGCCGCATGTGGGAGGCAGAGCTCGAGCCGAACCGCTCGAGTGGGAGGCTCGGATATGCCGTTGGGAGGCGACGGTAGGCGAGCCGAGGCTCGCCCTGTTCATCGACGTGTTCCTGGATTATTGGAGAAATCAATTCACGGGGAGCTTATCGCCCGACCGATCCAAAGGAGGATTCTATTGTCGTAGAATTCGTTCTACAGGGACAATCGCGATATTATTGTACCCGTCGGTAGCCATTACTTATCGTCGTCCAGCGACGACTTGAAATTATTAGCTCTAAAACTGTTCTAAAATGTCTCTTTAAATTTTGCCGAGCACCCTTCAAACTCAAAGCCACTATTCCACTGTAAGATTAACAATAATCACATTTATCGATTAGATAGAATAACTTCAATAATAGCTAACCTCGACGGCTTCACAATGCTCAAATTTATTACTCTGATATGTGCAGACTTTCAAGCCAAGTAATTAAGATTGTATCAAACGTAAAAAGCGTACTTAGTATAAATAACGTTAGTTTGGAATTATTGATTATTAATAAGAATAAATGAAATATTTCAGCTGATAACATAGGCTTGTTGGGTACAACGTCTACAAACGATAACACACCCATACATATACACTTACTGTATTATCGTTTTATCAGAGTTTTTACAGAGAAAATCATTTATTTCTCATATTCGTGTCATTAGTTTGCTCTGCGATCGTATAATTTCATCATTAATCTATGAACTTGAAACTGCTTCTGAAACTGTGGCAACGAATAATTTTTCTACAGGTCAAGTTAAGTGTCGTTTAAAAAAAAAAACTAAAAAATTAATGATTAAAAATAAATATGTAAACCTATTTTATCAGTGTAAATATTTATAACACTTCCCCTACTTTCTTTTGAAAAATAGATTTAATTTCATAAATTTAATTCAATAAATTTTTTTTTCAAAAGGATGCATGAGCTTATTCGAAAAATAGGCTTTTTTGTAAATTAATACAGAAATTTAATATTTTTCACACATAACGTACTATATACTATTTGCCTTGTCTAAAGTTATACAATTCTTAATTTTTTAAAAATGATTAGATCTAACCTTCATCCAGATAAGC
Organism: Kradibia gibbosae; assembly: GCA_018907135.1. Taxonomy (NCBI): domain Eukaryota; kingdom Metazoa; phylum Arthropoda; class Insecta; order Hymenoptera; family Agaonidae; genus Kradibia; species Kradibia gibbosae. The sequence goes on along the minus strand of JACCHX010000001.1, from coordinate 14,281,239 downwards.
TTATTCGAGTGCCTTCAGTTACGATTTACTAATGTTAAGAGATATTGATTTTATTATATCCAAAACATCATGTTTAAACAATAAGGCTAACGTAATTTATTTTTAACCTATTTTATTTTTCAACATTACGAATTTCACAAATATTATTTAAATTTAAATTTTCTCTAAAAAACTTTCCATTAATTTCTTCCTTTTTCAATATACATAAATATTACTATAAATCTGCATAAATAGTATTCGTAAAATATACTAACGAAAGCAACAAAGCATATTCAACAACAATTTAGAGCTTGAGCTAAGCCATTTGTGAAATCGTTTGAAAGTAGAAATATCTACACTGATAATTGCTCTTAATTTTTATTTGAAAATAAAATAGCTGGTTTTCATATTTTTTATAGATTATCCGGAAGAATCATAAATTTTTCCAAAACATAGCTCTGAACTTATTCTGTCAAGGTGATTTAATATTTTTGAAGAAGACCCTGAAAATTTTCTTTTTTTACTAAATAAGCGAGTTAATACAAACATATTTCAATTATTGAATTATATATTGTAAATTTCTCTAAAGTAAGTTTTACTACAAATAAACAAGAGACAGGATTACTATAAATAAAAATTATTTACCGGTATCTTTTAAGATGTAGAATAAAATGTCTATAAGAAATATACAAGTATTTAATAAAATCACAAATAATTTTTTCGCACATACCCAAGTCTTTTCATTAAATACGTAAGTTACTTGAGGTAGGACTTTAGTAAATAAATTAAATAACAATACATGTAACATGTCCATGTTGCACAACCTGTACAAAATTATGTAAAAACTTAATTTATGCATAAAATTTAAAATACTTTACTTAACATAAATTACTGAAACACTACAATAACAACCTTGTTGTAATGTAATATTATAATATTTTTAATTGTTACTTAAATTGAAATAAACGATTGTATGGTTTGCAATGTTGGTTTCGCTAAAGTAGATCTCTTTTATATTCTCTCTAAAATCTCTTATTTATATTCTCATATATTCTTATTTTTATTTGATTTACTACAGCGAGAATTTTAATCTTTGTGGTGTGAATTAAGTTAACTTATATATGATATATAAATATAGAACAAAGTAACAATTACAATGTAGCATATGCACTTCAAAAAAAAATATTATTATTTTATTCAAGCTTCATGTGTGCGCATACACAAACACACATGTTTGTTGTATGTGCGCGTCTGTGCGCGCGCGCGTGTTTATGCGTGTGTGCGTGTGTGGTAGGTACATATATATAAATATACGTTCATAAATATATATAGATCAATACTATTTGGACGTTAACTCTAGCAAAAAATTAATAATTAATGTGTATAGTTGCAATTATAGTAATTATATAAAAGGTATGAGATGTGATTGGGTTTTATTTTCTATGAATATAATATGTTGTAATCAATTATTGAACCTATTATGAATTTGCATTTTAATCATAATTATAAAATTTTTAAAGACATTGATTATTAATGGCTTGTAATATTAAGAAGTATCTAAAATTATTTTTTTAATTAATTTTTTTTAACATTTAAAAAATATATATATAATCACCAACTATATAAAATATACATAAATACCTTTTTCTTTATTAAATCTCACATATGAAGGTATAAAAACAACGCAAAGGAACACATGATCGAGCACTGCGTGTTTTACTGCCTATATTTTGCGCGGTATTTCAAAAAAGTTAACTCATAGAAAGACTAGTATTATTCTAATTGGGTATATAAGTTCAAGTTTGAAATAAAATAACACTGAATGCACTGAATGAAGAATACTGACAAATTTTATTTTATTTAAAAAAATTTAGCCTCTTTACCAATAATTATATGACCAATAATTTATTAAATTAACATTTCATCTAATAGTATAATTATAATACGTAATGACAAAAGCTATTAGAATACGAAAAACGTAATTTTAATTCTTTCAATGATCGCGATTTTTAAATTCAGACCTTGAAATAGATTCATATGTACGAATCTGTAAATTGATTCATTCTATTCTTTTTCGGCTTCACAATCTGTTCATTACGACTAAATAGACAAAGAAAGAAAAAAGTATTAATCATAAACTAAATTTAATGTTAATCTTTCTTTTTTACACGGAGATAATATATTCTTCACAATATCAATATTTTATACTCTAAAGGAAAACTTTAGGATACTAATATACCTTACTAATATACTATATACTATAGGACTTTTAATTTAATATAACTAATATACTTTAGAATACACTACCGTAAAAACTATATTTTTAATTTTGTATGGCAGAATTATGTATGAAAATCTAATTTGTGTCATTATCAGTGTGCATATTATTATTATTATTATTATTATTATTATTATTATTATTATTATTATTATTATTATTATTATTATCGTGTTATCGTTGTTGGTTTAAATTTATTATTATTATTATTAATATTAACGTAAAAAATATTGGCGTTAATTTAAGTATAAAATTGCTGAAATGGTAAATGATGCCGCATAAAATTTGTAATCAAAGAAAATCAAACAAGTAGATATGACCGTAAACGTGTGAGCGTTTGCAATTATTCGACAATGCAAATAATTTGCAATACTCTCGTTTTTATTGTACGTAAATTTACGAAATTATCGTATTAAAAAATAAAAGTAAATTGTTCGACAACTAAATCGTTACTTCCGCGGGGAGAAAAATTATTAACAGTCCGTAGTATTTATTTAAAACGAAATTTGTATTAAACTTAGCCGCAAGACTGTTATTTCTCTATATACGCGCACAGTTGGTCACTCGTAAAGGAGTGAAACAGTTGAAGCACGACTGGCTGTGGCAAAAAATAATTAAAAATTCTTTCCGACATATTTTAACCTTGCCTCATAATTGAGTCTTGTTTCCTCTGTCGCACAAGTTTCATTTTAATTTAACGAGTGTTGGTTAGAGTCGGCTAAAGAAATGCATTTGAATTCTTCGCGGTATCGAGACTCGGCAGAAGCTCACGATTATATAGAAATTTTGCAAATATTCTAGCGCTGGTGTATAATCTCTTTTAGAATTAATCGAATTGTGAAGAATACGCATACAATCAGCGGAATAATTCGCATTGAATTCAGGTAGTTGGGTCAATGGGAATTAAAGGAACGTGTGCACATTGCGGGCACCCTGATGCGAATTCGCAGTCGAGTCGAGGAGTAAAAAAAAAAAAAAAGTCGGGCCTATCAACGGGGCCTATATACACTATGCCTGCGCAATTTAGCGGGCACAAGGAGACATCGCGGATCGGCCCGGAGCGACCGCCTCGAACAAAAACTCGAATAAACACACGGCACAGAAGAAGATGGTCCCAGGGGGCCCGAGCGTATTTCCCACGCGACATAAACAAAGGGGATCGAAGCCGCTGTCATTTTCCTGATGCACGTGCTCGGCTTCGATCGGCCCCCGGCGAAAGTCCTGCGCAGCTCCGAGAGCCGCGGAGAGCGCAGCCCTAGGATCGGGGGCTCGCTGGCTCCTCGTCGCCCGGCCCCCGCCCCGCCGCCCTTAGGGCAGTACCTCCCAACATCCCACTTATTTCCCACCCGTACCTGGAAAAATCGAGGTCACCGAACTCCAGCTGGTTGCCCACTGTCCCCACCAGCGGCCCGGAGTCTTCCTCCTCCGGCTTCGCGGCGTGCTCGGCGCTCGGCCGCCGCTGGCGCGGCTCCTGCCTCGCCGACCCGTTGGGGGCGTCCTCCGCCGGCAGGGTGATCTTCGTCGAGGAGTACCTGACCCCGGCCTCGAGCCAGTCCTGCCTCCTGATGTTGTTGTCGTGCTCCTCCTGGCTCGCGAGCTCCGGCTCCTCGACAACAACTACGGTCGCGCGCACCTCGGGGGGGCCGCCGCCGCCGCCCTTGCCGTTCCACTCGAGAGGCTCCGCGAGGCCCGGAGCCTCCCTCGCCTCCTCGCCCGCCCTCTCCTCCTCCTCCTGCTCCTCCCCCTTCTCCTCCTCCTGCTCCTGCTCCTGCTCCTGCTCCTCCTTGAAAGTCACACTCTGGGGCTTCTTGCGCCTGCTGCACTCGCCGCTGCCCTTGGGCTCCGTCCGGGCCTCCTCGGTAGGGGGCCTGGGCTCGCCCGGGCACTTCTTCGGGGGCTCCTCGAAGGCCGTCAGTCCGTTGCTCGGCCTCGGCGCCACCGGCCGCGGGCGGCTCGACTCTCGGGGCGCGGCGCGTCTCCGCTCCTCCGGGAGGGGCTTAGCCCCGGGCCGCGGCAAGTGCGCCGAGTCGTAGACTATCGTGCGACCCTCCCGAGGCCGCGGCTGCTGCTGCTGCTGCTGCTGCTGCTTCTGCTGCTCCTCCAGGCGCCAGGGCCGCTGATTGGGGGGCGGAGGCGCCTGTCGAGTCGGGCACGGGGGTCGCGGCGACTTCTTGAGCGCCTCCGCGACGACCTGGCGACTCGGTCGGGGCGGCACCGGCGGGGGATGCGCCCGCTGCGGGGCCGCCAACTGCATCCTCGCGAGCTCTCTGGTCCGAGGAGGGGCGGCTCGGGACGCTCGGGACACTTGCGAGTCCCTCTTCTCCTGCCGCCGCTGCCGCTGCCACTGGCAACCGCTTAACCGGTGCCTAGACTTGCGCCCGCCGCTCTCGGCGACTGTTTATCCGACGCTTACGCCCCTTTTGGAATTATTCTCGGGCTCTCGTCTCCGCTCGCGAGTGCTTGGCCCCACCCCCGTGGCCCCGCCCGCTCTCCTATGCTCTCTCCCGAAGCTCGAGCTTATTTTTGCGGCTCCGGCCGATCCGCGTCTCCGCGGTGAAAGTCTCCGATCCTCCTCTAATACTCCTAATGCACCGTCGTATACGATGCGGCGCTGATCAGTCAGCGATCGGCAGGTTTATTTCGGTATCTCCCCCCCCTCTGCCAACGGCTTTGCTTCTTTTCGTTTCGGCTCCATTATTGATTGTTTCGTCGATGAAAGTCCAATTGTCGATTGTGCCCTCGGCTAATGAATTGATTTCGCATAGGTACGATGCAAATAAATAATCCAACCGCTGCGGTGCTTACGATATCTCGAGCGATCACAGATTGCCGAGACGTATTAGTCCGCAAGTAACTTCCATTGCTTGGCGATGACAAAATATATATATGTATATATTTTGCGGCACGTTGATACCAATGCACTCGGAGTCGAATAATTGCTCCTAAGCGATACGAGAATAATTGGCCAGTAAGAGCTGCCCTTCTATTTTATTCAGCTTGTAATCAATTTTTGCCCCCATGCGATTCCCATTTGCAAATCCATTAAATAATTCGATACAAGAATTAAGAAGCTAATTCGTGTACGTATGGCTTACGCTCGTTTTCAATCGGATAAGAGTATACGCGATTGAGAACTAATATTGAAGCTTTTTATCAATTGATCACTGAAACGGATTTCCAAGTCAAAACCTCAAAACTCACGGCTTTTCGGGAGCGACATCGTAATAATCGTGTTTCAAAATACGAAGATTTTATCAATTATCTGGCATTCGCAATCACTTCAAGAGCGTTCGTTTATAGAGAAAAGAAAGTTGAGCTTGGATCCTCCTCGAATAAGCAATCGACCTTCTTTGCGACCGGTACTTGGTGGATAAGCGACGACAGCGTTGCTGCAGCGAATGCAAAATTTGGAGGTCGGCGATTTAGAGCGATTCCTCGGTAAATAAAACTGGTGCCCGAGAGAAGAGGAGCAGCTCGGACGCGTACCTCGGCCACTTTTCTTTAGATATAGCCTCCTCTGAATGTTAACGAGGCGCGGTTCATTCGTTCGCTTGGCTCTCGAAGTCGAGTAGCTGCAGAATTTGGCGAATACCTGTTCCCCTGCTGTGGCTCCCGCCACCGTTTCCACCCACTTTTTTGCAGCCGAGGCGCATTAGCGCGCGGGCGAATTTTCGGCGCGCTCGCACCACCGGCAGTTCCACTAGATCGTTAGTCCCGCATTCCTGGGGTGGGGGGGAGGGTGGGCGCGCCTCCAGCCCGACCGCGGGAGGACTCGCGAATTTCGGAATTCACGGCAGAGCAGGAGGTAGGCGAGCGCAAGGGGGTTCGAGAGCGAACGCCCGAAATTGGTCTCTCGGCCGAGCCTTTTTAGGCCTGCCCGGGGAAAAAAGGAGGCGACGCGTAAATCTGCCTTTGGCCCACGGAGCAGGAATATCTCGTTTTATTTATCAGGTGTCTCGCGGGAGAGGCTCCGGCGGCCAATGGGCTGCCAGGCCCGGAGCGATAGGATCGTTTGTTTACGTCCGCCGGGGCCCACAGGCCTTCGAAAACCGGCGCGGGCTCCTCTCGACTGGCCGTTAAATCAAAGCCCCTCCTGCCCCCGGCCTCTGGCCCTCCTCGCCATCGAGGCACAACTTATCATTGCCGAGGTCCGTCCGAGGTTACCGCGGTGCGTATCGATTTTCCAGGCAGGCTCGAGCCACCGATTCCCCACGCGCTCCTCCACCGACGCTCATCCCCTCGGCACTGGCCGCAGCTCCGCTGAGCGACGCACTTCCACCGATGGCCCCGCTCGCGGCTTCCCATCGAGAGGAGCGGTTGCGCAGGGCTGGGGCCCGTCCAGCGGCCGCTGCCCCTCCTCCTCCCGGGCGTGGCCGCGCTTTCGGCGAGGAGAGCCTCGGACTCCTAGGGGCTCTCCTCGGGCAGGCCCCCGTTAAGCGACGCCCTCGGAGCCAGGGGCCTCGAGCTCAGGGCCCGGGGGAGGCCTCGTCCGGGCGAGGTAGGCCGCGGACCCGAGCGCGCACATCTCCGAATCTCCGGAGCTCCCTCGAGGGCTCCCGGAGCCAAGAGGAGCCAGGCCCGTCGGGGAGTCGTCGTTCGGGGCCTCGCGCGGCGGCCTCTCGGCTCGCAGTCCTCCTGCCGGACAAAAGACTCGCGGTGCGTGCGACTGCAGCGGGGGCCAACGGCCACGGCGAGGCTCCGCTCTCGGTTCTCGCTCTTCGGGCCGAGCGACTCGGACTAAACCGAGCTCGCCCTCTCGCTCCCGCGAGGAGCGGCGATCCTCCGCGAGAGAGTCGGCCGAGGGGGCCCCACGTGACGCCGGGCCGGGACTCCCTGCCTCGGACACGTCCCGATGATTCGCGGCGCTCGGCTCCTGCTCGGCCGCCGCCGCCGCCGCCGCCCGCCCACGCCCCCTCCGCGGCACTCGGCGCCTTCGTGGGTGTGTGGCCGAGGGGAAGACGCGCGCGCGCGGCCGGGAGAGTCGCCCGACCGGCCGAGAGAGACGGAGCATCGCCGCCTCGCTCCGCGGGCTCGCGGTCCGCGGCGGGGGTGGGGGGGGGCCGAGCAGGAGCCGAGGTGCCGCCGCGGTACCTGCGCGCGTCGGTGAGCCTCGGCAGGGGGAGACCCGCGACCGCTAACGACGCTCCCGCGCTGGCGGTGTGCGCCTCCGCCGCGGAACTCGTCCGCGGACTCCCCCCGACCGGGGGAAGATGGCGCGGAGCCGCTTCCGGGCTACGGGAGACTCCGGCCCGCGACGTCACCGCGCGTCGCTCTCGGCTCCGCTCGCGAGCCTACCCTGCGGCTCGGATTCGCCGACGAGTCCGGCCTACGGGGGGGACGGGGGACAGGGAGGAGGCCAAAGCCGATCGCCCCTGCGACTTCTCTCGATCGTATCCTCCTTGCGGGCTGCGACTACTCGCCTCGCGTCGAATCCTCCCGACTCTCCCGGCACCCACGCAACTCTCGAGCAACCTGGACGGAAAATTCCTCGGCGATGCCTCTTACTCGATGGACGCTCGCTTTGCGGCGATCCATTGCCGTTGGACGTTCGCTCGATGCGTCGCTCTCCCTCGCCGCCACCCCGCCCCCCTCCAACACGCGCGCACGCACACACACACACAGAGCCCACTCTCGTTATGTCGCGTACATTATTTGAAACGTCGCACCGGGCACTTATGGTTTTATTATACAATCCAAGGAAGTAAAACGTTAAACGGTATTTTAGGAAGAAATTCCGGAATCGGCGAGTTGAGTATTCGGTGAGCAAAGCGTTAATAATTACAAAGCGCGACAGAAGTAGTGAAGGAACGAGATAGCTAATGAGCGAACTTTTTTTATGCCAGTATGAGAAGTTAATGGTCGTAAGGAAATACGCACGGGGAACTGAAACAAACCTCAAAAAGATACGAGAGTAGGAGGAAAAAAATTTAAAGAAACGCACAAAACAATGGGAAAATGGTATACTATATCGAGGTTCGCGTACTTTCTAAAAGATGCAAAACAATATATAAGCTATAATGGAAGAATTTGGACAATTACAAGATAATTTTGTTGTTGTAACAACAATACTTTCGCAATTTAATTTATTCCTTTCCAGTACTAATAGTTATCACCGGCAACTTATCTATTATATAAAAATGCAAAAGCCTACCAAATATGAAAATTATAGGTTGTCTTCTTTGAGATTGCATCGCATCATCGATGACCCCTCGCAATCTATATAAATATCTTTAACGACAATTTTAACTATAATTTTAATATTTTAATTTTTCTTAGAGATAATTAATAAAGAATAATTAGTTGAGTACTTTTAAATTATACAACTGACAATATTTAAACAAAATTATATTTATAACCGTAGAAGGAAATCTTATGTTTACAAGTTTTATTTTTAAAAGTTTAAATTAAATTTCATCAAATAAATCCTGCATATTATTTCACTTGAGAAGTCATAAGAATTAGATTTTACGCAGAAACCAGATCGTATTGTATCCGCTATTATGAAAGTATGATAAATTAATGATCGGTCCTTTTATATATAGACGTACTACTTATGCTATTTTAATATTAGATGTAAAATAAAGTACACTCGTAGTAAAATTTTATGATTTATCGTCTCCATCTAAATTATTTCTTTTTAAAGTGATATAAAAAAGTTTGTCTCGTAAAATCAGAAACAATACATAATATAAGCACAAGAGTTATTATAATATATTCATGTGCTATATGAAAAAGTACTATTCAAATATTGAATATATTCTTGTACTAAATGCTATTTATTGTTGGTTTCAATCGCGTATAAATTTTTATTACGATTCAATAGAAAAATCAAATTAAATTACACGTTTGTCGTAGTAAGAATTGCGTGCGAAAATAGATGAAATCTCGGTATTTATTCATTAGCGATCTTTATGAATCATTTTCTTCCTTCGATTAATTTTTCTTTTCTGAGAAATATAAAATATACCATCCAATTATATTACACTATAGATACTGAAAAAAAGATTTGTGCACAATAATAATGATACATTATCATTAAAATTGACTTATTATTATAATTTAATTAGGAATACCTGAACATTCGATAGGGTTTGTAATTGCATTTATTAATTACAGCCGTCGCTTAAATGCTCGCTTAACAATGTTAAATACACTAGCTATATTATAAAATTTCTTATCGAAATGAATTTTGTTTAACAATTAGTATAAAAATTGTTATGCCCAAAATATTATTATAATATAAGAATTCTATTATTATATATAATTTAGGCTCAATTATATTTTTCAATGCTCAAATTTTATTAAGTCATTGTATCTTTTTTTATTCACTTTAAACCTAACAAGCAAAGTACTATAATGTAACCTTGCAATCTTACGGTGACCTTAAATTATCAAATTTAAATACGTTCCTTAAATAAAAGCAAAGCAATCGTTCAATGTCATATTTACTATGCAATACCTAAATCAAATGGGTTTTCTAATATTTCGACCTTCTTCATTATTAACATTATTGTAATGTAAAATTTATAAAATTGTATTCCCAACAAAGATATATAAACAAAAGACACGTTCATCTGCAAATATACTACGATGAATGAAAAACAGGGAAACAGGAAATGTTTTTGTTCGAATTTTTAAGCAGTAAGGTTTTACAATATTCCGATGCCGGAATATACAATATTATTTAATAATTTTGTTTAATAGTATTAAACATGAAAGTGCAAAAAAATGTGTAAGTATGTAGGCAAAACATCTGTTTATAAAAAAGGCAATTAAATTATGAACAAAAAACTCGATTCTCACAAGAAACGTGTGTGTAATCAAATTTTTGTATTTCAAGCTATAATTTTCCGTAACTTTCCAATGTCGTAATGTTCTTATGTATACTTGGATATGGTTGTTAACGAGCATTTAAGCCGATACTTCCTTCGAATCAGAATACGATATTTTGAATAAAATGCCAAAGTTATTCGAACTTCTCATTTGCGCATACATTTAGTCAGAGCCTCTGGTCGGTTGTGTTCTCTTGTGTAACAACGTGTATTCAACGAATAATATCCTGGAGTTGTTGGTGCCGCGCGCTCGGCAAAATTATATCATAGCGCAGGCAATTCCCAATTGTCGCGAGGCAGCCCACTTCAACTATCGCGGCCAGGATCTTTTCGCGCTTTTGCCCCCTTGGAAGTTAAAGCGAAACAAAGCCTGGAGCTTCCGACTCAGGCTACTCCCGTTTAGCCGCACAGGTAAGTTTTTGCGTTGGGGCTCGCACGCGGATGCGATGGGCATTTTTTTTGCGATCTCCTTTTTCTCCAGCTGCTCCGGCTCTGATCGTCCTTTCTTGTTTTCCCTTATAGCGCACTCCTCGGGGGCATAAAGTACGCGGCTAGTCGAGACTCCCTCGGGAGATCTTTATTATCCGTGCGCCTCGACTTATCGCTCATTGTAATTACGAGCCGGAAGGTGTTATTTGAAAGCGAGCCGTTGACTGCCCTGCGTGACGGTTATCACTTTTTTTACCCTGGACACTCGAAAGACAAAAGCGTTGTGCCGAAACCGCCAGGCACTCCAATGGGCGCAGGTCCCGGGAATTAATTCGACTCGGGGCTCGGCGGCACTCGACTCTCGTTACCTTTTTGCCGTAGCGCGACCTTCTTTTTTCAACCGATGGCGCCTCATAAATCCCCAAGCCGATTTAATAGTCATTCATAATTGCACGTGGTTACTAAGCTCGATTGAAAATGTTGGCTTGATAACGCGCGTAAGCAAGATACAAGCTTATAAATTGCATCGAGGAGAAATAACGAAAAGCAACATCAATTAAAATGGATTATAATTCGCGTGGGAAATTTCAATTCACACGGCATTATCCGCGCTCCCTTGCGGATGCCAAGCAAGGGGAAAAACAAATCGTCATCTTCCGTAAGCAAAAAAGGCTTAGGAGAAACAGGGCTGAGGTGGTATCCTGGCGACGGGGGCACGCGGGGAACGAGGAGCGCGAACTAAGCGGCACTTGACTAGAGAGGATCGCTTGGTTATTCCCGTGGCTACCGACGCTCTTCCGTCCCTCGATGAAAATCGAAGCCTCCTCGAGTAGGCCGAAACTAATAAAGGCAAACTTCCCGGGCACGACGACACGCCGATCCACGAGGCAAAGACAATTGATAATTGAATCGTAAAGCAATTAAATCGTGACTGCGATTTGCATGCCGGGGATCGCGGGGCCTTTGTCGAGAATAGGAGGGGCGAGGCGAAAAATCCAAGGGTACGGGAACGCGCACATGTGGCGCCGGGCCCTCGATCGGTCGCATTCACACGGCCGTCGTCTCGCACGGGCTCGGGGCCCGGCGAGGGGTCGCCGCTCCGAATTCACATCCCGACAATGGGGAAATAATCTCGGCTCCACGCAGACTCTCTTTAGCTCTCTGTCAACGTCGGCCTCGGTCGACGTCGATCTCGCGGGCCCGAGCGCCGACGCACCTTTGTGGCAATTACCGCTCCGGCCTTTTCGCTCCTTGCTCAATGCCGGCTCTCCTCTGTCCTTTATTACCACTCGGATCGCATCTGTTTTCGGATAAATCCCCCCCCCCACCCGAGTACCACCCCACCCCCGGATCGAACTCGTGCAGCTCCACCATATTGCCCAATGATTTTCATATTAACTGGCGTTAATTATGCGCGGATCCTCGGTCCCTCCATTCCCATGGATTTTGAGCCTCATCGAAAGTATGCGCAAATTGCATTTACTGCTTATTAAGCGAACTTTAATTTATGCACTAACTGCGTTGGCTAATTAGTTTTACCCGAAGATAATTAAGAATTCGGACAGCAGCTGCAGCCAGCAGTACTATGTTTGTCATCAATGTTGATGTCGCCTTAAATATACTTGATGAACATTATTTTAATATTCATTTCTCAAATTATAGAACCTGAAATTAATAAATTCGTTGCCTTAAATGATAAATTGTAATATTTTTTCATTGCATAATATTCATTTTAGCCCGCATTTATATGGAAATTATGGAGTAAGAGTGTCAGTGTCTATAAATTAAAAAAATTTTTTCTATTAAATACAGAGTCACGATTTAAAATAATTTGAAGGATTGATAAATAGTAAAGATTGCGATGAATATCTACATTAACCTCGTCCTTTGTACTAAATTTAAAAATATGCGATCGCACTTCGTAATCGTAAAAAATCAAAACGTTTGTGTAAATAAACTTTTAATTTTCTTAAATTTTTTGCGGTAATTACAGGAAATGTCAACACTCAACAACTTCGTTTGGTTACGCTTATTTAGTAAAATTATTTTTCTTTAATATATGGCGTACCTCATAATTATAGCAGTAAAATGTATTTTACCTAGCTTTTGACATTATGACTTTTAAAACATTTTTTTTCTATGAAAACCATCTATCTTCATGTTATATTTATAATTTTTGTTTAAAATTTGCATACCTAAAAAATTAAAATCAATTCCTTTTTAAACTTTTTTTTTTATGCATCAGAGTTCAATACGAAGTATGCACATATGAAATAAATGTCTATATTTTTTCATCAAAAATAATATAATGGAGAGATGAAATTTTTTCCGAAAATACAATTTGCATATTATAAAAAAAATATATCGTATAATACGAGTGTACACGATTCACGCGGACACACAAGTCAGGCATTTTTATACCTTTCCGATCTAACAGAAGTTTTATGATGAAAAAGCCTCTTAATCACAAGGCTAATTGATATGTATTATGATGGACACTGCTACTTGATTAATAATTACGATAGATTATTTAAAATTGAATGATAGATGTGAGCATCAATATAAAATACAGTTGTTAAAGAATGTATAAAATGTTTATCTATGCTTGGAAGTGATTTTACGTCGTATTTTTAAGCACGAATAAATTACTATCTAAAAACAACGACATTACATGCAATTATAATATAAAATAATAATAGTGGTATATTACAATCAACAATCGTAAAAAAATCAATAAATATCCATCCATAAGCCTTAGAATAAAATAAGAATTGAAAATTGATCGATACCTAAATAAATGATTGTGCAGTGAATCGAGCTAGAGAAATTTTGTTGATAGAGATACGTTTAAGTGAAATTGAGAACGAAGATGAAAAATACGACTAAATGCTGACTAGTCATAGTAATAAAAAGATGTTAAGAAATATAGACATAAACTAGTTTGAAATTTGCTCTTATAATAAATCAAAAAATATTTACCGTATCATCTAACGGATCGAAACGCAACTGATACTACACAAAATTTTATTCAGCGTAATTCAAATGCATCCACATACGCTCCGAGCATAACTGACATCTGTAAAAATTCGTAAAGTTTTGCACGGATTCCAATGGTGGATTTTTCCTATTCCTTTTATCGTCGGGCGCGCAACGGAGACAATCTCGCAAAATACGACGAAGCAAAAACATTACGCGAAAGAGGCTCCATGCGCGTGGTAATGCAGATGTGGCCTGGCCATTATAAATAATAAAATTACGGCCAACGCGAGCGAGCTAAGTTTCTTTGTGTAAAATAAAGATCGGACAAGAGCTGGCCAGGATAGCGAGGCCTATTCTTCGATAGTCCCAACTTTTGAGCCTTACAATGGGGTTTGCGTTTGTAACGGTGCGGCGGCTTCTCTCCGGGCCTCCCTCCTAAATCCGCAGGCCATAGACGCGGAGTCGCTTAATAATAACTTGGCCCATCGGCTCACGCCTCGTTTCGAGTCCATTATCTCATTTTTTCAGCAGAGCCCTCGCTTGGGTTAATCTAATCTCCCGGGCCGTTGCGTACGCCGCGACGCAAGGAAAAGGCTCTCGACTCCCGAGAAAAGCGATTACGCAAACGGTTTTTTGTTTCTCCTCTCTATGAGCACCGCTTAGTCGGTCGTTTCACGCTTTCACAAGTGCACCCGATTTATCGATCGGCAATTAAGGCGAAATTATCCCATTGCGATTTGGAGAGCGCAGGTAAATCGAGCGCGTGCACGAGCTCCTCGTTCACGGTCAGAAGTTAAAGTATCCTCTCCTCCTCCCCCTCGCCTAATGCCGCGCATTGCGCAAGGTATTACAGGCACGGGTAAGTCGGAGCCGATGGCATGGGCTACAGAGTCGAACCTCCTCCTCCTCCTCAGCGCCGGGACTCCCACTCGCTCTCCCCCGCTCTCTCTCTCTCTCTCTCTCTCTGCTCTCTCGATCGGCCGACTGCGCCTTTCCTCCGAGGTGCTCACCCGCCAATTTCAGCAGACCTCGGCCGCGCGCCAGAGTTCACCGAGTGAATGTACGTACGTGCGCAACAAATCGTGCGGATCGGGGCCGCTAGAACGCCTTCGCCAATTCTCCTGCACGTGCTTCGACGTTTCGGCGGCAGGACACATTTTCTTAATTCATCATCGTAACCGAAACTCCTGCGCCCGCCGACGGCATCGTACCTTGGGGCTCGCTCACGACGGGAGGAGCGCGAGATTCTCTCCCGGTAAAAGCATTATACGCTCGTCCGATTTTATGGGCTACTTTAATCGGAGCTCCATTCCCATGCGTGAGACGTGGAAAATTTCGTCGGTTCGAGCCCGGGATATGATTTATGAATAATCGCATTCAAATTGATACGTCGATCGAATTGATACAATGGCCTTTGTCAATCGTGAGAAATCCAGCGCGGATCGACGAAAGTAGTCGGTCGATGCCATGGATAATGGCTTAGTAGCGTATGGGAACAAAAAAAAAAAAAAAATTGTATCGCACAGGGAATTAAGACGTAAAAAACAGACAAATTACTCAGAGTCGTAAGCGTAATGAGGATTATGGATGACTGTTGAACGCATTGGCAGCGGTTAAAACTTTGAGGCGATAAGACAATAGCGATCGTAAGGCCTTACAAAGATTAACGAAACAGACTCAAGGACGTATTTTCTTGAATTTGTTAAAAACAAAAGCAATTATTTGCACGTATGGCAAGCTCTCTAGCGTAGATACTGGCAAATCTATTCGCGAGCATTGCAGACATGTAAAATAGTATTCCATTGGGTAAAATTAATTATTGAACAAATGATCGTAGGGTCATTGCAATTATATTAATTACCGAATTATTGAATAATAAGCCTTAAGCGGCCAATAATATAATAACATGTCATTATTCCGTGCTTCCTTATTGGCTTGGTACGAGTCAATAACTCACTGCCTGGTCTCTGGCTTCGTAAAAAACGCGAATATTATGGCGTACGTAGCAGCTGGCAAAATCGTGCACAGCAGCAGTACTTTTTTAAAGAAACTGATAAGCCTAGGACTACTCGTGATGGACAGATCGGAGCGGCATTAAAATCTCGAGCGAGTGCGCCATAATAACGGTGTCGATTACTTTAATAAGGTAAGTAATATTAAAATTCGGGCAGGGGCAAAAGCCAGAAGTATCTCGTCGCGGCGCGAAAGAAGTTGTAATTCGAAAGTGCTTCGGAGGCTTGTCTATCCCGGCCGGCCTTTCTAGGCACGCATCGACGTAACAATAATAAAGCACGCGTGCCGTCGACCATTGGGAGATTGGCCATTGACAATTAACTCGCGCGAATAAACGTCCTCGCGCGGCCTTTGTTCGCCGAAACAATTAATTCTCAAGCCGCTCCTCTCTTCACCCTTGGCTGCCCATCGCTTGTTTAATAGCACCTTCGGTCGGACCATGTCGAATGACTAAACCGGCCCCTCATTACTAAGATAATAGACCTCGCGCCGATTGCGCTTATTACGATCGAGGCATTTAGTATTTGATACCACTGAGTATTCATTTTCATTATTTCTCTTCCTCTCTCTCTCTATCTCTATCTCTCTCTCATATTTCTCTCAGAATAAGTGACGGGGGTTGATAATAAACGGGTACTTCAACTCGAAAATCATATGCCAGCATAATATGTTGATGCGCGTAAGAAAATGTGCTCTAAATACGAATATTACCTATTGATACATTTTCAAAGATTTGATCTTTACACTTAAAGGAAAGTTCATTTCGTGCAAAATACTTTCATATCTGCGCCAATGCAACCAATTTTCTACAATTCATAAAGAAATTTATATACATGTATGACGTATAACATTACTCGTATTCTTAATGAAATATTCAAGAATTTTACAATTACCCATTACATGATAAGTATAAAATTACAAGACAATCGCTTGGTAAAAAAAAAAATCGACCGATGGGTTCGAAATTCTTATAAAACGTTTTGCGTTGTGTGCTCCCATTAGTCAATTGTCGTACATTATAAGCAGTTTGAATGTATTCGAAGGTAAAAAAGACTTATGTAATTTTGCTCTTACAATAATCCAACGCACAATAAAACTTAGATTTGAAAGTGGTCGTACTTTTTTCATGTGTGCAATTCAAATTATCGGTTACGGTGCATTAATAATAGGTCACGTTACAGTGTACGAAAAGTAGTTGCAAGTTACAAAATGAGATTTGTTAATTATGCAATGATATTTTTACATGTTAAAAATGACAGTGGTAAAAAATTAGATTAATTGAAATTTAATATCTTTTATTATAGGAAAAAAGTTATTAATTTGTTCGACAAAAAATGTAAATAAATATTATGAAATATATATATATATATATATATTAAAATCAAAAATTTCGTATGTACAACTCGAAATAAGAGTTTTTTATGAACCAACAACGCGATAAACTGATATAAATATAAAATAATACTTTATTGAAAAGAATTAAAAATAGGAAAAAAACGTTAGTAATAAATTATTGATGTGTAGTGAAACGAAAATAAGATATATTTGAAAGGAGAAACATGACTAGAAAAAGCAGAGACTTTATGAAATGAAAGAAAAAACATGTATTAAGAGATGGCAAAATAAAAATAATTAAGAAATCAGAAATATCCTAAAAGCTGAAGAACAAAAATTATAAATTAATATAAAAATTTGGAGTGAGAAAAAATAATTATAAGCTCTTATGTAAAATTAAACGTACAATAAAAAAGAATAAAAATTTATAAATAAATCATTTAATTTTTAATAAATTTTAATTATAAAAGTTTTATTCAGTTTGTTAAAAAACTAGAATCAGTTTTTAAAAACCAAAATATATTAAAGAAATATGTATAAATAAACAAAAATTACCTTGCTAAATTTTCGTTTAGTTGTTACATAAATTGCTAAAATAATAATAACTTTATATTGTATATGGTTATGGTAATAAGGCAGAAAATTTTAAGCAAATTATTTACTCGTGGTTATTTTTTTTTGTGAATGAGATATGAAATATAATAATAATTCTTAAAGTAAAGCCTTAATTGAAAAACAACATCCAATTTTATTAAGGAATTTATTTCAAAAAGGTATGGACATTTAAGCTTCAACGTATTGTTACATAATAAACGATAATGTGTACGAATTTATTTATATATTAATAAAGAATTAATACTACAAATATACAACTTTATTGTCTAGCATTAAAAACTGCGACAAGGATTTCTAGCAGGTTTTTCTACGGTTTCATTTGTAAATATTAAGACAAATTAAATATTTTTCAGACGACTATTTATTTGACAAGCATGAACACATATTTAAAATCAAAAGCTAACAATAATGTATAAGGCGGCATCAAACGGTGATGTTTTGATTAAAAATTTTTCATTATAATACAGTTTACCGAGCGTATGCGCATTTGAGGAGCTTGAAACGCATAATATCTGCTTAAACAAATATTTGCCTGTAGAATATAGCATTTATTGATATGCCTAATTTATAATGTCTGACTATATATACATTGATTAAAAATATACTATTGGCTTATTTAGTTTTATTAAGATTATTTAAAAATCGTAGACGGTAAAAAATATTTCAATATTAAATATGAATTAAATGAATTTTTACTACAAGAGGTAAATAATAATCTCAAACATAAAGTTAATGGACATCAAAGCAAAATGTGCCTATGTTTTCTAAGGATGACAATAATTGCACAGCTGGTCAACCATTAGAAAGAAAATATTTCTTTAATATTTTTGCGCCCCAGCAACAAAAAGACGAGGAAAAAGATGTTTTTATTAAATAAATGAAAATTGATTATTTTTGAACAAAGACGCTGACTCGTCCACTCGATTCTCATCAAACAAATTGTTTTCCCATTTTTTCAAGATAACGAGTAAACGCCTGGTATTCGGCTTAACCAAACTAACGCTGCTTTCGCGAAAAAAAGAAATGAAAGTTAAATTAACATTGGACCACACGCGTATGATTAAAGAGCCGTATAATTTATCAAATGATCTCTCTCTCTCTCTCTCGTGCTTAAATACTCGCAGCAGCACAGGTAGGCAGACACATCCGACATAACTCTACGGGAGGAGGCGAACAAAAGCACGAGCGATACATTTAAGGATGCGTGCGGAATCTAGTTTCCACTTGGCGGAGGGACCTTGGCAGTTCCGCGCTGAACAACAATGGGACCCCGTCCGGTCGGCCGCGTGTCCTTCACGCCTGCGCACACTGGCGGGCACACGTGCGCGCAGCCAATCGATCCCGACCGCGATCCACTTACCGCTGGGCCCTGGTGCGGGCGCCGGCTCGGGGCCGGATGCGTCGTCAGGCCGCGGGGCTGGAGCTACTCCTTGAACTTCCACTCCTGGCGGCACATCGGGCAGAGGAGGCTCGTCTGCTGGGAGTTGAGCCACTTCATGATGCAGTGGATGTGGAAGCAATGCGAGCACTGGCCCCAGACTGCACACAACACAGTTGACGATCAGCCCTCGTGTCGCCCACGCACTCCGTCCCCCTCGATTTTATATTTCTCTCCTAGCCTCTCCTGCCCCGCCCTTTCCTTCTTTCCAAATCTCCCTCCCTCTCCCTCTCTCTCTCTCGCTCCTTCTGTTTTTCTCTATTACTCTCTACTTTTTTCCTTCTCTACGCTCGTACCGCAACGCGTGTGCAACCGCACGAAACGTGCGTAGATTTATTGGCTTCTTAGCCGTGACTCTCCTGCTTTCTCCCCGGCCGCCGAGGTTTCTTATTCCTGAAGTACCTCCCGGGTCGCCGACACGAGGGCTCACCCACGAGGCGCTTCCCCGGTGACAGGGCGCACGACTTGTGGACCGAGGCCAAAACAATCCGCGCACCGATCGATACGCGCAACCCTCCTCGACAATCTTGCGGGCCACTATTGCGCAGACGCGGCCCACGTCTATTACTTTTCGACCTTGTTCAGGGCTCGGCAGTTTTTTTTCCCTCCCTCCCCCCCCCCGTCGGCCCTTTGCTCCTTTTTGGGCAATGATCTACGGCGGTGGCTCGGGGAGGCCTGCGCGCGAATGACTTCGCGTCGGGAGTAGCCGCGAGTGAGGGATGGGGGGCGGGGGCGGGAGAGGAGCGGACGCAAAATTCCAGCCGCGTTATTTATCGCAAACTGTCAATAACGAGTGTGATTTAAAACGCGCGCGAAGCCTATTAGTTATATTATTCCCCTCGTAATATTCAGCTTTTTCTTAACGCGCCGGTTCGCCTTGAGAAAAGTGGAATCCCAGCCGAGTGCACCTGATCTCTTATTATGGTTACATTATTATTAACATTGTATAAGCTCACTTGTCGGTGGAAATTACGGGGGAGAAAAAATGCTTCTATTTATGTCCTATTGTGACGCTGCATAGCCACCATATTTTTGTTTTTAATAAAAAATGAAAAACACATCCTAAATAGAAATTGCAACTTTTTCCATGACAAAAACGCGTTCTTCGATATAGATCCTTGTTAATAAATAGAAATTTTATACAATTTACTGGAAATACGAACGACAAGTATGTCGGCTAGCTTTTTGTATTTGACTATTAAAGTAAGTAAAATTTCTATATTTATTTATACAATAATTGCACGATTCAATGGAGTATTGTATGGTAATTCGTGTGTGTTCATATATACATATATATATGTGCATATATTTATTTACGTGCACGTAATGTTTAAGTGCTTTAAACATAAAATTACTGATAGTTATTCCATAACTCGGAAAAAAACCAAGATCACGAATTATGCTTTTCTTTTGTTGAATAATCTACAAATTGATAAGCCTTCAAATTAATACACCGCTTTTAACATAAATTTAAATAACTAAAATAAATCGTGAATAATAGATTTTAAACTCTACAATTATTGTACGAAAAACAAACGTTTAATATATTGTAGTGCAAACTGCTTAGTTATAGCATGCGTTAATTAATACTGTGAATTAAATTGGCAAAAACATACGTTATTAAAAAAAAAAACAAAAGTCATATTGATACACTAGTACTAACAAGTAGATAAAGCTTCTGTATTTATAAAAAACAATTTGTTTAAAAGAAAATAAAAATATTGTAAGCAACACATATTTAAGCTTGTGATTTCATTGATTTATTCGCTCTTTTTTTTCATAAAATTTTTCGTTTTAATATTAAAACATTCTAATCCGTATATATTTTTTTTATATTAAATCAAGCATTACACGGCACTCGATTACTAATTTGATGTTCAGTTGTTAAAAAATTAAGCAATCATAAATTTATTTTTAGACACACTACCAATCCGATTATAATAGTCGTACAGGTGAATATGGTAAAATGAAATAAAACCACTTTTTGCTTCTACGAATATATGCGATTTTGCAAAAAATCAAATTTATATAGTCTTACGTAATTCCATAAAAGTATACGCAGGATGTGACGAAAATGCGTTTATTGTGTTTAATTGAGTAAAAATAGTTATGTCTCGCTTTCTTAAGATTTTGCTTGATTTTCACTTGGATTCGATTAATTAAAGCTTTTTTTTTAGTTAGCCTTTGAGATAATGTAAATTGAAAATGCACGTATTTTGCGATAGAAGGGAGCATTTGTGAGCCGAGTTACGCAATCGTGTTCTCAGGTGCAAACTTAGCGTTGTTAAAAATAACACTCGCATATTAATTAAAATTCTGGAACAAACCTGATTAAGCAGATTAAATCCGTGCAGCGTTTAAAGGCCATTAGTTCAACGAGCGAGGCTAAGTAACCGAGGAAAATAGAGATAGTGAAAATTGACCGATGAAAAAAGTATATGCGAAGGGCAAAAGCTTTGGATCGCGCATCAATTCCGGCCGAATAAATCGCTTAACGCAATACTAATGGCCATCTAACAGAGCCCTGTATCTCGGATATCTTTTCGCTCGGTATCTTTTGATCGATGAACCTCGACAGCTTCGCACAGCGGCTCTCTTGGCAACCCTCCCATCCGTCATGCTCCCGGATATCGTATAATGCCCCGGATAATGCAATGAAATATAGCTCTGGTACCTAATGGACAGTCATCGCCGGGCATTTTGCAGTCGGGGCAACTGGCGTCGAACGGCATCCGGCAAATGCCGCAGTTGTCGTCGTTCGCGACCCAACGCCAGGTGGCGACGCCTCTCCAACCTGCAAATTTACCAATGCACGACATTTACTACTTGACCAACCAAGCCGAGCGGCAATTTTCTCATTGGCAAAGCGGCACCCGATAAATGAGCTCCTCTGTCCTACGGTCAAATAATATCGATATCGAGGCCTTGCTTATCAATTACGAAGATTGCAAACCATAGGGGGAGGAGGGATTGCGATGCTCTTTTGTTCGCTTTGGCAACCTTCTCGAGTGCTTTTATTTTTATTTATTTATTTTTTTTTTTTTTGTTTTAATTATTTTCCTTTTTATTTCTGCCTCAGCGTTGCACGGATTATAATACTAACCCATAACTTTACAAGGCCTCTGACTACTTTTTTTTTTTAAGCATGTCCCAATCAAAGATCCATAAACTGTCAATTCTAACCTCAGAGTAGACTTTTGCACTCGTTAATGCCTGAATTATAAGTGAAATTTTACTAACCGACCAATGCTTCAATGATCAAATGGTCTCTTTGTTTAATATACACAATGACCAAAAAGGTAAAGAAAAATCATGAGTAGATGTTGATAATGACAACATAACCAACAAAATGTTTACTCGAATTACTGCATTATGATAAACAATGTGGGTCATAGTAATATATTGTGCACGCCTTTCGGCACCTTTCGTAAAGATCCATTGTTTTACTTTAATAATCGACATTGGGTTAAAAATAATATAAACAAAACGCTTAAAGAGTGAATATAAACAAACTTACTATTAATCGTAACTTTCATATCTTATGAGGGACTTTTTCACAATAATGGTACGAATGATCGAAATATTACTAGAGAAAAATAACTTTGTTTTATTATCTACCGAGACACATATAATATGTATACTTTCTTGCAATCACGCCATATTGCGAATCGTAAGGTGCTGAAAAACTCGGGAGAATAGGGAACGACAGAGTGCGCGTGCATTGGTATTTGCTATATGTGGCGCTGCTGAGTTTAAAAAAACCTCGTTTGTACTGTTTGTACCGACGTGCGTTTTCAATTTTTACAATTACGTGGAGTGGCACTCGCTATTCCGAATACGAGATACAATGGAAATTAACATATCCAACGTAATGATTAATTTTATTATGGCATTGTTATGATGCACTATATATACAAAAAAATTTCAAAACATAGCATGTTTTAATAAAATATTACGACTGATTTCATGTTTTATTGAATATTATTCATGTGTTCATCGTTACGTTTGCTTGGATCGTAGTTTCATTGGAAAATTGAAATTATTTATAACATACGCTTTGGTCGTGAACTCAAAACGCGTATCGCTAAAATTATTAATTCTAATGAAAAACTAATTAAAATTGTCTACGAAGGTATTGATGAGAAAGATTTTATTCGTACCATTGGCGTAAGAAATTATCATTGGAAGTAAATTCATGGCGTATAAGTTTGATAAATATTTTTGTTGCAAGCACGATTAGAAAACGTTATAGTAAAACTAATTATTGAAATTTTTTAGTAAATATTTTAATTATGATAGCAATTTATAATCGCAATTTGTTTACATAAGAATGCTTTTAGAGACTTTTAATACGTCACTGTTTTGAAATATTATGTATTTATTCTCAAAATTTAATTTAAGAAACCAATTCTAACACGAGCATAAATTATAAATAGTATTATAAATACCTTCGTCTCTTGAAACTGTCTTTTAAGTGTGCTGATGAGGTTGCACAAGCAGATAATCGAATTTTCATTTGCTGAATAATTAAACTACGTGGGTAATCAAATTTTAATGCAAATCGTAAGAAAATATTGAAATAATGTAAAATATAGAAAATCGAAACCATAATATTGAGCAATATTACGATCCAATCATATACTTAATTAAATTTTACTTTATAATATTTTTTATTTATTTGTATTTAAAAGAGTCTCGATGCGCTTACAAAATTACTATTAAAATTACCATTAAAATTATTAACTAAAATACAAATTCAACGAAAACCATAGGCAGTTGGGTAAAATTTAATTGTAAACTGTTAATTGTTTTTAAACAAACGAATATCGCATTGTCAAATTATTGGAATAATTTATGGATACGAATTATTGTAAATTCATATAACAAGGTCGTAGGTTCGAGGCTTTATCTGGAGTAACTTTTGTCTTTCTTTGTGATTATAATGCAGTTACTGTAGCATAAATTTACTACAGGATTCTTTCGTATGTACTATATGTACTACCTGTAGTTTCACTTGACGGACGGCTTTAAGCGTGTTTTCATAAGCCATTACAACAAGGACATTGAATTTCAATGCAATTTTGCGTGCAAACTCGGGCCGTTTCGAAGCAGGAGGCTAATTATTGGGTTGCGAAAAGTGAGCAGAAATTCTTCAAACGCTTATGGATTATCTAAAGAGCCAAGTGGTTTATAACAGAATAATCAAGATGCGAGCGAATAAAACGAGCGATTAGTACATAAAGAGAAACACGGCATTAAGTAGAATTTTGTATTTTGTAGAGTTGGGTATCGCTTACGTACAAAGTCTAAACAAAGCGTACGAAGGATGATACCATATGAATGACTTTGCTTTTTAATGCCTTGCCCCGGGATTTCGCCCAAGGCAGGAGAGCTTAACTCTAAGGGTTGATACTCCTCCCACTCTAAAAACAATCGAACGCGATATTGTACGCAGCGGCGCATTCTCTCTCTCCCTCGCACTCGTTCCTTCGAGTTCTCTCGTTTTCATTCTACATCTCCGCATTTCTGCCCTTTTGTCTCTGCCCCCCCCCTACCGCGCTCTCGTTCCCGCCGATGCTCGGTCGCCCCCCCCCCGCCCCGCCGCTGGCCCGCGCAGCGCCGGCTCCTTCCACCGCTCTCGTTTTGTATCTTTGTTTGTCAGTCGGTCTCTCTCCCTCCCCGTCCGCTGCCACTCATCCGCTATCCATCCGCCTATCCGTCTTTGTCTTATAACGTAAATCAATAATCCACTCTCATAAATGCAAACGAACAAAAAAGCCAGTTAACGCGACCGACGCCAGCTCACGCCTCTGGCCTGCCAGGCCCCCGCGTACGGGAAAGCCCGGACAAGCAGTGGCTTTATGATATCGAGGAGAGGAGTGGAGAGGAGAGGGCAGGCAAAGCCGGGGCCGAGGGCCTGGACGCTCGACTGCGCCTCGATATGCGCCTCGATTCCGCGATCGACGGGATCCTCCTTCGATTCCGGGGCATTGTCGAATGGTCGAGGGCCCGGAGAACGGGACGCGAGAACGGGCCGCACGGCCGCACACGTGTCGCGACTGCTTACTTTAAACAAGGGGTGGAAAAAAAGAAAAAAAAAAAAAAAAGAAGGACAAAGTGTGCACGCCGGACGGGCGCAGCTCGGGCAGCTGCTCCTGCGGCTCGGAGCCTCGCGAAAAATCTGCCCGTCGCTCCGTGAAAATCGACTTGCTTGCGCCAGACCCTTTTACACTTGTAATATATCCTTTTACCGAGTACTTTTGCACTTTATTTCATTAAGCGCATTGGATTACTCCATTTTTATGAAAAATCGATGGCCACCGCGCGTCCGCCTCCCTCCTTCCAGTCGCGCTCGCTCCTCTTTCCCGATGATACACCATTATTAGGATCTTTTTTCACAAAAGGCTTACGCGCGCTCGGCGCACTAATGCCCTTAATGCTAATGCCAAGTATACATTATGCGAGTAATTTGATATTAAATAACGCGTTTGAGTGTAGGATTTTATCCGAGTGGCTCCGAGCAGCTTTGCACCCGGCTGATGGCCTAAGGAGTAAAGCGCAGCTGAAGATAAATAGATTGTTCGTTTTCGCTAGTTGATTAGGGATTTCATTTAATTACTTAATTTTAGCGATCAAACACTTTGCGTATCAGTAAAGGGGAGAGAGTCCTTTATTCTAGTCAATCTGTTCGAGGCAGGCGGAGTGGATTTATAAAATCCGAGGCCTTCCTCTCCGCGCATTGTTCGTTCCCTCTCGCTCGAAGCTTTAATTATAGCTATCGCTTATGTTTAATGGCCTGACCGATCAATTGAGTTTGTCTACATTATCCGCAGAAAACAATATGGAGCGAAATTTAACGCTTACTCGGTACACGAAGCGAGCGGCGGTCGAGGCAGGATGGAAAATATTTTACGGCCGCATTGTATTAACGTGGATGAAAAATATTTTACGGTTACATAGCATTAATGTCGACGCGCAATAAGACGTCGCAATAATACAGAGGAGCCTGAATATATTCGTGAAAACGTTTGTCGAATAAAAGATCGACGAAGGGCTCCCGCTCCAATGAATTAGTAAGGGAAGTACATCAAGGTTGGCATTATCGCCGCCTTTTTTCATAATTGAATAAGCATCGTCCTGAATGTTTGATGTTATCCGGGGCTTGTATGTATATATATATATATATATGGGGTGGGGTGGGGTGTGGAGCAATGGTTCGATTAAAACGTAGCGCGTGGCCGCATTGTAAAAGCCGCTGGTTGGCGGACAGGGCGGCATTTGGCTGGGCGCGCGGGGCCGGGGGTATTGCGCAGCGAGTTCGGGGCCAAAATAAAGGGTAGTTGGAAAAGTCGGCGCCGACGTCGGCAGATGTGGCCCGGGCCACATGGCCGAGGTATCCGAGCATAATGCGAGTCGCGCACACCCGGATGCCCATTGTCGGGCGTAGGTAAGCGCGCCGGGCCGATGGCTTCCGAGGAGCGCCCTTCGCTCCCTCGGGACGAAAGCGTGCGAGGGTCATCGGGCGCACGCGTCCCCCACCTACGGGCGGCCGCGAGGTTCGCCGCGAGGAACGCCGAGCGCCGGGATAAGGGAGGGCGAGGGCGAGGTGTGCGCGCGGCCAAGTCGGAGCCGGGCGCTGTCGAGTGCCGGGGCCAGGTGGCGCTGTCGGGAGTCGACGGGCTATTCCAGGGTCGCGCGCTCGGCGGCCGAGGCGGCGGAGCGCGCGAACCGAAGGTGCGCCGGAGCCTCCTCCAGGTTCGGTCGCCGGCTACTGGCTGCTCGATTCCGAGGGAGCCGGGGGGTGCAGCCGCCCGGCTCCGGAGCTCCTCCGGCTCGGATCGGCGGCTGCGGGGCGGAGCGGCGGGGCCCATCGCGATTGACCGGAGGCGCGCGCCGCGGCTCTCGGGGCTCCTCCGTGTCCAGCAGATGGCCCGGCCGCCCCTCCCTCCCGTCCCTCCGCGAAACACAAGCCAGCGCAACTGCGTAGCGAGCCGCCTCGGAGCTTGGCAGATGTCGCGGGCCTCCGCGCTCCAGGCTCGGAGCCTCGGCCCTCGGACTCGAGCTCTCGGGCCTGCGGACTGCTCCGGCGCGGCCGGGTCCTAGGGGTGCGGTGCCCGAGCTCGCCCGGCGGTAGCGGCACGGGGCTGGGCTGGACTGGGGGGGGCCGGGGAGGGGCGGCGGCGGCGGCGGCGGGAGAGGATCCGGAGGCCCGGCGCGCGGCCATTGGCGCATCGCCTACCGGTCGGAGGTGCGAGGGCGACGGCGCGGGAGGGCGCCGGCCGCGGAGGTAGTGGGGGCCAGGGGCGGGGGAGGCGGACGACGACGACGACGACGGCGGCGGCGGCTGCGGCGCGCGGAACGTAGTAAAAAAGAGAGCGGCATCGCGCGCAGTCTTGTGTACATGATATAGTGGCGCACCGCGAGCCGCCGTGCGACGGCCATCGGGCACCTCTGCGCCTGCTACGGACGAGCCCGTCTCCCTCCCTCCCCCCCCGGGCCCCTCGCTCTCTCTGCTCCACCCGCGGTCCTGGTGCCTCTATGCCCACGCACACGCACGCGCGCACGCACGCACGGGCAGGCACTCGGCGAGCGGGGGGGGCTGCAGGTCTCGCGCGGTGCGAGCCGCGCCGCGGGGCGGAGGTGCGCGGAGGGAGTCCGTGGGCAGGAGCGAGACCGTCCGCGAATGTCCTCGGCGAGCAGCAGGAGCGGCCCCGGAGATGCGCGACGAGCATCGGCTCCACGGGCTGCTGACTTAGGCCGACAGTGAAGGCCCCCTCGCATCCGAGTAAGTGTCCTGGCATTCCTGGCTCCTGTCCGAGCGAGGCGAGCGACTTGCGTCCGAGTGACACCGCGGGATCTCCCTCTCTCTCTCTCCCTCCCTCCCTCTCTCTCGTGCGTGCGTGCGGGTGCGTGCGCGAGGGCAGCAAGGGCGGAAGGGAGAGCATCGGTGCTCGACTAAGAGACTGAGAGAGAGTGAAAGAGGGCGGGGAGGGGAGGGCTGGGGGTGGGGAAGATGACAAATGCGCGTACCGACACGCGAGCAGGGCGAAGAACCTCCTCGAGGGCACTATGCCGACGAGAAGATCGGTCGGGACGACCTTCAGAACCGCGAGAATAAGATTGAGAGGGAGCGTACCGCATTGGTAAAAGTCCGAGGCCAAGGTAATCTTCCGCTCGTTCGCTTTTTTAATGCCGAAATAATATTCTCCGCTCATCTCGACGTTTACCTTGCTCTCTCTCTCTCTCTCTCTCTCTCTCTCTCTCTCTCTCTCTCTCTCTCTCTCTCTCTCTTTCCCTCCCTCCCTCTGTCTCTCTCTCCCCCAGTCAAGCCGCTCGCTCGCTTTCGTGCTCATTTTCTCGCGCGTGGAATATTCCTCCTTCTCTCTTCCTCGCCCCGCTGCTCCCCGTTAACCCCCCCCCACCCTCCACGGCTCCCTATCGCTCGCGCTCGGAATATTCCTCTCTCGCTCTCCCCCTCCCCGCCCCCGGCGCCCGCGCCCTGCCGCCGCCGCCGCCGCCGCCGCCGGACGGCGCTCGTTCGTATGCCGCCAATCGTACTCGCTCGCTCCTTCACTCGTTCTCTTTATTATGAGCCTTGTACATGTATTTTGTCGTCGGCGACCCTTCGCGCGGGCATATAACTATACTTTCTTGGCGGTTTGCCTTTTCGAAAAGTCGAGAAGGGTTCGAGCTTCAACGCCCTTGCCGCGCTTGCGTTTTCATTCACGGCTCGTAGCGCATCTGCAATCTGCATCGCCGCTATTCAATCGCTATGTGAGCCGTTCGGGAGTTTGATCCATTTGCTTACTCGTTTGTTTGTTTGTTTGGAGGGCATCGATGATCGAGATCACTCATACGTCGACGTCGCTCCTTAATGACAGGATCCCCTTCGCCTTGCCGAATCCGATTGAATTCTGCTGGCCGAGAACAATGTGTACGTTCCAAATTTTTTCCAACTACGTTGGTAGAACAACAACAGTTTTTTTACCTCTTGTTTACCTTGGCAGCATCTCACGAGCCGTCGCTGCTAATAGTGTTTTTTTGACAATGATTGCTCTCGATGTCGCTACGTTGCAATGACCTTAAATACTTAATAATCAAGTGTCTTCTCTCTCTCTCTCTCTCTCTCTCTCTCTCCCTCCCTCTCTCCCTCTCTCGTTTTCAAATTTGCCAAATATCCATACGTGCATTCGCGCAATTAATGAAGGAGTAATCAATTTTATTTTCAGTTTCGCGCACGTTATGTAATAATAGTTTTAGACCTTTCCAATTTCATTGCATTGTCAATTTCAAATGTGCTTGTTGTTTTTTTTTTTTTTTTTTTTAATAATTCATTCCAACGTAATGAAAAAATGGCCTTTTCATTTTATCGGAACACCTTTTTTTTATCGTCGTATTTTATTAACGAATGCGATTATTAACCAACGATAAATATTTAATTTGCATTAAAAAATTGCTTTGCAACGTCGTAGCAAATAATTGACTCGATGATTCAAATAATTAAGAGCTATATAAATTACTTAGGTCAATTTACATTGTGATGCGAATGCAAGCTATTGTATATTTTACTTTTTTCAGAACACTGTGGAGGGTGCAAATTTATCTCCGCTTGTCTTACTTAATCCAACAGTATGGTTGGTTTTTTAGAGGAAGATAAGGGACTCTTTCCCATCCAGAGTATATCTTCCATTGTACAAATCTTCCAAAATCAACTGGAAAATAGTGCCGAACCCGATCTGGCCCTACTTTCGATTCTCGTTGGAGCAGTAGAAAATTCTCTGACGTGCAATCGAAGTTTTGGGTTAGATGAAGCAGCTGCGTACGACGAACCAAAACTTCCACCTGTGGAGTACCATATGACTGAAGCCATGTATACAAAATTTAATACTATTATTAAAGGTGCTGTGGATCTATCAGTGTATAATACTAAATATGCAACAAGAGAATTGGTGAAACGTGTCTCGGATGTTATTTGGAATTCGTTGACGAGAAGTTATTACAAAGATCGTGCACATTTACAAAGCTTGTACAGTTACTTGACATCTAATAAACTGGATTGCTTTGGAGTGGCCTTTGCAGTTGTTGCTGGATGTCAAGTTTTAGGCTTTAACGATGTGCATCTTGCAATGTCGGAAGATCATGCCTGGGTTGTTTTTGGGGAGAAGGGTGAAGAGACAGCAGAAGTAACTTGGCATGGTAATAATACTTGCGCTATTAACGCATTCGTGTAGAATATAGCAATAGTAACATAGTAATAGAAAGATAGTGTTAATCTTTTTGATTAAACTTTATATAAATTAAATTTTTATCTAAATAGATAATTCTAAAAGAATGAAGTAAAAAGGTTTTTTTGCTCCAAGAGAGTTGATTTTGTTGTAATACTTTAATTGTACATTATTGAGAATTTTTTAAATATGACAAGTCAATTCTTGGTTAGGTGTTTAAGAGTATCTCCTCTAGTTCACAAAGATTGAAAGCCTATTAGAAAAAATCTCAAATAATGCAAGTGCTTTGCAACTTATTTATCTCTAATAATCTAATCAGAGGTCTCAAAACTTATCAATTGTATTTAAAAAATTATGCAAATGTTTAAAATCAATTTCAAATATAAAATCAATATTAATTTTTATACATAGGAAAGGGAAACGAAGATAAGCGTGGACAGCCTGTTGATTCTGGTATAGGATCAAGATCGTGGTTGTACGTGAATGGACAAGCAGTTGTGTGTAATCGAGCAATGGAAGTGGCAACGATAGTTTCCGCTATAAATCCTAGTTTTAGTTCAACTGCGGATGCTGTGGAAGTTGCACTATTACAACAAGAATTACTTTGGCTATTGTACGACCTTGGGCATTTAACAAAATATCCTATGGCTCTTGGTAACCTTGGAGAGTTGGAAGAAGCTGCGCCGACTCCAGGAAGACCACCAGCGATAAACCTTTTTCAAGTACGTGTGTAATTTTATTAATATTCTCTAATTAATTTTAACCCGTGTAATTTGGTTGATTTCATTTATAGGAAGCTGTTAGAT
This sequence comes from Kradibia gibbosae, assembly GCA_018907135.1. Classification (NCBI taxonomy): domain Eukaryota; kingdom Metazoa; phylum Arthropoda; class Insecta; order Hymenoptera; family Agaonidae; genus Kradibia; species Kradibia gibbosae. The sequence goes on along the minus strand of JACCHX010000001.1, from coordinate 14,250,310 downwards.
CAGCAAGAAAATATTATGGCAATGCTCACGTTTATCCGTACACCTACCAAGGAGGATACCTTTATAGACACGGTTTACATGCGAATGCTCTTGCTTCTTGGGCCGATGCTGCTGATGCTTTAAGAAAGTGAGTGACTCAATAAGATAATTACAACGTGGTCCTGATATATTATTGATAATTATTTTAAAAACTGCCGTCACAAACTCTTATGGTTTGTGATGCAGGAAATTCAGAATCATTGTAAAAAAGTATTATTTCAAGTGTCCTTGTATAAGTTGAAAAACGTTGCTTGCCAACAGGTATGATTATTCGAGAGACGATGGAGAAATATACAAGGAACTCCTTGAAATCGCCAATGAACTTATACCGCATACAGTAAGGGCAGACGAACATTTGTTACGGCAGCCCCGTTGTTTCGCTTACTTGCTACGATTTTACGATGGCATTTGCCAATGGGAAGAAGGGGCGAACACACCAGTTTTGCACATTGGCTGGGCCAGGCCACTCGTCAACACCATCTCGAAATTCGATGCAAATATTCGTGCTCAAGTAGTGATCGATTGCTACGAAGACGAGGCCAAGCTTTTGGAGGGAAGTTCCGATGAAACTTTGAACAACAACAATAACAACAACAACAATTACTACAAGACAAAGGTTCGCCTTCAACTTTAAAAAAGATTTTTTTACAACTCATTCGCCGTCCTTTGGCTCGTTATGAAAGGGTCGCTGGTGATCAAATCCGGTCGAAGAGCAAAGGATCGAGGGATACCGGGTAAAGTCACAATACCTGCCCCGGTAGTAATCGAGTCGTCGATTTTCAGGAGAGATGCAGCACGACGCGCGAGCTCATCAAAAGTCTCGAATCGAAAGTACCTGAGAACCCGGAGCCCATGCACCCCGGCATCCAAGCACTGGCGGCCGCCTGCGGCGAGAAGATCCTGAACAGGGATTACCTGCTGCAGGGGGACGGCGAGCCCTTCGTCGCCCCGGCCGACGGCACGATGCTGGAGCTGCCGATGTCGACCTCCTCGGTCTGCGGCATCTCGACGCCCTCGACCTCCCAGGACAGCCTCGACGACGGCCTGAGCGAAATAGACCTGGAGCTGGACTCCGACGAGAGCGAGAGTCCCCGGATAACGCTCTACAGCCAAAAAATGAAGGGCCTCAAGGATCTGCTCCTCGCGGAGAAGCTCAACACGCACGCGGTGTCGCTCCAGCTTACCGCCCAAAGCCAAGTGCAGATCGGTAAGAAAACCAGGGGCACCGAGGACGTCGTCGGCAATCTGGGTCAGCGGCCCAAGAGGACGAGGCGGGAATAATGTACGGCCGAGGCCGATGCTGCGTTTTCTCTTAGGTAGCCGGCGATCGGCGCTCCGACGAAGCGTCGACCCCCAGGAGCCACGATTCTGTGCGTTGAAAGGCTTGCTTTTAAAATAGGCCCAACTCCTTAGGCTTACGCATATATTTTTATGCTCATTACTAAGATAATGTTAATTTTAAATTATGGAAACGCAATGTTTCAGTCAGTATTAATTTTAGCACACGTATAAAGTGAATAACGATTAAGTAGCATATTCTATCATATCGTCTTTATTGTTTAAACAATTATGCTGCGATAAGGGTGTTCACGAGAACACTATTTATTGTATATTAAGCATTTGTATATTAAACCCTTACAATTTTTCTCAACATCGCGATCAAGGTTTAATAGGAAGCTCCTTACATTACTTATTTTAAAAGCATGTCGTTTAACCTGTTATTGACTTTTTCCTTACTGAAGCTTTCAATAACGTAACACGAAGTGACTACGCAACGATGATGAATCATGCTAAAGCTCATTATTCATTGTTGTTTTTAAATGGAATAGATTTCCAAACAAGTGAAATAACCGAGGGGTAACAAAAATTCGTAGAAGAGTACAAAACCATACAAAAAATTTATTTTATATTGTAGTCAAACGCTGCGGGCATTCGTGCTTTTATATATACACAAATATATATATATTTTTTTTTTTATTTTTATTTTTTTTTTTTTTTTTAATTTTTAAATGGCTTCCAGAACACTGTGGAGGGCAGATTTTAGTAAAATCTTGTAAATTCTAATTATAAGATTTTTTTCGATCAAAATTAATTAATAACAATTAGGATAAATAGAAGCTTATACGAACAATATATTTACGTCTATGTTTTCCCGAAGTCAATTTTATACAGTACTCTTTATAATGGTTATCTTACATGTTTATGCGCACGGCAATAATTATGTAATCATAATAATAATAATCACAATTATGATAACAATATTAACGTAGCTTTTGCTTTTAATTAATTACAGATTGAAAATATAAAATAATGAAATTAAAAAAATTCTCCATAATGCATTTTTTATATTGCTCGAGTCGATAACATGTTTAAGAAAATATTACGAGAAAATTATAAAATTGACAAAGCGAAACCACATACGTAAGCGTATAATTTTAACGTTTTTAAACGCTTTTAAGAATCGATCTAGTGCACGTTCTTAAACTAAAAAATGTATACATCTTCTTGCGGAAATTTTTCTCCTCCGCTCAAGGTATTCTATTAAATTAATATTTTACTCGGATCTTAACTTATCATCGAATTGACTGAGACTATCGTGTTCGAGCAATTATTTATTTTGGGCTCAATTGCAAATAAGTAATTTCTATTTCAAAAAAGGGCATCGATTGTTCTGCTGCTCTTTTGCTTTGTCATTGAAAATTATTTATTAAAAGGGCACACAGTGGTCCTGACTCCTTGTCTATTTTGTCTTCGCGCGTCCGTTCAGTTATTAACAATATTGCGCCAAATTGTCTCTCGCTCCGGGTAGCTCCCCTTGGCCTTGAGCAAAGCATGGATCAGTACCGGTAGTAGTCCTCTTGCGGACTTGCAGCAGCAGAGCCGGTGGGCTTTCGTCGGAGGCCAACGAGTCTCGCCGCTTCCCCCCCGCCGCCGCCGCGAGTGCATCGATTATCCACGGTCGATGCGCTTTAGCTTCCGACGCCGACAGAGCCTGGCTTTGAGCCATGACCGATCTCGGCCCCCCTCCCCTCCCCCCCAATGCCGACCAAATAAAATACGCGCATGGCCGTTTCGTGTTATTTGGAAGTGTTACGGCCCATTAGCGTCTGTTTAGAGAAGCTCATCGTCCTCTGCTGCCGGTCGCCCTCCAACTCGAGTGCGCCCGGGCCCGGTCGACCGCACGGAAAACAATTCGCAGTCGAAGCAAGCCTACGGCTCTCTTATTCGAGCAATCGCTTTTAAGGACTGATCCAGTCGATCGGCCTCACCGCGATATCGGCGGCCTCGTGGGAGGATACAGTAGCCAACGACGCATCCTACGGCCCGGGCAACAACGTTACGGTTCTATTTACTCGAATGGCGCGTTGACGACTCTCCCGTAAAGCCGACAGAGGTCGTACCCCGGGGGCTGCCTCGCACGCTGCACAACGACCCTCGACTCCACGACTCGGTTAAGGCTTTAAGTATTGCAGCCCGTCACGAGTACCAGTCGATTCACGGATCGCAAATCGCTCGCGGGTGTTTGTCGACTTCGCGGCCGTCGATCGTTCGATCCAGCCCTTGGCTCCTTTCGAGTATCGATTACCGGTGAACCTTCAGGACGCGCGGATCATTTTACTCGTGCGTCTGTGCTCCTGTCGTAAACCAAGTGCAGCCATGAGCCAGGTCTGAGGAGACCTACGGATATTCTCGTATCGTCGTGGACTGGCGACTGCGGCCATTGCCATTGGCGCAACTGCTCTCGTTGCACGCGATATCGATGCCCCGATCCGTTGCACTTCGCTATCGGCTCTTCAAGGCGATCCTTAAAACGACCATCGAAACGGCGATATTGTTTCGTTGACTTTTAACCGCTCTCGCTAATACTGTTGATCGATGACGAATTTACCAATAGCTTTGTTGTTAACGTAAGGCTCATCCATAGTATTGTACTTTGTTCGCGTAGAGTAAATATCTCGGGTAGACTTCAAACGGAAAAGTTATACATAATGCTTTTATTTAAAATGTTTTCTAACACTAAATGATAGTCAGTTTTAATTCGGTATGATAAAATTCAAATACAAAGGTTGTAAAAATCTTGTCGAACTCTATAGAGAATTAATTATGTTCGCTAGCATGAGTATATTATTATAAATTTTGACTTTATTCCGCCTTCTCGATACCTAACGAATCTTGCAAAATAATATATGTATATATATATATATATATATATATATATATATATATTAAAAATCATGTAGAAATTTAAACGTGAATAGTGCCAACGCAAATTCTTAATGCAATTTAACGATAAACCGCGTCTTTAACTTGCACCTAAATTTCACCTAGCAGAATAATATAACACATAATCGATTTATAAGCCCGCTCGTAAAGTAATATAATGAAAATGCGAATACAAGAGAAAAGAGTTGATAAAAATAATCCTCTCGTGATTCTATTCATAAAATTGCAAAAGTATTCGACAACGGTAAATTCGCTTAAAGGCATAAAATAGGAGTTAGCTTGTAAATCAAAAATAAGTTTTGTAAACATTTAACAGCCAGACGGCAGAAGATAGAAGTCAATAAAAATAATCTTAAATGCTACTTTTAATAGCTATTATTTCGCGTGCATAATTTACATAAAGTACGTACTAAATGTAGAGGCGCGGATGCCTTTACGATGCAAATATCTTAGGTACCATACATTAAATTGCCGTAAAAAAAGGTACGTTAATAATGTCATCTCTTTTTTCACTGCTTACATCAATAAATGAATAATAATAGGGCAATGCAGGTGTTGAGCAGTGAGCACTCGAGCTTTGTTGGGGCAGGATTGATTCGCATTGTGGCCGAGTCTATCAGTTAGTGTTAAAAAGCAGTTTTTGATAAAATTGAAGACGCCCCCCACCCTCCCTCGAAAAAGGTCGAACCCTTTCGTCTCGAGCTCCAACATGCCTGAAATATGGCGATTGAGAAGCTCGATATGAAATTGAAAAGCTTGCCAATGACCGAAGGGCTTCGCAATGTCTGGCCAGGACTTCGAGACGAACCCGATCATGGACAGGGCCATTATTTCCGCACGCAACGCAAGCACATATTTCTTAATCGTAATTTTTACCTTTGTTTCCTTGACGATACACACGATTGCTTTGCTCAACTACCGAAATAACGATTCAATCTGCAGGCATCTCTTGCACCATCCATTGCGATTGACAACTTGTCGTTCATCGATGATTTTGTATTTACAACTTAGTGAGACGTTGTAAAATTCTAGTATAAAAACGCTTCTTTTTTTCTTTCTTTTTTCTTTTTTTTTTTTTAATTTAGTTAGTAAACCGCAACATTCCGCTCTTCTTTCTTAGGTGGTACACGGCCAATTAAATTTGAATGTTAAAAATTACACCCTAAGCATGAAATGCTCGCTTATTTTTGTAATTATTTATTTTCATCTAATTTTAAACGCGAAAATTGTGGCGAAACTTTTATTTCATTGGATCGAGCTCTCGATACTTAGGCGACGATTACATATTGTTAGTATATAAATGTTATTCTAAATAGTCTAGGTATATGTATGCACCACTTGTTATTTGAATCACGCATTTCTCATTTATGCCAGACTCTTACTCGACTCATGTTGATTTCGTAATTTTTAATTCTGATGAATTTTTCATTTAAAAAATGCGATTGTAAATAAAATACTCTATTTTTCCAAAAATATTTAGAATAAATTTCGTATTATTTGTTTTTTCATTAAACGTGCATTGCTTGCGTTTTTGATGAACATTACGCTGTTTCGTCAACGATATTCTTTTAAAAACTATTTTTATAATAAAAATAATTTATTAAATTAACTATAAAAGGAAATTGTCCACCAAAAATCGTCTTAAAGAAAGTTGGCATAACTGATTACTGATTCGATCATTAATCTTTTCATTATAATCATTTTAAGCATTCTTACAGTATATATATATATAATTCTTAAGTTTATATATCGTATAAATTTTCGCTTAAGATCAATCAACTAGAATGATCGATAATTTCTTTTTTGTTTGTAGGACTTATCACATTGTCTTGTAATTTTTAAATCTTTGCATTATTTTGCCAAGTGTTACAGTTTTTTCTCTCCTCAGTACCTTGAAAAATCATGATGAATACGTAAACGCACCTCATAATAAAAAGAGTGCAGCTGATAATTCGCAAGAGACTTCATCCATGTTTTGATGAATTGTTATTATAGAATAGGTTTGTTGAAGGTAAACATATGAATGATTAAAATTATTTGAAGGAATTCGAAAGAGAAAGAGAGAGAGAGAGAGAGAGAGAGAGAGAGAGAAAGAGAAAACGTAATGATAAGAGTTCGCATTGTTAAATTTGAAAAAAGTCACGAAATTAAACAGTAAATTTAATTCGATGCAATTATCGAATCAATTAATTATTAAAAATGATCTTCTATATCTTATCTACTCTATGCCTGATATAAATTTTTAACACTCATATCAGTAGAGTTAACTTTTTAATAAATGATATTTTAAATATATTAAAGTTTATGTTTTTCATACTTTTAGAATTGACGATGTGACATATTTTAAAAATTGCGCTGTTATAAATTAGAATATTGCAGCTTTTAATTACAATCGATAAAATCCTCAAGCAAAAAACCTTTTAGCTCATTATAATATTATGAGTAGTTATATAAAGATTGACAAAGCTCAATTGATTATTAAAAAAAGGTTGTATTAATGAAATCACTAGCTATAAATTTTGGTAATAATACAAGAAAATCTGAAAAATTGTTTTAACATCATTGTACATAAATCGATTATTTTTCAATTATAGTCTTAATATTTTAACAATTTATTATACATTAAATTATTTTACAATCTTAAATGAAAATATTTTAAAAATGCTTCCTAATGTAAAAGCTATTTTTCAATTCAATTTTATTTTGTCAGTATTAATATCCATGAAGAAATTGATATTATTATTTAAGTAGATTAATTATTATCAAAGTATTCTTAATAAATTTTAATTTCGAGTAATCAACTTTCATAATTTATTTATTTTCACTATATTTTTAGAAATAGATCTTTTAAATTTACTGTTTACAATTTAATTGAAATTATTTTTCAAATTTAACGCTGCCTACAAAATCTTACGGAACGACTTAGGATTCAAATGTATAACCAACGATCACATAAAAGAAAATAATAAAAGGCGCTATCATGCTGTGATGCTGAATATATATTATATACATATATGTATATACATATACATATTATTTGATATAATAAACTATTGATAATTGTAGTTTTAAAAAATTGATATCGGACGCGACGCGGTAAGCGAATAGGACTTATGTAATGTAAATTGAGCATTTTATCGACATTGATTCCGAAAATCGAATTACGTGTATGAGACTATGGCATAGGCATCTAAAGGATACAACCAAAAAAGTCCAAAATATAAAAAATATCTATTTTAACGAATAAGACCATTTGATTATAAAAATTATTGCTTTCGCTCTTAACAAAGCGAAAATTAAACCGTCTGTAATGGTATTAAAATATCGTGAAAATATTGTTTTAATAGTGATTAACTAAAAATCGCTTAATTTCAAAGGTTCTTAGGTCTTGTAACATGCTACCAAATTGGGTAGAAGCATTGGTAACTTAATTCATGTTAAAATAGTAAAATAATTGAAATTTCTCGAAAGTGAATATTTAGCATGGCTTTAAAATGAGTTTTAAACTTTTTTTTGTTTAGCGTAACACAACAATGAGGAACTTTAAAATCGTCCTTTTCGCCTTTTAAAAGATCGTCTTATTCCGCGTAGCGTCAAAGCCATAAAATATCTGTTCTATTCGATAAAAGATATTAAATTGAGAGATAATGTTTAGAAGCACATGAAATTAAATTTTACCCTTGAGGCTTGCCTACATACTTCACCAACGATATTAACAGGTGTATAAGCGTACATACGTAGAGAGAACAAAAATTGTGATGAATTATCGCTTATAATCGAGTAGTATCTTTCAGTGGCTTTCTCGTTTGTTATTAATAATTATTATTGATGTTGTAGAAATTAGGACACACGCATACACACGCATATATATACACATAAATTAAATTTAGCGTAGACAAAAAGAATATATATGTCAGATTACACATTAAGATTTTTTAGTGACTCGAGAAAAAAATCTAAAGTAATTATAAATAATTTGACTTTTATTCGGTTATGCGTCCACTGTAAAAAATTACGTATAGATTTCCATCCACGGATTAAAAAACTTATAATCGTACAAGAGTAGAGATTTTTAAATCTTAATTTAGTGAACAAGAAGTATGATATGTCTAATAGTAATTTGAACAATTTCTGTGAATGTATACAATACAGCGTTAAAGGAACAATTTCAAAAGAATTGATAATAGATATTAGTCAAATCACTTTTATTTCCCTTAAAAAATAAAAACTTTCATAAATACAATAAATATAAGATCATTCATTTCAAAACGAATGCCTAAGCGTTTATATTATGAAGATTTAATTTTTTGTTCACTTTAACCACAATTCTGTACTTTTTTTACAGTGAGACTATAGGGAGACAAAAATCTTTGTAGATTTTACTTTTAAATTAAATCATAAGTAAGTCAATATTACTTATAATATTATGCAAAACTAGCAAAATATTATATAAACTTGTGAAAGATCTTTAAATTTAACCATTTGAATGGTTTCACGCAGTGCGTGACGTAGTCATTTCATGTTTTAAAGAAATTATAGGATACCTAGTTGAGTATAGTTATTCTTACAGATTATTATATTGCGGTTCGTTACATATAATGAAATTTAACGGAATGAGAAGCAACTATTTTATAGATAATCAAGAGTTGACCACTTGAAAAATTGTCTAAAATTACTGTACAGAATTTCTTTAAATTAAATAATATTTATTACATCCCTAATCTCTAAGCCTCGCATAAAACCTGTATTCTTAAAAATTAAATTTTTTCTTCTAAATCACAATGATCGGCAATTTTTGAAGTCGTAAGTTCAATTGATTTAATGTTTCATTGCTAACGTCAAAAAGTTTATATCTTTCTTTTATTATAATTTAACTCTTAGGCTTAATCGAAGAAAATCACTTACCCAGTCAAATTAATTTTTAGACTTGTGTATAAATTGTAAAGGAAAAAATACTAATTTATTATTGATTTTAAAATGAAAAAAAACATGCCTCGAAGGGAAGTTTTTCGTTTGTGTGCTTCGAACATTACTAAGCGTATTTCTGCACGTGTTTTTATCGTGTATTAAGAACCGCGCGTGCCCGATTTATTAATCATGTTGTGATTTTGCAATTGTTGCCTCTATTCGGAGAATTTGTTCTCTTCCATTGTCTTGCCATAATTAATGTCATCGATGAAAAAAAAATTTTTCCTCAGACTATACGATGCTCCTTAAACACAATCGATTCTTTTTTTAATACTTAACATCACAAAATAGACTTAAACCACAATTATTCTATCCAACAAATTTTATACTATTTATCGTGTGTAATTTGTAGACATCTGTAATTATTTAGATCGCTAAATTAGGTAGTGCTAAATAAGTATTTAAGAATTACATTTTTTTCTAATCACGAATTGCGACTAAAAATTAATAATATTTGATTTACAAAAATTAACTTATTAATTAGTCAATATAATTATTGTATTTATAATTATAGAAATGGATTTCTGATAGTTCAAAATTAGTAATAATGAGATCAAATTTTAATTTATTAACAAATTGTTTTTTTTTTTTCTATTTTAGCTTTAAATGTTAAACTTAATGTCAAATTTTATGTCACTTAAGTGAATGTGGGAGAATGTATATGCATCATATCTTAACTTGCGTAATTTTGTTAAATTTAATGAAAATTCGTGTATTTTATTCGGGTTTTGAACAATTGTGTAAGTAATTTTTCTATTCTATTCGATAAAAATGAATCCAAAGACTTTATCCAATTCTTATCGCACGTTTTTTTTTTTTTTTTTTTTTTCAAAAAAATTGCGTTAATCATGTAAAAACACTTCGTAATATGATACACGTACTTCTATTACATTCTCTTAATTTAATTTATTTAAAATTGTCATTCACAAAGAATATTGATTTTAAAAGATACGTTCTTTTTGTATAAAAAAAACGGTACACCTACACTCATAAACATACACCCACGCACGCGCACAATGGACACACACAAACACACACCCATAAACACGCGCGCGCTCATACACACACGCATTCGACTTTAGGGTAAAAAAAAAGCATAATATATTGGTAATGTTTTAGCTACTAAGTTTCTAAATTTTTCATGCTGGCGTATATTTTACGTCACAATTAGAACAGGGGCTTTAGTATAGTGAGTAAAATGAAACCGATTGTCGTAGAAAAATCAGTATTTTTATAATGTCATTCTCGTTTAAGTGAAGAATCTAGCGATTATCGCATAGATTTGAAATTTTCGTTCTCGATGAAAGAGAACGGTGTAATTAATGGTTAAATAAAAAATATATATATATATATAATGATAAGAAACTTAATAAAGAACCAAGTGAAGTAAGAAACATTTACTAATATTTATTTTTACAAACTGTAATTAAATTATTTAAATCATTATTTGTCATTATATGATATTTTATACGTTTATATATTATGTACGTGTCTTGCTAAAAAGTATTTGTACAATTAAAATGTTATATTGCCATCGGTGGTCGATACTAGTTATATGTACAATGTATAAAATCTCATTGTTCCTATGAAATTTAACAGAAAAAGGTTTTAAATTCCACTTGGTTCTAAAATTTGGGCATCTCGGTATAGTAAAATCTGTAATATACTCGCCATAGCTAATCTGCATCTATGTCTTGCTCTCGTTCTTTTTTATAACTTCTCTTTTTCGCTTGTTCATATAAACTTTTTAAACAATCTTCTGACTAGCATTAATGACGCGAGAGAAAAAGTACAGACAACTATTGTACTGTCTAATATTACTCTTACTCAATAACCGAATAATTTTACTCAAGCATAAATGTTTAATCCAGTGGATTTCCTCAGTGAAATAGATGACCATATATATATATAAAGCGCTAATTTTGTATCAAAGTAATCAAAGTCTCGACTAAAATCTCTGAAAGAAAAAAAAAACCTATCCTATCCGTTCGCCGGACACACGTTGTCGAGCTTAATAAAAGCTTCAAAGCATTTGCTCGAAACTTTGTAAAAATGATAGGCAATTAATAAACGGATAGCAGTGATATCTGGATTTTGCTGTTATTTAAGTTTTAATCCTTTAAATTGCAATTGTACGTTATTCTGCAGTTGCTACGAAAAGACCGTATTAAAGTTGGTATAGCGTACCTCCTTCAATAATTTAATTAACCAATTCGCCCAAATTATATTTATTTCCAGAATCTCATAGGCAAGCTATGCTTTCGTTATCGGACGAAACTTCTCCGATCCAATCAATACCGATTACGTTGGTTATTCAATAGCGAGTGCTTTTGCGACCAAAATTATCATATTATGCAAGCAGAAGCACTCCAATATACGAATTGCAAGCTCGAAGACTGATTCATCATATCTAAAGTGAAAAATCAATTTTTTTTTTTAACGGAAATACTTTGGGTCTCGCAGAGACGTACTTTACCTTTTATAAAAACATAATTTATTCTGATGTGAAAACGTTCTTTTAATTTTTAATACTCAGCTGCTTTAAGCTTGAAGCGAAAACGTGCTTTATTAAAAATTTTGTTTTTAACCGACTTATGACACATTTACATATATATATATATATATATATATATATATATATATATATAATCTGTGATAGAAATAGTCTTTGAGCTCGTTTTAAATCGACGTTGGACACATTTATAAAGCTGCTGAATATGTAGGTGACAAATGTAACTCATGTAATATATAATACACATATATAATACATGATATAATACCGTATAATAAATATCTTTCTTTCATAATTGTATTTGAGAACATCTACACGCACTTAAAAATGAAGCATAAATATATTTGTATAGAACTAGAAGAAAATGTATATGACACCGAGAAAATAGAAATTTCCATTATAGTGACAAAATTTTAATTTAACAATCGATCTAGAACGTTTATTATAAATATAATGCCAATTAATTATTGTTATAAAAGAATAAAATAAAAAAATTGATTACTTTCATTGGGTTGAATGAAAATTCCGTCACTAACATTTATTTAAAATGTCAAATCGAATCCGAAAAGGCGATTTCATGTTCGTTCCTTTATATCGTTCAAATCTTGTAACTTATTATCATTCATAACTGAACTCATTTTCATTGTATCTAGTCTGCAATACATTTTATCATTATTATTCCGTTTATGAAACAAATGGTAAGAACTTGTAATATAAAGAAATTATTTTATAGAACGTGAAGTGTATAAAATTTAAAAAGAAATATTAATTAAAATTGATTTATAAAAATTTACTTATTATATAACAACATTACATAATTTTTATGCTGTAATCTTAATAGTATTACACCTTGTGGATTTTTTTCTCACGCATCACTAAAGGGAAACTTTTGCTACTGATTTGCTTAAGGCGTATATTGATGTAATTTCTACAAATGGTATCATTGAAAGTTGAATAAAATGCCTTTAATTTTTGTTGAGTGCCTTAACTCCTCAGTACTTAGATGACTAAAATTATTCGTTCCCCTTGTATCTACTATTATGCTCACTTACCTCATTACAGTTTGATCGACTTTTAACCGGCACATATGTAGCTAATGTTATTATTAAAACTTAATATTTTCCATTTAAATGTGTGTTCCCAGAATCAAAAATAGGATCCTCGACTGTTACCGTTCGAATTTATATTTATATTTATCGATAAAATTTTCACTCCCTCTCGCTTGATGCTGAATGGCTAAATTGGCTTCATTAGGTAGTTACATCTCCCGTAATATACCATGAGTAATTTTTATCAACTCGACCCATTGGACTAAAATATTTCACGCAAAATGAATTTCACAATTCCATTGTTTTAAATGTGTTATCTTTTTTTTTTCTCTGATCAGCTGTCGATTAAATTTCATTACTTTCAAACCTTAATAAATTCCATACAAACTAAATGTTGCATATCAAGGCAATGAAAAAGAGTTCATTCGAAGTGTATAAATTTTGTATACAGTATATAATGACGCCGGGTAATGAGAAAAGGTCCATCGCTTTAGCCAAATATTGTATTTTTACGTTTATCAAACACCTGAGTACGAAGCAGAAAGTGATAAAACGTTGTAAGAATGAGAGTTTAAGATTTCAGGAATGCGTAGGAAATATGTAATAAAGAAATCCCCCAAGTTGCTAACCTATACGGAGAAAGAGCTAAAAGCTCTACGAGAACTTTATAGGCGCAGGTCTGTTTCCATAGAAAGACGCCTGGGCTAAATACAGATTGAGCTCGGCGAGAGCGTAAAGCAGTAACGTTTACTTCCAACCTTGTACATTTTGTGATACCTAAGGAGATATTTTTGGCAGTTTTAACGAACCATGCCTGTATACTATTATAATATTCATACGGTAGAGAAAAAAAAAATAATACACATAGCACTTCTCTCGCTAACTGTTGACTATATTATTTCAGTTTGCGGTACGTCGAATCGCGCACATTAATGGAAAATTTAAATGTTCTATATTCTGACATCCGAGCAACTTTTGAAGGCGAGCCCCGCGACATCGAAAATCCAATAGCCTTACAAGAGCACCGGATCTTAGTTGTGGTGATCGGTTTCGGAGTCCTTATTCCCTGTTAAGGGTCCGACCCTCGGCTGACGAGATTCTTCCTCGTTGAAGTTCGAGCGGTTCGCTCGTTACAAATTGCCCGCGATAGGGAGCTTCGAAAGATTTCGAACTCCTCCATTTGGAAAGCCACCGAAATTGTAACGGGAGTCTCGTTATCGTTGAGAAATCGAGGTCTACCGTTAACGACCAGATTTCCAATTGGAGATTCGGTACTTTGAAGAAACAGTTACGTTTTCTGGTCTCCGCCTCTAGCCGGTTCTTCGAAGAATTTCCGGGCATGTCGCGCAGTCCCCTACAGGCCCGTAAAAGCTTATTCTAATATGATCTTAAATAATGTTCACTTGAGAAGTTCACTCGCCTTCTTTTGCCCTCAAATTTCACTCGAGACTGGTTTTATCTGGTATCTTCGCATGCAGTACATCATCACAAAGTATGTTGCAATTACATTGTTGACTGACAAAACAGTGATTTGTAAAGACAAGAAAGCGTCTTGTTTTTTTTTTTTTTTTTTTTTTGTGGATTATAATAAATTATTTTATTCTAAGTTTTGTTACTTACATTCTTCCCTGCTCTCTCCCATAATGTATCAATTTTTTTTTTATCTAACTTCACGGCTAATGTTCTATGATTTTTTTAATAGTGCTCGCGTCTTAATTTTTGACCGAATTAAGTCAAGTAGTCTTTTCAAACGAAATCGGAAGAGTATATTCACATAAAATCATGTGATTTAAACATTGTGAAAAATTGTTCTTATGCCATGGAACAAACCTTTTAAAATTCATTTTAAACATTATTGTACAATTTTTTATTAACGATATTCAACCTTTTTAGATCAATAAATATTTTTAAATCAAATATTTATAAAATCAAATTCTGCTCAATATATTAATTAACAATATGACAGCATTTAATATAAGTCATTCGCTTCGTTCCAATTATCCGACGTTAATAAAGTAATTTTCTCAAAAATCAATGATCCAGGTAAGAGAAATTCATAACTTTTCGTGACCTGACCATCCTTCTGTTCACTTGTGTAAGTATTCACATCAACGTTTTTTTATTAAACACATTTTATTTCTTAAATTATAATAACATTAAATAATATTAATTTTGTTCAGTTAAATCTTTTTAGTTATCGATAGTCAAATTATATCAATAATATTATTACAACAATATACAACTTTATTTTAAGATTTCGTTATACAAGTATTGTCAAATTAAAAAAAATATCTTAAATTCAAATATTCAATTATACATCATTTACATTTACATTTACTAAAAAATTAAAACAAAAACTAATATCGAATGAGTATTAAGTAAAAAACAATCATTCGTACAAATAACATAATATTAAGTTATACTAAAAATGAAATACTTCTACTATAAAGTTTTTTTCAAACAATACTTCATTGTATTACTAAGTTAAGTTATTAAATATTTTTATACGATTAAACAAATAATTTGACTTTTTCTAATTTAATATAGAATACTAAAAATAAGCATTTTATAGAGTAATACTTTAAGTGGTTGAAATACAAAAAGGAGAAATATTTTACATCTATAATTTTCTTTATTAAAGTGTTGCACAATTTATTTTTTCGTTGTGACAATCTTATAATATAAAACATATAATAAATTACAGAACCGTTACATTTTGTATAAGTAATAATGTTTATAAAATACAAGTAATATTTGGTCATTTTTGCTTTTATGGAATAACGTATATACATACACGTTTATATATATATATATATATATATATTTTTTTTACTATTATTAATTATATATAGCTAACGATTTGTTTTTGTCACGTTTCGATACACTAATGCGTCCTTTCTCACACTATAGAATTAAATTACTTATGATGGTAACACTATAATAAAATATTTTTTCTTACATCGACTCATTGCTTATATGCTAGACTCGTTGGACATCTGTGATTCAGAAAAAAATCTCTTAAAATACACGATTATTATTGCAAATAGTGTCAATTGTAAAAAAAAGGATAAATTATAATTTTTACACATTACATTTAATTTTAATTTTAATTATTACAATTGACTTATCAATTCCATTTATTTAGTTATGAATGAAGGAATGTTGAAATTTTTTTCCGAACATCTTTTAATTCGAATATCTGATGCTAAACGGTGCAGAGCAACTGGTAACAAGGGTAAAACAATGTTCGTCGGACAATACTTTCGGTTTATAGTTTTTTTTTTTTTTAATATTACTTTTGTGATCACACTAATAAACGATTCACAAAAAGTTGACATAACGAGAGAGAATAGCAACACAAACTATTATTATATCTTTTTATAAAGTTGCTTGATATTTTCAAACATTAATAATAACTGTTTGATAAATTATTACTAAGAATTTGACTTTTCTTGTAAAAAGGGGAAATTTAAAAAAAAAAATCAATTTTATACGTTTCTCTTCGAATCGAAGAATTTAAAATGATCGATCAAAATTAAGCACAAGATTTTGTAAGAAATTTAGTGAATCGCAATATAGCATTTGTCGTACTTAACACACAAGCCCGTATCGCAATATCAACCACGAATACGTAACCAACTAAATTATATAACGTAATTTGAATTTCCGAAAGCACTTAGTTGAGATCATGTTTAGTTGGAGCCCTCGATCGATATAAGTGACTGGCAGTAGTTTTAACGTAAGCTGGTTAACATAAGGAGAAAATACAATTTCTTTTAAATATGAGAATACAATTAAGAAATCGTATCGACGGAGATCGCTTACATTTCAGTTTCAATTAAAAAAAAATCGCTCGTTTTTTCAAAAGTTGATTCACGTCACGAGGACAGTTCAACATCCCTTGCACCCTCCTCCTTTAATATCAACTGGTTGCTCTACGACGATTGTAATTTTCAATGCAGAATTTACACGCGTAATGACAAAAGGTGATTTATGAGATTAATACTGGACTCGAGCGCGAGAAAAAGAATTTTAAAACAAGTGTTTCGCCTTACGTACAATTGTAAAAATAGCGAGAAAGTAATAACAATGTGGGATTTTATCCCAAGTAATTACAAAACCTACTTACAATATCTTCGCCAATTAACGATAAACAAAATACGGGAAAAAAATAAGGATTTACAAGGCTACTACTTTATCTGTACTCGACGCGCAGAGAATCGAACCGAAAACGAAGAGGAAAAAAAAAAAAAAAAAAAAAAGAAAGAAAAAGAAAAGAAAAAAAATACTCCGGATTCAAATGAGGGTCGATTCAATTAAAAACGAGGCCGGAGCAGGAGGTGTTGGCCTCTCCGAAATTCCGCTCGGCTCGAAGTTAGCGCAGAACCAAAGTAGCGGACTCAGCGCGGGCGTCAATGGTAGTAGATCATGAACCACTCGGTGAAGCGTTTGATGTGCTGCGTCGCCGCGAGATTTTCGTCCTGCAATCGGCGGTTCTCTTCCCTCAGGCGGCGAATCTCGTCCTCCAATGAGAGCCTGCGGCGAGTTTCGCGCGCCACGCGCATCTCGAGACTCGACAGGTGACTCTGCAGGTCCGTGACCGAGGTCCTGCGGTACAAGGGATAAGGTTTACTTTTTTTTGCACATGCACGAGTCGCGGTGGCCCCTCGCTATACCCCCCCCGCCCGCCCGCCCCTGCAGCTCGGCCCCAAGCCAAAGCCAACCGAATCGACGACTGCGTCGCTCTCAACTAGTGATAATAAAGGCGCCTCTACTTTTACTTATTTCTCTCTCTCTCTCTCTCTCTCTCTCTCTTTCCCGCTCTTTGCCGTTTTGCTTTTTTGCCTCACCCCGAGAACAATGAATGAGCAACTTACGGGATCGTGTTCAGTCCTTCGATAATGCGATTATCTTCGGACCATTCCTGATTGTGCTTTGACGTTCTGTTATTAGAGTCGTCCTGGTGATTTGTTGTCCAAGAATTGTTGTCGATCTCGGTCGAGCTCTTTACATCTTTATTAGGCGAGTTATTCGGAGGCTTCGTCATTTGATGGGGCGTTTTTGTTACTCGCGGGGACAGTCTGTAATGGTTCCAATAGTTAGCAACTTCAAGGCTAATTAATTCATTACCTTTTTTTTTTAGGCAGATTTAAAAATAAACTTCAAAAAACTATTCTCGCTTCCCCTCTGCTTTTTCCCACTCTTTTGTCCTCTCTCTCTCTCTCTCTCTCTCTCTCTCTCTCTCTCTATAATCTTAAGTCGACGACGCTGTCTCTTTCATTCGATACACACCCGGTGGTGTGGGTACGGAAAAAAAAAATAAATAAAATAAATAAATAAAACAATTCCTTTTGCAATTATTATTTATTCGAACTTGCACAGCCTTTTAATCACTTAGCCGTAGAATGCGGAGTAAAAAAAGGAGAGAGGGGCATCAAGGAGAGTGGCCGCTTTGCCAATTGGGATATTGACGATCAGCAATAGATCAATAAAATAAGTATTAATTAAACATACTACCCAACTTCGGTAAACTTTATTTATAAATACAAGTAAATTAAGTAATACAACTAATCTTGCAAAGTTTCGAAACATGAACTTAAGTAAAAAGTTATAACTTTTAGGGTTCTAGTGGCGCCATCTGGTTGAAAAATTCTCATACAAAAAATTAGCGTCCGGTTATAATAAAATGTGCGTCTGTTTGATCGTTTCGTAAGAGAAAATAAAACTTTATTCAAAGCGATTATAAAAATCCTAAAATTATATGTTTGTAAAAAAGCGCTTAGTTTTGCACATTACATAAATGCTTGAAATCTTATAATAACTTCTAAATACTTTTCAACGTTATAACTAAAAGCTACTTCAACTATTTATAATTCATCCTTCCTTCACAGTTTCTTATTTATCTTTTACTTAAGTTTATTAAACGGAGACACAACCTTTAATTTTATCCAATACTGTTTATCAATATTAATTTATGGTATTTTTACGATATTATATTTAAAATGACACGCAAACATAAAATAATCCGATAATATTAATAAATCGCAAAAAAAATTTATCACAAGTTGTGGCTTTTTTTCACCAGAAGCAACGATCTAAAAGTAATTTAAGATTATAATTAATGATAAATATCAGAAATGATTAGTGATAAATTAAAGAAGGCTCGACGTTCATGGAATTTATTGCTTGTATTTATTTGATTGTAATTTAGTAAAACTAGGCTGAATAGATTTACTTTAATCGACATACAGAGGCTTATTAATAAAATTTTATTGTCATTCAGAAATTGATTACGCCTTTGATTTTCACGATTATATAACGAAAAGTAATAAATTTTTATCAATATATATATATATGTATGGTAAATAAACTTCGATTAATGGCGTATGGTGTTTTTACAAAATAATAACACTGAGGGTGATGCCGTTAATTAATTTAAACGAAAAAGCAAAATTCTAAAAATCATTCGATAGCAGAAAAGAAAATAAATTCATGTCCAGCGCCGCTTCGTTAAAAAAATTTACCCGCAAATGGTAGCTTAAAAAGTATCGATATCTATTTCAAGTGTGATAATTAACTTTTGTAAGGCAAGAATCGTAACGAAGTATGTAATCTTACCCGTTTGAAGTAAAGCAGATACTGTTTATTTTTTTTTATTAAATAGTACGTGAAAATTCCCCGACTATTCGAAGAGGTTACAATTTAAATGCTAGAAGTACATCAGCCTGCCTCTCCTTGCAAGCGCTAAAGATTCGTAGTTACAGATACGCCTCCAAATGTTGTGCAAAAGTAAAAATAAAATAAGCCTACAAGTTAGAGAGAACGTAATCAAAAGCTTCAAATAAAAAAAAAAAAAAAAAATGACGACCACCATGACGACAAGATCTTCCCTTTCCGTTTCGGTCTCAATCGCTGGGTCGCTGCTCGCGAAAGTAGGGAAATACCACGAGCCCGACGGGGATAATTTTCGTTCACGAGGTGTGCGCGCGCGCCTCGGTCGACGATGTGTTGTTACAATCAATGTTTCATAAATTATTTACCTTTCCTCTTTCGTCATTTTGTTTTCACTAGGCGCTGGACTCGAGGCCGTGCTGGCATTCGATATAACGGTTGCTGGTCTTGCCATTGTCAAGATAACCTCGGAGCCGGGGTTCCCGTTTTCCTGCGCCCCGTTCGGCAATACGCTCAGTGTGGACGTGCTATTGCCGCAAAGGTTTTCGCGCGATCTACACCTATTTTGAATCTCTAGCAAATTATTATTAAGCTTGTTCGAGTTCTGCTTATTTTTCTGATTGCTCATGGGGTGGCCGTCCTCCGTTATGTAGTCCGGATTAATAAGCTTCATCAGATCTTCTTGCAAAGTGCTCGAGGTCAGGTTGGCGCTGTTCCTGTGGGAGTTCCGCGCCCCGGACTTTGGCCGGGGACTCTGATTGCGGGATCCAGTGCTCGAAGGGGTCAGGTTACCGGTCCGGTGCTTGTTAGCTCTCCTCAGCCTGTAAGTTTTTCAACGTTAAATTCATAGCCCTGCCCTGCTGCTGCTGCTGCTGCTGCTGCCGCCGCCGCCGCCGCTGCTAATCTTTAGCCGTCTCGCGACTCGCGCGCTCAATTATCGGCCGGAGCTTTTCAGCCCCGGGGAAATCTTATTAGAAACGAGCCAGGATTAAAAGGGGTTGGGCTTTATCGTACCTGGGGGATACGTTTCCAGATCCGTTGGACAACTCGTCCTCGCTCGGTAAGGTCGATATATCAGTTGCGTTCCCGTCGGAAATTCTGACCTCCGGCGGCAGGCTCGACGTAAAATCCTTCGGCCTGTACTCGATGCTGACCTTATGGGGCACAGGCCTCTCGGACATTGTCGTTTTCAGGCAGGTCACCTTCTCGCCAACTTTAAACTCTTGCGGCTGCTGCTGCTGCTGCTGCTGCTGCTGGCCCTCGTACTCGTCTTTTCTATCGCTGCTCAAATCCATTTGCTGCAGCAAATCCGTTTCGTATTTGCTCCTCCGTCTCTCGTAAATTTCCTCGGCTTTCGATTTATTATCCTCGTAAATATCGTAGGACTTCGAGCCGCGATCGGGTTTGTTCTCGTTGTGGGATATCGACAATTGCTCGAATTCGCTGTAGCGTATGAGATTGTTGTTGCTGCCGGATTTTGGAATACTGTAATTGGCGTTCTGCACAAGCGGAAGGGAACTCGAGACCGACAGCTTCTGGTGGCCTGTAAGTTATATTAATATTTTTGTTTTTTCTTTCTTAAGCACCAGTCGCATAGAAATCTTTGGCAAAAGCCGGCCCATTGATCGGGGCCACTAAGGCAGGCGGCAGGCTCTGCCCTCCGGGAGGAGTTTACCGTCGTTCTTGTGAAGCTCGCGCTGGGAGGCGTAAATATTCTCCTGCTTGGTCTCGTACTTCTCCTTCTGCAGCTTGACGTAGCTGGTGGGGGCGGCTGCGTGCTCCTGGCCACGATGCGCGTTGTCGAGCCTCTGGTAATTGTCGTGCCTGATGCTCTCCTGAATGGCCCTCGGCGACACGTAATTGCTCTCCTTAGCATCGGCATTGCCGTGCAGATTGTTGTGGTGCCTGATGTTGTTGTAGTTTTTCCCAGAGGCGTAGTGGGACTCGGGCTGCTCCTTCTTGGGGGTGCAGGAGGAGCCGCCGGCCTTGCCCGGCGTGCAGCCTTGGTAATTTTGCCTGGCGGGCAAAGGGGGCGGCGTGCCCTCCCTGCGAGTGCTCGCCTCCTGGGGATCCTGGGCGTCGACGAGCTCGTACCTGAAACAGCAGGGCCGCGGCCTCGTCAGTCTCGGATGTCGAAGGCCGCCGAGCTCCACCCGCGCCCGACGCCCTCGTTCAACGATTAGCGGTTTCGGCGAGCCATCGTCCCCGCCCCCTCCCCCCGGCCCACACTCACCATCGGTCGTCAGCGCTACTGTGTCCGCTGCTGCTGCTGGTCATGGTACCCTCTACGGGAAACCGCGGATCGTTGAACGATCTCGAGCTTGAGCCCGTCCCGTATCCGGAACTGTTACTGGATCGCGGGGGACTAAATGAGCGGTCGTACCTCCTTTGATGTGGCAGGGCGGTCTGCTGGCCCGGGGTATTGTCCGGATTGGTGACGTTTTCGTAGTCCCCCTCGTAGTTGCTCGACAGGTACTGGCAGTTCTGCAGGCTGCAGCCCCTGTAAGGGAGGAGGAGCCGTGGTATACACATATACAATTGCGGGCTCGGCCACCGGCCGGAACTTACCGTCTCGGTGCGCCGTCGTTCCCGGGCGGGATGACCGTGACCGTGACCTGGGCGCTCGTCTTCAGCAGGTCGACCATCTGGTCGTGGCTGAGGGTCGAGACCGCGACCTTGCAGATCTCGACGAGCCTCGATCCCTGCCTGAGGCCCGCCTGCCAGGAGCTGCCCATGCCCTCGACCTGGGTGACCACGCCGTCGGGCTGCACGTGGAAGCCCAGCTGCCCGAGGCCGTTCCTCTTGAGGGAGAGCTCCGAGGCCGGGGCGCCCTGGGTGACGGCGCGCAGCCGCGCCACGATCTCCATTAGCTCGTCGCGCTCCCCGTAGTCGCCGCGCACGTGGATCGTTATGCACTCGCCCTGGTGGTGGTACAGTCGGAGGCTGAAATACGATCGAAGCCATAGATTAATACTCGGGCAGTTCCGCTGGAGCGAGCCGATGCCTCGTCCCTGATCGAGCTCGAGGCCCGCCTGTCCCCCGATCCAGGGAATTTCACCGGCGACAATCGCACTGGCATTGGACCGAGGAGTCATTCGCTCGATAACGAGAACCGATCGATCTCCGATCGTCAATGATCGGCTTCGTTTTCTCTCCCTCCGCTACGATCAGCCGAGGGGGCCGTCGTCTAGCGGCCTCCTCTCTCCGTTGAAAAACGCCACGCTTCCGTTTTGCGATCCCCCCCCCCCGTGCCTCATCCGAGATGGGAGGGTCGTACCTGTTGGTCTGCGCGTGCCATCCCAAGACGCTGATGCAGGGCGTGACGAAGACGATCTGCCTCGAGTGCTCCTCGATCAGGACTATCGTGTCGATGCTTATGCCGAGGTAGCAGTCCGTGTTTTGATTGCTGTCCTCGAGGATGACCTGCCAGCAAATTGCCCCCCGCTGGGAGGCGTCGCACGAGAGGCGAGGCCGAGCCGTCGACTTTTTCTTACTGCTGAACGACAGCATCGCTGCAAGGGATCCAATTGAAAGCGAATAGAATTATTACGACCGTAAGTCTGCGTTGCGTCGTTAAATTATTGGCCCGAGCCGGAATCGCTCGGCGCAATTGCAAGTTGGATTTTTCACGCTTCGCAATGCATCGTTATCATTGGTATCGACCCGAGTCTACTCCGGGACTTCCGGGTACCAAGGAATCGCATTGCTTTATCAGCCGTGATCCGAATGGTTTTGATGCATCTGATGCCTTACGGCCTTTAACGTTTAAATTGAAGGATTATTCCTTTGAAATTAAAGCCAAGACTCTTCCCCCCAAATATTTAATGGCCATTGTCGCGTGGCCAATGAGCCAAGGTGACGAATAAAGGGATCGCAAGGTCCTAGCTAACGATAAGGAGCTCATTGGCAAATAGTGAAGGGCGAGAGGACTCACAGAACTTCTGTCCGGTCTCGACGAGGGTCGTCGAGGAGTAATTGGTGGCGAGGTCCTTGAGGTACTCCTGGCGGGTGCGCGTGGCCATGGTCGCGAACTTCTCCGAGCGATGCGCGGCGTTCTCCGCGTTAATGACCTTGGCCAGCAGGAAGTCCGCGAAGTGCTTGCCCTTGGGGAAGCTGCCGCCGGGGGGCACCGGGGGCCCGAAGACCGGGACCTCCTTGCTGCGGGACACCGAGACGCTGTACTGCGTTCCCTCGGTGCACGGATTAATGGCCCGGACTATTATGAACACGTGCTGGAACTGGGAGCGTATCCTCCGTGGGCTGAAGGGCAGTGCTCCGGGCTCCTGAGGAGTAAGCAAAGCCACGATGATGAGCCTTAACCTGGTGGGCCTTCGACTGTTTGTCTCTCGGTCAAGTGCCGCGGAGAAGAGGCCCCTTCTCCTCGGCTCAGAAGCGAAAGCGCGACTCTCGACAATACGTGTGGGTGATTTTAGCAGAGCCGAGGGGCGCCCCCGCGGCCTTATTTCGCAGGGGAAGGCTCGAGAGGGAGCGCGGGGCATTTAAGAGCAAGCGCAGGGTCGGGGTGTAGGCTGCTCACCTGGAAGACAATGGTGACGATGTCGTTGCCGATGTGCCGCTTTCTGAGGAGCTGCTGGCGGTTGTTGGGCGTGAAGGGGAGCATCGTCGATACGTGGAAGGTGACCTCGGCTCCCCTGTGAGTCGCGGCTACCGCGTGGGTCCCCGTCGAATCGGTCCTCGTGTCGAGGCCGGCCTTGTAGCCCTCGAATCCTCGCAGTCGTATTCTTTGGCCTGAAGGGAAGGAAGAAGCGCGAGGCCGTTAGCAGGGGACCTGGGGGTGGGCGGGACATTGAAAGCGGGGCTCCTTCGGGGGGCTCACCGATCGAGTCGAGGAATTCGAGGAAGGCCGGGCCCGCGTGCTGATTGTTGTACATTTCCTCCTCGGTGCGCTGTCCAGCCCTGCAGTAGAGGACGCCAACCTTGTACCTGTTGGAGAGGCCCTGCTCGTCGAGCCTGGCCACGGCCTCCTCCGCCGCCTGGGTCCCGAGTCTCAGGCAGTTCATCTGCACCTCGGGTGCGACCAGCTCGAGGATCTCCCTGGTGGGGGTCCTGGCCTGCTGGGGCCGCGCCCCGACGATGGCCTCCTCCGGGACGGAGCCCCGCAGGGTCAGGAGCTCCGAGGTCCGGACGACTATCCTGTACTGCTGGCCCTCCTTGCGTATGCTGATGGCCACGGGCCCGAGCTGCTCGTCCATGCCGAACCAGTTCTGGTGCTCGCGCCCGAGGAAGTAGCGCCGGTAGTAGTGGGCCCCCTCGTCGACGCTCTCCACGGGGAGGGGCCGCTTCTGCAGGGGGCAGGTGTACTTCCAGAGGCTCTCGCCGCTCGCGGGCTCGAGGACGCTCACCCCGTAGGCGAGACTCGGCCGGTGGAGTCCGTTGCCCTGGGTGCGCCGAGTCAGCCCGACCTCGCGCTCGCCCTCGCCCCCGAGCTCGTTGCGGAAGAACGGGCAGGACTCCAGGAGCTCGTTACCTGCGACAACGTCACAGAGTCGCGTTATCCTCCGTTACTTATCTCCTACTCTCGGACTCGATTCTATCCTCCTATCGCTCGAGGAATTGACCGACGCTCTTCCCTCCGACTGCGGCTACGCGACTTTAAAGCTTCCATCTTCCCTCATCTTTACCACTGGATTCTCTAATCCACGTCCTCTTCTATCTCCGTGATTTTAATTACCGGATTGTTATTCTTACACTCCAACGTGTACCTTTTTTTTTTTTAGAATTTAATTTTCAATTTATATTTTGCTTATCGCGCATCCTTTATAAATCGATCAAATTTTCTCTTAATATCATAATATTCGCATCGAGCTTGTGTTGTAAAAAGAAAGGAAACGGCATTTTTAATTGATTTTCAAAAATGTAAGAAAGCATAATTTTATATATATATATGCGTATGCATTAGTAGCAGTAACGCAAGTAATACCAAAATGTTTAAGTCGTGTGTAAAACAAAATTAAAAAAGTTTTCACTCAAGTTTTTTTTAAACAATGGCAAAAAATAATGATTTTACATTAAATTTTTAGTTGAATATCAAATTAATTTATCACTGAATACTACTGACCCTGGGCAATTGCGTGTTTCTTAATTATTTACAATAATTCGAAATAATTTTTTTAGCTTAAGTTCATCAGTATAGAAAAGACAGTACATTAAATACTATAACTAAAAGTTGAACAAAGAAAGTTTGCGTATTAAAGAATAATTTCGTTTAATAATACAGTTAAGCACGACTTAATGAGGCTCTCTTAAATGCTCTGAATCTTAACCAAAAATCGCGCTACAAGAGCATGTCGAATTCGCATAAAGAGGATTATTAAAAAATCGAGTCGTTCATCCTCATTAGCGCGAAGAGGACGCGATAATAAAAAAAAAAAAACTATTGCCAATAAGGAGAAAGTAGTGAAGCAGCGAAGAGTTTTCACCTTTGCCATCGCCGGCATCTTCCTCCGGTGCCTCGTCCGGCGTTGAGGCCCTGAAGGCGCTGGCCGCCGAGGCGCCGGTCGCCGTGTTCCTCCTCCTCGCGAGGAGTATACCCCGGAGCTTGGCAGCGTAGCCGAGGTTCGCCGTGAGGGACTGGCAATCGTAGTGGGCGAAGGCGCGTCTCCGGTGCCGCTCCTCGACGTCCGCCGAGACTACGGGGCTCGTGCACGTCTGCTGCTGCTGCTGCTGCTGCTGCTGCTGCTGTAGCTGCTCCTCGAGTGCGGAGGAGGCCCCCTGACCTCGAGCGGGCTTGTTACTGCCCCAGAGCCGATTGAGCTTGAGCCGGAGCTTCGGGCTGGAGCCGCTCGGACCGCAGACCTCGTCCACGTCCGGCGAATGGAGTCCCTCTTGCTGCTGCTGCTGCTGCTGGTGGTGGTGCAACTGCTGGTGCTGGTGGGACTGCCGGCGTATGAGCAGCTCCGAGGCATTCGGGTTGCGCATGCCCCCATCGCCCGGACGAAAGTCCTGCAGCATCGCCAGCAGGTTGTCGTTCATCGATACCGACTGCGCCACCACATCGATGCTCCCTGTCCATGGAATTAAGCCCGCTCGATTATTTGGGGTATTCCCAATCGACTGCCTTACGTCGACTTGTTATTTTAATTTAAATTCGCGTAAAGACAGATATAGAGAGATAGAGAGAGATAGAGAGAGAGAGAGAGAGAGAGAGAAGCACGCACATGTAGTACACAAATAAAGAAGCTCAGCTAAGCAAAATATATCGATCTTGTTCAGCTCATACTCATTGCTATTGTTCTCTCGGTCATTTAAAGACTGTGACGGCAAATACGTACACCGGTAAAGTTAATCGATACTGATACGAGAGCTCGATTTAGAAAAACTGCTTTGGCTTTCGAGATTCACAGCTTACTCGGCCGCAACTCTATAGCGATGATCTCGGACATTGCGTGGGCACTTGTCAATGCATTGATCGTGAATGACCTACTGCCGTTCTACAGACTTAGCGAACTTGGCTTACAAGCCATCGGGAAATCTTATCAATTGATCGCAACACGCTTCACCGAATAAGGAAACTCTCGCTGTAAGGGATTAAAAGCCTTGAATTGATTACAGTCGGGAAGATCATTCGACTAAGTGACTCCTTTGAGTCGGATCCGATACGCGGCCGATTTCAGAGACTTCACAACTGACTGAGCTCTGTGGATTACTCAGGCACTCGGGGAGCCTCTCGGTAAAGGAGGAAAAAGGATGCCCCTTTTAAGATACGAGGCAATAGCCAGGACCCGATGCCAGTTCCGAAGGAATCTACGTTAATAAAAATGGATAGATCCCTATCCTCCGGTTCCGTGCGAGTTTTATAGAAATGGAAAGCCCGTGGCCTCTCGTCACTGACTTGACCAAGATTAATAAAAAAAAAAAAAAAAAAAAAAAAAAAAAACAAACAAATAAACAAACAAAAAAGAAACGCTAAGGAGACTACGTGGCATTCACCATGCCGCCATGGCAGAGGGGATTTACTCTCCATGCTAAGCTACGTAGAAGCGATGCATCATTGCATGACTGGGCGCAAATTGAGCATGGGAAAGGGCTCACATTTGATTATAACTTACGACTGTTCTGCTTTTTCGGAGGATAAGTCTATTAGCCCTATAAGACGAGACTTAACTGGCATCTATGGCAAATGTCCATTAGGATATCAACTATTCAGGCTACCGGAGAGGGGCTTCTCGAGATTATCGACTGGTTCGACCAAAAGCAGATATACCGGCATTACTTTGACGCGATTAGGAAGCGGCAGCTCATACCTTTGGAGCCGTTTACTGCGCTGCTTCGCGCAAAGGAGCTCTCGAGCTCAAGGCAGAGCCCAAGACGTTTTTTTGCTACACGCGTTGATGCCCTTCCACTTTAGTATTACCGCAAGCAACCTAAAGGATACAATATTCAAATTCTATACCCAACAAACCGTGACGCTCTCTTGGTAAGACGTTGGACGTTCGGTGCCATCACGCTGAGTATCGAAATATTTTGCGCTTTTAAATAATCTCGAGCCAATATAAACTAATTCACAACATTAATTCACAAGTTTAAAAAATTATATATATATATATATCAGCAAGCACAGCTGCATAATCATAATAATATTACAAAAGTAAAAAGAAATAAAAAAAATATATAACCATACAGTTCAAACATTATCTACAATACTGATAGAATGATGTGTACCCATTATGCATTTCTAATACAATATTACACATATCTTGCAATAAACAGTATTATAACCATCATTATTTATCGGTATTAGTTATTCACAATCAAATGCATAAATTACAGCAGCGTTCAATACACAATTACAACCGATGCTTATAAATAATAACGAGCATCCAAAAGCATACAAATACAATGATTGCAAAAAAAAAAAACTATCCAACCTCTACTTTAATGGTATCTCGCTAATTCTATGAATAATCGCCAATTAAAGCGTACCAAGCGAGCTCAAATTCTTATTGTAATCGCGTTGACATTTAAGTACGATTGAAAATCTACAAAATAATAATTCACTCCGATCTCGTATAGTTTTTGTGTTTTCCTTATCTTACCAGACACCACTCCTTCTGCCGTTGTAAGCAAGATAATAACACAAAGAAGAAACATTGCAATTAAGCCTGCATAATAAAATCAGTTTGTGCAAAAATATTTTCACTCCGATAATTAATAAATTAACGCGATTGCCGTTTAATGTGATTTACGTTAACTTTTGCGTGCAGATTCCAATCATCAATCATATTTGCATTGTGCGAAAGTATTTTCTTAGAGCTCAAAAGTGCTTGAATAACAATGAACAATGGAAAACAATTGACCGAAGGGAAGATTTATTTAAAATACAATAATAACCTTTCAGGTCATGAAATTTATAAAAAAAAAATGCCCGAAGCATGAATGAATGTACTCGTTTTATCGCAATACTTATTGTATTTTTTCTTTTGTTCCTAGAATTATCAGTAAAGCATTACGTAATTGTAACGATTTACGTGAGCTATAAAAGTTTAACGTAATCAAAATTCTAACCGAAGGCCAATGTGTACTTTTAGACGACAATTAATATTTTAATATGGTATAAAAAATTTTACACAAGTTCCGAACCAAGGGTCGGGCAAATATTCGCGAGGATCTATTAAAAAGAAAAACCAGAAATTCACCAGCAGAACAGAAATGCCTACCATTTATGCGTCACGGTATTCTAGAAAAGGAAAAAGGTTATTTCGTGGCAGTTGCGAAACACGTATAACGTAATATTGGATTAATTTCAGGCGTAAACGCTAATTTCCGATTGTTATACAATATTATATTACAGGCGTAGCAGTTGGGTGAAAAAAATTCCGTCGCACGCCTGCTTTCGTAAGCTCTCGAAAGAGTCGCTCGCTCGTGCGTAAGTCGTCGTCGAAAGGGTAGACTCGAGGCTCGCGATGGACGGAAAAATGCCCGCGATATCGAACGATGAGGAATTTTGATTCTCTGCGGCACTTCCTCCTCCGCTCGAGTCTCCGCGGTCCGAGCTCAAGGCAGAGAGAGAGAGAGAGCAAGACGAGAGCTAAGCTCGTTCGCAATACGCACCGTGGGAGCCGTACTCCCGACGCAGCGGCGTCTCCGGGACACGTGAGCCCGGGTCAGGGCTGTGGGGCAGCTCGAGGCTCGAATTCGAGCGGTGAAGGGCGAGGCTGCGGCCGACGCGGGCCCCGGGCCCTACGACCCCGACGCTGCTGCTCCCTCCGCCGCCGCCGCCGCCGCCGCTCCCGCTGCCACCGTTCGACGGCAGGCTCGCGATCATCTCGTCATTCTGGAAACAAAAGCAGATTGTGGTCGTTGGTTACTTCCGCAGCCTGAAATTACCCGAGCGCTTCTTATTAATAGTCGCCGCCGCCCCCCCCCCCGCTTACCAGCTGCAATTTTTATATCCGATACTTTATCGGACTTTAATTGCCCTTTGCTCCCGTCGAGCTCCCAACTATTCCAACGCTTCATAATTTAGTCGCGATTAATTGCCAGGCAGTTTTATAAATTGATATTTCGTAATGGTACGGTTTACAGGCTACTGGTAATTTTTGGAGCTTATACAGGCACTTCAGGGCATTATTATGAAGCCAACTATTATCCAGAATTGTTAGCTTAAAGTGTTTTGCCCAAAATTTTAACGATAATCAGGATTTACAATTTTTCTTTCTCATTTAACCGGTTATTCAATAGCTAATATAGAAAAACCTTTTTTTTTTTTTTTTTTTTTTTTTTTTTTTTTTTTGTCAAATCGTAAAAGAAGGTATTTGGTTATGCAAATGTATGAGTTAAGCTCGTAAACGCGAGTATTTATGTCGGATCAAGTAAATATAGGAGCTTCAAGATTCCTAACTCGCCACACAAATACTCGAGCAAAGGTACACGTAAAAGTGAAAGGTAAATTCGAGCCCATGCGTGAACCATCCGGGTAATAAATATTAATTTAAGCCCAATGAATATTCAGAGGGATAAATGGGAGATAGAAGAAAATAGTACGAATAACACCAAGAGTGCGTGAGACTGGTATGCTGCAAGAAAAAGAAAAATTACCCTTCCGTATTGTTTTCAGTCCTCGGACTTTAGTGAATTTGATTAAGTGGAGCGAGTTCTCTCCCCGTGTCCGTTGATAAAATAAGCGATATATATATACAGAGTGAGAGCGAGGGAATGAAGAAGATGGTGACGAGGGGGATGACAGATCGAAAGGTGGACGAGGAGGAGAGGAGTTTCGTACGACAGGTGCGTCAGGCTTAAATAGAGCGCGAGCACGCAGGGACACGACGAAGAAAGGAGAGTTGACGGGAAGGCGCGGAGGGGCGGAGGAGGGAGACGACCGCGACTACGCCCAACGCGCATTGAATTCAGGGTACGCGTGCAGCTGTGCGATATCGCGGCTCTCGACGCTGTCGCGAAGAAGCCTCGGTGTCTGGGCAGAGGGTGGGTGGGGTTGGGAGGGGAGGGAGAGATATATGGGGGGTCGGGAGGCTAGAGCGGGGGGGTCTGCGTCATCGGCGAATTTAAAGGCGCACACCATCAGCGCGATGCACTTTATTGAATTACGTTGGCCGCTCGTCGGTCGAGGAGTCGCAGGCATCATCGTTATTATTCATTATTTTCATTTCAGCCCCGGGAGTCGCCGCTGTGGAATTATTCGTTATCATGGGGGCGTCGCGCGTCGAGCTAATGATAACCTTGACCGGGCTTTCGAGTCCGAGAGCCGAGCTTTCTATAAATATTCATTTTTACACGGGGCTCAACAAATTACTTTGTTGCACTGTGTTTACTGTTTGCTTTTACGGCTCGGTGATTATTGAGTCTTTCGTTCTCGTTTTTCCGTTCCGTCGAAACAACGACTCTCGGCCGTTGCGCACCGCCGTAGATAATACTTTGACATCTAAGTATTTTCCCTGGGTTGAAGATGCTGATTAAAAGCGACGATTGCAGCCTTGGGCTATTGGTGCAGAACTGCCTATTTGACTAATTAATGAGATTCGGCCTTTGTATCTTCGCTCAAATAAATTACCCTACAGCTCGAAGGCGAGCATTCATATTTAGGAGGGAGGGGGGGGAGGCGACGAGAATTCCGAATACAAGGGAGATCTGAGCCGTCGACTGGCTAGCGTCGAGGCTGGACACGCCAATATTCCTCCTCTCGGCACTGGGACGGAGCCAAGCGCACGCAGTGTCGAGATCCACCTTGAAATCGACGGCGAGCACTGGAAGAATGCCGAGGGTACATTCGTATCTCGAATGTGACCGCCGGTGGCTTGGAGGACCGCCAGTGCCCAGTGGCAAGGACAGGGAAGCCCCAGCGTAAGAGTGGGCAGGGTCCGGGCCGAGGAGGAGGAGGGCTGGGCCGTAAAAAGCGGCGCAGCTCGGCTCGCGCTCGAGCCGGCTCTCCGGGCACGGGACAACCAAAGCCCAACGTGCACGAGCTACCTACCGGGCCATTATCGCGGGGAAATTAATTAATGCGCGAAATCGCGGCGGCACGAATCCGCCCGGCGGAGAGTCGGGGGGGGGGCGGAGGGCGAAGGGCGGGCCGGCGGCGGCGAGGGAGCCGCTAGTGTGCGACCGCTGGCGCCGTCTGGCCTCGCATCTCGGATCACGTTAATTAACTCGACTGGAGTCGCCTGGGGCCAGGAGCTCAGCCGGCGGTTCGCTGCCCGGTAGCCGTCCCCGACGCCTCGTCCGAGTGCCGGAGGCACTACTGCCGGGGACTCGCGAGACGTACAATTGACCTCGAGGCCCCTCCCAGACGCCCCCCGGCGGCGCTTCGCCCTGGAGTTCACGAGCTCGGGGGCAATTAAGCCGAACGAGCGCGACTCCAATTTTCCTTGCGGCCCTACATTTGACGCCGCTGCGGCTCCGACTGGGACTTGCCCTCGGAGTTCCCCTCCAATGCTAATCCGGTCCTCTTCCTCTCCCCCCCCCCCGCGGTAAGCTGTTTTGCCTTCCACGTTTAGAATTTAACAATAGCTCGCGTGGCGCGAGACCACGGCAGGCCAAGATAAATCTCTCTAACTTTTAACGCGAGCGACTGTGTCGCGTAGCGATGCAAGCTTATATTTTGGGCCTTAATCTCGCTAAACACTTGGCTTTGCATTTTAAATTTAATATTCTACATTCCATTGTCGGTTAGCCGTAGCCTCTTGGTCTATCTCATAAATATGAATTATGCAGACCAAGCTCTCAACTCATATTTAAGGGAATGAGTAATCATTGCAACGAATAGCAAATACGTTATTAAGATCGGAATAAGCTCGAGTACGAGAATCAATGCAGCGTAATAAATACCAGCAAGAACTAGGAAATCAACGCTTGCCGCTCCTATTAGAATAAAGGTAGAATGATTATCAGCGGTGGACTATTTAAAACGGTAATGCCCTTGCGTAATTATTATTTCGAAATTGTCTTCGGACAAACTTGTTCGATAATTATTATTAGCTAATGCATTTACGCTGTATTATTTTGCCTTTAGAGGAAAAGGGAGGCTCTGCTCCACGACTACAAGTTTGCCAGGGATTGCAGGTGATTAGCGATGAATTCAGCGTAAAGTTTGTTAAAAATGTAGACGAAGTCGGGCGACGATGAAGTTTTCTCGATTTAATAACAGTCTTTAGTCAGATATAAGAGTAACTAGTTTTCCCTCCGGGTGCAAATCCGCCGCCAGCAAGTACAAATCCTCCGTTCATCCATGAAAATGTCAGCTTTAGCGCTAAGCTCGAAAAGCCCCTCGAGGCTGTCGCAATCAGCGAGCGAGTCGCACTCGGCTTTGCGTACTTGGCTCGGGGTGTGGGCCGCTTCCCGAACGGACGAGCGAAGCCGAGAGAAAGCCTTTCCCGATAAGCCCGGGGGCGTCGACGCCGTCGTCGCGGAGAATAGGAAACGAGCGCGAGCTCCGAGGGGTTCCGAGGGCGTTCGGGGCCGGCGTCGACTTTCCGAGGGCTCCTTTCCAGGAGTCCTGCCCCTCCCCGCCATGCCTCATCCCGTGCCTCTGGGCTCCGCGGGCCGAGACACCTGGTGGCCCGAGGCTTCGTCATCCGTAGCGGGGCCCCCGTGAAACCGGTACTCTCGGACAAAAGTCCGCCGCCAAGAGTCTCCTGGACTTTATCCGGCCGGGCGAGGGCCGCTCGTCCAACCACGCGAGTTATTTGCCTTGCGATCCCAGACCGTCGAGCAGTAGTTATAAGAGACGAGGGAAGGAGCCGCTTTTAATTTTATGTCGCTGCCGGATTAAAGTTGCCCAGTCTCCGCTCTCTCTCACTCTCTCTCTCTCTCTCTCTCTCTCGTTTATTAGCCGGGGACGCTCTCGTAGCGAATTTCCCGAACGAGATCGGCGCGACAGCCTGCCAATCGAAAAACTCGTACCACCGGCCCTCGACGGCGGTGGAAAAGAGAGGCCGAGAAGAGCCGGGAGGGGACGCGGCGGTCGGGAGCCTCTGGAATGTAAGCCTCTCGGAACGGCACCCGATGCAAAACTCCGAGTGGCTTCCCCCGCGGGGGCGAGAGGACTCGGATGACTAAGCCTCGGTGTGGCCCCACGTGCGCGCACCTCGACAAAGGCCCGTGGGATCCACGGGGGAAAGAGTTAAATGGACTCGCGGGGACTGCGACTCTGGCCCTCAGGAGGGGCAGAGCCAGAATTGCCCGGGGCAAACGAAACTCTTACCCCGATCGGTCGGGCCTCGGGCTTGGAGTGCGGCGGAATCGCGGACTCCTCGCGGAGGCCGCCCGGGAAATCCGGGGAGAGCGGGGCCGGGCGCGGAGATGCTCGCGGCTGCTAAGGCCCGAGGGGGGGGTGGGGTGCCGGAGGCGCCCTCGGCCCTCCTACGCCAGAAGGAGAGGAGCGGGGCCCGGGGGAGACGAGGTGCGAAGAGCCGCTCCTCCGGCGCGTGCCCTTGACTCGACACCGCCCGCCCATGCAAAATTAGGAGGAGGGGCGCGGCGATGGCCTTTTACCTTCCCGGTGACTAAGCCCCCCCGGAATGCGGCGCCCACCGCCGGTCCCGGATTCGCGCGCGACCTTTGTACGCTCTTTTCGCGGTTGTGTTTCCGCGACTCGGCGCCCGGATGTCCCCCGAGATTCCCGGACCGAGTGGACTTATCGCTCGGCTCGGCCTTGGCGAGGATTGGCTCGGCTCCCCGGCGTTGGCCATCCGCGAAGGCCGGAGACGCTTCGGGTCGAGCATCCGTCGGGCCTCGCCTCCTCCTCCTCCTCCGCCTCCCTCCGTTTTCTCCAGACTCCCCGATTTCGGCATCTCCCTCCGACGTCGGCGCTCGTGCATTATTTATGCGCCCGTCTTTCTGCGAATTGTGCGTGGCACTGCGTTTCAGGACTGTTGCGCTGCCGAGCCCCGTAGATGGCGCTCCCGCGGTCCTTCCACCTTCATCCGGTATTATTCGAAATCATTGCTCCTTCGAGGATGCAATAGTTATCGAGGGCCATTACGAGTCACGGCACCGTGACCGACCTTATCCTTCGTACCGCTTTAGCACTTCTGATAAAAAATCTTTTTTTTTCAATATTCTTTGTTTTCGCTCAACTCGAACATGGAGCTCTCCTTAACAGCCATTATCCATGAACCTCTACTATCTACATTAGATCTTGCATCACGTATCAGAGTAAATCTGTTACTTAACCAAGTGTAAATACATGCGTATGCGTGCCTGCGCGCGCGCGCGAGTGTGCAGTTGGGAGCTTATTAATCCTTAAAACGGTTTTCATAAATGGAAATATCTAGGCAATTCTTTTACCACAAAAAAAAAAAACTAATTCGAATTGCCAAGTGTTTGGGAATAAAATGACAGGAGGTGGTCTGCATTGGAAATAATATCACCTTGCAACGTTGTCATAATAATCCACGAACAAAAGAAACAAAGAATGAAAAAAAAAAAAAAAAAAAAAAAAATAATAACCAACTTAACTTATATATTTATAGAAATAAAATGATTTACGCTGCCCATAAATAGACGTGCGTTTCCGAAGGATAAGCTGCCCGCAGAAATTAATTTTACGGCACAGGATAAACGCTTATCCGGATTGCATTATTGTTATAAAGGAAATCCGTCAAAGGCGCAGCCAGTCGGCGAGCAAGAAAAAGATCGCTCCTTCGAAGACGGCTATCGGCGACAAAGACCTTGAGAGAAAACACGACACCTGGATATTACGCAAGGATCCAGCAGCCGCACGCAATGTGAGCCGCACGCCAGATTCTAGCCGAGCCACGGCGGTAATCCCTCGATTTATCTATCACTCGATTGTAATTTGAAATAACAGTCGCTACTCGAGCGAACGACACATCGCTCGATCTACTTGCACGCGATAATATTGCTTTCACTTGAATTTATCTGGTCAACCGTCCATTATCTCTCTCTCTCTCTCTCTCCCTCTCATAATAATCAATGATCCAGCGTTCAATATATTTCCTATTGCAGCGAGAGCGAAAAGACCCCGTTAAATACGATAAAATACGCGCTTTTGTGATTTAAAGACGTTGAGATTGGATGGACTTTGGCGTCTAATAATAAACGAAGCTCTTACGTCTCGGGGGTAGATTTT
Source organism: Kradibia gibbosae (assembly GCA_018907135.1). Classification (NCBI taxonomy): domain Eukaryota; kingdom Metazoa; phylum Arthropoda; class Insecta; order Hymenoptera; family Agaonidae; genus Kradibia; species Kradibia gibbosae. The sequence goes on along the minus strand of JACCHX010000001.1, from coordinate 14,214,276 downwards.
CAATTGGGGTAAAAGCAAGCGATTAATGGCTGAGAAGTTGGAATTCTTCAATGCGAAATTCTTTTCCAGACAATTGCCAGAAGATGCTGAAGATTGCTGAATAGGATATTGATTGCGTGTTTTTCTTTCGTCTAAATAATTATGTTGCGATGTTGAGAGGTTTTTTGGAATAGGCTTGGTGTAAAGAGCCTAACAGCGCAGCTAACAAAAGTATAATTAAATACGCTCTTTAAATTAAGCTGGAGAAGAAAAATTTGAAAAAGCAATAATAACATAAATGCAATGGAATTACCGAGCTCGCAATTTAGGAATCAGACCAATAAATCCAGAGCTATAGAAGGCTTCCAATTTCGAGGAGATCGAGAGTTTAATCGGAAAGTAATATTATTCACGAGCCTCTAGAAAGTGAGAGGGGCTATTCGATAGTCGACTGCCTATGATGTAGACTGTATCCGGTATAGAAGAGCCACGGCATCGCTCCGATCTCGACTGCAATGGTACGCCGGGGCAAAGTGACGGGACAGAGTTCGAGGGCCTGAAATCCGGTCTTGGGGCTCAAGCTCAACCGGAAGTCAGGCATGTCCGCCCTGAAAGAGCAAAAGGGCTTGCCAGTCAAGTAGGTAGGAGGATCCCAACCAACCGCTCGCGCACCGCCACACGTCCAACCAACTGGCCGTACGACTTTCGACCGATGTATCCTGCCGCTGTTGACTTAATCCCCTCGATGCGCTTTTTTTTTTTTTTTTACACGGATTAGCCCTCCTTGCTCGATCCTCTTTGCCACGAGTCCCTCGCCCGTCCCGCAGTATCGCGATTCCTATTTAAGGATAATTGATTTATTTCCGAGCTTCCCCTTGGGAGGGGGCGGCGGCGCCCGCGTGATTCTCGGCTTGGACACAAGCAACGATCACTTATGTAATTAATAGTTTCTATTCGTGCCGAGAATACGTTAATGGGGCTTCGGACAGTCGGCGTTGCCAATCATCCGTAACTAGATCAATTATGTCTCGAGGATTGTTTTATTTTATGCCATTTTTTAAAAAATGGCGTTGATCCCGTGTGCTTTCGTTGTTATTAATGGTATTTCTCAAGAGCTAAGCTCCAGATGCACTGGCGGACTGTGTTTATTTTTTATTACGCGTATCATACTTTGCAGTAATCTTTCTGATTGTGGATGTACTTTAATTGGCTGATATTACGCATAATTGGCCAATTTAATTAATAAAAAATTCTCAATTTCAAATCAACTATGAATAAGTGAACTACATGGTTTTATAAAATTTACAATGCCGATGGAGCATGGGCAATTTTAATATAAAATGCCACGCCGTATAAATCAGACCATCGTAATAATTGAAAATATGCCGAGACATTATAGCGGCGTATCCCCCCCCCCATTGGAATAATTTTTCATAAAATAAAGGCTGGTCGTTGAAATTGTAACTGGAGGTATTATTATGCATTCGGCTTATAAATACATGGATTATGTAAAAATTTATTATGGAAATTTTGCTTGTCAGTTTGATGATTTTGTGCCCATTGTTAAGCAGGAAAAAGAAATATTATCGCGAGTTGCTTAATCTAATGCAATATGTTATACTTTAAATGAGCTTTAATAAAACAAGCAATTTTTATTGGCTTGATTCAACGATAAGTACTGACAAGAGAATTACAATAACCGCAGTATACGATACCAATATAAAAATTAGAGAGTTTTTATGTAATTATCATGATTTTTCTCTAATATAGAGAATACGAGGAATAATTTCTTCACATTTTAATAATTTGCATTGCTAAATTTTTTTATAATTTTCACAATAAAAATTAAGCTTTTTCACTTTTTCATGCACGAGCGCAGTTCTGCCTTATATAATGTAATAAGTTATAAGAATTTTAAGAAGAAGAAAAAAAAAACCAATAATCATAAGTAAAGTGAGATATAAATTGAAAGTAACTGGTCAATATTAAATAAGACTTTGAAAGTAAAAAATAAAATCCACTCCTGAGTAACCTATTTTTCTAATAAGCCTGGCATCTGGTTTTAAGATATAACGGACCCAATTTTCATGCTTTTGCCAAGGCAGAGCAAAAACCATTAACATTGGTTTTTCTAAATCCTCGCTACGAATCGCACCTGTGCGGCCTTGATTTTTCCTACCGACCATATGGAGACCATATCGAAACGATTCTTTTTTATGTATAAGCAGCAACATCGTTATCCTCGGGCTATCGAACTTTCTAAAAAGATATTTCCTAATAGTAAGCGGCCGGAAAGAGAAGTACATAAACACATGTTGCTAGGAATCCAGATGTCAGAGAGGCTAAGAAGAAAGACCGCGGAATCGTATGTGCGATTTGCCAAATTGCATAGCTACGGTGAAATCGCTTTCGCGCGACGATTTTCAGAAATTCGCGGACTACTGCCTACATCGCGACAACCGATCGCAAGAGAACCCGTTATAATGTTTTCCCTTTCTAAAACGAGAATCGCGTTAATAAGAGAGTCGTTTCCGCGTTAGGGCGCCGACGCTGCACTGATTAAAAAAAAAAAAAACTTTGCAAAGAAACGATCTCCCGTACGTAACCATCGAGTACAGTTTAAATTTATCACTTTGTCCGTGTGCACCTACACACGCGTGCGCGTGTGACGCGTTTGCGCCATCTCTCCAATCCCTCCGAATGGATTGTTTGAATAATTGAGAGCGCATCGTCGCAAGTGTACAAGGACGCGCGAGGCTTTGCGCGAAAGCGTTGGAAACTTTAGCTGCATTGTTTAACATTTAGCATTGGATACTGGATACTTACTATTTTTCACGCGTCCTCTAGAACACTTAATAAATACTAAATTATCACTGTAATGAATACACGCAGTCGTAAGCTACTCACCGATGCATTTCAAAGTTACTTCTTTCGTGAAATCCGTTCAGTCGTATATTAAAGCAAAAAAAAAAAAAAGAAAACAAAGTAAGTCTCGAATATAACGTGAGGTTCTCCTTTGGTGTCTAGAGGATAATTATACCTTTAGTTGACATGGACTCGGATATTTCTGCACTGCACCATTCTTAAGGTTGTCTTTTTTGTATCAAAATAATTATTCCGACATAAAGTGTTCCCTTCGTGAAATAGCTGTGCAAGAAAATGACACTTCTCGTAGGAAACATTTTATTTTCCTTGTAAAAACAAGGAATTGCTTATTTTTTTGCCGTGGTCAATTCTGCTTAATAGCGCTATAAAAGAGAATAGTCGCGATTATCAGTCGCTTAAAACGAGATTTCACGTTTCTTATTTTTTCGCGCCTTGCGCTCGATACTAAATCATACTAAATGTTAGTTTAATTTTGACGAGACAATTTATTCGCTATTATTGTATTCCTGATTGAAGTGTCTCAACGCATAGCGTTAGGAAACTTCGCAACGCCAATAATCTAATGGCATACTTCAGAGCTTAGGAGCTCGCCGATGGAAAAGCAAGAAAGAAAGGCCATCGCGGAGCAGTTACGGCTTTGGAACGAATCCCCGGTGCATTCGGGCGGCGTAGATCATCGTCCGGAGGACGAGACGTCGACGAGGTGAGGCACCACCTCGCCCAACGGGCAATAAAAGCGAGGGGGCGACTAAAAATAGAGGCGCGCGCGGTAAAGCTCTCGCAGCTTGGAGAGGGTTGGAGGGAAGCCACCGAGTGCCGCGAGCCGGGCGTAGATCGGTAAGGGCGAGCCAGGGGAGGCGATCGTCGGCGAGGAGCGATCGAACGTTAAGGAGCGGATCGGGAGGCTTTCAGCTCCGCCGACTAGTTATGCAAATAACTCTCTGGCATTCTCGGCTGGGATTCATGGGCAATTTGCGCTCGCTCGCGCTCCCGGTCACCTCGAGTCCAATCGCCGCGCAGCTCCGTCCCAGGCCGGCGCAGGGCTCACCTCCGGGGAATTCGCGTTTACGCGCTCGTGTTCGGAGCGCGGCGATTGCGCTCCGAGCCGGCACTCCTGATCGGGACTCTCCCCACCCGCCCCGCCGACTCCTGCACGCGCACTCGACCGGAGCTAAGTCCACCCCCCCCCCCAGATGGATTATCCTAGGGCCTTTATTAGGGCTTTTCCTAGGGCACTTAGCTCTCTCACGCCTCCGGGCCCTTACCTCCGTCGTGTCTCCATCCTCCTTGTTAATATCAGTTTTTTCATTCCTAAGCCACTCAGCCGAGCAATTTGGCGATGCGCTTCCCAAGGCCTCCTCCTTCCACTCATTGGAATCGCCGCACCCCCTGGGGTACGAAGCTTCTTTCTTCCTTTTTTCGCCTTCCTACCCAAAAATCACGACACTAATGCGAATAACAAGTGCAAATCAATGCAAAACTTGGAAATTCCGAGCCTCCGGTAAATACTGACTTTTCAAGGTGATAGCAAATTTGTACGACTAAGAGCATTTGAATATTTTATTAGTTATTAGAAAGTCGTATGAAAATGTTAATTATACAAATACCAACATTTGCGCACAAACTGCATCTACGCATGGCTTAGAACTGAATTATTTAAATAATATAATAGCAAATTCTACTTGAAGGAATTCATTTTAATAGGACTTATTCGTTGTTTGAGTACTGAACACGACTTTCTTGAAAAATTTAAGATTTTTGCAGTCTGCGATATTCTACAAGATTTGCTTTTTTTCGTTGCTTTTAAAAAGTAGCCTGAATTTTGAGCTGCTTGGGACATCGAGTTAATTGACCTTGCAAGTAATAAGTTAATCTATTTTACTTTCAAAATTGGTTCTTTGTACCAATTTAAAATTATCCAAAACATTATTTCTGATTCATACCGCTTTACGGATAATGATTAAAGAAATGAGAAATTTAAAAAACTTTTTCTTAAGTGTTTTTTTCTTTTCGAATTTAATTAAAAAATGATAGATATGAAGAACTTATTACTTTGTACGAGTAACTAAACCGTATTTTTTATTTTTATGTAATCACTGGCTAAGCCTCGTCAATAAATAGTTTATGAGCTAATTAAGTAAACGTTGCTGCTCGATGTCTACTTAGTTTTTTCTTTGGTTCATCTACTTTTGTAGTTGCTAAAATAAAATAACTAGGATTTAATTTTAGTAAACGCTGAAAATTTATTACTATTATTTTGAAAAACTGTTATTACAGACTGAGCTTTCAATCACTAAACCTTAGACTAAAATGTTGCGAACTTCATTATCCCCGAATTTCTAACTAATTTTTAAATGGGAATATGGGGGAGGAAAAACTCTATTCATTAAATATAATGACTTTCAAAGGATTTTAATGCTAATTTATGAGAATAATCAAACACGTTTATCAACTCGCTCGCTAATTATTACTATTGCTCATATCCTTTAAATAAAAAAAAATACGAAATCATTTGAAAGTAAATTCCTATATTTTTTCTTTAAAATATTTCTGTGAATTATATAAATACATTATTATTATTACGCAAGAAACAATGATACATTTTCAAAAATATTGCCTCTGCATAAGGTGACATTGGCGATGGTGAAAAACCATTCGCGACTATAAATATAATACGCAGGTGATAATTATGAGCTAGTAAATATAATTATGAGAACGTATTGTTTATCATTACGATATCCGACATAGTTTTACGAAATAGGCAATATTGAAGCAGGAGCTTGCGACGACAGGTAATCCACTATTTTTTAATTAGTGGTATTTACGCTTGGAGATTTTCAGGAGGTGGAGGTATGTTAGCCATTGGCGCGTCGGATTCGCTTGACTCGTGGAAAAAACTCGCTTTTATAACCGAGTGTCCTTTCTAGCTCTAGTCACACCGTAAGGCTCGTTACACCAATACTTAAATAATCCTTACGAATCCAATGCCACTTAGCCGTGCACATCGAGGTTTATTATCCGCCAATTTTCCGCTCGAAATAATCGATTCGTAGCATCAAAGGGCAGAGAGAACTTTAACTTTATTCGTTCGAGCGCACGGCTCGAGAGAATGGACAATTGGGCGCTTGTGTCCTGTGCAGGCTTGAGGCGTTCGTTTAAAAAAAAAAGCCCAGACGCGGCTCGCTCTCCTCGGGGTGGCGCACGATTATCCCCGGAAGATGGGGTCGCATTAGGAAAAAGGGCGCCGCCGAGCGAGCTGAAATTCCGTCCGAAGGACAATTGAGGGCCACTGACGCGTACAAAGTGCGACTCCTCGACTCTCGGCGCGCCCGATTGTCCAAGGCCTAATCAATCGGCCGTCCTTTCGAGTGCACGCCGTGGATTTCGTGCGTTCGTTCGACTCGGTGCGCGAAAAGGTCCCAGCCCCCCGGCCCGCCCCTCGCGCGTTCCCGGCATCGGGTATGCGCGATGCGAACGAGGAGGAAAAAGTAGCCGCGACCGAGGGAGCGAGGAGTTAAACGGCAAGTACAGGAAATCACGAGCGACTGCTCGTGTACGGGTTAAATACTTCAAGCCCCTGATTCGCCTCCTATTTCTTAGCTTCATCTGCCTTGGTCTGCGTCTCGTTTTCGCGCAATTGTTTTCCCTCTCCGTAGCGCCTGGCAAGCGGCTTCTTCTTATATGCTTGTGAATGGGCATGTTTACGAGCATTATAAAGACTCTTCAGTCGTTGTAAGGCTTTGTGCAGTCTCGACCAAAGGCAATAAATAGCTCTAAACACATTGCTTTCAACGTAAAAATATTGCTAGATACAAATATTGATTGTCTCTCTATTAAACGATAGCTAGCCACTTATTATGTTATCGATCGCACCCCAAACCAAGCTTGAGCCTTCCTATTGGTCTTGATGTTAATATATGTGGCTGTAAGAAGGACAATTATGATACAGCGGAGTAAAATATAGGGCAGCCCGGGTTATTTCAATATAAATTATACAAAACTTGTCTCTTTTTTTAATACCTTATGAGTAATGAGATCTTTTTGGTAATTACGACGCCGCAGAATAACGTTTTTTCCTTCGATATCACAATTTTCCAGTAATCTCGGCTATGCGTCAAAATTCATTAAAAGAAATAACCCAATACCGTAGTCGGTAAAAAGTTGACGCACAAGGTATAATTGCATCACCGTAACTAGAAGGACGCAATCTATGTGCATCCAAGATTAATGATACCATTAATATTAATTACATGTAATCGTTGACCCGAGTTCTCCCGCTTACGGCTGAAGGAAAGGTTTCCACCTTTTATTATTATTATTATTATTATATATATATATATATATATATATATATATATATAATAAACGGATATGACAAACGGAGAGACAATCCGCGTCTCGGGCAATCCTCGAGAAAGAAGATCGGGAGAAAAGCGAACGCGGAACGAGAGTCGGTATAGTAAACCGAGTGAAACTTTCTCTCGGCCGGGCGGGGGGGATTTTGCCTGCCGGCGAGCTACGCGGCCGCGATGCTCATTACAGGAGTCAGCTTATTAATCGCGGGCGCGGTCGAGTGTAAATGGCTTGGCAATGCTTGATCGGCTTCCCCTTGGCTGCATCTTAATCACCCCTTGGGCTAATAATCCTAACACTCGCGGACCCGGCAATGTAGCTGGTACGGTGGTATCTCGTACCGGGAAAAATCTACTGCCTCCAGCTGCGACCGCTTCCAACGCCTTCCTCGCGCTCCGTCCGAATCCACCACGAGGCTCGCAGCCCTTCCGAGGAATAAACGAGGCGAGTTAATTTCGCGCAGTAGTTCCTTCCATTCAGGTTGAACTTTGCATCGTTTGGCGCGAGCATTCTTCGTTCGAAGGAAATTGAATTTAGGATGCATTATCCTCGCTCCTCGCAACACCCTTGAGCACGAGTAAGACAAACACCAAATACATTTCAAATCATTATTATTTTTGTAATGAATTCCATCGCCAGGATTGCTTCTACGTTAACTGTAATGCGCATTTTATTTGCGTTCTTACAACGGTTTGTCATTGGTGATATTTCTTTAACATACTTATTTACGATGTAATTTTAATAAAATATCTTCATTCTCACATTTAAATAAAGAGAACGTTCGATGCTTAAGAACTTTTTCCCTATTGCAAGGGTATTTTGAAATAGCAGGTATTGCTTCCTGGTCTTCGGGACATGTTACGTTGTATGAAAACAAACTAGAGGAAAAGCTTAAACGACACGCGGCTGCATTAGCGTAAATTTACAGTGGAAAACGCGTGGATAGGAAGAAGCAAAATAATGAATACGTGTATATTTATATCCGAATAAGAAAATCGAAAAGATTAACGCAGCTATCGCTACTACCCTCGCCGATTGTATTTATTACCCGAAATACACAAGAAGTTCAAAGACGTACCATTGATTGCTCATCGCAGCTCTACATTTTTACTTCTTTGCGATGGCCTGAATTTGCAGTATATTGGACATAAAATACGTAAGAATACTTCTGAAGCAGGAGCATTCAATATTACTTCTATATCGAGAGAGGCATTGAATACAACTTGATCAGCTCGTGTTTCAGGAATCATATTTAACGAGCGCTGATTATTGTCAAGGTAGCCTTGCCTTTACCTTCAATACCGGCTACAATAATTAAGCGTTGATTGATATGAGTAAAAATAAAATTAGGTCGTCTCCATATTGTGCAGAAATTTTTCCGTTCAAATCTATTTCATCGCTCCTTCCTTTTTCATCATTGTAAAGGAGCCCTCATTATAACTTTTACAATGGATATTGTCGGAGCAGACAGCGACTGGATTGAGCAGTGAAGTCAATTAGAAAGATTTATCCGTGAAAACAGGACGTCGGGGCACATTGTGCAGATCTCTCGGCGCAGCTGCATTAACATTTTGTAAAGATATAAATAATTTCATACGCTTATCCATCGGATAATGGCCACGTGCTCCGGATGCAATCAATTGTTCCTGTCTAATTACAATTCCTGCGCTCGCGATTCAGTCAAGATTCACTGGAGCCGGAGGCTCGGCTCAAAAAGCGCCACCTCTAATATACGTACCGGTGTACGTCAATTAATTTGATCCGGAATTAAAGGCTCGAGCAACGCCCGGCAACAATGGCTCCCTCCTGTAGATCCAGAGTCACAATCGCACGCGTTCGCATTGCGCCGAGGTCGGGTGTACGCACTTTGCAAAGTTTTTCCGGGAAGAAGAGCTGACAATGTTCTCTCGGGCAACAGACGCGGAAAGGCCTCGGCCTAGCCCATGAATTATTGATCATTAGCGCTTCGTCACTGTCGCCAAAAGCAAGAGACTCCCCCTGAATGGTATAAGGCGAATCTCGGCCTGCCTTAATTCGTGTTCCTCAGTGTAGTGACTGATCGCTTGACGAGGATTGCTATATTCGGAAGCTCCAAGAGCGTGTCTCCCAACCGGGTGGTTGAGAAAGGAGAAAGAGAGAAAGGGAGAAGAAGAGGGGGGACCAAGAGATAAAGAGAGACGGATTCAAAGCAGAGGCGAGACCGTGAGGCGTTCAATGCTCTAATCGCGCTCCGTGGGTCATAGGCTAGTTATTGCGCAATTCCACGCAGGATGGCCACTTCACCGGTGCTTTATTCTTGCACTGCAGTAGTGCATAATTATTTGCATTATCCCACCTTTCTTTGATCTCCTACATTATTCTAACGTAATTTTAGATTTACCTTTATTTTGATTTACTCCTGTCTTACTTGTTTCTCTTTAGCATTCCATAATACAATGAAGTCTGCGAGAGGACGAGGGAAAACTTACCTAAAAAACAAAAATTAAATATTATAATATGTTTGAAGTACCCAAGCTCGGGAATATAAATATCACACAATAAGATTCAATTATAATGTTTATTATTATAAATAACATTTATCAAATATAATAAAGCTTTTTTAATACTTATTTATGATACGTAAATTGATGAAACCATAACGGTAAAAATTATCGATCTCGTTGCATAAATGAGATCGTTTTTAAGCATTTTACGTAGTAAATATTTATGAAATATGAAATCATTAACTGTCGAAAGCACGAATTCTTGATAAATATATTATTAAAACATGTAAAACTAGGAGAATTCTAAAACAAAATTCTTAATGCCAAACGTAAAATTTTATAAATTTAAATCCTCTGTCATATAAGGCATTACATCTAATTTTCACTTTTTCCGAGGAAGTTGAGTAACAAAATAATCGTAAAAAATTCCTAATAATTTGCTTTAAAAAAAATAGTATCCAAGAGCGCCAATGGTACTAATTAATCTTTCAATATTAGTTAATTTCATTATCCGTATCGAATAATGGGAAAAAAATAAAAGTTCTTTGTGTAAATTAAAGTAGTGTTAATGGATAAAGCATTAATATGAACAGCTGAAGATATATGTATATATATATGTATATTTAATGGTAGAATTAACGTCATTTATGTCGTTACGTATTTGAATATAAGCCTATGCGTTAGAACATACAAAGAGCTGACGAGGAAAAAGAAAATAAGGTAAAGACGATGAAAAAGAAATCTGTAGTGTTGAAGAGAATGTGAAAATGTTGCAAATGTTACATGCTTCATCAGGATTCCCTCATCGTTGTTATGCCTACGTATAACTAATTAAATTGATATTTCCATTTGCTTATACTACATACAGAATGAAATTTGTAATAAAAACATATTCTGAAGAAATATTATAGAAGAACGTTCCTAAAATCCTATAATTTCAGTATACTATTTTCTGCATCCATTCTTTTCATATTGGCATTTTCATAAGGCATATTTTCTGTTCACGAATGCATTTGTATGTTAACATGCACGCGTAAAAGTATTCGATGAAATCTATTAAATTAGCTTGAAAAAATTAAAAAAATTGAATTCTAAAAAAGTTTGAAGCCATCACGTAGTCAAATTGTAATAGAATTTGTAAAAATTCATTATATATGTGCGGAGTCCGAAATCAAAATTTGCGTTAGAAAAAAGAAATACTCTGGAAAAAGAGCGCACTGACTTATGTGCATTCTATATCGCCGATATCGCCCATTATCATGCACTGAAATTCACTATATGCATTTAATCGCAATGGATTGGAAGCTTTCAATAATCGTAAACGCGATTAAAGTCTTATGTAAACACGTTTTTGAAAGAATAGGTGAGAAAATTTAACTACGACTAAGATCAAAGTTAATTTCAAATTTATTTTGTATAAAAGCAAGTTTCACAATTAACTTAAACTTCATTCGAAGCACAATATTGTTTTTAAGCGCCTGTCGAACAGTCGAATCAACCGATACGTTTGAATAATTCAAACGCATGAACGGCATCGCAGATGGGGGGGGGGAGGGATTAAACGCAGCAGGCCCAAAGTGCAGCCACAAGCATCGAGAAGAATGTAGTGGGGCGATCAAGGTTGCGCTAAGGGCGCATTGGAAAATTTGCATTGGAAGGCGTTGGGAAGCCTTCCTTCGAACGGACCAGTCCGCACTCCTAAAGAGCGTCCTAAGGCCAAAGGGCAGGCCATGCCGACGGCCTGACGCGGGGGCGGTGAAGGGGTCGGAGGGGGAGCCGGGACCACCCGATTTCCCGATTTGTCGGCGCAGAGGCACGCGACGAAAGGGACAGGGGCACATCGAAATCCCGCGCCCTCGTGGTTGGGCCGCGCCCGTTGACCTTCCGCTCGGCCTACGATACCGTTTATCGATTAAGTCCACGTGCGCCAATGCAGTCAACCGATCGCTTCGATGGCTCTCCTCCATCGGCTCCTCTCCGGGCTTGAACACTGGGCACAACTTGCAGCGACGGCCCGATCACACTAATGGATTAACAAACAAAAAACACTTGGGAAGTGCTCGTGGCTTTTCGCTTAGAATATGGGAAGATGGTCATTGATATTCAGCTCACGGGTGTTGTATGCATTTCCGAAAGCTGATTAGAAGAAGCTACAATTCAGACTTGTTGCAAGGGCAGAGAGGACAATAAATTATACACCTTGGAATGATAAAAGAAACCTCTGCAGTTAAGGCCTCTACAAAATATTCAAGCCTCTTCTTTTAAGTTTTAATTACTTTGATACATTTACGATTAATTAATGCCCCGCTTTTAAACGCAGCATATATTTACTTTAAAGCCGTTTGTCCGAGTACGATCATGTACCAATTTAACGCTGCTTTTTTATTATAGAAATGACTTTTAATTGATAAATTATTTATTTAATCGCTGAATTCCTATATATACATATATATATATATATATATATATATATATATAATAATTATAGTGCTCAAATTAATTAAAAAGGCATACATTGGGAAGTGCGTTTGAATCATTCATAAGGTTACTCAATAAAAAAGTAGCATATAAAACATGTGTTTACACCCAAGGGTAATTAAAAAATTGTGAATGTATATTATTAAAAATTAAAATTAAGAACACTACAAATGTGAAAATATTCATTGCTATTATTTAATTACCGAGAATGGCATGCGTGAAAACGTTCTCACAGAATAAATTTAGATATAATAAAACATTACAAATATCATCATTGTTCTTGATTATAATCCTTTGTTTACTTTATAATACTTTTTCATTATACGAAAACTTTATCATTTTTAATAAGCCTTATATTAAATATTACTTATGGACAAAATCAACACGTAAAATCACCCTCCTCATAGATTAAATGCCCGCTTCGTCATTTTTGTTACATTAGTTGGTGCATTTCGATTACAATGCAATTTCAATTAAAAGAATGTTTTTATTTAGAATAGAATACGTTTTGTAAATTAAAATTACATTCACGGTATTAAATAATACAATTCAATAAATTGAATAATAAACTTTATTAAACTGATAATTTAAGCATGGAAAACGTAAGAAACAATTCTATTGTATGTTTTATTAACAAGATACGCGCCCAAAAATAACGGGCAAGCACTCAGATCCGGAGCCCTAATATTTATTTGAAATGAATTTTCGAAGTAAGTCCCTAGTATGTAATCGATAGGGAGCGAGGGTAGTGATGATAAATAAGCAATTCTCACAACGGGCGTTGATTACTAGCAAGCAAAGCCAATGCTACATTAGGTGCGTACACATCATCCACCGGAAGCAGCATTTATCTCTCTCTCTCTCTCTCTCTCTCTCTCGGCGGAGTTTGCCAGACTTGCTGGCCTTGATCTTACCAGCGAGTGAACGTCGGCAGCTTGTCACCCACCCTCCTTCTCCCCGTCCTAGCAAGTAGAAAGTAGTTCCTAGTTTCTGGGATTCGCGTGCCTCTCCCGACTTACGTCTTTCTAACCCTTACCGACACGATGATCGGGCGAAAAAAAGGGAAGGTGCGGAGAGGCAGGTGGTGCAAAGCGAGAGAGAGAGAGAGAGAGAGAGAGAGATTAATTTCTAATTGAGATTTCTAGCAGAACGGAGAGTTTTGTTCGCTCGATCGCTAAGGGAATAACGAAGCAGCCGTGCAACATTCGACGCGCTTTTTCCCTCCTTCCGTCATGGCGGCTTTAATCGAGATTCTATTACTTCGATTTTCCGAGTGCTCATTCCAGCGCGTCCCCTACGTGTTTCGATCTTAACGATTCTTCCTCGGTATACGATCGATCAGCATTCCTGGTCGCCGAGTCGTAACTGTGGAAATCGTAAATCAGAAGCCATCAGCCAGGTGAGCTTTAAGGGTGAGCTTTAAGGGTGAGCTTTAAGGGTGAGCTTTAAAAGTGAGGAGCCTGTGCTTAGACCATTCGAAGTAGACGAGCGAACGCTAAAGCCGGAAGTAATGTCCGAGAGGCGTGTAAAAAAAACCGAGCGAGGACACTACTGCTGCTGCCCGAAATCCTTGTGCTCGTAAATATAGAAATCGGATTAAAAAGTTATGACTGGCATCGAAAGTCGAAAATAGGAGCAAGTGCAGCAATTTTCTAAAATCCCTCTGGCCGATTAGTAATTATCTCGGCAGCTGGGCAGCACTTGCCCGGCCTGTGGGAGCGCCCACACTTGCTTGCCGGGGTGCCGATGGGCAAGGGGTCTCGGCGGTTCCATCCAGAATAATGCCGTCGAGTGGATGCGATGCCAGAACCCATCGAAAGTCGACACGGCAAAACCGACACGCCCCCGGATCTCCGGGCGGGTAACGCGATATTCCGCGAGGGCTCCCCGATTATTTATACGCGGGGGTTTCCTGCCGGCCGGCAGTGGCACTCCTCCTCGGCTGGCCAGCAGCTGCCGGCGCTCCCCGCGGCTCCAGGATCAGCCTCCCCCCGAGCCCCGTTCCGCTACTCTGGCCACCTCCCCAAACTCCTCGGCCTGCATTAGCGGCCCGCTCTAATGGCATTTTAATTAAAGCCCAGCGCGTAGTCCTCCCCGTCGCCGCTTTAGAGGGACGACGCGCAGCTCGAGTAGAAAGGATTGGCCCCAGGCTCGACAGCCTCTACTACCCGAGGGTATTTGCGACGAGAGTCTTTTCCGACAGGAGCCTTATCATCGCCATTGGCAGCCGGGCTCGTGGTGTATACACCGGCCTCGACATTAAATTCCAGCGGATGCTTGGCGCTGTGCGTTTGCCTCCGCGTTTTGCCAAATAAACGATCCCCCGAACTGAGCCCCAAAGTTTCGATAAGCCGCGTCGTCGTCTTATAAATTCATACTGCTATGGCTTGGTAAAAGTGAGTCAAAGCTGGTTTTTTTCTCTTCCTTTTTCTGCGCACCTGCCATGTAGACGTTTCTCGAAGGAGAAAACATTTCCTAGCATTGGATCTCCACCCTATCTTTTTTTCATCTTCACCCGACCTCTAGTACTTATTTTAGAGTAACGTTTATATACAAAATCGACTATATTTCTACTTGTTCGCTGTTCCCTCTCTATCGCGTACTAAACAACATTATTTTATTATCTACGCATCATTAAAGTAATTCAAAAATCTTCAAGAACATTCCCTCGGATCTTTCAATCATAAAATACAATCAAAACTATCTTGCTATGATCCGAAATGAGCATATTATATTATTATTATCCTTATTATCCTTATTAGTGTCATTACTTTATTATCGTTCTTGTTATGGTTAGAGTTATTACAATAGTTTTTGCTCGCATTATTGATACAGTTTTTAATTTTATTTTATAACGATTTCTCAATTATTCTAACATTTTTATAAAGTCAACGATATTAAAAATTCATTAGAGCACGTCTATAGACGACATCGACTGTTCTTGGGTCTCAATGCACACGAACGATGTTCTCGTGGTACCTCAAAATGCTTAAATCCCTGAACCGTAAATGTTAATTCTTCAATTTCTCTCTCTCTCTCTCTCTCTCTCTCTCTTCTATCTATCAGTCGCTCGTTATTTTGTTTTCGGAAGTGAGTCACTGGAGAACTACCGGGGGAAATGTTTGACTTTATAGCCTCATTTACCAAACAAGAACAATCCACATTAAACACTTTCTCTCCATAATAAAAAAAAAAAAATCAAATAAAGATGCGCACGATTTTGCGTAATTTTTGACAATGAATCTATCTTTTTTGTACCCGGCTTACGCTAGTACGTCGTCACGTATGAATTGATTTTTTTATGATTGTTTCGTTGATAATCCATCAAACCATAACATTAATCAAATTTTGGAGTTATCAAACTACAATAGGGGCTCTTCAATATTTTTTTTACTTTTAAATTGCTGCTATTTAATGAGTTAAACAGTATAATAAAAAACTTGCATTATTACAAGTGAAATCTGTAACTCTAAGTGTACGATTAAATTATTGACGTGATTGGTACTTATTGCGATGTTATTTAATAATAGGTAGTTGAAAACAATTATA
Organism: Kradibia gibbosae; assembly: GCA_018907135.1. Classification (NCBI taxonomy): domain Eukaryota; kingdom Metazoa; phylum Arthropoda; class Insecta; order Hymenoptera; family Agaonidae; genus Kradibia; species Kradibia gibbosae. The sequence goes on along the minus strand of JACCHX010000001.1, from coordinate 14,198,548 downwards.
ATAATCAGCATTAGGATATTATGAATTAAACTTTTAAGACCCTCAAATAATTTATCATTTCTCTTCTACATGTATTCGTAACGTAGGATCGTAAATCTCAGGAATTTTGCTGGATTATTTATTTGGAGGAATCGTGGAGTTTCCATACATCACAACTCGTCTGAAAATGCTTGACTAACAGGACTACTTAGCCAAATACCTTCTATTCCTTATCGTCAATTCTTAAACAATCACCAGAGCTTGTAGTAATAAATAAAGCCAAAATAAAAAAAATACCACCTTTAGAATGTAAAATTGAAAAAAGTACCAGGAGGATTACACGCGTGAAGCACAATAAATATAAAGCTAATGAAGATTCCATGGGTTTTCCTGTTTACACGGGAATACCCAGCAGCTACCTTAATGAGGTGGCTAGTCTCAGAAGCACTTCCTCTATCGACTTCCTAACAAAAATTTCTCTTGCCTGAGTGCGCACGTGAACATCGGCACCGCAACGGAGCTCTGACGGGGACGCGAAGGCGCGCCATTGTGTTCGGGACAGGTGAGATCGCGTTCCCGGATATTATCGCCGTTCTAACGGTGGCGCACTTTTTTTCATAAGAAATATTAATATTTTATCAACGGTATCTACTTCAACTGTATTTATATTCGTCTTACAGGATCGCTCTTCTCGCTTCTTCGAAGTGGAATAACAGATCAACATTGAACGAAAATATAACAAAATCAACGAGCAATGTGATTTTTTGAAATATCCTTAGGAAAATCTGTCAATATTCGTGCTTTTGCATTATCATTAGTACACTAATTCATTGGGTATTTTTAATAATGTTAGGTAAGCTACAAGATAAATCAATTTTTAAGATTAAATTTGCCCTTGCAATTGTTAATTATCCTGTCGAAAAATTAAATGCGATGCTTCACGCTATTAAAAACAAATTGCCAACGCATTTTTCTTGACGAATCAAATTTGAAGCCAGACATTTGAAGCAATACACGCTTGCGTTATTTGTGACAAATATGGCAACCGATTGAGCTCTTGCATATTTGGACGAGCTTAGAACGACTCCTCTTCGCATTCGTACACAATTAAAGTAGCGACCGTAAAAGAAAGAAAAAGCATCTCGCACAGAAGAAAAGTCGCACCAGGTATCTGGTTAAAGAAAAAGCGTCGACGTGTTTGTACTGAAAATGTTTAATTTCGCTTGGAAATATGAATACAAGCTCACGCCTGGCTCGACATGCATCTGGAGCAATTAGAATTTTAATGATTCCCATCTGCATAATGGCAATTCTATTCAACAACTCTGTTTCCCCTCCGACTCATCTTCCTACTCGCTACAGGTCGATTTCTTCGTTGCTTTATAATACAAAAATAAACTATCCATTTACTTTTAATGCTTTTACCGATCCTGCAAATTAAATAAGTAATATATCACTAGATTTGCGATTAAAATTTGCAATACTTAATAAACTGCTTAATAAAATAATGGCACAAGACTTATGTAAATTTGTAATTAATCTTTTAAACATTGAATACTCTGTACTTTGAATTCGATTACATTTTTATTTCATTGTGAATTAATTTACGATCTAATTACGGAATGAGATTATAATTATTTATCGTTGCACACAACAAATATCGTGAAACTGATAACAAAAATCTTCTCCCATTCTTTTTTTTTTTTTTTTTGACTTTGAAAAATTAGAATTTATAAACGTTTGTTGCAATAAAAGCCAATTGTCGGAACTTATTGTAAGAAACGAAATGGAAACAGTCGTCAACCATAGTTTAACAACGTTTTCTAAGTATCGTTTGCCAGAATCAATGTGACATTTTATAATTATCGTAATCGATGCAGACAGGGCCAAAGTGAGTTCTTGTGAATTCAAATGGCCACCGGAATTCAAGCGATTCGCAATTATTCGCAACGAGTTCAGAACGAGATGATAGACAGTACCTTTTACGCTGAATGCAAGTGTCCGTTTTACAAAATGGGGAAGGTGGACACGTTGCAGTTTTACTTAGATGGTTTCAAACGACTATTTTACTCAAAACTATTAAACATGATGTCATTTTAAAATTACAAAAATAGGCCTAGCGTATTAAAACATTTACATCATCGTGGCATTCTAAATGCTTTGTTACGTGTGCACGAATTACGTAAAATATAAAAATGACGTGGCTCATTCGGATTATTGAGAATTTATATACACAAGTTTTTAAAGTATACAAGTTAGTACACAAAAACTTGGAATTCAATCATTCTACAATCGAGCAAACTTTTATAGGATATAACATCAAGTTGAGTGACTTATAAATTGAATTGTAAATTCAAGCTCGATAATATATATATATTCATAAATATCTAACAATAATATAGCTAATAATTTGATTCCATCTGTTATTGGTACTGAGTTCTTTGGAATCAGTGGAGTCAGTTTAGTGCAAATTTTCTATCGTACAATTCAGAGACAAATATATAGGACTAGGGTAATTCTATTCTTGAAACTGATATTATTGGTGAGCTATTTAAATCAGGTTAACGATATTTTCAGAGCTATCGATATGTTCATAAAGCAATTCACATCGTATATCGCGTTATGTTCTTTCCCTAGCTTTTCTCTAAGCTGACTTTCCCTCCGTTCGCGCCCAAACGGATTCGCAGAAGAAATACGAGACAGAATGTGCAGGGAAGAAGGCCTGGCGTTTTATTAGGTACGTAAGCGCTCCGTTGGGAAAACGCAAATTCCATTGTCATGTTGGCACTGCTAGAAGAAGAACTGGAGGATACGCGCGCAGCACATTTGATTTCCCACAGTGTGTAGAGGAAAAAAGGTTGAGGTAAAAATACAAAGGCGCGTGCGAAAATTTTTCCGTTTAGGCGATGTACGACGCATTCGTCTTACAAAGTAGACTTTAAAAGCTGTCGACCCGTAAATTCCAAATGAGAGCATATAATCGGGCGTTGGCGACTGGCTCCCCTTTCGGAAATCCGGTAAAGGCTCTGCGCTCCTTCGTCCGCGCTGCTCTCCTTAATATTTTCATTATGCACGAGGGGCTTTCGAGACTATCGGTATTAAGACATTTCGCTTGTACAAGTGTAAGAGGGTGGCTCGAAAACACCAGGGAATGAGAGAGAGAGAGAGAGAGAGAGAGAGAGAGAGGCAAGAGAATGAGAAATGATGAAGAAGCTACCGACAGACGGATACAATGTGATTCCCGATCCTCGTAGAATTAGTTTGGGTGTAGTAAATTTATAATTGGTAATAATGGACTGTGAGTTTCTGAGTTTCTCAACCATAGTCATATAGCTCAACATTATTATCACATTGTTTTACATAAGAAAGTTGATTAATTCATTTAAATGGAAAAAATTAAACTGTGAGAACCTTTATATTATTCAAGAACAGATAATGTAGTATATTTGTCGGAAAAGATGAAATTCAATATTATATAATACAAAAGTTATGGTAACAAGTCAAATATTTACTTATTAAATTTAAACAGATCAATCTAAAAGTATTAGTATTTTATTAACATGCTTACACAAGTAATTACTTGTAAAACAAATAAATACTCGTATTTATATATTCCTATTTTTGTACAACCTTAAATATGATATTTATAAACTGAAATCATAAAAATGTTAACATACTTGTAAGTAGAGCGCTTAAATCAAAGAAATCTCTTGATTAATTTTACTATGCAATGGTAAGAGAAACCGACTATGTATTTATATAAGACTGTATTTTCACTTAGACCAATTTATAAAAAATTTGAATTAAATTTCTCTTTTATTCATAACAGTATATTATTGGTCGTTATTAATAAATCGATACGATGAATTATTAATTTACAATAAAAATTTCTCTTTAAATGATACATAATATATTTTAATGGCTTAATATTAGTGCAAAACATATACATCGTTAAATCTTGCGATTGTTTTAAGAACACGCATGTATAAAAAATTAAAAAACAAAAAAAATTGAAGCCTAAAATTTATATTCTAAAATTATACATTAAGTAGGTATAACTGTTTGCCAATACTTGCATGCAAAAATTCAAAATAAATCTTAACGAAATAAAAAAAAAAAAAAAATTAGTAACTTTCTTAAATTCTTTCTTGAATTAATTTTTTCTTACTACTTCAAACAAATAAAGTTAATTAAATGTAATTAAATTTAATTATTAAAATATTCTTAATTTAATTGATAAAGTTCCAACTTGCTCATGTACAATTATGTATTTTCTCACGCCAAGTGTATACAATGGTGTTTATTGACATGTATTATTCATATTACCTCTTTGATTAACTCAAAACTAGATGTTTCATCTACCTTATTGTTAAATTCATAATTCACTAATAAAAATACCTTTAGATATTAAAACGTTATAATTTATGAGAAAGAAATACACTTTTATCAATTTTTTTACGAATAATTTATTGAAACAACAAAACTTATTTAAGAAATAAAGGATTAATGTATAGTTCTTTTTTTATTTAAGTAAAATATTTGAGCTCGTTAAATATTTGAAAAAATAAAGCTCGATTAATTTACTTTAATATAATACTTGATTGAGATTGAATAATAAAAAACGTATTTTTTTTATGAAAACATAAATAACGACAATTTATGAATCCTTGGTAAGAGCTAAATATTATAAATGCCAGTATGATGTGAACTAAATGCGGATTCTGCATTTTTTATCTATTAATCAAATCGAAATTACGTTTTATATTTAAAGCCAAATGAAAACTTATCACAACAAATACCTGGAATTATAGAATAAAATGTAAATATAGGCTTAGTAAACCTACAGTAAATCGAAATAAATCTCTACATAGGAATGCAACTTTAAACGACAACGAGGTAATATTATTGTTTGCCCGAAATTCCAGAATTCATTCAAGACCTTTACGAAGCGTCAATATATGGGCAAAAGAATTTCCATCCTCCCTCGCCCTACTGGCAAGAGTATTAGACAAACGCCATGAAGTTAATTAATTGCAATAAGACTAGCCTCAAAGAGGGCCGACCTTCACTCATCCTCGAATGTCGGCTTTTAAAAAAGGACCAGTCCCGACATTTGTATGTTAGTGGGGCAAGAGGCTTCGGTCCCGTCTTACGGGTTTTTCGGGCCCCATTGATCGCCGCATTGAACGAAAATGGAAAGAACCGGAGGGACTGCAACCTAGCGAATTCTCTAACTTAACAGGATCCGCGACCTCCCCGGTTAACTTCTTGCAGTCACGCCGATCGGTTTCGCATCTCTTTCTCACAAGGCCAGGATCTGGTTATGCCTGCGAGGGGCGATTTTTCGACGGCTGCACATTTGGATTCGCAGCCTAGCGCTATTATTCTTAGCGCAGCCGTCCGTTCTTGGCGAGGGTCACTGGATTGGGGGGGGGGGGCCATATGCAATTGACATTGTTTCAAGCAAGGAAAGATACGACATATGAAATTTCTGTTTTCACAGCTACGCTTCCCACACAATTATGGGAAGCGCTGCTCTCTTTGAAGTAAAAGGGAATATAATTGATGCGTGCAGTGATACGAGACGAAAGCTAATATACCGACTTCGTTCATTCGCAGTCAATTTAAAATGCTTCAAACTGGCCATCAACGATTATTATAAATACGCTCAAAGTGTGTATATATTTCTTTTTTAGAAAATTTTCATAAATTTAATGGGATTTCGACTATATTAACGAAGTGTTTGTGCATAATACGTAAGTTGTTTGCGTGACTAATTGTTCGTTTAGAGTAACAAACGACGAAAGTAAATTGTTAGACATAACAAGCTTTTACTCACTCACATTCCATCCAAATTTCGACTTATTCGAATTCATACAATAAGCGCAAGCAATTGTTTTTAATTATGCTCCTGCAGGGGATATGTCAACTAGCATTTAATTTTTTGTCGTGCCCACCACGAATTAACATAATTGAATTATATTTCAAACTCGATGATTCAATGTTGTATGTAAAAAAAAAGTACTCCTACTTATTCTAATTATATAAAATTCCATTCCATGCATTCGATGCAGAGCCAATATTTCGCAAGATTTGTCCACGGCAACATTAGCGCGATCAAGTTGTTTTTTTTTGTTTTTTTTCTTCTTCTTTCTAGAGTAATTTGAGCATCAATTTAATCTCATCCAGTTCTAGGAAAGAAATTCATTCCTTGTGTCTTATTTAGTTAGTAGCATACTCTAAATCACTTGTCTAATTGAAGAGCACTTTATCAGTAATCGTTGTCATTCCCAGTAATTTGCTCGAGCAATTGTGTAACATGTGCATAAGCATGCTAAAAAAAAATACGCGGTTACATATGTACCGATCCTCGTAATATATATACTCTTCTTATAAATGCGATTCGACTAAGGCTCCGGAGAATCATATGCAACATTTGATTCATAAATGCAACTTTACATTATCTATAATCACTCGACTCAATGGGCATTGCAACGAGATCTGTTACGCGAGTTTCATTATCATAATTTTTAAGATAATACAGTCGACGACTTACCAGTACTCAATTACTACACTTTTTTCATGGAACGACGTCTTAGAGTTATAAATGATAAAATTGGAGAAGAGTGGCTTACCTGAAAAAAAGAAAAGAAAAAAACTGTATAACAATTTGCATGTAAATTGTGTTAATAGTGAATTTATGATATAACAGCGGTCATTTTAGGACAACAGTCTATATGTAAATGTAATTAAATGTAAGTAATATTTCTATGAAACAAATACCTTCGTGCCCTCTCTGAACATTACAAAGCGCGAATTATTCCGAACAGAGGTTTGTTTTAATTGAAGAATGCCATTACTATTCAATGTAAAGCGTATATTAAAGGTTAAAGTATTCATTAGTAGAAACGGGGATAGAGGCGGAGCCGAATTTTCCCACCGAGTTACCGAGGCTTCGATATTAAGCATTTTACTTTTAACGACGGGCAAGGCAAAATTTCATCGCCTAAGGTCGGCGAGCAAAAAATTGGAAAAATGTACGCGAAAACGTGTACGCCATATGAAGGATAGATAGACAGTAGGGCATGGGGAAGGAGCGAAGGGAGAGAAAGAAAGTTAAACGAGCGCGTCAAATAAACTGGTGAAATGGAGTCGGTTTAATTAAAATGGGAACGACAGATGCTGGCTGGCCTGCCACCACGGATCTGGCGCAGCAGAACAATTAGCATATTTATTAATAAATTCGCATTCATGGCTCACGGGAAGCACGGGCGTCATCGCGAACGAAAAGGCCACGGGAGCGAAAAGGCGAAAAAGGCGTGGGAGGGCGGCCCGAGCGAGCCTGGCATCTGCGCCTGGATGTTTATTTCGATCTTATCCGGCCGGGCACTTGTCGATGCTGGTGCACCCCCCCCCCCGCTTACCGGCACTTCTAGGCCAAATCCCATTTCCGTGCAATTTAACATACCGATGGCTAATCGTAATGGGCGGCGTTCGATTTCTTCGTCTATTCGCCCGTTGGTCTCCCCGCTATAATGTCTCGATGCGATGCGTGCAGTCTTTGAAAAAATGAGGCTCGAAGCCCGCAGAGGACGACGTCAGATCTCAAGGAGGCTCGTCGTCTGCCGGTAGCCTAAGCAAGAGCTATTGGAGCGAGAAGGCGAGTCGGAGGGAGGGCCTCGATAATTAATATTAGATATAGAGGCCGCATTAGAAAGCGCCGCGCGAAACGCACCGGAGATTGTAATAAAACGATGAGTCGACTGCGGGGCAACGGATTATCCCGCGTGACTTTGAGAAGCGACGGCCCGAGTCAATGAGAGAAGCCAAGGATAGGGGGATGCACGCAGCCAGGGGTAGGAGGCTCGGTCTACTGCGTCTACTCCGTCCGAATGGGTTTTCGAGCACCCCGTGCGGGTTATTACGTAGGCAAATAAGGGCGCGCGGGTCGGCTCTCAGGGCCCTCCGCCGTTTAGTAATGGATTAAGCCGCTGATCGACGACCGGCAGCTGCTCTCGCCCAGCGATTCCCTTCACGATGAAACGATTAATAATCGAGCCGGCGTCTATTAACTTTGGCCCTCTCCTCGACGCCGGCTCGTCATTATTGGCTCTGCGCGCGAGGCTCTCCTCCGGCTTCCCGAGGTCGCGGCTTTTGCATTCGGCTTCGGCATTGACGCGATCCAACTGCAAAACGCTGCACAAGCCAGCGACGCTCGCTTTATCCGATTCTTGAAAGGAGTTGAATTTAGAATGCGGCGGCTCTGAGCCATCGAGCCGAGTCCTGCTCCCGATAAAGCAATGAGGCTTCTGCAGTGCGATCATTGGCGCGAGCGTGATTTTAAAAAAGGCCATTGGAAAAATCGACGGAGCCCGAGGCCTCGCAAAAAACAAAGCTCCGATGTGTTTACCTATGGCCGCCTAAGGGAAAAAAAGGTTTGCTGCCTAAGGAAGCGAAGGCTCATAGGAGCCGTTGAACACGTGCCATTTTAATGAAACTGGTGGAGGCACGTCCACGCTTATTTTAACAAGCGACGTCTGAGCAAATAAAGCTGCGATCGGACGGGGGCAATGCCAAGTCCCAGTGAGCAATGCAGCGGCTCCAAACGCATATACTCTCTTACAGTTTCGAGAATAGGATAATCGCACACTACGCGACATACGATCGCTGCGCGATAAGTACTGCGGGGAGGGGAGAGAAAGGGAAAGAAGGACAGATAGCGAAAGAGGGGGCGGAGGAGAGATCCGCATAAGTATTGGATTACAAAAACAAAAACTCTCCGCGTGGTTTACCGATGCCATCATCTGTATGCATGAAAAATCGAAAGGGTCACGTGCCGGAGGTTGGACAAGTTTTGAAAATGTCGGAAGAGAGAGAAGTTCATCAGTCAAGTTTCATTATTCGGCTTTCATGATTCGCTTGCCGATGCGCGTCACGACTTAACTCGAGTGATAGAACACGAGAGAACAAAACAACTTCCAGGTCGGCTTCGTATTGTAATGCGCCACCGGCAATGCCGATGGGTTGCTTCAATTACGGCAGCAAGAAGTAGGCACCGACCGGAAATCCATCGCTTACGTGAACTTCGCCTTACGGTTTTGTCACATGTGCAGAGTAGTTTATTCGCAAATATCTCGAGCTTGATTCCCAAGCGGCTAATGTTGAGAAATTAAACACTACGTGATCCTTTAGTAAGCGAAAAAATTAATTATAACTTACAAAGCTGCGTGCATTCGAAAATTCTGAAAACTTTGTAACGCGAATCCCAAAATAATAATAAAATTGTCGAAATACTATCTATGCCGGAATTTTTATTTCATACAGTCTTACAAATTCAATATAATACATTTAAGATCCCCTTATAGCTAACAATTGTAAAATCCTATAAATTAAAATATTTGTCTTATAAGATAGTTATAAAAAACAATATATATATATATATATATATATATATATATACGTATATATGTATGTATGTGTGTGTGTGTATACGTATTATGGAAAAAAAACTTTTTTTATACATATTTGGATGTCTTATGCTTCATAAATAAAGCTATTATTAATTCAAGGAAATTTGTAATCAACTTTCTATTGAGATTATTCGTTTTTCGTTTTAGAAAATGTACATTGAATATGAATCTTTGAAAGTCAGAGTACAACATAAATAACATCTTTCAAATATAATTATATCAGCCGCAAGGTTTACTGGAAAATAGAAACCGGTAAACTTACAGTACAGTAAATATTTATAAAAACAAGATAATTCTTTATTTATATAAATTTGATTTTATTTTAATGAGTGACTGATAATTGGGGTTGTAATTAAAATTGATTTGATAAGGATAACAATTTTTATAAAAAAAAAAAATTGTAAAAATGTTAATTGCCTTGTATTATAATAAAGTAACCATAAAAAATATAATGTTATTAAATTGAAGCTGCAATAGTTTCAAATATTTCAAAACATTTTTTAAGAATGTGCTCAACCATTCAGAGTTATTATAAGACAATAAAAAAATCCAATATTTAATGAATCGTTTTTAAAACCCAAACATCCATAACAACTAGGTTTATGCTTGGATTCGTTTACCGTGACCAAAATACACATGTTGAAGAGAAACGAGAAAATAATGTGTACGAATCTTTTTACGTCAAGAGAAACTTCGTCCTATGGTTTTCAGCTTCGGTTGGTAGTTTGTTGTATTCTCACAGAGCCCTCGATAAAACTGCATTAGTGCTTTCTCATCTGATAAATTGGTAATAAGGAGCTGTACTTAAAAATTACAGGAGGCCATTAATTTATGGATGCTTTAAGATAACTGCTTAATCCGAGGATAAATCAAATTTCTTCCAATATCCAAACAAGGGGGATGCTCGATTATAATAACGTTCAAACCAAAATGAAACTTCCATATTCCTCGTGCCCCTGAAAGCAATGCCTGATGATGCTCCGATGAGATTTAGGACGTGAAACGCTCTTACGGGATGGATTATTCGTGTTCGGGAGGCCGAGCTGCCAAAGAAAACGTCGAATCGCGAGTAGGCGAATGACGAATGCGAGCCGAGGAATCAGAGGAGGAGTAGTTTTTTGCCGGGCCCTAGGAAGGAGGGCTCGTTCTCGAGACTCGCTACCTCGCATTGGAGTGCTCTCCTCTGAGAGAGGGCCTGTGTGCACGTGCATAAAAAGCAGGCGGACACGCAGGGGGGGTCCCATTGTCGCGTCTCGAGCTAAGAAAGCGCATCGCTCCGATGGGCAGCTGCTGCGGCTTCCATCCCGGTAATATCGAGCGCTCGGCTAATGGGGCCGCGGCGCACGTGTTCGTTCGTCCTCGCCGAGGGTCTTCCCGGGCTGGACGGGCCTCGGGCTCCGGCCGTATTCTCGAGAGCTCTCCGGCTTGGCCGGCCAAAGGCTAAATAATCTTCTGCGGCCGACTCGCAGTCGCGTTGCTTTTTTTCAATGCGGACGACGATATTGTAGTTCGAGTGATAAAGTGCGGAGCCCTCGGCTCCGGGGCAACCTCCTCTCCCTCCTCCTCCAGCCCGGGAGCTCGTCAAACCCATTGAATGGCCAGTCGTCGCTTATTGCAAGGCGGGGGGTTTTTTTTTTTGTTTTTTAACAATTAACAACAAAGTCATCGAGGGGAGAATGAATCAGCGTGATGCTTTAGAGAAGCAATTCCCTTTTTGAAAGTAACAGTCGCACTCGTCTGGGTCGGGAATTCAAATAAATGGCGGGCCACTGCTTTGCTTTTAGCTAAATTGCTCAAAATCATGCGCAATGCCGGGACGAGGCTCGCAATTTTAATTACAACGGATGACTACTTTTTATACCAATCGAACGAATTTCAGCAGCCGACTTATTCGCTCTGCCGTTGATCAGCTAACGTGTGCATAATTTTAAATACATACAGGGGGGATTTGACGCGAAAATTATATTAATTTTAACGCCAAGTGTTTCTCCTCTGTGAAATAACGTACACGGGAGGCAATGCTCCCGTTCGTTCCCGTTGCGTGTTCTATTATCTCGATATTATTTTTAATTTGCCATTGTTAAAAAGTTATTTTATCGGTTAATAAATACAAGCTGCCATGGCTAATAATGTTAATGCAATATATGTATTAGGGAATTAAAAGGAGGCACGTTAAATCATCGGAGCTCTCGCGCTAATAACAGCCGGCAGAATAAGCAAATTTACAAATAATTGGCAAGGCTCTATTCCCTAAGAAATGCAACGAGTGCAATTAGCATATGAAAGCACCCTTGGCTTAGTTAATCACTGGCTTGGATTTCGAAATGCTCTCACATTCGCGGCACACGCCACGCGGAGGACGTAAGGATATTGAGCGCCGAGCCGCTGAAACAATTCCATTGATTGGCCGGCGTTGAATAAATGTCGGTCGAAAGCAAGTAATTCTAACGAGCGTGAATGATTGTCCCCCGGCCACTCGGACGTCGAGAGCCAAGGGTCAGGGGCATTAACGGCGAATAGGATGGTGCACGCGTCGTTAAGGTTGGCGCGATCGCCGCAGTTATTCTTTTTCTCCTAATGGGAAGGGCAGCTGGGAGGGGAGTGCGTGGAGAGTGGGCTAGAAGCCCATTGGGATTCGAGCCCCGGTACAAGTAAAACCAGCAGTGGCCATTAGCATAAGCGCAATTAATCGTATAATCAACTCGATCACTTTCGATTCCGCGGCTGCTCTCACGTAAGCCGGGCTGGCGAAGGACGCAAGACCGGAAGCCGAAGAGGCGTGTGAGCATTGGGCCGAATGCAAAGGAGCCTCCTTGGCAAAACTCTTGGCAAAACCCTTGGCGAAAGCGCTGTGGAATGTCGAGAAGTCGGACGGCGGCGAGGGGAAAAAGGGTTGCACGGCGGCACGCCGTCGACGGGCGGCCGAGAGGCGAGATGGAGAAAGTTGGAGGGAGGTGGAAGGCCCTCGCCAAAAGAAGAGCCATTCACGCGTCTCCGACGTACGGATGGAAGGGCAGTGGTGGAAGACTCATCGAGTCGCGATTGACAATCGGCAGGGGGCAACGCCGTTTCCGGGGCCAATTAATCTAATTAGGGCCGCACTCGTCGCTCGCTCGCATTTAGAATGGGGTCATCGGTGTCGGCCCGTAGGTTTCGATCGTTGTCCCGGTGGTCGAGATTATGATAGGTGCGCTAGTTACCTATCGATTCCTGGAAGTCCTGGCTTTGAACGCGCCAAAAGGAGACTACTGCGTTCGCTTAACGACGAGACGTGAAAAACATCGCTCACTCGGCCTCTCCTACGGATGACTGAACTCCGGCTATGATAAAACGCGCTTTTGCTCGATACACGGAAAATTAGCGGCCATTACGAGATAGACGGGTTGTTCACCTCCCAGCGTTCCGGGCAAGTAAAAAAGCTCCACTTACTGTCACCGCTACGAGCTTCGGGGATAGAAACTCGTTTTCAGTGCGTAAACAAATGCCGATTTCTCACATGATTCGTGTCAACGAAGGTGGACTCGGTGCGCGGATGTCCTGTGGCTTATCGAGTTCACCGCTCGAAACACCAAACCGAACGCGAGCCGTGGGGGGAAAAAAATTGAATTGTCGAGGATCGGAAGAGCCGAGGAGGGGAGCGGATGTTTTCAAACATTGAAAAAACGGTCCTGCACAGACTAATCGAGAGTGCGATAAGCGTCCTCGGGTCAAATACAATAGCTTAGAAAATTACGTAATAACGTCGTCGGCGCTTCGGCCGAGGTCCGGCTCCAGGATAAGGATCTGGCTCGCAAAACAAGAGCAATGGGCTCATTAACGGGGCGTAAAAGGTCTCACGCGCTATACATGCAATAATCGCCCGTGTCGAATGTTTACAATAACTATCCGGTCGCAGATTTATCGATCGGAGGAGGGTTGATCCGAAGGGCAGCATCTCCTCCCCCGATCAGTGGCCGGGATTTTGACGTTGGACCCGGGACCCCAAAGATCCCCCGATAATGAAACGAAAGCGATACCCGACCATTGACATACCCCCATAAAATCGTTAAGCGTGACATTTACTGGTAGTGGGAGCCTCGACGCCCCGCACTTTACGAGCCCGGCGTAAGGTGCCGCCGCTCGATTATGGAGTGGCAAAGTCGGGGCGGAGGCGCATCTGGCGCAAATGTCGCCTCGTTTGTCTGAGAGCGGGCGGCCGATGGGGCGAGCTCGTGGGGCGGGCGGGGAGGGGAGGGGCCGCTCTCCTTTCCCCCGCCCCCCTCGGCTTCAGAGGCGACGGCCGACATTCCACGGATTCGCCGCGGCTTTTTTCTCCGCCACTTCGACCGTCATCTGGCTGCGGTAAGATCTACTTCCCCCCCGCTAGTCCTGCTGCTCTCTCGGCGCAGATCGCGCGAACGCACCCAAGTACTCGAGAGCGTCGGTGGCGCTGGCGATGGCAGGCTCTCTCTACCTTATGGGACGGACCCTCGATGGAATAATAGAGTGCGACGGCGGCGGCGGGGGCGGAGGACGCCCGCATAGGATAGGAGCTGGGACCGGAAGTCCCTCCTTGACCCGTCACTCGTGCGCCCTTTTCAGCTCGCCCCTCGTCCACCGTAGGACACTTGTTTTTTTCTCTCTATCCCCCTTGGCGATTCTCGCACGCGCCCCTTCGCACACGGGCTTTGCACTTTTCCTCGTATTCGCTTTTCTCGAAATGACCACTTTTGTCTCGCTGCCCTTCCTTTGTCCGGCCTACAGCCGTTCGCTTGTTATGCTTGACCCTCGAGTTAACATTTTACGCGCAAACTTCTTCAATGATAAACCCCCAAGAATGCCTCTATCTCTCTCTCTCTCCCTCCCATTTTCTTTTCCACCAATGCTCTGACTCAATTCTACGACCATTCGAGTCCTTTACGAGGACCTCTTTTATTGTAAACAAGAATTTACAACTAAAAATAAGCGAGGGTGCATTGTTAATTTATTGGTCATATTTTTACGTGCAAACAAATAATCATTTTTTTTTTTTTGACTAACCGATTAATGTTCCTTTCTCTTCAGAAATTAACAACCGTTTCTCTACTCAATATTTTGTAATTTTGTGTACAAAAAAATCACTGAATATTCAATATAATGGTGGAGTAATAGTTTATGCGTATTTATCATTTGCAAAACAATGCTATAACAAATTACATAAACATATTTTTATATATATATATATATATATATATATATAATTTATTGCACGCGCGCGTACTTACGTGCATGCATGCTTTAATTATAAATTGAATCCCGGATCTGCTTTATTTGCTGTCCTTCAAAAAGTACAAAAAATTTTGTTGACAAATGTCTTTTTATTGAAAAATGAACAAAATGTTGTAATGTTCCGTTTTTTATTCTTTTTGGTCATGAGCTATTAATTTTTAAATTCTATCAATATTAATGGAATACATTAAACGAAATTAGAAGCAAAAGTGGTAAGCGCAATTGTCATCGCTAAATTTGTACCTGTTTCAAAGAATTTTTATTTTTCATAATTAATCGGCTTTAAGATGACTGTAATATAATAATATATATAAACATGCCAGAATTTTTAAATTCAGTTATCCACGCCGTAATGAGGACTGCAATTAGCCATTGATTACCGATTAGTGTTGAAGACAATGTGATATTATCAACTCAGGTATAGAATTTTCCTAAAGTAGCAGCTTAACATGGATAGGGGCTATTATTGCCAGTATTAAGGTAAACCTACAAGTAACGAACAGCACTAGACTTAACATTTGAAGAAAAAAATACACTTGATCTGACAATAAACAAAACCATTAGCATTAGTTTAATTTTATCAATATTAACGTCACTAAAACACATTCGGGTTCTATATTATTGGCTTTACCTTGTTTGCTTACTGCCTAACTCTGATAGTTAATATCCAGGCTATGTAATAAAAAGCTCGTTAATTTAAGTAAAACTCCACCAGCTCGATCGGATATGTTTTGACAAAGATTTATTAACTTGAATTAAGTGCAAAACATTACCGTGCGTACAAGTTGTTCGGAATGAAGAGAATGATTTATTTGAATTTCATATTAAACTTTCACTCTTCGCATTCAGGGAAATGAACTTATCATTTTTTATTATGTAATTGTCAGCTGATACAGTAATATTTCATATTTTTGTATAATATATACAATAGTAAGGTTTTCTTTTTACATTACATTAAATATTTACATGGGAATGAACTTATATTTTTAAAAATTCAACTTCGTCGCTTATTTATTTTCAGTAAAAACAATATATTAATACAGTTATTAAATATTTTTTTACACGAGTAGTCAGTTTCGTTAAATATATTAATAGGAACAAAGTTACAAAATCTATACGAGTTACGTTTATAATTAATGTATTGTAATTTTTTTATGCCAAAATATTAAAATTATTAATCACAACACTGCCCATATGTAAAACGAGTGGTTAACATTCAAGAAAATAGAAAAAAAAAAAATAATTTGCCATTGTGCAATATACATTTTATCTAGTCACGTTCTGACATTCAGATTTCTGGGCGCTGCCAACTAATACAAATGTCACGTTTTCAAATATAATTCAAATATATTCTCCACTTGTACGTGTTTATGTATATATATTTGTAGAACATTCAGAAAAAGTTGTCATTTATCTTTATTTTTGTTTATAAAGCGATGGCTTTGCGGGGGTGACTGGAACAAATAATGCCAATGGAAAAGGTTGTGGATGTCCAGACGAGACGAGACAAGACTATCATAAGCAGCAGACAAACGTAATAATAGAGAATCATGCCCAGGAATGCTAATAAAGTCCTCGGGCTTTAAGTAGTCTGAAGAGACCTTTGGGAGCGGGTCGCACGATTTTGTCAGCACCAAATGAGCGATATTCCCTTTTTTCATGTTTTACTTTTGTATATGTAGGGTGCTTATATATTCGGTCTCCCCTTCTTTCTCCCTCCCTCTCTCACTCTCTCTCTCTCTCTCTCTCTCTTTTATTTCGGAACGCGCAATTACGCATAATACGGTTTAATAATAAAAAAAACTTTTTGTTATCACTGTACTTTAAATTTACATTTTAATGTATAAAGATATTGGGTGAAAGATTTCATTTATCGCACACGAAATAATTAAAATAATTTTAACACTGCAATAGTTTTTTATAAAAACTAATAATTAAATATTTTAACACTCGCTTTATTCTTTTTTCAAGTCTTTTTTGCGTAGAAAAATTTCAGTAGGATCTTATGAATTATGCATTCTATTACTTCTCATTTATACGACTATTATTACTAATACTGATTTACTTCAAACACAAATAAATGATAATCTTCAATGACCGTATGGTATGATGCTAAACAAATGCCTATAAATTGGAAAGGGTGACGTAAAAAACGACTGTTAATTAATAGATTAATAACAGCACATTTTCAAATTGTTACTGTTTCAATGAATTATCATTGAATCAAAGAGCTGCAATGCATTGTACTACGACAGATTGATTTAACAATTGAATCGTTATGTTTTAATATTTCACTCGTCATAAATGTAAGAAATAATAATCAACACATTCTGATTCGAGAGTCGAAGGAAATTCAGCATAAGATGATTAGCAGATAGGGAAAGCCAAACGATTGCTCCTTTGTCCAAACAGAGTTAGTTAAATGAAGAAAGAAGAAATAGTTCTTGATAGACTGTAGGAATGCCCATAACAACGTTCCTAAGTAGAAATCCAGCTAATCAGACTCGGGAAGCCCTCGTAAAAAGAGCAACAGCAGCAGCAGCAGCAGCCGCAACAGTGAAGCGGAGGCAGAAGCATGAAGGATAAAAAAAGGGCCCTTACGGGACACGACCCTCCTACATAATAGCCGAAGCCATCTTTCTGGAAATTGCTTTAATCGCCTCTCGCGCGGCGAGTGGAATCCGGGGAGGAGAAAAATAAAGGATCGCGATGCCAGGGCAAAACAGTAGCGCTCGATCTAGCGCGGACGGACCTACGACGGGGCGCAAGCGGAGAGGGGGGCGAAGAAAAAGAGCCGGCGAGTAGGAGGAGGAGGAGGAGGAGGAGGAGGAATAAAAAGAGTCATCAGCGCGAGCGGCGGCCATAATCCGTTCTGCTAGCCGGCGCTCCTCCCGCGCCGACACCCCCGAGGCACCCGCCGCCTTAATAATCCACGCACGCAAAAGCAGCCAGTCCTCCTCCCCCGCCCCCCGCGCGCGTACCAGCCGCTTGGGCCAAAGCCAGGGGGCGGCGTTGCCGTGCGCGCCCGGGTAGTTCACCTCCCTGCCAAGCCCCTGCCGCCACCCTCGAGAAATCTCGAGCTCGATCGGCCGCCCCTCTTTTTCGCCGGCGACGAGGGGCCCGGGTGACTTCCTAGTGGCCACTCGCCAGGCTCGCCGCGTCCGTCGAACGTGACACAGGGCCGGAGGTGAGAGGCGGAGGCGAGCCTGCCCTGCAGCCGGCACCCGAGCTACGGTGCAAGCTCCTCTCCCACGGCCGGGACAACGATCCCTTCCCTCCCCGTGTCCTTCTACTCGTACCTCCTGTTTTTCTTTCTTTTTTTTTTTTTTTTTTTTTTTTTTTAAACAAGACTCCGCGTGTCCGTCTTACTTTCCCCGCCGCCACGACCCTTTTTTCCCCGAACTCGCGTACACCGCAGGTTTTTGCCTTCTTCTACTTTCTTTTTCGCTTAACTTTGCTTTTATTTTGTTTTCACTCGTTCCTCTTGCTCTTCCCTCACAATGTCTTCTTTTGTGAAATCATGCCGATGGGGCATCCATTTGGGGACTTACTCTCTCTCTCTCTCTCTCGTGTATTTAACATTGTTGTCTTTTCCGATCGATGAAGTGTCTTCTTGTTCCCTATTATGTAAGCCTGCTGAACAATCGGTCGTTTTGTAGAAAAGTTCTACATTCATAATTAAGATTAAGATTGTAAATCCGTTTGGCGTCCCGAAGACGAGCCAATAATTTGAACGAGGCATGTTTCATCACGATTTAACAACGCAAACACCATTCCTAACATTTCTCTCTCTCTCTCTCTCTCTCTCTCTCTCTCTCTCTCTCTCTCTCTCCATCGACACTAATAGTCGAACGGGTCCATCAACTTTTTACCACTATTCACTCAGCTGCTACATTTATTTTTCTGCTGGTTCATAGATTAGAACGCCCCCTTGCACGGCTTACCGATAGATTAATCGTGCGAGGTAACGTTAAAGGCCTAAGAGGCCCGTGTATTCGTTATAAGCCTTTCCGACTATACAATTTGTTTTTTCAATTCCGAAAATTTAAATGAAACAGCCATTCTCTATTCATTTACCTGGCGTCTCATTTGGGGCGTCCCTCTGTGGAGAAACACTGGGGTGTTATTATAGCCTCTATTGATGATTTTTCATAAGCAATATTTACCAGCTGTTCCAGATACCTAGAATAAATATAGCCGTAAGATAACGGCTTATATCTTCATAAAAGCCTATACGTGAACTAACATTTGCTTAGATTTAAAAATAGAAATGACACGTAACATTTCGGATTTTATCGATACCTGGTTCATTGAAGCAGTGTAACTAACTCCGGCAGCGCACGTGCGCGCTTGTATGTGTGTAACTGACAACAAGGTTGTCTAAGGATGCAGATAATACGCGACGCAAATAATGAGAGAACAATAATTCTACTTCTTCTGTTTCGCAATTAAAGCTACAATTATTATATCAATTGATAAGCTTTACAATTTTCATAAATACAACGCTTATCGATACGATAGAGGCCAGAGTCGCATTCCGGTCCGCAGTAAAGTGCAACTGTAAATAAGAAGGCAATTAGCAGCGTCGGTTAATTCGATAGTAATGTCTTCGTGGCTCGAGCGAAGAAAGATATTCACGACTCGGTAAATGCTTTTTTGGTCCGAGCATTTTTCCTGTCTCTCGTCTCAAACTATCGGCATCTACATCTACAGTAACATCCGCATCTGCAGTAGCAATAGCATCAGCATCAGCATCAGCAAAACAGCGATCCAAATCATTCGAGCGCAGCACTTATCTTTCCACTTTTCATGTACCTTGTTCCTCTTTAGCCGGATTGTCAGTGCTGGAGAGTGTCGGACTCCGTGTGTCTTCCCCAGCTCTCTATCCCTCTCTCACCCTTACTCCATATCTCGCTACCTCTGTATCCATCGCTATCTCTGTCTTTATCTCCTCGTCACATGGATCGGTTAAACTAATGGACGGAGGAGCGTAGCCCTGAGGACTTTTCAGGCGTCTGCCCGCCGAGAGCCGCAGGGCGAAGAAAATCGGTAGACGCCACCGACGAGTAAAACGGGTGAGGAGGTTCCCATCGCTCTCGACCCACTGATCTGCAACTCCGCCGACGCATTTGGCACGTCCTGGGGCAAGTCTCGTTCTCTGCTCCGCAGTTCGAGGCACTGCCGTCTACTATTCCTTCTTCCCCCGTGGTCGGCTCGGCGTGGCCCTTAGCTACGGAGCCCAGCACGCGGCAAATTGCGGGGGTCGGAGGAATCGGGGCTTAACATTCCTCGGCTCCGCTCGGATGCGTTCCTTTTATTTTTCGCTCTCCCCTCCTCGTCGCTTGAATCGCCTCCTCGCCCTGTCCACCCCGCGATCCTACTATTTCCCTCCCCGCAGGCCCTGGGTACCGCAGGATACGCGGGCGGCGGGGGCGGCGGATATACGAGAACTCGAGGAGGTTGATGGATGTCTGCGGCTTCGGCGATTCGGCCCGAATAAATGATTCCCATTTGTTGCCGCTTACGTTCTTATTGATGCTCCGTTGCCCCGGAATAGTCGTGCGAGCGCGACTGCGGCCTCGGCTATTTCATATCGATGTAAATTAATTTGCCGGCTTCTTTTTTCGACGGGGAGCGATTTGTAAGGAGCTTTTACCGGGCGTCCCTGGATGGAAAAAGTAACGAGGGCTCGTTGGGGGGGGGGGGCAAGATTAATGCCGACGGGAGGAGAAATAAAAATTTGTGAAAATTTCGCTTAAAGACTTTGTTGAAAAGTTCGATTGTGAAGGCTCAGGAGGTGCTCAATACCAGAGTTAGAAAAGCCTCGTACTGATATCACGGAGGACCTTGTAATGTAGCGCGACTGGCGCGCGTTTTTATTGATTAAATGGAAGCTTACGCGTGAAAACTTTCCACGAGTCGACTAGTCATAATAAATACAAGCCGACAATTGTGGGAACTAACGAACATATTTTCTATAATTTAGTTAATCAGTAGAACCCGTTTGACGGCGGAGAAAAAGGCGGGCGGGGAGGGGAATAGGACAAGCACGACACCGCGCGGGGGGAGGAAAGGGGAGTAGCTGGACAAACGTTGTGAAAGCAAGCGATTCGTAAGTAGAATATGAATGTGGCCCAAATGAAGAAAAAGTAATCCCCTTCGAGGCGTAAATAAGAGCTCGGCCTGGTGAAATGTAGGTAAAGGCTTACGCCTTCCCTCCCCCCCACCCCCTGCCCACGTCGCTCCGAGGCGATGCACGCGAAGCTGTTCACGGACATGACTGCGGGCCCTGGAAAGCCAATCATCGTAGCGAAATCCCGGAATGAGCAGCTGCCGCGGCTAATCCCTGGCGATTCGACGCCAACATTGCCAGCGCAGCCGAGTTTCGTTGAGCGACAACTGATGCTCGGTCTCGGTCCGGAAAATCCGGACCTGCTGGGGTTAAAGTGCAGCCGCGTTCCTCGCAAAGGCGGCCCGCCGTTCGACCCTGGTGGATCCGCGAAGACGTTCAGCCGTCGATGTCCAGAGTAGACGAAGGACCGATGCGCACTTCTTGGCTGGGTCTGAGCGGGGGTGTCGCGACCTCCCGAGGACGCGGGATCCGGCCCTACCACCTGCGCGACCATCGAGTCCCAGCGGATTTCGCACCCGCCCAGGACGAGAGCAGGAGCCGTTAAGCGAGATCCTAAGGAGTCGCATCGCGGGTATCGTCAGCTTCCTCATCCTTTTCCTGAGATTCGTCCGAGCGGCCGAGGCCTCGGCCATCAACTGTACCTGTTCGGACGTGTTCTCGTTGTTCTGGCTTGGTCGCGGGAGGGGGCGGGAGGAACGAGTAGGCTCCGTACCTCTTAAATTGAGCCTCGTCTTTGTTTCATCATGAGCGATTCTAACAGGCACTTATTCATCGGTACCATCCCAACGAGCATGTAATAGTTGTAAAAAAAGGAAAAAATTTATCGATACAAGGCCTAGAGCAATCACATTTTTCCTAAGAACCCAAGCCGTAATTTACATAATCGCTATCCGACAACCATTTCCAAAAGTCTTTAACCTGGAGTCGTAAAATTAGCTTTAATCTCTCTCTCTCTCTCTCTCTCTCCCACCCCTCTCTCACTCTCTTTCTTTTTGTGCGTTTCTCTGTCTTACCGAATAAGATGAGTTCTATCGGGCACAGCATAAAAAAAAAAAAAAAATAAAAAAAAATAAAACGAACGTCAAAGGAATCCAACTGAAATTAGAAAAAGACACGTCCCGTGTTTCGAACAAGCGGCCTTTCAATAATGCTGTCCTATACAAACCTCGGGCCAATAAACCTACGGCACCTTTGGCTTGCCACCTCCCCCCGACTCCCGGCCCTGCCGGTCGCTTCGGACGCTCGTTCGCCCTCTGACGTCCCGACGCCCACTGGTGATAATTCAGTTGATAGGATTTTCACCGGGCGGAATAAGCACTCCGCTCTCGCTGATTAAATTAGTGATCGCTCGCTGGCTTGCAGTGACACACTTGGAGGCATCCGAGCCGATGATAACCTCCGAGTGCAAAAGGAGGCATAAAAAATATATATGTCGGCCAGACTTGTCGGTAATCGTTATTCTCGGTAGCGAAGCCACAGCATTGATCCACCGATTCGCCGGTGTTGATTCCGGCTCCCCACTGAAAGGCCGACGAGCCGTGCCATTGTCTGGCTCTGTCCCGGCGACTACGACGTTCCGGTGGTTGGCGCACCCGCGATATCGTACCAGGGGCTTTCTCCTGCGCCCCCCCCCCACCCCACCAGAGACCGCGTCGGGAGATCGAGCGACGAGTCCCTTCGCGATCGGGAGGTATAGGCACCGCAGCGAGCGTATCTCCATTGCTTGTGCTCGAGTGGTGAGCCTCTTTTGGAGCTCTTGCCATTTCATTTTCACTCGCTTACATCGCGAGCGTTCGATGGTCGGCTTGGGTTTTTATTTGCTCCCGCTTCGCCAAAATATCTGGCTTTAAGTGAAGCCTCGTGCTCGCGCAGCCTCCTTTGCCACGCGACTGACATTCCTAATGGTTTTTTAAAAAATAAAAATTCACAACCTCGTGAAATTTTGTAGACTCGTGCGATGTTGAGCCGCTTCCAAATCTATTACTATCGACCAATTTAATACTTCTCGATGTATGCATTAATTTCCGGAACTCGATCAAGTTTATTTGAATTACTAAATTGTTTTTTATTAGACATTGCATATCCACTCGATATCAAACACTTTATCTAACAAATATTTACTATGTATCCGTCTCTAACAATGTCGTGAGATAGATGACACATTATACCAATATCATGAATAAAATATCGAAAGCAAATATTCAAAGTAAGTATCCCACTTTAGTTATTCGGGTTTAAAAAGTTAAATCGATTGTCGTCGCATTTGATATTCTAGCATGTAGTGCTACTGTAAAAATCAATTTTTTAAAAAGTCTCAAATAATAGGAAAACGCGGTTATTTTCCATTTAATCACTCACATGGAAATCATATAAGCTTATTACATTTTATTTTTTAATTTTTCTCAAGTAATATTATACTTTTTTCATTCAAATATTGAATTATAAATGGTTTCTTTAGAAATATTATAAAAGAGAGCTTAAATTATAGGATTTAATAAAATAGACTGCTATTGAAACAAAATAAATACTATTGATGGTTCGTAATCGCCAATTACGTGAATGTTCAGTACATAATATTAAAAAATGAACATTATTTCCCTTCATACTTAATCATTGTAATTCTTATTTCCGTTAATTGTAATAATAGTAAATTACGTAGCTCGAATCGATAATAAGTAGTTAGGAAAACAGATCGAAATATTTTAATATAAATTTTAATGGTAATTTCAATAGTAAACCAAGACCACTATTTTTAATTGGTAAATTAAAATATTCAATTGAAACAACGTCAAATACGTTAATGTGATTTTATTTCCGCATATTTGAAAGGCTTCTTTAAAATTATAATATAAATTTTTGAATACCATTGATGTCATAGCAATAAATCTTTTTGTATTTTAAGTAGAAAAGGTGTTACCATATTTCACAGAAAGCTTCGAAAATATATTCATCTTATCATTAAAACTTACAAGCTAACTGTTTACGAGAATAGATTCAATAATTACAAGTGACACTTATGAATCATTATTCATTGTTCATCGGTATGATCGAGTTTTAAATTTCGCGATATAAATAACAGTGTATACACGTGTAAAAGATTTTGTTATTTGCATATACACATTTTTAAATAGTTTCATTTTACTTATAACACATTCTTAAATGTACGATTAAATTTAAAAATTATCAAATAATTAAATAACTATTTTATAAATTATGAATATTATTTTGCTTGGAACATCAAAATAGTGTTTTTTTAATAATCGAGAAATTACACGACTTAAAAAAAATGCTAATAATTACATCACTCGGATATAACGTCTACAGCGATATTTGAATATTCATTTCATACGAGTGATGAGTCACTTAGTAGTATATATGAATAGCAATGTCATTTACATTTACGAAATATTTAGAAACACTCAATGCCATTTCTACAACAATTCATGAATGAAAAAGAAGAAACACTAGATCATGGAAACTGTCAGTCTCAAACAATTCCCGATGTTCTTGTATTTGAAGAAGACTCGGAAATTATATTTAATTATGGTAATGCAATTACGTTGTATTTTACGAAATTTTCACGATAAAAAAAAAATTAGATTAATATTTTCTCATTTCTCATAAACGATCTCGCAAAAATTTACGAAGATGCATTTCTCTCCTTTCATTTACGTACAGCCTCAATAAATCTAGATTAATAAATTAGAATTATTTTAAATACCCTTGAGGCTTCTTTTATTTAAAAACTGTTCAATCCAGACCGATGATTCACAATTGCCATTTCATTTACGACCAGAAGATCAAGCAATTGAAAGGGGTTTTTTTTTTTTTGAAGACATCGGCGTTAATTGGACGCCTGAAGCGTTGTCAAGATCAATTTCTATTAATAGAAAAATACTGATTGTGGAAACGGCATTGTTTGAGCGCTCTGCAGTTTGATCATCCACTTATGAAGAACATCTGTAATTCGGAGATTTTGATTAGGAAAGAGAACGCCGAGAGCAAATGAAACGACGCCTTTAATAGAAGGGACACGGAAAAAGAATGGGATTTCATCAGGATCGCAGACGAGCAAAGAAAAAAACTTATCGGCTATCAAACGCAGCGGCTGTGAGTGTATAAACTGCGTCATTGCCGGCCAACAAAAGCCCATTAACATTACAAAATTATCGCATCGGGGCTCTCCGAATGCCCGCGAGGACTTAATTAACTTCCTACGCAGATCCCGGTCCGCTGGAGTTTTTCTGCCGAAACTCGAAGTCGCGGCGCTCTCGAAGGCGCAATTTTCATCGAGTGCGGCGGAAGGATCGGCGCCGAGGGAGCAATTAAAGAGTCCGCGTAAATTGCGCTCGGCCCCCTCGAGCCGGCTCCATTTGCATGCTCGGCCAGGTAGAAGGAGCCATGGGAACGGAGAGGAGGCAGGAATGCCGGTCCGTGAGCCGGCAGATGCGGGGGTGAGTCGGCTCCAGCCCCCCCCCCTGCCCGTTGGTGATAAGAGGCCGGCCGATAAGAATAGCTGCCGGCATCGGATGGGAGCGCGATCGGGGGGGGGGGGGGAGGGCCGGCGATGCCGGGAGCGATCCAGAGGCGCTCGACCGGCTCCTCCAATGCGGTCAGTTGCCCAACGAGATGTAGGTGATGGGCGCACGGGCACCGCGTACCGGCTCGTTGAATATTAAAAGGCCTGCTCTGTCGCAAGAGCTGGCCCAGTGCCGCTCTCGGGGCCGGAGGAGGAGGAGGAGTCGAGGCTGTCGGGGGCAATCCCGTCGAGGAGCACAGCTCAATTTTCCAGACTGCGTCGCGCTCGAAGATCCGCTTTTCAGAGCTCTTTAATATGCTCTGCAGCTCCAGTTCGAGAGAGAAGCCTTTCATTCGTTAAACAACATTCTTTTCCGAGTCTATCATTGCAGCGCGCGACCCGTTACTTTCTTACGAATAAATTTCACGCGTTGATATATTCAAACAATATTCATTTCTGGGGTAATGGCCGACTCTCCCTCGACGACTTTCTACTTTATCGCCTTACTTAGCTAGCACAATTTACGATCGCGCTCCTACACCTTCATAGATTGCCTTTTAATTTCATTGAGCGTGAAATACACCCGCAGCGTAATATGATGTATTGGATTCCTCTTGGAAATGCTTCTCGTTTCCGATAAACTTTATGTTTACATTACTCATTCGTTCCGTGTCAACGAGCCTTCGTGTTTCCACGCAAACGAAAAATTACCCGAGCCGGTCGATGACCCCGGGCATTAGAAAATATCGGTAAAACGCGCTCCTTAATTATTTAATTTCAAAGCTCCTTTTTTTAATTATCCATTTCTATGTATTTGCAGAACATCCTGTATCGCCGCTCGAAGCGACGATATCATCGTCGTTTGCGGTAGAACACGTGGAATGAAGGTCGGGAAGACCGATGAAATCACAAACCTATACCAAAAACAATAGCTTAACATTGGCAAAACTCCTTTGTTCCTTATGCATCGATGGAAAATAATGGAAAAAAAAAATGGACAAATATATTTCCGCAGGACGCCAACTGACCAGCATTTCGAGAATCCGGTTTATTTTCTTTTGTTTGCTATTTATAAGGCACCGGGGAGAGCTAATCTTTTCAATAATAACGTACCTATAAGCGTAAAATACTGTTAACTACGAAAGTGTAGAATACATATAATACACGACCTCATTAGTCTTTTTTTTAATTTTTCCAAACAACAGAACATTTGACACGTAACAATATTTTATATAATACACTATTTCAATTACATATTTTACCTGCAACTATTTTTTGACAATGGTCGGTACACAATTTCATGATTGTAAATAATTCACATTTGTTCATTCGTATCATATTTAATTTATCTTTCGAATTTTATTGTATTTCTTATAATAATAAAAAAGTAACTTTTGAATTCTAAAACTCAACTACGAAATAAATTTTTTTTTATGTACGCGCTTTTTTAATATTTAAATTATATTTTATCAAAGTTATTGCTAAATCATAAATGAAGTTTATTACATTTTATAATTAATTTTCATTCAAATGTAAACTCAGAACTTTATCGTCTCTTTATACATTAAATTTTATTTGATGCTTCAAATATATCTTTGTATCGCTAAAAAAATTTAACTCCTCGCGTATTGCGTGTACGCGAAATTCATCTTTATTTTGAATTTGAACATATTATAAGCGATCTGAGTATTTTAAAATTAACCTTTTGTATTATAATTGCGAATTTAAAATCAGTTACCAAGTTTTTGGTATTTTCGATCATATTGGCCAGTTTATAATAATCATTGTACTAATCCTCAATGATCGTAAAACTGATTATTTGTTCATAAAAATGAAGGAGGTGGAATTTAAATACATGCATAGTAATGAAGCAGCTAAATACTTTAAATTCCTAATAAATTTAAAAAGCACTTTCATTTCTTTTAATATCAAAGGCATTTTAATGGTTTATTTTTAATTTTTAATTTACCAACGAAAATTAAGTAAAAAATCAAAAAACAGTATTAAAATATTAATGATCACTAAAAAGCTTGAAACTTATTTTTTCTTATGTTTACAGTGTATAATAAATACATATTTATAATTTTAATTAAATTCTATTAAAGTACATTTAATACATTAGTAAGACTTACGTTTAGTAGCAGAATGAAACAAAAGGTTTGGTTAACTCACCTAGAAATAAGAAATAAGATAATTAGATCATATATTAAACAATGTAAGCATTCAAATTGTAGATAAAAAACAATTTAATCATTATTGGAAAAGTCTTAATTAAATAAAACATAATAAGTAGAAATAACATTTTGACGTAAATTTTATGAGTTTAACTATATAAATGTCATCGAGTATTTGTAAATAAAAAAAATTAAATAAAAAAGCCTTAAAAGAAACCAAGTAGTTAGATGATACATCGAAAATGTTGATTGTTGTATTATATATGTATATATATGTATATAAATTTCATTTAAAATGGATGTTCAATCGATAGGAATTAGAGCGCTTGTTTATAATGTCGTATATCAAAATTAGCAAATACTTATCGATACGCGATTCCGTCCTCTTTACGAGAACTTATATTTATTTTATGCATGGCATACGGACAATTTGTGATCGTTCGTTGTTTCGAAGCCCGTGTATCAAATTGATTAGAGTGAACGAGGTTTAGGTTGTGCCTTTGCGTAAATCTCATCCGGCGCTTATCAAAATGCGTACACGAACGTCGAAAGATATTAGTAGTAACGAGCTTTGCGTGCTAATTGCTAAAGCCCATCTCTAAACGAAGGGGATCGCTCCGATCGAGAGGCAGAAATTGCTATATGCTCTCCCTTCTCAGGAAAACCCTTCCGAATGGCCCTGGAAGTGCTCGCCAAGGGAGAGGCGCTTGTCCCATTGGACGCGTGCGTACGCGCGGAGTCCCTCGAGGGAGTGGCTCGCGTGCGCGGGACTTGGAAACAGGTGCTCGGCTTCGTTCCGGCTTGGACACGAGTTCCTATAAAAGCTCGGTCCTCCGAGCGGGAAAACGCACTCTCCTCGGCCACGACGGGCCACCCTGTCAACCTGAGCCTTATTGAATTTCGGTACGCGGTGCATAGTATTTTCCGATGTCACCATCCATTAGCCGCCTATACCCAGCTGTTGTGTCGACCACGGCTCTTAACCTTAAATGGCCGGCAGATCTTGGCTTCGCTCGCTTCTCTATGCCACGAATGCCTTTTTTTCCTTTTCCCTGAAGGCCGAGGAAGTTTTTACGACACGATACAATAACATTTATTATGTAACCCGAGTATGACTTGGGCGGTGTGTGGAGGGGGGGGGAGCGATCGGAGAGGGAGACATCGTAAGCGTCGACAACTTCGTGACACTCGTAAGCTGCGAAATCTATTTGAGATAATCAGGACTGACTTCTCCTCGATATTCTTAACCGCGGCTTTTTTCAAGGATGATTGCACTTTTCGCATGCGCCGCAGTTGTTTGCCCGCTTCTTAAATTAATTTAATTGCTCGGAGCTAAGCGCGTAGAAAACTTTTTATCCAAAAAGCCCGGCATTCCAGTGGACGCTTTAAAGTACCACCAAAATTGTGAAATCCCAGCTCGGGATGTCCGTCGCGGATAAGCGCGCGGGAATTTCTTCTTAAGACGAAAGAAGCAATAATTAGGACAATCGAACCAATCGCAATTAGTCCTTGTCGATTGCGAGTGCTTTGTAACGCGGCATGCGGC
Source organism: Kradibia gibbosae (assembly GCA_018907135.1). NCBI lineage: Eukaryota > Metazoa > Arthropoda > Insecta > Hymenoptera > Agaonidae > Kradibia > Kradibia gibbosae. The sequence goes on along the minus strand of JACCHX010000001.1, from coordinate 14,169,480 downwards.
GAGCGAGCGCAACGCTCAACTCAATTCCTTGAATTTATGCATGTAAATTATTCTTTCGTTCCCGGAGATTTCTCAAGGTATACAGATAGGATCGACAATGAGCTACTCTTATCGCCGGCATTGAAAGCGAGAGTTTCAGCGTAGTTGCGGGGGAGTCGATGGACAGGGCGACTCTCGTGACAAGCCCCGGGACCCGTAGCGCTTTATTTTTTTTCTCCAGCGGCTCAACAGCTCTCGACGTCATGTTGCGAGCCTCCCGAGATGAGACCACGAACTCGCTTTGCAGACGGGACGTGACCCAGAATGTGCGGGCACATTGGCTCTCTTGTACGATGACGATGACGACGACGACGACGACGACGACGACGACGACGACGATGATGGCACGTTACGACCGGCGTAATTCTGGAGCTCGAGGCTTACGAGAGTCGAGATCAAAAGCATGGCCTACCTCGAACCTCCTTGGGTTTTTGTTTATTGCCTCCCCCCCCCGTCCCGCTCAAGACTCTTGCATTATCGCCCAGCGATCTCGTGATTCACAAGCTTTTCTTCTCCCTTTTGCTCCTTACCTCCGCTCCTTTATCAATAATTTATCAATGCTACGAATGTTCGGTGTGAGCCACTTTTGTTCCTACTTTCCCGTGCAAAAAGTAGAGAGAGAGAGAGAGAGAGAGAGAGAGTGAGAGCGTGACCAAAAGAAAAACATAAAGCGTTTTCCAGGCTTCTCGCGACCGATTGATTCACGTAACTGATAACGATGAGGTGAGGAGAGGTAACTTGTGTACGATTGCCGTCGTTTCGCCAAAGATATATTCTACTTGCGCTTGCACGTATGGCTAAATCAATCGGCTTGTATAAAGCGAGACAATCAACTGCTTAGCTCGATGCATGACACCATCGTCTCGCTTTTAACAAGTACAACTATGAAAATACTACGTTGTTGACACAGTTTTCATGAATTTGTTGATAATACTCCTACCAACTATAATGGATTTTTAACCATAGCAGTTTGATTGTATGAAAAATATTAATAACGAGTAAATTCAGTTAATTTAAATGTTTATTCCAATGATAAGAGGAAACGCGATATTACGAAAAATTCGAGCGCTCAGCCAGAAGGTTGTAATTTTATGTCATGCTTTAACGCAGTAAGAGCCTGATTAGAAATTCATGCAGGCCGACGTCATCATGTGTATTATTGGCGTTATGTCGCTTATGATGTCATAATTTATTTCTTACAATTGAGTTGTCCTATAAATTCTGCGATTTTCTAAAACAGATCGTTTATATACGCTATTAGTTTCAGTTGTACAATAAGTTATATATTCGCGTACACACACACGTCTCATCTTTGTCCGATTTTACGTACGCGCGTATAATTTTGTGTACGTGTTCAATTCTATTAATTAAATATGGCAATAATAGTATAGTAAAAAAAAAAAAAAAAATACATATTCAGGCAATGCACACCAATGGGGTTTTTTTTTGCAGAGAACAAGGATCATAATAGAGTAATAAAATATTGTTTATATTGATCTGCCCTGTGCAACTTTTTTTTTCTATAAAACCTTAAAGTAATGTTCAGCGGCACAGATATTAATTCCGGTAAATAATAGAAGAAAATTTTCTGACTACTACGAACCAGCTGTTATGAAAGTTCTTGATTATAGCAAAAATGTATTCATCCTCCTGCACATATGTGTACATATATATATATATATATATGTATGTATATCTATCTCCCCGCCTTCATATGTGAATAGATGTACGGGACGAAGAGGAGGTAAGGTAAAAGGGAAATAACAAAAAAGTAAAAGCTATAATGCACAGAAGCTGCTCAATATTTCCGATCGTGACGCGCCGCAAGACAGAGCAGGCGAAGAGAGGGCGAGGAGAGAGAATGGAGGATCCGGGCAGAGACCGACGAGGGTTGACTGTGCGAGGGGAGAAGAGAGGAAGAAGGGAGACTCTGGCTGTAAACGCCATCAAAATTGAAGAAAGACAGGACGAGCCGCCGCAACCCTCCGAGCACCGGCGTACCGGCGACGACGGGCGCCATTGACCCGATATTAAATAAACGCGGCTTCGCCTCCGACGCGATGCGCCTTTGTGCGTGGCTCGTTGGCCCTGATTCTTCCCGATTACGAGGACGGCCTGCTCGAGGCTCGGTGGTGGGCCTTTGCCCGACGGGATTGGAAGCTTTCTCGCTTTATCGGCCAGAGCCGTAGTCGACCTTAATTTCGCGTAATCCTATCGATGGCTTCGGATGAGTAAACTGCCCCGCTTACTTATAATATGGCGTGTCTTTGAAGTGTCGAGCGCGGCGTATCTTGTCGACCTGCTTTAATGACACTCTTCGAGGCACTGGCTATTAAAGTAACAAGCTACTTGAACCAAATTTTAAAACCGCTCCCCGCCGTTAATATCGCGCACATTTGTACAATGGCAATTATTCCCTATCGTTAGTTTGCAACTGAATTGCGAGAGAAGATTAAATGGGCATTACGTTGAAAATGCATCTCTCGTCGCATCTTTTTATTATAATAACTTATGGCTTTGTGCCCCAATGGTCCAGCAAATTATTAAGACGAATGAATGAGCAAGGACAATGAAAGTGGCCTCGCGTTAATTGGAAGGACTCCACAGCTGCGTACCTTAACGCTTTGTATAATTCTACGCGCACCGGGATTGTCGCACTAAAATACATGGCCAAAGGATGCGTATCTCCCTCCCAAGGTATCGCGTTCATTTAAAGCATGATGAAACCAATGTGTGCGTGTCTGCAGTTTATATATATATATATATATATATATAAATATAAATAAGGCGTTTGTAACTGACAGTATTTTTATCATAAAAGCGAGGTTTATGCCCAAAAGGCCGAATTCCATCTTCCAAAAGCGTATTAACAATCGTCGAATATATTGTAAGGTTATCATTCGGGTTTTAAGTGCAGCTCGTAAAAATGTAATACAACGTGAGTTCTCGAAGAGGAAGGAATTTTTTTCCAACAGTCCGGTAGTCAAAGCCTCGATAAAATAAATAAGGAATGCAAGATCACGTGACGCATGTGCCGCCAATTTCACAGTGCTTATGCCTTTAGCTCCGTCTCAATGCTATTGATTTAGCTTATTCTAAAAAGGATACAGGCACCATTAGATAATGGATGCGAGGAGTTAAAAAGGAGGCTCTCAAGGGGAATAATACGAAGAGCAGAGGGGCTGAACGGCGCGGGCGAGGCCTTTTAAAATAAGGAGGAATCCATCAGTAGCGACGGTCCACATCCGTTCGGGACAATCGACGATGCCCGTCGCCGAAGCCTTTCTCCCGGGGCAATGTATCTGAAAAAATCGGAGCCAGCCGTGCCTCGGCCTCGGCATCACCGAAGCTCGTCGTCTCTCCTTTGTTCCGTCGCCCGAGGCGTAAATAAGAGGCTCGGGGCGATAGAGCAAAAAGGTTCTAGGCGAGAGCGGGAAAAACGCGGAGCCGGAGCACAGTCGGGCTCTCGCTTCCCACCCTACCTTATGCACCGGGGTCCTATCTTCCTCTCCCCCCCCCCGCCCGCCCCGTGCCACGTAGACCAGGTGACGTTCCGCCGTGGCCTCTCGCGGCCCGCGCCCAGGAACGGCCGCCTCGCGGAGGAAGAAGAAGAGAGGCCGGCCGCCGCCGCCGCCGCAGAGTCGCCCGGCCCCGTCTTCTCTCGATGCCGTCCACGCGGCGCTGCTCCGTTCGTTCCCCCTGATAAGTTTAGCGGCGCGCGGGCGCACGCGAGCAGCGTCGGGACGCGACGCCCCGATGCATTACAGTTAGCCACATGCCGCTCACCTAAAGCCCGACACGGGATCTCTCTCCTCTTCTCTCTCTCTCTCTCTGCGCGTGTGTGCGAGCGCCGACGCGCCCATGTGGCGCTTTGTACAATGAAACGCGGCTCTCCTCCCGATGTGTAGGAGGCGGCGAGGGTCGAGCTCGGGGGGAGAGGGGACTCGACGGTGCCCAGGGGCCACGGATGAGTGTTCACAAAACACCTTTCGAAAATACCTGGCTGCGTGAAAAATAGCTGCGAGTAACAAGTTGGGATCGCGATTCAACATAGGCGAGGGGAATTCTTTTAAATGTGTGAGCAGGCCAATGGTTTTTCACGGCTCTCCACGAACACTGTTTGAAAATACTTGGGATGCTCGCTAAGCTTGCCTCGTTACCTGTGTTTTAAAATGCCTTCTTTCCGCGAAGAGGCGACCCACCAAACAAGAACGAACGGGGATAAGCTATTTTTACGGTCGGGGCCGGTCGGTAGGAGTCGTAATTGATTTATACGAAGTACAATAGAATGTGCAATACAATGTCGGACGGGGCCGCAGCAGCTAAGGCCCGATTGTTTAATTGTGGCGCCATCGCAACACGACGATGAGCAAGAAGCCCCGGATCGTGGACCCGTTATGGAAATTGTGTTTTCTGCGAGGCTTTCGCAAAGCTCGCTGGATTAATGAAAAATCCTGAGAGTAGGCAGAGGCTGAGCCGGGAACCGAAGAAGTTATCCGCGAGGAGAAAAAGAAGCTCTTCCGGCCAATCGTGGCGACTTTAAAAAGCGCACGGCCGATAAGATTGACGAGATAGGAGGACGCGGGAATGAGTGTGCGAGGCTCCCAGGGAGGGAAGGAAGGGAGAGGAAAGCGTAAACGTAGGACTCGTTTATCCTCGGGCGATGCACGGCTGCCCTGCAATAAAGTCCGCGGCTCCTAGCGGCTCGTGCCCACGTGGGAAAGCTCCGCTGCAGGAAATTGAAACTGCGCATCGAGAGAGGGACCGAGAAGGATGGCGCGAGCCAGAAGGATAGATGGACGGGCAGAGGGTTGGGGGTGGGGGAGGTTAAGACAATGGCGGAGGAGAGGCACCACAAGGGCCGAGAGAAGACATTCGTTTCGCGCAGAATCGCGGTGGACGGCCGGCGCAACTTAACGGCGAGTCGTTGCTCCCCTCGGCGAACGGACGCAGCTGGCGTTTGCCTCCGATTTCATGCACGAAGCCTCGAGCAGCCCAACGAAATTGCACGGACCGCGAGCCGACCCCTCCCTCGACCGTTGCTCCTGGCCCGTACCGGGAATTTTAATCGGGCGGCATGCGAGCCGGCCACACGTGACGCGATTACGCAACGCCGCGTAATAATCCCCGACCGGAGCCCTCGCTCGGTACCCACCCACCCAACCACCCATAGGCAGCCCCTGTCCCGAAGACTGCGATCCTCGGCTCTTGGCCCCACTTGGCGCAGCACCGGCTCACCCGTCAAAACAACCTTCCAGCGCCGAAATTTATAGGCTACCGAGAGCGAGAAGCTCCTCTCGGCTCATCCCATTAAGCTCTCCACGCGTATCTATTTATCATTGGGGTCGAGGCGCTCCTCCTGCCCTTTTTTTCCGGATCCTCGCTCTCTCTCCCGCCCCCCCTCTAAATCGATGCAACGCCGGGAGCGCGCGACCTTTGCTCTCCCGGCTGCGAATATTTATGCGAGCTCCGAGAGCCAAGCTACGAGTCTTCTTGCGCAGCGAAGCCCATGAGGCTGGGCGATACTCGCTAGTGTACGACTTCTTCTCGGGCGAGCCGCTTCGCGAGAGAATATTCAACCTTGGTATTCCTTTAAGCGCCGTCATGCCGATACAATTAACTTTCACTCGCTCTATTATCTACACGCGTAATGGGGGCTTTACAGTGCGCGTTATTAGGTTCGAAGCCATAAAGCCGACGACGACTCCTATCGACTCGCGAACTCTTACAAAATCAATTCAAGGCTCGTGGAGTCGAGGCCTTGATCGCATCCGCAATATTCAACGCGGCTGCTGGATATTTATTGTTGCCGAATGGGATTCCATTTGGCCTCAGCCCCATAGAGCTTAACTTTTTAAAGCGACAATACTGGAGCTGCGTATGAATGAATTTGGAATGCAGTTGCGTCATTGTCGCTCGCGCGTTATGGTTAACCGGGGTCCTTTACCTCGCCTCTTCCCTGGCTCATACCTGACTCCAGGGATGCGCGTTGGCTTTTAATGAACGACGGCTCGAGGCACGAGGCATCGATTCACAAAGCCAAAGAAATCGCAGCCCCGTAGGTTCGGGGAAAGCGGAGCACTTCGCAGGAAGGGAGCGGACCGATCGAGACCCGGGCAGAAGGCGGGAGGAGATAATTTCCGCCCCAGTCGAATAGGAAGGCCAAAATTCAAAAGTCGACCTCCTCCTCCTCCTGGCCAGCGCCAGCATCCCGGGCGTCATTCGTACCGCGTGAGTTCGTCCCCTCTCGCCCCTCCTCGCGTCGGGGAGCTTGAGCGGGAGCTGCGCTCCCCGGGAATGCTCTCGAGTTGCGGGTCCTTTGTGCCGAGAGCGAGCGCTCGCGTGGAGGAGGCGCCCGGTTGAAGGGTGCCGCCACGCTCCGGGTAATCAGAACCGGGACACGGGCCTGATAGGGAACTGGTAAGCGTCGCCTCGGAGCCTACGGCCACGTGCTACGTGACCCGCCAATGCGGAAGCTTATTCGGCGATGGCCGGCCGACCTCGCCTCGGCCCGCTCCTACAAGAGTCCCGGACTCGGCTCCGCTGCCCCCGGGGCTCAAGGATTTCATCCGATGATTTCTCCTGAACGCGCCCCGCCGCACGCGGAAGGAATGCCCCCGTACATGCGGGTCCGCGCTCCCCTGCGTGTGTGGCCGAGATCGAGTGACATCGCGATGGTATGTAACAGAAGCGGCTCGGGGATGTCTTTTCTTTTTTTTTTTTTATTTTCTTTCCGAGCCGTTAGTCTCCCAAGGGCTTCCAATAATGTCTGCCGCCTTCGTTAAATGTGCCCGGCTTTTCTTCCTAAGCTACATTAATCATCAGCTCCAGGATTTCGATATTGTTGCTCACCCTCTGTATTTAATATTTCCGAATTGCTAAATATATTTTACGACTCGAGGAGTTTCCCTCCTGCTGCTATCAACGATTTGCCTTAGTTCCTGCACTCGCGAACGTCCAAAATACACCGAATGTTCCTCAAAATATTTCGCTGCTACGCAAGTTCAGAATGTAACAGAGATAATCCATCGCGCTTGTTCCGTTTCAATGGCTTAACGCAGCATGAAAATATTATGAAAACCCAATGTTACGAATCATTTTTTAAAAATTACAATGGCTCGAAGCTTTTGACTATTTCAGTTTACGGATAATCAACAAGGCTCAATGTCTAGATCTTTACTTTATGCAACAATTACGGTCTTAATTTGACTATGAGTGAGTTAAAATAGCTGGCAAGGTAGCAAACGAAAAAAAATACTATGCCTACAAAATTTACGGACCATATTTACATTATTAATTTTCGGCTGACGAGAATCAATGTAGAAGCTTGAACAAAATGTTATCTTACATACACATCGTATGCATAAGAACACTTATCTACAACAACGAATACACAACCCAAATTAAAACTTAATGTAGCAGAGGCATTCGCATTGCTGTATGTAGGACATTGGTATTTGTTTGTTGGAACAGCAGCAAATTTTAAAATAAAGCAAACGAACGAGTGAAAAAATATGTCCCATTGAATTCACTTGTGTGTATCTAGCGTAGCGATATAATCCCTCTCCGGTGCGACACAAATCACTCCTCATTTTCTAATAGAGCGCCCCGCAATTACATGCCGACAAGAAAAACAATGGAAGGTACGGAAGGACGACGAAATCCTCCCGTACTTTCTCTCATTCTCATTTTTCATCGAGGCCGACTACGAAAAAGTCCAGCTTTTTTAGAGCCTCTTGCAGCTCATCGTCTCCGCCAGAGGATGATGAAACGGCAGTGCCCGCCGGTCACGGACGCAACGGGGCCCTCCCAACGCTTCGTGGGACTCCGACACTCCGTGGCGAGTTTCCCGACGAAGGCCAGACACGCAGAAGATGTGCCGCGCCCTATATGTTCAGCTGCAGGATTTTAGCGGACGAACCGGCCACGGATCGCACTCTGGGACAGGGTCGAGTGGAGACTTGGCGTGGGCCTTGAAGTTGCCGACTCGATAGATTTTGTCCGGGCCCCCGCAGATCGCCGGCTTCCACTCCAAGAAATTGTCCTCGAATCGCGGAGCTTCACCTGGTAGAGTCTTCCACTCGAAAGACAGGTAACAAGTCGCGAGATTTATCGTCCGCTGCACGGCTCCTCGCGCACCTTTTCTTCCATTTTCTTCTTAAATTTCACAGATTTGCTCATTGACACGAGCCTAAAGCCAGGGACACAAAGTATTTACTAACTTCTCTTGGTCATCTGCATAGATTTTATCGGACGCTGCAGCTTTACAAATATTGGCTTGGTCGACGTTAATCCTGACACGCAGTTTTGTCTGTTCTTCCTTTGTCGTATCAGCAGCTCCCTATATTTGTAAACGCTTAGATCGTGGTTGTCTAGAAGGAGATACGACTTCGTACTCCAACTGCATATTTAATACTTTGTTTCTTTTTAAATTTGTACATATGCATATAAATCAGAGGCATCGATGAGACAATTGTGTATTTCCCAATTTAATTCGACAATTGCCCAAACCCGAATTCGCCCAATATGCTTTTAGCGCAATATTATTAATTAATGTTTTCAAGGAGTCCTCAACGTTCTGTTTCGCTAGCAGTTATCTAATAATAGCCTAAAAATAAAACGAAATATTTTTCTTATTAATTAATAGCTACTCCATTAAGCATCAATGAAATAAAATAAAAATGCCTCGTCATAAATTATTCGTTTAACGATAAAAGATAAATCTACCGGATGATAGTGACTTTATCTTTATTGAATATAAAAAACTACGGCTCAAAATATACTCGAGTCTTCTTCTGCAATGGCTTAAAAATAAACACATTCGATTCTGGATTCTGAATCTTGAGTCCCTTGAGTGAATTTTCTTATTCCTCGTGGGATCGTGCGAAAAGACAAGATCGGCGTGAACCCTGAGCGTTAATAATAACTCAATGATTGTCGATAAGACTTTCGGATAATGTACAATTACCGATTAAGAAACCATCGGGTTACTCGAATTTCGTTTCTATAGCGCGTATGAGGCTGAGCAGCGCAATGATTAGTGGGTGCTTGTGCACCAACGGATCTTCGAAAAGGTTTTACTCTCCCTCTCTTCGTCTGTATCTTCTTCTCTCTCTCTCTCTCTCTCTCTCTCTCTCAGTCTGCCTCTCGTTCTCTCTTTCTCTTTGCACACGCTCGTCAACGTTGATCGCCCAGAGGTCAATCGGCGCATCCGGTGCCGATTATAGTAAGAACGAGTTCTTTGCTCTTCCTATCTGCATTTTTAAGAAGTGATTTCCGCTGAGAAGCAAGACCCTCCGTCCTTGTCTCTTAACACTCGGGGGTGAGTGTCGCGCTGTCGAACATTCTCCAATTTCATTTGTCAAGGGGTGGGGTTGGGGGGGGGGTCGCAGAGTTTTGGAGCAGCGAGAGAGAGAGAGAGAGCGAGGGGGCGGGGTGGAAAGGAGAAAGGGATATGCACGATATGCACGAATGACAAACTCTGTATCAGCTGCAGACGACGCGTCGACAGGGCGCAAATGGTGACAACTGCAGGACAAGGAAGTCAGCGATAATGCTCTCTTATCCAGCAGTCGCAAGTGCATTAGCTCGATCGCCCGTCGACTCTACAAGCACGCAACGTAAGCTCGTAACATTGTAAATTTGCTCTCCTCCGCTACTATTTTGTGTTCGGTCGAACGAATCATTCTCAAATCTATACTATTCAAATGACACTGTTGGCTTTTTTAAATAATTTTCCTTCCCCGGTCCTTCCTTCGGCTTAGCAAAAAATCGGCTTCTCTTACGAAGCCCTCTTTAAAAATATATTTTTAAACGTTAAACACACGCGCGCACTTAATACACGGCGTTGAAAACGATTCGAAAGACAAATTGGTACCGCCTCGCTGGCCCTATCGGTTTTAAGAATCGCGCAATTAAAGTTCGTTAACCGTTGGATACGCCATTGAGGATTTCGTACTTTTAATATCAAACTCATTAAAATCAAATATGCATTATTTGGCAACTTGCAATTACGAGCAGTAATTTAATAGCGATTCATTTCTTCATCTCGTGAAGTACGGTGCAGTATGGAAAATCCGCGGACGTCGGATTTTGTCTGACGGTTCGTTGTAGCGATTGTACTGACAGCATAGTGTCGGGTGGTTTATATTTTAAGGATACGCGTAGATCTCCCGTAAGGCCTATCATAGGCCCGAAATAGAAAGCATTATTTCGCATCATTGAAAAAATAGTCTCGGGGGCAACAAAAGAAGCGGCTCGCCGCCTTTTACACACATAGACTAGAGCGAGATGTGGCCGGATGTAAAACAGGCGGAGTCACTCGCTCAGATTTCTCTTTCTCTGTCTGTCTGTCTGTCTCTCTCTCTTACACACACACACACACACACACACACACACACACACACACACACAAAAGCGCGCACACTTCCATTCTCTCACTCTCTACGTAGATCTTCCGAAGCTCTGTACTTCGAGGACTCCATATGCCGATCAGCGTATCTCTGCGCGAGCGCACGGCAATTAAAGGGAGATAAAGACCCGTCCAGATAAAGGAAAACAAGGACGGACGGAGGGGCAAGACAAACGACCGTGCAACATTTGAAACCGACGAAAAGCGACGCTTCCCAGAACAACAGTCGATAAGGATTTTCAAACAGCAATAAATTATCGCTCCGATGTCCCCCGCCTTAACCGTTCCACCAGCTCTTTTTTTCTTACTTTTTTTTTTTGTAAAAGACTCGCCACTTATGTTTCCCGCGCGCTCATAGAGTGATTACAACCGGGACGCCTTCTTCCTTTTAACTCCTCGAGATGCTTAATAGGCGCGCATGCGTAACCCTCCGAAAAAGATAAGTCGGAAATAGGAAGGCGAGATATAAAAGTGGGAGCCGAGCCCAGATGCTCTTAACGATTACATTTGTCAAATTAAGCGATATTGCTTGAAAAGAGTCTAGGGCTTTTCTTCACCTTAATGGGCTTTCTTATTACCAATTTCAATATCGTAAATTGTTTCGGAGGTATTTGTCTTGTTATTTCTTTTCGCTTATTAAATGTCATTGCGTGATTTTCGTCTAGGAGAAAAAATAGATCTTTCGTTATTAAGCTCGGGTAATTGCGCAAATTAATGATAAATTGATTAGCACTGTATAACTTTAATGCATTTTGATACGAATTCGATCTTATGTGCTGAAGTGTGCTGCATTTATATTTAGCTACTAGATACATTATTAATGACAGTTTTATACGAGAAACGTGAGTTAAACCACATTTGCAATAGTATAAAACTTTATATTCGCAAGGGGTGAGGAAAGGCACATATTTGTATTGCGAGGCGTCTTCATAAATTGTAACGCGATCTTTTGGACGTGTGTGCAGTGCAGCATAAAACGACCACAACTAATATAAAATAGCTCAAAGCCGTGTCTATACATGGAAGCCCATTTTATGAATGCTGTGAAAATAAGATGTAAAATCGAATTACGAAGCCACTTTATGGTTTCCATTGTTTTCCTTTTGCAAAGCAGTTATTGGCTAGAGTTGCAATTTTTTTTCTTCTCATAATTATAATAATTATATCGAGGTTGCGATGTGCGTTGAAAAAAAATTCCTGCCAGTAATTTAAGTAAAGAAAGCCAGAGACTCGCTTCTACGAGATGACTCGTACCGGGTAAGAGCCGCAAACAATTACAGCAAATAATTACGACCTCCATAAGCACGAATGAAAAATTGTCACTTCGAAAGTGCAATAGTGGCGTACGCCCACTTTGGCGGGCCGATAATAATAAGCAAAGAAGTCACGCGCTACGCCACAATCGTCCCGCGAGCTGGTGAACATTATCGTACGAATGTGAAAAAAGGCCACGGGGAAGACGCAACGACAGCAGCAGCAGCAGCAGCAGCTCACCAAATACCCGCAGTGTCATTTCCTCCGTGGCGCTGGTGACCCGACGGTCGCTTCCGTCGCTCGAAATCCGAGAAACGAGCCCAAATATAAAATCCGCATAAAGAGCATCCTTTCAGCGACTAGCGGGCGGCGTCGGCGGTTTCAATCGAATTTCCGAGAAGCGCCCGAAGGGAGCCGCCGGCTCGTAGTCCCGGAGGCCTCCCCACGAGCCCGACGAAATCAGTTGCGAACCTCTACGTCTATAAATGGACAGCGCCCGCGGGCTCCGGGCACTCCTAGAGGATGCGGGCGATCTACGCGCATTCGTAAACATCGCGGCCTCTCCCGGGCGACGAGGCTCCAACTGTTGCACTTCGAGCCCACGATTATAAACCAGGCTGGTCTTGCTCGAAAACTCATTTCTCTCTCTCTCTCTCTCTCTCTGTTTCTTACACCTTCTCACCGCAGATGCGCATATTAAAAGTCCGACTTTAATTCGTCCCTCTTATTCTCTCCGCGTGATTCGCTTTTGTCGAGGGAATCCAAAGCGGACGCCGCTCTGCTAAGATTCTCGAGGGTCTTTCTGTACGCGAAGCCGCTTCGTTTCTCAGGCTAGTCGCAATTTTTGATCCTCGCTCTCTTACGTCCGACTGCTGTGGCTCGATCTTTTTTCCAGCGCTTGAATGGATGCTGGCTGACCATTGAAGCTGCCTCAGCTCACGTGTGTGCGTGGAAGAAGTAATCGAAGACCCCGCGAGAAGGTAGAAGAAAAGCGATCGGTGGCTAAGTAAATGTGAAGAAGAGGAAAAGTATTTATAGGATGATTGCGAGAGCTCGTCATAAAACATCCTAAGAAGGATCTTGCAATTCATCTCCTTATAAATCTGCTTTTTTTCCCAACGAAACTCGAGAAAATTTCCATCTTCGAGTTGTATTTATTACGAAGAAAAGGGCGTTCATCATTCTATAACGTAATACCGAGACATTCGCTCTACTTGCATGGCATAAGGACAGCCTGTTTGCTATTTATCGGGGCTAATTTTTATGCAAACGAATATGTAAACGAATACGTAAGCGAAAGCCAAGAGCCCCGTCAAAAGTTATGGGAGCATCGGATTCCCTCGGTGCACACATGGACCGGGGAAGGGGCAAAATAAAAATTGAACGGACCCGTCAGCGCCGTATATTATCAGCACATTGAATAACGAATGCTCTAATGAAGAATAAGCTCGGAACTCGGAGCGATAATTTACAATCGCCCAGATGTCAAGCTCAATTACTTTCGTTCTCCGTCGAGTTTTTGCGGGCCGCGCGACCTCGGCGAAAATTGATTCGGCAATAAAGAAGGAGGGAGGCAAGGAATCCGTTGAGACATCGGCCTCGTCTCGGCGAAGCTCGGCACGCAAAAAGCGGCCTGGCCTCTGGGCAGGGCTTATCTGTACTTCCGACTCTGGTATTTCCGGTAAGGCGGCACGTAGCGAATCGCCACGGGCGTATGTTTTGAAGAGTAGGGGCGATGGCGATCCCCGCCTCGACCGCGAGGAAAAGATCAAAGGCTTCGGGACAACGTACGCGCCGCGTCCTCCGAATTCCGCACCGGACCCGGAAGCCCCCGCTGCCTATAAATAGCCCGGGATCCCGTTCAAGCGGCGCTCGAGTCGCCATCCCGTCTGCTCGACCCCGTGTTTATCGCCTGGCCGCGAGTAAATCTTCCACCCCTGCCGCCGCGCCAATCTTCGCCCGATGAGCCACAGGAGGAGTCAACGTACTCCGGGGCCCCTTGGCTCGCCCGATCCTTCGGGTAGAGCAGCGCGAGGCTCTACTCGCTCGGGGAGAGCCGGGCCCCTCCCCCCCGCCGCAGGGTCGGCGGCTGGGGCCGGGGGCAGGAAGGGCCGGCGGGGGCGGCTGGGAACGCGCTAGAAGAGGGAGGGCAAGTTCTTGGCACAGAGACAGAATTTTCGCGTCCGGTTTTGTGATGGGAGAGACAGCAGAGACCTCGTCTCCTTTCGTTTCGTGATCCCGGCGCAGGGGCCTTCGGGCTTAAGGCCCCGCCGCGGTGGCTTCGCTGCTATTGTCGAGTGCGCAACGCCTGGCACTCGTAGAAGAGAAAGTTTTTTCATACAAACTCTTGTCTAAATACTCATTGCTTTGTCGAGTTTTTCTCATTATGATCGAGATAAGAGACCAAAGGCAGGAGAGAAGATCTTTATCTGTGGCAAAATTCTTTTTTACATTTACGAGGCTCTTTTGTACGGATGATTTTTTCCTCTGGTGTCTCCCTTTCTTGAAATAATTTCCCTCTTCCTCGTACGGGGTAAACCGTTTAAAGTTTATTTTTCCGAAACCTGCTCTGCAATTATCGACTGACATTCAATACGGATCATATCGATGAGCTGCCTTTCATTATTCTAAGTCATTTTTCACAAGACTGTTATTTTAAGTCGCAACTCATCGCTTTGGTATTAAAACTTGTTTCGTCTTATCCAGACTGCATTTTAATATTAATTAATGATTTTTATATTTATATCATACAGTATCGAACGCGGCCTTGTGCAACACATTTCTATTAACGATATGACGTGTCACAATAATACGTAAAACCGGTTTAGCTTATAATTTAATAACAATATTCCATTTATAAGGCAACAAAAAATAAAATAAAATAAACACAGTGTATTTTGCTCTCAAGTGTAATATAAGAAAAACCAACTCAAGGCTGACAGGCACAACCGTGTATAAAATACTCTCGTGTTGTTCGTTCGCTCTTCCATAAGAATTCTGTAAGAGTGGATACAAAAGGGAACGGAGGTTAAATAACGAGATGAGTAGCTAACACCTTATTCGTTAAGCTCAAAACAAAAACATAAAGACGTGATTTGAAATCTCGGATGCAGGGCCGCAGTGAAAGCAGCCGCAACTCGCGAAATCTCGAGGAGGAATTTTCGGTAATGGAGAAGAAGATTTTCTCGAAAGACCTTCCCTTTGCGCCCCGCGGCTTTGCGGCACGAGGTTACACGATGTTCCCAACACCGACACAACAGATGCTTCACGCTGACACTCCATAGTTCTGTGCCTAAAGAGCTTGTCCATGGTTACGGGGGGGGGGCGGCACGGACGGACGGAGAGACAAGGAGAGACAAGGAGGGAGGTCTGATTTCTTCATCTCGGGTTTTTCAGGGGGCGGACGGACGGACGGACCTGGTGAATGCCGAAGCCTGAAAACGGGGTTCCCCTGGACCCACGGATGCGCGTATACCTGTAGGCCCGAGGAGGCAGATTTTTTCCCCCGGGCGCAAGAGGATCGAGTGGCTCGAGTGCCCCCACTAAAAGTAAAATACGTAACGGACAATTGCGTTGGCCTCGGAGTGCATCGCTCGGAGAGTCCGTGGCCGGCAGCCCGATTCGGCCTTTACGAGTCAGGGACTTTTTCCATTTGGTAAGCATTTATTGGCCTGCGATCGCACTCCGTCGAGCTACTGTAACGGATACGAATTTTTATTGGCGATCATTTCAGCCGCGCGACTCAACAATTCATTGGAAATAACACCCCAACGCCCCGCCGAGCCTTCATTGAGGATAAATGGGATTTCACGCGGCGACTCGTTGTTTCAACCTTTTGTCGAGAGGAAGAAAGTTGGGGGGAAAGGTGGATTCTCGGAGTCCAGGCGGAGACGTCCAAAAGCTTCCTCGAAAGGCCAAAAAGCGAGCTGAAAAATTATCGCAAACAAGCCTATAAATTCACTTGCACCACTACGGCTTTAGTCGGTTCGTGTATTGCTCGCTCCTCCGGTGCTAAGAAATAAATAGAAAATCAATGTTCCTGTGAAAAGGATGAACGAAAGCTAAGAGATACTCGAGGGTAAATCGAGCTGTCGGCTATTGAAAAAGCCGAGAACACAAGCCAAGCCATTGCACAATAACGCTTATAAAACAATGCACGCACAATAATAATTAAGCTTCTTCCTCTTATCGAAATCCTGATGGAAGTTTCAACATAAAAGCCGATCGCCGAACGAATGCCCACGGCTTAATCTCGTTTATGCAAATAACGATCGAATGAAATAAAACTCCTCGCTCGGAGGTGCTTCCATTTCCCGATAATAATTCATCTGAAATTGTAATGAGCTCGTTCCGACCGAGCAACGCACTTCCCGATCGCTCCCACACGCGCCTCAGTCCGCGTAGAACCGAGCGATGCTCTCGGCTCCGGTGGCAGGAACGACGATGGGATTTAAATATTTTTGTGCCTTGAATGCCGCTTTTCTAATGAATGTGCATAATAAGACTGCCGGGGTCTTAGCGGAGATTTAACCGACGGCTCGCATGTCGCTTCCCATGTAAATTACGCATTGGGCCCGTACCTTGATAATGTTTTACGACAACGATTATTGCGCCGCGATAAAAATTTGAACGCTTTTTCATTCCCCATCGGGCAGCGCGCTGGATTTCCCGGTGTCCGCCGCGTCCGTCGGGTCCGCCTCTCCTTTCTCTCGACACCCTCGTGCCTCTTTCTCTCTATC
The DNA here is from genome assembly GCA_018907135.1 of Kradibia gibbosae. Taxonomy (NCBI): domain Eukaryota; kingdom Metazoa; phylum Arthropoda; class Insecta; order Hymenoptera; family Agaonidae; genus Kradibia; species Kradibia gibbosae. The sequence goes on along the minus strand of JACCHX010000001.1, from coordinate 14,153,037 downwards.
TCTCTCACACACCGTCCCGGCAAACCTCCGCGGCCGCGGCATTAGTAGACGGCAAGGTTCGAGCGAGCGGCAGAGGCGTATTCGATGCACGCGAAAGCTCGAGGGTTTATAAACAAAAAGCGAAAAAAGCGTTTTCCAGTGTCTCCCTCGGCTTAAGAGAATGGCCGAAAAAAAGAACGCGTCGAAAGGGAGCGAGTAAACGGCTCGCGTCGACCGACCGGAAATAGGCGTAATAATGAACTCGATTCGCCACCGTACGCGCGCAGAATGGCGATAGTTCCTCTTTCTTTCTTCCTCTCGCGTGTGCATCGCCCAAAGCGAAGGCTGCTCGCGTACGACGGCCTGCGAAAAAATATTTACTTAGAGGTCGTACACCGCCATTCATTAATATCGCCTCGACTGCGCAATGACTTGCATGTCGATAAGCGACTTTTGCACAACTGTGATAAGGAGACGAAGGAGACGCCGAAGGAGACGCCGAAGGAGACGCCGAAGGAGACGCCGAAGAACCTGCGAATCGCCAATATGTGGGCCAATGCACGTCGCAATTGTTTATTAATAGGCGGTAAATAAAGAATCCGGCACTCTTCTTAGCTGGGAGTTGAAAAATGAAGTTGTATTATACATACGGCTTACCTTTCATGAATGAGCCGACAAATGTTTATCGCCTTGCACGCGAGGAACTGCACAATTATCAAAAAGTTTTTTTTATGAATGCGCATTGTAAATTTAATTAAAGAATGCACATTAATTAGGAGTTACGTTGAAAAATCACTCTCCAAAAAGTAACCCTTGCATTATTCATTTTGTACACAGTCAATAAACGTGACGCTTAATTTTCATTGCACATTTGTTTACTTTAATTATTGAAAAATATTATCATAATTTTAATTAGATGCGAAGACGACAAACGGATGCAAAAGTTTTGCAATGGTCTAAGGCAAGCGACATTTAATAAAAGTACCTATTCGGTTGAAGATTAACAGGATATGACGTGTTCTTCAGCATTTTATATTATCTGTTCATAGGTAATTATTTATAACTAACACTGTGTAGTAAACAGTATCTAATTACAATATTATAATATTATATCTCCCGATTGCCCGAGCTCCCAAACTTTCACGAGAGCGTGTACCAAAAATATGAGACATACCTGAGACTTTTTAAATACATCCCGTATATAAGCTGATGATACATTCTGCCCTATTTTAACACCGGACACCTCCCATTCGATGGATATAGAGAATTTCGTGCTGATTATCATCGCTTTAAAAACTTTTACTTGTCTTGGATTTTATGCTTTACTAGGATTACGCCTTAAATTTACTTATATATTATAAATTTATTCACAGGAATTAAATCTAAAAATATATTATTTGCGACACAAGTCAACAAAACCTTACGGATGCCTGCATTTTTTATACTTAATGTTGCGTTTCCTTAGCAGTAGCGTAAAATCAAAACTTGTTAAACTTTTAACTTTTTTCTATCATCCGCTATTATGTATAATGAAATTTATAAAGTGGAGTACTAAATTGAAAATATTTTCGAAATTTCTTACTCGTATCATTTTAAACGGCGGAAATTGTACTTAAATCCAGATATTAATACAACCTTATTTCGTGATATTACGGGATTCATGATTTACAAGCGAATGAAATTAAAGTATAGAATTTTTCGATTCTAAAATATGAAATTAGTCACTTCTATATGTTTTACTTTATCTTCCAGGTCATACAACGAAAGTATTATTTCCTTTTCAACATTTTTTGTTTCTACCCTGCTATCTTTAACTACACGAAATTGTTACGAAAAGAACGAAAAACATTTTTAAAACATCGCTATTTATTTGACAATGTTATGACTATCGCATATAGGGTTAACTCGTATTACAAAAATATCAAGTGTTTCTGTAATAGAGTAAATTTTCTATTTGGAAACATTAGCGTTGCAAGGCTCTTGAATAATAATATAATGCCGTATTTTATCGAGTCGCCTTCCAAGCATAGAGTAAGTAGAAAAAAAAAATAAATATGCTTAACGATTCAATTTATCTCAGCAGAAATCAATGAAATCATGAAATTCGAATTGCTCACGGTGTACAACGAAGACTTTTTCACTTTTTCCGCTCAAAATCGAGGCTTATACTGTATAGTTACTAAGGGGCAAGTGATTTTGGCTAACGACCTAATGCTCCTTAGAATCCCTACGAAGCGGCCTAAATTCTAAACAGATACTGGGAATTCATACTCAATTCAATCTTGTCGACGGAAAAATCGTTTCACCCGGCGATCACTCGTGTATAAAACTTAACAATGATTCATTCCGCCTCTCCTTTGAGTCATCGCTCCAACCTCCCTCCACCCGAAATCGTCCTGTTCACCCCACCTATGCCTATTACACAATGCACATAGGCCTTCGTTCAATAGATCTTCGTATTACGAGAATTTCACGGACACATTACCGCTTTTCAAAGCATCGTAGAAGAGATCATAGCATACAAAATATGTTAGTATATTCTACCCCGGAGCACAAAAGAAAGGTTTGAAAACAATCAATGAATGAGAAGAAAAAAAAAAACGCCACCAAAAAAGCTACCCAAAAATGGAGTGTGGCTTTACAAGTTATTTAACTACTGCGTTCATACAAACTGAATGCATTACATTTTCTTCAATACAATAAAGAGAAAAGTCGCTAATTAACAAATACTTGCCAAAGAGGCCATCAAATTATAATAGAATCATGAACATTTCTTTATTTGTCCCTCTGTCAATTATTGTATATTAATTTATTATGCTTATTACATTCGTGTCAAAAATTCAAGGAAGCCCTTTAAATAAATTGCCATTACATAAGTTTTCTTTACGAATGACATTTTAATATTGATAAATAGATTTGAACCCAATTTTTCATAAAAAAAAAAACCTCATTGATAAACATTTTCATCTAGTTCAAAGCTTATTACTCCTCAACTTGCGAATACTCATTGTGAGAAAAACGAGAAATTGAAAAGAGTACAAGTGAAATTTTGGGCAATTGCACTCTAAATGTATGTAAATTTAATAATACGATGCCTTCTATGATCAAACGACACGAACTTTTTTCCTCTTCATTTTTTAATCATTTGACTTGGCTCTGCGCACAATCCATAATCACTGTTCATGTTTTCGTTTAAACGTTATAACTCAGGCATACGCACGCGGGCTCGTAGACCTTTCTCGTGCCTTTTTATTTATTCGCGTTCACGTTCCTTTTCTCGTGCAAAGTTCTTTACTTCTCGGCCCGTGTGTGCATGCGAGAGTAGGCATAACAAATTCGTCTCTCGGATTCCACGTACGAGCGCACTCGAGTCGCACACTCGCAAAGAGCAGCACACAAGCGCGCGCACACACACGCGCAGATGCGAAGAATACGACATTCAACCCACGCGCGACTTTCACGTCCCCGCCCGGTTCCTATAACTTACGAGCTGAGCAGTGCCATTCCATGGTTATCATTTAACAAAAATGCATCGCATGGGTAAGATGTAAAAATGCAAGGGGTTGATACAATTGTTGTGTGCCTTTGGTTAAGTAAACACGGCTGTTACTCATGGCCTAGAAATTTTACGGCGAACTGCCAGGAGGAGTTGAATTTTTGCCCATCAGCTCCTGACATACAGGAAATAACAATGATCGGTATTTATTTTTTAAGCGGTCGACTCAAGGCAATCATATACGTAATTTCTAACATTTAACGCGACAAGAATTACAATATTATTTTTGACACCATATAACTTCACCAGTATGTATGTGCTTATGAATATGTGGTTATTTCTTCCGTCCAACACAATTTGTATTTATTCCATTATTTAAAATTACAAGCGCTTTTGAGGAAAGATTTAAAGCTTCAAATTTAAATAGATTCTAAAAATTTTCTCATGAAGTTAACTTGTCCTCAAAAAACACTTCATACATATATTACGCATCTAGCCTTTTTTCGTAAAGTGGGTTGTACGGGCTTGACGATTAAAAATATCGAAGCGATGACAAAATCGTGCCGCGCTGAGAATAGTAGCTTCCTTTTCCAAAATGCAGCGTCGGGATAATCTATAGATCGTTAAAAATAGTACTGCAATTTACCTACATTTCGCCTGGCTCGTGCATACAGATACCTGATACATTTTCGGAACGGGAGTGCAAAATATGTGTATCAACACTCGAGTTCCAGTCAGTATCGCTGTAAGATTAAGCTAATAGATATTGTGTCTTTGGTAGAGTGAAAGCAGCATCGGCTTTCAAAGGTATTCTCTTAAATCTGTATATGGATTACACTACTTTTGTGTGGTTGTTGAGCAAATTATAGAACTATGGGAAGGCAAATACATTGAATGAAAATTATGACGTGTACTGAGCTCATAGTATGAAAAGAACCAAGTTTGCAGCTCAATTCGATTAAGTTTTATCGAAATTTTAATTAAACCCGTAAATACATAGGTTCCGATTAACGGCGATTAGGCATACATCCGGCAATCAAAGGGGCGGCTTCAACTAAATACCCGGAAATTACGAGGAAACAAACCAAAATTAATAAAAATGTCATGTTCACACGATCTACCGGGATCATTAAGACCGCACTCCAAATGAAGATAGTATAGTAGTAGTCTTTCGTTCCAACGCATGGGGCCCTAAAATTCTATTTACCGATGGCGTACGCGAGGCAGGATGCATTTATTTGACGATGGAAGCATTTGGAAAGTCATTGCGACGGTGAGATTAGGAGCGCGTGCCCGCATAATGCAGCGATTTGATGCAGTGGCGAGTCGCGAGGAGCCTTCGCTCGATAATTTTTCCGCTAGACACATTCGACACTCTGTTTGCATTGCGGTGCCGTTAAAAGCCCCCTGCCAATGACTCACTCCCATCGGGAGAGTAATATGACTTCGGCGCGGCCTCCACTTATTATTCGACAAGTTTTCACGCCGGCTAATGTCGGAAGTGGGCGGCTTTGGTAAACAAATGGCGCCACTAATGTGGGGCACGGGATCGATCCTCTCCGATCTCCTTTCCCATTGATAATTAAGCAGCTCGCGTCAAACATCCCCACCCCACGCGTTCCTGGTTGGGGAATCTCTTATTCGGCCGGAGTAATAAATTCTAACGGCCCGAGCGCTTTTAATAAATGAGCCCGTAGTGCGAAAATCGATTCGACAACTTACTCGAGCCCCTCGGCGCAGTGCACCTCAAGCGGGAGCATCGCTATTGCATTAACAGCGTGTAATTGGGTACCGTGAAAATAAGCTTGGAGGTAGTCTTGGATGGAGTGGCGAACGCTCGTAAAGGCGAAGCTTTGTTGCGAAACTTTAACGAAACGTACAGAGTATTCAAACGTTTTGGCGCAGGGAAATTTTCAAAACAAGGAGAATCAATTTGCCGATGACGAAGCAGAGTAACGTAATTTTATCAATAATGGGCTCCTCGCGGCACACTCGACTGAATTCCGGCTAAATTCTTAAACATCGAGTGGGCTTTTTCCTTCGAGTTGGCCCTCGTTCGAGTCGACACCCGTCGGGTGACGATTCATCTGAGAAGCACATAGGAGCGTGCAAGAATAGCAGAAGATGGAGCGAAAGGGCAAAAGAGAGACACGACCAACAGGCGTAAAGGCATCCCGGTGAAATCGAGGACAAGCCTCTAATCGTTACGGTTCTTACCTTCGGGCTCCGGGCTCGAGCGCGTAACACTAGGCCCGTGAGACTTTCTCACACGTGACAATGCGAGTGAGCCTTCGGTCGTCGAAGCTGCGCCGCTTTTAAGGGGACTGACTGGTGGTGGGTGCGCCTAAGGAGTCGCGCGTGGACGAGACCGAGGAGGACCAATGGAAAAGGGGCGCTCGAACCGAGGTCCGGACGAGGAGTCGCTCGGTGGCGCGAGTCATCGAGCCTCCGTAGATCCTTCCCGAGTCAGCTCGCGTAATCCCCCCCCCCCTGGACTTGTCGGGCTCGAGAAGCCAGCCGCTTTTTAAAATCGCGACTCCGACTCGTACGAATCGACTGTCTGCTTGGAATTTAATGCGCCTTCGCAGAGTACACGTTATAACCTGTCGATTCCTTTGATTGATTTCTTTGCTTTCTCCTGCATGCAAATATTATCCACCAGTTGCAACACTAATTTCCGAATCCACTCCGCGAAGGCTTTTCGCATCGCGAGCCGTCAAAGGCATTGCATTACTTTTCCATAAGTTGAGGAATTTTTAACAATATGTTGCAATATTGCTACTGCCATTAGGCTTTACGTTATCGCGGTGCTTCGCTGCTTCGGTAATGATACGCTTCTGAAAATGAACTAACAATTCTCGACAATGTCACTCGTCGAAGACTCTCCTTGCATAAGGAGGGAATAATTGCACGCCTGCGGGCTTATTCTGCTTCCTGAGTCGTAATACGTCGGGGCCAAGGACGAATTGATACGTGGTGCATAAAGAGAGTGCAAAGTCTTTCTTTTACCTCCATGCTGCCGATGCAAGGTGGGGCGTAGAGGGGCGGGGAGTGGGGGGGACGAGGAGAGCCGTCCGCAAAAGTGTACAATACGCGCGAGTGCCAATGCAATTCCACGCTCGAGAATATCGCAATATCATGGCGAGCGTGCGTTAGAATAAATTCGCCGGATTGCTTGGTAAACGAGCGGCCGAATCGAGCGTGAAAGAAGCTCCCGCCAAATATTACCTCGCTAATGTAATTAAATTATGCGTGGGCGATCGCACCCGGTAATGCATTACACCAAAAGACATTAAGGAGCCGTAGATCGATAGGAAGCCTTGGCTCGAGGATTGGCTAGAGACGAAATTGCGCATCGTTCGGCTCTCCTCGAGTCGCCGATGTAGCTCCCCCCCCCTCCGCCCCCGCCCGGCGAGCTCTCAGCTCAAGCCAAAGCCAGGATAAGACTCAAAAACCGACTTTTCCCAACCCGGAGCGCCCTTGCGGTGTTGTGCGCGGTGCACAGCTCTCGAGTTACCCCGAGGAGACCGTCGTCTTCTGAAATTGCCTCTGCACCGAGGGGCTTTGCCCCTCTCGTCGCCCTCATTTCTTTATAGCCGGTTAGTTCTCCGTAGGTTTTCAGGCATGAAAGTATACGTACTGCGAACCGATTGTGGTGTCCCATTCCTTTCTTATTTACTCTTTTTAAGTCTCTTGCTTGTCGGTTTCGTGATTCAGAACTATTTCAACTTTCGTTTTCTTCATTTAATGAATAAGTCATCGATGATAAATTTTCTCCTTTTTGGAACGATGTTTTTTAAAAAAATCCTTTAAGATTTCAGCATCATTAATCATTTCCTAAAAAATGGAATGCTAACTCTATACGATTATATTCAATTCTTTGTCCGTTCCTATTCATTATTTTTTTTTTTTTTTTTTTTATTGACAATAATACTGGGTGAAATAAACTTTATAGCATCGGTGAATGTTTTAATATCAATTTAAAATTTTATTTATTTATTCGTTTTTATTACTTTAAAATAGTTTATTTTACGAAGTAAAAAATGGATAAAGGACTCATCACACTAAATAAATACTTTCTTCTATTCCTATTCGAAAAAATTAATTTATTACTGTAAATCATTCGGTTAATTAAAAACTCTAAAGGCATTTTTATCATAGGTTTAAAGTCTTGAGAAACGTTTGTTTTGTCTATTATTTCGCGCAACTAGAGAGCAAAAGAGCAATATTTTTCGTTTCTTCAAATATTATAAAATTATGATGCTTTTTCTTAGAATACATTTTGTCATCATTAGAATTTAAATTTCATTTTATCCTTTTTGTAATGATAAAACTTATTTAAAGCTTTATTTTTCAGCTTATTGTTATCGTATCGTAAACATGAAAATTGCATTGTAAATCAAATTATGCCAAAATACGAGTGAAAAATTTTATAAGTTGACTGCAAGTAATATAGGAGTCATACATTCAAAAGCAAACCGCTGATACTATGTTAAATTAAACACATAACTATTATTCTGCATAATTTTTAAACAATTTTTTTTAAGAAGAATTCCAACAAAATCAATTTAACCGTAATAAGTCCTGCATTATTTATTGGTTCTTCTGAGTATTTCAGATAAAAATAACAGTTACGTTAACATTTATCATAAATGGGTGTATTATATTTGATAGGTTCGCTTGACAAAATTGATGTAATGATGAAAACTGGCATTGAGTTGATTCCTTATAAATGTATCAGTTTGATCACTCGCAAACGATGAAACTCTTATGAACAAAATGTAAATAAGAGTATAATAAGAGCTTCGAAATAATCGCGCACAGTTGAACATGAAACAATCAACTACTAGAAGTCTCTCACAATTCTTAAACAAGCTAAGGTCAACTCTGCCGTGTCTCATTATACGACTTCCTAAAGTTCGAGTAGCGAGGTATCGCGTAAAAAAATCTAGAGCCACCTGTTTTTGACGAAATCGTTCTCGTTTATAGGATCGCCGGCCGACCTTGTTCCTTCCTCTTACCCCCCCCCCCGCCCCCCGCCCGGCCCTCCTCCAGCCCCGAGGAAGACCCAAAGAGGAAGGAAGTCGACAGTTGGCTCGGAGCAGGATACCACATCGGGCGTAACTCCCTGCATCTGCAGGACGACGACGCTGGTCTCGACTCGTCGCAACGGGCGATTTCCAATTTGTCGCGCGGGTACGGGATTCCCCCCTCGCCCGGGCGCACGGCCATTTTCCTCGCTCTTCCAATCCTCCCCCCCCCTCCCACGCCGGCGTGCCATCCCTCTCCGTCGTTAACTCAGAGGCGTATTCCCGCGCGCCGCGACGACTCCTACGCCCGGGTAGGCGAGCTCGGCTCGGATCCTGGTTGGCGCGGCCCCCGGGGATCGCGCGAGAGCCGAAATCCCAGTGACACGCCGATATGGCGTTGAATGGGATTGGCAGATCGAGGTAGCGAGGAAAGGCGGACGCCTGTTGCTCCCCGAGTGCGCCTCTCGCTCGCACCTCTGCCAGGCCGCCGATGACTTTTTGTCCCCGTGGTCGCGGTGGTCGGGCTTCTTTTTCGCGGGGTGCATCGAGAGGGAATTTTTTCTAAAGCCCCCCCCCTCCTGGTTCTTGCACTCCGGGCCCGCCGAAGCGTGCGAGCGTGTGCGTGCGCTTATGGGTGATTTGGTATCGAGAATAACGAGCGTTTGTTTGGAAAACAGTCGGGAGCGTTTGCACGAGCGTTGAAGAAAACGGACCCGCTCGAGTATTAGAATTGTTCAGGGTATTGAGTTATTAAGAAGCCAATAAATATTAAACGAGAAAACTATTGGCTGGAACGGGAGCCGAATGGCTCTCGCATAAATGCCAGTTGACTTGTCACTAATACTGCTTCTTGATAATTAAGTTTTATGATTTAGATAATTGAAGATCTGCTCCATTAATACCAATACAAAGTGTAGACTAGAGGAGATTTACTTTCGAAATTATTAATTTACAATATTTCTCCGCTTAATTAACCAAGTCGGTGTGTAAAAAGACAGCAATAAGGCTTGCATAAATAATTGCAGATTTGAATTACAGGCTTCTGATAAATACTTAAAATAAAGAAATTGGCGATTATTAAGCTCGAGCATCGCATACAATATTACACAGCGATACGAGGGTGTGGAGACGGCGGCTGGATGGCGCGGAGCGGGAGGGCGGAGGTGAGGAGGGGGAGGGGGGAGCATTACGACGTCAGTCTGCGGGTAATGAATGAAAAGTACCAGTTAGCGTTGGCATTTAATAACTGATGGTTTAAAAGGCGACAATAACGACTCTTGGCTACTGGCCGTAATTCTAACATCTATACTTTTACACATATTGTACTGGATTAATGAATGATTGGATCTTGTCCCGCGTAAACATATATACACAATATATTTTTTATATCACTTATCGGCTACCTGTGTATAATAATACACGTGTAATTTAATAGCAAATCGTTAATAAATACGTTGAAATTGTAAGGCGAGAGTGATGTGGGTAAAAAGTTCAAATCACGTCAACGAAGAAATTCTCAATAGTTGTTGACATTGAGGAAAAAGCTTATTTACGACACTTGTCATTATGTAGATTACATTTAAATGAAAATAAATTTCGTCTTATTACTTTATAAAAGACGTTATTTATATGCGAGGAGTAGAAGCACTTTGATGCCCCAGACCGCGTGTGGAATTTGTAAATAAAAATCTAGTATAGGCGCTAAGAATAGGCGCAGGGCAAAGATTACTGGAGCAATGCTAAACAGGGTTCGGTTAATTTGTTAACGTTTTACATGAATCCGGGCACTAACAATCGCTCATTGGAAAATACGAAAAAAAAAGGAAGAATAACCAAAATAAAAAAAGGAAGAACATTAAGGATGAGTAGAAAATAAATATAGATAGAGAGGGAGAGGGAAAGGTAAGGTAAAGATACGTTTGAACTGTTTGGGTTATCGTAGCGGCACTACTGGGCCTCGGGAGTAAGGCAGTCGCGAATCACAAAGGCCGCGCTCGCGCACGAAAAGTGCGAAAGTAAGAGTATTGGTGAAGGGAGGCTGCTGCCTGCTCGAGAATAAGTACCGGAGGCCTCGAGAGCTCGGCACGCAGCCCACAATGCAATAAAGATGTACGTCGGTCGGACTCGGGGTTGCGCTTGGTTGCACAGCCATTCACGAGTACACCGCACCTACATGCACACGCGCTTAAGTGCATTTAAGCACGCGATTGTGTGCGCGCGCTCTCGTGTGCACGCATACGCGTGGGCACCCGTTGGCGCCTAAGTATGCGTGAGTCCACAGGACGCTCGTGCCTTTTGTAAGCGCGCGCGCGCGCGCGTATGCGCCTGCCCCCACGTACCCACACATATCGCGTACGTACATGCGCGCGTATGCGCCTACGTGTGTATATGTGGCAAGTGCGCGGGGACGCAGGGGTCGAAGGTTGCGCAAAAAAATGGTCATCTCTTTAGCCGAGGGGGGAGTCGTTGAATCGTGGAATGCACGACGAGGAGGGACTTACGTTATCCGGCTGGGACGAGCGCCTCTGCCGCGGCACACAGAACAGCGGCACGCCGCCTTCCCGCTTCCTCTCCAATATAACGGCTTCCGTGGCGGCGTCCCTCGCAAAAAAAAACGAAGAGTCAGGCCTCCCCCGGCTCAGGGCCCGACTCCGGGGATCCTCGGCACTGCACTTGCGGCCAGGGGCTCGCTGCTGGCTCCTCCTGCTCCTGCTCCTCGAGCCCGGTCGCGGCTTCCCGGGCGACTCCCTCCTCCTCGAGGATCGGCGAGACGGGATCGACTGGGCCTAACTCGCGCACCAGCACTACACGCGAGCACAACGCGGTCGAGGGTGCGCGTGCCCCCCCCGGGGCGGCGAGCTATCGCCAGGACCGCCGGGGATCGGGGGTCGCGACCGGCCGCGGCGCCTCGGCCCCGCCCAAAAACCGGTGCGCGGCTCGACCGGGAGCGCGGCCGCGATCGGCTCCGGGGCGATCGGGCGATATCGGCGGAGTCCTCGGCGTCGTTGGCTCGCTCGGCTTTGAGGTTAGGTCCTGGGCTCCCTCCTCTTCCTCGCGGGTTGGCAGTAGCAGCACCACTGGCGGCGAGAGCCTCCTCTCGGCCGAGATGCGACGGGGCCGCCCCCCTACCCCCGTCGAGAAGAAAGACGAGCGGGAAGCGCACCTGGGACTCGGCTCCCCCTGCGCTCTCGCCTCTGTCTCGGCGCGAGTGTGTGCGTGCGCGTGACCGCGCGAGATCGGCTCTCCTTGCCTCCGCCGACGGGAGCGTTGGTTACCCAGAGGCCGGGCGGGGAGGGGTTCCGGCGTAGGAGCGAGCCTGTGCGCGCTTGAGCGTGAGAGAGAGAGGGAGAGAGAGAGCGAGCCAGCAGATCGGTTGCGGGGAAAACGCGTGCGGCAGGCGAGTGGTGGGGAGCCGCCGGAGACGCTAACAGGTTGCGCTCCGCGATACGACTGAGAGCTCACTGCCCCGAACTGCTCTGCGCCACTCTTCTGCGGCCCCCGACGCGTTCGCTTTTCTGTCCGTCCCCCGGACCTCGCGGCGGTGCTCCGCTCCGAAGACTACTCGCTACGAATTGGACGCCAAGATCTCCCTCCACCGCGAGCTCCTACTCGATCCCCACCCCGAGGCACTAACCCCAACCACCCGTGGTGGCTTTATTCCCTGCTGGGGACTTTTTCCGAGGCCCGCGCTCCCGGGAGCTCCTCCGCCTCCTACAGCCCCCGAGGCCGACTACGATGCCCAACCTCGTAATGACCCCTGGTGTCCTTATTGCCGGTCCCCGAACGACCAGGGGAGCCTCCCGGAGCCGGGCTCGGCCTCGAGAGGAGGCCACTCCCGGCCACTCGCGGTCTCGAGGCTCGGGAGGCAGGCCGCCCCGGAGCGCGACTTCCATTTGCCGCCCCGCTCCGTCGGTCGCTCATCCCCTCTCGCGGGCTCTCATTACAACCCGATTCCTACCTACCCCTCGATCGTCGGCCACCAGCCCCCGTCGCCCCTGACACCCACACCCACAGGCCACCCGCATTAATCCCTCGCGTAATAAAAGCCTGTGTGTTTCTTCGAGCTTCCGGACTTATTTCAATTTTCGGGGCGGCGTTCGTCCTCTCTTTGTTCGGAGAGCGAATCGCCCGAACGAATCCTCGATTCGTTTGGTCGTTTTAATCCACGAGGGTCGGGCTGCGAGGTAAAGCCAGATCGATCTGGTCTTTCCTCGAATTCGGCACGTTTATTTCGAGCGGCGCCGAATCCGCCCACGCCAAATACCGAGAACCGACGAAAATCATCTTTCGCGATATTTCCACGCGTCGAGTCTCTTTATCCGACTCGTCCTGATACTTTCAGCCGTTTCTCTCCTCTTTTTCCTAAGCGAGTGCGCGATCGTCTCCGCGCTCCGATGAAGTTTTTTTTTTCTACTCTTAAGATATGCACAATCGCTAATTGTTTACGCGATGCATTGTTCTCGTCGTTATCTCCGGCGGCGCGAACATCGTTTTCAGATTAGCAGTTAAGTAATCACCAGCAGGACTGAGGCCTGCTCCTACTCCCGATGAAAATTCATAATTAAAACATTACTCCTTCAATCGCTTGCGTAATTTCCTGGAAAAATTGTGTACGCCGCTGAGTCATCGCATCGTTACGATTACGAATGTTACTTCAAAAATACTACGGTTTCGAAACCTTTTTTTTTTTTTTTTTTAATAATATAATCCTGAACGACGTGTGATTTATCTACTTACTCTTCGGATCGATTACGCTCTAGTGCGATACTATTGTTTCTTCGCTATACGTGTTTTTTTTTATCTATTTGACATTATCCATTCTAATGTCCACAGAAGTATTTAAAGATGTTCGCGTTGAAGGCTCGTTTGATTTGATTATTTTTCTAATAAATTTCCAGTGCTGGTGGAAGGGGGGGGGGAAAAAGCACTAAGAGATTTTTTAAAAACTCGACGCGAGAATAATTTGAAAAACCGCTTGAAAGCAAGGGAGAGTAATGTCGTGTAAAGTCCGTACACATGTTCTCTTCCTACGAATCTTGAATTACGAATCGGCGGATAAAAAGAAATGGCCCTCGACGGCTTATAAATGCCTGTCGCCCGACACCTGCATTTAAGGGGAAAGTCGGCGTGGGCGTGAATCTACGGCTCCTCGCGTTCCCGATAAAAGATGCTCTCGATTATATCCGAGCCCGAGGATCATCCATATGCTGTCTGGGTCGCAGCTGCGCGTCAAAATAGCAGGAGCCGAGGACGTGGGTGAGCCCTGTTACAGCCTGTCACGGTCCACGTGCACGACGGGCTCCTTAAGGAGGATCGCCGCGCGTCGCTCGGGGCTCTAGGCATGACAAAGTCCCACTTTCAGCCCTCCGACTCGCCACTTACCTTCGCTGCTCTTCTTCTTGGGCTCCTATCAGTCACCAGGGCCCGATAGCATTCCTCGGCTCGAGGCGCCTCAGTTCCCTGGGGCTCGTCCGGCTTTTTCGCTTTTCAGGGGGCTCGCCTTTCAATTTATTTCCATTTTAACGAGCGAGCGATAACGAGCCATTAAATTTGTACACGGGGTTGGATGCTGAAACGAATGGATGTTACCTTGTTCGATTCTCGAATCATCCGAGATCTTTAAATATACGCGCGCCTAACACTATTCAAACTAATTGTGGTATATTTATTGTCTCCGCTTTGTTCATCCTTATGCTAATTGACTATCGGTCATAAATACTCCTTTCGCAAATGCGAAAGATTTGAGGAGTAAGACGTAATCCGTGATGGTAGAAAATACAAATACATTGCTGGTACCGATTTTCATCTAACAATTGTTTTCCTTTTTATATCACAGCTTTGCATAACTTTACAAGCTATTAAAACCAACGTATCTCAACGATGATCTGACATACTTTCAGAATAAGGAAACGCAAGATTTCTCTAATTTAAACTTATGTTAGTTTTAATTAATGTTTTTATTGCGATACTGGCGAGTGCGCTTATTACTAAATAAATTATTCTTCCTTTGCATTACTGGTAAGAAAAATTTCTAAAAGTCACTTTAGACTTTGATCCACGCTCAAGTTCGAAACAATGGAAAATACAATGTACTTTATTACAACAAAACATATTTTAGTATCCAATAAAATCACAATAAACTTGAAATAATCGAGTCCTAGTGAGCTAATTGAAATATATACTTTAATACTTTAATGATTTTTACCGAGCTGAGAAAGGAAATCGTGCTTATCAATTGTATGAAAAAGTTAGGTGAAAATGTAATTTTCCGAGCAAGAAAGCTCCTCGTGTAAAGACGAATCGGAGCTGCCGATTGAATTAGAATTTGGCACGAAATAGGTTTCCTCAAAATTAATAAAAAGCCAGCCTACCTCGCGGTGAAAATAAATTGAATTTATGGAAAGCCTTAGTAGTACGCGCCTTGCTAATACAGAATAGCCGGTCTTTTATAAATTCAAATAATCGAATTTAGGGGCTTACAAGTGGGAAAGATCTCTTTCCAGTGAAATCAAATATGAAAGTAAATTATCAGAGCCATCGCCCCTCGGCCTGTGCGGGCTCTCCATCCTCGTCCGTGGCTTTGGGCGAGGGACTTTTCCACATTTCCTTCCAACGGTTGGGCACGTGCTGCGTGCGGCGTCTGTGTGCGCACACTCGGCTGCTCGGTCGGGTACAGACGGGGCCGTTGGCGATCCAGACCGGGACCGGGGGGATCCGCGTCCATCGGTGCGCCGCGGGGACGAACCGAGGCTCGAGAGCGAGAGCTCCGGAGTAATCGATACGGGCTCAGGGCGCATCGGAGAATAAGGTTCGACCAGCCGGGGACCGGGAGCGAGGAGCCGCTAATCGAAGGGAAAGGAAATCGGCGGCAGGCTCCATAGGCCTGGCTCTAAACTACTAATTGTCGGTGCGATATCGGTACCGGCGATCTTACGAGTAATGGCACTTGTAGGGCTGCGACACTCGGATGGCCACTGGTTTTACTGCGTCTATAGACACTCGGCCGAGGAAAGTAAACTTAAACAGAGTGTGACGTTTGGTCGAATATCTAATTCATACTTTTCCCCCTGAGTCCTGGATCTTATTGGAGTTATAAAAGTACTATTATTCGAAGTCCCTCGAGCATGTAATCTTCGGTTACAATAATTCCACTCGTTCCCTGCGTTTTGGAGCAGCCTCAAACACTGTCATTACGAAAATGTGAGAATGTGTGCCGTTGAATGCGTTGCAAATTTATCGAGCGCTGCATACAGAAGTACGAGAAGCACAATTGACAGATGCCTTATTTTCGAAAGCTGCTTGTAATTTGATTTTAAACACAAAGACCGCGTCGAGGTATCGCTTTGAAAACACGATACTGCTCTTTCGATTCTTCTTTAAATTGCAGGAAAAACATGACTTTCGTTCTTTCCACTGCTCTTAAAAGCAAAAAAGCAAAAGATCTCTATTAGGTGACCCCCTTTGAAACGATATAACGGACAGGTGCTTGCAATCGAACGTACGATTGACAACGAATGATCAATATTTATATTATACACGATGGGCGTTATTTCAAAAGTGACCTACGAGCGAGTAAACGGTATTTCGTGGGTCCCAAATGGTAAACACACGAGGGTTTTCCTATAAGCCGCGAGATACAGCCAATGCAGCCGAACTCGGGCTAAAAAAGCGCCACTGCTTATAGAATTGAGAAAAGCGTGGAGAATACGGCTCCGTTCCACATGTCACGCAAACTAGCTAAGCTAATTACTTTGTAATTACGAGGGTCCTCGGCGATGCTCTCACTTTGCATTAGAGCGTCGCAGTGCTCATGCAGCGTAAGCGAGTACCGTTTTAACCTTTGTCGCTCGCGTACACGACCTACGCGTGTACGCGCACTTGCAAGTGCGTTATTATAGTGCAATCAGGAAGAGGAGACGTCAAAGCTCGAGTCTTGTAGTTCTGTAGTAATTTTTCAAACTGCACCTTCATTTTTTAACTGAAATGCTCTTTAGTTGCGAAGCGCACGTGTATTAAATCGATGGACTAAAGGCACGTAAAAATAATAGGCTGCTCGTAGCTAATTGCGGAAGGAATTTTTTTTATATTCAAAAGTATATTAATATTACTTGATTTCTATTATTTATGCACTGAGTAAATTACCAACTTAAATAATTTATTACAGCTATCGGTGCTGTATTAAGTTATGCTAATAATGGTCGATACGTAATAAAAAAATTCCTCTTTGACGTGAAATAATAAAAAACCTTCTTTCTTGCAAAAATTCAAGGCGTTGTTTAATTTTTCTATACCTAAGTACAAGTAATAAATAAATACGTCATACACTCAGACAATCGACTCTCATTTTACTTGATTTATTATTATTATTATTATTATTATTATTATTATTATTATAAATGCTGAATTACGTAAGATAAAGGGTATAAGATTATAACCGCTCACAGGTCCGGAGATTTAGTACATCTGCAATCGGATCAAATAACACAATGAAATTAATAGATTTACGAACCGCTTATGTTTATTCAAGGATATTGAATGCTTTTGAGCTATTATCGAGAAAACTAATTATTAAAAATTAATTAAACGCATTAGGTTAATTAAAATTTGATTATTATATCATTTCCTTCATCTACGTTATTATACGGTGAAAAATTCTGTGTTTATTTATACGTGAAAATGGCATTAAAATAGAATAGCTTAAAATAATTCTAGTTTTTTGTTAATAATATTTGTAGTTGAGCATACGTTGTTTGTTGTGTATTGCAAAGAAAATATTTACCATTGGTTTTTAGGAGTATTAAAAAAAATTCTTCATAGATTAGATATAACTTTATGCATAAGGGATTGCTTTATTAAATGTAATATGCGTTGCATTATTATATTTTAATACGACTGACAATTTGATTGACAGCGTATAATAAGTAATTCTTAAAACTAAGCCTAAATTATTATATAGTAGCGTTGGTTTATATTTAGATACTACTTTATTTCTTAGCTAGATATATATCAGTCTTTATATTTCACTTTCAAATTAACATGTGCATTAAGTTTTAAAATATATAAATCATTCGATTTTTCCACCGCATTTTAATATAACAAAAGTCATTTTAAATTAATTTTAACAAATTAATTAATATTTAAGTAAAATATAGTATTTCTATTGATTTAAGTCAATTAAGTAGAATGAATAATATTGAAAAAAGTAACTTTAATCAGCTATTATTATTTTTATATAATTATAAATATGAAAAATATATTGAAATGTCAATGATTTTAATGACATTTACGTAAGTATGAAAATAATACTTATTTTGTAAAAATTATTTTTTTGACAGATTTTGTTTCTGGAACAAGTGTACATAAAAATATAAAACGTTAATGTAAATATAAGGCTCTTGTGTAAAATGTTTTATTAAAAATAATTTAAATTATTCTACAAAATGGCTTTTTTTTATGTATGTACACGTTAATCTCAATGTGGAATTTTATAAGAAAGCTCCATATTTGAATGATTAGAATCTTCTATGTTTTCTATCGAATCAGTATTATCAATTTTTTCTTTGGATTCATAATTTATAAATTCCGTTTCTTTCTCTCGATTATGAATCAAGTCTATCATAGGAATAGGCTTCCTTCTTCGAACAGCAAATTCAATTTTACTAGTTAATATAATTTCTAAAGGCTTACTAATAAAATTAATAACCTGGCAATTTTTTGGACTTCCAATTCTGCCAGTTCTGCCACATCTGAAAAAAAATAATTTGCAGGTTGACAAAAATATTAAAAAAAATATTTGAAAATATTTGAATATTACTTACAAATCATCAGATGAAAGTTAATAACTCACCTGTGAATATACTCTGATGTAATTAAAGGAAAATCATAGTTAATGATTTCTTGAACGCATGTAGTATCGAGTCCTCGAGCTCCGGCATCCGTTGTGGCAAGGATATTGCACTTTCCAATCTGGAATTCTCTAAATTTCCCTTTTTTTAATTGAAATGGCATATCTCCATGCAGACGAATACAATTTATATTATAAGACTCCAAAAACAACGAAACGAAATCACAGGTTTTTGTAGTGTTACTGAATATTATTATAGGTATTTTACTTTTAACTTTTGCTTTAATAAGCTTTAATAATTCTTTTGGCTTTTCCGAAGGTCCAATTCTTAGAAACTTTTGTGGAACAATAATCTGATGTTGATTTCCACTTTTTACTGGTTCCAAATAATTATCCTATAAAACAATTATAAATAGATTATAATTTCTTGTTTCTTGAAGCCAACCAGTTAATAGAAATACATACTTTTACAAATGTATGAAGTGTTTTAGGTAGGTTTTCAGGAACTGTTGCCGAGCTAATAGTCAACTGTACTTCGTGTGGAAATTTAGAATTATCGGTCAACTGATGATCTACAACCTAAAATTAAATGTCTAACTACACATTCTTATAAAATCAATTTTTTATCACAACATTCAACATTAAGAATATTTAAATTAGAATAATATTTTTTAAAAAATTTTAACTTTTAATTTAAAAACTGGAAGTTCTTTAGATAATACTAAATGTTGTAATAAAATTATTATAATATAAAAATGATTTTATTTACCGGTATTTTATCCAAGAACAAACACAGTTTTTCTTTAAAAGTATCATCTAATAATACATCAGCTTCATCAAGAATCACATGTCTGATGTATTTCATAGAATAAATCTGCCATGTGACTAATTTTGATAGTACCCCTAAGCTGGCAATTATAAGGTCAACATCGTTAACTGGTGGATTATGTGTTATTTTCGTTGTTTCCCCTCCAATATATTTAATTATTTTTAAATCAATGTTTTTCGTTAATTTTTTTGCTTCTTTCTATATATGTAACAAAAATTATATATATATATATATATAATACTTATTTATATTTAAAATATGAGTAGTAAAATAAAATTGTCTTAAGCTTACATAAATTTGAAGTGTTAACTCCTGACTTGGAGTTATTATTAGTCCTAATGGAGAATTGAACTTTCTTCTTACCATTGACTTCCATTCTATAATTTGATGCAATAATGGAAGTAAAAAAGCAAAGGTTTTACCACAACCAGTTTCTGCGGTAATGATTATATTTCTTTGATTTAATATTTTTGGTATACTTAAACTTTGAATTCCTGTAGGATGAACTATATTCTGATTCTCTAGATTTGTTATTAATTGACTATTTACGTGAAAATTCTTAAAGGACTCAGATTCAAGTACTTGATTTACTTTTTCCTGAAAATAAAAAAAAAATTAATTGAAAAATACAAAGTTTATCAATGCAATATAAATTCTTAATATCTACATTGTTAGCTTTTATTAAAATAGTTAACTATGATCAAATTGCATTAAATAACTGATTACGTGAACGAACCTTCCTTATTATTAATAATACTAATTAAGTTTAAAACATTTTGGTATAACATTTAGCATATTTCTTATTAATAATTAATAATTAAATAAATAAACTTATCATATATTAATTAAATTTGTATTAAAACAAATCCTAATAGCAATGAATTGTAAAAAAGTTTTATATTAAATATTTCATTTATATATTCTTATGTAATGGAGGACAACATGAATTTTTAAAAAATATGTGAATCGTAGAATATATTAAATAATACTATAGTTACATTTTTTATTGGAAATATCTTGAAGTAATCACCTCTTGAATCTCTGTGATGCCATCCTCTTGAAGCTAGAGGTATTATTTGAAACTTCGGATAAGTTTGTTTTTCATAAAAATTAAGACTAGGTCTTCTACATTTTATAATACACATTTTTTCATTTTGTTGTTTTTCATGTTTTTGAACATTTTCAAAATCACTATTTTCATGATCCTTAAAACGAGTTTCTATATCTTCCTAAAAAAATTAATACAGTTGTTATCAAAGTAATGTTCAAACAACACTACCAAAATAAAATTATAGATAAACAGTGGTATGTATACATACAGAATATTTTACTGAAAATCTATTAAATTTGATAACCGGTGTATCAATAATTTGATAAAAGAATTTACGAAACCGCCATAACATTGTAAAATGTTATTCGCCAAGTGTACAATTCACAAAATAATACATATTAATAATGATACTGCATTTTTACAGTAACTATCTTTTTATATATTACACTGTGTAATAATGACTAAATATGTTTAAAATATTTTATCAATTAAATAAAAAAAGTGCATGCATAGAGTTCAAAGCACGCCGTTTAAAATATGAAGTTAACCTAGTCCAAGGATCCTGTCGGTAACTTGTATTATACAAAAGCTTATTTTATAAATTATTTATTTAAAACAAATTGTGACACAAATATATGTAAGATAAAAAATGTGGGTCGAAGTAATTTAAACGATAAATAATGACTCAAACTATAATTAATTTGCATTGCAAGAACATAGCAAATAGGTTAAGAGTTAATATGTTACTGTTGGTAAGATAGTAATTTTACGTATCGGTAGTAAAAAATATTATTTCGTAGTATTAGAGGTCAACAAAAAAATGATTAGCAGCACATTATATGAAAATAACAAGTGAAAAATTACCGTCAAGCATTGCTATAGATGAAATTGAGCTTGATGACAATTATTTATTATTTTGTAATTTTACAGATAATTTTTACATATGCTACAGGATACGTCTTCGTTAAAAGATTTCCCCGACAGGATCCTAAAAGTACCGAAGCGATTTATATATCGAATTATTTTCAGTCAATAATGAAAAAAGGAGTGTTTCAAAGGCGAAGGGGCGAGGAGGGAGATCAAGAGAGAGAGAGAGAGAGAGGCTACAAGAAAATAAAGTCAGTTCTAGATCCGGGAGCACTTATGTTAGTACAGCGGCAAGGATGACGAAACGAAGTAATTAAACGAAAATAAGTCGTATAAGGCCCCTGTGAAATGCAACTACTGCTACTAATTACGGAAGTATAATGGCTGATAAGGGACTACAACCAAGGGAAAAGGGAAGCTTAAATCAATGGAAAAGTGGATATTAAAGGTAATTTTAATTTTAAAATAATTGTCCGGTATCTCAGTTTCTATTGGTGAATTGCCCATAATTCTTTTATTAGATACAACATATAACTTATTACTAACAATTTCTATCTACCTACTTCAGTAACTATAAATTAGTCTTTAGCTTTTCCTAAATAGATTTAACCTCGCGTTCCTTATCACCTGTAATAGTATTAATTCATAGCAATAGCTTAAAACTCGTTCTTGTCCTTCATAATTCTAATAGTAATTTATAATCAAGATTTTAATTTTATTATTACAGACAAGTATCTAAAGGTACTCTTATAAATACATAGTAAAAACATCATTTAAAAATGCAGATATCATGTGCATTAATTTTTTTAATTTAAGTAATCGCTTATAACGACTTACAATTTATTTATTTACCACGATTCTTAGGAGGCAAGTAAGCAATTATATTTGAATTTATGGTTTCCAAAAACAAATATAATTTAGGTTAATTAAAAAAGGATTCCTTTTTAAAAATGGATTCCTTTATGCCCTTAATTTTATTTATGAATTATAATTCATAATTGCGATTTATAAAATTTTTTGCTAACTTTAAATATCAGCGTAAAGTACTATTACTACTTTATTTATGAGTATTAATTTTACTTTATAAAAATTAAAATTTTTGTAGTTTAAAATTTTGATATTTTGTACCTTAAGCCATAGTCCATTAGTTTATTATTTTTAAATTTTAGCTTCAATGATTTCTCATTTATGTGGTGATAAAGAATAAGAATATTTCATTCAATATTTTAGTAATAATAAAGTTTAGCATCGTTTTAATTGCTTTATGAATAATTAATTTTTATTATTATGAAATGATAATATTTATTGTTTGTTTTACCAATATTTATATTTTGCAACAATGGGCTATAAAAGTCTTATTTTGTATTAAAATAACAATATTTAATATGCAATTAAACTATTATATTTAATATCATTTATATATACCATTATTTTACTATTTTTAGGATGTTATTCAATTTATAACATGAATTTACATTTTATCATTTTTAATTTATATTACATATTAATAACTATAAATATTGATATTAAGGTATAAAACTTTCTTTTATTAGAAATTTAAAAAATATTAAATATTACAATATGTAATATTACATTATGAAAATTAGTTTTTCATAAATACAAAAATTGTATTTTTATTGTATACTGATGATTTTTAACTTTTGGTTTGAAATTATATTTATTGCTCATTATCGTCTTAAAAGTGTATGATGTATAATTGTATTTTTAATATGCAATATTAATGTCTTTCTATCCAATGCAAAGGATACAAGAATGAACCATTATATAAAAGAATACATATATTAAAAGCCTTTGTATAGTAATCATTATCTTGTTTATCGATATTACCTTGTTTATGTTACTCATTTTTTGTTTATTCTTACTCTTATTTTAGCATAATTTTTTTGCAAAGAATGCAAATTTAGATGATATCACTATACATAAATCCTCTATCTTCATCATTAAATTAAAGATAATGTATTTAATTAATGTTAACGTAATTAATTATTATCGAAGGGTTGTTTGCTTGTTGCTTCATAACATACGTATAATAATAATAATTTAATTATAACTCATAAAATTAATAAAAAATAATTTAAAAATAATTCGTATTTGTTTGTAGTACTTTAGCTATTCTCAATTTTGTATTTTAATCTACATACTAACATACAACAATCCCACAGGTAGCACACGTATATATACAATTACCGCATAATGTGAAAGTTAATATTTAATTGTACATACATAATAATATTAAGAATGCGTGATTTTCATCTAAAAGAATTATGAATTATAATAAAAAAAAGTAACTTTTAGGGTATTACTTCTAATATAAACATATATATATATATAATACTAATCAAGCATTAATTTATATATATATATATACAACCATAACCTTAGAAAATATAATATGGAAAATGTAGTATGTAATGCAATTTCTTTTCTTCAGATGTATTTATTACTGTACTGAAACATATTAGTTTTTATAAGTTCATTTACCAACAGTATTGAAATACTAATTACGTGCATAATTGCAAAGCATAAAAAACTATATTCATATAAATAAAAAACCAAAATATTTGGGGATCGTTATTACAGTTAATCGTTATTACAGTTAATATGATAAACCACTTATGATTATTAAGTTTTCAATAAAAATTATAATATAAGCTTTATTTATAAAAATGACTCACTAACATATGGTAGTTTAATATAAACCGCCACGTTATAGCTGTGTACTGTTTTATTAAATTATAATGACTTATAGTTAATAGTTTTCACCCATGTTTATGTTTATACAACTGATCGTTTTACTTTCCATTAATTATTGTTTAGGATTAACATTTTATGCAAATAGAATTTTATTACTTAATTTAACAAGAAACAAAATTGCGAATATGTTCAAAGTACTTTTAACTTAATGTAAAAGTTTATTACATTTTAGTTGCTTTCACGTATTGTATTTCTTTAAAAATAGACCATATTTTATTTTATTGAGAATCTCTATTTCAAATTTAATAATAATTATTTCTTGATAATCATTGTAAAGATTTCATAATTTCGAAAATCTTAGGACAAGTAAATTGGACATCACATTAGTAGTTCTTATATACCGTTGACGGACAAAATAAATTCTTTTAGATGAAAATTAGTGGATTAAAAAGATTATTTAAAGGGTAATTATAGAAAATAATTAAAAAGCGTTGCAATAAAATAGTTGGTTTATTTTCATGTTTTTGTAAAAATATTTTAGAAGAAAATAAATTGACACGTCATATAGTTAGTAAATTATCTCCTTACTTAAAAAGTAAGCAATTATTTTACAAAACATATTAAATATTTGACACTGGTTTATCGTTACCACAATGGTCCTTTTTATAAAGTTTTTTTTTCACATATTTTTGTTTCGCTTCGTTCACAACACCTACGATAAAAGAGGCCTTTGTCAACCTGCTTTTAATATTATTACAAAAAGCTTTCTATGGATGGAAATTCCTTAATAATTACAAAGAGTAGGTGTTTATGGCAAATAAGATATCGTACAAAAAGCTTTTTACACGCTAAATGTTTTTTTTTTTTTTAATTTAAAGTGTTTCTTATATGCTAATCATACCTTGAGGAAAATATTTATATTTTAAATTAATTTACATTAAGCGTATGTATTTTTAAAAAATTTGAAATACTCGTTACAAGAAATTGTTCGTAGAGCCTAGGATTGAGATTCAAGATGAGAGAGCGCGTGTTAAATAAATAGAGGAAAATTTCGATGTCGACTGTCTTTTAAAAGAAGTAAAATTTCGTTTCAGTCAACGGGCGATTTGTTAATTATTTTCACAACTGAATAAAAAACTGGACGATGCACAAAGGCAGTTGGGGACTTTAGAATAATAATTCCGTTAAGGGAACGGCACTGTCGAGCGTACGAACATTCATCCTTACACGAAAACACGAAATTATTTAATTGATTCAAGTAACTCCCGTAATAAAAGCCGTTCTGCACTATCGTATGAAACATACATTTGACGCATTACGTAAAAAAAGAACGAAACGCAAAGTATACTGTTTATTAAGGAATTGAGAAACGAGGGGAGGACTCGGGATTAAGCGCGCGCGCGCGTATTCGTGATTCCTCAAAGTCGAGGAATTACTCGACTTTCTAAGATCGTTTAATCGAGGCACTTTAATTCGGTATTCTATTCATTGTTCGTGCAATATTGAGCAATGCTTAGAGCGAGCGCCCGTGCAATTATTATCGAGGCTTCGGTACCGAGGCACGAACGAACCGGGCCGGTCGGTAATTTGGTTACGGAATTCTTGGACGGGGGTTGTCCCGAAGATGCCCCCCGAGAGGGGAGGACGCGGCGCGTAGGAGTCGGGCAAGATGGCCAAATAGTCCCGGAGCGACTGTGGGCTCGAGGACCGCCGCGGTGCCTCAAAGGGGATGGGCGAGGAGAGTCGGCGAGGGGGCCCCTCGAGTTTCGGGGCAGCAACTGGCCCGAGCGGCACTCGCCGAGGGCGGGGAGGGGGAGGGCTCGAACCTGCTAGAAGCAAGAAGCCGGCCGTGAGACCGAGAGAGTCGCGTACGCGGCGGCGGCGGCGGCGGAGGAGGAGTAGTAGGAGGCGGAGGTGGCGCGGCGAGGTCGGGGGAGGGGGGGGAGGCAAGAGCGCCAGAGTCCTAGTGACAGCCGCAGCTCTTGACGACCATGTTCTTGTACTTCTTCAAGATGACGTTGCTCTCGTCGAGGAAGTAGAGCACCGAGATGGGCGAGAGCTTGGTAGGGGCGCAGCAGGGCTTGGGCACCTTGCCCGGGTTCACCAGGTGCACGAGGGTCTGCACAATGGCGTGGTTGGTGGCGTTCATGTGGGCGTTGAGGGGAAAGTTGCACTCGCCGCTGCAGTAGTAGGCGTCGTAGCCGTCGGGCGCTATGATCCAGTCCTGCCACTGGAGGTCGCGGAAGCTCACGTAGAGGGTCTGTATCTTGCAGGTGCGCGAGTTGTACTGGATCTGGGGATCGGCGTAGGGATTGCCGGGCCTGTAGTCCAGAGCCCCGACCTCGGTCTTCTTCTTGCGCTTGGCCTCGCGCTTCTGGCGGACCTTGCGCTCGCGCAGGCCCGAGCTCTTGAAGAAGCCGACCATGAAGGGCTGGCGGTCCGCGGGCCCGTGGAAGCCCACCAGGCCCACGTCCTCGGGCCGCATCTCGTGGACGTGGCGCTCGGCCGGGTGGACCGAGAGGTAGAGGCCCCGGTTGGCCCCGGGCTCGGCCAGCCAGTGGCCCAGGGCCCCGCTCACGTTAAGGGCTATCCAGCCCTCCCTGCCGCTGCTCGCGTTCACCGCGTCCAGGTACTCGAGCTCGCGCTCGCCGTCCTCGAGCCTGAGGACCCTGTAGGCCGTGAGGGTGAAGGAGCCCCGGTTGCGGGCGGGCCTCACGCCCTCGAGGCCCCGGTAGAGCCGGAGCTCCGCCCCGACGAGCCGCTCGTCCGCGGGCGCCTCCGAGACGTCGAACCAGAGCCTCTTGCCCCGCTCGTGCCGGACGCTCGGCACGTGCTGTCCCCTCGCCGCGAAGCTCATTATCAGGTCGCTCTGGTCTATGGCCCTCCGGTCCTGGCCGCTGAGCTCTATGGGCCCTGGGCCGTTGCCGCTACCCGGGCCCTCCTCCAGGGCGCTCCTGTAGATGTCGAGGAGGAACTTGGGCGCCGAGCGCCGCACCTGGGGCGCGGCCGGGCCGCGGCGGCGGGGCGGCGGCCGCTCGGGCAGGCCCAGCAGGCTCAGGATCTCGCGCTCGACCTCGCGCCTCTCGCGCTGCCCGACAACCCGGTGCACGAGGGTCTGGTCCCGGCCGTTGTCCACGTAGAGGCCGCTCGCGCGCTCGGCCCCGCCCGGGGCCAGCGCCGACCCGAGGACCGCCACCAGCAGCAGCGCCAGCAGCGCGTCCGTCATGGCGGTGGCAAGAGGGCGCGGGGGCGCCTCAGGCCGTCCGGGGTTCGCTCGCGGAGGCCCTGCTGCTGCGGCGGTGGACGCGCGCGCGCACTGCTCGCCCAGAACTGCCGAGCCGAGGGTCCAGGCTCTCCGGCCTGCGGAGTGCCGCGGCGGCGCTCTCGGCCGTCTCCTCCTGACCCCCCCGCCCCCCCGCCCCCGCTCGCATTCCTTTCTCGCTCTCTGCCGAGCGAGCGCCGGAGGGGGAGACCAGCGGCCGAGCTCCACCTCCGAGCCCGTCCCCGCCTCCCGCCGCCACCTGCCTCCGCCGGTCCCCTGCGCGTGTCGCGGCTCCTTCCCCGAGTCAGCTTCCTCCTGCTCGGGCTGGCGCTTGGCCCGGAGCCGAGATAAGGCCTTCCTGGAAGCGGCCACCCCGGAGTTAGCTTCGCGAGCGGCGCCGAGCCCCGACTTCTCCTCCCCCCGTTCTCCCTCGCGTGCTCAGGTAAAGAGGCTCGCCTTGTTCCTTCGGCCCGGACCTTTGGCTCCTCGCCCCCCCCCCTCCCTGCTTACCTGCCTCCTTACCCACACCCTCGCGGACTCCCCATCTCTCTCCATCTCTCTCTAGCGCGCGCGCGCTATTCGCAACCACGGGCAGCGTCTCGGACGCACCCGAGATGTCCCGAGATCCCTGCAAGGAATAACCAAACTTTGGCTCGCTCAGCTCGTTATTCGCTATTGTTTCATTGTCGGCTCGCTTCCCATAAATATCACTTCGCCTTTCGTAAAGACTCGCGCGGTAGGCCAAGACTTTCGATTTTCCTTTTACGTTAATTATTGCGTTTGCAATGCATTTGCAACACGTGCTCACTGCTTAATGGACAAAATATTTATTGCAATCGTGTAAAAGTATTTTTATAGAGTGATTTGGACTCGATTCAATAGGTATCGCCTTAAATATACGTACCTTTTGATTTTATATAATGCTAAAATATTAAAATGAGATGTTTTGAAATTCGTTTGCGTGCTGATCTTATGAAAATACAAAATGCTCGTGTAGCCGCAACTTCAAAAAATTGTACAGTAGCGGGACTGCTTTAACATTTAAACATAACTCATGATTAATTTTCACTATGGGATCCTTGAAATTTATACTCTTTTTCGTAATTTTCTACAAACATACTAGCTTTCTTGTACAGGATTCATATATATATATATCTATATAAATATATTTTTTTTAATTACTCCTCTGATGTCTGTGAACTCTACTTGAAAGCCAGCAATACTTTTAATAATTATGATCTATGCTGTAAATTCCAAGTAAAAGGTAAATTGATTTCTTAATATTCCCTCTCCAAATTCATCTTATTAGGATATAAAATATCTAATGTTTCGCACACATTTTTAACCATTAGTTTTGCTTTCGTTAGCATTGACAAGTGATAATTTAAAATACTCGTAGTATATTTAGATTTTCAATGACAATCCCCACTGTTTTTTAAGTAAACACCATTATAAGGTGCGCCAGTTTTCATTGCTTAACAAGCTTATATAAGATATCCGAGAAACAAAGTACATGTCAGTTAAGCTGGAAATAAGAGTTTGGCGTGTTCTTTGAATCAATCTCAATTGTTCTGCTGAAAATTTGTTTTAAATTTCGGAATAATAGTTCTGGCTATTCTAATAGCTTGAATCGAAAATACTTTATATATTTGGGATAATGAGTATATTTTATTTTCAACTAAGCTCTTATTAATGAAAACTGTATTCTACAAAAAGGCATAATTTACTTGAAAATGAAAATTTTGTTTATATGAATAAACACTCGGGTAAAAAATTCATTTTTAGTTGCTGAATGTATTAAAACTGTAATGCTAATAATAATTGTACAACAAATCATAAAAGTATAATGAAGGTGCTCAACTATTCGCACAAAAGTTAATATTATTAACTTTGATTATTCACAGTTACATCTGATTGTAGAGTAAAAATTAAATTAAAAATTATAAATTTGAATTTAATTTGTTATTTATAATTATTTATGATAAGATAGTATATGGATAAATGCTAATAATTTTAACAATACTACTAATTGCAGTAATTTTTTAAAAAATGTGACATAATTTTGTATATTATTGTATCATTTTTAAAGAATGGAAAAATTTATTTATAACAAATAATTTAACAACTTTTTAAATTACCCCAACAACCAATCGATGGAATATTAAAACATCAATATCAGTAATCGTAGACTAGTACCAATAATGTTTAATACACTCGCTTAATTTATGTGCAGATAAACAGCAATTTATAACGTTTTACGTAATTATGAGAAGGAAGCACAATATAAATATCCGTGGTGACTAATTATTTGTCATTGTTTGTAAATAATTACAAAAAAAATATGATTCCTTTTTTTCGTGACTTTCATAAATTTCACGAATCCCTCTAAAGTTCAAAAAGTACTAAAAAATTCAATGAAAAATTTTGTTTCCAATTTAATTGAAATATTTATAAGTATTTAATAGATAATACTGTTCGGGTCCTTTGGACATTACGTAACAAAACAATGTATCCTATTGGCTTCACTCCTGGTGGTATCTCGAGACGAAATGATGTATTCCTTTCCTTTAATTGCTGTTCAATATCTAAATGCGTATCGATCACTTGAAATTCTTGCTCCCCTCTACAGTCACGACCTCGCGAATATACTGGATCTAAGAAATCACATTCTAAGTAGGAATTTTGGTTTTTTATTCAATTTAATAATGAGGAGAATACATTCGATTAAAAGCGAAGATAAAACATTAAATTAAAAAAACAATTCTAGGTAGTCCTGGAATAAAGGTAAATGATCCCTGACTAATAGTCCTTGAAAAATAGATGCCGGGAGATTTACTATATAAAGAGCACACGAGTAAACAAAGAAAGCAACCCTGATAATCTTGCAAGAGTCCTTTTACCTGAAAGGTACGTGGAGTGTCCTGACGTACGCTCAAAGAGATCTGAGATAAATGAAATCGGCAGCGTCTTGTAAATCTTGAAGGTCAGTGGGTAAAGATAATGCCATCGCACTAATGAGCCTCGAGAGAGTAAGCAATAGTGAAAAATTGCTCGAGCGAAGGAAAATTTTACTCATTGATAAACGTGGAAAGATCTTCCTGGGAAAAAGGAACGCACGCTAATGCTGAAGGGGACCGAATAATCAGGCGCGAGTGTCCAATTCAATAAGAACATAGTGGCGATAGGGAAATAAATATTAGACGTTTTAATCGATCTTTCCTAAGAGTGATTATTTTTCCATTATCTTCATTTTTATGTGGATAATCTTATAATGTCCTTTGCGCCGATGAGAAAATTACCTCAAACTGTATGACGTCATTATAGATAAAATCTCATTATCAGCAAACTACCTTTCGAGCAAGTTATTAAGATCAAAATGTTATTACTCAAAAAGCAATAAAAGGGGAAATAAAAGGGCACTTTAAATTTTGTATCTTTTGTAAGGGTTATAAATGACACACATAGAATTATAATTTTCATTTTAATAATATAAATAAATAAAAGCACACACCAATTATGGATCAATTATCTTTATTTAATGTTTCTTTAACACTTCATAAAATGTACAAAAGCACGTGCAAGTGAAAAATTAACACCGCAAACTGTAGGTTTATTTTTATTAAGCAAGGAATTTTTCATTTGCAAACATCGGGTTGATAAGCCCTATAGTCACTTATTTACGTACGCGTTCAATTATATAGGCTAAATGTATATGCGATTTTTTTCTCTTAACATTATCTTAAGCAATATCTCTATGCAATTACACTTTTGTCAACAGTGCCATATATAGCCTTTCCAGATACTCAAAATGTAACGAAATAATAACCTTATAATACAGTGTAAAAATTACTTATATTTGACCTCAAAGGGGGTCAATACTCGAATGCCCCTATCGATAATCAAAATCTTATTCTACAAAAATGCGCGCACATGCACAGATACACACGCACACACACGCACACACACGCACGCGTATACACAAGCCGCGCGTACAGGCACACGCACATACACATGCACAGAGATACAAGCACACGCGCACATGCATAAACATATATTTAGACGTTCACGTGACAAAAATAAGCATCGTAAATTATAACTATGGACGTAACTATTTGTGTAACAATTATATAATTGATCGTGATAGATTTATATATAAATTTGCAATTGATAATTCAACACTTATGTATTATTTTTTTTCTATTCTGAAAAATATTTTCTACGGCAATCAACGTTTTCCCCTTGTTCTACTGTAAAACTGAAATATATACGCATATTCGAAAGTCTAGATTTTTTCATTTAAAGCCTATTTATATTTGAATATGCAATTTAAAATATGTAGGTAATATAAGATTAATTTTACTTACTCCTATCTCAGAAAACGAACGGGCAAATGCTAGAGACTTCCTAAAGACATCGAATGATATTTGTTTAATATATTACAAATTATTATAAATCTTTAAATTATTTAAACTTTCATGATACTATTTTAACGATTTAATCGTTAAGTTCATGCTTACAATATAAAATATGTCGATTTCTTGGATATTTTAAACTAATCTTAACAACGAGCTTAAACTTATTAAATACGAGTGTATGAAACTAATATTTTATGGATATTTTAAATATCCAATCCTAATAAAAATTATTACAGTGAATATTAATATTCACGTTTTCTTAAATATAGTTTTTTTCTAAATTTTCTACAATGCAATGTGAAGACGTAACATTGAATTTTATTTATTACACCTACATGATTATAGTAAAATATATATAATAAACATATCTAGTAAAAGTACGCATGTGAAAAAACAAAAATAGGTAAACTAAAAAATTTCAATATGTATATTACAATTTTCTTACACGATTCTAAAGACACGAGAAGATTTACCTTGTAATATTTGACATACACGTAAGAAAGTCTTTAAGGCGTATTCGTGATTCTCCAAACGAAGAAATATCAAAATTGATTAGCAAGCATTTCTAGTTTAAAAATAGGTTCCTCTTAAAACAATAATAACCTTCAATTATTCTAGAGACATCGCTAACTTGTTCCGCATGAATGAACCGATGTTGTTTATTTATAAATAAAACGGTATGGTTTAAATGGAAGTAATTTTGCATAGGAATGTAGCTGCGGCATTTATGACTCTTCAAGCATTAATAATTTAAGGTGAAGTTTTGTTATGAGTCGATTATGAAGCAATGGGAATTATTTGAGATTGCATTATGAAAATTTTAAATTCGGTCAACTCTCATTTTTAGCCAAGATTTTCCTAAAAAATGTACATCAACTATTATAAGTGAAAAACCATCTCGGCTCATGCGTCCTAAGAATATCGGACGCATCTACATTAATTGGACGGACATACCTGTACTTGGGGATTGAGGGCTTAAATATTATGAGGAAGGTAAAGACAGAACGAGACAAGTGTTAATACGATGAAGAACAGATGCTTGCGAGAGTCCCCAAAAACTGTCGCAAAATTATAAATACTAATAAATCTCATCTCAAATTCGCATTGAATTCGTAGCGCACAATTATATAGATTGTTAGTAGAGAAGTTTTATACTTATAATAAAAGCGAGGCGCTGTCGCTCGTCTCGCACGTTGTCTTAATCTATCCGTACGAGCATACTTTTTATATCACATGGAGCGATTAGTCTTCGCCGGTACAATTGAAAGTCCTGGCAGTGATCGACTACTTATATTGTATAATTTTTTTTTTTTTTATATAGTAAAAGAGGATCTATATATAAATAATGCATGATGTATCTTTTTTAATTATATTCTTTTTTACTTAACAAAGTTGCAAGTATAAAATAAGA
Organism: Kradibia gibbosae; assembly: GCA_018907135.1. NCBI lineage: Eukaryota > Metazoa > Arthropoda > Insecta > Hymenoptera > Agaonidae > Kradibia > Kradibia gibbosae. The sequence continues at coordinate 14,120,138 of JACCHX010000001.1, read as the reverse complement.
TTACCAACTAGAAACTTATAGAATAAGGCTTATTGTCAACATTCGAGCGACGTGAACTTAAGAATTACAAATTATGGATAAACAATAGCGACGACATTGATTTCGATGACGATCTTGATGATTTAATAACGAAGATTGAAAGACGCAAAGATTTTTTTTTTTTACAATTTGACAAATCCAGGCAGGCTTGGTAAGTAAACAAGAAAGAGCTTATCGCACCGCAACGAAGTTATTTACAGATAATCGAATGCCAACGGGGGAGAAAAGAAAAGCCAGTGGGTATAAACGTAACGAAGGATCGAGTTCGTTGCATTCGCGAGTTGCTCTTGTACGTTAGGTAAGCCCTAACGACCAACGATAGGCTCTTTCTTCAGGGTTCAATAAAGAAGATTGATTACAAAATTGCAAACGATCAATTTTAAGACGCGGGTTCCCGTTAAAAGTGATGCCGGCATCGATCATACATAAGTGCTGCGGCATCCCCGTACATTGGTATACATTTTTCCTAAGAGATCAAGATACTGGAGGATATGGGGAGGAGCGCGAGGAGATTCCCTTCCCCGCTGTGTGTGCACCAGACAGTTCCCAGGATGTCGGAGGCTACCACGGCCCGAAAAAGCCGGGACGACGGGCACCTCGGAGCTGCGTCTTCGTTGGACAATCACATGGCCGTCTCGAGGGGTTGGCTCTTGCTCCTCGCTGCCATCGATAGCTGGGTGAGTTCGGTCGGCTCGTTGGTCGCGTACGAGTCGAAGTTGGTCTCGAGGATGGCCTCGCTCTTGGACCTGAGGGGCCTGTCCTCGTCGAGGTTCGTCTCCAGGAGGGCCTCGCTCTTCGGCCGGTCCTCGTAATAGTAGTGCTGCTGCTGCTGCTGCTGCTGCTGCTGCAGCTGTGGCTGCTGGTGATGGTGGTGGTGGTAGCTGTGGTGCTGATGGTGGGGATGGGGCAAGGTCGCGCTGTGGGCCCCGAAGTACTCGGGGACGGGCTCCGATCCGGGCGTCATCGGGCTCGACTCGTAGTGGTTCTCCGGCAGGCCGTTCATGGCGACCCCGTCGTAATCCAGGGAGCCGTTGGTGCGCAGGTCGCGCTTCAGCTCGCTTATCGAGTCGCTCGCTGTAAGGCTCGTGTTCAGGGGCAGCGTCGACACGGTGTTCAGGTAGCCGGTCGAGACGTCCACGTGCTCGTTCATCGGTAGCCCAACCTCCTAAGGCCATCGTTATTAGCTCGCTCGGTCTTGCCTGATTTTTCGGTACTTGGGGAAAGCAGCACAGGCAGGCGCGTGCCCCTGTGCTCACGGGTTGGCTAAAGATAAGCCTGAATACGTTACCTCGGGCGAGGTGACGCTGTTGGCCTCGGATTGCCAGGCGCTGTTGTTGCGCGACGTGAAGGTCGAGTGGTTGCGGAAGCCCTCGTTACGATATGTTAAGTCATAGGCCGGATTGTCGCCGATGAATTTTTGTCCGGGTCCCCCGGTACTCGTCCCGGGAGAATACCGAGGATTGTGCGCTTCGTATACGTCGTAACAGTGATTGTCTTCGAGGGACGAGTTCAGCTGCGACTTGTCCATCGAGTCTAGGCTACCGCCGTTCGACATCTTCTTGTAGTCCAATGAACGGGAATTTAGTGTATCGGTCGACTGTTTCGTCTAAAAGTTATACAGAGTCGTTAAATTTATAAAAAAACGTAAATTCTCTCTATAAAAAAAAAAAACAACACATATCTGGCTACTGAAACTGAAAAGTTCTTCTTTACTATCGCGACGAATTAATGCTCTTAGATTTTTCGACAACTGAATATTACAAGTATTAGAAAAACGATACATTAAAGAAGTACACGAAAGATATTGTTTACTTTCACAAGTATACGCATGCCAAGTTTTCTTAGATTACGAAAAAGTTCATCGATAAAATGAAAAATATATTCTTTTAACCGACGAATAATAAAGGCTAAAACAATTATTACATAAATACAGGTGAAGGAACTGAAGAAAAACGAATAATATGAAGTAGTGTGCACAATGGAAAAATAAATAACATAACCGTAGAAATCAATGAAAGCTTATTTAATTAATGAAATATTATCGGATTGAGCTCTAACCTGCATTGGTGGTACCATAACCACCTTTTTTCCCTCATTTAGCTGCATTGGTTATCAATAGATAGATTAGTAATTCTCTATCATAGAGCATTATTATAAATTTATGTTAACGATAAATCCCACACATTATATTACATAGACAAAATTACAACTAAAGCATTAGCACATTTAATGTATTTTAATGGAGTTAATTTTCTACGTTTACTATTATTTTGATATCACGTAGTGAGTAAGTGAAGAGTAAGCGAAGAAATACTCTTCTATTACTTTTTATTATATTTAAAAACGTGCATTTTTTAAAAATGTAGTCTTAAAAACATGGAATCACAATTTTTATGGAAGGAATACATAATAATTCACATATATTTGCAACTTGTAACGACGTGCAGGTTATATCAGCCGAGATAAGTTAACGAATATATATATATATATAATTTATTTACAAAAAAGTTACAATTAGTTTACTTCGCATTAAATAAAGTGAACTTACCGCTATAGGTTTTCTTCTTTGATAAGCCAACTCTGAAAAGCCGGAAGTAGAACCTACCGAGCGAAGAGAATGAAGCGACTGCCTGATAGAATTTCTCCTTTCGAGTCTTTCGATGCGGCGTTTCTTCGATTTCGATACCCAAAGCAAAACAACGGTTGCTAATAAAGCGAGAGCAACTCCTATTGCACTTAGCACACCGACAGCTACCATATCCTTCCTCCAAGAGAGAGGGTCGATGTAAATTCTTGGATCTTAAAAATGGAAAAATCTTACACTTCTGATATCGACAGGGACCGGAAATCTATGTGAGCAACTAATATTGCGAGCAGCGGGAACGATTGTTCGAGCAATTTCATGGCTTTGGGCTTTAAGAAAATCAACTGCTGCTTATTTTTATTTTCACGCGAAGGGGCTGTGATTCTTGCGCGTCGAAGCGCTGTGCATTGGTACTGGATTTTCGAATAGATCACAGATTTTGAAGAGAGGTATCTCATCTATTCGAATATGAAAATTGTTAGTCGACTTACCGATTTCGCATACAAACGGATTTGGTTGATCGCAGTGGTCAATTTCGATGGTTTGGTACGTAAACATTGTACATTGATTAACCCTCTCCAATTGCTGAATCCAAACGCGCTCAGAATAATCGAAGCCATCCTGTTGTTTCCTTAGGAATTGCCACAATTCAATGTAGTCGCCCATAATGAAGGGCATCGAAGCATTGGCTGACTGTTGAGCAACGTTTCTTTGTCAATGCAAATCTCATTGCTCTTGGCTCTCGTATTAGACGATGGAGCCGCTTGTTTAACTTGTGTGACTCGAGAATGGGCCCGAGCCAAGCGTCTGCCACCGAAGCAGGCCGAATGCAAAAACTCACCCTGCAGAAATCCCGCGCAGAGTAGAAGTCCAGGGGCGCCCCAATGTAGATGTAACAGGTATCGCCGACCAGGTCCCAGGCCGGGGGGCACTTTCCCGTGAGGACGGACTGATTGTTCATGTGGTAGGCCTGGTAGTCGACCTGCAGGAGTTCCGGCGAGTCGCCGCGGTCGCGGATGCGCCCGGCCACCGCCAGGGACTCGTTGTAGCCCCAGTAATTGTGCCGGGCGTCAACGTTCGACCTCCACAGCTCCAATTGGCTACGAGAGCAAGAGCCAATATCAAGGCCGAGGGCCATTGGGACTCGAGGGAAGGAGCGAGAACATTTCGCGTGTCGGAGAGCGCGCGAGAGACTCGCAGGCTTACCAATTACGCACATACATTTAAAGCCAAGAGACGCGTCAACGCGTAAGGTCACGAGCTTGCACTTATGGATATCCACACACATTCTTAAACCGGACATTTTCCACTTATCACCCCTGACGGACGACAATACATCCACGTATTATTAATCAATGAATCGGTTGCCGAGTGTAAAAGCACGTCGTTCTCGGTGGACAACAATTGTACTGTTTTACTATTACGGGCAAATCAGTAGTAACTTGTCATATTGGTTTAATTGGATTCGATTTTTTTTTTACTGTTTTCATTTCATCGAACGTACAATAAGGAAAGTACTTTATTTCGATGGACAACAAAGGTCAGTATTAAATATTAATTAGCTTGTTGTACCTTTTAAGCGTGTAATAAATGATAAACTAACGTTATTAGTGTTTTTTTTTAACTTGCCGAAAAAAGGAAAAAATAGTTTGCTGGACTGCACACAAAACAAAAAAGCACGACAATTATTAGTCGTGTACTTACTTAGTGAACCATTCCGAGTCGACCACACTGATAATTTTAATAACGTGTATGCGAATTTGTAATATGAAAGGAAAAATAATTAGATAAATTAACAAAAGAAATTCAGGCATATTAAAATAAAATGAGTATTTTCTATAATTACTTTATTATATGGAAATGGAAATATAGAATACTTCATTTTAATAATTATGCATGCGTATAACTTAGTTTACGAATTATGTTAAATGATAGAATTTACTCACAGCGATCTATTGACTGTGAGCATTTCATAATCGTTGTCAGGATTGAAGAATATATTATCCACGTATTGTTGACCTGGAGTTCCGGCGACTATTGTACTTCGTCCTTCCCGATCTAAGGCATAATTTCTAAAAAAAAAAAAAAATGTTTAACATAAATCCTTGCCCATAACTAATGTACTATTTATATAATGAAATTAAAATTGTCCTACTTGTAGAATCCATTGTGTGATGTGCTTTGATAAATTGGAAGCCGGACTCTTTCGAAGCCAGAAATTTCTAATAAATGTTTTCCAAAATTCCCGTGCAGATAATTGAGTGTCATATTACTAACGACCTGCTTTAAAATAATATTATTTTCGTAGGAAGCATTGTTCTTGGTGAAATAATTTCTGAAAATCGTTACTTCTTGATAAGGACTACTTTGTCGGCCTTCGACGTACCTTAAAAGGAAAATTATTATTAGATCAATATCGTGAGTTTTTTTTATAAGCTTTTGATTTATTTCAAATTTGTATTAATAATACTTACAATGCTGGATTATCATAATTCTCTACAAAAAGATTATTATGTATCCAACCTTTGAGGGAAGTCGCGGATCCACGAGAATCCGCTCTAATTTTAAGTCCGCCTTGATTTCTCATAACCAAATTATTCTGCAAAAAGTTTTTAACGTTTATAAAAATTTTAATAACAATCGAATATTTAAATTGAACTTGCATTAAGCGTATAAGCTATTCATTGATGAGAATGAGAATGCTTACTCTGAAATAAATAGATTGAGTATTTTGAATGTCGATTGAAATTGCTGACTTGCACGTACTAAAGTTCCCATACAATTTTTCACAATTATCAATAAATTGATTTCTTTCTAATGTAATCACAGCGTTAACTTCACCCGCACTAGAATATTTGACTGCGCCCTCTCGACATTTTGAAATCACGGAGTATGATATATTGTGCTGAACATCGCGATCTAAAAAGGGAACAACATATTATTTTGTACTTCTATAACATAATTTAGATTAAGCGAGAATAAAATTGATTCTTACTAAATCCAATTGCCGATATGGGCAGAGTAACAACTTCGGCGATAAATCCATGAATGCTACTAGCGCCGGTCGCGAAAAGTTTTATACTTAGACTTGGGCCTTGTGTTTTAAATAATTTCTTTTCAATGTGACTGCTGACATAAAGTTCATCAATTGTTTTAACTGTTGCATTATAAATGTCACCATCGTAAAGTGTCAAGCTATCCATTCTTCCTGGTTTTCCAGTAGAATTGAACAAATTGAATTGCAGAAGCCTGAAATGTATGATTATTAATTATTTGCATTACGAGCACTATCGTTGCTACGCGACGCCTCATGATTACACTAATAATAATTACAATACTGTAAAAGTATTATAAGCGATAGATAATCGTTGAGAGTACCTGAATCCAAAAGGTTTTGCTCGATGATTACTACGAAAGATTTTAACACAGTTCACCGGATTATTGTCGTACTTATAATACAATAATACGCGCTCTTCTATAGTGACTTCTTTGGTAGTATCACAGATATCAACAATGCTAAATAAATGATATGGAATATTTAAATCCTTCAAAGGAGTGAAGGAACTTTCATCAGCTTCACGGCCTTCTCCTGTCAGTGACAGGATATTGATCCCATTTCCAAGCACATTTTTTATTCGATTGAAGAGCAATTCAACCTAGAGAGTGGCGCAAAAAAATTTTTTTTTGTATTTAAGATGCTGAACTCTTGACGTTCACTTTTTATGTAATAAAAAAAAAAGTGCTCGAGGCTCATTTTACATAATAAAGATCATTGTTTAAAAACAATGTTTAAGTCTGTACTTCATCCGTGTACGGATTAATTTTGAAGGTAGCTTTCAAAAATAATTATCTAGTTTTAAGGAAGGCAATAAAATATTTATATCCCATATCAACGAAACGGAGTCTAAGCCCGCAGTACAAATAGTGGGTAAAAATATGGCCCTCTAAAGAAAGCGATTTGTTTACTCAATAACGTTGATTATATCATTCCGGGTGGGCTCGTAAAGCACGGATTGTATCCTGCACCTGAAGGCTTTACGCGTGTGTACTCGTTGGGCAAAATTCATTAGCTAAATGGGAGCGCGAATGTACCGTAAGAATCTTTTATTACCGTATGCGTCGGCGAAATAACGTTGATGCCGTGATAAGCGCTCCGATCAATGTTGACTCGGGTCACGCTCGGGGACTTTATGATCGACTGGACAGCCGGTGATCTTTCGTTGTGTAGTATACCCGCCCCGGTGATGTTCACGTACTTGAGGACAGACTCGACCCGTCGCACGGTCTCGTGAGTCACTACGTCGTGGATACGATACTCGTACAGGTAGTGCTCGAACTCGCTGTTGGCTATGCGGATGCCCCCCCAGTAATTGAGGGAGGGGTCGAGATTTCGCTGACCACAGTGAAGGAACACGAACTTCCCGTCCCAGGGACAGTCGTAGCGCTGGCCAAATAATTGACCGTTCAGTCGAATCTGGCAATCCTCCAGGCTCTCCTCCTTACCGGTACACTAAATTTATCATATTATTGTAGCGAGCCGTGGCGCTTATGATTTAAAATACAAGGCTGCTTTACTCGAAGGAGCAGAGAGAAGGATTTATTCGTACTTGGATGCAAACATTAAAAAGCTCAGGTTTCAATTATCAACCGATGAGAATGCTATTCAATACGTGAAAATTCAATGTATATTCTATTCCCGGATTCATGCATAGCGTTAGTATGATTTCGCGAATTGGTACAATAGGCACTCTTAAAAATTAGAAACTACCGAGTGAATAATTACGGGGTAAAGATAAAATAAAAAGCCAAAGCAAATGTTTCGGGGAGATAACGACCTGAATAGGCTCAGGCCAGGACCATATTCTGGACAATGATCCGGGATGTAATTCGTATCGCCGATCTCTTGAAACGTAGACATTTAGTGGCTCGTAGCCTAATTGCCTACAAGCCACTTGTGCATTTCGCTCTGTGAAACGCTTATCGCAGAGAGGAATCCATTGTAAGGTTGTCCGATTAAAATATTCCAAAAAACCTGCGAACAATTAAGCAGAATTTTTCGTGAAAAAATGATTGGCATTTAATTGCGCATTTTTAACGATAATTCAGTTTGATTTCCTTAGGTCACCTTCATTTGTAGAATTGTTGCAACTCTCGTCCTTGCACAGCCTAATGGTATCGAAGTTTGCGTTTCTTTTTCGATTTATCGGTGCATCATTTTTCTCTTTGATCGGCCGCATGATGATCTCGTGGCCAGGGGCGCCTATGGCTTTCAAGGTTCCCAATACCAATATGCCGACGTTAGGGGCGAATTCCATGACAACGTCCGGATAGATGTGCAGCGTCGCCTCGGGCATGACGGTGATGTCCGAGCGGATAATGTAAGGCTGCGGTCTGGCGTAAAGGGATAAGTTGTCGAGTACGCGACCGCCGAGATTGTTTAGGTTCACTTCGGTTATCGGTTCCCAAGACGCAGATATCGAGGAATCAAGAGAATCAGCCGTTAGGTAAGGCCGGAAATCCGCCACCGCGTGATCATTCCAGTCATCGAAGTCAAAAATTCGTTGCCTAGATAGTAAACGGATGGTCATTTATGCTTCTCGGGAGCTTTGAACGTTGAAGACAAATATAAGTTTTTTTTTTACCAGAGTCATCAATTTAAATTAGATAAATTAGCGACCTTTTAATGGTCGTCGTTGTCTTTTGTAAAAGCAATTGAAAATAATTTTTTAAATACTTTTCGTCGAGCATTCTATTATACAGTAGGAGCTTCCTTAGCATTATAAACGCAAGGATTGTACGCAGAACGTGATACAAATAATGAAAGTACTGTGTCTTAATTCTCGGGCGGGCTCACCTGATTTTTAGATCATCGGCAGTGCCCCACCAATTTTCAGACACGTCGACTTTGTTATTGATCTTCGCAGTTCTTATTCCGGCAAGTAGCTCGTAATCCAGAGAATTCTCGCCAAACAAATTTCTGTTCACGCGCACTTTTTGAATACCGTGAAAGCCAAGGACGTAAGTCGGCGTGTCGAACATCTGGTGTACGCCGCGACTGGCCACCGCGCCCCGGCTGTTCTGCTTGACCTCGTTGAACACGAATCTAGCATCGATTTCGCCCATGATCTCCGACTGGCTGTCGGCCCTGAACTCTATCATAAATGCACCGAGGTTGCGCTGGATCCTGTTGGCCTCGATCTTCATGCGCTTCTCCATGCCGCGAATCGATATGAGGCCGGTCTTGCAGCGATTGCCCTCGAAGCGATTGTGCGACATGTTGAAGCTCGAGTAGTGCCCGTCTATAACGAAGGCGAACTGTTCGTTCGCCTGCCACGTGTTGTTATCCATGTATATGGAGTGGGTGAAGTTCTCGTTGTACTGCCAGACGTAAGGTAGCGCGATCTCGAAGCCGCCGGCCTGATTCCGCTCTATCGTGCTGTCCTTCACTATCCAGTGGAACAAATTATTGGACTGGCGCATGTCACGGCTGAACTGCATCATCCCCAGGCCGTTGTCGGTAATGAGGCTGTTTTTCATTAAACAAAAAACCCTCTCGTTAGGCTCTCCCCTTTATTCGTAAGAATGAACGAGCTCTTTTTTTTTAATAATCACGTTTTCCTCCGACCAAGGCCCGGCTTGCCGGATATTTCATTCAAAGCATCTTACCTGTTATTAATGTGAATGGCTATTTCGGATATGTTGGAATGGAAAACATTCCAGTGGGGAGAATGAATGTAGATAGCTTCCTCGTGATTATGAGATATCTCGCAATTAATTAACTGAATGGACTCATTTGCCTTGCGGAGGTAATGTTCACCGCATTCGTCGAGGTAGCGATTGTAATACGAAGCGAGGATTCCCCGTCGATTTCCTCGAATCTTCGTATTTGTCACTCGAAGGGTTGGAATTGGACCACGCACTATTCGATTCCTGATATCCTGCAAATGTATATTAAAATTAATAATTATCGACATAGTTTTACTCTCCTCGATTGGCCAAAAATCACACGACGTTTGGGTACTCCCGAGCTTTTCAAACAAAGCCACGAACATGAAATGTTGAAATAATGAAATTTTGTATTACGCGTAACGATACAAAGGCTATCGCTAATTGATTAAGTGCGTACTTTTGGCACAATGGAAAGAAAATAAATAGAGGGATGCTTGAGCGAACCAGTTCGAGGTCCGAAAAAAAAAAAGAGAGGCCTGCGTTTTTATTAAACAAACGGTTAATAATACGGAAAAAGTTACCTGAATGGGCGCTGGCAACGCAGTAAGCACAATGACGGTTCCACCCAGTGCGCTCTCCCCACTGTGATACTCGAACACTACAATGTACGAGCTGGAGGCGACCGGAAATACAGCGAGATCTCTTTTAACGTGCCAGGAATTTCCGGGCTGCTTAATATTTTGTGAATCGTGTAAAATTATTTGCTCCGTACTTCTGTTCTCTATGGGATTCAGCAACTGAATACCGATTACGTATCCGGGCGTACACTGAAATTCGTAAACATCGTGTCAATATTAACGCACTCATATAATGCGTTATTCAAATGTAAGGCGCGTTGGCCAAGTAATTTCAATGTTTGAGATATTGAATAATAAATATGAATCATGCGTTGGCGAAGCATTTATTTTTCCCGACACTATCGTTTGCCGTCCTTTAAAATTTTGAACTGCGATTATCATGCGCATGCAAGCGCATTATTATAAGGTATTCGACTGAAGTAAAAAATTTAAAGACAACGAGTTAAGGAGTGGGTTAAGTTTCTCGAGTGAAGCCAAGCTCCTCTTAGGAATCGGATGCTCCGACGAGTGCGCGGGCTAAGTATTGCAAAACGCCATAGAAAATAGCCGTTGGGTCGCGGTGTCAAAGAAACGAAATCACACCAACCCGAATGTGATGATAGCGGTCGATGGCCTCGGCGTAGACTCTAGAGGTGACGAGGTACTTGGTCTCGCCCATCGCGAGCTCGATGTCCGAGCCGTGGCTTGGTACCATTATCGGATCGTAGCTCGAGTCCAAGGACGTGTCCGGCGAGCTGATGAACCAGCCCGCGAACTCGCGCTGCTGGACCGCCGAGAACGCGGGGTTGTGCCTGATGCCCGCGATTTTGTTATTCTCGAGGCGGGAGCTCGATATGCGGAGGCCCAACTGCTTGAAGCTTATGCCGCTCCCTCGATTGTTGGAGAAGTCGCTGTTGCGCACAGTATTGACGGCGTCGGCCGAGTAGATGTCCGAGTACAAGACCCCCAGGCCATCCTGAAGATTGTTGATAACCTTGACACCCTCCAGCGAATGCCGGGCAAAGTCTATCTGTAGAGCTGCAAGCATTTATGCACTTTATATATGTATATATATATCAGTCCGACTTTTTCTCGACAAGCAACCCGCCGGGGAATGTCTCTCTCTTACACTTCAAATGTATATTTATACTTTTGGAGTCTTAAGAGCTGCCTTTTGGCGATCCTTCCAAGCAATTGCTCTAAAATACCTGGCTTAAAGGAGCTGGTAGTGTAATCCAACAATCCCGCCCTCTCGATAGTTATGTATTGTAGATCACTCCTGAGGGCGAGGGGCCCGAGCCTCAATCCAGCCCAGGCGGCCTCCGTGCACCTAACACCGACGTCGTTTTCGTGTGTGCACGAATTCTCAAAATCGTCGATGCCTTCGGCCTTGCAGCGCGAGACGTCAACGTCGTCCTCGGTGCAACGAACGTTGCTGAGAATAATATCCTCGTTGGTGCCCGCGCTCGGTATCTGTGAGCGCTCCATGAACCAATTGTCCGGGTCGAGCGTCAGGCCCAATTGGTGGCAAATTAGCGCCGCGTCGCGCATCGTCCAGCCGTAATTACACACAGTGCCCCACTTATCCCCGACGCGTACCTGTACAAGGATAATTCGTCGTCAAGCAAAGATCTCTCCGGCTACCCGCGCTCCACTGTTACGCGTGTATTATATTAAAAACTACGGAGATACACGGGTCTTGTGCTTTCAGGTCTCCAAAGTTGACCGCTATCGAGGAGGGAACGGCGAAGGTGCCGCCGCCGCCCTTAAAAATAACCGATCGACGCAAGCGCGTCTCAATAAACGCGACGAGTCGAGCGGGCCTCTTTATATTTATATATCGAGGAAAGAAAGGAGCTAGGGTTAGAAAGATAATATAATGCCGAGCTCAAACTGACCTGCAGTCGGCCCTCGAGATTGTTCTTGCCCCCCAGTAACCTAACGGGTACTTTGCCGCTCTCGCCGTTGGCCAGCGTGTAATCGATCTTGGGCATGCCGCTAGTGTCACTGGCCGTGTCGTTATCGCCGGGGACGATGACGATCTCCTCCTTGACGGTCATGAGAATGTTGCTCGGACCGGTGCCGTGCGCGTCGAGCTTACCCGCAACCATGATGCCGACAGCTGGTGGGAAGCGCAGCGTTACACCTGGCTGGAGTATCAGCTTACCGCCCGGCCGAACGTTGATGTCCCGCTTCACAGTGTACTCCCCGGCCTGGAGTATCTCCTGGCCGTCGACTTCCCCGCCCACGACGTTCGACCCCGGAGCCAGGAACCGCGGCACGAAGGTCGGATTCGGATTTATCGTGTAGGTTGCAGGGTTGCTGCTGTGCAACAGGTACGGGATGTATTCTATCTTCGCCAAGTTGTACCTGTCCTTTCTGTAGCCAACAAAGATCGATGGTTAGGAAAACATTGTCGGGAGGGCTGATCGGAGGCCAACCAGGCGTGTACGACGCGATAATTAATGGTGAAAAAGTCGGCTTCGGTTGCAATTAAATAGACAGAGGCTTCGACGCGTAACGCAATCGTTTGCGTTGTCGTAAAAATAGGTGTAAAAACGTGCCTGTGGAAAAGCCTCTCGAATATCTCAGACTGCTCACTGGAACCCAGCCAGTTATACGTGCAGTTGATGATTTTGCTCTGATCCTCCAAATGCGAGCCGATCTCGTACGTAGATTCCGGGTTGTGTAGAATATTGCGAAAGACGTGGACGTTACTCGACGAAACGACGACCGCGGCCGAGACTCTAGATCTAGGAATAAGACGGGAGCCCTGCATTTCCCCGTTGTCGAATGGCTCCCGGGCCCTGTTGTTCCTCAGGAAGTTCCTAGTGAAGAGAAGCCGCTGGAGGTCGCTGTACGGCGAGAGCCCGAGGCTGACCACGAAGAGGCCCCGATTCTCGTAGAACTCGTTGTGCTGGATAAGCAGATCGGCCGGAAGGACATTGAACTCCTCGAGCAAGGGGTTGCGCACGAGGATACCACCGTACGTGTGCTCGCGGAAGTGATTGTACTCGATGACGCCCTCGATATTGAGGGCTGGACTGAGCTTAATCCCGAGCTTGGAGTTCTGGACGAAAACGTTGTGGCCGATCCGGAGCCTCAAGACCCCTTGCTTGGCTCGCCAACTAGATTCTATTTGGATGGCCGTTTCGGAGCTGCTGTTGAACCAGTTGCCGGTGACGTTCACGTAAGAGTTTCCTGTTGCGTTACTTACCTACGCGTCAAGGCAAAAAAAAAAGTCACGTTAGCCACCTTTAATTTTACTGCGCGCATCCAACCGCGCGAAATTCCTCGATGGAAAAACTAATGTTTTCGAGTGCTTTTTTTTAAATTTTACTTTTTATCCTAGCTTAAGGAGAGAACCATTGTCACGGGATAGAATCGGGCCTGAGCGCCCGCACGAGGAGAGTAAGAGAAGCGAAGCAAAAAAGCTCAACTCACGAGTATGCCGATATCGCGATTGCGGAAGATCTCCGAGTACTCGACGACCGTGGTCTGATTGAAGTGCATGTACTCGGTGGAGGAGCTGTCGTTGAGCCAGACGGCGAAACCGTAGCCTCGGTTGGAGGAGATGCTCGTCCTGGATATGTTCCGACTGCCCCCGGTAACGGTTATGTTGATACCATCTCCCCGGTTGAAGGCTATTCGGCTGCCCGTCACGTTCACGTAGGGAACCCCGCCGAGGACGTGGACCCCCGCCACGTGATGGTTGTTCGACACGGAGGTGTCGTCTATGTGCAGAGCCGAGCGCAGCCTCTCCGCGGCTATGCCGCGACCATTATTGTCCGCTATCGTGCTGCTCGTCACGTTCAGGTCGTATGCCTTTTCTGGGAAAGCAGCGAGTGTAAGCGCTCGGGGGGCAAAATTTATGGCCCTGCGAGGGACTTTTTCTATGAATACTTCTTTCCTAGGCCTCGTCTCGTCTCAAGAGCCGGGCAAACGAGGCCGTGTACAAAATACGTGGATCAACGGGAGCATTGGAATACAAGGTATAACATCTTTAATTGTAATTAAATGTTGCAAGGTGATAGATTTAGTGTCGAATCGAATTTTCGGCCTGTAATTTTGGCTATGGTTAGAAAAGGAAGTATTACACACGTTGATAAGGGAGTATTGTTCTCGTTCTATTTGAGAGTGAGAATTGACTTGTGGCTTCGGCTGGAGCCAAGTGCCGACGCTATAAAAACCATACTGTAAAATGAGAAGTATAATGCTTGATCGTGAACTCACTGTAACCCGATGTGAGGCGGAGAAAAGCAATCATTGATGTGCGCGGCTCCGCGAAAAACTTAATGTACAAATTTTCTCTGGATGTGGTGACGCTTTGTGGTAGTGTGCCGTTTCTAACATTGACGCGTGCCAACAACTTCTCCCCGGTGCTTATGCCATCGTAAACTTCTATGACGGCACTATCGTTTCGGTCAGTCTTCATTTGCAAAAAGTGCACAGTCAATACGTGCCCCGCTGTTGTAAAAATGTGCTGCAATCACAAATTCAAAGCCTTAATGTTTATTAACGTTGGGAGGATTGTCGGACAGCGAGTATTTATCGCGTAAATCTTTTGCGTCGGAGCCCTTTACTGTAAATATTAAAGCAGGAAGGAATCTCTACTGTAGCGGCGCGCGTCTCAAGAATTAACGCACGGCATGAGTTAATTTTTAGCCATTGTTAATAACCAATAAATAGCAAAAATCCCATGCCTCCATTTCATTTTATCGATTGGTCGTGCTTGCAAGGAAGCTGTGCGATGCTTTATTCATTGGCCGTATCGAACACGAACCGAGCGAGGCAAATTTAACCAAAATAGCCGTAAGGTCAAATGAAATTTAAAATCATAGGCCGTCGCGAGGCGCTCGAGGAAAGCGCAGAGTCGCGCGAGTTGCCTCGGTTCCGTCGTAAGGGCTGCTTAAATTGATCCTCGGGGCTGCGCAGTGTCAATTAAGTTGCGTAAGGGGGCTAGGGGGGCGTCGGCGGCGGCTTAGAAAGAAAGGCGAGGCCAGGGTCTTACCTGCGGGCAGCGCTTCTGATTCGGTGCGTACTTGCTCTGCTCGAGGGATATCGTTATGGGCAGGGTTTGGCTGGCGGTCCTGGGGAAGGTGCAGAGGTCGTAGACGTCCGCTCGGTCGGCCCTGTCGTCCGGTCGCTCGTCGTGATGCACGTACTTAATGCCGTCGGCCTCGTTGTCCACGATCACGCAGTTGTGGATGTGCGTTTGGCCGGTGGAGCTGTTCACGTAGATGCCGTATCCTGACAATCGATCCTCCTTTACTACTTTCTCCCTTTACGGCACTTTCTCCCCTAACGAGCGACATTACTCAACAGTGCGCAAGAGGCCGCGGTGCCCAATGGCTTGCGTTGCCTTTGCCATTTTTCCCTCCTTTCCCCAATCTAAATCGAATGCCATTCCGTAATTTTGCATCGTCCGGTCGATCCCAATGGGCCGATACCGAAGACACGAGTAGAGTCTATCCACGTATCGGCCTCGCATTCGCGTTGTAATCTCCAAGGGTAAAAGCTAAGTATCTCCATTGTCGATAATATAATCCATAGGTTACGCGTGGCCTCCCGCGGAGTCGGAGACCCAGGATCGCCTTTGGGGGAGGACAGGAGCCCGAAGGCACAGCCGTCGTGGCACGCGAGTTCGTAAATGCCATAATCGTAATACCTCTATTGCTGTGTACGGTACAGTTGGTTATAACGATGGGCGCGTCGGGGATCGTGACGTTGATGCCCGTGAACGCCGAGCCGATGATCGAGATGGACTCCATCCTTGGCGGGACGCCTTCGACGTGGAGGGCCGAGGTGACGTTGAACTCGCGCCCAGTTCCCGCGTGCCTGTGCGCGCCGGACGAAAGACAGAGGTCAGAGACTAGGAGGGCAGGAGAGAAAGGACAGCCCGAACCGGGGAGCCCCCGGACACTCACCTAATCTCCACGTGCCTGAGGAGGGACCTGGACCTGCGCACGTAGAGCGTGTTCTCCTGGATGAGCGGCCTATCGTACAGGGCGCCCTCGAACCTCAATCCCCGCCAGTGCTTGGTGGCGGCGGTCGCCCCGTCGTGGTACGGCGAGCAGGCGATCCCCAAGTCCGGGTGGTAATCTGAAAATTGAGGAGGAAGGCCGCGCGTTAGCCATGCCCGTGGGCGCCCGGGCTCGGGGACTTACCGCAGACGCCGGCACCGAGCATCCTGTAAGGCCAACGGCCGCAACTTTGCAGCGATAACTCGGTGCCCCTGCACTGGGGCTGCTCGTACAGCAATCTCGGCCTCGCCGGCCACTGCCTGTCCATCCAACTCGACCAGCGGCCGCCCTGGAAGCCGAGCTCCCGGCAGGCCGTCTCCATGTCCGCTCGGGTCCAGCTGAAGCGAGCGCGGCAGCCGCCGTGAGAAACGTTGCCTCTATCGGGGCTTACGCGTTGGGTAAGGGGGCGGGGCGCGGGGGCGGGAGAGCCCATAGCGGGCCATGGCATTGCCCGTCGAAGCCGGGACTCCGGCTTTGAACTCTAGATATCTGCGTTCCTCTAGCTTCTACGCATAGAGAGGGAACAGCCTGCAGCGCAAATCTATTGCAACGAAGCTCGGTGGAAAAGATAAGTCATATTTACGTTGGCTATTTTGCTACGGTTGGCCTCGCCACTGCCCGCGAAACATTTAAAAATAACAAGATTCTACTCTATTGCTTTATGGGTAAGGTAGATGAAGGCTACGCGTACGATAGATGCGTGTTGCGAAACAATCACAGCAACGGTCCGACGAGGTACGCCTGACCTACAGCAGGGGGGTTTTTTTTTCGTTATTCGAGCAAGGTGAGTATCCAAATAAGTCACGCGGCCGAAGAAACAGGCCTAGGAGGCGAGAGTCAATTATCGTAAATATTTTGCGTATCCGGCAAAGTCCTGAAATTCAATGCCAAAGCGTTGGCCCAACGCGTACTCGGAAACGCGTTGCTGACCGTAAGGGCTAGAGACTCGAGAGACTTTCACGGAAGAGCCAATAATTCCTTTCCTCAATAATCCGAACAACAACTAGCAGCGAGGGAAGGCGGACATTCCGCGGGGTCCAGGCTGCGAGCAAAACAAGCCACGGCCGCGAGTCGATGAATCCGGCGATGGGGCGGTGGGCGGGGGCGGGCGGGGGGTGCTGGTAAGGAGCCCGTCAACCGGGTCCGAGTGCCCGGGACGAGGCGGGGCTCCGCCGATCCGGCTCCCTCCGCATACTCACTTCCTCGAGTTGGTGCAGACCGATCTCCATTCTCCTTTGTGCAGAATCTGGAGCCGACCCTCGAGCGGACTCGAGCCGTCGACGAGCCGGACCGTCCTGGGCTCCCCGCGACCGGGCGGACCCTCTGCACTCGTCAGCACGATCGGCTGACTCTCCTCCCCCTGAAACAGAATTATCATGGTATTTAATTGCGGCTCGGAGCCTCTCCTGCACGCCCGAGTCAGCGGGAGTAAGCTGCCCTTTCTCCCATTGGAGACCGTCGGCTCCCACTCGACACGGATTGTTATCTTTGCTCTTGCTACGGAGATAAGTAAACATTGTAACCATTGCCCGGGCTCGTAACGATTCTCCGGTCTACGTATACTTTCTTTCTTTGCTCGCCTGAATATAAAGCGACGGAGTTATGATAGCTGGATTAAAGCCGCGCGCGAGCGAATGATTCGGAGGGATTATATTAACGATTAGTTCAATTACCGCTGAACATTAACCAAGTTACGTGCATCGTTAATTGCTGGGGAAGGGAAGCCTATTCGGCTAACAATTTCGCTAACACTGACGCAACCGATCCATCGATTTAAATTAATATTACGAGATTGCGAAGCTTTGCAGATAAGAGAGCTCCGATGCTCGGTGAAATCTAATTTGTGAGCTCATATGCAATTAGGGGAGGGGGGGGGCGGCGGCTGAGACGCGTAAGTTTCTTTTTGTAAAATAATACGCGCGGTACGCGAGGCAATATTGAGAACGCAAGTGGCGAGAATCGCGATGGCCTTGACCTATCGGAGAAGCTGCTAATGAGGAGACCCTCGCTTCGAGACAAAATAGTGATAACGAAAGGAATCGCCGACCGATGATCTTACCTAACCCATAACTGCGACTAGACTGACGCGGGCTCAATGACTCTAGCGGTTTATATAAACTCGCCCCGGCGAGTAGAAAAACCCGCACACGTGCGTCCGCGCCTGTGTAGTCGCATGGTGGGCGTCTACAGCTTGTCGGTGCAAGGGCGGCAGGGGGGGGGGATGGAGGCAGAAGAGGGAATCGAGGTGTGCGTGTGTGCGTTCGCGTGTGTGTGTGTAATTGTACCGATCGCATGTGCTCCTCCTGAATTCAGTTTATGAATTTAGGTTTTGTTTTTAATGATAATCTTTACGAATGTATGCGCGTTTATACGGACGCCTTTTGTTCTAAGGGAAATCCTCAGAATTAATTCAGGATTAACTCAGGATTAATAGTATTTGTTAACGCACTTTTTACTCGGTGTTAATTTTGTTCAGGACATGGTCAAGGCTAAAGGATTTACCTGATTTTCATTATATTTCTTTATTTGCAAGATCAATTGAGACCTAAAGTACATTCTGTTTTTCACTAATACAGTTATTTAAAAAGAATATTTGCTACGACATTTACTACGAAATATTTACTAGTGATATGAAAGAAGTTATTTTCTTTTGATATATATATGTATACATTGACTAAACTTTGGTAAAACAAGCACGTGATCGATGTTTTCCTATTTTATGGAATTGATTAACCGATGATCGATTACTGAAACGTACTAACTATAATTGCCAGTACAATAATTTATGAGTGTACAAATTAATTTAATCAATAAGACTACGAGCCGATGTCAAATAATAATTAAAATTGTTTTAAGCGATAAATATTTGTCACGCAGAAATGGATGACGTTTGTTACTTAAAACTCCTGAATCACCAGAGAATGACTATTAGTAAAAGCTAAATTAATCGCAGCTCACGACCTCTAATTACATCTCTCCGAAATTGTAGCATTGAATGTGTAGCACGATGTCTAATGTGTTTTACTTTTACTATTGACAGGCAAAGCTCATCGATTATTTTTTAACGATCCTAGTTATAAATCAAGAGTACAGCACGAGACTACTTTTATAACAAACTTTCCTTCCAGTCTTTCTTAACAACAAGATGCATTCACTTTCATTCAAGCGGCAGTTGCTCAGTGAAGGGTATTTGTCAAAGCTGAAATAAAAGGATGAAAATAAAGGAATTATGTTAAACTAGTAGGAGCAAAAAATCGAATTACGGAATCGTCAAAAAAATGGCAAAGAATGCATCGAGGGGAGTGTCGTGCAGGGGGGTCAATGTCAATCATGGCTTTTTCGGGGAACATTGCTGATCAATGGATATAATGGATATAACGGTAAGGAATGGCCTGGGGTAAGAGTCGATCAGGAGGTCGGAGGGTGTCAGCCGCGTCGGTGGCTTCGCACTCGTTGAACCGTGACCCGAAACGCCACGAGAAACGTCGACGACAACTGTTGAATCACTCATTCATGCGCACCCCTCCCCGACCATAGCACCATTCGTCTTTTCTCCCTCTGCCCGTGCGCGACTCCCCGTCTTCCTTCCCTCGGGCATCATTTTTTATTCTTTTAACGAATGAATTAGACGCGGCTGAATCCTCGGCGGCCGCCTTAGCCGCCTTAGCCGCCGCCGCTACAATGGCAATTGATCAATTGTGCGGGAGATCCCCATCTGGGAGGGCAGTCGACGGCGGTTATTCGAAGCGGCTCTTGGGACTACGCGGGCAGGAATTGAATTGGTTTGCAAAGGAGTCAGAACGGGACAGGCGCCTCTTGTTCCGCTCCCCGAGAAAGCGAGCCTCGTCTTTAGCGATGTTTACCAAGTTAAGGGCCACGTGCCAGGAGTAGGCTCCTCTTCTGGCCTCCTCGGGTGCCGATTGTCGGCAGCTTCTTCGCGCCTATCGGCCAACGAAACGATCCCCGATCTCGACCCTTTTTAAGGATCGAATTAATTGTCTTTCGGCCGCCCCACGGAAACTATACGTTAAGCCCTGCTTTCCGAGCCGAGCTCTTGCCGCTCGGGGGCAGGAGGAGGATCGAGATATTGTGCGGCTCGGGTTTTCTTTCCTTCTTTTGTAATTGCAATTAAAATGAATTGGCCAATGGAGCACAGTGGACCGAGATCATTAGCTACTTGTCGAAGGACTGGGACTTTGTCAACGCTTTTTTTTTGGTAATTGCATTAATGCGGCATTAAATTTTCGAGCATTTTATATCCTACTTTCAAGTGATTCAATCCCCTTTGGACTTTTGAAATCGCGACTCTGTAAATTGAATAGAATTTTAAAAATTGTCATCGCCGATACGATGTCTGTCCTGTGCTTAAGCTTAATGTTCTACATAAACACGATGAGAGTTAAATTCATAGAAATTTCGAGTGCCAGTGACCTTATTTAGTTAAAATTCTGAGAGATAAGAAAGTCGTGAAATAGTCGGGATTCTACGAAATTTCTATTCACTATTCTAACAATAGTCATATCATATGCTGTTTACGCGATGTAATCAATTAATAGTGTAAGAGTATGTTTTTCGTCGGCGGGAAGGTTTCGTAACAGTTTTTTTCTCGTTTCATAAAAAGCAAATATTGAACTTGATATATGTTAAAAGTATTGATCAATCATGATTTACCTTTTATAGGCTACATTTACATTTAAGGGTTATTAATTGCAAATGACTAACAGAGTATTTTAAAAAATTTTATCGTAACAGCGGTACAAATAAAATAGTTATCGCGCGCATAAAACCGGTTAGATTAATTAAGTCTTATTATTCAAGATCCGATGACGTAGAAATGTGGTACTAATTCAATAAAAATTCATCGGATTGTCATTTTTCGACAGATTTATTAAATATTTGGAATCAGCATTGCTCATTTTATAAGGCAGCATATTTAATTATATAAATGAACTCAATTTTGTTTAATATAATTGAAAGTATTATAATTGAAGGAGGTCTTCTTATTTGCCCATAAAAAAAAGGATAAAAAGTGTAAAAAAAATTATAAATGTCAAGCTTGAATATCGAGAAGGAAATATCAGTGGAAATTCTTTAAGCTACGATAAATCACGGGCATATCTTTTAAAGATTTTATACCGATTTAATAAACACGAAAACACGGCTATTGAGAAAAGCCCAAATCAACAATTTATGAATGAGTGACTCAAACAATTTCTAACGCGATAGTCAGGCGATGGAGTAAGTGGAATTTATTCGTTTACGGATGTGGAGCTTGGCAGTCTCCTTTAGCAGTAAGCGAAGCTCCATGCGGTTGGCTTTGGCTCACGCGTGTGATGAGACTCTCGGAGAGCGAAGCCGGAAAGAAAGAAAAAAGGTAGAAGCCCTCGCGCTTCATCTGGGACAGGGATAACAGCTGCCGTGCCGTTTGTTCGATAGCGCCCTGGACGGCGAACCCGGGGCAGGGGGGCCGGGGGAGGTCGATGGATGGGTTGGGGGTTGGGGGGGGGCAGGCTTATTTACGATTAATTTTAATTGCCGCGACGTTGCGGGCACGCGATAACGAGGTCGCCCACGTTCTTATGGAGAAGATGAAAGTTACAAAGCACCGAATCAAGCCAATTCGGCTCGGCTTGCTTAAGCCTTATTATTGGAATTACGGCATTCGGGGGGGAATCGAACTCCATTCGGCAGACGTAATTTCGCGTCTGGGGCAAAATACTTGCTATAAGAATGTACTCGCACGCCACTCGTATCAGTCATTTGCTTCGTACCGCGTGACTATGTTTTAATGCTCTCCGCATTATAAGGCACGAGTCGCTCTCTTTACGAGGTGTAAATTAACAAAATAATAGCCGCTAATGCGCTCAGTCGTAAGTGATCATTCGTACGAGGGATACCAATGTGGCATTTGACCTACGAGTATTGGTCGCATCGTTAAAGCTACATCGATCGAAGTAAGAGCGACAACTTCTGCCGAATAGACGAAATGCTCGCGTTCTTATGAAAAATTCGCGAGGCACTCTTCAAAGCGAGCCAATTAATAAATGGATACGAGCGATGAATTGATTGGGAAAGAAAAACTGGAAGCCCGGGGGTTCCACTCGGCGATGGCTGAACGCATAAGCATCGCCGGTCGAGTGTAGCCTCCCAGACTGGGAGGAGTCCCCTGGTAGTCGGAGCCCGGACATCGATCGAGGCGACGGGTGTCGGGGCCCAGGGATGCGGCGGTCGTCTCGTCTTGGAGGTGGGCGCGAGAGACTCGGGAGATCGAGTGTCACGGGAAAGGGCATTGGAGGGGCTTCCCTACTTCCTGGGCGGCGATAAACGTCCATCGATGCCGGCCGACCGACACCCAATTCCCGTCGGTATCGATAGCTTAACGAGGTGCATTTGCCAGTGGCGGCGTCACCGGGCGATTTAGCGTCGCACCGGGGCTCGCGTGGATCAGAGGAACACTGCGTCTACGGGCGCAGTGTTTGCCGTCGTGCTCCAACGGCTTTGTACCCAGATCCGGACCCATGGCTGTCGCGTCTCTTCTTAACGGGAGGCGTTTTCGAATTACCCTCGTAGACTTATTAATTGAACGCATCTTAAAAATAATCCGCCCTGCCAGCCGGAATGAGGTATTTTAATGAGGACGGCGGAAGGATCTACCGTGTAACTAGTGGGGGAGTATTCGTTTACTGCTCATTAATGTTAAAACTCACTTATACATTTATTAATGGCCTATCCTCCTATTTATCCTGGTATTTATAATTATTCAATTACTTAATATGTGTATAATATAATATTAAACTCTCCGTAGCGAGGAAATTAGCACTTCCACCTTTTAAATAAACGTTATCCATCTTAAATGTATTCCTTTAATGAATACCTCCATCCACTGCTGTATTTTAATATCATCGCTTAAGTTCTACAACACGTGTTTTAGCATATACTGTAGCTAAAATATGTGTATATTAATAATAAATAATATTAATCCTCAAGTATTGTAATAAGTATAAGGCAAATGCCAATTAATAATATAAAATTCCTTGTATTTTAAGAATTTCTATTTTAAATATTTGTTTTTTTTTCTCTTCTTAAATAACAAAACTTTATAAAATAGTGCAGCAGTTATCAGAACTTAATCTGGTGTAGCTAGAATTCATCCATCATAAGCTGTCGAGACGAATATCTAGATTAACTTCATAAATGACTGTTCCTACTTTCTCCATTCCTTTGTTACAGTTATGCTCTTGGTGTCGTTTTCAATCAAATCATAAATTCTTTTTTAATGAGCATCATAAAATTGTTAGTAAATGTAATAAGAGCAAGATTTTTATATTTTGCAAATTAAACTCAAGTCATTGTACTTTGAAAAAAAGAGTTGTGAAAATAATTAACTTCGCATGGCTTTGTATTACTATATTGCATTGAAAAAAGCTACAGACATAATGTAAACTACCTAACAAAAAAATTGTAAGATTGGCTTTTTTCAAATATTAAAATTGGTTACAACGAATAGTAAAATAAATGATATGCCAGGGAGAGTATCACTTATGTTGATTATAATTTTACATATAATAGATTGAGTTAGTGTATCCAGCAGCATTTTTGAAATATTTTGAAGAAAATTTTAATTTAATAAATTATTTGTTATTTACTTTTTTAATCGCATTGCAAAAGAGCAATAGGAGTAGACAATCTTCGTTTAACCTTTATTGAATTAAATACCAATGTTAGCGTCTTTTGATTAAAATTGAACCTTTATACGATTGGTGTAGCATTTTTTTTAGATATTTAATACTTGTACGCGTAATTACTTGGATTATATATTTTTTGAAATTTAAAAAAAAAGGTACGATACGAGTTACAAAAGTAGTTATAATAGCAATGATCAACGTAAAAATACTTCATGTTAATGTTGTATGAAAATTAAAAAAACATGAGCCTACTCATGTTACGCCTTCTATTACTAGTATAGTTATATGTATATATATATATATATATATATATATATATATATATTGTAGTGAGTTTACCCAGTACACATTTAAATTAATATAATTTTGCGGAGAGCCCTCGATGTTTCAATAATAGTTAACACTTTTCGTTAGGAGAAAAAAAATCAGTTAATAATATAAAAAATCCAATAGCAATTCAACCAAGCCTCATTTCCGGTGTCGTCGATAGAAAAACGCGCCAGACAGTATTCATGGAAGATCGTAATTTAAAATACGAAAGTGTAATGAAGGTATGGCAACTGTCTCCCAAGGCCATTAGAAATGTTCAGCAAAGATTAGCTTTCCCAATAAATATGCATGCAATTAATTGGCAGATTCCCCATCGGAGACAGTCAATTGAAATCTGCGAAAAGGCATCGGCATTTTGCGAGCGACCGCCAGCAGATGCAGCTACAATTTCCTGGTCTATTAAAGCCGGTGTGTGCACGGCATTTTATCTACGCTCTGGATTATCCTACGACTGTGGCGCGACGAGAGCCCCCGGCGCTTCCGGCGTCTCCTTATCCTATGATTCGGGCCACTGATCTTTCCGGTCAGGACCTCACCGAACTGTATCGCCTCCTTCTCCCACTCGAGTTTCTTCAACCCGGTGGAAGCGCTTGTCTTCCGCCCAAGGAAATCTGCACAAAGTCTAGACTCTGTGTCGCCCTTCGCTGCGGCTACCTTAAGACCCAGAATCTAGGACTCAAATTACATGTAATCTTCAAGTTCGGAGCATTGAACTAGGTAGTGCGAAAAATAATGCTACCAACTTATAGCGGGGCTCGGTTTTATTAGCGTACTTTTTATAAATTTCTGGACACGGAAAGGGTGGAACTCTACGAGTCTCCGGACGGGATCGATATTACTCATGCGAATATTGGACGATTACAAAAATAGTTGCCTAATAGGGTGCTTATAATAAACAGAAGCAGCTTTAACTTTTTTTATTCAATAACGACAAATTTCCGGGCAAAATGTGTAAGACTACGACGATGACATTCGTGAGTATAATACGAACTATGAAGTTTCTTTATTATCGATATTTTATTGGAGATTAATTGCCAGTAATAAAAAAAAAAAATTTTTTTTCAATGCTAAATAACGATAGATAAATATTAAAAATTAAAACTATATTTTAACAAGTATTACGTCGGTAATCGTCTTTGTATTTGTATACTTTTAATAGTATTATCTATATTATTAAGTGATCATATGAAATTAGGTAGTAATTTAATTCAAGTCAATATTTCATGTGTGCTTCTGTGAACGATATTATTTTTAATTTCCCCAGCTATAATTTAAAGTACTTAAGAATTCAAAACATTATTTACCGATAAAATTAATAGAATTTTTTAATCTATAATATAATTTAAAAAGTTTGTTTTCATCATATATCATATCTAACATTTATAAATAAATACTATACATTTTTATCAATATCTTCTGGATTGCCATTGAAACTTTCGATTAGATATTTGATAATAAGAGAAATACAGTACAAATGTCGTTTTCGTTTATAAAAAAAAAAGTTCATTATTATTTAATTAGAGGTAACTTTGAGAAGAACAACAGATACCGAATCACTATTGTGCTCGCTATTGCGGGAATACGAAGACATACATTTCGTTATTGTAGAACGAGTGAATTTTCACAAATGCTTATTTAAATTATAATAAATGTAATATTTTATCTAATTAGTTAATACAGCAGCGATAACACCTGTTGTACATTTAGTACTATTGATATTCCTTGTTTGCGTTAAATAGAAAAAAGAAGATTAGATCGACAGCGTTATTTTTTGAAGTAGTTTTGGTGTAAGCATTAAGGTAAAAAAGAGTTACGTTACAATTACAATTCTCGCAATTACCAATTTTGTAAGGAAGAATGCGCGCAAAAAAATAAACTGGCAATTAGCGAGTGGCTGTGGTGTAAAAAAATCAATTACATAACAACCTTCTAATAAACGAAATTTTAAAGCTGTTAAGAGCAACGGTGCATCGCAATTAATTATACGATGCACGAATAGTAAAATCAGGCTCAGCACTCGGCGGCCGAGATAAATGATTTGCGAAGAGTCGCGAGTAAGCTTCTTCAGTTTCCAGGGAAAAAAATTCCTCAACGAATGGTGTTCCCCCACCGAGTTGTCTCACGCCGGCGGTAAGAGCGTCAAATCGAATGTCGGTAAAGGCTAGAGGGAAAAGTCGAGAGTAAGTATGCACGACTGGATTGACGAGGGGGCGAAAAGCGAAAGTGCCGACCCGGAAAAATCACACGAGTGATAAAAAGTCGGTGACTGGAAATATCGCGCCGCCTCGAGAGGCCGGTAATTAGGGGCGACGGGTTAGCGCGGGGCGAACAATGCCGGGCCGCGATAATAAAAGGAGCCTAAAATAATAAAGAAGAGAAGGACAGCGAGGGCAGGGACAGGTTGCGCGTAGCGCCAGGTCGCATTGTGCACACGGTGAGTAGGGCGAGTGTAGCCATTCAATTTTTTCTCCTCTCCGGTTTCCGGTTGGACGCGACGCCGGTAGGCACTGACGACGGAGAGCGGGCCAGGTCGCGATCGGCCCATCCGGGTTGGTAAGTTCCAACGGCGCGAGCCCTGCGCCCCTCGATTATGAAAATGACCGGGGGGCCCTTGGAGGCCTCCCCGTTCCGGTGACTCGCGCATTGGGAAGACACGAGCATTCGGATATCGAGAGAGTCCCTGCGCGCCTCTCGCTTCCCTGCAGGATCCAAACGATAAGTCAGCGACTGACTGGCTCACGGGAAGCTTCCGATTGTCGGCCCAAGTTTCGTTCTTATCGTTATTGTTTTACGGGACATTTTATCTATCCGATTCTTGCTGCGCCGGCCGATAGGTCGAGTGATTTTCATTTTGTTACGCGTTATTATTTGGTCTTAAAGTTTTTTTTTTGCGTTTAGCTGTGCGCTATTTGATTGCATTGGGGGGGAGAGAGAGAGAGAGAGAGAGATTAATGGTTGCCAACGATTTGTATTATTTATTGGGATTCGGGGCATAAAAAATATCACCGGCCTTTTCTCAATGTATTCTGGCGTATTGGATAGCCTGAATCTGTTACGTGCTTATCGTTTATAAATTACCTTTACCGTTACCATCTGTACGTAAAAAATACATTCGAGTGGAAATTCTAAATAAAATGTTTTACCCAATGCACGCAACAAGTGAATGGATTTCATTTTTATATTTTTTACTTTGTCTTTGGACTTGTGTATTGTAAACATGGGATAGGCATTTATCTTGTTAAGTCGCGAATCAAAGGGAATTAGGAAAAAATTTGCGTTGAAAATACGAAAGAATACAACAAATGACAATAAAAAAAAAAAAAAAAAAAACTATAAAATTCAACGAAAATTAAAAATGGATTCAATCTAGAGTAACATATTGTTAATTGTATATAAAAGTACTAATTTTCCTTGCTATATAGAAATCAAAAGTATTCACATAAAATTCAACGTCCGTACAATATACCAACGATTACAAAATTCAGCGTCAATTAAACATTAATTCAACCTATAACTAAAGTACAGACATTTAATTGAAATAGTCATTGTAATTTTTGTACTCGTACATGATTTACAAAAAATACAGTGCTTAAAATTCGTATGTCCATTTTTGCAATCAAGATTGCCTAAATTGAAAAGACAATAAGGCTGTAATTAATTGTTATATTTTTCTTCATTGTCAAATTCTTTTGAAACGGATAATTATTTTTTTTATGCAAAAGAAAATTATTGTTTGCAAGTCTCATAAAGCTTTATCGGTACTTGCATATTATGGGCACATTCGTGCACTTCCCTACAATAAATAAGCTCAAGATATCTGTTAATACTTAATAAAAATATTAATTTGTTACAGAAATAATTGCTTTCTCCTACAATGCGGATGAAGAAATTTTATAAGGATTATGAAAGAACATTTGATGGCAAGCGTTTAATTGCATATAGTCTTGTATATAAATACTATATTAAAAAGAGCTAAGTAAAGAATTTATTAAATTACATGGTTTTATCAGAAATTTCATGGCACCCATTGAGAATTAAAAATTCAAAACTCATTATAAGAGACCTTGAACTGGATAAACAAATCAAATGAATATCTCACATTCAAATTGCAATCGGTTCATGTAGGACTTTGCGCATTGCTCGGCCAGTCTCAATTTACATGGAAAAGAAGGGATGAAATTAGTGTACTCTGCCCATTATGTCAGAGGATAAATCATACAGCTTATAAGAAAACAGGGATGCGCTGAAAGAATCTCGGATAATAATAGTGCCGGTGGCCGGAGCTTATGGCGTAAGCTCTACGATCCGAATCAGTTCGATGCTGCATTAAAATCGTGGAAAGTGACCTATTTCCAAGCAAGATTAAATATTGACATCTCGGGCACCAACAATGAAATGAAACAATCGATGGTTACGACCGAGGGCTTTATCATTGCTGCCGGAGTCTCACGGTAGTCGTAAAGCCGGCGGCGGGCCGATATCCTCGGCCGCGGTGCTCGCATTCCCCTGTGCTGCTGCCCCCCCCCCCGAGCGACCCTTCTTCCGCCGGCCATCTTACCTCGTGGGCACCTCGGCCGCTTCGTGGCCGTCCGGCTCGACTCGGGCTCCGGGGGGGCGCGCGCGCGCGCACCATCCGATAACGACGTTGGGCGTCTCCGCCGAGGAGACGCCGTGCTTTGACCCCCGGGCGAGTCCGTTTACCTTCCTGGCCGACGGGCTTGATCGATACGCGGGCGCAGGCCTAGGAAGGACGCACACGCGGCAGCCGAGTCCACGGGAACTCGAGGAAGCGCGTCACGCGAGCCCCGGGGCTCGGGTTTCGCCTCCTCAAGAGCCCCCGATCCAGGACCAAGGTCCGGGATAGAGAGGATCCTCCGCGCATCTGAGCCGCTTAGGAATCTGGTGGCGGCACTCGGCTCTGATGGACGAGCTTACCTCCCCCCGTCCTAGAATGACAACACTGGTGCGCACCACCACGCAGAGGAGAGCCACGCGGTAATTGCCGTGGCTAACACGTGATGGATCGCCGTCGTATCCCTTGTCGTTGCTGCGGCGCGTCCACCGCTAAAGACGGACTCTTTTTTGCGCGGGATTGGCAAGACGCCACCGGGATCGCTGTAGCCTATTGCGAGCATTGGCAAAGCATTGACGAGTCGAAAGTATGACTTCGCTGAAATGGACTTGTCCAAGTTACGAAGCCTTTCGCAATTAATTTACAACGTACACAGCACAATAAGTAAACATCCGACATCGTTATGTAAGCGCAAAAGCGTGTGCACATTGATTTTTACGAGCTGAATCTTTTTTTAAATTTCACGATGCTGCGCTTTTTTTCTTCTTTTTTTTTTGTCATTCTCAATCTTTACGAAGAGCGGTACGCGTGGGTGCTCTTGTGCGTGCCCCGCACGCTCCGTCCTTTCAAAATTAGATACTTTAATATTAAATACAAATTGACAATGTATATACACAACTGCGTTTAATGAAGGCAGTTATTAAGGCGATTTTTATCTCCACAATGAGTTTAATGACAAATTCATTTAATTAACTGAAATTTTGATTATCCATATTATATAAAATAATTACTGGCAAAAGTATGGTAATCACTATACGATTAATTGACGCATCAAATAACTTGACATTGTTCCAGTATTAAATTAATTGAATAACCTCATTATACCTTGATTGCGGACTATGTCGGTGCACTCGAAGCTGAGCGTATATTTTAATTTATAATTTTTTTCAGGAATCAATACCAGTAGTACCTAATGAAAAAAATTCAATTAAGAATTTATTAACGCCACATTTATTAATAAGAAACTTTGGGACTCGTAGAATATTTTAATCGTCCTATGGAATGGAAGCGTACGACTCGAAGCCGGCATTCCTAATACATTTCATATCCGAATAAGTAACTGCGAACAATGATAATTGAGATTATAATCCGTAAGATGCTGTGAGAAAAACAAGGGGTCAGACAGAATGGAAGGAAGAGGTATTTAAAGTGGTAAAAAAAAAAACAAAAAAAAATATGTCATTCATTTAAATACTCTTACTATGAAAGACGAGGAAGGAAGCCCCGAGGAAACCACTTGTGATTATATTACAGAAGGAGAGTGCGGCAAAGGCGATACTTTTGAGTATTGTATTTTCTTATTTTTTTGGGTCAAGAGAACGGTTAGGTCGGGCTGAATGAAATTCAAGTACTTTCGGCTTACATTTTCATTTTTTGAACGGCTTGCTCACTCATCTTTTTTTTGTGGGTCCGTGCAACATTTTCTCTTCTACCACGTGTAATGAATTACGTAAAGCAGACAGTCATTATATTATCGTATAGGAGGCATCGACCCACGCGCATACGTGAATTTGTATAATGATAATACTGTTACAAGATTTAAAATACCCATCATGCATACGATGGGGATTTAAATGCGTACGTAATTTTTCATCTTACGGATTAATTTAAAAAATACACTGTAGGCTACTTAAGAATCTTTTTTAAGCACACTTTGCTGATGATCTTTTAACGGAATTAAATTCGTAGATGTGAATGAAAGGTTGCAAGAAAATTACAAAAGTGAGAACAAAGAAATGATGGCTCGCAAAATTACTAATAAGTAAGCTATGGTAAGCTAAAAAAGGATCTAGAGCATAGTATAATTAATTAAGTTTTAGACCTTGGTTCTTAGCTTATCTCGTTTATAAAATCATTTTCACTCTGCTTTAAAATATTATATTATATATTTGTTTGTTACAGTGGTAACAGAAATTTACACTGTGAATGGGTTTTAATTCTAATGTATTTTATAAAAAGTATACACATAATACTTAAACATGTAATTTAACCATGTAATTTTTAGAATATAATTGGAATTTTTTAATATTTTAAGTTTTAAGCTTAAATCAAAGCACGAAAGCGAGTAAAATTAAAAAATTTACTCAAGAGTAGAAAAATTTTTTTGTTTTTGAATCGACAAGCTAACTCTATTTCGTGCTGCAACTGTTATCGTACAATTTTTTTTTTAATACTTTATTTAGTAAGTCTAATAAGTACGTTCCATTAAATTGATTCTATTTCACAAATTTATTTATTGTAAATTTAATCGATTTCGAGTATAGTTGTAAAGAGAAACTTTAAATAAAATATAGAAATTTAACAAAAAATTGATTTGGACTCGATTCACTTACAAGTTCGAAAGAGCTGCATAATAATCATTTACAGGACAAGTGTCTCTAATCTCTTAATTTCATCTGTCCAAAACATAAACATAAATTCAAAATATTATCTAATCCGTGGCATTTTTTTGTGTATTTCAAAACCGTTTGCTCATTTATTTGTAATATATAATCGGTGGCATTAGTATAAAATCCGACAATTTCCTCAGGATAATCGGATCAAAATAGATCAAAATTAAGTGAAGCATTTAAAAAGGCAATATACTGACCTAGAAAGCCTGTAAATAGCTACTACTGGCCGAACATTGTCTAGCCGGTATTAAGATCATCATTGCGTAAGCCTAATTTGAAGGTTAATGACACGAGCACCTCAGCTAGTGCTCAGCCCTGCTCAGCGGCTCTTATCGCTTTAAGCAATAAACGTCTTAGGATGGGTAGGAGATGAGCTCGAGTGATCAGCGAAATCCGACTCATCGCGTAACGAGGGCCAATGTCGGATGGCAAAGACAGAGCAGCGCAAGGACAAACTTAGCGCTGGAGGTGGCGAAAAGATAGCACGAGGTCAGCAGTGGATGTCGGTAGAAAACGAGCTAATAATCCATAATGCGCGAGGCAGTGACTTGAAAAGAACAGGCGGTGCATGACGACCGACCGACGGACGGAGACGGCACGAGACGAATCGCATGGAGCCCGGATGGGGGTACCGGGGGGGGAGGAGAGGCATTCGTTTCGCCCACAACGACGGAGACGGAACAACCTCCGAGCGAGTGCACCTCCGTCCGAGATCCTTGCGACAAGAGCCGCGTCGTGCTTACTTGTCTGTTGCCTGTGAATTTCAATTTTCAGCCAGACAATGAAAGGATGAGATCCTCCTTTTGTTTTAGAGGATCTTAAGCGTTGATGCAGTTGCGATGACTCTTGCTTTATGTTTGATATATATATATATTAATCCGTGATTCCTAACAAAAGATCATTCCTTACTTTTCTAATTGTGAAATTGAAAGGAACAGTAATGTTTTCTGTTAGTTCGCTTTTGTTCTTTATGTCATGCCCACGTTAATTTTTTTGTCACTCGCTCTCTCGCTCTCTCTCTCTCTCTCTCTCTCTCTATCTCTCTCTCTCTCTCGAAGAATTGAATGTCTACGCATTTTGCGTTTGATTCAACAATGAATGCACACATTGATCGCACCAATTGAAAATAAAGGATAAAGTTCGCAAATCATTCAATACTTTGTTGACTCTATAATATATATTATCAGTAATTTAATATGAAAGGTGCTTTCTATTAATGCTTCGTAATGTTTGGAAAATAAAACTTCGATTTTGTTCGATCGAAGCGAAGGCTGAAATAAATAATAGGGCGTCCAGGGAAGGAAAATATTGCGCCCGTTCTATTTTCTAATATTTTCCCAAGTCTCAATATTGAGCCGTGCGTTTGAAATATCTACTCGAGCTTATATCGCCTTTACCAGCGACAAAGTTTAGCGGAGCGCTTCTTAGTGAAAATAACTAGTTGCTTGCTTGGCTTACAGTGTCGGGGCTGCCTGATAACTCAGTACAGCCAAGACAATGCATGTGTTTACCATGTGAACATCAAATACCAAAGGTGCTCCATTTCGAGCGAGGCTACAGCGGATACATTTGCCAAGTGTATACAGAGCCGGTACGTGCAGTCTTAAATTTAACGGATTATCTGGCTTCTATGTACACACCTGGTTAACGAGAACGGAGGCATACCTGCGCCTAGTACGTAGAGCCGTTGAAATCCAGTGCGCTTTACTCGAGATCGCTCGTGATCCTATGCACGTTGATACCGAACACAATCAGATTGCAGGCCTCCATACGAATTATATTGCATTAGATTGCAATGAGTTTGGAGCCCGAAGTCGATTACTCACTTTCTCTCCTTCGCTCTAAAAACTTGAATAAAGAGTGTCTGCCGGGGAGTAAAGTTTAATTTAGCATTTTTTTTTTTTTTTTTTTTCAATACTTTGCAAAGCAACCTTCGGCAAAGCCATTGCTGATCGGTGTTAACGAATTAAGGGTCGAGAAAAAATAAACACATCAAGGATGCAGTTAGCCGCGAACTTTTTTCGCAATTCGAGCTAGTCATTTTTGAATTTCAAACGAAGGATAAAATTGAAGCAACGCTGTAACGAGCTTCTCCAAATTAATAATCAATATTTAGGAATAAATTATTGCAAAGTTTGACGAACAAAAACTTGTGACGAGGCTCCCATTAACAAGTACCTCGAATAAAATAAAACAATGCGAAGGCTCTTAACCCATTCTTGACGATTACACGTTTACGAGTATATTGACCCTAAGCCTGGAAAGCTTGTTTAACAAAAAATTTGTTTAGAATCGTTCCTTCGCAAACCGTGGCTACATTTAAATCCTAGCTAATAAAGAATAAAGAAAGACACGTGCTCGCCATTGAGTGTCAGTGCGATAAGACACGAGGCCAACAATTAAGAATGCCAAAGTAACCTGCTACAAAAATTGCCGACCAGATTTTCCGAGCCTGTATTCCCAGTCGACTCGACAACATAGTAGCGCGTAACTTAAGCTTCTTGCTCCATAAGCTTTTACACGGATCAGCGAAGTCTTAATTAAAATCCGCGATCAGGCAAGCGAATCGCCGACTGGCCGTCGAGTGGAAGCGAGCCCACAGGACCCACAGGATTTGATTTCTCCACAATTACGCTCACCCCGCTAAGCAATCGCTACCCTGCCTACCAATGCGGTCACCGTTAAAAATGCCACTAAAATGTCGAGCCCGTCGCAGCCCCTCGTCGCAGGTCGCAGCGGCGGCACAACGCGTCCGCGGGCCAAGGGGGAATCCGCCAGCGCAACATTGCACGATGCCCTGTACGCGTGTCCCGGCGGCGCTCTACGGTTATGATTCTGGTCGATCGATTTTCGCCCCCCCCCCGGCCGAACCCGTTCCCGGTCCCTCGCCCACGCACCAACCTAGCCGTATCACGCCGCTCGTTCGTATAAAAGGCCGGCGATCGTTTTTCACGCACGGGAGGCTCGGAGCGGTGCCCCTCCGAGGTCGCCCCCTCCCCGCTATATCCTCAGGAATTCGGAGCTCCGATCAGTGACTAGCTAGACCGGGCGCTTCCAATTGGGAATGCACTACGGTGGCTTCTTTAGGCTTCCCTCGCTTTCCCGCTGATCCCCCCCCCCACCCACCCAATTATCGCCCTGGCTGTGACCTTAAGTTTCTCGGAAACTCATCGCCGAGCTATCGCCATTTATTACTCGACCCAAGAGAGCGGCTCGTCCCAAGACGCCTCATCTGCGGCCCTATTAAATTGATACACTTAACGCAGCAGCGCTCGAGGCTTTCGGGAACTCGTGCTCCATCCGTTCCCGTGATAAATTGTAACTTTCGAATTTGTTTTATGCCGCTAAATGCATTTTCTTCCGGGCCGCTATCCTAATGGCCTCTTGCTCTTGCATAATTGCCCGTAAAGCGATTTCTAATAGAATCGTACTATTGTGATTATTCAATAGCTTGCCAAACGATCATCCGCTGGATAAAGTAATTGCCCGTCGTCGGTGCCGCAGCTCGCAGCGCCAGAGAAGAGGAAGGAGCAGTACGTAACCCTTGGCTCCGTAGAACTTTCCTCCTTGATTCTTCTCCCCTTCGAGGGATATTACAACGCGAGCAGTCGCGATGGGAGACCGGGTCGCGGACAATTCCAGGCTGGCGCACAAAGCTTACGGAGAGCCGTTAAGCACAAAGGCCCACGGTTCGTTCCCGGGGCCGAGGAGAGTCGAGGCCAGTTCGAATTATCGAAAAGCGAAGGCGAAGAACGGGAGTAAGGACCTCGCGCCGTGGAGTCCTCGGACGGGGAGTGCGCGGGGGGATCGGGAAGCTCAAGGGCTACGCTGCGCCGCCTGTGCTCGGACAGATATTCGAAAGACAGCCGGCTGGTCGGGGCAAAAGGAGCGCTTGGGTCGGCGGCAATTAGCGGCTCGCGTACTCGGGCCAGGGTACCCCGGCCGCGCGCGGCTTACCTGGAACTAACGGCGCCCTGCTCGACTCGTCCTTTCTCAGACGCCTACGCGCCTCCGGGGCCTCGGTACTGCGAGACTGCGCTAATCGCGGAGGCAACCGAGGCTCGCGCCATTATGCGCTCGCGCCGCAGCGGATGGATAATCGATGGCTCCGAGACGTTCTGGCCTACGTGTTGTGTTGGCTTTGCAAATCGCCCTGTCTTTTATAATTAGCCCGCGGCTAAGCCTGCGTTTCGGAGATTTCAATCGCGAACAAGCGGCACCGGGGCAACGAATTATTGTTCGCCCCAATGGCTTGATTCGTCGATCGATGGATTCTTACAACCCTGACAATGTTCCCACCGCAGCCGGTTGTTCGAGCCTTGCTCTTTCAATAAAGGGCAGCAACTGAGATGTCGACAACTGAGATGACCGACCAAGTTGTCCAAAGGGATGCGTTAAGGGGCATTATTTTTCATTTCTATGGCTCAATTTGAAAGGGCTCTGCGCGCTACTCGACGAGTATATTATATCCCATCCTATGTTTGAATTTGAATTTTATTCCTTACTATTAAATACTGTTATTTATAAATTCCGTGATATGTTTACGCGAGTAATCATCCTCTAACTACGTACCATTGCCATTCATTATATATATACATATATATAAAACAAATTGTTTCTAAAGTAAAGATAGGAGATCGATCAAGAACCATGGCTACGAAATTAAATTAATTTTAAATAGCATCTTATTAAATAATATTTTGTTAGGCAATTACAGTTGCTTCTAATTATTTGCCTAATTTTTGTAAATTGTGACTTATTAATTGCCAACTTAACTAAATAATGGCCTCGTGCATGTAATGTGGTATGTAATATATTTCGTCGTGACGACAAACCAAGATATAGGACCTTCATTTTTCATAATCCAACCTTCCAGTCTTCTGTCAGAACTGACACTCACTCGTTATGGACTAATGCACACCCATCTAACGGTTTTTCCGTAATGGTCGGTTTTCCACAGTTGCTCATCAAAACGTGCTTGGATTAATTCGGTATGCTTACATTGTTACCAACCAATTACCAGAGTTTACGTATATTATTCTTAACCATTTATATTATCTTGGCAAGCTTATATGATAGTACACCCATACTTGTTTGTGAAAAGAAAATATGTAATTTCTCTGTGAATTACAGTAAGGTTAAACTTGTGTTATTATTCGAGCTCATTATTCTCGTGTTTTCCACGCAAATAAGAATTCCAATAAACTTCATACAATTTGTCTACATGCTGTAATACCAATTTCTAAATAATTTAATCTTAAATATACGCCTTTACTTTATTATATATATATATATATATATAGATTTTCTACATCGTACAGATAAGGAATTATATGACAATCCATAAAAATTAAGGGTGAGTTTCGACCGACATTTGGCTCTCGATAACAGCCTGCTCCAGCTGTTCGATTCTATCGTGAACCGCCATTAATTTTCTATATTTTCTATATAATTAAGTTAATTGACTACAACCAGAAGTCACCGCATTCGCGTTTCGATCGAATTCGAAACCCCGTATTCCACTCGACGACCTCCGCACTTGCGGCTGTTTAGACTAATCTCTCGCAATCAGGGCGATTCATCGAAAGGCTCCCGCCCCGCCCCCGGCCGCAGCTATATCCCCTCGGCGGGTCTCTTATCGTTCGGGCTTATCAGCCATACCGCCGGGCGAGCTGCCACTCCTCGATCGTTGCTTCGCAATCCAGATGAGCCGCCGGGCCCAGTATCGATCGTCCCGTGGCACAAGTGCAGCCGGCTTATCTTATCGCGTCGGTGCGACACGAGCCGCGCAGCCAGATTAAGGGTATCGCGATTACGCGAGTGCGGAAGTGTGTCGCGGGTGTCGTCGGTCGCGCGGTGCGCGCAGCCTCGGCGAGGCCTCCTCCACCTTGGCTGCCGCCTCGTTTCCCACCCTGGGCCGAGCCTCGGGCCTCCACTTCCCAGCGACGCGTCGCCAACCCAGGAGTTCGAGCCAGCGACTCTTTATCCGTCCGCGATCGATCGTCGCCTTCGATTTCCGTCCCGGCGGCGATCTAAGAATAGCTTGGCTTTTCTTCTTCTTCTTCTTTTTTTTTCATTTGTGTCATTCTCAGGGGGGCTCAGCGAATCAAGGCGCCGATCGACGGTCTGGCGCTTAGCGGAACGGAGTGCGTGCATTTTAATGGAAGAAGCAGCACTGGCTCGGGCCGCTTCGTTTGCCGGCTGTCGTTATATTATTGCTATTATTCTGCGGCAAAGGTGAATTATGAGGACTGGGCAAAGGCCGAGACTGGTGGCTCGCGCACTAGAATTACAACCCGGACGAGGGCTCCGGAGATGCTCGGTTGCGGGCCACGAAGGAGTCAATGCGTGTCCTCGTAATAATTCGACTCCACGGCACCTGAATACTCGTCGAGGAGTACCCAGCCACTCGATCCCCCACGAGCGAAACGACTATTTGACTAAGGCTATTTAAGCGAAGGCTCGAGCTCGGGAGATTCGTTATTAACTTTGAAAGAATGAACCGTGATCGACTGTGCGCGAAGAGCAGATAAATTTCGCTTCCTCGTGACTTCCACGTAGGTGAAACTTTTATTAACGCTCTGTACTCGTTGAAGTCTAAAAGGAAAAAGCACCTTGATTAAATAACAGCTTAGGCAATCGCGCATACGTACTATTCTTATCTGAAAAGTCAAGTTTGAACGAATCGGCTTAATTTACCATCGGGCGAGTAGCGGCAGCATTTTCAAAACTGACTATTGTGATCGCCGCGTCGTCTTTTGCGATACTTAAGCTGCGAGCATTCTAAAGCCTACACTACGATGATACGCGTTCGCATATTAATGATCGGGCATGCGCTCGCGTACGCGTTTACACGCAGTCGCTGTTACGTGCTGGTACCAGAGCTGCCGAAGCTGCGAAAGAGTTGGTGAATATTATTGATCCTCGCGCGGAAAAGGGACTCCGTCCGTGACATGGACTTGTGCGGAAGCTGGCTCGACGGGGAAACGTTACGGGAGAATTAACGAGGGACCCTGTCGATGATCGGCTCGATCGAAACGGGGAGCGAGGCCGAGAGTAAAAAATATAGCCACTCGGGTAAAGGGCAAGAGGTAAAGGGAAAATCACGAATCGACTACTTGATTGTCGGGCGAGGAAATTGTGCGACCGAGCCTCAATCCGAGCAATCGTCCCACATTGCGTCAATATTATTTCGATAATAATTTGATTAAAGCCTTATATTATTAGAGATTAATTTGGAAAATAGTAAGAGGCAAACTAAGCTACACGCGCGCATAGCATCGGTTTATTTGAAATGTTATGTAAACGGAAATTTTAATAAGTTAGTTGAAGCAATTAGTAAGTAAAGCGAGCCTAATCTCAATCTCAATCTTTTTCGAATATATAAGAAAACAACTGGAATACGAGATTTTTTTCATAATCTTCCGGCTAAGAAGCCACATTTTGAATACAGGTGAACTCGTGTATCCGAGGGCAATATAATTTATGCATAATTGACTTTAAAAATTTACATTTTTGGGGTAGAGCAGCTTCGAAAGTGGAAATTCGCGGCAACCGTGCTATCGGGCAAATCTTGTCGAAAGGTATTCGTGTGTCTTACGTAATGATTCATCGGCCATTACCGAATGGTTAAATGGTTTCTCGAAGAAAAGCTTCGTAGATTACAGGAGGCAGAGGCAAAAGTGCCGGATGCCGACGTAAATAATTTTATAAAAACGTCGACAATTCCCGATAACGCTTATGTAAATATAAATCTATCGAGGATGCGTCATGCAATCTACAACGCCCACGACTCCTGTTAGCGCGAGCGCTAAGTCGGAAAAATCAGGGAGCATCCAGTGAGCGCCACTACTGCAAGGGGGGGTCAGGCTCCTCTGGAGGAGGGCGTGGAGGCGCCCAATTTATCCGCTCCCAATCGGCCGCTGTGAAATTCCCATGAGTCCGATTGTCGCTCGTTTTGAAATCGCTGACAAATGAGACTTGCGCACGACCAAAGTGAATCACAGGGCATATCGGTCACGTCGCTGAGGATGATTCACTCCGCTGAAATGGCAATGAGTGCTTTTCCAACTTGATCGATGCTTCCCCACCCCACCACCTAATTACGAATCCGGCTAGGCGATGTTACCCATTTTACGCAACGAGCCAAGATCGGCGAGTCGAGCGAGCAACAGGTGAATTTTTTCCCCCCAAGTGTCGCCTTTGTAACCAGTGCGTACCTGCTCGAGCCTTTCCATTGTCAGCCCAGTGTTTTCTCCACGTCGGCGGATAAATATTTTCCCTCCAACTGTCAACGGCATTGTTTGCTTTTCCGCCCTGTACTGCTGAATTTTTAATACGCCCCGGGCCGCGACCAATTTATAGGAAATCTATTGGGAATGGATGAAGCTCTCGTCGTTCAAACGAGTGACAGCAGTGAAACAGTTTTCACTTGAGAGGTGAACAAATAAATATGTCGTACACACGAAAATACAAAAGTGTCACGTGAGATAAAAGGTGCCGTAGTGAAAGGGAATTCTCAGGGAGCATCGCGAGCCTCTTTGACCTATAATATTTCCAAGCTATAAAGTCACAAGTCGAAGCGGCGATTGGAAAATGCAACGGTTGCCTCGCTATTCGCGGCCGATTTCAAATTTCGCTCCAACGAGGGTATTCGCAAGCCCAAGTCAACTAAGTAATCTCAATAGGATAGATATTTTCCATTCCATTCGATTGAACACTGCGGCGGTGCATCGAGCATTTCGTAAGACTAGGCGGAACAGCGCTTAATCGGTTTACCAAGCGACGTTTCGGGCGAGCACAGGCCATGAAGTAGTTAGGACTCGAGAGAGAGAGAGAGAGAGAGAGAGAGAGAGAGAGAGAGAGAGATGCACTGAGGTGGACGCTTAACGCAACTCTGGATATTTGATTTAATCGGGCGATTAGGCGCTCCACTTTTTTTCTCTTCCTTAACTACGGCGCGTAAAAAGATTACGAACGCTCCTCGACTCGTGGATCGAGCCCATTGAAGGAAGGCAGCCGGGAAACGTAATAATACGTCGCGTTGCCCGGGCAGCATTCAACTCTATTATTAAATACACTGGATTCGGCGTAATGAATTAAGTCTGATCTCGTTAACCGAATTTATCAATTAGCACGGAATGCAGTGCGGGAGATGGCTTTCGCCTCCAAGGTTTTGTTTTCGAAGGCTGCGCCGAGTTGCCGTTACGTAACCGCGAGACGAAGGTGGAAGGTGCGCCGGAAAGCCGGAAAGCTATAAACAAAGCGGGCAGGGGGGGTGGGTAGGGATGGGCGCGAACGCAAGGAACCTCGGGGCCCCAGCTGCTCGTTGCGAATCGCAATAAAAGCCGCCGGCCCAGTAAAGCCGATCAATGGCCGAGGCATTTTTTCACACGACTCGGGCGAGGAATGCGGCCGGACTTCACGCCCTCCTTGGATTACACCCGAGGCCAACCCTTGCTGACCGGGGCGGCAAGAGGAGCGCGCCGGCAGAGCACGTGGGCCTCTCGGTACGTGCCCCGGATAAGCCGAGAAGCCAGGGCCCCCCTCGCCTTTTTCTACCTGGCCCCGGTGGCGCTTCCTACTCGGACTCCGACTCGCCGCCTCCCGGCCTCCGGGAACAATGAGCTCGTGCATGCCCCGGGCGTGAAAGCCAGCCGCCCAAGAGTCAAAACGTCGGCGGCGAGAGAAAAGCTCGTTTTTTGGGAAGGTGGGGCCGCCCGCCTGGCTTTTCTCTTCTTCTTCTTTTTTTCCGTTAGGCAGCCGCCGCCGCCGCCGCCGCCCCCCGGCCTTTCGGACTCTTCTTCCCATTGTCTTCGCCCTCGGCTTTATCCCCCGTACTGCCGACCATCTCGGTCGGAGAGCGTCACGCGCGTTCCCCGGCCTTTTTACGGGAATATTTACAGCCTTTATCTCGGCGGTCGTGCCGACTGGATTTTTCCCTCCGTGTTTTTACAGGTTTTCACAGCAGCTCGAGCCACGAGAAGCGTATCGCCCCTCCGAGCGGCCCATTGTAATGGCCCAGGCCTACCATAGACTCGGCCACGTCCAGTCTATGCTGACCGTCTCTCAAAGGACTCCTCCGCTCCTCTCTATTAATCGGCGTTGGCTTCGCGCGCGGCGTCGTAGCCCGGACCGATCGCGCGCGCATTCCGATGGCAATGACATTCCTTCCCGAGGACTGGCGTGTATCGGGTTATTATTGTCGGGCCCAGGTGGGGGGAGGTCGGGGGCCGAGGA
This sequence comes from Kradibia gibbosae, assembly GCA_018907135.1. Taxonomy (NCBI): domain Eukaryota; kingdom Metazoa; phylum Arthropoda; class Insecta; order Hymenoptera; family Agaonidae; genus Kradibia; species Kradibia gibbosae. The sequence continues at coordinate 14,078,707 of JACCHX010000001.1, read as the reverse complement.
GCCAGAACGGGTTGAGCTCTAGAATTGGGCTGCGCTCCCCCGCTCCCTTCCCCGGGCCCCCCTATCAGACCGACGAATATCGACGTCGCTCGCGGGCCAGCCCGACGACGACGACGACGACGAGGACGACGCGGGGCCTTTCTCTTTCCGCGCGCGCCAAGAGCTCTGGCTCCTCGCTACCGCGGAACAAAGAACATTCCGCGGGGAACAGGCCGCGCATCCCGGAGCGCAACCCGGCCAGCGACGAGTACCCCGGGTGCCGGTGCCCCGGGCCTGACCCCGCGGTGGCAGGGGGAGACCGAGCCGATCTCCCTTGAGGTGGTCATCGTCGCTTTCTTTTTCATCGGCAACGCTTTACGCGCGCGACCGTCCTCGGCTCCTGTCGACGCCACTTGCGTAACGCGACCGTTGGGAAGAGAATAATGCGCGCCGAGGAGGTGATTAGTATGCGCCGAGGAAGCCAACTGCCGCCGTATATCGAGGCCCCTTATAACGTTGGCTCTTGCCGTTCGTTGGCTTTGAGCCGCGAGCGATCGTCGACTAAATGTTTTTCCCCGAGCGAGGTCACTCCTCCGATTTGATCTCGGCTTACGCATCGAAGGGTATTTTGAAGGTTACTGCATTTTATGCAAAGTACGCGAACCGCACCGATCGGAAATCACAGCTGTTCGCTCGTACCTCGGTGCAAAGCTGAAACAGTGTTTGTGTAACAAATTCAAATGACCTAGTTGTTAGATTTATGTCTCGCTCGATTCTTTTACCTCGGAGGCTGTAAATGTGAAATAGTTCTACTTGAATAGGCAAATTAGATTAGCAACGAATTATATGAACACTCGAGTGTTCCTACCTTTGAATTATTCCTAAACATTTTACAATTTTATATGAATAATCCTCTCAATTCAATTCAATTCCAACTGACAATTAGTACGTCATTAAGTACTGCGCTGTTACCAATAAATGGTACGATAAAAACCACTTCCAGGATATTACTAATAGTTCCTCTTTTTGTAGCCGAGCACGAAAGATTTCAAGTACCGTGAGAAGTGCAATGGAAATGAAAAAAGTTAAGGGATGATAATAGCATGTCAAAAATAATTCGAGTACTGTTACTTTGTTAGAAAAATTATTAATAAAACGTTTGAGTTACTTTGCACCTTAATTCAATAAACAATAAGTTATTGCTTAGTCTGAGTGCAGCTGCTTTAATCGAACAAATTTAACTCAATGGGCAAAAATATTTTTCAAATTTTTCAAGATATATACGTTCACGTGTCTAATTTATAAAAGCTAGCCTCTATGGTTAAGTCGCCATTCAAATGCCTTTCCATTTATATGCAAAATATTCGTTCATCCGTCCTTCCATAATAAAAACATTTGGAATTTTCATTCCAAAAGTAAGAAGGCGAAGGTTACATACATTGGGCGTGATAATTTACTTTTTAAATTTAAGAAACGCTGGCCATATTTGAAAGACGGTCGGTTAGCCGCCAATGTCTTAGCCGCGAGGATAAAGAAGAAAATAAGAATGGACAGAGAAAGAGAGAGAGAGAGAGAGAGAGAGAGAGAGTAAAGAGAAAAATGAAAAAATGCGGAGGAGCGGCAAAAGATTGGCTACCAGTACGACTGCCAGTCGGCGATAAAGGGAGGCGAAAAAGGTAGGATGGAAGGGTCTTTGCGAGGGAGAATGCAAAATTCGCTGGGAGTCGGGGACAGGGCAGAGTCGCGGCCTTAAGCGGATCCGCGGGTTTCGCGAGGAGGACGGAGGGCAGGAGCGCTCGGGACGAAGCGGACCGAGACCAGAGACTCCCTGGGCCAGAGGCAAAGCCAAAGGCTCGTCGCCGTGGGCATCGCGGCTCCGGCAGACTCGCGGCCGGAGATCGAGTGGGCGCGAGTAAGCGGTCGTCCGGCCTCGGGCCCGTTGAGGCCCGAGAGTCGGGGGAGCCAGAGGAGGAGGAGGAGGAGCCCGCCCGGCAGGGGTACGTACCTCGGCGGTGAGAACACCGCGAACGGTGATGCCGATCATGGGTGCCACGCGGAGCTCGACCCCCGGCTCCAGGAGGAGCTCGGCCTCGTCCTCGACGAAGAGGTCCTCCCGCAGGACGTAGGGGCTGGAGGCGCGCTCGAGGCTGCGGACGCCCCGGAGTATCCGGCCCCCGGGGAGCTCGGTGGGGCCCCGGTAGCCGGCCTCGACCGAGTTGGAGCTCGAGTAGCCCGGCTCCGTGTAGTAGATGGAGCTCTGCTCGGTGGTGGCCGAGGTCCGGAGGGCCGGGGCCGCGGGCATCACCCCGAGGGCCAGGAGGAGGCCGACGAGGCGGGCCGGGCCCGGCATCGCGCCGCCGCCGCCGCGCATCAGTTCCCCGGGCGGCCGGTGCTCGGCCTCGTCCCCGGCCGCCTCATCCGCGCCCTGGCAGGGGCTCACCGGTGCGGGCGCGTCCCGCCTCGGAAATTCGAATGGGCCCAACGGTCGTCGGAGCGCGTAGGGGAGGTGGCGGCACTCGCGCTTCGAGCTCGCGGCTGGCGAGACAATGGAGTTGGCCGAGAGGAGCGGGCGGCGCGAGCTCCTGGCCTGCCGTTGGGTGCGGTTCGACTGCCGAGCTCCTGGACGCGCTCGGCGATCCAGCGGTGAACGCTCGCTTCTCTCTCTCTCTCTCCTGCTCTCTCCCTCCTACTCGCTCGCGTGCTCTCTCTCTCTCTCTCTCGCTCCCTCTCGCTCGGGCTCGCCCGCGCTCGCAAGCCCGCCGTTCCCCTGCGGAGCGACTGCGGTAGAGGTGGCGGCGAGGGCAGTCACGTGAGCGTACGTCACGCAGGTTGTGAAACAGGTGAGTCCCCTCTCGCCTTCGCGCGCTGCTATCTCGTCGTCTCGGTCGCGCTCTTTTGAGGGCGCGCGCGCCTCGGTACCGGGAATGGTTGCTGCGGACCAGACCGCGAGACTTGCTCGCAGCGGCGGTGGGGCGGGAGGAGGTGGGAAGGTATCCGTATCTCCTTCTTGGCTGCAGCCTCATCCACAAAACGCCTCGAACGACCTCCTCTCCTCTCGAGCCTCATCGAACCGTCGATCCTTCCACCTTTCTCCGGCTATTCTCCGGATGCTCGAGGTGAGCGAGCTGGAGTAGAGCTATATGCACCACTGGAGTGAAACATGGCGCTCGAAGCCTCGCGCGCAAAATCGGGGCCCGCGTTCCTACGAGCGGCGCAGCTTTTTTACGTTAAATCCTTGCCTCCCAGCCTCCCCAACCCACCCATGAAGCCCTGGCCCTTGTTCCTCCTTCGTCGCGTATCCAATCCGCCGTCGGAATTACTTTTCACGGACTTTGCCCCCCTCGCCGCTGCAATATTACTTACCTTTACGATTCAAAATACCCTACTTTTCCGCTCGTTGTAAGCCACTCGGTGGATTTAGTAAAAGGATACCTCGCCCGATATTGCAATATTATATCTGCCGATATGATGCAATGCGCGCGATACGCTCCCAAAGAATGGAAATCGACTGGCTTTTCTCCACCGATTTTCCGACCGATTACGAAACAATGCTCATTAAAACGGGGATTTTATTAATGTCGCCGGACCTCGTCGGAGGAAAACAACGTCTCGCACGCATTCGCGTAAATCGCCAGCGAGGTCGGCAAGAGTCGTTCGTGTATTCGCGGTGCTTTAGCCCCCTGCAACAAGCCAAATAGGGATCTTGTCAATATTGACGCTCACCTTTAAGCGTAAACACCTACTTTCTGTCCTAGCAAATAAATGACCTTTTTTCGGTTGCTCGAGCAGTCGCGAAAAATTGCCTCGTAAAGCCTCGTTCCGCCGTAAGCCCATAAGCACTCCCGAAATATTGTAGGAGTAAAGGAGAGTCCAAGTGTAGAAAGTAACGGCCGGACATCGATTTCCAAAGCGAGCCACGTGCTGCGAGGGACGCGAGGCCGAATTCCGTTGGGGCTGATTACGCGGTCGCGCATCGCGCGTTGCCTTTTCCCTTTCGTTGGGCGCGTAAGACAACGGGAGGATTAAAGGGCGGGCGCTAATCGCTACCGCCGCCGCCGTGTGAACGGGGCCTTAACCGCCGGGTTCTCCAGGTCTCGCGAGCCCCTCGTCCTTCGTGCCGACCCTTTGCCGGAAGTTACTCTTCCGGCGAAGGGGGACACCACCAAGTGCATTCGCCCGGGGGCATCGCTCAGGTGTGATTCCCATTGCCGAGGAGCTCGACTGTCGCTCCGAAGGTCATTCCTCGCTCGAGACAAAGGACCGCGGCGGCGGCGTCTCTCCTCGGACTTTTCATTCGAACGCTGTCACGGAAAAACCACCGTGGCACACTCTCTTGGAGCTGCTCGCTCTTACGAATAATTTGCCTTCTTTTATCGCACCAATAGCTGAGAACTCGCGACAACGCGGGGGGATCCGACTCTTATTATAAGAGCGATTGTCCACCTCGAGTTCTTTGCATATATCCCGACCGCTTTTTCCATACAAATCTCCGTATTTGCATTAACTGCACCGTCGCCTATTGTCGCGCGGCGAATCTTCTATCGTGAAACGTTGTACGACGTTTGGCACGATCTATCGGAAATGCATTTACCATTTCTCTCATTCCCCGCAACAATTTGTATTTTAATAAGGACGGCGAGAAAAGAGCGAAGGCTTCCTCCGAATCGTGCATACTTCTATAGCATTGGACAGTAAGCGCACTGCTTATTTTCGATTGCTCATTTGACATAATGCTTGCGTCTACGATAGCTTTCCCTTTCCCATGCAAATTATGAGGCCTACATAAGAGAGCGTATACAACTGACCTTCGCACTCGTAATCTGCCCTACCGACCGAGCACTTATAATCAACTTCCAATAAAGCATTACTCATTCATGTTTATAAAGCGAATTCACCTTTCGTTATCTGGCAATATGCGCAAAAAGCATAAATGACGTTTTTAAGGCTAAAAGCATAAAGAGCTTAAGGGAATTAAAGCTTATTTTCCAAGTAGCATGCAAAACATTCGAGAATAATCAAAGGATTATCTATTGAATATTAATATTGCTATATTGACTACGCATTATTAAGTAATTGTATTTTATCTTAGTTTTTATAAGATTTTCAATATTTTTAGCCCTTTAAATTTTGTGAAATTTAAAACAACCAATTATATGATAAACCGTTCAAATATTCAATTATTATTTCATTTAAAAAAAAAAAATAAAAATCAATGTGTCTTTTAAAAAGTTTGAATTTCTATTAAAACTTTAAGCATAAAAATAAAATCACATTTTATCTCTTAAGATATATTTTTTGTATACGTAAACAATTTTCATCCGCTGACAAGTTAATGTCATCGATATTATTTTGCAAATATTCAGATGATGCGTCACTTATCTTAATAGAAAACTTAACTATCCGAAGATTTATATTGATGTTTAGAATAAATAAATTTAGTCCATAAATTGATGTTGTACTGTTTTTTTTCATACTTCGAATTTTTTCGTTAATTATCCTTTAAACCTAACGATGTGCTAAACAATTTTTTCTGTAGCCGCAGTGGAATTATTAACTTATTCAAACATAACTGTGAACTGTTAGACATATTAAAAAAACAGTTTTGGAAATTGTATGAAATTGCGTTAATACATTCTTTATACTAATTGGGTCAGTATAAAGTAGCCAAAATGATTAAATCGGATAAAAATTCTTATTTTGTAATTTAAGAATATGGCTTTTATAATGTCTTATTAATTAATTTATAAATGTGCACATTATACAGAATGATTTTAAAAATAAATTTTTGCATTATATTTAAAAAAAATTTTCCTTTTCTTTCTTTCTTTTAGTAACACATCTCTTAATTTAATGTTGAAAAAAATATATAAAATTTTCAAGTTTTAATTGTAATCTTTCGATGTATTTCAAACATATGATTTTAAAACCACAATTCTTTAATTGAAAGCACATTTTGTAAAATCGATTAAAATTTGAAAGCTTCGTATATTACACATCAAAAACTCAAAATCATATAACCTTGCATAATAACCTATAAGTAATATTTGCTCCGCTTTTTTGCTATTTAAATACATTTTCTCAGTGTCTTAATCTACAGTTACAGTAGCCGTTATGAGATTTCCATTGTATCCAATATTATAGTGCGGTATAATCATTATGATGTACAAATGTATAAAAGGACGTAATTTAAAAATGAACGATTAATTATTACGTCTGAGGCATCATTTTATACAAACTTATTATATTCACTTCTCTTTGTTACTACAGCCATTTGTATTATTATAGTACCTCATAATTTAATAAATTATAAGGACATAAATTTTTATAAGGACGGCAAAACATTAATTTTGTAAATATTAATTACTTTCATAATGTCAGTATAAATATTAATTATTGGTGAAATTCTATAACTTTATTTCAAAATTAAAAAAAAATCGTGGAAAATATGAAATTAAAAAATACAATAGTAAAGTAATAATACGTAAGCAATGAATTTTTGGCATAAAATAATGACCGTACTGCATTGTGTTTTAAATAACTGTATTCTCGGAATTGCTAAATACAATCAGTCATAACTGAAACCCCCGAACATACTGATTACGGTACTATTGGTTTTCGGAATATACCTTTAATATACCCTCTCCATTTCCGACACGTTTGTCCCTCCTCTCATCCAACGGTCAGGATGATACAATGATGTTCATGTTCATTTGACTGCTAATCGTTGCTAGAGAAGGTCAGTTTGGTCGGTCGGTGCTTTTCTAGTATTGTTGTAAGTATCTAAATTTTTGCTTTTTATTTGTTATTTTAAATACATATAACTTTTAAAATCTATTAACATGTGTTATTTACGTCTATTTGCATTTATACTAACCACGCGTATGTAAATAAAGTTTTGTTTACTCAGTAAATGAAGTTTAATTTACTTGCAAAGATATTTATTCTTTTTATTCATTATATTGTACATTCAGTTCGTTGTGTGTTTATTAGAGTATTTATTATTGTTGCAGTGTTGGATTCAACATCTACACTACGATTATACTAACGATATTGAAAACAAAAATTTCAGTTTGCATTCGAAGCAAACGAAATTTTTTATATATAAAAAAAAAAATTGTTTTCAAACGTAATGGATGTAAGCCCTTTATTAACATTTATTACCAAAGAAGATGAAATTCAATACTGGATGGATGTTGCCCATCAAATGTATCAAAGGTATATAACACAACAGAATTACCGTTTCTTTTATTAAATACAAATATTTTTAAGCAAAAATAATAATTTAATTTGCAATTTAAAGCAAAGAAGATGCAGTAAACGAACTACAAGAGTATCAAATGCACTCACAATTACTAGAAAAAGAATTAGAAGCATCATTCGATCAGTCTGACAAAAGTAATCGTTTATTACGCGAAATGAATTATAAATTGACAGTAGATAATGAAGATTTGAAACAGCGGTTCGACGAGAAAATTCAAATGTATTCTACGCTACAATTTGAAGTTCAGAATCTCAAATTGTACAACGAAGAACTCCTTGATAGTATTAGAAAGTTGGAGCAGAAAAATGATGATTTGGAGAGACTTAACAGGTGAATACTTTTTTTTATTTATTGTATGTTATTTATATTTATACATGCATATTCATTCACTAAACATTTTCAATGACTAAACTCTTGGTACTTAGAGAAAAAATAGTAACAGAGGAAAAATTGGAATCTCAATTTAATATGACTCTGGAAAAACTTGCATTCCTCGAAACCGAAGTAGATGAAATAGATAATTTAAAATGTATTATTCAACGATTACAAGAAGAAAATACAGGTATTAAAAATAATTTGAAAAGCAAATACGTATTAAAATTGATCAATAGTATTTTTTATATTTTAATAGATCTTAAGCAACAAATTGAACGCCAACAAAAGAATTGTAATGTTCAAGAAAATGTAGAGAAGCCTTATTCAAACTCAAATTATCTTGAGTTCCAAAATATTCAAATGAACACAACAAATGATATTGAAATGGATAAAGAAATAGAAGAGGGTTATAAGGCAATGCCACTTGATATACTGAAATACGTACGGGAGTTGGAGTATTCACTCGAATGCTCGCGAAAAGCGCACAGGTAAACATTCTGTCATGTACATTTATTTTACATAATTTAATCTAATGTGCAAAAACTCAATTTAAAACTTTATACACTTATGAATAGTAATATAATATGATATAAAATGGTACAATCATCTGCTTTGAACGTGTTTTGAAATTTAAATAACTTTACTCTCTGAAAACTATTGGAATGAGAATTGTACAAAATTTTAAGTAATTTGCTTAGTTTGTTTCTATGGTAATTTAATTTTGGTTCTGTTAAATATTCAATAATTGCATATTTATTTATTTTCTTATTCCTAGAGCAACTAAGGCTTCAGAAGAGAAACTACAAAACAGATTGAACTCGATCATTAAGAAAATAGCTTTGTTGGAAGAAGAATTGCGAAACAAACAGAGCTTTTCTACACATACAATTCAGAGACCGAATAGTGATACTCGAGGTAAATATTAAATAAAAACATTGAACGAATAGAATACAGGGAAAGAGACACGTGTCGATTATTTTAAGCTAACTGTTCAAATGATTTTTAGATTTGTCGCAGGATGTTCAAGTTAGACTGCGTAGGCAGAAAGATAAGAATATTGATAGAACTTCACGGTGTCGTTCCGATACCAGCAAGCATTCGGATGAAAATCAACGAAACTCCTTTTCTAATCGCTTAAATCGTCACATCGAAAATAGAGTGAAAAAGGTGAAAGAGGAAGAAAGTCGTCAACAAAATCTTGCGTGGTTTTTGAAGCGGTGGCGACATACGCAGATAAATTGGTTGCGAAAAAGAGAATGAAAATTTATTTATAAATATTCTTTAATTAAATCTTGTACTCATATGTTTGTTACTCACAACTGATGTTTTGCATATTTTATGTTGTATGTTATGAAAACATACTAAACAGTTGGTATGCCATTTGACTAGATATGTGTATTTTATAAGAAGTACAAAAGTTGTTTATGTATTTCATTTGTGTATAGGCGTTTTTTCGTTTTTAATTTTTAATTTTTTAAAAATAAATACTTGCGAGCCTTGCATTGCCTTACATACTATGTTACTTAGGTATTGGTTTGTATTAATATTTGTGATTTAGCTTAATCTTGTTTTATGTATAAGAGTTACGATTCCGTATGTGAAGCAATGTAGGCCTTGAAACATGAAATACTATTGATTTTCATTTTGTAGTATCAAAAATAAAGTTGTAACTATTCTGCGTTTATACAAATCACATGCCATTGTAGTATGTTTTAAGAAATATGAATTTCAAAAGGATTTGGCGATGATATATGTAGCTGATTATTATTTTGTATTTTTATTACCAGTAAATGTAAGGTAAAAAACTTTTTCGGTCTTTATTGTTCGATGGAATTAAATTATCGCCTTTCGTTCGGTACAAAGTGCCAAATAATATGTGCCTTGATAGACTCGAAGGGCTGAATTTTCGCAGCTTACGCGGTAAATCGCTCTATTTTTCCCCAAGTTTACGATGCAACCGAAGTGCCTTATACTTTTCAAAAGTGGCCGTGATTGATAAGCCAAGGGAAGCATCGGCTCCTCGAAAGGACTTATTAAAGTACCCCGACCAGACTTTTACCCGTTAGACTCAGCCCAATAAATTTCTGATTTTTCAACGTTTGGCGGACTTCTCGCCTCGACGGCGAAGACGGTCAGGAGCACTTTGCCGACACGCTCGACGAAATGTTCTACCAGCTAAACTGCGGTCAAAAAGAGATGGGCAACCGCATACCTAGAACTCATCAGTACAGTGCCGTTAAGGGTCGTCGGATTAAGCCGTGCGAGTGTTCACTTGGTTTCGCGGCCTGTCCCAGGTATCCTCCTCTCGAAAAATGCCGCATCCTCGGATTTTCTCGGAACGTACTCGACTAGGACATCGATGGGCGGTACTCCTTGGTCTTGGGCAGTACTTCGGTACCCATAGGGTCTTTAAGTACCCGATGGTCGGAGGATGGTTTTATCGCCGGGGAATTGGAGCTTATGATGGCGTAGGTAAGAGACCATTCGCGAATACTCTCGAGGCTTCCTTCAATTACTCGGATAAATAACGCTAATATACATCATTATTAGATCGATTGTTGTTAATAGTCCTCGGATTAAATATTAATCATATGGGCTCTGAATTATTTGCAAATTAAAATATTAAATTGAGCAAACATTTTCATTCGACATCCAATATTTTATATTATATTGTCTAAAAAATCTTTTTGAATACTTTATGTATTGCGATAAACTGAAATTTCCATTTACTTTTAAGGGAAATTTAATTAACAAATTCATTATCTTCGCAGTGATATAATATGACTAATGTTTGCATTCAAGCAATAATATTGCTTAAATGTACGCGATAGGCTGAAATTTGCTGTTTGTAATAAAAAAAAATCAATAAAGTTTTTAAAATAAAAATTTAAAAACCTGGTAATAATTGGGTTTGGAAATAATCGAGTACTAAAATTTTAACTTTAATGGATCGTCTTGCTAATTTCAGTTAGAACGGGATGAAGCAGAAATTCGCAAGCTAACAAATTTTAGTCTTTATCAATAATAGTCGCGCCATCTCGCGAGTAATACGAGAAGCTAATGTAAAAAGTGATGTGATTTGTTGCGAGGAACTGGTGATAATGTGCTTTTTAAGACATTATGCGTGTATTATTTAACTATGAACAAGATATATAATTTTAATTTATAAAATCACAATATTTGCCGCAAGATAATATTTGAAGCTTGAAATAATTAGTAGTAAAAGGATCGATTGTGAAAAGTGCGAGACGCAATTTTAAATAGTCGGAATTCTCCACTATTTATTTGAAAATTTTTAACGAGCACCTCTCGAACATTGTCGAAGTGGGAATGTGAATAATCAGGATTTTTCATGAAATAAGCAGTCAACTTTTTTATTTCTATTTGAATTAGGTAAGAAACAATTTATTATTTTCTTCGTATAAATTTAAAATTCATTTTTAAAAAGTGTTGACACTCTTTTACAATTCTGTGTTTAAATTATAAAAAAGCGTTTTAAAAAAATAGAAAATTTTTTTTTAAATCAAGCGCATAACTTATTTTGTGTTATATTAATTTACTATAATTCATTTTACCCATTTATCCTACCTGTTTGCTTTGTAATGAAACATAATTTTTATACTTTAGTTTTACATAACTGTTAAATATTTGCAACTTAAATAAAACTTAATATTTGAATTAAATTGAATATTTTAATTAATCAACATTATTTATTTCAAAAATCTTTATAAAAAATATTTATAAAAATACTCTTGCACAATATCGTAACAACACTTACCTTAAATTTTAATATACGAAGCCATGTTGCATTTACCGTGGATCGAAGAAAAATTTATTATTATTTTTTAATAAAACGAAAAAAAAGTAAGAGAAGGAGTATTTCATTAAAAAGACATTAGCTTTTGAAACAATATCTTTAATATATTAATATTGGTGTAACGTAATCATTAAATATTAAAATTAGATTATCCTTTACATCGCGTACAACCGTGATTGTATTATCAGCAGCGAGGCTGCATAACAATGGAATAAAATCCCTTTTTCAAGTCGAAGTCATATCGGATCTTCGAATGCATCGACACATCACTCATATTATGTTTATACTTCTCGTTTCATTTATCGATTACGACATCGTAACTTTTTATTCCTAACATATCTACAGTAGTTTCTACAATAACTCTTTTCCTTGCTATTTGTTCACTGTGAATTAATTCGCTCTCCTTAAATGCTTGGCATTGCCCCCTCGGAAAACATTTAGTCTGCGTACATTTAAGAATTATCTACAATTGCTTACGGTACTTAATAATCTTGCTCTTTACTTCCACGCTATCTATTAGAATTCAGACACGCGCGCGCGCGCATTTATATGCACAGCGAACTTTAAGCCTTGTTGCATATCGTCAGTGTCCATCTCCTCTCTTTAGTACTTTGCGTACAATAGGTAAGTATCCTATTCAATAACATTGCAAATTTCGATAATTTTGAAAAGACGGATAGGAAAAGTTTAGTTTTATCTTATAGATATTTTCTATACTATATCTCTATATAATCAGCGGATAATACGCATCATCGAAACATAATAGAAAATCCTTGGTAGAGATACTGAGTTTGATAATTGAAACAGCACAATAGGGATAAGTAACACAAGATATTGTGACCTTTTATCGAATCGACTTAATACTTTCTTAGCAGATAATATACAAAAGAAGAAGAAAATATCACTGAACTCAGGATCCCTGTCAATTCAATATAGTCACGATTAATTAAATAAAAGTCTTAGTTACAAGCGGCGAATTGCTTCTAGAGTGGCGAGAATAGTGAACGAGTTGCCGAGCTTGGGCCTCCTGTGATTTGCCACCCTGGTGCCCAAGGCTAGAGAGTCGTAGGACAAACAGGTTCGCCCCGAAGAGGGCGGTTGACATTGGTAGGGGGGGGGGCAAGAGACGCTCCTACGTATTTATTAAATATTGCGATCGAGTTCCTGTAGGACGGAGCCGTGTACGGAACGAGCAATAATTTGACGATAATGCACCTGGAGGTTTCTGAAACCGACTCTGCAGAAATCTGGCGCAATCTATCATCTGTATCCTCAATCTGCTAATCTGGAGTGCATTATATCTCCGCCGGATCGGCTGCTTTTGCCAACGTTCAGTTTCTACATCCAAAAATGTTTAATATACACAAAAGTTTCCTTTTAGATCTCTTTGGCATATATATATATGTCTTGGGCGATAGTCGATGTGCTTAGGAGTGAGATGTCGAACTCTCGACTCATAAATGTCGCCTGTGCCACTGTTAAAAATGTCTCGGAGAATCGTCGCGTTCTGTGGCGACGGTGTCTCTCTTATCTTCTCTCGCATTAGTTCCTTCGTCCATACAACGTCGATATACGAGTACCGTGCATCGACGATAGTTCATTTCTCTGGACATTATTTTTTAGGTACGCACCGTACCGATTGAGCCCACCTTCAGAGCTCCGCCACAGCCAATAATTGCAAGTAGCCTCGTAACTACGTTGAACTCAATGAGGCTTGGTAAGAAAAGCTGTGCTAAAGAAGGGCGGATTCATTGCATACATATCTCTTTCATTTAACTAATGATAAAAAATGTACTTTCGTGTACGATGAACATATACTTTATATGTGGTAGCATGCGCTCGCTCGAGTCACAAACATTTAAAGTAACGGATAATTTAATAGGCCGAACGCTAAAGCCTTTTTTCTTAACAGCTTATGTATAGAACCGTAATGTATTTATGTATAATATGCAAAAGGTACACATATATATATATATATTAATTTATATATATATATATATATATATTAATATTTGTCGTCGATTTTAAGCGATCTCTAGACAAACCATACATTAAACGATATGTTTTTTCTTTCATTCTTTGAAACATTGAAATGTTTTCATTGCTTCATTTAAATATATTTATCTATTATCAAATTAATTGATTTTTAAAACATATAAAGTATTTTTAACATATACATCATATATATATATATATATATATATATAATATTTTAAATTAACGACTAAATATTATACTCTTTTGGAGTACTAAAAACATAGTTTCATTTTCTTATCGCATTTACTGTGGACAATATAGATATATATATATTTATATTTGTTTTTTCTTTACTAACTTAATGTTTAAAGTATATCAAAGTAGTTTCGATATATTTACGAGAGTAGTTGCGAATAAATATTCTTTACACTTTAATCTTCACCTCATCGAACTTCACTCATCGTTCACAAATTGAATAAAGAATTCTTATAATCTTTTTATAGCTCTCAAATATATTTTATACGTAAGTAGTTAATTGAATTAAAAGGTCTCGAAAATTTGTATTTGTAATAAAATACAAAATAGTAGTGTCGATATTTATCTTTAACTTTATATGTATAAGCCGCAATGTTTTTAACTATAAGAAAACCAGTTCTTACGTTACCATCGGAAAGCATTCCTGGTTGTAGCGGAACATACCGAATACATGGTGAATTACATTCAACAATACTCTATAATTGATTCGATCGTGTCCTAATAATAAAAAATTATGGAAAATAATAGTGATGCGTAACCCAAAGCTCCTTCGTAGTAATAGCATCATAACGTTGCAAGAAGTTTCGATAAAGCTCTAGGACACATCGATTCGCATTCACTCTACTCGGTTAATCTTAACGTGTAAAAACAAGTTCAACCGTACGCTCGTGGTCACATTCTCATGTACACAAGCAGACGCATAATTATTTACTATATTTATTTAGTTAGTTATTTATTGCACAACATATTTAACGTATGTATAAGAGAGGCTTCTAATTGTACCTGCATTAGTGTCGTTACACTTGCAGATGTACAATATTAACTAGGCTCCCGCGAAAATTGCACTTCGGTCTGCTTATACCCGAGAAGAGAAATGGCAATTTTAATGACAAGAGAAATAATCGGAAGATAAATCTTATAGTAAATCTCGTCACGTGAGTAATAGAAAAGCATAGCAATAGCAGAAGGTAAACTAATCGGCCATTGCAAGGGCTCTTAGTTTTAACTATGCATATGACGTAAGTTTATCCAGGTATGTGTGCCTATGTATAAAGGGTGTACTGTATGCATGCATGTTTGTATAAACGAATGCTTGTGGGTGTGTTTGCGCCTATGCGCCCGTGTGGTGTACATGATATATATATATATATATATAAATGTATGTATGTATATATGTATATATATATATATAGGCACACATATCTGCGTGTGGGTATATGTGTATTTATGTTGAAGGTATTGAAGAGAAGAGCGCTCGGGAAGACATTTGTAATATTTGCTGTTTACGCACAGTTACAATGATACTATATAGATAAAAGTTTTAATATTATGCGCTTAATACTCTTTTAACAAAAGATTAAGCGAGCAGTCACGAGCGAGTTTATTCTGTTAGATGAGAGAACGATAATTTGTTATTTGAATTTTGAAATTAAATTGGTTTGGTTAATTGCCGGTCATACTAAATTTGTGCGTTTTCCTATTTTAATCAACGATTTTTATATTTGCCGAAACTGTTTTTTAATTAATGGTCGTGCTTCTTCAAGCTATTTTGTCTATAATAAAATAAAATTTTAATATTCTCACGTTCAGCGTAAAATTTTTTAGTACAGAAATCATACTCTTTTTTTATCGTAACGACTACCGTCTTTACTCTTCAAGTCTTAACAACGAGCAACATTTAGTATTATTTTTCGTTTAATGTGATACTTATTAAATAAAGCATGCTACGCATTCTCGGTGGTGTAACTTAAGCTAACAATTATGTATAATGTTTTTGATTTAAAAGACGGCTAATTATCGTTATTAGTTTATAGTAGTAACTAATACGTGGAAAACCTGATGGAGTCCTTTTTTAATTTAAATAATCACTTAAGGAAAAACAAATGAATTGGCATAACATAGTATAAAAGTACTTTGGTTCTGTAAACAATTAAAAAACAAAAAAAAAACAATAAGAGTTAAGAACCCACAAGTATTAATCCGATTTGGCTCGTATCTGCTCGGATAGATGACATATATATATATATATATATATATATTAATAGTAAAAGATAGTCATAAGAACGCACATAATATATTAGATTTCATATCTGCCTACATTAAGTAATCTTAAAATGTTCGCGCGGGGTTTTCAAATAATACACACACACACACTACTCGGCGAAAAGTACATTCTCAGCATATTTTTTTCTTATTTCTTCTTTTCCTTTCATTTCGTTTCATAAGCAACCAGGATAAAATCTACTCAAGATACACGAGGCACACGACGCTGATACCGTCTGTGCTCGACGCGCGCAAGGATATTCGTGCACGAATTTATACGTACACATACACGGATGTATAACGGGTGTCGTCGGCTTGTCGGCGAGGGGTCGACGACGTTGCGAGAGACGCAATTCGGGGTAAGGATCGTGGGGTAGAGGGCGCAGGACACGTGGATTGAAGGGGGGGTGGGGTACAGGAGAGGAAGATGCTGGGCCAATGCTCGGAGGGTCGGCTCACCAACGCTGGCTCGGGCGAGGACTCGACTCCTCCCCGCGCGAAGCCTCCAGCCCCTCGGCACTGTACGGGCGAGGACACGACGAGGGAGAGCCTCGCCCCGGGCTAGACTAGAAGGGCAGCGGAGTCGGCGACGGTTGCCGAGGGGCTCGGCGAGGGGGCCCCGCCCCGGGTAGGATGGTCAGCGGCCCCGAGGGTCGCGCCTCGAGCTGGTCTCGAGGGACGAGGCCGAGGCTTGGGAGGCAGGAGGAGAACGAGTCGGGAACTCGTCCGAGGCTCAGACGATGAAGAGATCGATGTATTGGTTGCAGGGCGCGTGCAGCGATGGATGGATCCGCTTGTCGACGTCCGGTCTCGGTATAAGGGCGTCCACGCGAGGCTCCGGTGGCGCGAGCTGCAGGCACTCCGGCGGCGTCAGCTGGCAAAAAAAGCGAAACGACATTCTTAGATACTGCGCTCGGATACCGGAGCCCGATTGTTATCCTCGACCCCCTTTGATCAGCAGCGGTCGCCTCTCGCAGCTTGGACTCTTACTTTAATTCAATTCAATTAAGTCTGCGTAGAAGTTAAGAGCAGCGTGGAAGAAGAAAGAAAAAAAAGATAAAGCACGTCACAGCTACGCTTGATCGGATAAAACTCCAAGAGCCATCGACGATTATTATTATAAGAAAGGCGCGGGGCGGAGCTGCGATCCCATCGCGCTTTTCGGTCCTTGCGTGGGCCGTAGAGGCCAAAGCAGAGGCTTAGGCTACGATTTCCCGCAGAGGATACTCACGATAGCAGCCTGCTGAGGAATTTGCATCATGCCCGGGACACTGGCCGGGTTGTAGTAGCTCGTCGGGCTGACGGGCGGCGAGGGATAAGGCCAGAAGTAGATCTGCGGGTAGGCCGGGGCGAAGGGCGCAGGCGCCCGGGTCAGCATCGCCGGCAGCGGAAGTGGCGGTGGCATCATTGTGCTCCCTACGATTCGTCCAAATGGATTTGTTCCAGAGATCAGTCGGTTGAGTAACGCGTACTTTTACGGGGCTTTTAATTAAGGTACATCCTACCGCGAAAGGTCCTCTTTCACCGATTGGCCATCGTTAACCGATTGCATTTTTGTTTAATTTAATTGGCCTGATTGTTTCCTATGATGACGATTCGTACTTTTTTTACTTTTTATTATAAGAAGAAGAAAGAAAAAGAAAAAAAAAGCCAATAAATGGAAGAACACATATATATACTCATCTACATATATTTATATACATATATGCATTTACGTATATATTTTCCAAACAGTCGTTGTAAACATTTTTCTTTTTTCCTTCAAATGTCAAAAGTATACCACCCTGGATTTAAGCGAGGAAAAATTCGATAAACGCGTACTTTATTTTTCACAGTGCCGTTTTTGGATGCAACTTTGACAAAATTATGCATGTTAAATTCAGAGAATGAGCCAGTGATTGAATTCGTGACCAGTTGAAAGTTATGTAACGTTTTTTTTATACGTAAAACACCAGAGAGATAATAAATAGCAAATGAAACCGTCAACCCAATAGAATATTACTATATACAAAAAAGTAGAAATAAACGTTTCTACTTGCTTTTTCTCGTTTTTTTTTTTTTTTTTTTATATGAATGGCCGTTTAGACTATTAAAAGAGAGAAACGCGAAAGTTGACACACATTTGTTCCCCGCTACGTAACAGCCTTTTTCTTAACGCAGGATTTACTTATCATTATCATAGAGCATATAATATTAATTTTTATCATATCTTTAATAAATAGGCACTGAATAGGGTTGACAGACAATAAAATTGCAATTCTGCTTTCAAATTGTCGACCGAGTGAATTTTTAGCTGATTGATATTGATGCACTTGATAATCATATGTAAATTGCGTTCACCAGCTAAGGAATAATGATTGACTTGGCCTACCTGGAAGCACAGAAGTTAGTATTGCACGTAGAAGTCCCGCTACCAAAATTGACACTGCACCATCGTAACGTAAATACTTTTATTTTCCGCACCACCTTCGCAAAATTCTGCCCATGTTTCTTGTTTATCATTTTTTTTTTTTTAATCTTTTTTTTTTTTTTTTTTTTTGCCAAATCACCATGTAACGTACACAACCATACGCACTTTTTCCCAATTTATCTCTCTTTGTTCTCGATCTCTCTCATTTACAAATTTTTCGTGCACGCTCACGTGAACTGTGAGCAACGTAATAAGAGGAAAAAAATAAAATAAAAAACATAATAGAATCATTGATTTTTTTTTTTATTTTTATTTTTAAAGGAGAGAGAGAAAAAGATCACACCTTCTACTTAGGCTTGCGCGGAGAAGCAATTTTTCAAATAAATTATATGATCTTTAGATGGTACCCAATTTTTAACCATTTAAAAACATTCAAAAAGTAGTCGTGGTATCAAAATAGTCAAATAGATGAAAATTAATAACAATGAAAATATTAAAAAAAAACACTATTAGAAATGCAGCAAAAGTGTATATTTATCAACAACCCCATAACATTTCACCAGAATGTGTATACGTTTTATAATATGCAGATGCACTTCTCCGAGCCTTTATTTTTGATATATTACAAAACGTAAATATACTTTTCAATACTATGCAATTTCAACTTCTTGTCAGATAGAAAATTTTTCTTGAGCATGAAAATCGATGTCTTGTACCTTATTAACTTAAGTTTGATTAACAAACATAATAATTAATATTATGAATAAACGCACAATTAAAAATGATCAATAATATTGAATTTTCACTCATATGCAAATAAAATGTTTACAACTATTTTACCAAGTAAAGATTATAAATATTTTAATTTAGTAAAATTGTTTTTAATTATTTGAAATGATATTTTAAGAAATTACTGTAAAATACGTATTCTCATAGAAATTTATTTATGATAAATTATCCATATAATAAATTATAATTCAATTAATTTTTCAATTATGCGTAAAACAAAATATTTAATTAATAACAAGCTGTTTTTATTGATAAAAATTCTTATAGTTAATAATTATAACTATTTAAAAAAAATTATTTTCGGAGCTCAAGCAGGTATCTTTGGTAATATTATTGTAAAATTATAAATGATCGTTTACTTATGACTCAAATAAATATTGATTTTTAAATTTACTTTTTAATGTTTTGTCAAATTGTATCTTTTGTCTCTTATTAATAATACACATTGTGCTCATAACACGTTTTCGAAAGCTGACTTTGCATTTTTATTATTAACTTCTTTCACTTCAAAATACTTTTAAAAATTATAATAATGAAAATTGGTTCGTTACATTCTGATTAAATATACGTTACAAAATGCGTATTAGTTTAAAAAAAATGTGTTTTTTTCAACAAAATATTATAAAGTTGAACATTAAAGGAAATGTTATTATTTAGCTGGTAATTAAATAAAATACCATAAGAATTTATAAATTTAAAAATTGATAATTCAAATATTTGTAATTTTCAATTTGTAGTATTGTTCACTAAGAATTGAAAAATTTTGGTTTGAAACTGGCGAAAACTCAAAAGTAAAGAAATATTATGTTTAAACTCAATTTGTATTAATTTGAACCGGAAAATTATTAAACCCGAACTGCAAAACTTTATCATAATAAAAAAAAAGCTTATACGTTTTTGTTTCATTTATAATATTTTTGGGTTGTTAATTTTAACTCAATTTTGTACACAGTGAGGAAAGCGTTGTTGTGAACAATAAAAATAACACTGTTATAAATAATATGAATATTGTGTAGCGAAAATCTCAAAGCTTTATATCAATTGCATTAAAAGATTTAAATTATTCTTGTGAGAAATGATATATTTTTAAAAGTAATTCATACTATTTTCACTTGGAAATTCAAGTATTCAAAAACTATTTCGATAAATTTTTTCACAAATACTATCAAAAAAAATTAAATGTACATTTATTAATATAGTCTGGAATGAGAAACTCACTTTTTTGTACTTTAGATTATTAATATTGAGTTTTACCAGGATATTAGATAGAATACGATCTTCGATTGCAATTAAAACTTAATATATTTCTTATAGATATGTGATATTTCATTTAATTTTTATATTTGCAATACATTAAATTGGATTTTTTTTAAGATTTAGAAAAATAATTTATAAAAAAAGCATTTAACAAAAGCTTAAAAAGATAATGTAAAAGTATGTAAAGTACAAATATTTCATGTCATTTTTTAAATTAAAAATTACTTTGCACAAGCAATCAAAACTCGCTCTTTTCTATTATTAATATATATATATATATATATGTATATATATATTTGAATTAATATATATTTTTAATAATTTTTTAAAAACTATAGATATAAATACATTAGCAGATTTTCATGTATTGACTTACTTAAAATAAAATATGGTATGTTATTCACTTAAAAGCTAAATAGCTGACATGCTCCTTTTATCAATAGAAAAAGGAAAAAAGAAAATATTTCAATAATAAATCCTCTTATAATAATAAACAACATTAATGCCAGAAGCCAGCCTATAATAGCGAATGTGTAATAAACAAATGAATGATAATAAACGAGTATAAAAAAGAATTAAAGTAATGAGCACCGATGAATGGAAAGTGAAAAAAGAATATGCAGTGTAAAGTATAATAGTATTAACTAAATAAAAATACAGACAGAGGACAAAAAGAGTATGGTATATATGTGTGAATAGATGTGTACGCGCGCGCGCGCGCGTGTGCGTATATATGTATATATATATATATATATATATATATAAACACAGGGTGTTTTCGCGCATTTCGTCTAAGCTCCAGTGTGTGTGCATGTGGATGGTTGTTTTACAAATGCAATCTTCACAGCTTTGTTCGGGAATCACCAAAGATACCTGCGTGCCCAGTGAAATAATGTAAAGAAAATTCAATTGCGAAACTACCAATCAAATTTTGACCATTGGTGGTTTCGCATTTGAATAAGAGCAGGAACGATGACCGTACTTTTCTTTCATAGTGACCATTAAGAGATATAAATGAAAATTGATTAATTTCTTCTTCGATATTAGAAATGCTGTTACTATTATTATTATTATTATTATTATTATTATTATTATTATTATTATTACTTTTTATTATTGATGTTATTGTTATGACGATGATTATTATTATTGTTATTATTATCGTTATAGAATACACCATTTTATCACTCAAAGTAACATTCATGCGAATAATATGTACACGTATTATATATATTGTGTAGTGTCTGTTAGTGTATTGTAAAGAGTCACACTTCTTTAAGCATATATATTGAAAATTTGCAATTATACATAAATCTTCATTCGAATTGATGTATGGGGGGAACTTTTGAAGTTTCAATTTGACAAGGAATAAATAATATAATAAAAAGAAGAAAAACTATTCGGATATTATTTGATTGGATTGCCATACTCTATCAGTACAGCTTTTCTTTACTTATCACGAGGAACAAATAATATAGACATCAGAATTTGTACAAAACAACAAAAATATTTTTGTTCGCGATATTCCCGATCTTTTTTCGCGTAATGCTACTACCGATCTATCTTCGTCACCAACATCGTATTCAGATATCCAATTACCAAAGTATGTTAATATTAAATATGAAGATTAAGCAAAAATTTGAGTTGTTGAAAAATCCTAACTTTAATAAAAATTACACCATATTGTAGGTACGATCATTTACTGTTTATATCTTTGAAAAAGCGTATATAAAAATATATGCATAGATCGACATGTGTGTATAAAGATTTTTTACTTTAGTATAAAGAAAATGTGTTTTTATCATGCATTAATTCCCCAAAAAATTTGTTCGTTTAAACGAAGACAATTGACTCAAGGACGATTATAAATGGCATGCGACAAAAAATTTTGAGTTATATTGATTTGAAAAATTATTGAAAACAGTATAAATACAAGAATAAATGTATTTACAGGAATATATATGCAAATAGATACAAATTTGATGTAATTTTGTATTTTGCATTTAAATCGGTATCGAATCATCTCAGATTGTATGGGGGTAAATTCCCAAACTAAGGCAAAGCTGTGCTGAATAAAATGAACTGCAATTCCAATACTCGATAAGATCGATTTACTTTAAAATCGTAAATTTGCTGCGAAGCAACAATGATTAGAATTATCATAAAGAAATTATCATAGTTTATTGAAACAATAAAATTTTAAACAAAATTTGTATACCGTATAACGTATTATATTGTGGAAGTGACAGTATCATTTTTATTTAGCATTTAAAAATTAGATAATAAAGTATTCAGGAAAATTTTGAAATACTTATATAAAAAGTACGACCACCGTGCAAGGGTTTCAAGGAATTCATAAAAGACTACCAAAACCCGCGAAGCGCAAAAGATAAAATCCACGAGACACGAATACATTTATTAAACATGATTATTGATTATTGATTATAATCTTCGATGTACAGAAAGTATACAGTATGTAATAAACTTGTGCTTTGTTTTGCATTTATATATATCCATAATCGTGTTATTATGTTCACTTTCACTGCGTGTTTACAAAGACGGACCGATTGCACTTGAATGGAAGGGGAAAAATACGTATGTAGTATATATTAAAGAATTTCATTATATTTCGCAGATTCGCTCATCACAAACAAAAGTAATGGAGAATTATAACTAATGATGTTCCCCTTCATATGTTATATTGATTAAAACGCTAATAGATATTTTGAGATTCCCTGCAGCAAAGTGCTGTTTTTATAAGTTGTTTTGCAGCAACACGTCGGGAACTCATTTTCATTTTTTTTTTCTTGATTTTTTTTGTATTTATCGTTTTTTTTTCAATGGGCAATGAGCAAGTTAGCTTTCGCGAGAAGGAAAGGGCAGAAGCTTGTGTGTAAAATCTGTCGGTTAAAGTCGATCGCGTCTCTTTGTTTTCTCGTTACACGTACTCCGGTCGAATCTAAAATATTTCGTTTTCTAATCGTAATTTAGATTTCAAGACTTTTGTAGAACGACCGATACAAATATAACTTTTAAAATATTTTCAGTGCTCATACATAACTATTTGTGGACAAAACACAATCAATTTCGAAAATGAATAAGAGAATCTAAAGGAGCAACATTATATTTAAAAGGCAAGGTACGTGCCTCTTCAGTGCATATTAAATCTAAATTAATAACAGATCAAAAAGTCAAACTTGTTTGATATTCAAATTGTTGTTAAACCAATCGTGAATGTTATAAAAATAAGCAGAGAATTATTTGCTTTATGCAGCTGAAATTCTTGTAACGTAAAGCGTAGGGTGTTAATATTTTCTTTACGACAATAATAATGATAATAATAGTAATAAAAAAAGATCGTGTCTTGACCACATTCCAATTGCGATTAACCAAATGTTAGCCACCAAATCACCAGACAACACATCTAGCACAGTTTACGAACGTCTGGAGTGCAAAGTTAGTACACGAGAAAGAAAAGATTTTCATTAAGGCAAATATATGAGTCTCTGCACAAGACGCTGCCGCTCAGACTCGGCGAAAGCCAACAGTACTACTGCAGTGTAACGATTTTATTTTACGATTGTCAATTTGAATTTTACTCTTACTCGACTGAAAGAATAAAATCGCTACACAACGAAAAAACATATAACCAACGGATTTGATTCTGTCACGTCGTTGTCGATGAGTTATCTTTCCTCGAGCGGACAAAATCAGTGGCCTTGGTAATCAAATAGTTTAAAGACGCGTTCTAGCATGTCGTTACCACCTCTACTTATTAAACGAAGGAAAAAAAAAAAAAAAAAAAAAAAAAAAAAAAAAAAAAAAAACAAAAATGAACGAACTCGGAACAAAAAAATCAATTACTTAATTATGTACAATACGCAATTTATATGATCTCAGTGTTCAATCACACACGTAAATATATATATACTCCAGCTTAACAAAATTAGAAGCACAAATTTTAAGAGTAAAATTAGCAGATTTCAGATCGAACAATTACATGCTGGTCGATCGTTCTTATCTATATTAGTATAACAGTACTCATTTTTATGAAGACTAATTACTCGACATTGATTGAAATATATTCAAAATGACTTCTAATTCGGTATCAAGTGAGTTGAGTTAAGTTTAGAAGGCAAACTTATATCACGCACTTAAATAAATTGTTTTTCACTACTGAAAATTGAACAGGATCCGAAACATGCTTTTTTACAAACATTACGAAACGATTTTCTTTTTTAATTTTCTTCTTTAATCATTATCTAGATAATAATGGTTAACTAATTTTCTAATTATAAAATATAGGATTCATTTCGATTTTCTGTACATTAAAATCTCAAAATATTATTTTATTAGTCGCAAGCTTTTCGAAATAAATCCATTTGGAATGTATTTTTTCATATTGATATTTCAGATGGATATAATTTATATTTATGTTCGATTTTTGTTAGGTAAATTCAATAACGAGGAAGTAAATATTAAAGTTTTAAGTTGGAATAACACGATTTTTAAAAATAATAATAATTCTATATAGTTTATAATAAAGTGCGATTTTACCCAACAATTGTCATGATTACTTTAATGAATACATTGGATGTTTAGGACAAACACGATCGTTTTGTAGGTACGTATATTTTGCATGATCGACAAACTTGTTATCGTTTGTGCATATCCATTTGAAGTTAACATTAACAGTAAACAAGCGTTATTGGCCACAAACAGTTTTTACGAGTAATTATCGCAATGATGATACGACTAATTAAAATGAACACACCTCTACATTCTAGTCCATGCATTCATAAGTACCAAATTCGTACAGAGCCGACGATGCCTGTCATTCGAGCATTATTACATTTAACTTCGAGAAGGCATTATTAAGCTTTTAAATCCACACATTAGGCTAATTATTGAAATTACAACTTGGAATCGTCGTTCTGTAAATAAACTTTTACAGTTAAATCACCATTGAAAAAAAAGTTTTAATCGAACAATAGAAAAAATAAATGCAAACACGCGACTGGATATTTTTTAACAATATATCTAAATACAAGTGATAAAGAGCTTACAGTGTAAAATTGTATTTTTTTAATATAACATATAATATAGATATTCAAGGCTTGATTTAGGTACACATGAAAAATATCCAGTTCTTACTCAAGTTTTTATCTCATAAACAATATTCCATCGATAAGGAATTGTGGCTAAGCATCGATTGGAATGTGAACTTTTGTAGTTTGAAACAATGAAAACACTACTACTATCTACTGATTTTATTAGAAAATTATTGCTTCAAAACACCTCTACTTGTTTTTTTTTTTTTTTTTTTTAAAGTAATCAAAATTACTGGAGTACTGGAGTAATCGTAAACAAGTTGTAAAAAAAAAAAAAAATGAAAATTGCTTTAGGAATAAAAGTGGAATCTTTTGGAAATGCGTTTAAGAGTCATTTGTTGTACGATTGATCCTATACTCTTAATTCTCGATATAACCCTTAAACCTAGACGCGACTTAAAATAAGCGTTTAATATGTATATATGTTTATAAGAACTGTGTAAAAATATTATTTAGCTTTGCATCCCTTCGCCTTTGTACTCTAAATTGTATATTTCATTACGTTCGTTGAGACGTCATATGAAGTGGTTATTATGATACAGATACTAAGAGTCAAGATTTCAGGATAGGACAAGGGATCGCTGGGAGATATTGAAGCACCTTGAAAAATCACTTTCAATTGGAAGTGTGAAATGAAGGGGGGGGGGGCAAATTTTTTGTTTATTTTGGAGCTGCCCAGGCACAGTTCGTGTTATTTTTCTATTATAAATTAGTTATTGTGATCCGCAATGAAACCACACGATTTATGTATAGCTAAAGCTAGGGGGAAATATATTTAGAAAAAAATATATCTTTCTATTTATAATATAAAATAAACTATTTAATATTTCAATTTTAACTATGTCATTATATACAGAACCAAATTGCGACTTCGTCATCAAAGTGAATTAATCTAATGGTGAAAGCGCCGTTACTTCGGAAGAACTTATCGATCTGTATAGTAATGAAGGTGCTTAAGTTTTTTTTTATGTTACAAAATAATTACAATTACGATAACTAACTAATAGTTAATATAAAGTATCTCAAATATCAGATTATTTCCAATTTTTATAACAAGGAATGGTTGATTAATAGCTTCCTAAGTACTTAAGGTTATCACTTTATAGAGAAATATCGACATGTAAAGGCACTTGGTCGGTATTATTAAATGGCAATAGCCATTTATCATAAAGAAGCACAATGATTATTTATAACTTCCAAACTATTGTATAATATAAAAATCATGTTCGAAGCAAGTAAGCGCACAAACTTACTTACCTAAATTGATAATTAAAACTTCAATATTATCGATATAAAATTTTTTTTATTCCTTAAAAATTAATTTCAACGCATATTTATTTATGTTGTATCCGAAAGAAAAGTAAGCATAAATGGGGGGAAGAAAAAAAAATACTTTAACAATTTGTAAATAACTAAAGTATCGACATAAATTGATCGAAGAGCATATAACCTGTACAATAAAAATTTTTGACAACAAAACAAGTAATCGTGATTATGATGCATATAAATCGAGCAAATGGATGTCTGCCTTACGAGTTCCAGTCTTAACAACAATGCCGTCTTGCACTATTCATATAATAATAATAATGTATGCATTATAAAAGTATATAACAAAAATAATAATTCTAGGAAGATAATTATAAGAAATAAACAACTCGAAATCTCCTCTGCATTCGCCGCGATGTAATTAAAAAATCTTTAAGCCACTATTTAGATATTCCAATTATAATCTACTCTTAAATAAAAGCCATCATTTGGCAATTATTTTGCCTCGGCGCCCAAATGCCGAATGCAAGTAAAACAGTGGAAAAACTTAAGTACACAACTACGTACCGTATACTCGTGAATGACACGATAAGACAATATATAAGAAAATATTTATAACTCGAACTACCAACTAAACTCGGAGCTCAATGCAAAGCCTTAGACTCAGTAGCCACGAGATTTTAAGTACGACAAAAGTCAATATCATGGTGGAGGCATCAAGCGGTGATTTAACGCTAATGTTAATCGAGACTAAAGTGACTTGATTTCTTCGTGCGCCGAGAGGCTCGCTTAAGTACAATTTCCGACAGATTTGGTTCCAAGAGCGAATTCTTCATTGAAAAGGGAAATGATTTCGATTGGGCGAAGTCGAGTTTCGACCGAGAGTAAAAAGACTCGATCGGCTCGATAGCGATGAAAACTCGCGGCAAGGGCAAGACAAATCCGATCGATCGAGCGTCAGGTAAGCTTGGCATAGCCTAAGCAGGCAAATCGGAAGGCGTAAATCGGAGGGCAGTCGCGCAGGGGGTCGCGAACCCTCGGGGGCGGGGGCGAGCGCGTCTAAATCTGGGGGAAGAACTGAGCAGGGTAGGCCAGGCCCGGTGCGGCGGTCTGGGCGGTCGCGTGGAAGGCCGCCGCGGTCGGGCTCTGCCAGGTCGTGCGCTTGGTAGCGACGGCGGCGGTCTCCGCGGGGAAGGCCGACTCCCAGGAGCGCTTGAGGCTTAGGAGGGCCGCGGGGTTGATGGGGCTGCTCGGTATTATGGGGGGGCTGATGAAGCCCGGGGGCGCGTGGGCCCGCAGGATGGGGATCCTGTGCGAGGGCACGTTGAAGAAGAGCAGGGGCGCCGCGGAGTTGGCGGCGGCCGCGTGCTGGGCCACGGCCTGGGCGTGGAGCTGCTGCTCGTGGCCGTAGGCCGCCGCGGCCAGGGTCGGGTGGTGGTGGGCGTGGGCGTGGGGGTGGTGCTGGTGCTGGGGGTGGTGCTGGGGGTGGTGGTGGTGGTGGTGGTGGTGCTGGGCCACGCTCGAGGGCAGGGCGAGGGTCTTGCCGGTGGCCCCGGGGGAGGTCGGGGAGGCGCTGGGGTTGGCGCCGTTGGAGGCCAGGGCCATCAACCAGAAGTCCTGGTTCCTGAGGGCCTGGGCCTGCACCTGGGCCTGCACCTGGGCCTGGGCCTGGGCCTGCACCTGGGCCTGGGCCTGGGCCTGCACGTGGGCCTGTGCCTGGGCCTGTACGAACGCGTGGATGTCCCAGAGCGGGGCGGCGGGTTGGGAGGCGGGTACGGGGACCTGGGCCTGGGCCGGGGGCCCGGGGTTCTGCGCGGCTCCCGCGGCCGCGATCGCTAGTGGACCCGGTGACAGCAGAGCCTTACCCGGTAGCGGAGCGCCCGTCAACACCAGGTTCATGTCTTCGCCGCTGCACTGGAAGACCTCGATGTAGCGCTGCTTCTTGCCGAAGATCATGTAGCGATGATGGCGCTGGGAGGCGCATGCGTAAGCCGCCCCCTCGCTGTTCATCTGTATGAAAGCCTCGCCCGAAGGTTGACCCTGTCCAATCGAAGCGTTACCGAGGTTAGTCCCCTTCTTTCTCCTCTGCCAAACCCCCCGCCCCCTCGGCTCTGGCCCCCATGCCAGGGTGACGACAATTTGCCCTTCTTCCTTCTCCTTACTCGATCGAGAGGAGTCTGATCTCGATAGAGCTTTTTAGACTCAAAGAGAGTTAGAATTTTTCGTCTTAATTTAACGACTAAAGGCAAACTGCCACCAACCGGAAGAGCCCAATTATAAATGGTTGCATTGAAATATATATTTATACATATATATATATATATATATGGTAAATATACCTGGGCATTATAGACCATGTGAACACCTTGGTATTCGATGTTCTTCGAATGCTCTCCCATAAATTCGAGAATGTGCTCGACTAGTGCTTCGTATGGAAGCCCTCGAAGACGAACGCAATCTTTACGAGTGCCAGAGGTGATGTAGCGTTGCGGGAGAATAGAAGACAGCGGTGGCAATATTGGTCTCTCGAATGGCTTTATATCGCTCACTCGATTTAAAACCTGCAACAAGCATAAGCAGAGACGATGATTATTCAGGGCAACTCGTCAACGCGGACGAACGAGTCGCAAATGTGGCTCTCATCTCTCTCCTTAGAATCCGAAATTTCCGTTTAATGCGTACAAACGAATAGGACGATTAGAAAACACGTTTACCTGGAATGGAGAATTTTTAAGAATCTACGATGATTTAAGAACGGAATAGAGTGCGACCAAAGTGATAACCGTACCTGCTGTACTTCTGCGGTCGTACTTCGGAACAGCTCGATGTACCTGTTGCCAATGCAGTCCCTGTGCTTACTCAGAGCCTTTTCCGCATCTTCTTCTTTGGCGAAGAGCACAAATGCATCGCCCGTTGCTCGTCCGTCGGCCTTCTTAACGAATAAGACTCCGTCTTCGTTGTCCAGAACTTGGCAAGGTTTTTGCCCGGATAAAAAGAACTCCAGCTAAAATATCGATCGAAGGTCATTGTACAATTGAAAAAAAGCGATTACCTATTATTGGCTTTGTAAGCCCGTAGCTGCCTAGAATTTGCAATTTCTATTCCGAAGCGTTAGGAAAGCGAGCGACGATTTATCCGAATGTTCGATCGAGCGGAAATTTTATACGTGAAGCACGAAGGAGACTCTCGACTATTGGCATTATCGAGGCGTTGCCGAGGCTCGGAGGATTTGCGCGACTTTCACAGTACAGGAGGATAAGAAATTCGTCTAGCCGATTAATCGAGCCTTTGGCACGAAGCGAAGGAGCAGCCTTGGTTTCGCAATGTTTTACGTGTTTTTTTTTTTTACTTTTGCTCGAATCGTTTTTCGAACCTTTCCGGCAAGCTTTGCCAACAACGACGAGCCTCCTATTATCATCGTCGAAGCCCTCGTCGCGTGGGCGAGGGGGTGTGGGGTGGGGGGGGGGGCCAAGGAGCCAGGAAATTGAATCGGACGGGAAAAACAATCAAGGACAGTCGAGAGCCGCGCCGACCGCAGAATATTAAGTGGCGAGTCATCGCCGAGGGAGAATAGGCAACATCCGACAGGCCGTTCGAGCCCGAGCCCGGCTAACAGTAAAGAGGATCCAAATGGTTGCCTGGAGGCAGGAGGCAGGAGGGATGGACTCACCACTTGCTTGGCGGTGCAGTCGTAGGGCAGGCCGCGCATCCTCACGATGACCTGGGCCCCGCGGGACAAGAAGGCGTGGGCCTCGCCGTTGGTGCCCCCGGCAACGGACACGAAGTCATCCCCGGACGCCTTGTAGACCTCGATGTAGCGCTGGCCGATGTGGTGCTTGTGCCTCTTGAGCGCCATGTCCCTGTGCTCCTTGCTCACGAAACGTACCAGTGCCTCGCCGTTGCGCCTGCCTTGCGAGCTCAGACAGAGAGCCACTCCGCCCCTGGGTGCACAAAGCCATCGACCAAGTCGGTTTTTTCTTTTCGTTTCGGCTTCATCGGCAATTTTACGAGAGAGCCCCCCCCCCCAACCCCCGGCTTTCGCAACTACCGCGACACGTCGCATTCCCCGCTGGCAGCGCGCTACTAGCCGACTTTTTTACCCGTATTACTGCGGCTTTATTCCCGCTTCCTCGGTAATTACTTTCTCACTCCAGCGCCCGACTCGATTGCCGTTGCGCTGCCGCCCTGCCTATAGGCGACGTAGGCCTACGGTAAAGGCCCCTTCCCCCCGCCCCTAAGGTGAGCCCTTCGCGGGCGCTCTAAAGGCTTGCTTGCGCCCGAGCCCTTCCTGCCCTTAGCCCACGAAGCGCCTCGCGGCTTGAGTTGACAATGGGCAAAAGCTGCATCTCCGATTGGGCAGCGACCAGGGTCCAATGCAGTCTATCTAATCGGACTTTTGAGCACTGAGCGGCAACGGGAGAATGCCTTTGGATAGTTAGTCCGATCCAAGAGTAAGTCGACTGAACTGGACGATTTTACCTATTAACGATGTATACTCAACTAATGCGTAAAGGGACTTTCGATTTATTCGAGTAATTAAGACCGGTGACTTCTAATGTTTTTTTTTTTTTTTTTTTTTTTACTCTTTTAAGAAGCATTTACAAACAATTTATCAATTTTACGAAGATATTTAAACTGTTTTCGTCACTCAATACCACGAGAGCAAGGAAAAATAAGCTACTTAGAGAATAAAGTATTCGCATTAATTTATTATTCCTTCGACAGAATTTTACAAAAAACACAATTTCAATGTTTTACATAATTAAGTTTTACACTTATAAACTTTTAAGATTCATCCATCGACAATTCAATAGAATACAATGAAAATTAATTTATTAAAGCTTATCAGAATTTTTTGAAAAAAAGTTACAGTTTAAAAAAATTTTCTAATTATAATTTTGTTTATGTGCCAATACCGTGTGATTAATAATTTAACAGTAGGTATTTATTTTTATATAAAAAGAGATCTGAATTCGCATCGTTCTAAATTCAAAAATTAATCAATGAAATAAAACATACGATGCAAGTACACTATAAACTACTCGTTTCCAGTTAATATGTTTTTACGAGTACTAACCGTACTTAAGAAGATTTTTCATATTCTCAAGAAGCCGATTTATATTTGTGCTTAAATAAACAACGGGGAAATCTGATAGTCTATAGGATGATGGTTCTTTATAACCTAGCAAAGTTATTTCATCATAGTGTACATTTTCTACGAGATTTCTTTCTAACGTAAAAAAGGAAAACAAAAAAATTAAAAATAATACAGTATTAAAAATTTTAAAATAGCTGTTTTGATGCTATTCTTCGTATAATGCATCATGTGCTTGATAATAAAAGTGAAATCAACAAACACTTATTTGAAAATAAGTATAAAACGTAAAAAACGAAAATCAGATTATTTCGTTTAAGTAGGATATTATTTGCCTTCAATAATAAAAAAATTTGATTATCAAGCAATGAGTATCGTCTACTATCATAATAAGAAAATATTTATTTCGATAACTCGATAAAAAATAGCATTTATAATAAGATATTTCAATGTCTCTATTTGTCTTATATTTTTCTTACGTTCTAAACTTTTTGTTCTTTTTCATTTCAAAAATTTAAATCCTATAAAACAAATATCATGAATCTTAATATCAAAAAAATATCACTGTTTGATTATTTTCCTTAGACTTAATACATAAATATAAAAGTAATTGATAAATCGTATCGTAAGAAATTTCAATTGTTTGTTTTATAAATACAATGTATAAAAATAACAATGTAACAAATAAAAAATCGTTAACAAAGTAAATATAATAAACATATCTACTATAAAAAAAATACCGTTATTATTTTGTATTTATTGAATATATATAGTAATTATTAAGATTTTAGAGTATTTAACGATCGGTAAAACTTTAGCAAATCGACAATTTTTAAATAGGAATACGTATTTAAAGTCAATCTGAGTATACCGGATAAAATATTATAATTCACTGAGTATATAAAATAAGAGAATTTTGTATCTTAATCAAATAATATCTATTTTACTAAATAATTAAAAAATTTAAGTGAAAGTACTAAAAATATTAAGGTTTTCTCACAGTGCAAACTAAAATAACAATATGTATTGATTTATTTAAATAAAGTAGAAACATTTTTACATTAAAAACAGCCACACAATAAATTGTATATCAGATATACTAAGCATGTTGCTAATATTTTAACTTCAATTTCTACGATTGTCTATTGTTTATATTGAAAACATTATATGTCACGATAAATTTTACCACACTTCATAATAAATTTAACGATAACACAGTATTTACTAGTACAGTTACTGTAAATATTACCTTGAAGTTAATTTAAAGTAGACTTAAGAAACTCTGAGAATACTCGGTAAGGGAGAATTTCCGACCTGATGTAATGCAAAAAGTACTAATACTCTTTATTCGATTACGTAGTATGAGAAATAATTATTGCTAATATTTAAAATTAAAATTTACGTAAGGTCGTTAAACTTACATAGTATTTATACTTAACGACAATTTCCAATAACAACATTCTAAGTAAATACTGCGTTTAAATTAATATAGTTAAATATAAAATACAAAAATGGAGATTATCGATAAAAGACTTTTATAGCCATGCTAGTTAGTTAAATTAAAAAAAACTCGTGACTTAGCGTCTATGTTGAAAATGTTAGGCAACGAAATACATTTTTTAAACATCGTATAGTTTAATAATGGCAATAGAGCTTTTAACAATTGAGAAAGAAGTAAACTTTTACCTTAATTCGATATTGAAAATAACTTTTTGCTTAATATGAGTTTAGGAGTTGCATCTATAAGAGTATATAATATGTTTGACAGACATAACTAAATAACATTATGAAAAGCTTTACGCCTAGGCAAACAAAGAATTTATTTACTGTTTTATAATTCAATATAAATTTGTTTGTAAAATCAATAGCATAAGAGAATCTATTGAATAGCGTAGAGTTTTTTTCTGCGTAGCTTTATAATCGAAACACTTCGTAAAGTTATGGTCTTGGATGATATATATCTCATTTTTAACATTTAAGCGATAGCTTCAGCTGTATTTTATAAATATTACAATAATCGTTATAAGAAAATCTATTTACGTGTAATTTTGTAAGAGTATTAATTTTTTAAGTTTAAAGTTTAAGTTTTAAGTAAATGGAAAATAATAAA
Source organism: Kradibia gibbosae (assembly GCA_018907135.1). Lineage (NCBI taxonomy): Eukaryota > Metazoa > Arthropoda > Insecta > Hymenoptera > Agaonidae > Kradibia > Kradibia gibbosae. Next base: position 14,044,962 of record JACCHX010000001.1, on the reverse strand, counting down.
AATTTGAAAATATCACAACCTATAACTGGCTATGGCCTGTTATTATGCCTGCATGTGTTTTATTTACTTTAAAAGGAAGTAAAAGAAATTGTTTATAATAATAATCATTCAAATTGAACAATGACACATGCGGTACAAAGTTGCAATGTAAGATTTAGATATACACATGTACAACATTAAATAAGATTATCCGACTCGCTTACTTTAAGTAAGTTTAATTGCTTTTATTCAAATATAATAATTTAATTGTATTTATTATTAATTTCTTATTGGGTCAGTGTACAGTTCATTATGTATCTTAACAAAGTGAAAATGAAAACAATAATAAGCAAACACGGAGCCGGGAATGTGAAATAACAACTAGGACGGTCAGAAAAGTACACAAGAATATTGGAGAAATGTTATGGATGGAAATGGAAATCAGGTGCACGATATTAGAGAGACGATAGAGGCCGCGATAAAGTTTATCCATTCGTTAAGAGTTCCTCGGATGGATATCCGCGGATGCAACGCGACATTGTCCAAACAAATGAATCAGTCGAGCAATGGATCGATCCGGCGAAGCACGAACCGCTTATCGAGCAATTCAAATACGTAAAGTCACACGATCTCCCGACAGATCGAAAGCGGCGGGTGCGTGTCGTCGTCGGCCACTGACACAATGCTCGCAGAGCCGCGCGCTTCGATGATTCAAGGGGGGCGGGGGCGGGGGGGGGCTGAGAATCGAAATTCAGGAGCCCGAGAAATTGGCGACGTAGGTGCCGAAAGCAGGGGCCAATCGAGGGCCAGAGCGGATAACTCGACACGGTCGCCGATCAGGGATCCGTGACCTCAGATTAAGCGTTTATCGCCTGGCGTACATTCGACGGAGCAGTTGCGCAAGCGTAAGCTCGAGTCAGCAATAACTGCCGCCGGCTGCACTTCCGCGGGGCTTCCTCGGCTCGACCCGATTTTTCTCATCTGACTCATCGGGGCCCGGCTCCCCCCCCCCACCCCACCCAATGGAGCGCCCGTCAAACTTTTCCAGGGGGAGAGCGACGCCGCCGCATTCCTCGTCGTGGCTCGGCGAGCGACGTTGACATATTGCTAACGGGCGTGGAGAGGCGAGCTACGAGGCCTCGAGGAGGCCCACGATCCTCCCCCACTGTTGCGAGCGCCTCTCCGCTACGGGAATGAATGGTCACACCTGAGCGAGCCTCGCACTTGCGACTACGCGTCGCCGGGGAGTCAGAGGACTCGGGTTACGAGCAAGGGGCTGCGAGCGAAGCTGCGAGCGAAGCTGCGAGCGAAGCTGCGAGCCCGATAGTTTATTATTGCCACTAATGTTACGGCGAGTAGACAATATTTTCCTACGGCGCTATTATAGCGGATGTCGGGTCTCGAGCACTCGATCTATTTGCAATGTAATATTATTCCCTTTTTTAGCCATGCGTGCACTCGTTTTATACGCCTCGTTATGAACTTCGTGAGACTTATCTGCGCTACACTTTTGCATTTTCTTCCTATTTTTTTTTTCTTTTTCTTTTTTTTCTTTTATACTTTCGTAATCACCGAGAGATGAAATGTTTCAAAAGCGAAGCAAGATAATATCAGGATTGAGACATTAATTTAGGAAATACGTTCGCTTTTTATGACAGTCATTTAATAAATATTATTATATTCTGTTATTGTGTAACGGCAGCATTATAAGGCCCCTGCTACTGTTACTTATCATAAGCTTTTCGAATACAAGTATTATATTAACGTGCTTTCTATTTTTATTGCAAAATAAAAGATAAAAATTAATTGAACGCGTTAAATTAAATATTTGTGTTGGTAAAGGAAAAATTATCGTGCAAATATTATTAAAAGTTCTTGCCTAATTGATATTAAAGCTAGATTCGTATAGCAGAATAATATATTCGTGCAAATGAAAAACAAAATTAAAAGTGAAAAGTGCACAAGACGTGTACCAAGGGTATGTGTATTTATCGATGTATGTAGCAACTTTCTAACTGATTTAAGTACATTGAATAACGCTCAATTATCTTTTACCTGGCACTGAAACCATCCAAATGCTTGCACATGAAAACAATTTAATATTAGATATCTATCACATTTTGCATTGCAAACGTTACAAAATCACAACGTTTTAAGGATTGATGTACATTCAAAATATCATATTGTATTTAAAGTTACCAGTAGTTTCTTCGTATTCAGAAATATGTTAATTATCACATAAATAAATTTACAATAAATTTTATTGGATAACTCACTTTGCCACATTCAGTCCCCGGAAGAATTTTGCGACGTCCTGGTCAGACGATTGCCAGGGAAGTCCTCGTGCTCTTACAACGCAGTTATTGTCTACTTTCTCATCCTTTGAGCTAAAATATTTCATTTTAAATCTCATTAGGCTTAAGGGATATAAATCGTTCGCAAAAAAAAAATAAAAAAAAAAAAATTAACTCGCACTAGTTTTAATATTCGGTTGGCTTTATTACAATATCCTCGGTACATAATATACAATTTAATTAACGGCATGGTGCAATGCATAAAGCGATGACCAGCGAAGAATTGGATAGAGTCTATTAATAAATTGAGACAATAAATATAATAAAAAAAATCTCACCATATACCAGGTTCCAGTACGAGATTTACAGTTTCCGGATCCTCAAAAATGTGTCCTGAAATAATAATAAACGTCGTTATGAATATTTAGGAAGGACGCTAATGGGTAAAAAAAATTGCGATGGTAAGATCTCACATTGAAGTCAAGATGATAGTCGTATTGGATGGATAAGTATAAGGAGCGTTTAGGACTTATGAAGAGGGTATATAACACATTATACACTTTGCGTGTCCAATCGTATCGAGCTGTGCAATTATTATGGGCACTCGTATTCTCAGGAGCAGATGCATGACAAATGCAACGAATAAACACGGCAAGCCAATCTAAATGACTGGTTGTGTAAGAATGTGGCACAGTTCGTGCATCGAAAAGCGCAGTTTCGGGAAAATTATCAACGAGCGCATTAATCTAACGCAAGCGAGTGGGCGTCGACACAGGCGATCGTTAATCTTGCTGGAGGTGCGCTATCGAGATCCCGGTGGAGATATTAGTCGCCGGATATTGAAAGGCCCCGGGGGGAAACTCGAGCGCGAGACTAGGCAGAGCAATCGGGAAGTTCGGGAGTCGAACCCTTGCTCTCTCTCTCTCTCTTGGCTCTCTTGGCCAGGAGAGTTGCCTTCGGCGGGTCATCGGACGCGAATCGGGAGCCATCCGCCGGTATGCGGTCGCTCCCCTCGGCACCCGGTAAGCCGAGAGGAATTCCCCGAGTCGTCTCGAGAGCCCCCACGGCTTACATAGTAGGGCTAATACGACAAAGCGGGGATTATCTCTTGTTCGCAGGCACGTAAAAGATCATCCGACAGCGATGCCCCGAGCTCGAGCTGTCAGGGGTGTAGTGTGTCGCCCTCCACCCCCCCCCTTAGGCCACTTGCCTTCTTTCACACCTCCCCAACTCCAATTTTTTCAAGTGGACAATAATAATGGCGGCCAGGGTGCTTCATCGCTCGCCTTGCTCGTTGTTACGGGGGCTCTCTATCGACCACCTCGATGGCGCCGTTAGAACACTCGCTCTTATTGTTATCCTCGAGTACTTTACCAATCGACCTGCTAATTGCTCTTGTAGGAATAACCATATCTTATTTGTAGAAGCGATCTTTTTATGATTTTCGGTAAGACAATTTTTCGACCTTCTTTTTTTTCAATCACAACTCGTACGAGCAAAAAAGTACGATCTGTATTCTAAAAACCATTGAAGTTTTTTCACTGCCTGCAAGTGCTATTTATGTCATTGCCGAAACTTTTGACAATACTTGACTTATGTTTAAAGGCAAAAGGTAAATTGACGAGACTCAAATTTTGACGCAACTAGGACCTTAATAGCAATCACAGTTGTAATGAAACGCCATTCGACTATAATCGTATGTACATATACATAGAGAAATAAAAACATTTTATGTTTTTTTACGCGCGTTTTTTTTACTATAAAGATTCAAGTAGCTTTAACTGTATTACTTCTCGACTGATTAAAAATGGATATAAAAATTATATCAAGCATATTGCAGTAAGTTGGTTCCTTTAACAATAATAGAATATATATTTAAAAATAAGAAAATTAAAATTATATTGCCATTTATCTGCCACAGAATTATTATTATAAAAAGACCAGCTTGTTTTAATTTGTTTAAATACGAGAGCTAATATTTCTATTTCAATTCGTATTTCATTGCAGCCACATGAGTATTTACAATCATAATGTATTAAAGTTTACGTTTAATAGAATTAAATTGTTTGCGATTTAAATGATATTTACTATTCCCGACAGGATTTAATAAAAATATCGCAATTTTATCACGTCATCGAAATTTCACATCTAAACATGAATCGAAATCAATTAAATGATAATATTTAATTGTGTGTGTGTGTGTGTGTGTGTGTGTGTGTGTGTGTGGGTGTGTGTGTGTGTGTAAGAATTATGACTTAAACACGCCGAATACAATTAAGCATGATATTCTTATGAACTAAAAACAGAATACCATTTTAATTTTACATGAATTATATTTTATTGAAAAGTAAAATTCTGATGAGTTAGTCCTTTTAGATTTTAAATTATTTCAGCCAGTCACCTTTAGAAACAATAATATAAAATAACTTAAAAGGGTCAATAATGTTAAAAATAAACAATTTGTTCAAAGGGAATTATTGAAAAAGTATTATTATGCTAAATATTAGGGTATGGAATAATTATCAAGGCTCAAAAATATTAAAAAAACCAACAATTTGTAGAAAAAAAAATTATGAAAAAGTATATTGTTAAAGTGCTGATGTAGTATTAAATAGTTTAGTTATATGTTAAATTGACACACACTCTCAAGTCAGAGGTACATATAGAAAAAAAATATTATCAAGACTCTCGTAACAATAATTTAAAAATACATACATGGCAGCTTTTTGTTTAGCATTATGTCAGTCGTGTTTATAAAATACTCAAAAATTACATGTAATTGGCTGTTGTGACAAAAAATCTAATTATTTGGTGAATGACTAAAGCAAAATATTCTCCTTAAAGATGAGTACACCACATTTATATTTTGAGAAACTATTGAGTAATTTAAAATCGAAGTTGCATACGGTTGAGATCATACGATCCTGCCTGGTAATCACACGAGACTAAAGATAAATTATATCACAAATTACGAGATAGTTGACAAAAATTTAATATTGGAGAGACATCGAAGAAAGTTTGAATTTTCTAATAGCTTTAATAAATAATATTAGTCTACTAAGTTAACCTTAATAAACAATATAAAACTTTAAAATGAAATAAAATTATAGAAAAAGCGAAAACAAAATAACAAAATTAATTGTTTATTACAATTATATCTATAAATACTTGCAATTTAACATTTACAGTATTATTCCTCTATTTAGTTTTTCAACTCATTTGATTTATAGTTTCATTGGTATTGTGATTATTTATTTACACGTGTAATTTTTAATTATTTTACTAACCCTTTGAAATTTTTTTGAAAAAATCACGTTTTAAATAAAACCATACCTCAAAAAAAACTACAACCATCTTTTCTATACTATATCAAATAATAAATTATATTGAAATCTTCAATACACATAAAGTATTGGCCTTGATTTCTTTCAATCATTTTTAAATATTCTTTTCATTATTTTAAAACTTATATGTAATAATATGTTTTCTTCTACATATGTTAATCATTAAACAATATATTTCCAAAAAAAATCATAGTCAAACACACCGTCAACAGTTAGGAAGACCAGCAAAATATGAAAAGTAATGATAGAATCTTTCGTTTTATAACAATGCATAAGACCAAACAAAAAGCAGAATCTATATTTAAAAAATTTGTAATTTTTATCAATTAGTATAGAAAATATTCACACCGCGTTATTGCACTACTTATATTTCTAGGAATAATTTCTTGGTAAATCGAGCCAGAAAATATAACTTTAATGCACATTTAAAAATATGTATAGAATTACATTACTACTTGGATATATCAATAGCAACTACATGCACATATTTGTAAAAAATATTGTTTATATACAGAGGAGAAAGTAGTTATTTGATAACAAAGATGATTTCATTCTGAAAGCACAGCTTTGTCTACGTATAGTGATGGATGACGTATGCAAGCAGTCTTAAGCCACCGATCGATTTGAGCACCGCTGGTTCGATAACAATTACATGATGATATGCGAATACGTTTACAACTACTGTATGGTATATTGCCTAATGAATTAGAATCCGAATGATGGAGCTTGCCATGAGCTTAATTTTTTTAAATTATTCTTTTTTTTTCTATAAATATCGATCGTTGGATTTTAATCGCAAAAGTTTGCTTATCCTATCGCTTTCCAAGCTTCTAATTTACACGATAAGGTGCCTTAATTCATTCTTAAATTTTCTCATACGATAATTAAATAAAAAAATTGTTAACCTTCCCTTTTCCCTGGCTAACATAATTATTACAAGTAAAGCCCCAACGATTCTCCTTAAACGTAATTGCTGTATTGCGTCTATTATAAAAAAAATATAAATAAGATGTTTTTATAAATAAACCTTAGTTCTGCCCGTAAAACATATTTAATTGAGCACCCTTATAAAAATAAAAAACTTATTTTTTGCGAAGAAAAAATAAAAATCTGTTAGAATATCAGAATTATAATATTTATGCATCATTTAATTGAAAAATATTTATCCTAAATTAAAAAAAAAACCATTATCATTACAAATTTCAAATGGATTTACTTTGAATTCAAAGAAATTCGTTTTCATCCTTTTTGTCTTTCACCGAAAAATTAAAGATATAACAAATATCGTAAAATAATTTAAAATGAATTATAAAAGTTAATTTGATATCTACATATTTCAAGCTTGAGCCTTATCAATAAATCTAAATTTTTTTTCTTACAAAACTAATGTCATAAAAATATCTTTTGAAGTTGTTTGAAGTTTCAAGATTTGTGATTCAAACGTCTTAAAGTAATTATATTGGTTTGAATTTTGCATACTCAATTAGTATGTAGGGAATGTGATGAAAATCGATAATTAAATAAATAAATTTACAAATAATTTCTTTAATAAAAAAGAACAGGTGGCGTTATAAAATGATAATACAAAGGCTCAAGCCATCAATGACGTGTATTCATTAATACCTTCGCAATGGTAATTTTTATTCTTCAAATGTGCCATGGCTGATAGCGCCACACGACCTTCGGTTATTATATTAGCATATACAACGACAATTCTAGTATTATCTTAAAACGAGTTTTATTATAACATATTCTAATATAACGAGTTTGTATAATAATGGCAAAACGTCAAAAAATATTTCGTAAATCTAGGGAGGCACGGGGCGTCGTAACTTTAAGGTCTTCTATTCTTTAAATAGTCCTGTCACTAAACATCAAAGCATAGCTGCTCGCGAAATGCGTTATTGGCTAGGCAAATAAAAAATATATTACCGTATGTTAATATATATATCCCATCTTTATTAACAAGAGTTTTTCATCGCGGGACACTCGCACACGTACCACATTCAGTACACATATGAGGGAGCCGTGCAAGATACAAGGGCAATTACTTCAAGTGGAAGATTTTTATCAATCGGACGATCGATTAAGTAATCGAGATACCACTGTAAATTCTACTCATTTTTCTCGTGATCTATTAAACCTTTTTTCACCCGAAGTCGTAAATGAGTGCCGCCGATGTAATGGCGCCAATAATACACACACATTATAAATAGTCTCTTGCAAAATTATAATAAAACATTAATTAATAAGTAACTTTATTATCTGTCTTACCGTCCTTTATCATACGCTGCATAACAGTGACCATATCCTGGATCTCTTTTACATGATAATCGCTATCCGTGTCGGAGGGTAGATTATAATCTGATTACGTATAGTCAAGGACTTTTTAGTTTTGAAGATATGCAACATATGTATGTATATTTTTTTTTTGTATATATATATATATATATATATATATATATATTTACGAATATATTTATGCATATATACACAAATGTATAAACGTGCACACGTAAATAAAAACGATGGTAGAATAGTAATATGTTATATCATTTTTTTCATAATATACGTTGTAACGATCTCTTTATCGATCATTCGTGTGTCAATTATTTTTATATTGTATATATTTTTCATTAATCCTACATTTGCGTCGGCATTTATTTTTAACTTCTTCTTACATTTTGTTGTTTTCCGTCATCTAGAAGGACGTATCAAAAAACTTGATTAATTTATTCGGATTATACTGCATTAAAAAAGTTATAACACTAATGATGTTTGATTTATTTAATTTTATGACTTTTTAATCGTCAGAAAGACTTATTCATAATTATCCTATAAAATTTGTTTAAATCCTATGTAAGTTTACATTGGTATCTTACTAATTAAAAATGTTTAAAAATTCATTCCAACAATAATATGGCTATATTGCTAAAAATGTTTTTAAATCTGTATAGCTCTAAAGCATGGCCCACATTGTTCACTACCGTATTAGAATGAATTTGCAACTAATATTGCTTATGAGTACACTGAAATAAGTTTTGATGAAAGTCTTTATTTTATTCATTTCCATGTGTGGACACATACATGTATAAACTGCAAATGCAGCAGCTTAGAAAAACTAAAAGAGTCAATACCATTTGCAATCTAATCGCACTTTTTTCTATTTTATGTACACAGTGTATAAGAGACTAAAATAGATAAGTATCTTGAAATAATTGGTTTAATGTAGTATATATTTTAAAGTTCTTAATATTAAAAGTAATTTATTAAATTTTCAACCAATTCAACTGCCATGAACAGATTTTTTTTTCATTAAAATTGAATCTTTTAAAAACTAATTTTTATAAGCAAATTATAATTATAAGACAAGTATTTAAGGCCAATATCTCATATCATCTTCAAAGCTTTAATAAAAGATAACTATTTACATTCTAAAAACTAATCTGGGATATAAAATGTACAAAAGTTATGAATATATAACGCACTCACTGCTTCTAAGTCCTTAAGCTCTTATGCATAATTAAATTTTCTCTAAAAATCTATCAATTTTATTTACAAAATTTTCATCTTATGTCTATTTTCTCATTCCTTCTCTAATTTATTCTTATAACAAAAATACAAAACACTGCTTTTTACAAAAGCTTCTACGCAATGCAACTATTTTGGAATTTTATATTAAAAGGAAAAAAGATTCTAGAACGAGCATAGTTTCAATGAAACTGATTTAAAATGCGAAATCGCGAACAGAATTTCTATAAAAAAATTATCTATATGCAGACAGAACGACATAAAGTATACGCAAAAGTAATACGGTTATGTAGCAAGAGACAGATCCAGTTAATCTGTTAAATCATGATGTTTTGCAGCAATTTTTCAGATTTTTACTTTTCATCAGAATTTCAAAAGCTTAAATGTATCTAAGTATGACTGATTTTTACTTTATAATTTAAGTTCAATCAATTATTTGTACAATCTCATTATGATATGGCATTACATAACGTACTTAAAGTATATAAAAATGTATTGTCTTCCATATTATTATAAATCGACAGTATCTTTTATAGCCCTTCATAAAAAATTGTACAACGTAATATTAAAAACTGCAATTGTTAATTAAGAAATTGAGGTAAGTATTGAAATTTAACTTAAAATATGATTCCGCATTATTCGGAATGATATATCTAGAAACTCTTTTTTTTTAAGATAATTTAATGTAATAAATGAAAATTATATTCAATGCTAATTTATGTGAATAATATAAAAACGTATTTTATGCGATGATTTTTCATATAATAATACTAATGATTCGCAGAAATTTTAATAACCATTTATTACTGAATCAATTTCCTATAAACGTACTGTGGTTATAAATACTTTAATTAATGATTTTAATTTTGTGTGAAAGAACTAATTGTTCCTATTCTTCAATCTGCATTTGGATAAAATTAATTTTGTGATTAAATTGCATTTTATAAATTACTTATCCAAGAGAACTTTTTTTATTTTACTATTTATTTAATAGTTTTATCATGTAATTAAAAGAATTAATAAGTTATGAAAATATGTATATTAAAAATCAAACAAAGTGTGGTTATGTTTTAATGTAGAAACACATTTAGCATTTAGAATAATATTTTAAAGTAATTATTCGAAAATAAATTTACAGTTAAAGTAAAGAAGGAATATTAAACAAATCCACTATCTTTTAGAGAAAAAAAAACCCAAAATATTCTAATGACATGAAAACTAAGTTGACAACCTTGGTATTAAATAATGAAATTAAAATGATTAAATTAAATTAATTAAAATTGATAATTAATAATATTTTTTAAAGTCTTTAGATATATATCATATATTAAAAATTTTAACACTTGTGATAGTGTAATAATATGCTTTACAATATTATGATACTGAATTGAAAAAGTATGCTTCAAACAACTGTCAAAATAAGAACATCACCCGAGTGAATATATATATATAAAATATTGCAATGTATAAAAAACACAGTATTCGCAATATATTTCATTTGTGTACAATAAGCAGATAAATATCTTTCTTGCAATAAAATCATATTTATAGCGAACTCAGAATACAAAATTAAATTATTTAGATGATGTAATGTTAAAAAATAATTCATTTAGAAATCCATTAAGATTTTTTCTTATCTTATTTAAGTATAAGATCTACAGAAGTTTGCTTTATTTTGGTATTGTCTATTCAACGATTATAATCAGACTATTCATTTGAAAATGTAAAATAGCCAAAAAAATTCTCCTACGTATAGATACACGTTAAACCTGATTAGATACGTAGTTTAAAAGCTATTTATTAAATTAGTTTCGCTTAATCGTTAGGTAGATTCCATTTCAATCGTATTTATAAAATACTGAAAATACTTCTATAAATATAAGGACTGATGTACAATTTTTTAATTTAGTATTATATTTTTTGAATAATAAGTACTTTAGTTATTAAATAGATAAGGAATGTAAAATTTTGAGAAGAACTTAATTTGAAAATCCCTATACAAATTTATATTAGAAAAAAAAGTTGTACAGCAAAAAATATCTATTTCGGGCAAGTTTTTTTGGAATGCAATTAATCGTACGTAATTTAGTGCGGTGTAACTTGTGGTAATGTAGTTACTAGGAAAAGAAACACCAATAAATAATAACCCAAGGCCATGAAACTAGCAGCAAAATTGCCCATTATTTAATTTCAGTAATTTTCTTTGCAATTCTGCGAATGGACGAGGATCGTTTAAATATAAATAAATAGCTTGACAAGAATAGTTTGCGAAAGAACAAATAAAAGCCATCGATGATTCGTGAATACAAATTAGATTTCGTAATATTTCATATCGAGAATCACGAAACCGATACAATAAAAGATGATCGCGATAGCAAGCAAACAAACAATAACGAAGCTTATCTTTGATAAAAATTGTAACGATTCACGAAGACAACAATATGTTGGTGTTAATTATTTAGAATCGCAAAACGAACGAAGGCGAGAGAAGTCGCCCCCGAAGCTAAGAATATTGAACGACATAAATCAAGGCCCAAACTGTGTCATAATATCCTGCTTAGACAAGCTCCAATGAGATACAAGAGTGTGCGATCCCATTAAGTCAAACCCGAATAGCTAGAGTCGAGCCAGAGCTCGGAGTCGCTCCCGCGGAACTCGTTCTCGCGCCAAGTCATCATCGCCACCACCGTTGCTACTCGGTGCGTCCCCCGCCCCGCCGCCATTCCTACGCCACCCCCCCCCCCGCCCGCCCGCCCGCCGTAGGCCGGGCTCAGCCGCCGCCGCCGCCGCCGCCGCGGCCGCCGTCGATAAATAACGAGGAAAATAATATGGAGGTTAGGCGCTTACCCAGGAAAAGGCTGTCGACATTAGTGCCCGGGTATAATGGAAGTCAGGTCGGCGCAGGCCACGCAGTACGAGGGGGCGATACAACGGGAGATAGGAGCCCGAGATAAGGGAGATTTTCGGAGCGCGGCGAGTTGTCGGCGAGAAGAACGATCGACTGTCTCGGCTCGGGGCTCGAGGCTCGGTGTTAATCGCGCTGCCGTTGGCCTGACCTTTAAACTGCCCCCATAATGCCGATAAGCCCGGCTCTCGTCGGCCAATCGCGGACGTCGGTGGCGCCGCCGCAGCCACGGGAAAGCTCCGCCGACGGCAGCTTGCGCTCCGGGGACTCCCGCGTCCCCCCTGCCCACTCGACGCCCCTTACGGCCGACCGGACGACGAAGGGCCCGCGACCCTACGAGTCCTCCTCCCTTCCAAGTGCACGCGGCCCCCTAGAATTTCTCTCCCGAACGCGACAACGAATGCCTCCTCGATCTCCGGCCGCGACTTTTCACCGCTGGATTCATCGGCCGAGTCTCCTTATCCGCCGCTCGAGCTTGGCTGCGATAAGATACGCTTTCGGCTCTTCCCGGCCCGGCACCCACCCCCCTCTCCTCGCCCTGTCGCTCGATGCCAAGCGCTGATTTCTCGAAGGCTGCGCCCCCCCCCGTTATCCATACCCGGTCGGAGTCACTCGAGGGAATCCTCCTTAATCCTTAACGCGGATCGCTTTGCGCTCCTCGAGACTACGGAATCCTCGCACGATCTACCCTGCGGTATTGATTTAAGCTCGGAAGCTTCATTTCGTTATTCGCGGAAAAAAGAAGAGTGCATACCTTTTCAAGCAATTAATTTAATACAACGGCCGAGTAATTGCCAATATTGAAAATTCGACTACCAATGTAGAATAGACGATGTGTATTTCGCGTTCACTTGCCACTGCTGATAAAATATTATAATTTGCCTTGTACAAATCTTCAATATTTTATTTCTACGCGTAAAGACATATGCGCGCCTACTGTCGATGAAATAATTATAATAACGATAATACAAACTCGAGATAGTTATATTGTTGTTATTATTAATATTATACTATCGTTTTTATATATCCGATAAATTTTGTGTAGCCACGTATTCGTACATTTTAATATGTAATGGTCGATTATCCAATACATTGTGCGTAACATTTTTTAGACATTTGATTATTTCAAATATAGACAAACATTTATTTATTATTATACAATAAAGCGAATTGCAATGTCATTCAAATATAGTATTCAGAATACACAATTCTTATCACAATTTTTTTTTTTTTTTTTTTTTATTTCTTATTGTATTATTTTAATGCATGTTTAGCGCTTTTTAACATTCAATCATACGTAAGTATTGCATTAAATATAACAAAAATATAGATTATTATATTTATGATAAGAAATCGAAATATCGAAGAAATTCTTTGCGAGTTTGTATTTAAATATAAATACAGGGAAAATCTAGGGAAAATCAAATTTTCAACTAGGAAAGTAGAAGTGTTCGAAATTTTGGACACCTTATAACAATGTCTATTTTGAATCTATAAAAATTAGGAACAATATTTTAGCTGCTACAACGCAGTTTTATGACTTCAATTTATGCGAGTAATTTCGTTTAAGCATTTTTTAATTTGATCGTTTGATTTATATGAAAACTTTTACAACCTAAATAATGCAACTTTACCATTAAGTATAAATTTCAATAAGAAAGCTGATATCAGTTGTTAACGCATTATTTCTGAAAGCCTGACCTTACATTCTTTTAAATTCAAAGAACATAATTATTCTCCACTTCTCTAGTTTGATTAAAAAAGCGTCTTAGATATATTCTATACTTAGAACGATTGTAATGATAGCTTGTGAAAAGTTTGCTTTTATAATACTCATCAAGCTCATCGGAAGCAGCATATTGTTATAATTTGTAAATACAGAAAACACCAGATATGGGGGAAGGGGGGAGGGGAAAGAAAAAGAAAAAATGGAAATAGCCAGTCTCGATGGTAAAGAATAAAACGAGGAGGAAGTTGTAGTAGTTCGAAGTAATAGCGAGCCGTCCGGTCGCGGCAAAGTTATCGAATCTTCTGAAAATCGTCTATTAGGTGAGTCGAAAACGGTAAATTTGTCGGAAGCGCGACTCGTTGGGGCCCGACCGAAGGGCCTGCCCGTCGTATAATTTGCCGCTGACAAGTGTCCGGTACTTCGAGGGGATGACTCAGCGCGCTCGGGATTGCCCGGAGACGTCTTTCGTCGGTCCTACAGGTGTCCCTTGGCCGGGTTAATAATCCCGCGTGGGTACAATGCCGCAAGGCCGACCTACGCTCGGCCATACGTGCACCAACAATGCCGATAACTGTGTTGGGCCCGAGACTTCCTGCCCCGACTTCCTACAGCCGCCGCCGCCGCCGGCTGTATTAGGGGCTGTATTGGGCGGGGTCCTGCTTTTGGGCCTCGGGCTCTCTCCTGCTCCGGACACGTGCCTCGATTACTTAAGGCGCGCGCCCGAGAGGTGAATCGCGAGACGGAGAGGCCGAGCCGCCCTCCGGCATTCGCCGCTCGTCCTTCCTTTGTGAATTTTGTGCATGCGCGGGCCCCATCGCAATCGATCTTCCTCCCCCCGCCCCGCCGCCGCGCGCAACTCGCTTCCTCGACTACGTTATTAGTCATCCTTTGGGCTGGGAGGAGGCGAGGCCTCTTCTGCGCTCGGGAAAATCACCTTTCCCCCAGTCCAAAGGCTCTTTATGCAAGGGAAGAATTATCGTTAAGTCCCGTGGACTTTCGAACCTGAGCAAACTAGACCCAGAGCCGACAATCTTTCGCCGAGGCAAGCAGTAGCCGGAGGTAAGCGGCTAATCTATCCCGGCAACGGTGTTTCGGTGGGCCGACTTCTTATCACGCTCCACATCGCTATCCACATGCTGCGGGTCTCTGGCTTAAAACGTAGGCAGGCGCGCGCGCGTGTGCGTGTGTGCACGGCCGCAGCGACTCTAGCCAACGATAGGCGCGAGTGTGTAAACTCGTGACGTCAATAGCGTAAAAAGGTCCGGCGCCCGTCCGGCAACGAGCACCGTGAAGTTGGTAGCTGTGAGCCGACTGCCGAGGGAGAGAGGGGGCGAGATACATGTACGCACGCATGCATGTGCACACGTGTGCGCGCGCGCGTGCGTGTGTGTGTTTGCATGCAAGTGTGTGTGGGTATGTATACGGAAGGAGAGGGAGAAAAAAGGAGACGGAGAGTGCGAGAGTCATAGAGAAGGAGAGAAAAGGAAGGAGGAGTCGGAGCGAGCGAGAGCATTGACATGACTTTTTGAGTCTTTCAGACATGATACAACGCCTTGGAAGAGCCTGTGTTTGTATATGACAGGTGTGTCGAACAAACTGTGATTCTTTACGACGAAGCGAAGCGAAGGTCCGATTGAAAATGTGGTCGAGCCACGCCGCGGGACGAAGACGAATCGACGACGAGCGTGGCCCGGTGAGTCGGAGCGGGGCGATGCTCTTTGCCCGGTGGGGAATGGGTTACCGGGGGTTAAGGAGGGGCAAAGGGAGAGGATCGGGGGAGGGGACCGGAGAGAGACCCGCGAGAATTTAGACAAATGTTTTCCAATCGAATAATCTCGCCTCGAGCGACGGGGACAAAACGAGCGATTGTTCGCTCCTTTCTTATTTGGGACTCCGGGCGCGGGTTTGTTCCAGCGTCGACCGATTGCCGGCGCGCAGCCGAGGCTTAATTGAATAAGCCGCGCACTGCCGAATGCTCTCGGTCAATAATGAAAGAGGCTCCGGATGAATGGAATCAAAAGTTCGTGGGACGCCGGACGAGGGGCCGCGGTGCTGCTCCCCGGACACGGAACGCCTTCCGAAGGAAGTCACGAGGTATCGCCGGGGCGAGGGGAGGAGAGCAAGAGCCCTGCGAGTTGTCGCGCGCCATCGCAGCTTGTATTTTTTTTCTTTTTTTTTTCTTTTTACCAAGGTGTTCCTCGGCGACGCGGAGCTCTTGGAAAAAGCTCCTGGCGTGGGCGAAAAGTCGCCGGGCCGATCGCTATCGCTCCGGCTATTCTTCCATTGTAGGACGAGAGCCCGAGCTCCGGCTAAGGGGCCCGGAGGTGGCGCGAGGTGGCAAGAGGGCCCTGTGCCCCCGTGGGTGAAAAGCCGAGGGGGACGCGGCGGGGGCAGCCCCGGGAACGGGCTCGGGCCCCCCCCCTCCCCCCAAGATGAGCCCCAAAGAGACAACGGGTCGGGGTGGGGGGAGGGCTAGAGAGAGAGAGAGAGAGAGAGAGAGGAGCACTCTTACCTGGCTCCTGCGGCCACCCAGAGGACGACGAGGCCGCGCGACAGGAACGATTCCGGCGAAGGCGGCGGGGGGGGAGGAGGTTTGGCGCACCGGCGGAGACACGCGGACACTGGCACGTGTGGCGGCTCGGCCCAGGTCAAGCACGCTCCAGGCGCTCTGAGTCGGCCCGGACGTTCGAGCGGAAAAATCACGTCTGAGGAGGAGAGCCGATCGTGTGTGTCGCGGTGAACGCAGGCGCACACTGTTTAACGGGGCGCGCGCGAGGGGCCCCGAGGCGCTGCTGCTGCTGCTGCTGTCGGTGCTGCTGTCGGTGCTGCTGTCGGTGCTGCGTCGACGGGGGCGGACTCGAGGTTCGCGCGCGGACCGGCCGAGAAAAGAGCGCGAGCCGGACTCCTCCTCGCTTTCTGGACCGCTCTAAGCCCTAGCCACGACAGCCCCCTTTCCCACCGGCTGTCAACCCGGTGAGGATTGACCCGCGTTGGCTACCCTCGATCGCTGCTTTTTCGAGAGGTCCCCCGAGCTCGCCACCCTGTCCTGCCGTCCTCCTTCTCTTTTCTAACGTCGGAAAAACCGGATCACCGGAGCTCTCTCTCTCTCTCTCTCTCTCTTCTACTGGCCGCTAGAAATTCCGCCCTCCTCTAGCGCCTAAACCCATCCCACCCACACTTCGTGGCTGACGGTACGTGTGTACGCTTATGCATGTGTCGCGCAGGAGTCAAATTCCCCTCGCATGTGCGCATACGAAAGCAAAGAACGAGGCGGAGAGGGAAAGGAAGACAGAATCGGCAACGGTCGACAGTTTTGTAGAGTAACGAGAGCCGATGCTTGAAAAAAAAAAAAAAAGCAAAAACTACTTGTCTAATGTGCGAGAAATAATATTTTGAGAAGGTGAGTCTGTCTTTTACCCCTCAAATTCTTAAACTTTTTTTTTATACGAAAAGCATTCCGCATACCTTCGTCGAATAGGGCATGAGTAAATTTAAAAAAAAAACTCTTACTCTTTATTGAATTGAAGGCAAATCTATTTATCATTTGTTCGTCACGAATGAACCATGTTGGAAAAAATTCTAAAAATTGCAAGGTCAATCTCGAAGAAAGCATTTAAAAAAATCAATTATAATTTAAAATGAAGTAGCGTGACTCCTATAATTAAGCAGAATCAATGAAGTAAAAATAATTCAGATCATAAGGTTAATTACATACTATAATGATTGTGATTGGTTTGATTGTAAATTCTTGCATTTTCTACATATGATAAACATTGATAAATAACGAGTCGTTCTAGAAATTTTCAAAGCTACGTTCCCAATTAAACTGTAATTTATATAGAAAAGGAGTAAACATTGGTAGTTCTTCCTATGAATTTAAAACGTCGAAAATTCAAGAGTATCTCTGTTACATTAATTTCTTTTGCTGTCGTACGACTAAGCATAATGAAAGCAAAATACAACCGAAACTATCTTAAATGGAGCCTAAATTATGGTACGACATTCAAAGGTGACCTGCAATTTACAAAGATACCAGAGTTCAACTGATTTATCATATCAGTATAAATTTCTTAATGCTCATCGTGTTGAAGAGATCATAAATGTTTCATGTGATTGATAAAAATTTTATTCATTAATATCATTTAATTAGGAAAGTGGTACGAATATTTTTAATACATGTATAAGCTTTTAAAAAGAAGCTACAATTTGCGTTCAAATATAGTTTAAAACAAGATTATGAGGTAAGATGTATTTATAATAATATTGTTTTTTTTTTATATTAGAATCGTGTACGCTTTTATCAATTATTAAGTTTATAAAAATAGAATTATTAAAAATATCCATAATAAATTTATGAGTTTTTAATCTTTAGTATAGTGGTTTTTGTCAAAAAAGTTTTTTTAATTTAATTGGGACAACAGAAAAAAATTGGCAAAATTGAAAACTGCAGTCTAGTTGACAAAATGCCAATTGATTGTAAGTCTATTCGATTAAATTCCTTCACTTTGATCTAGTTATTTTTATATATTTAAAAAAGATTTTTGCTTTGAAATCAGTTAAAAGCTCCGAATAATCATTTGCAATGGATTAAGTGTACTTTTAAATTCATGTTATAAAACACGGTATGTATATATATATATGTATATTTTTTTTATTAAAAAGCAACAACTGAAAAATTGAATGATATGCTTCGATAATGTAAATCATCAGCGTATTGGAAAAATAAGATTAAAAATGTCTATTGTCAATGTTCGTAATTAGCTAATGTATATCAATCTTTTGAAATGAAAGTTATTTTTTGTGATGTGTTACTATAGTTTTAATACGTCATTTATTATCAGTGAATACTTGTCTGTGGTGATTGTAAACTTCAAAATTACTTATGACAATAAATTATTTTACTTCTTCCAGTAATGTGAAATCGTGTTCGAAATTTACGACACATTATAAAAGAGCAACGAATCTAGAATAATTTTCAAATAAATTGGCAAATAAAATAATTGTGCGAATTCTTTAGATGCTTTCGAACGATTATAACCGAGAACAGTGTTTTTCAGAGCAACGGTAATGTGAGAGTCGTACGAGCAGCGATTCTCAAACTCGCCATTATTTAATGAGTTGAAAAGATATTGTACGGCAATCTAAGTAGATCGTTATATTTAATAAAATATCGATGATATAAATGAGTTTCTTCGTTATTTTTTTTGCGTACGATTTAAAATGGCACATTATTTATATTAGGCCTACTTTTATTTCTCACAGCGTAGGCCAATTTTTGAAAAGACAATTTCGTTAAATCTACTGCCACATCGCGACTACCCAAGGACGTTAGTCATCCTGCCTATACAAATTAACAAAAAAAAAAAAAAAAAAAAAAAAAAACGCGCAGCGAAGAAACGAGAAATCCTTTCGATCTCGATTATTATTCTAAGTCTTTTGAGTGGCCAAGTAATGGAAAACCGTATCGCCTTGAGCGATGCAGCACAATATCTTCCCTTACTTTTCCCGTCCCAAGCTTAACGGAGAAAACTCAGTCGGCCTCCTGTACTGGACTGCCGCTACATCTGGATATTCGAGGAGCTTTGTAAAAGAAATTTTTTTCGCGAAGATAGTGTAAACAGTACATTGAGGCGTTCGCGTGCTGCCTTGAGAAACTCTGACATCGCTGACCCGAACTCCAAGTATTATACCTGCGTCGACTTTTTTTTTACAAAGCATCTGGTGTATCGTGTGGACGACTATGAGGAGGACGTCAGCGATGAAGAAAATAAAAGATATCTGCATGCGAACTCGGTATGCCGAGCGTCGCTGCATTCAACCGATTCGCCAAATGCTAATAGGTCGCTTGATTTCCCATAATGATTGTGCACGCGTACGCATTGTGCAAAATTGCTTGGTAATCAAAGTGGCGAATTCGTGTGAAAATGCGAGAGTGGGAAAAACGTACGTGCCTATTTTGTGATCGATACTTTGTCGCGCTCTTAAGTACAAGGAGGACTTATTCTTGAGTACTTGAGTCCCTTGCAAGTTTTTTGAAATCTTTCACAATTACAATTGTCGAGCAGATGAACTCGATAAAGCCGATGCATTTCTAACGAAGTTGGCAATGAAATTATATTATTTTCCGTATTTCACACACTACGTTCGTTATAAATCCAAATGTGCATGTATTGTGCATTTTATCGAATAAATAATATATACATTGCATGGAGCGAAGACTTAATATTGTCCAAGGAGCTTACCATCGGATAAATATTGGTCAATATAAATTTTATTCGTCCGTGAATTAGCATGAAGAAGAAAAACTTCGGAACAATTACACCGTAAATTTTACAACTGACTTGGTCGCGCAATTACAATAATAATAATTATAAATATCTCATACTCTGTTGACAACATATTAATTAAACACTAAAAATTGCAGTGGCTGGACATTAAATATAATTGACTTTTAAAAATTTTAATGTTATATCATAATGTAAATCAAGAACATAAATTAATTTGAAGGAAAAGGTAGCCTAAATTAATTGAAAATAAAATTAAAAAATTGAAATCAGCCTTTTTTTATGCATTGGTTGTTTTTATTTTAATTAAATAACTCATTCGTGCCTACTTTTTTTGTATAATATTATTAGAATAATTTGCGTTTCTCTCATAAAATGCGGCACGAGTGAAAATCATTCATTTTCAAGCTAATACTTGTTTGTTTTTATCATTGATTTTATTCGATAGATGCTTTTAAATTATTTTAAAAAGTCACAGTTTTCTTGAAATCTTAATAATTGTATTTTATTATGCAAAATAATCGAGTGTAAATAATATAGAACCATTAAACTATTTAAAAACTATCAATTTTGGGATATCCTCGATAAATTAATCAACAGATCTGACATTAATGTACTTAGATTTTGTGACGAAATGATTGTAATTATATTTTTAAAATTATAATTATGACAATTAAGATAATTCGACATTACATTTTTTTTAAATGCTATTAGGTATACTGAAAAAGGCATTCGACAAAGCATCAGCTGATATCAATTTGTTATTGTTTCAAAGTAGCATAAAGTTTGCGGAACTATTTCAAGTATATTAAAAAAAAAAAACACTTAATCATGATTCGACGAAAACATGATTTAGAAACAAGATTAAACAAAATCAAGTAGTTGTATCAATTTGAAGTAATAAAAAGTAATCGCCGAAAAGTAGAATCAATCGAAGAAAGAGTATGTAGTCGATAATATCTGTATTTGATAATAGACATGGCAGTCATGTATACTGCGGTTAGATACGGTTTGCCAAACTTTATTATGAAGATAAGCGTCGGAAGGCACGTGCGTTTTTCTCGGTACTTTCGCATGTCACTCGTTTTCCGCGTGCGTGAGCGAAAAGAGATCGTGGGCTCATCTCAGCTGATTAAGCAACTACCAAGGTTGATCATATTGCCACTCACTGAGCTTCATTTGGTTTTTGCGTGTTATTCGTTTGCAGCGGCCTTATGCAAGTAGATTTGAATTTTTTTTTTTTTTTTTTTTTTATTAATTGTTGAATTAACGACAAGTTATCGTATTGGCTAAATTACGTACAATAGCTATACGAGTTAAGCTATTATTTTGACTATATTTTACGTACTAATAATATTTGGAATATCATTATTTTTGTTACACTCATAATAGTGCCGATTATTGAAATCTAAATGGATAATTCCCTAATCAGTTATACGATAAAAATATTGACTGTAAAATTAAGTACGATAAACTCAACATCATGTGCAACATTGAAATAGTAAAACATATTGGCTAAATAAATCTAAATAGAATTAATTCCGTAGCACATCAAGTTATAGTTGTTTTTTTTTTATTTTAATATACGAGCATTAATTGTTCAAATATATAAAATGTATGCACGTAATACAAAATTTAATTTAATTTAAAAAATAACTTAAATTCCGTTGCATTAACGCCAGGTTTTGCATATTTTTAAAACTATTCTTATTTACACGCCTTTATTTACTTTTCAATGTTTGGGATGAGATTTTTCATTTTAGTTAGTCATGGTTTTTAAAATTTAATCTCCATATAGATATTTTGTTTTGCATAATTTTAAAAAATGCCATGACAGCATTATAGAAATCATAGGGACGTACGACATTAATTTACCAAAAACAATGAGAAAATTTTTAATCGAATGTCATATAATAAATATAATGCATTAAAAGCAACTGAGCGGTGGAGCTAAAATAATTTATAACCCGATTATAGGTTTGTAGAAAATGAAATTTCTGAGTAAAAAGAAGTTAAGAGAAAAGCCTCCGCGCATATTAATCGAGAAGCCATCTGAGTAAGTGTACGGTAACCGTTTTAAGAAATGCTTTTAAGCCGCAAAACATTTAATGCGACGTTTGAAACAAAAGGCTAATTTCATTTGCAGAGGCAGTTCGGAAAATCCAGTATCGGCTTTAGCACGAGCTTAAAATTAGTGCGGCATGTAGCCATAAAATTATCGACGACGCGATAAGTTGTTGGCCAGCAATGACCTTACGATAGAGTCGTGACTTTAGTGGCCGCGGTTGGGCTGCGCTCACTCCAGCTCAAATATTGACTCCTGGAGTCGGTAAACATTCCATCCGTCTCCTGTCCTTCTGACTACCTCAACGCCCAAAGCACACTTTTCACCTAGGGAAAGTCAAACATTTCTCTCGAGCCCTCGAAATCCCGCTCAGCCCTCAAATTGAGAGGGAGAGGAAAAAAGAAAACAAAAAGAAAACAAAAATAAGAAAATAAAAAAAAAAAAAAGCAAGTGAAAGGATACATTGCATCATCTCTAGGATGCTGAGAATGGAGAGCTCGTCGTTGGTTGAGTAGCACGATGAGAATTCCTTCCTTAGATCGTGAAAGACGCTGTAGTGGCTCGGCAGGTCGATGAGCTTATTGCAGGCCTCCGGGTGGAGGCACTGCCTCAAGGATGCTTGGCCGTCCACGACGAAGCGGGGCGTACTGCCGGCTGCGACGCACGTGAGCGACGACCACCAGGTCTCGAACTAAAACATAAATCAAAAGGATTTGTGAGCTTTTATTATTCCACGAGCTCTGGATTTTCCGAGGTGCTCCCTTGCGGGCCGACTCCGGACCCGAGACTCTTGCCCGCTTTGCATCGCTCAAAATCGCTCCACTCGGGTGACGAGTCCGACGCCTCGCTTGCGCGAACGTCGGCTGTTGGAAAAGGAAAGAGAGCCCGCTGTGGAGTTGCGCGCTACTATGGAACCTTAACTCGAACCAGACGATCGACCGAAATCCCTTAGAATTCGAGGCCCTTCTTAAGGATAATCCACTCGTGCGCCCAGGCGCGCGAGTATTATAACCGCGGGGCCAGGATATCGGGGCTAGGGCAAGCCCCCCTTAAAACGGAGATGATCTAAGGGCGTGGGTGAAAGCGCGAGCGAGGGCGATAAAGACGAGCCGAAGGATCCGGAACAAGAGCGCAACGAACTTAGAGCAATGAAACTTCAGCGCAGTAGGGGTACGACTGATAAGGGGGGACTCTCTCCGTTAATACCCGCTGAGTCATGGGACGAGCCGTGCATAGGACCCGTGTCGCGTGTTCCCTACCCACCCACCCCCGGTCTATCTACATTTTTTCGAGCCTGGACTGAGGATGAGGAGGGGCCGAAGGGGGATGGATAACGCCCCTATTGTGAAACGTGTTCTGCGATCGAGTCGCCGCCGCGGCTTGTCACCCGCCCGCATCGTATTAGATTCCAATCCGATTCGTCCTTATTTTCCCCGGCTCCTCGAGCTCTAATGCTACTCTTTGGAATCCCGGCTGCGTGCACCTGCATTGCCAATAAATAGGCTTATAACCCGATCTCTGCGTTTATCGGAGAACGACGAGAATTGTCATCGGGGACTCAACGCTCGAGCTTTTATTGTTTAAGCAAGTATCTCGCCAGGATTTTATGATTATGCATTTAAGAAAATGAGTTGAACATTCATTGGCTAAGCGTATTTCTCGCTTACGTATGGTTTAACGAAAGCATGCGTACTTCTATTAAATTACTGCTTACTATTTTTTATTACTAATTGGTATCTATTATCAATTTATCTATGCACGGAGATGCCGAAAAAGGTTGCTCATACCATTTCAGTACTTCGTTTATTCCTTTTAAAACGCGGAATTCAAATGTATCTGTATTTTATGTTTATAATTCCGTGCGCAAAATTTCGTTTCAAATATACGACCCGAACGCTTCAATAATTTTAATACAAAGTAAGCTTTGATAGTGATGCAATGCATTATTTTTTTTTTCAACCAGTCTAATTCAAGAATATTGAATGAAGCAAGAAATATTTCGTTACGAATATTAAGTTACATTTTAAACGGCAAACCATGTATTATAGCATTCATAATTTATAACTAATGATTCATTGTATTGACAAATTTTGCTTGTAGTTTGTGTTTTTTTTATTTTGTAGGAGTTGTATTTGTCATAAATGGTATGTATTATTCGTTCAAAATTATACCTAAAATTAATGTTCATTTTACGAATAATTGTTTTAATTGCATTAAATTGTATTGATTTTTTAAATTGGTAATTATGGAAGAAATCATTTTTATTAATTGAAATATAATATAACTAATACTCCATATATGAATGCAAAAACCATTTATTGAAAAACCCTTTAACAGCAATAATTAAATCGATAGAATTTTACATATTGTAGGCATTTTCTTTTATAATCATAACTAATTATAGTAATTTGTCAAAGTTTCATTTTATATCCAATATCAAACTAATTATTTATTAAATTTTTATAGTAATAAGACTTATATAATATAGGATATTAATATCTTAAATTAAATTACAATCATAAAATTTCAAATTTCAAATATCAAATTTTTTTGTATCTAGCTAGATAAAGTAAAGCACATTTATCAGAATATCATATAATATGATTTTCTATATCTCTGTTCGGTAATACATGACGAGTACTTCAATAATAACAATAATAATGATTAATAATGATATGCCTAATATTTATTAATGATCTTTTATATATTTTTTCTTTTTAATAACAATAAAAGATTTTAATTTTGTTGTCTATTTATTCTAATATACGTACATTAAATCAAGAGAATTATATTTAACTTGATAATAAATGTCTTTAGCTCTACTTTATGCGAAATTTTAAGAAGGTAGTAGCGTATGTACTCACTTATAAACAAAACAATAGAACAAGTAATTATTAATAGTCTTTAATATTGATATTGCATTCTTTTAATGTACAAAAAAAATTATTATTATTATAGAGACAGTTTAAATATACAAAAAATTGGAAACAATGTATTTGACCGAATATAAAATATTGAATAAACTTTTATATATTCCTGGGGAAGGAATTGACAATTATAGAATTCTGCTTTAATGTAGCATATTTCAAGGTTCGACCGGTTTATTTTTCAAGCGTCAAGTAAATGCTTCGAGTCATTGGTGCGAGCAACAATTTTTACATGAAACGTAACTAACTAGACGAGCTCTACCTATTGGTCTGAAGGCAAGCGATGTTCAGAAATGAACTCAACTTCCCGTTCCACAGATCCGGGAAGTACAAGACGAGCCACCGTTTTTTTTTTTTTATAAAGGGAGAATTCATAATTGATGGTGTGAGTAAGTCGAGGCTCATTGGTTCTATCAGAGGGAGGGATTTCAGGCTGGTGACCTACCACTACTACTATAATACTATACTACTACTACTACTACTACTACTACTACTACTACTACTACTACTACTACTACTACCGCCAATTTTAAAGGTATTATACTTACGATACACTTTTGGTTCGTGTCATTTCGTATAATATCTTATCGGTGATAGTTTGTCAAATTCAATGATTTCGTATATCCCTTATTTCTTGTCCTGCATTGTATACATCGGTATGGAAATATTTTTATTCAGAGAGATGTTACACTTTAATCGATTATTAATAATTATTAATGATATTTATGATTTCATAAAGTTTAACCACTAAGGTATAGCCATATGATTTAATCGTAGTATAATCATTAAAATTTATAATAAAAATATAATTACTGCAATTAGTGATACTCTTTAGCTATATAATAATTAAACGAATACATAAAGGTTATTTATGGCACCTGGAAGCAATAATTTTATTATAAAATTCTATCCATACAATTGTTTTTTTGCCTATCGAAACTATAAAAGTTTTTGATTAATTTCGCTATTATAACTTTTTTCCAACTACAGATTTTATTATATTATATCAAACCAATAATAATTTACAAGCATGGCCTACAATTTTGTGTGCTAAAAACCGTAAAGATTTGATTAATGTCTGATCGATGAATAGATTAAGTGAAGGCCCTAAGAGCCTTAATTAAACGCAAGTAAAGCAAAACATTATTGTAGGATCTCATCTTGTGTTCCATTTCGTTGTCGAGAGATTCGATTTCTCTCCAGGGCGCAGTTACCGCCAGTGCAATTTAATTGCGCCAAGTCGGCGGTGTTTTTTTCTTCCTTTTTTTTTACAAGGTGCAAGGAAAAAAGAAAGCTAGGAAAAAGAGGACTCCGTAATGTGAGCACACGCACGCACGCACGCACGCACGCACGCACGCACGCGTGCACGTACCCACTCGCTCGCGCATAGATATTACCATTAAAATTTCCTTTGGAAAAGGAAGGCGGATACGCGCGGGCCCGAGCCAAGGGATCATTACGCTCCCTGGGAAATTACAAGGTGTGCGAGCGAGCGCGAGGCGCACGGCGAATAAAAAAAACAAGTTCAGCCGCGCCGATGTGAAAAATAAGTGCAGGTGAGCGGTAATGGGAGCTTTCCCAGCTCCGGCGACGGGGATTTTCGCGAAAGTGGAGCCCGAGAAACCGATCGCGTGCGCCGCGATCCTCGATGTCCCTTTCTTTCGACGCTGACACGGCAGCCGGCCGATATTCCGCGGGCAACGACGTCCGCCTCGGTCCTCGCCATCCTCGCCCCGGCCAAAGGTAAATCAGGCGATTATTAATTTAGCTCCCCGGCGAGCCTCGCGCTCAAATAAGAGACCGCGAGGCAATTGGCCAAGGCGAGAGCCGCGCGAAATGGTTGAGGGACACTCGCAGTGGGCACGAATTGGCAATTTAAAGCTCGACTACTCGTTTTAAAAGCGCGGCCGATTACGGCCATACGTGAAGAAGTAGCGTTGAAGCCGAAGAATTCAAGTTGCTTATTACTTTCAACGAAATAATATGTTTGCTCCTGGAATTTCCGTTACGTTTCTTTCACTTCCACAGAGCGCGAGCATAATTATGAAATTCTTTTCGATTAAGAATTATGAATAATGCTTGATTTGAAGGGCCAGTACCGATAATAATTGGGTACCGCTTTTTGACAGACCTTATTACTCACCGAAAACTCATCTCGCGTGAGTGCACGAAATGTAGCCAATGCAGTGATCACTTTTTTAAGCATTATTACCGACATTTTTCATTGTAAGATTGTTATCGTACTGCACTAATATATTTATATTGTTTATCCTTGTGACTTTTTCCTTGCCGAGATTTAAAAATTGAATAAAAGAATTAATGTTAATTTACGTTACCTAGAGTAATGAATAATATAAGAGTTTTTTTTATCATTTTACCAGCAAGATGACCTTTTTTTTAAATATTTGCATGCTCATCAGTACTGCGAAATATTTTTTAACCCGTCAACCAAGTCATACATAAACATTGGATATTATGAATTGTGTTTATATATATATATATATATATATTAGTATCTTTTCGCTAGAATCATTATGAAATCGTTGACATGGATAATTTATACTTAAGATAATACAGCCAAAATGCGATATACATGATGTACGTTGTTTTATTGTCGTGGCGCTTGGACATTTTCATGCTAACTATTAATACATCACTAGCTTAATAAATGTATTTATAATTTTACGTTTAAACAACATATCATTTTTTAATATACTCGTATACTTTCATTAACAAAGAATTATAGTATTGATAAAGACAATATTACAAAAGTACATTAACAAATAAGTAGATTAAAATTTTTTTCGATAGGACTTGGCGGAATTTCTAGTAAAAAAGTAAGCCTTTTTCAAAACATACCAACATTTTTTTCAGACCTCTATTCTTGAAGATTCTTACTAATTTAAGTATAATGTATCACAGACTCAATTCTTCATTCTCAAGCCTTACAATATATTTTTCAAATTAAATGCAATGTATACCAAATTATTAAAAGTAGCTAAGAACAAGTTGAATCATGAATTAACAAAATTATTTTGCAATTGATTTTTTTTTATACTATTGTAGTTAAAAAATTTACAAATGTTTCATGCGCGAGCAATAATTTTAAATGTAATCTGTATGGCCAATGAAATTAAAAAAATAATTAGAATAATTATGGTTCTTTCATTTCATAAATATTTGTTTTAAGATTGTTTCTTGAAACAAGAATGCAAAGTTAATGCAAGGAAATAAATTGTACTAAATCTTGCTGAAATTGCAACTCGAATACCGTAATTTGGTAATTTTGAAATGTTAACTTTCGAGTCGCAATTTCTTTTTTGCCTATATAAAAGACAATTTACAGTTTTAATTATTATTCTAACAGCAGCAAATGCCCAATCATAATTCCCTGGAATTAAAGCTACAGTGCTTTTTAAACTCTCGTTAAAAATATGTCTTTGTGCGCTGCGTTGTTTAAAAGGTAATTTTATAATAAAAATCGTTCTACTCGACCCTAATTGTAGAATAGGCGATATATAATAATGTTAATTGTCATCGTAAAATTAACGAACAAACAGATATATATTGCGCAGGCATTAAAGTAATCTGTAGCGCGGCCATGCGAGGAATGATTGCGAAGTAAGAGCGGAAGGAAGGCAGTCTGATTATCAGATAACTATTAATAAAATAGAGTAAACACATTACCTGTTGGATAGCCTGATGGAGAGGAATTCCGTGTTCACGAAGGGTCTCCTCGGTCAAGGCTGGTGCATGCGATAGGGCGACTTCGCTCACGACGCCGCTACTTCCGGCAACAGCTGGGTTATCACTTCCGTTGCTACCGTTGCTCTCCTCCTCCATAACCATCGGCTTCACTATGTACTGTTGCCTACCCATAACCTGCAATTAAGATTGCGATTTCGATAAGCACATCATACCCACCGCCGGGCGAAGCGCGTCTTATGAAGAGAAAAAAAAATCTTTATTATACAGATTTGTAATAAGCTTTGAATTCAAGCTACAGACAATCGCTAGGGAAGCTATTTGTATTCTTGATTTACGAGACGCGGAGTCGTTGAAAATTGCGTATGAAATTATTTTAGATAAATTTTCTTTTTCCCGTACTCTTAAAGAATAGTCAGCGACGCTTGAAGCTTTTTTTTTGCCCCGTGTTTCATTGAAATACTTACAACTCTAATAAATATCAAATACTTAAGAATAAATCACATAAGGCTAATTAACATTTTTAAGTATTATAAGATTTCTCGAATTTTATATTATAAAACTGTTTTTAAACTGGAACTTTTTTTAAAACACCTACACGTTCAATTGAGATTCTCAGTGGACTAATAAAATCAAGTGCATTTTGAAGCAATTAAAAAAATCGCATAAGGAAACGTACTTGTTAATATTTATTTCTCGAACTACAAGTATATCTGTATAAAAATTATCTTATAAATTAT
This sequence comes from Kradibia gibbosae, assembly GCA_018907135.1. Lineage (NCBI taxonomy): Eukaryota > Metazoa > Arthropoda > Insecta > Hymenoptera > Agaonidae > Kradibia > Kradibia gibbosae. The sequence goes on along the minus strand of JACCHX010000001.1, from coordinate 14,015,459 downwards.
GCTTCTTAAGGGAACAAGGTACTTGTATTTTTAATACAAGACATCTATGGGGTTGTATTGAAGTTCCGTTTTCTACATTGACATATTTTTTTAATAAAAATAAAATCAGTCTTTTGTATTGGCTATCGAAATTAAAATATGAAAAACAATTATTTAATTTTTATTCTTTAGAACAATTACTCATATTTAATATAGTTGAATCTACTTCAATAATTATCAATATTTAATATTTATTGAATTTAAATAATTATTTATTTTTTGACTTAGTTCATTACAAATATAATTATGAAAAATGTGTGCATTATTTTCAATAGATCTAAATTTATTGGATAATTAAAGTATTTTTTTTTTAAAATACATAAAATATTTACAGGATTGATTGAAAATTCCAATAATACAATTTATATATGTCATACTAGAATATTTTATAGTTTCAATTAATTATATTTTGAAATTTAAAATTTGATCGAAATGTTTTAAAATACAGTACACAATATTGTATAAAAAATACTTTTCTTTACAGAGCCAATGAAGCGAGCTATTAGTGCCATCTTAGAATAAAAATCATAGGCGATTCATTGCATGTAAGTAAAATTAATGGTGTAATATAATATTTTTTGAAAAAATTTATATGTATAATTGATATGATATTATTTTTTTTTCCATATTTTAATGTGAATGTATAATTTAGAAGGACAATGTTTTACCGGAAATTAAATGAAGAAAATTCAATATTGAAAGCAAAAAAAAATGTATTACGAGGTCATTTTATATAATTGGCAGTAAAATAAAAAAATAAATACTTATAATTTGTATAATGTGTTAAATATTATGATCTTTATGGTACTCCATTCATTGAAAATACACTTGCAGCTCCGTAAAATAACTCAGTAAAATAGAATTTAGAATATCAGTTTAATTGTTGGATCCAATTCATTATATAAACTTCCACCGGCAGTTTTTAAAAATGTTAATACAAAGCAATTTGTATTATTCGGAGATATAGATTTCAAAGCACTAGTTTTGCTGATTTAATTTAAAGATAATAAATGATAAGATCAATTATAAAGAGATTTTCTTTTATCGATAAAATACCGAAGGGGAGGGTTAATGCTGCGCCTACGAAATTGAAAAACAAAACTTATTGGAAATTATTGAAGTCAAGGTTTCGTTTTTAAAACGTAGCCTGTATCAGTAACAATGTAAACGGGAGTATGAAAGTAGAATCCGAAGCCATAAAGTCGGAACAGTAAATACATTCTTGAAAGGCAACGCCAATAAAAACTATTTTAGAAAAGCAATGCACTAAGCTAAAATCAGACCGAGAAGGATGCATTGTCGACCGTGAAAGTTTCCTTGAAAACGCATTTCACCTTAAAGAGAAATTGCACGTTGTTGCGATTGCATCTCGGCTTGGGCCGGGGAGGAAAGGGATGCGGGACGATTGTTCTACGTCGGGCGCTCTCACTGCCCTTAGCCCAGGAGTCATCCCGAAGGGGAGGGCGCTAAGGTGTCACGGTCCTATGGATATAAAGGAGAGGCGCCACCGATACCGGCATTAAAATCCTCGGGGGACTTCCGGGAGAATTTCCCCGGCTTCCTCTATTATTGGCGATCGGGGCCCCTGGGATTCGGCCGCCTTTACAGTTGGCGTGTAGCGCAAGATGCATAATCCTAGGCGCAACTTCGGCCGACGCCTGCGCTCGCCGCCCTCGAGTGCCGCACCCGAGTTACCGCGGATCGAAAGGACCCGAGCCGAGCCACCCTGAAGCTCGTCTTCCTCCTTCTCTCTTCTCCGCCCATGCGATAATTACTCCGAGTAATGGTAGGGGCCACACACCTTGCCCTCGCTTCTTCGGCGCACGCCAAGTGCCCAACTCTGCTTCCAACGATACACACTCTAGCCCCGCAATTTCAAATCCTACTTTAAATGGAGCTTTCTCGATTTCAGCGCTTCATGCTTTGTAAATATTTACGATCTTGAATAAAATATTCTTCCGCCCCCCCCCCTCTCTCTTGAGCCAAGCCTGCGCGCACGCACGCACGCCAACTACCTCGCGTGTAAATATTCCTCGCGCTATTTTGCTTCGTAACAGTAACCGCGTACGAGGCGCCGCTCCCGATTCACGCTTCTGCGGCTGCTGTCCGTCTCGATGTAAAATAATTAGAAAGATATGAGGAATGCGCTGGAAAGCGGATTCGGGCTCCTGCGACGCCAACCGACGCTCCTTCTCCCTAACATTTTTAATTGGATCCTCATCCTCCTCGCTTGATTTACAGCCCTTTTACAATCTTAATCTCCAACATCGTTATTAAAGCGCAGAGTGAGCGATTACATCTCTTATTTGTACATCAGCGATCTAACTGGCATTCCATATTATGGTAGCACTAAATAAATAGACTAAGGTTAAAGAGTCATATCAATGTTATCGAACCCTGGGTTTTATAAGGTTTATAATGTCTCTTTAGAGCGACAATTTTAGAGGAAAAAAAAAACGTAATGGAAAGTCTGAATTTGCTCTACAAATACATTCGTAGCTCGCTTAATATAAAAATTTACAAAATTCTTTACGAATAAACAATGAACTCTTTGCATTAAAAAAAAAAAAAAACAAAAAAAAAAAACAAATTAAATTGAAGTTTTAAAGAATGAATGAGGTGGGAATTTGCCGTTTCATTATTAATTCACAATGACGAAATATTTATTCGTGACTGAACTGCGAAAACAGGTATCTCGTATAATTTTAGTTACTTTAGAACGATCGATGATACTCGTGGCTATAGCCGATTTGAAACCTTGCGCAAGAAGAGTCCCAAAAAGCATCACAACCACTCGTTGATGTTTGTTTTTTTTTGTGGGTGTGTGGGTGGGTGCGCGCGCAGAAGCTCGTGTGTGTACATAATGATCCGCTTATACGCTAGTGACGCTTATACTTAAACCCGAGCTTATAATCTCCGCAGAAGATTAAGATAAGAATAATACGGAGTCCGAGCACAATATTGCCATTATCACCAATGGTTTCGAATGGTTGATTGATATTAAACCTGCAAGCAGTGGTAATGATTGATACCGGTTTATTCTCTTTTCTTTTTGAGATTTTTCAATGAACTTCCATTCGAATTATATAATTCTAAATGGGACAAACCTTTTCATCCTCGCGTCTCTGGTTAATTTAAAAGTTTAAATATTAGCTGAAAAAAAAATTGTATACAAATTCCCTCGAATATCTATGAAGAGAATAATTTAAGACCTCTGGAAAATATTTATTCCATACAATAGTCTAATTAAGATGAAATTCCACCAATTTTTTGATTAATTTTTTAATCAATTTTCATTAAAAATAAAAAAACTTTTATACCGATCTTATAGAGTATACGTGCAATCGATTAATTCTAACTACGCGAAAAGTATTTTTGCGCTTTCACATTTAATATAAAAGACATATTTATCTAACTATAACCAATTAATTCATTGCATTAGTAAATTTTTTATTTCAACGCCTGTGCTCTTCTATGTATCAATATTCATAAAATATTTATACCGATTAAACATGTTTTAATTATATTAATAACAACAAAAAGCTTTATGCGATATTACAATTTTCAAATTTGATACTTTAAAAAGTATTATCACGATTACACTCGTTTCCAAAATAAATCCAAAAATTTAGGCTTTCTTTGAAACCTATACAATTTAATCAAAGCATTAAATGATACTTATTGATAATTATTTGCTCGTGATTATTAAAGAAAGTAATCAGTGTAGCATTTAATTAATTTAATTAATTGAAATGCTATTTTGTATTTTTTATATTTTATATATTTTCATTCTAAATATATAGGAACATTGTAAGCATTTGTTTTTTAGAATCATTTAAATTAATGTTAAAATATTAATTAGTAAGTACACATTTAAAATAATTAAAACATTAAAATTTTCCCTTCAGTCAATACGAAATTGATTGTAAGTATTCTTTCCTAATTAAAGTTTCTCAGTTTTATATCGAACATTATATTTTTAAATTCACTTTTTTCCAAATTTTTCAATTTAAGCAATCATTTGATTTTTTTCATTTATATTTTAATGTTTACTTATATAAATAGCAATATAAAAATGGTCTCAATCTTTAATTCTGACAATAAAATTTTACACGTTTTAAGAATAACGCACAAATAATCTAGTGCTGTAATGATTCAAATCTTCATGCATACGATTTTGCTGAAAATAATACACGCATTCTTAATATTTCAAATAAAATTTCAAATAAGATGAGTGTAAAAATTTTTAACATGAGCTTTTATTAAGTTTTTGATAGCGGTTTTTTTGTATCTTAAAATTAATAAACTTTTGCACAGAGCTGCATTAATGTACAATGTAATGTATAACCTCTTTTTAAAAAAAAGTTATTATTTAATTTAGATAAATATTTATTAAGACTAGGATTTAATTATAAATGAAATAAAAAAACTCTTGACCCTAATTATGACCGTTTGCATGATAATACCTTTATTGATAATGTTAGGTGCTTTTAATTAAAATAATTATATAATTATATATATATATATAAGTATTCAAAGAAAATAGATTATTTATAATCTCATTATTCATTATTCTTTATCTTTCTTACTTATAATATTTTTGTTAATATTTTGATGATTATTAGAATTATCAACAGGTGGCGACTCTTAAATGTTTATTAGAACAAATTGTAAAAAATATTCTAAGTACCTTTAAAGTATTTATACAAATCACTTAAAACTTTGACTTAGCAGGAATATTTCGTAACTTTTTAAATATCTGTATTCAATGCATACATTTAAAAAATTTAAACACTTTTAATTTAATAATTATGCCACTAGTAGTATTAAAATTTTTGACAATGTAAGGACAAAATATAGTATGATATACATCATAATATATAAAAATACTAATAACAATAACTGAAATAAATAACTACTGAGAATAATTTAAAAACATGTAATAATTTTTAAAAGTATTTTATTACACCCATGATAACGTTTAAAAAAAAACAATCAGATATATTTGATAAAATTCTGATTTATAATATTCAAATATAATATTGATAAAACATTTAAAAAATTCTATTTACAAAAATATTTAATTATTGCTATGTTGAAAACAATACTCTTTGAAAATCCTATTTAAGTATTGGCAGATCGGGTGCATCTAAATGTATTTAATTTATTGGAGACATACGAAAAATTGTGCGATTTCCTTAGTTAAAGTATTGCTAGCGCCAATTCAAATAAAAATTAATACACACACCTATGAGTTGTATACAATAAAATCATGTGCAGCAAATATATATAAATATATATATATGTTGCTCAACTTGTGTAACACAATCCATTTCTATCAGTTAGTGAAAACGATGAATTTTGCTGATATCAATGTATATAGTAGAAAATATATTAAACAATGTGGACTATGTATATGTGTATGATGACTCACTTGCGTAATACGAGCGTTTGATGTCACTGTGGTCAAGTTATCGAGCGATTTCACGGATTCGATATGCACAAGACGGGTTGGGCCATAATGATTCACGATATCATCTTTCAACGAAGTTTAAATTAGGAGTTGATTATAATCATATTTATGTATACTTTCTCATGCCCGTTTTACAGACATGTAATTTGGTGTATCTAATTTCACAATTGCAAGTTCCTTTATTTTGAAAGCGCGTAGAGCGTCCAGTTTTCAATAGGTAGAAAATAGGAGTGCAGGATCCTATTTTATCCGAACTATTACTGAAGTATAATGAATTTAACTAGTAACGTTCTACGAACTTTTTTCTTACGTATATTTTCTTACAATGCGAGAAAAATAATATCGAGAGAATAATTGTTGGTCTTTTGTTGTAGTTAAAATTGATATTAGGTAATACTGTATTAACACTAACACATGCCAACATTTATCATTAAAGTAAATAAGTAACTTTTTTCAAATAAACAAGATCAAGTTATTTTTTTTTATAATCGCGTATATTAAAATCTCAATTAAATTATAGATAGAAAAATTAGCGAATTGAAGGTGTCAAATGGCACAGTATTCTTATACAATGAATTAAATGTAGATGCATATTATGTAACGCCTTCACAAATTTATATTTCATTTATAGTCAAGAAACGCATTCATGTACTATTCAAAGTATTTCCGCTTTCCTTAATCACATTAGATACGCAATCTCTCTTTACCTTTGAATTTAAAATTATCATTCCTCCGTTGAATTTAAGATTTATGACTTCAATTAAATCAAAATACTTTTTGAAAAGACGACAGCTTTTACTTTTGAATTTTCAGAGTTTCCCTTAGAGTTTCATATTGAATCATACAATGTAGACATTATTTAGCCTAAAAATTTCAACATTATGTATAAATATATACGTATATGAAAACTGTAAGTATCTCGTTATTAATTAAATTTTAGCTAATTAAAACAAATTGTTAATTAACTATCATTAATTTTAGCTAACCACCTTTGAAAAAGTAGGAAACAAAATTTATATTTTTGCCTTGTCTACTCATTTAAATAACAATGCTAACAGTTTTTTAAATTAACATCAGCGGACGGTAAAACAATGACTTGCACTTTTTATTCTAGTTTTTTTAATTTTTGCTTTCCAACTACTTCTATTCTTAGTTATGTTTTATGTATAAATAATCATAAAATTTTAAAGTTAAATGTAATTTCGAATTAAACAAACATAAGTAATATTACCAAATAATTTTATTAAAATATGGATAGTTTATTAGTATTTAAATGTAATCACTCATTCTTGAAGAGTAAGAAAATAAAATAAATAAAAATCGTTATGGTGCTAATTCTCTAAATTTATTAATATAAATAATATTGTACTTATTTATTTGTTTTCAGTGTAAAAAAATCATTAACATTGTATATTTTATATACTGGATAATTAATGTATGCACACAGTAATATTAGACTCATAATAACCATGTCCGTACAAATATAAACATTGATAATTGAAATAAACATTACGAAATTGAAAAGCATGCATGTATAAATAAATGTTAAATGCGCACTTACTAAAGGATAAAATAAAGCTCGACCAATACTTAGATTATTTATATTATGCAATCCGAAAAGACACAGATAAATACCTTTTATTTTTTTATAAAGCCCATTCTAAGATTTATTTCAGCATAAAAGATGTTTTTTTATGCTAATGATAAAAGCAAAGTGTCTACAAAGGAGCCAAGTTGAAAAATACGCAAATGTCATAGAACCCAGTTCTCAAAGTTGTTATAAAGTCAAAATATCTGTAGCGAAGGCCGCATTATTTAAAAAGAATGGGAAAACTTTAGTTTTATAGTCACTTCTATTATATGTGTACATTGGTTATTCTTATCAGTTTTATAAAATCCGATAATGCTATAAAACTGGCGTATTGTCAGTAGCGACAAACTGCAAGAAGGGTTTTAGGCAATTATATATTTAGTTGTTTAAACAATGTTATAGATAAAAAAATTGAAAACGTAGTCTTTGCAGCAAGTCAAATCTCAAATATCATATGTCCTGAAATTCACTTCGCTTGAGTCTAACAAAATATAAACATTTGTATGGATGTATAGACAAATAAGGCTGCTCTTTTGAAAATGTGATTGTTAATTTCGTTAATTAATGTATAATTCGTTCATAAATACTAATTTGTATTTAGGCTATTTTAAATGCAGGTTATTCTTAATAGTCTAAATATTTTTTCATTGTATACAATGAGTGGAATTTTTCAATACTTTTGAACAGAATTTTTAAATAAAATACCTTGAGCCAATACTAGATATAATGGTGAGGATTGGATTGCTTGAAATTTTTGTCTGTTTCGTTTTGCTTCATTTTTATTTGCTTTTTAAACTCAATATACGACAAGAGTGTTTTGTATATTAAATGTAAGAAATAAGATTACTAAAAAATATTTAAAAAAAAAAAATATTCCAGATTAATCACAATATCATCATCATAAACAATACAATTATGCAAAAATAGTTGGTTTATATTAGCTATAACATTATTAATACACAAAAACAATAAATAAAATAACGAATATGGTTCTAGAATACATTCATAAATTTATAGAATAGATTATTAAAAAGCTTAGCTTATTTGTAAAATTAAGAAAATGTTATGAAAAAAAAAATTGAATTTATCATTAGCTAAAACGAGTTAATTATTTTTATTGATTAATGGGTTGTGTTAAATTTTATATTATATTTCATGTAAGAAGGGATTTCGAAATAAATTGGAAAAAATACACTTTGTTATTTGTTATAAATATAAAAACTACATAATAATAAGCGTCACTATTCACAAAAAAATACCAACGTCTAAATGTATGTTGTTTTATTTTGGAAGCAGCAGTGCTATTTATCGAAATCTACCCTTTGAAAATCAACTGGTGCATATTATTATATTTTATCTTATTTAGAATATACTGGCTATGCTTACATGTATATACTCTGTTTGACACGATAAGACATTGCATTTCGGATAATTTTTATTCGTAAAGAAGCATTTGTTTTTAGATTAATGTATAATAATTATTAGTTATTAAATAATTACAAAAAAATGTCAAATAATTTTATTCTTTTATGCTATTTGAATATATAAATTTGAATACATATTAAAGAATCATATCAGAAGTCCTTTCTATTTACGAATCTTTTCAATATTATGCATATAAATAAAATTGTAGGAATAGCTCTTATATTCTTTCACAAAAACCACTTATTATTAAATATATTATTTAATACACAACGATCTTTCAGAAAAAGATTAAGGGACATCAAATTTACGTGTAAAAAACGTTATTATACTTGTGGCCCGAGAAAGGGCTTAATAAACCGTGAGTTTTAGACAAAGTTGTTTTTATTTTAAATGCTAAAGGATTGCGTCTAAAAAATTTTTCAACTTTTCTTTTAAAAATTTACCACACTAGTAATGTTGTGTTAAATTATAAGAACAGTACAATTCATTGTAAGCTATTTGATACTATACGCATATTTTAAGCCTAAGCCAATTTTTACTACTATTAATATTATTCTGTGAAATAATGAATCAAAAACCATCAAAAGAAACAAGTTTTTATCATCCGTATTAATTGCATTCCTTGATACTTCTTATATAATTATATACAACATTGAAAATATTATAAATAAAATATTTTTCCATTTTTTTTTTAAAGTAAAAACTTGTATTTAAGGTATTTGATATTTATTTACCATCTTTAACATACATTTTGTCAACATTTAATATAATTATTTATGAAGATATATATATTATTTAATTAATTATTATTATTAATTACTATTGACATTACTGTTGTTGTTATAATAATTTTTTGCATCACTGTAATAACAGAGCCCTTCTTAAAATTAGATTTTATATTATTGTATCAATATATTATTCCGTCAAATATTTGTAAATTTTATAAATATTTATAATAGTACTGAATTTGATTTTTTATTTTCAAAAATTTTAATAAGTACGGTAAATGAAAGATAGTAAAAATAATATAGATAACTAAAACACGTTATTCTTGCTTACTCTTATCTTCTTTCTTTTTCATTATTCTGTTTGTGATACCGGCTTCTAACAACCGGAAGTAAATGTGAGCCCGCATTGACCCTAGGCTGTTAAAAAAACATGAGTTTCTAACTCTGCAATGCATTATAATACTTATGATACATAAAAATTATTTGTACTTTTTTTGTCGCATTTTTGTAAAAGAAACGCACCAATATTATAAAATTATCATACGCATGATTTTTTCAGTCATTAGAATAAAACAAATATAAACAAAAGTACATATGACATTAAAAAAAACTCTATCATTAAGTGCCATTTAATTAAAAAATGATATTATAAGCATTTAAAATTTTTAATTTATTTTAGAAGATTTATTTTTAACTAAAATTTGCTTTAAATAACTTGTGTGCTTTTGATTATGAAATTAAATTATTATCAAGTAATTTTTGTTGAAATATTTTAAATTTTATCAAAATGTTTGAATATTATCTAGGTAAAAATGAGTATTACTTATTTTTTCAAATAAATAATCTTAAAAAAATGTTTTCAACCAAATAATGGTAGTTTTGTCAACTCTCTTGAGATTTTAACCAGAGAGTAGGATAAAGGATAGAACATTGAATTATATTAAAGTACTTATTACAGTAGAGTAAATTTTTCTTTTTTAAATTTGTATATAAAAATCCAAAATGATAATATATTAGGAAAAATTTTTGTAATAAAAATACGATCAATGCAATAAGACGCTTTGTTAATGCTTAGGTTATTGGTAAAAAGCGCTATACAATAGCCATTCGTGCTATAACAATTGGAAGTAAAATAACTCTTAGCCCAATGAAGATGATGATTAATGTAACAATTATCTTGGGCTTATAAAGAGAAGTACCAAAAAGGGAAATAAATTTTGCTAAATAATTATTGACAAAATTAGCTCACCGCAAAGTATTAATTCTTTTGTCAATACTAACAATATTATATGATTAGATGTTTAAAAAAGGGAAAAAAATTTCTAAAATATGTGTGTGTGTGTGTGTGAATGTTTATTTACATTGTTGAGCGCGTTCTCGCTCAAAAAGTATGGCATATTTACTTTTATTAAAATTGTTCAATACATCTAGAGCCTCTGTACATAAAGAATATGGAAAGCCTTTTCTACGTGGTCAAATATCGACGTTGAATAAAAAACAAGTCTTCTCGGACCGAGGATAAACAGACCTTACAGCTCGGCGAGGGTGCCTTTAAATGCGTCACATCTATGAATGACATACCCTAAGGAATCTTACTACGACGAGATATTGACGCGTTTGGCCATCCTTTGCGCATCGTCAATAACTAGAAAAAGCCCATCGATGAAAATTAAATATTTTGTTAATAAGAAAACGAGTAGGAATATTTTTAAAAGTAGACTGGAAAGTGGATCCTCGGTCCTGTCCAGTCGCGTGAAAACATAATTTCCTTGGCTCCACGACGTCCCGCTAGAATAACCCTACGTTGTCATTAAGCGACGAAGATACAATAGGTGGATTATGATTTCTGCTGGAGTAAAATTTCACCAGCCATGCGACAATCCAGAAAGAGAAAACGATTTCTGCTGCATTTTATAATTTGCCGCCGAACTCGGCGGTGGTCGCGGCAGTCATCCTATCATTGGAAAACGAGCTGCCGGTTTTATGAAAATGCGTCTTCCATGTGCAGCCTTCTCTTTACGAATACCCTGTTGCCTGATTAATGTTTATTCTTACTTTTGTATGATGCTTACGTATATATCATACCCCCTTGCTTGTGTCGTAAGATAGAATAAATCAAATCTCTTTACATAAAGTGAACGGAACTTAAAATGTCCCATACTTTTTATTATTAACGTATACATAATTAAAGCATTAATTTATTCCTTGGCATATCAAATTCAATGGATAATATTATTATGTTAAATATAATCAATTTGGCTATTCATTTTGATAATGTATAAAATTTTTATTACTTCGTCGATAATTTGCATTATGCATTCGGACAATAACAGCTTCCTTATTCTATATGAAAACTTTTTCTTAATACCATTCAACACTTTTTACATTAATATTTTGTAATAAACAAAGATATAAGATACTGTTTCTTCAAATTTTTCATAAGTTACACAGAAAAATTACACTACGTTGACATTTGCATATTTATAACTTATTATGTTTTCTAGTTCTAGAATAGTTGTACAATGTACTAAAAAAACAAAAACAAAAAAAAATGAAGGAGAGTATAACTAATTTGTACTTGATATTAAAATTTTGTTCACAGTTAAAATGATGAACCTTTAAAACATGTAAGATTTAAAATTTGCATTATAAATATTTACGAAAAGTAGTCAATTTTTATAAAAAATACTTTTCCGGACAATGATAGATTATCGATTATTGACAATTTTACAGTTAACTATGAGCAAGAAATTCAAAATTTTACATTTCATTACATGTATTGAACTGATAGGTTTTAAAGTTCTTTAGATCGATAAGTGCAAGCAATAATAAGTTACTTAAAAATATATTTTTTTATACATAAATCCATGAACATGACAAAAATGATGAGTAAGACAAGTAATGTAATAAATTATGGGTTGTATATAAATTTTAGATTTTGATTTAATGATAATATTTTTAATCAAATCTATTTTCATTGAGATATCTGATGATAAATTGTTGTATATAGATATATAGTGATAAATTGTTAATTTACAATAATTATCATATTGTACTCGATGATATATGTCGTCCAAATACAGTTACTAAGTTACATTAAAATTACTAAAATAATAAGGTTAAATGACGTAAATATAAAGAACAAATTTTTTTTATAAATTTCATATCAAACACATTTCATAGCAACTGACATTTTACATTATAAATGCAAATCACATCATCAATAGCTAAATATAGAATAATCTGGTTTTCAAAATCTTGTCATTGAATCAGTATTTTACCGCAAAAAAATGTTATCAGACTACTAATAAATTTTACTATTATAATACTATTGTATTGATTCATTAAATGCTTAAAGTACTTTTATTAAAAATAATGCATGAGAAATTGTTACTTAAAGGGAACAGCTTCATCTGTATTGCATACAGTAATTAAATTAAGTTTATGTATATTTATAATATCTTCCTAACTAATATTCTTAAATCTTGTTTTGAATACGTTTAATTAGAAATATCATTGAAATTAATTGAGTTGAGATAATATATTAAGAACGTAACAAAACTCTTAATATATTGCGGTAAAAAAATTTTAAAGACTAATATTATTTTTTAAAAGATACAGTTCTTATTTTTAGAAAAAAATGCAACCGAGAATATGAACATTGTATATCCAAGAACATGCTTGTGTATGAAATGGCTGCAATTGCGGCTTTCTTTGCCTATACTATTACGATTTTCGCCCATTCTTATCAAAACGTGCACGAGATAAAGAAACTCACTTTCCATGTGTTTGTATCGACATAGCCGTCGAGTAATACACGAAAAGTTATTTTTACCTCTTTTATATATCTAAATTTCTTATATGTGCACAGTTAAGCTCAAGTGCAAAATGTTTTTCCTATAATTTTATTATATTCTGAGATTTTTATTTTTATAAAGGTAGATTAATCAAACTTTTATAAAAATTTTATTCAAAGACAAAACATTAAAGCATATTGTATTTGGAAATATATTTGTGTTTGAAATTCTTCCATACCGTTCGAAATAAAACTTAATAATACTAAAATGTTTTCTTAAATATGTTTCAAAAATGTACTATTGATACTTTGTTGTATTGGTTAACCTTCTAAAGTATTTTAGGAAAATCATATTCATGGGTCCTTATACTTTTTTGCTCTTTCAAAACAAATTTAAAATTTCGTGTTCTGTCTATAATTCTCTCGTGCAACAGTAGTAAGAATGAAGTAACTAATCAGATGCAGAAGATAATTTAGTAAAAATTAAAATGATTTGCAAATGACGTAATTTCTAGACGTATTTCATGACTCGTAATGATGTCTAACAATTTGTCTTATGATACATTTAAAATGCATAGCAACATATTATTAGTATTGTACGTAATTTAATGTTTGAAAAAACATTAAAACAATAATGAACAAATATTTTATATTTAAGCGATTTATATGAAAATTAACTATTTTTAAAGAGCTTCAGTGAAATTAAAATATTCATTAACACATAATCATTTAAAAAAAAAATAAAAAAAATATTTAAATTAATGCTATGATAAAAAAAAGGCATTTCAAATGTTTAAGAACTAGTTGATTTGCCTCAAATCACTGTCGAATAAAAAGTTGATTATTGGCAAAATGTATTTACAAGAACAAGTTCAATCAAATCATGGTTGCATCGGCATTAAAATTTTTTTGAATTAATTTATCATGAAAATTCCTTGAAAATCTTTTCATGTTTGGCAAAATTATAAACACAACAATTGAAATTTCTCTAAAGGTAAATCCAAAAAATGCCATTCCAGATCTTGGATCTCGTAGGAAATTAGTCAGTTGAATAGAGCCGTGACCTTGAAATATACAAACAATATGATCGTTTGCTGAATAATTTCACAGCGATTCCTCAACAACCAGTTATTTTACGTCCTTTTTATCTTTTGTGTCTCAGTGTCGAATTCAAATTTCTTCCTTACAAAAGTAAAAGTAATTACGAATCGAGACTGCACACGTAAAGCAAAATATATTACATACAGACTCTAAGAGATCACCTGATGATTTATATTCTCCCTCTTGATGGTGAGATTAACAGATCAAGGCAGTTAGTTGTAAATAAACGATGTTGCGTATGCTTGTGTGTATGTATGTCACTGCAATGTAATTATACAAGAATATTCAGGACGCGAATGATTACATTATCAACGTCAGGCTCCCTTGGCTTATCAAAAATAGGCACGGTACACAAGTCTAATCACGATGTTATTTTTCAATGATACAATTATGTAAATTTTTGCTCAAATAATTATGATTATTGAAGATCGTTATTTTTGTTTATGTTCCAAGTATGTGCGTGATCTATACCTTGATAATTACCTCGACAGCTTATTTACATCAAAATACAAAATTCTTGTCATTGCATAGATCACAAATGAAAAGCAAATACTTCTTAAAAAATATTATTCATACGAATGTCATTTGACAAGAGGTTAAATTTTATGCAAAATACTTCGCAGGAAATATATCATAGCCTGTAAACGCAATGCAATAAGTATTTTAGCATACTGATTTTTTTTATAATTCAGAATTTACGTTCTGAATAGTTGTATATAACAGCGTTTTTTTTTTCTCAAATTATTTAGACAACACTATAAGATCCCAAATTTCGCTAATTTTATTATATTATTCTTGTATCATTTTCATCAATATTTTATTATTTGAAAGTAACTTGTTCAAAAAGTTAAAATATATTATTTACAAAATCTGTATATCTACTGTTTCATAACACAGATTAAATATAAAATACTAAGCACTTTTAATATAATTTTTTTTTTTTTTTGCTAAATCTAACGCATCGATTAGTAATTATTTATGAAAATTTGCCCTTCGAATTTAATTGAAATTTTGATAAAATTATTAATTATTAATTCACTCATAAATATATATTATATTACGTTGTCAATACGATCGGATAATTAATTTTGATAAACTCAATGTTCTTCAATATTGGAATTTTGATTTTACTGATTAAAAAGCTTTCTTCGGTATTTCTCCCGGCGCGTCAGTGATGTTAATAAATAAACGACATTGTAGTAAAATCGTGCAATGATGTGATTGTCTACTGTTAAAGACAGATTGTGTTATAACGTGACCAATCGTTGTTATAAAAATCATCAGTAATTGTTCAGCAGTTAGTATTTGTAGTGCTAGAAGTGAGAAAGATCGAAGTGCTACGATTAAAAACGATCTGTTTCTATTTTCTTGCTGACCGGATATCACCGCCTCCGTTGCCGGTTCGCTTTTGGCAGAAAAGTTAGCCAACTCCTGCTCGACATGGAAAGGTTGTCGCGCATTGGCTGTCGAGTGTCAGACAATTTATTGAGAAAGCAGGTTTTACACTTGAATTGTAACGAAGAATATTAAGTTCACCCCGTTACAATCTATCATTATCTTAATCCCAATGCCTTACGGAGAATGCATTGGAGCGTTTCATTGGCTTTTGAATGCAAGTTTAAAACAGACTTACGCTAAGTCGTAATAAAAAAAAATATTATCATTATTATTAATAATAGTAATAATAATAATAATAATAATAATAATATAATGCATGTATTTAAGAAAAAGAGAGAATAATGAATTGAAGCGAAAAAAAACTTGCTAATTTCGTGAGGCGACACCCCATGATCAATGAGGTTGAGAAATTCGTTTTGATTTCAATTGAAAAAGAAAACAACTGCAAAGACCTTTACAATGGCATTTCCAGAAATACAAGAATCGACGTTGTACAAACCGCTGGATCCGTGTTTTTTTCTTATTCATTCATTTTGAAAACATCGTTCGTGCGTTTTGAGATTTTTGACGATTGTACTCGCGAGCGTACGTGACGCAAGGCAAGTTCATTATAGTGCAAGGCACGCAATTGTTAGCTCCCAATTTATCAAATACGATTGCTCAGTGATTACCATTTATTTTACCTACGCATAAATAAAATCTGATAAGGTATTCAATCAAGACGGAGCGCAATAATTCGCGATTTTAGCATCGCCGATATTCCTTTAATATTCTGGCAGTGTCGCTACCGCGAAGCGATGCGCTGTCACGCATGATATTGGAATTACACGCGTCTAGAGTGCATTGATATATTGTTAATTCGTCGCAAAGTAAGGCCCTCGCTTGGCCTTTTTCGGGGTCAGAGGTCACTTGCAGAAACGCGCATCGCCAAATGCATAATGCGCCCCGTGAAACAACGCATGCTACCGATGAGAAATAAATGCCTTGCCGCGCTGTACAAATAACCGCGCAAAAATTTGCGGTTTTTCTCATTTTCATAACTACTCCCGACGATTACACTCGCGGAATTTCAATCAAAGGCGACATTTATTGCTGCTCAATTTTTTTTTTTTTTTTTTTTTTTTTGTAATATGAAATCACGCGGGCCCTGTTTCTCTAAAAAAATGTTCAATGTTATGATACATTCAATGTATTCTAATTAATTACGTGCTCAAATGTAATTTTAATATTCGATTTCATTTAACGCGAAATTCGAACAACTGTTCATGACTATATTGAATATACAATGAAGCCGAATGTAAATACACGTGGTAGAGTCTAACTTAAAATTACTTAAAATTCGAATATTTAATAGTGTATTGATTTTTTTGTTTAAGTTTTGAGAAGCATCGTTCAAACGAACGTAGACTGTTAAAATTTTTTTTTTTTTCAAAAATACAGATTCATATTAAGCTTATGATAAAAATTGTTTGAAAGCAGTAATATACATTTTCTTTTTTAAAATAAAATACATAAAAATGTATGTCTAAATACATAATTTATAATTACTAACATTCTTAAACATTTTACGCAAATGAAGTAATAATCTTTAAAAGCTTTTTACGATCACAAATCTATTTGAAGAATGGTTCAAGATGAATTGCTAAGTTCACGAACATAAATAAATAAATTGATAACTTAGAATAAACAAAGTTATGTTGGCTCAGCATTAATAATATTAATATATGAATTGTCAAATAAACGAGAGAGAGAGAGAGAGAGAGAGAGAGACATTAAATAGAGAAGTAATCTGCAAATGGCTGAATAAATCTGACAAATCAGTTTATTAATTGTAGATACGAAAATGTACTCTCTATGGATCAGCTATTATTGTTTTGTTGAAAAATTTACGAAAATCTTGATCGTGCTTTGATTATTCGAGATGCAAAACGTAGGAAAAGAACTTGGTTAGATGATTCCCGACGGCCAACACCCTATTGTCAATGCACTAATCTACGTTAATTTGAGAAATAACTCTTCGGCTTTCTCGAAAGAACGCCCCCTGTCTATTCTAATTCCCACAAACTACTTTTACCCGGACGGAATTCGGCTGCCATTGTGGAATTTCTATCGCGTTACGAGGCTCGCGTCACTCCTGGCACGAAGTTACGGAAACGAGGAACGGGATGGTCGAGTGGTTGCATGGGAACCCGCCAAGTCGTCGGCTCCAATGTGAGCAGGATCGGTAGTTGTATTTATTGATATAACGGGTTTCCTGCCTTTTGCACCGATACATATTCCAATAACAATTCTGTGAATTTTAATCCTTCCGATGTACGCGCACTCGAAAGTGCATTAAAGCGTGCCGATTAAATAGACTACGTCGATCGAGGAAGCAGTCGGAGCTTGGATTTGGAATTCTTATATATTTTTGCTCGATCTTCGTTTCCTTTATTTATAAAAACAATACAGATAAATTTCAAGAGCTATAGCCCAGAATTTAGTTTATTGATTATATCATACTCTAGGTTAAACCTTTTCTAGCCTTCTAATACAACTAAGTAGAGAAAAAAAAGTAGCTAAAGATTTTTTAGAGTATCGCGGAAAATCTAATCAAATTGTAGCATTTGTTTTATGTTGTTCGATAAGCGTTAAATAGTTATAAAATTACTTTTATTACATTGCTGTTTGAAAGTCTTGAAACTTAAGTACTAAATATCTAAATAGGTCTGTTGGCAAACATGTATAATTTATATGACGCAGGTATCTAGAAGATAAAAAAAAATTGTAATAATAAAATTTATACCTAACAGAGTAATTAAAGAAAGACAAAACAAAGAATATACGATACGTATACATGTGTATACATATGTATATAAATGCGAATCAACTGTTTACTTGAAAATTACGCACATTCTCATAGAATACATACATATATATATATATATTTCAAATGAATAATTAAAGTCTTTAAGAATTCTGGAAATTCTTTTTTGATAAAACTTATACATTGAAAAGCTTCCAGCTGAAAAAGTGGTTTACTCTTGTTTTATAAGCTCAGACTAAATATAACGCGTTTAGAGAAGTTCAGATGTTTAATTGAATTTCTTTTTTATTCGGTAAATTATATTTATAATGAATGGGTAAAATAATCGGGTAGCCAGCGAATACCAATATTAGTATAAAAATGCTTGATTCGATTCGAAATTATGGCCAACTTTTGAAAATTAATCAATTGTACGTCTTGCGTCCCCTTATCATAATTAATATTATCTTTTATTAAAAAATATAAAACAATGCACGCAGGAGCTCGTTGTACGCTCCGTACCTCAGAATTCAAAA
The DNA here is from genome assembly GCA_018907135.1 of Kradibia gibbosae. Classification (NCBI taxonomy): domain Eukaryota; kingdom Metazoa; phylum Arthropoda; class Insecta; order Hymenoptera; family Agaonidae; genus Kradibia; species Kradibia gibbosae. The sequence continues at coordinate 13,996,587 of JACCHX010000001.1, read as the reverse complement.
TCTTAAGATCACGCAATGAGGACTATATAATTAAAATTGTTTTATCTCGTGCGAAAGATAAAAGAATAAAGTCTGAGAATTTATTGTAAGACAGAGGTGTCAGTTTAATATCTCTGATTTTTTTTTTGGACGAGACTGTCGAATTCAAGGACAAACGGGAATAATAAAAAGCAAGATAAGGACAAGAGCGCTCCGATCTCGTACAATAAGTCAGTGTAATAATAAATCTATGCCCTAGCATGAAACAATAAGTATTCGCTCGGCACGAGGAGCTCTGCTCTTTTCTAATTAAAAGTATCGCGCACACTTGAATTTTAAAGGGTCGCGCGGCGGTGGGGGGGGGGGGAAGAAGGCGATTAAATAAAAAATTATTATTGCTACACGAGCCCAATGAGAATTGATTAGATTCCGTCATCGGCTTAGAAAGGTTTGAAAAAATCTAACGGGGCATTTACGAGTATTATTTGTCGATTGCGATAGCGCTTGCAACCGAGGGGTGAAAGAGGCTTCGCCGAAGCCTAGGTAAACAATCAAGGTTACAAATTGTCTTGGCTTTTGGCGTAAGAGGAACAAACACATCGCTAGGCGGGAGGGAGGGAGAGCTATGTTTCAAAAAATCGGCTTCGATCAAGATACAATAGACAATCGACGATTATTGCATTCCTGGGCCGACATTGAAATTAAAGAGTCGAGTGCGCGCGGAGATGGGCCCGGAATCGATGATGATTGGCCAGGCAAGGCGGCAATTGCCCTCGGGTCAGGCTAAGGATCCAAGGGCCGGCCAATGCTCGAGCGCGCTCCCGTAGCCGAGGGGCATTAAAATTTGGTAGGCCCGAGAAGGATCGCGGCCGACGAGGTGACGCGGGCAGCCCAGGCAAGGACCGGCGAGCTCAGGGCCGTCGCGCGCAGAGAGCCATCGTTAAAATACGTCAGCCTCTCTGCGGCAGGGTCACGTGCGTGCACACAGAGAGAGAGAGAGAGAGAGAGAGAGAGAGAGAGGCCCCTTTAAAAGCCCCCGGGACCGGGGCGCCCATCGGACTCCACGCCGGAGCCGTCAATGGCAGGGGCTCGGGGAGCACTCGAGGGCTCCTCCGCTCGCGGCCCGGGCAGCGCCGGATGCAAAAAACAAAGGCCGATAGAGAGAGAGAGATCGGCGCGAAGGCGTGTACGCCCGGCGCTGAGCGAGCGCCCGAATTTCCAGGGGCAGGCGGCCATGGCGCGCTTGCGCGCCTTTCGGCAACCGAGCGCCGGCCGGGCGACCTTCCGAGGGCGCGACGCTCCGCCTCCGTCGTCGGCTCGGCTGAAACAATGGCTGGTTAATGCCGGCCGCGAACATGGTGACACGCGCGGACGCCCGCCGAACCGTGGCTGCTGCTGCTGCTGCTGCTGCTGCTGCTCCCCGCGGTCGGCCTCACCCCCGGCCACGGATTCGCGACTTCCCCCCCGGGGGACCCTCTTCCGCTCCGAGCCCCTGCTCGCCCTTGATCGTTACGCCCCCTTACTTATCGCCAGCGCCAATAAGTGTCGTTAATGGCTCCTCCGCAGCGGCTCCTTCGATTCCCTAATTAGACGACTGTTCCCGGTGGTTGTGCCCCGAGCCCCGCCGAATCGACCGCTTCGGGATTTTCGTCCTCTCTCGGACTCCCGCCCAAGCCCGTCCTCTTTATCCCTTGTTTATTGTTACTCCTCGGACAAATTAGAAACGCGTACATACGTAACAATAGACTCCTGGCCTTTTTCTTCCGCGAACTTATTACACACCTGTAATGCGCGGGCATTACTTTCGTGAATTTTCAAAACAATAAGTGCATGATAATTATGTTTGGCAATTAATTAGCGCATGTTGTACGTTAAAGCAATTTATAGGCTATATATACATATATATATATAAAACCGAAATTACAATTGTTTTTAAAAACAAATTGGTGGGGCGAATATTTCGATTTTAGGTCACTCATCACGAACATTGCGTGCTCGCTAAGGACAGGCGGTTTCATCGTAAGATGAAATTATAATGCGGATAAATATACGATATGTATGCAGAGTGATATAAGGTTTGAAACGGCATCGCGTCAAGTCTACATCTTGTTTTATTAGGGGGCCATTTTATTGTCAAGTCTGCTAATGTAATGATCGAGCGAAGCTTTGGAAGGGGGCAGCGGTCGATCATTTATCCTCGTCTTCGCTCGGATTGGCAAGTGAGGGGGGGCGGGGGAGAAAAAAATCCAGACCGAGGCAGCGTCAGCGCACATGCACGAGCTGCCGGTGGCGCGTCCGTTTGTTGCGTCCGATCCGCAAATACGAGCCACTCGACTCACGTGTGTACGTCCAGCCTAATATTCGAGAGTCGGGTAGGAAGCGTCGGGCGTTACGTGGGCCGCATGTCAAAGGACCGGAACGCGGCTGAGGCGCGAGCGGGGAAGGGCGCCCAAGGATACGCGAGGGTGAGCTCGACCGGCTTCGAGAGCCACGGGCGAAGGAAGAGGCGGGCAGGGATCGCGCGAGTCGTGGCTTCGGGGCTAGGGAGCGACCTCGAGGAGAAGCGCTCCCCTCGAGGACGGTCGCAGGGCCATCGAGGAGGAAGAGGAGAGGCCCGAGAGCTCCTTAGCCGAGAGGAGCCCCGGGACCGGTCGAGCGCGACATTTTCATGACCGTCCCTGGCGAGTGGAACGGGTTGCCCGAGTCGGTGCACGTCGCGCTTTGCGGGGCCTTACTCGGGGCCCGGCCGTCTCACCGGTGGGGAAACTACGTGACTTGGCTGCCTCATCGCTGCCGCCGCTGCAGCCTCGGCGTCGAGCGCACCTCCGATCCTCGACTCCGCCGCCGGTTCACTAATTATGGTCGTGGGTAAGGCCGGCCTTGTTTTATCGCGGCTACTTGCCGCAAAACGAAAATGGCTACCCGACGCCCGGTACGAGCCCCGGCATTAACCATTGAAACAGTTGTGTCGCCCACCTGACCTCTCCTGTCCCCTGCATACCTGTACCCAATTGTCGGGCGCGAATCCTTTACGGGGACTCTCTTTAAGGATTGCCCTCCCAATGACGAAGTAGCGGTACAAGGCACGGGAGGTCCTCCCGGCGAGCTCTACCTCCTCTCGCCGCTTTTTTTTCTTTTTTCTTTTCTTTTTTTTTTTTGTTTCTATACGCGGAGACCCTCTTCTTATTGTAAAAGGGGACAAAAATGAGACGAGAAGAATATATAATGCCTACATTGCCCGACATTTGTAATTTATATGGGGAAAAAAAAAAAAAAAAAAATTGAAACCCCTTTTATTCCGATGCTTTTCAATTTAGTCTCGTACAATATCGTAATATATCGTGCACACGAGCAAGATTGATAAATATATTACGCGAAATCTCCTTTTACATTCCATTACTATTTCTTCAATTAACGATTGTATTATACATTGTCTTAGAAGAATACGAACGTAGGCAAATGTCAGTGTCTTTCCGTATCCACATGAAAATCTCGACTCCATCTATGACGTCGGCCTTACAGTATTATATTAAACAATGGGCTTGTTAATCGCGAGGAATTGATGCCTCGAAATTAAAATGCCTTAACATAGGGTAATAATCGCATTGCGAAATCGCAATACAAGGCAATGTTTCGACTTTTCAGGTATTATTTTCGTACAACCCGTGAAACGCAAAATATTTAAATAACGACCCGCGAAAGCTTATTGATTACTTAATAATATTATTCATCGAATAAGTTTTTTCTTTTTAAATAAAATATTGAAGCGACAGCACATCTCATTAAAAAAAGTACAGTGGTCGAATTTCTGACGTTGCCAAACTTCGTAATCGTTTCCGCGTATTTCCATACTGCAATCGTTAAAAACTATTTAAGCCGAAAGCCGAAATTCCCGAAGATACCTATTATTACATTAATCCAAAAAAAATAATATTGCCTTTTTCATTATAAAATACCAATTAGGTACATAGTAATTATTATTATATTGCAAAACAAGGCTTCGAGCTGTTACAACGTCAACCTCTAGACCCTATACATTCCATTTTCAGCACGTTATGTAATTCATTAAATATTAAAACATCATCGAAAACGTTGCTTAAATATGTAACGGTCGCTTGAAAAATATTTTAAACTTAATGGTTTCTTTTCTGTAATTATTAAAAAAAAAACCACGATTGCAATATTTTCAACTAATTCCGCGATACGTACACATCGTCGATTTGTTTAAAAATAGTACAGTGCAAAATACGGGTAATTATGCTTAAAAGTTGTTGTATTTATTCTTTGAGGAATAAAAATTTTTCAATCGTATGAATCGAAATTGCATGAAATAAGAAAATATTTTCTAAATAAATGTCAATATTGCATTAATAATAATTCCCTTGCCTAACCATGCGAAATGAATTATTTTTGGTAGTATTGCGCTTTCTTCGATTCGTGTGTAATAACGCATGTACAATTATTGCATACATTTTATGTGTATATATATATATATTTGTGCAAAGTCAGAGTAGAACATTATTATGAAATTGTATCTATTATAGGGAAAGAATTATGAGATATTTTCGTATTTTTTTTCTAAAAGTTTGAAACGTAGCCATCAAGTAAACCTTATAAGTATTTATCATATTACGAGCTTCGTCAGTACTTTTGTGGTAGGTAGGATTCATCAATATAACGAACAATTGTCGGCAGTCTATTCGCATTTGGTCAGGAGTGTGTGAGAAAGCTGCTCAGTTAAAAAAAAAAGAAAATAAAAGAAGGCACCGCGACAACCATGTGTTTCGTATGGTTTGGTATTAATAATTAAATAAAAATATATAGAAATGTATGCAAAACTATACATTTAAAAAAGAACAAGCTTCATGACTTTAATAACTGTGAAATTTAAGCATCTTGAATTTCAACCCACATTTTCAATGTAGTCAGAAATTCCATGATACTAGCTTAGAAAAATCCGTTACGAATGCCGTTAAAAGTTGCGAGTCTATAGCGAAAGCTAACTTTAATAAAGTCTTTAGTGAATGGGCGTATTCGGAAATAAATATATTTCCCCCCCCCCAGTACTTATTTGTTCCTATGCAACAATATTACAGGATGATTTTTTAAATCTAATAGAAAAGAAAACTGCTGCAAAAAATTTAATAGCCGCATAAATTTTACGTAATTTTCTTTAAAAAAAAAGTGCCATAATGATTTTATTTTTTAGCAAATTCTCGTGTTAAATTTTATAGTTTTGAAAAAATAAACAGATGTACTTATTCGTGTAACATTAGGGAATTACTTTCAATTGAAGTTGATATAAAGCAAGTATTATAAACCACATCATAAATATTATACGTTTGTAATCAAAATATTTTCGGTGTAAATGCTATCCTTATCATACGCATCATGTTTTACAATACACATTTTAATTTATTGTTAAGCATGATACTTTCATCAACTTAGAAATATTATTGTATGATTGAAACTAAAATCATTATTTATCGTCAACATGATATTAAAAGATATCACTATTCTTGAAAATGTATATTAAACGAAAAAAATTATTAAAAGCTGTTTCAAAGATAAAGAGGTTTGTTTTTTATTCTAAACATTTTATCTGTATGCTTGTTTGTATATCTATTATTTCTCTTGTATTTATCAATTAATTCCATCTGCTGTATTAAACATAAAATTTGATAATTAATTGGAAAATTCAAGAATTTTAGTAAAATATTAAAATTAAAAAGTTATTTTTAAATATTGTTATTAAATAAAATTCAATATTAGTTTCGTGTTGAAATAATTCAAGGGAATAATAATTTAGTGATTTTTTTCATTTTTAAAGGCTGCAGCTGCTTTTCAAATATTTAAAAAAAAAACTATAATGCACTCTCTTTTCTAGTGCATTTATTAAATTATTAACTTTAAAACTAGTGTCTCTTAGATTTTAGAGCGAAAGTGTCGAGATAAGTGTCACGATTGAATGCTGTTATCTTGTCCGTATTCGTTTGTATAGACGCTTATAAATGAATAAAAACGTATTTCATTATTATTAAAGGTCCATTTCCTTAGAGATTATTCTTTTGTTTACATATTATACAATTATACATAACCCAATTGTTTATACACATTGACAGTAATTGCCCGACGAAAGCTATACAATAATCATAAAAGATTTTTATTGAAATATGTATTTTACTGAAGTGAACGAGGTAACGTCGTATACTTTGAACATTTGTTGTAACGGCATAAAAACTTTTTACAATATTTGACAGCTTTTTAAGCGACTATGGCAATTTTTTCAATAAAAAAAAAAAAGTAATAGACAGTAGCAACGGGGATTTATTGCTTTGATGTCGTAAAAGTGCTCCGACTTTCTCTGTCTGTGAATATCAAATCTCCGTATCCATGTTTGCCTCCAATTATTTAAAAGGTTTTAAAATCTTATTTTGCAAAGAAAAAAAAAAAAAAAAAAAGAAAAAAAAGAAGAAGAAGAAGAAAAAAAACTTCCTTAATCTGTTCATAGAACACTCGAGAAAGAAGTGAGTCAAGGAAGAAAAAGTGCGAGCGCTCTCTAAAGTTACATATTTGGCGAGGTGCTCGAAATCGAGTAAATGTTTCTCGACGACTCGTATTGTTTAGCCGAACTTTGTCCAGGTAAGGAGACGTTGGCCGTGCCGAGGGAATCGATAAAGGTAAAGAGTAAGGAAAATCGAGGTTCGGTAGAGATAGCCGGATGCGATGTAAGAATTCCAATTGCCCAATTTTTAACGAGCCCGAGCGAGCACAAGTGTTTATTATACAATACAGGCGGCAGCTCGTAAGCTTTCGATCGAGGAGAGTAAAATGGCGATCAAGGGGGCGCATTGCATTATTCTCGGTGAAAATCTTGGGGAGCATCGGGAGAGGAGGACTGGCCAGTGGGGCAGCCAGTGGTGCACGTGCTCGCGGATGCGATGGACCATCTCGAGGCTCCTCGAGCACGAATAGCGGTACCGTGGCCGAGGGAAAATTTGCTTTTCCACCGCCAGAGCTCGGGGCTCGATAGCTGCTCAAAGATAAAAGGCCAATTATTTGCGGGCCCCGGCAACCAAGCCCGGCACCATTAGGTCGGGGGGGGATTACAGAGGTGCAGCGGGCTCCTCGGGTGGAGGCCAGCACCGGGGGGCCGATCCAAGAGGCCCGCGAGGAATGCCCGGGGGGGCCTGGGCAAAGCCAGCCAGCGACCGGAGATGGGCGGGCGCACAAGGGGCGCAGCGGATAAGGGAGGAGGGCTTTGGGCCAGAAGCTAGACAACTGCTGGGCAACACTCACTTTGTTCTGAAGGGCGTCGATGAGGACGTAGACGAGCAGGGTGATCTCCTCCTCGTCGGTGCCGAGGGAGTTGCCCTGCAGGCCGGCGGTGGCCACGTAAAGGGCGACCAGGTGCGTTGGTCCCATCGCGGCTCTGGTCACTTGCATCTCTCCCCTGGGGCTCGGGCACTGGCTTCCTGCCGCCGGCGGTGATCGGCCGCCGAGCTCGGAGAACGAAAACAAAAACACTTGGGGCGCGTCGGCCTCGACGGTGGTCCCCCTTGGCCGCTTGCTCCGGCAGCGATAAGCGCGAGGGCGACGCTACGGCGAGTGCGACGCGACGACGGCAAACAAATAACAACAACAACAACAGAATCAGCAGCAGCAGCAGCAGCAGCAGCAGGAACAATTGAACAAGAACCAACAGGAGTAAAACATGTATATATATATATATATATATATATATATAACAATCACACTTGTCACACAACCGGCGGTGGCACTGGTTCTCGCGATCTCTGCGCGGACTCTCGGGCGTCAGCCCCGTCCAATCATTTTCCAGGCCGTGTAGAAGCGCGAGCGGCTTATCTCGCGGCTCACGGTTGCGCGCGCGCGCGCGCGGGGTGGCGCAGGAGGCGGAGGAGGAGGAGGAGGAGGAGGTGGTGGCCGAGCGCTCAAGTGGAGCAACCAAGACTCGGGGCAGCCTTTGAGGTTATGACCATCGTCGTGCGCGCATAATCGGGGAGTGCGCGCGCGCGCCTCTCCTCGGACCCCGGACCGACTGCAGTTCCTCCTGTGCGCACCTGGTGCTCTGGGCTGGCTAGGGCGGCCCGGCCTTGGGTATCCAGCTCTGGCCGCTCTCGCGACACGTCCTCGTCGCCGTCGTGCTCCTCGACGACACGTGCGCTATACTCCACCGTGTGCACGATAATATGCGCCGTCTACCTGTGGCGTTAAATCCAGCCGCGTCCGCAGTCCAAGTCGTGCGGCGCGCGCATGCGAGCCTATACGTAAGGCCGAGGTATCCCCCTCCCGGGTGCGCCGATGTCAGGGCAAAAGACACGGGAGACGAGCTGGCGAGGGGCTCGCGGGCGGGGGGGGGCGCTACGGCTGCGGCGGCGGCGGCGGCTTCGGGTAGGTAGGTAGGTAGGTAGGTAAGGTGGAAGACAGAGCGAAGGAGCGCGCGGGCTCGCGAAGGAGGAGCGGCTCGACGAGAGACGGTGGTAGGGAATACGGAGAGAGAGAGAGAGAGAGGATAGGTAGAGCGGGCGGGCGGGGGGGAGAGCGTGAGAATGAGGGTGGGAGAGGAGAAAAGGCGGAAAGAGAGAGAGAGAGAGGGAGGGAGCGGGGCCCCGACACGTTCTCCTCGCTCTGTGCTCACCTGGCGACTGCGCACCGTACACTGTCTATGCTCTCCTCCTCCTTCTTCGCCGTCGCCACTAAGCTCTGGGCTCTCGGACTCGGGGAAGCGACGACCGACTACGCTTACATGCATACACACCGTACTCTTTCTCACTTGGGCGCACCTTCCGTACGAAATCGCCCCTCTCCCTCGTACCTTTACCTGCGCTCGGGGGCCTAGCGCCGTCTCGCTCCCTCGCCCTCGAGCGCAGCCGACAAGAGCCACTGGCTCGGTTCTCTGGGGGAGCAAAAAATGAAAAGTGCACAAATTGAGCCGATGGCGCTCGCGGTCTACGCGCACTTTTCGGTCCCGGCGATATTTTGCGCTTCTTAATTGACACGTCGCCCGGCCAATATTATTTCCCTCCCTTCCTCCCTCTACCGCTACCTCTCTCTCTCTCTCTCTCTCTACCTCTACCTCTCCCGAAGCATAAGTAAGTTTCGCGCCGTAATGGTCGCCGAGTTCCATGTCCTCTCCGGCACTGTAGAGCCCCCGACGAAACCCCACCGTTTGCCAACTCGCCTCGTGCTCTCTCTCTCTCTCTCTCTCTCTCTATCCCGCGCGCGCGCGCGCGCCCTATCACTATCTCTATCAGTGGCTGATTCGAGAGCCAGGATACGTGTGCAGACCCGGCCGGCATTGCGCTGCTCCGATTTTCAGGCCGTCGCGGCACCACGAGTACCCGCGAGTACCTGCACGGCACGTAGGTCGAGAGATCGGCGAGCGATGACGTGCATGCGACAGCGCGAGATACGTAATAAAAGGGGAAGTCGAGAGCTAATGAACGCCGGGGGCCGCTCTCCCGAACGCCTCGATTATTTCCTGGCCGCTTTCCCAACGTCTCGCTCCTGCATTGCGTTACGTTGCGCTCCTGGCCTCTTTTCCCGGAAAAGCGACCGGCTCCGGATAATTGGCCCACTCTCTGGGGTTGCGCAGCGGTCCCCCGGTGCCCGCTCATCGATTCCTCCCTTTTATTCGAGTGCCCTCTTTCTTCTCCCAACCCCCCGCGCCGCCGCCGCCGCCGGTTCGCCGAGAACAATTCTCAAAGTTCGGCTGCGAATCGCAAAAATCGCGGCTTTAAAAATCATTATTGAAGGCGAAAGGCCCTCGACGAGCGGCGACTTATTAGGCACAGGAGTAACGGATTTATATAACGACGATCGTAGAGAAATGTAAATAAAGTCGTTTGAAGGTAGCGTAATATATTTCACTGGTAAGGTCGCTTTGTTATTGGGTCATCGTAGCCTCTCTCCAATTTTCAAAGCGTATATTACGAAGGCGCGCGCCTATGCCTGGCTTCAACCGTGGAATGGCGATTTTTACGAAAATGTCACTCATTGTACGGTCCTGAATCCCGCCCACGCGCGAAAAGCGACGCAAGTCCAGGACCTTTGGCTCGAGTGCGAGGAGTCGTCGGCCCTCTCTGTGTCCTTGTCTGAAAATCCTCGGCCGATTAAATGCCTCGAGGGATTCGGTACGATAAGACCGCGGTCGGGCCAGTACCATTTTCGTTATCCCGATGGAAAAAATATTGCCGCACATATGTCGGAGAGGCTCGCGGAAGCCGGCCCAAGGATTCAAGTGCTAGGATCCTCGGCGCCATTGACGGCACGAGACTACTGCCCCCCGTGCATTTGCATTTTTTCATTGCTCGATGTGCGAAAGTGGACGTCGGGGAAAAGGAGGCGGCTTCATTAAGGTGGCAAGGACACGAGGAGAGACAGAATCGTGGAATTCGGATGTTGAGGTCGTTGCCGGCAGGAGCGTCGATGAAAGCGCTCTCTCTCTCTCTCTCTCTCTCTTACACACACACGCACACAGAGAGACACACGGAGAGAGACACTCCATCCGTGGACGATGCGGCGAGGCGGTGTAGAAGCAGTGGGATAGTAGCGGCACCAGCGACGGGGAACGGCCGGGGGCAGGGCGGAGAGGGGAGGGAGCGGCAGGCTCGGCGAGCCGAAGAAGGGAAAGGTTCGCTGGGGAAGGAGCAAAGTCCGAGCGTCCTCGAAGCTCTTGGAAACACGGGACGCCCAGGTGTGCCGCTGGCTTCCCCCTCTCATTTTCTTCTCCTCGCGCTTCGCGAGTCCCGTGATCTTCCTGATCCATCCGACGTTGGCTAAAGTGCACGGGAGCATCATCCAATGGACCCGGGGCTGAATGGTGATGAAGCCTTGCCGTGGATCGGAGTCGCCAAATATGTCACGATCCCCCGAGACTCGGTCAAAATGTCACCACCGCCACACCTTCGAATACTACGTGGCCGAAGGCTTATTTATTTCCAATCCCGGTCTTTCCTTATACCGCTGCTCTCATAATAACGACCGCTCGAGGAAAATTATTGTTCACTGATCTGTTTACCGTGTCGTATTTCAATCCCTCGCTTTCCCTACCGTTGAGCTTGGTTATCGCGATTGGCATGTGTTTATTTTTTTTTTTTTTTTTTTTTTTTATATAAATATTTGGTCCATCGGTTTATTTGGAAGGGAGCTAAAACTGTCCGCTCTACTAATAAACACCTTAAAAAATAGGTAAACAGACTGGGAAGCACTAATGTACATCGAGGGGGAACATTATTGGCAGGTTTCTATAAAAGTGCAGAGTCCTTAATATATTCCTTTGAACGGGACGCTTTCGCTTAGTTCGCTCGTTCATTTTTTTTTATTATTATCTTGTAATTTAACTCACTTTGTCTAACTAATTTACCGGGATACTGAGTTGCATATGCTTAATAAAAGTCTAATGGCACGCATATAGGAGTAAATCGAGACATTAGGCATACGGAATTGTCATTTTTTATTAAAGGAGTGGCGATAAAATTTTATGCAAATAATTCAATGCGAGTATTGACATTTACTATTAGTAATTTTAGCTTCTTGTCAAGTGCTTTGACGTCTCTCTCCTGTCAGATCTCGCCTTATGTTACGTCGCGAAGGTGCATTCCGCACTTCCAAAGTGATTATTCTTCTTCGCGGGCTGATACGCAGCAAGATATACAGATACCGTACAATTGCTACGTATTGACCTCTTTACTTTACGCGAGGAGATCCAATTTTTAGTGATAATGAGTGGACTACAAAGTGGTGTTATAAAATATGATTTATTTTGATGTCGGAAGTGGAAGGTTTGGATGGAACTTCTCGGGTGGAAGGCTTGGGTGGAACCGGTCGAGTCTTACGGATTTTTTACTTAAGGACTCGGCCGTACTTTGGGCTTTTTTTCTTTTGATTAAAAATTTGGCCGCTTAGGCCTAGATGAATTCTATGGAGGGGTCAAGACAATAGAACGAAAGCTAAGCGTCGATAATATGCTCCTGTTCGGGTTACATCGACTCGCGCCGCTGAAAGGATCACGTTACGTCTTCGGAAAATGCCCGCTGGAAAATCGAAGTATACTTCTTTCGTCGCGTAACACAACACGAGCGAAACGCGCTCCAGGCGTCAAACACGACGCGGGTGTTCAGCTATGCGCAGCTTCTTTATCTCGGAAAATGATATTTCTCCGAATCTAATTGTACCTGCATAGCTTATGCTTAATAAGAGCTTCAATAAACCTTTTATTGACACAAGCAACGCGAACATTCAAAATGAACGGCTCTTATACTTTGGGGGATTGGCATTTTTTTCTTAACACTTTCATACTTTCATTACGCAACGTCTACGTATGAGAGTTACTTCCTTGCTCTCTCAAACCGATTTACGTAATATTTTTTCGATTTAAAAAAAAAAAAAAAAACACGAAAACACCGAAAAATTGCTGGATACAATGTACATGAGTTTAAGGAACAGCCAAATAGGAACAGATGAATCCAATCGTTGAGGACGAGGCGCATCGTTCCAGCAGAACCTCGGACTAGCGGCACTCCGTTGGAAAACCCATGGAAAAAGCCATGGAAAAACGATGAAAAAATTTCAGGACGAGGCCTCTTTATTCGGTAAGCGATTGCTCCCTGCGTCCCTCGTCGCTCCGCTACGAAGACTTTTCAGGCGCTTCCCTCGACGGCCGCACCAGGGATTCGACGTCGGTCTCTGCTCCCGACTGCGCCCGCCCCCACCCCCCCGACTCGGCTACCCGTTGGCGCAAGTCGAGACGCCACCTGTGCCGACAATTTACGAGGGCATTACGATGATCTTTGGATGCGGGGCTACTCTGCATCCGCGAGTCATTTCGCCCGCGTACTTACGCGCCTCCTCCGCGCCCTAATCCTCCCCCTTCCCCGTCGGCACTCTTCTAAAAGAGCTGCATTCTTTGGGCCCCGTCGATTCATCATTCGCTCCGCTACGGAGTATTTTTCAAATTCGTGAATTTCCAGTCGTATATACCCAGCCGCTGATTAATTGTTGATTCGCGCCGCTTCCAGGCAATAACACAACCTGCGAATCCGTCGATTAGTCATCTTACTAAAGATGAGCATTGGGATAAACTGAGCATGCTAAAACGAGTCAGGGAAGATATGTAATCAACCAGCGTGTTCATTTGTATTTTAAATACGCGCTTACAAAACCTTTTGTAATTTAAGAGTTTTTGTGCTAATATTTACACTTTTCTTAATTCTCTACTTCGACGCTACGTTGGATTCTTATCTCAACTTTTTTTTATACGATCTCAGATTTAGGCATTAGTCTTATGCTTTATACTCAAAATAATGACGAAGTCAAATTTAAATGACTGGCAAATCAATAAAATCATAAAGTTATTGCCATTTGTAATACATTACTTTCATTATAAAATGTTATTATAAATTATCATTTCCTTCTCTTGGTCACGTTTCAACGTAAATCACATAAATTTATAAATAATACATTTCAGCGTATACAATTATACCTGGTAGTGCTATCGATTCTATATCAATAAAAAACTACTTGATCCAAATGGCAATTAATGGTAATAAATAATGGTAAACAATATTTTTGCTTTTTATCAATTTTCATGATTATTTTAGTTGAAAGCGCAGAATTAAATAATGCCATTTTTCAACAATGCAGGAGGATAATTGTAATGTTTCTAAAGGTAATTGTTAAAATATTCAAATATTTTTAATATTTAATAGGTTGTTTGCATTTTTTGATCTAGTAATAAAAAATTTGATTTTTTCATCTACGTAGTAAAACCATTTTCTAAAATGACTAGGAATAATAAAATAATAAATTGCTTCATTAGGTTTCATCTTTCGATAGTAACATTCAATACTCAAGCTCACACTGTAAAAATTAAAAATGCTTTCAAAATCTAAAAGAAAACATTACGTTAATATATGAAAAAATGTTTTTTTTTTTTTTTGGTATTCAATAGAGTTTCTCATAATCAATTTTATTCTGTTATGATTCGTAGATTTTTGTTAAAATTTCCTATGGTATTTCGTATACTTCATTTCCTTTAAGACTGACGGCTAAAAATAACAAACTGTACGGTTTTTTACGAGTTGTACAAAATAAACAAAGTTCTTGTATATTATTTAATTGGGAATAAGTTAGTACGCAACATTATTATATATTATTACACTCTTGAATGAAGGTTTTACAAGTCGCTTTACAAGGGATTCGTACAAATATCAATTACAAATAATAAATAATTATGTCTAACTGATCTGCTTTGATACACTAACTGTAATTTACCATTCGACATATTTCTAGGCCTCTAGCAACAAATAAAAAAGGATTCACACAGATTTATAGTTGCATATTAGAAAATATTTTCAAGAGGACGTCTATCTTCGATCTATTAAGAATTTAAAATGCACATTTAGTTAGACAAAATAAAATGACTCATAAGATTATAATAAGAAAACGAGTAAGAGAAACGGTTTATGAGAAAAACCATAAATCACACAAAATTCATTTAATGCACAAAGATGGTTAGTAAGGATTGGTATTTGTAAAACTTATGAACTCCGAAAGAAAATACATGCTATTTTTTTTTTTCTAGTCATGTAACAAAGTATACGAAAACATTTTCAGATTTGTTTTGTATTGGTGAGTTTGGACTCAACGATTTCAAATTTAGAAAGTATACTGTAGAATTGCTCCCACCCTTTGCACGATTCCCACTACCGTTGAACAATTGGAAGCAGTAATGCGGCATCACCTGTTGTACCTAAAATGGACTGGGGCGACTTCTACTAAGAAGCCCCGCTTATGTAAAAGTTGTATTGTGTTAAGCTCCTAATAGTTTGGTAAAATACCCAGAACGTAACAAATTTATTGCAATACGAATAACTTACGCTTGCCAGGCCTATGCAATTAATCAAAGATGAGAACTTTCTCATAAAGTAAATTAATTAATTCATATTTTTATGCCTAAAGGAAATAATCTTTTGTATCGAGTCCTTCATTTCTTATTCAAAATAAAAATACAGCTTATGCTCGCAAACTGCCACTTTAAAGAAAATTATATCAATTCTTGAAAAAACGAATGAGTAAGTAATCAATGATCGAAGCGGATTATTAAAAAAAATCGAAAAATTCAGTATTTATCTTACTGTGGGCATCGACAAATTTTATCGACAATATTAAAATTGCTTTAAGAACCGACGGTCTTAATTTAATTGACAGTTGTCTTGAATCTCAATTCTGTAATTGTAGCCGAAGCCTTTAATTAGATAATGCCCTTGTTAATAAGACAGTCGAAGTTTATCCAAATTTTGTAATATTGAGTACTTAAGAGCCATGCTAACAAACGCGATTTATCGTTTCGCGTGAAATAGATACAGGGATTATTATTACTGGTGCATCTTACAGGAAAAAGCTACGCATTTGCGTTACTATGGGCACAGGTGCTCCAATTAACAAGAAGGTTAATAAAATCCTTGGAGAGGACTTTTCAATATCAAAGTCTGCCTCGAGGTACGCTTCTTTTCATTTTCTGCCTTTTCTTTTTTTTTTCTTCTTTTTTTTTTCATTAAACGCTCGTCACGTGCAAATAAAACAGACGGCCAAAAGATGCCGAAGTCGCATTCTTCCCTCGGCTATTTTCCCGCAGAGCCAATCGAGACTCGATATCTACGCGTTGGGGGCAGCGATGGGCCCGATTTCGAACGCTTTTTCAACCTCGCACGCAAACCTCCCGGGCTCTCTTCTTTTGTTGTCCTCTCGTCTCTCTCCGGGCTCTTTCTTATCCTCCTCGCTCTCCCTGCGCCTCTGTATCACCGTCCCGCGATCCCGCGTTTCTTCGCCAATGAGCGAGGGAAAGATAGTCCTCTCCTCCTCCCTTCTACCTTCGCCCTTCCTGTCCCGTCCAGCTCCCTTCGAGAGTCACCGATTGGCGAGAGCGCATGTGTAAGTTTGACCGCAGCCTATTTATTTGGATATGCGATACCTGCGAGCTTACACGATTGAGGGGCAAGCGGCGATTTCCCCGATTTGGTAAATAAGTGGCGCCAATGCTTTTGGATTTCCTCCATTCTGCCGACCGGATAAATATTCAATGCCTCGCGAATGATTGACCGACCAAAAAACAGCTCACTGATTGATCGAGCCACGAGTGTCGGATATTCTGGGGCCCAGAAGCACTTGGTATTCTCTATTGAATTTATTCTTCTTACAGCGGTCATTGGTAAGTTTTCGGAAATTGCGATAGCCCCGTATTGAAGGGCAGATTGCCGGCAATCTTTCGTATTTACATCCTAATATGCTGTAATTAGGAGTTTACCTTAAGTGAAATCCGAATCTGCCGTAGATCTCCTTCATAGATATTTTTCGTTACAGGATATAAATTTTCTACGTGATTTTATAGCCAGATAAAAATTATTTTATTATACGGAGAAAGGAAAAAAAAAAAAACAAATTAAAAAGGGTTTATTCCCACTCGTAATTTACGACGCTTCACAATATAAATAAGCTGTATTCATAGTATTCGTAGGACGCTAAAAATCAGATGCCAATGTTTGCTGTATTCAATAATACATGTTACAATGTATGTCTTTTTCTAATTTTAAAACTTACATTTTGCGTTAGTAATTAAACATGACATAATACTGCCGACAGCTTTTTTCCGAGCAGAAGATAAAATTTGTTAATTATTAAAGCGAATTCTACGTTAGCTTATAAACTTAGCATTAGTTCTTTAGAAGATTGTAATAGGCTTGTAATTTATTTTATTAGAAAATGAGAATGCATGACAATTGCATTATAGTACCAAACGTTTTTCGATTAAAGGTAAATATAATTGTGTCTAGAATTATGGTTACTTAAATGATTATAATTTAAATTGTAAATGATTATTTTTACATTAGCTTTAATTTGAAGTTGCCTTAGTTATACGTACAGTCACATTTTCGTAAACACAATTTGGTATTTAGTAAGCCAATACTGATAAGCTTAACATACTAATTTGGTATTAAAATTCCAGGTAAAATACAACATTCCGTCAATAATAACAGTACAAAAAAGTCCTATATATTAGCTGAGTAATAGATTTTCCTCGATACACGCAACTTGATAAGAAGCTATAAATGAAGTAGAATTAATTTTCTAGATAGAGATTAAATCAAGCTACATTATCGGACCTAGAAGACAAAATAAAAAAGACGGTCATTAGCAAAGTCCTTTCGCTAAGTCGAAAAGCAAAAAGCACTTTGCATCGGGAACATCGCCTATTTTTTCTTTAATAACCTCGCAATAATAGTCATTGCAATAAACGCACGCGTTGAACGACTTTTTTTTGTTCGAGTCTAGTTGCCAGTTATATCCGCCAAGCTTGCAATGACAATCCGAATGTTCAAAGAAAAAAGAGCCACGTGTTGTCTGTGAATACTACTTACACGCGAAGCGTTAAACCGCTTACGGGAGCTCGGCGAATTTTCCGTTCCGCGTAAAATTGTAAAGTCCGTGCGTGCTTATTGAGTTGCGTTAATTATCAATTAAATCTAATTAGTCGGTGCTTCTATTGGCTTAGCTGAGCGCTTAATGAGCTTTGGTTTTGGCGGGCGCGGAAGCGAGAAGCGAAGCTCGAAACGTGGTTCACATTAGAAAGATACGGGAGAGGGAGCCTTTACGTAAAGTTAATTGGTTTTTTTCTTAAGGAAATTAATATGCCTGCGCACCGTCGGTGAGTTTGATCGAAGGAAAAAAAAAAAAAAAAATTGATTGTGATAATAAAGGTACGAGAACATAATGCAATATATTTCTTAAATGCGGTACAAAATGTGTTCGTGGAATCGATTGGTCATGCGTTATACTTTTTCAGCCCTTTAAGCGAATACTCGAATAGGAATTTACATGAAAATTCAAATTAAATTTAAAGTCAAATTTATTATAATTGAATAAACATACTTCTAAAGGAAGGGCTTTAAATTATGTATGAAAAATTGTGAATTTAAGAAATTAAAACGATACCATTTAACTTGATTTACTTGACGATTCGATTGAACAAACGAATAGTGGGTCTTTTGATTTTTTTTGGTACGTAATTTATCGGCATTATTTTGAATATCAAAATGCAATTTACGATTCACCGATTAAATTGTTTCTACGATAAATTTGTTTACGTGCGATGGTACTTTTAAAACAGATATGAACAAATAATTCATATTATATTCAATTAATTCAAAATTGACAGGACGCAACGAGTATTTTACTTCCGAGAAGGTTGTAAATCACAACCAATACTACACTTAAGGATAACGGGACTCACAATACACAGAATTAATTTATTATGATTGACGTTTTATACTCGATGTACCAAATCTAGTCAAATATTTTACCGTAGGATATAATACTTTAGAAAAGGAATCCATAACTTTTTCCATTCAATCCTTAAAAAAAAAAAAAAAAAAAAAGTTCAAAACGATAATTAATAATCTAAATAATAAGAAAAACTCATAACGGCGGCTATTGTCTCTGGTTAGGATACCAAAGATCTTTGATTAATATAAACACGTTACGAAGAATATGCATTATTAATTATACGTCAGCTGCAGAATTGAATACAGGGATAAAAATGTGAATATTAATCTTTATAATATTCGACTGATAATAAAGGAGCTTCCTTAAAATAAGTAGAAGAGAGTCAGAGCCGCGAAACGTATAATACAAAAGAAGCTTTTATCCCATTGACTATTTTTATGTCAATCAAGCGAGTCACATGCCAAAAGAGACATTGCATAGACGAGGAACAAGTTTTATTGTACATATACTCTCATTATACGATTATTGCGCAACAAAATGTGAGGACTCTGGTAAGCACAGCTGTCTAGGTTTATTATAAATGCCAACCGGTTTATCGCGCTGGGGCAAGTCTCGAATAATCCAATTTTAGAGTTAAGTTATGTTCTATTTGGTATTTGTGTATCTTGAATTCTGAAAAGCTGTGCCTTCGAATTTTTTTGAATGACCAGTGAAATTATAATTGAATGAAAAAACTGAAAACTTCGCCCAGCCAATGTCGACGTTTCATAATTAATTAGATGTGTAGTAATCGGAAATACGCACGAATTCTTATATATTTATTATATTTAAGCGTTTACTTTATATTTATCAATATCCCAATACAAATTTTAAACACAAATAAACTTGTCATGAAATGTATTTCATTATATTTTACGTTTTATCGCGCACATTTGAAAAATTTATATTACTTATTTTCTAAATTACATTACATATTTGAAAAAAAAAAACTATGTTCAATATTATCGTTGAAAGTTCAGTGCTCATGTATCCCATGATCGTATTTATGATATAAAATTAAATTATAATCAATGTTCTCTTACTTTGTGTTTTTTAATGTAAATATGAATATTATTGAATACTTTCAAACTTATTGTTACTTTTACGCTACTCGCAATCGTTATTTTTAACACAATGAATATAGTATTTTTATATAAACTTAAACTTACAATATATTTTAATTCGTGTTACTTCTGTTTGTACATTATCACTGTTTACTGTATTTTTTTTCATTATATCCATTTATGGATAAATTAATGGTTGTACATAAATAAGAATAATTCAACCAATTCTTGATATCATTAAAAGCTTAAAAAATAAAGGTTTCATCTTCGTCAATATAATTGCTGTAATTAAATGTTTTAATCGAAACTTTATAAAATTAATATAACAAATTGATTCGAAAAAATAAAAAAGACGAGCTTCTAAAATATAATAAATAGCTTAAGGCGATAATAAACTTACGAATTGCGTTAATTATAAAAGGACTAGATAAAATAATTAAGAATTACAATTACCTATGCTAATGTGAGCATTTAAATTAAAAGTGCCCACAATATATATATGTGTACACGTATACGTATATGAATGTATGTATATAAATAAATATGAACAACTAAATTGATCGTGGAAAGGAGTTTATGAAATAATGGAGTATGTAGCATTATCTTGATTTAATTTGTTCGACAGTGATTTCTTATCAAAACGTTAACTCAGCACAACACATGCGCATTACTCTTGCGTGGCAAGTAGCGCGAATTACACATCGGCAAGTAATAACAACAAACACGCTGTAAAAGACAGTATTTCGTCAAGCGCTTGGTCTAAATTAAAATCTTACGATCACTCGAAGGTAGGCAATTACGCAATGGTAAACAAACCAATAACGTACGTGCATGACACTTTTATCGGCCAGTGGCGGTAAAAATGTGGCCACACGCTCGGAGCCCGTCGTCGTTCGTCGAATCTCCGTGGCAGGTAAGCCGGGGCGAAAGGTAGCGGTCCATTGCAAGGGGAGGCAAGCGGGTGAGAAGAAAGCTAACGAAAAGCGAACGGCCGCGTCCCGCGAAAGCTCCTCAAAGGAAGTGTAGACAATGGTAGGGAAGAGGAGACAATCAGGAGCGAGCCAATTAGACGCGCAGCATAAACTATCGTAAGTGCGGCGAACGGCTCATTAACCGCGAGTCACCCTCCTTTAATTAATAAGAAGGTGACCCTTCGGGGGCCGTTAGCTCTGGCTTCCCTACTCGGGTGGAACGGGTTTGCTTCCTGTAGCCCTGTCCCGGCGGAGCCCCGGTGGTTCCCTCCTCTGGCTCCGTATCCTACATATCCATAAGGAGCCGCGGAAATCGACGCGGAGAACGAGCATCTGGAACTTGCAAGCCCGTAGAGCGAGCCTCGCGAGAAGGAGTAAAAAGTCCGAGGTGGGCCGCTCTCGAGAGCCGAGGAAAGACTCGGCAGATGTATTGGCCGGGGGCGAGGGGGGGAAGGACAGCACTCGTCGGTTGGTTACACGTGGCTAAGCAGCGTATCTGGAGGCGCTGAGACGCGCGCATGTCGAGGAAGCTGCTGCTGGCTAGATACTCCTCGTTTGTTCCGCGCTGCGGCACCGCGGCGAACGAACTCTGCCCGGGAGAGGAGGAGCCGAGATTCGCTGGCTCGCTCGTGCCTGGATCACGAGGTCGCGGGAGGGCCCGGCGGGGAGAAGGGCCGAGGTAGGGCCTCTCTTTCTCCTACCCCCCCCCCCCGGTGCTCGCCGTTCTCGGCGGCCCGGCATTGCCGGCGGGTACCGTTAGCCGTACGGTGAACCGAGTCTTTTCTGGAATCGTCGCGAGTCGCGGCCCGCACCGGGGAGTCGGCCCCCCCCCGCCCCGCCCCGTTCGTTGCCATATTTGCGCGCGGCTCTGGCTTTTTGCACCGGGAGGAGCGCCTAGCGGGGCCCTTCGCGAAGCCTCCCGTGGCACGTCGGAAACGCGTCGGCTCGCGTTTCCTCGATCAGCCGCTTTTGGATGACGAAAGCCGTCGCCGACTCGCGGCCCCGACGTCCTCGTTGACGCCCGTAGAATCGGTGCCGGATCCCCGCGATTACAGCCACTACGGCGAATCCAGTTTCTCATCGGGCTGGTGAAAGTATGGCAAAGGATATCGACCTCGAGGAAATTGAACGTCCTGCCGCCGTGATAATGTAGCACCGCACTCGGTTTGTTGTGCATCCCCGCTTATTTGGAGATCCGAGCATCGCGCCAAAGGGGAATGTCGGCTTTTGGCCCTGCTGCCGCCTCCTCGCCTCTTCCTCGCTCCTGCTCCCCCCGCTCCCGCCCCACTTCTATCAAGCCCGCGACAATTGTTTTGTCGCTCGACTATAATAAAATTTGACGCGATCCCGTGCAAACTCGACCGAGTTGAAGCGCGAATCGCTTTAGTAGCTGGCTTGTATAAAAATAGCGACGCCTCCGCAGCCACGATCTCCGGCTGAATCGTTCTTTTTCTTTTTCAACTTTTGCAAATGTCAAAAGATGGGAGAATGCAAGATCTGCTTCGATATTTAAGGCGTGACTATCAATTGATCCAAAGTTATTATTCGAATCGAGGGAAATCGTGCTTTAACGGAAAAGTAGAAAGGCATTTCGTTAATTAATCATCACCGAACATTAGCGCATCCATTGAATCGGGAATCCACTGGATATCTTGGCAATCATGAATCTATTTCCATGAATTCTACGTGCAATCCACTGGGCCTCGTTCGTTAAATTAGATATTCGCAGGGGCACTGCCGTACGCGCGTTTGCGCGAGTGGACGAGCAATTGTTCGCGAGCCGCTTGAATATCGCTATTGAAATCTCGTACCCGTGGAGGAAGACGCTGTCGAGGGCTTTCGGAAAATGGGCATTCGATTCGCGGGGAGTCTTGCAATTGCGTGCTCGAGTTTGCCGATTAACGGCGACTGCTTCCACTCAAAATCAACTGCAATGTTTTGACGCGGGCCTTCGGATATTCTGCTGCCGCGATGCGAATTCCGCTACCAACGGTACGCTATGCCTACGTTCTGCCCGGTTCGGACTCGGAAAAAATTCCCGAGTAAGTTCATTCCATCGATGGTTTGTCCGAATCGGAGCCAGCTTCCGAGGGAGGGACTTGCGGGGAAGGGGCGACTATCCCATATTAATGGGCGCCTTGAGTTTTAGTCACTTTTTCTTTATCCTCCCGCCTCGTTTTTCACTGACCCCTAACGAAGTCGGTTGCCTTGTAAAAAAGTGAAAATCACGAAATTGCTTATCCTTTATTTATGATTGCTATTATACGCGCAGAGCAGCTCATCTTAACGAGTATCCTTGTAGTGGAAGACAGTGTGTAACACTCGGTATGCGATTTTAAATCCGATGAGACTTTGTAGACGTAATTGCCGTTCTGAATTGCAATAAGATTACTCTATTCATGATAAGCAGCTCCGCATGTATAATAAACATGGTAAATTGTCAAGTCACTCTTTAGAGGACAAGCGAGAGCGATTTTTAATCAAATCTTTATTTTAAAATTTAAATATTGCTTTCGGACATACATGCATTTTCAATCGAGTACAAAATATACATCAATATTTAATAAGCCACTCATCGATGGCTTTGCGCGAAGTGAATTAGCAAACAATTTTGACGTTTAAAAAAATTACATTTTACTCTATTGATATTTGGTAATTGATTCATTTTTTACGGATGCTCGAGACTAATATGATTATAAACATTTATCCTTAAAATAAAAGTATCTCTTAACCTTTTTTTCCTCTCTATTTTTAATTGATTAATATAGGATTTATCTTTTTAGATGATGGTATTTCGATTAAATATATAGAAGTTACGGATTTTATTAAAAGATATTCAACTTTAATTTTTTCTCTTGTGCCAAAAGCTCAACTTTGAACGTTGGTTTTTGGAAGTTGTCATTTAGATGAAGAAAATCTAAATAGTGATAATTATTTAGAATATATATGCGTGTGTGTGTGTGTGTGTGTGTGTGTGTGTGTGTGTGTGTGTGCGCGCGTTACATAAAAAGTGCAGAGTGAAGTAATAGTTTTTCCGCAGTATTTAATACGGTTTTAAATAATATTTCCTTGAATTGAAATCCTAGCACGAAAACTATTCTTGGAATAATGCAAACAGATAATATCTAATTTCTTGGGGGTTTACTTCTTCCTTTCTTTCTTTCTATTATTTCAAACTACAATAAGCCACACGCGTAGTCACAGATAAGTATTAAAGTATATCACATATAAGTAGCAAAGGAAAGGGTAAAAAATGCTGCATTATGCTTTCCCTCTTGGATCTTCAAGGAGAAAGGTTCAAATATTAAATTCAATGATAACTGTATTGCAGTACGTTACTAAAAATAAATTGAATTTTAAAAGGCTAGTCATGCAGCGAAAGTTAAAGAATTCTCAAATGAATGATATATTCTCCGAATCTTCAACTTCTATTTTAAGAAGTTCATTGCAACGATTTTTACACGTGAGACCTTAAAATTGAATCATTAGATTGAAAACGATTTGTGGAAAATAATATAGCCCAAACGTGTAGCCGTGAAAAATCTAAGTTTGCATATTTGTATTTATAAAATATTAAAATTGTAAAAGAATTTTGGAAAGTTTTAACTATTGTAGAGAAATTGCATTTACAATGTAATAAATTGCTTTTTGAAAAATGTATTCCAATATATTAAAAAAAGGCGATTTTCCAAATTAAATCACTTCTTAATATTGTTATCAATGAGTGTGCCATACAGTTAAATCATTTAACATTATGGTAAAGGCATTAATGAGTATGCTTAAAAAGAATATAACTTTTTTAAGTATGAAATTCATTGCAAGAATTATGTCAATGTCTTTAAGAACATCCAAGAGTTCATAGGTTGCAAGTTTATATTGAAAGTCAAAAATATTAAAGAAAAAAATTAATATAAAATGCTATATTTTGTAAGCAAATTAAAAATTTATAGTATTAGACTTTTAAATTTTACCCAATAGGAGGACAATATTTATTTCAATATTTTCCTATACATTAAAGAATTAATAATGAAGATATTTGTTTTAAAGTATTTAAAAAAAATTTTTTTTGAAATATCTTAGCAATAAATTTACAAATTCAACTTATGAGCTTCATTATAATTAGTGCAAAATACTATATCAAACGACAAAATTTATTAGAATTCAAATATTCTTTAAAGTCTGATTCGAAATCATTCAATAATATCTAAAACCAGTATTTAAAATAATTATGATGAACAAGTTATAATAATTGATATACATTGTACTAAATTAGCTTTATAAGTAATATCAGATGCAAATAAAATTAGAAAACGTGACAGAAAACTCAAATAAACAATGTTTAAAAAATAAGATATTGCTTGTACTGTAGGCAAAGGAAAATATTTTGTGTGGGGTATCTGCGAATTCGCGCAAATGACATTCATCCTAAGTAAAAGTATCATTACTGTTTTCACTTAATACTTGATAGCTTTTTGTCTAACGAAAATTAAATAAGCACGAATTAACACAGCTTGCTGATCTAAAATATGCACATTAAACATAATCTAAATATAGCGATATTAGAATGAAGAAAAAAGTGCACGATATTATCTGAAGTTACCATTTTCTTAGTATTTATCACTGTTTTGAATTACGAAGCTTCGTATAGAAAAAACGATATAATAACAAATGTTTCGAAGAATGGCCTACGGAGCCCTGCAAGCCTTAAGCAAAGCTTGTTTATAATATAAATTTATAAAGCCAAACGTCAAATACGTTAGTGCAACGAATATTTTTACACCTCTAAACAACATGAGAGAACGATTTTAAAAAAAGTCTCACAATGCCTTAAAAATAATATAAATAATGTACGATACAAAAAAGACGAACGAGTTGGGTTGTAATTTTTCCAAAAAAAAAAAAAAAAAAAAAAATCTGCCACGCCTGTGTACCGCAGGGTAAATTATGAAAACGGAATTTAATTAAATTATAAGAAAAGCAATTATTTGATGGCTTAGGTAGTGCCGATAAAATAGAGAAGAGCATGCAGGTGTTGTGAAAGCACTTGAGCAGGCTTAACCAAAGGCTCCAACATGACAGATATATGACTACTTCGAACTTGCTAAAGAAAGTGAACCGAGAACCGTAAAAGAGCCATTATTAAGACCAAACGAGGAGAATGGACCATGAATGAATAACTTTATCCGTTAAAAAAAGAATGGCACGTGAAAGATTTTAAAAAAAAAAAAGACAGCATATAAAATTCAAAGGCATACCAGAATAAGAAAGGAAACTGTTTATTTGCTTTATCTGTATTTGTTAAGTACCGTTGGATATTATTGGGAACAATTTTGCAATATATATGCATGCGTAGGGATAAAATGAAAATTGGCTAAATAGCTTATTGGCCAAATGCTGTACTAAAAATGAATTAATTTAATTTATTCCTGCCTCTGTATTAAAACCGCCTAGTAAGGTATCCTTTTATCACGGATAGACAAAAATATTATTCTTTTATGGGATAAGGTTAATTTCTATCGATTAATTTAATAAAATGTACAAATGGAAAAATACATAATGTATATACAACTTAGTATTAAATATTTGATAGTTTTAAACTGGCGACGAAATCTGTAATTTTTAAAAAATTACTAATCCTGAAAATAGTATCCTAGTAAAAAGAATGAAGATTTCTTCATTAGGTAAATAATTGAGTACAAGACTCAATTATTTCAATTATTTTGGGATTAGTTTAATATCTGGAATTAAAAGCCTATTTAGAAATAGAAGCTTCTTACATATTAACACTATTTAGATTTTATTGAATAAGACTTTTTGGAAGTACTTTACCTTGTGTATGTGCTAAGCGCTTGTTTTCATTAATAATATACAACTACTTAAAAATGGTTTTATTTGAATTAGAGCTTTTTTTTATGTATTTACAATATTTCCCGAATTAGAAAAGTAAAGTGAATGTCTTCGTAATTTTTGCTTCAATATAGAGAAATCGATGATATAAATGTTATTGCAAAGCAATTTAGGCTCTTTCTGCGCCGTACTTTCTTTAATAGCATTAAATTCGTTATTCGGAATGTTACTTTGTAAATATATTTGGGTACGTTGATTTAAATTTTATAACTGAATATCTACAAATACTTAATACATGTTTTGTATTTGTATTCTTATCAATTCTTATGTGGAAATTATGGATATAAGATTCAGTTTTTTTTTTTATCAGTAAGATTCCTTAATTATAATATATATATATCTTTCATTTAATTGTATAAAATCTTTATCATTTGTCAAATGCATTAAATTAAATCAAATATTTAATCAAAAGTAATTTTTATAAAAAGCATTTTTTAACTTATTAGAATAAAGAAGTATTTAGAAAGCGTAATAGTAATGCCATTTATCCTTTCTTACTCCTTATTTATAAGCCACCAATACATTTTTTATTCCTTCGCCTTTCCGAAGCCACCGTTGAATCATTTAGGTGATTTTTTTATTCTTAATAAGGCACTAAAAATTTAATAATTTAAAATTTGATCTGAAAATTAAAATTTCTTTTACAATAAAGTACTTTTATTACCTATGCAGATAAATTTTAGTATTTCAGATATAAATATAAGGTCTTAGGACTGTAAAATGGCAAATATACACATAAGCATGCACGCGAGGAAAACGTACAAACATCATTGTATATGTATACACACACACACACACACACACACACACACACACACACAGAGATAAATATGGTAAAATAAATACTCTCTTATATATACCAATTAAATTCCCCGTTTATCGAAAATAAGATTAAAAAAAAACTCCTTTAAGGTAAACATATACTTTCGTGGTCAGATATGTTTACTTGTTTGCCAAAAAGGAAAAATATAACAGATACTTCAAGTTGATAAGTATCTTCATTTTAAATTTTTGAAGAAAAAGCAACATCTCATCTTAAAATCAGCGTAATTACTTTTAGAATAACGCGCGTGTTTTGAGACCAGTCGTAAAAAGTAGCTGGGCAAAGATTACCGCAATTGTATAACAGAGATAACAATTAATTATGATTAGGAGTGGCAAGAGGCCGAAGGAATCTTCAAATACAATAGTACAATAATGTTTGAAATTCGATTACGTGCCTTTTCACACTGCAATCGAGAATGGAATTGCACGAGCGGAAGGTGCAAATGCACTTTTGGTGCCGGCGTTCGCAAAAGCTAATAAAAAAAAAAAAAAAAAAAATCGAGGTGCTAAATAAAGCAGCGATACATTGTATCTTTCTCCATCGCGCTGACTACTACCATGATTGGCGAGGCTAAACACGCGCACTCGCTACGGCCGCCCATAAATTCGTCTTTATGACGCCCCGTTGAAGTTATCGGAAAGGTTGAGTCGCCGGAGCTTCGGCGACGGATGCAAACAACGTCGCCCCGCGCTCCCAACTGCGGGGGCAAGTCGGATTTCGAGGAGGCCTTCCTTCGGCTTTGAGCCCGCGAGCCCGAGGGCGCCGCCGATAATCAAAGGCTCCTCCACCGGGGGAAGAGGGAAGTCGCTGGTGTCGAAAAATTCCCCAAAAAATTCCCCAAAAAATTAGCTGCGGCCTTTGTTTTTGTTCCTCCCGCGCTCTCGTAATCCCGCGCTGCCCGCGGGTGAATAAATAGCCAATGCTCGAGGGTACTCGTGAATTTCTCGCCGCTCCGTAGTGAAAAATACCCCGGCTCTGGCCTGCCTTCGTTAAGGGATAGGTTAGGCGATTTCGGTAGTGGGTGTTGGCGACGTTGACCGTGGGCGGGAGGGAGGGGGGGGAGCGAGCAGTTAGCGCCGAGTGGGCTTGATTCTGCCGGCCGGGAACTCGAACGCGCCAAGGAAGAGGGGTGGGGGTGGGGGGGGGCGAGAGCTGACTTTCTTTTCTCCTCGTCCTGTCTCGATGATACGGCAATGCAGGTGAACGCTTTGGCTCTAGAGAAAGGGAAAGAGAAAGAGCGAGGGAGGGAGAAAAGGCAAACGGAGCCGTGCTTTTATAGTCCACAATGAATATTCGGTACGCCTTTAACAACGGGGGAAGCTTTATCGGGATTTCGCGTCGACTGCGCAAATTTCATCGTAAATTTCACTTCAATGACTACTTGATCAAAGAAAAGGAAGGCCCGATGTTTGCACAGCTTAATCGAGTTGTTGATCTTTAAATATTTCAAATGACTGCAATTAATAAACCTTTTACGTTACGAGTCGAAAGCTTAAGAAATAAACTGCAGATTTTTTTATATAAATTAAACGTCATTCCAGAAGTTACTATTCTCACTGAATTGATATTGTAAACAAATGTAGAGGCAAAGATTGATATATTGCCATATACACTATTCAATGGATTAAATGAATAAATTTCCAATAGTTTTGAATACATCTTTGGAATTAAACGAAATCACTTTTACTCTAAGCTTCTACGTGTTTCTCAATAATACATATGTAATTACTTTTTAATCTTTATACTAAAAAGATAGATTAAAATAAAATAAGCCATTAACTATTAAGATTGGATTAATTCACGTTGGGCAATGTATTATAATTTATTCATATCAAACGATAAACATTAACTTAGTTTTGGACTTTCGTACTAAGTAAAAATTACGGTTCGTAAACTTGATAGATAAGAAATACAGACTCTGATTATCTTATATTCTTTAAATTCATTTTGCTTGAACGTCGGCTACTTTTAGGTACCAGCAAATCCTTGTATTCGGGAATAGTTTAAAATATTTGATGTACTTTCAGTTAATGTTTTTTTTTTTAAATATTTACGAGTATTATAAAACTTGTTCGGCTTAGATTAATATCAATTTACGAATTAATAGAAATATTAACTATTTTAATTAATTAAAATAAGTTGTTCTTGATAAAATTTCGTAGTAATATAAATTTCTCTATACGGTAACATATTTATAAAAATCTTTCCTTTTAATTCAAATTTGTATTGATAAAATGTAAAAATATTGCTTAAACGCAGTTTTAGAATTTGAAGAATTCAATGTTTCATTGAATCTTCGAATTGAATTCCATTATTTTGACACCAATTTTTCAATAGGATTTTTCGTTCTTTTGACATACACAAGCGAAGAGCTGTATTTTTTTATTTTAATTAAAAATTTTATTTCACGTAAGAGACGTACAATTTAAATTAAATCGTGTAAAATAATGTCTGTTAATTCAGTTCTCCAGTGTGTATCGAAGTCTACATGTATTCTCCCTCCTTCTTTCTACTGATGAAACTACTTTTTTTTTTAACTTTTATCATTAGTTGCCATTATGGTAATAATTTCGATAAGAGGATCTGATATAGTAGAGATTTTCAGCAATATGTAAATTAATCGTCCGTTGAAGAATGTTTATATTTATAAATAATACACATTAAAACTAGTCCTTGATGGCACACAGAGTTGAGGGGGCAAAGTCCAATAATTTTTGGAAAAACAATTGTGTAAATGTTAATGTTCGTATAAAATAAGTATCAATTAATCACGCGAGTGAAAAAGCGTAGGTAAATATTGGCCCTTACCGAGTGATTACGGGAGTTTGCCCGTACAGTGGGACTCATTGGTGTATTTATCCAAGTGTCCGAGAGTCACTTGGATAAACAAATTCCAAAGTGAAATTGCGACTCGGGTTGGATGTCGGGCACTCTAGGAGGCCCAGCTGCTATTCAAGCGTCATCCCCACGGCGGCCAGCTCGAGCAGGACCCGAGCCAAGGCCTCGAGGGCCGGAGCCAGAGCGTACAAAATAGCCTAGGTTCGGCCTGGACAAATCGGCCGCGGGGCGCTGAACGTTCACAGGGCCGTAATTCATTAGCCGAGCGCGCGCGCAGCATTTGACGCGGGGCATCGCGGAGCAGCTCGGCCTCGGGCCGCTCACCTGCTGCCGCGGGCACCTCCATTGGCCCTGGCCGCCGGCCCGTAACAGGGCCCGATGCGTTAGAACGGGACCCCGACGCGAGTGCGCGTCTCTCCCCGAGGCCGGCTCTGCCGATCGTCAATGATCCAACCCACCGCGAAAGGATTAACCAGATGCAAGCATAAGGAGTTGTTGTTGTTGTTGTTGTTGTTGTTGGAGATAGAGAGGGAGAGAGACGGAGTAGCTTGAATTGACATATTTTTTTAAGACTTTTCCTCCTCGATTAAGGGCAATCGAAACGATTGTCCTTGTGCTGGTTACACTTTTCTGGCTCGAGTGAATCAAACAGCTGCACACCTCTTATTCGTAACAAATTTCTCACTTACTTTGGTTAGAATACAAGAATTGAAGAAGAAGAATTTGTGGCTTTTTACTTTCCTTTCAAGGACAAAATATTTTCTTTTTTCTGACTTCTTCTCACTTTTATACGACGTATAACTATTTCTATCTCAATAATCATATTAATAAACTCTTATTATAATTATCTACAATCGAAAAATGTTTAATTTATCATCGCGAAATAAATAAATACAATTTTTGCGCAGCAAAATGAAAGCTACAAATTAAAAGAAAGATTATATTTTATCGTTATACTGATACTGCCGATTTATAAAGTAAAGAAATTACAGAGAAATGGATCTACCAAGTATGTTTTTATTTTGATAAGTTATTTCAAATGTACATCGTATTACTATTACTCTGACTGACACCAATTCAGTAGTTTTTGTGTAATTAACAAAAGTATGCTTTATTAAATTGAAAATGAAATTGCTTTGAGGTAATTAAAATTTAAAAGAATAAATAATCAAATAAAAAAGTACAATAATCAAACGGCAAAATTTCATTTTTTAATATTCCACGACAGAATTAAAAAAAATTTTTTTTTTTTTAAACCGAATGGAGGCAATAAGATGATAAACAGTATTTATTATCTACGATGACTGACAAATCAATTGATAAGATTGGATAAGAATCTACGTAAAATATTGAATTCTAACAAATAGTGGCTTGATTAGTAATGAAAATTAAAGAAAACTGTACTTTTTAAAGAAGTGATACGTAAGCCATATTGAAAAGATATATAACTATTTAGAATTCCCAGATTTGTATTGTATTTATAAGTACAATAAAAACTACAATATCATGTTATCCGACAATCAACAAGTGTAAATAATTTAATCCGTTATTTAGTTTTATGGCATTAATTTGTGAACTAGCATTAAAAAGCCACTTCCTTTGAAAAAGTATTTTGTACATAGCTTAGCTCTTTTCTATCTGTACAATGTGCGTATCAGCCTAAAAAAATAAGCCGATAAATTTCGGAGCGAAGGTACTTTGAATAGTCGATGAATAAAATGAAAAATAACATCCCAGCTATGGATGGGGTAAGGCCATTAAAATAAAAGTGGCAAAAAGGAGGAGGAGAAGGCAAACAGGATCGAATTGAAAAAAAAAACGCTCGCGCGAAAGAGACAGAGAAATCGAGAGACAGAGAGAGAGAGAGAGAGAGAGAGGAGTGGACGTGTCTGACGTATATAACGTATATAGTTGGAGCTGCGAAACGCGATTATAGTTCTCCCAGCTTCCTCTCAGAGCTCTATCGTCGGGAATCTTACGGTATATTTCGCCACGCCATTGAAGAGAGTCGATTTTACCATTGGCGCAAAAAAGTTTTCTGTTTTCTCGTCCGTGAGGAACGAACAGGGGAAAGAGCCAAGGAGCCGAATAAAAAGAAGCCATAGTAGTTGAGGTAATGGCATCGGCGGTCAGAGAGAGAGAGAGAGAGAGAGAGAGAAGTGGCAGTCATGGTAGTTAGTCGTGGTAGTAGTTTAAGAAAATGATGAAAAATAGAATAAGGAGGAATATAATAGAAGACTGACACTTCAATAGAGCAATATCTATGAAGAGCCAAGCCATCGCCTCGGATCTTTTGATATTTTCTATTCTTCGCAATCTTTTGCTAGTTATCTCACTGACCGAGCTTTCGCCCGTAAAACATAATTCCTCGTGTCGGAGTTCATAATTCATTTTGAGCCATCGCCTCTTGTTACATGATTTTTATAAGCCCAAGGCTCTGGCTTAAGTTCTCGTGTTCCTTCCCCCCCCCCCCCACCACCCCACTGAATGAGGTTTGTTTACATTATTAAAGTATTATTTATCTATAAACGAACTTTGCGCTAAATTGTTAAAGGCGCAGGTCGATTATTTTGTAATTCTTTTTTTTTTCATAAAAATCCTTTAATAATGTTCAGAGTACTTTGAAGTTTGATGAAGTAATAAATTCCAGTAAAAGCCAGATGTATTACGATAAATATTTTATTGTTTTAACGATTAAAACCTATCATCTTATTAAAATCGTTCTTTTAGAATTTTTTTTTAGTATTATTTGCATTCGTACTAGCAGCTATCGTTAATTGAAACTGATTACAAAATATATCCACAACTAATGTTTATTTATTTATCTCTTTAAATTCATGCAATGATCAAGCAGTTAGCTTTGAAAATATTGTAATTGCAATTTTTTTTTTTTTATATCCAATCCAAACGCAAAATTGATATTTTCCTTATTTGTTTTTCTTTTTTCATAACTACAGATTCTAAAAGGCGAATTAAAAAATTAATTTCAAATTTAGCTCGGTATATTTCCAATTAAATGAAACAGGTTTAAAAATTGTTATCATGAAATATGTCATCCTCGACGATACCGATGATGTATTTAAAGTAAATCCGTTAATAGAAGCATTACATGCGTGCTTTTGTGAAATATTACAATAAAATAGATTTCCAACGCGAGTAGCATCGCGATAAAAGAAATGAACTTTGATCATTAGAAATTGAACTTAAGTAGCCATATTGTGAAGTCATGCTTCATTATATAAATAATTGGTTTGTCCAGGAGTTGTGAAACACCATAAAAGACCAAGATAAATGTTTACTTATAAGATTTACAAGAGGCAAGGCTAGTCGACGATAAGCTTTTTCAAAAGTTGATTTTTGAAACATTTTTAAACGAGGTTGATTTAGGATTAAAAAAAAAAAAAAAAAATGTTCAAAACAATATTTTTAAAACAATAATATTTTCCCAAATAAAAATTAGCTTAGGCAGCAATAAAATTGACAACATTTTGTTTGTAAAAGTTTTATCTTTATTTCCAACGATATAATAATGGAGATTAGTATCTCAAATTCTAATGACTATTACTAAATAATGACGATTACCAAAGTGTCGTGTCCGCCATTTGGTATGGATTTAGAAAAGGAATATTATCGTACTAGAGCTAAAATAGTAAATAGAAAGTGACGTCGGATTTTGCATGTACGCAGTGTTTGAGTTATAGCGGAAATTAAAATTAATATATTGGATACGAATTCTTTACGATGTGCCAGTACTCAGGCTTGCGATTTGAATATCAAAGGATCGAATTATTTATTAACAAAATTACACGTATGGGTTAACCCTTACTTACGATTGCCCGATGCAGTAATCGTATTTTACGATTATGTACAATCAATATTTACGAGAATAGGTAGTAGAGGGAAAGAGTTCGTGGAGAGTTTCGCAGTAAGCCGAAATATTTATATTCTATTTGAGCCAATTGGAATCAATGGCCCCTTGTGCAATGATTAATGAAACGAAAGCGCCTCCGCGATCATTCAAGCACGAAAGCTGGTATGAAATTTTCAAACGAACCGGAAGGATGGGGTATAGATATCCGACCTTTTGGAAATACCTTGCTGTGTTCGAAGATTAATATCGCTAATAAGAGCGAGCCTCCTCCCTATTAGAGGAGCATTAAATTAGTCGGACTGGCCAATCCTCCGACTCGCCGAGAGCATAAGTTTTCTGTACGACTCTTCAGTATTGTCGGCATAGAGTCACGCGGCGGAGTATTTTTAAAGTCCTGGAAAGCATCGGCCGACTTCTTTGACGCGAGAAAAATGCAGTTCGAGCGCTGTTCCAACTTGGCTGAAAACCAGACAATTCGGAATTCCGAGCCTTGCACGCGCATTTAATGTTGAAATGATTTTCGCCGGGCATGAGAACATTCACAGGGGGAACCCACACAGTTGCATTAGATACTCGGACTCTCGTGCTTTTAATTCTTCCGGCAACACGCGTTGGGCACCCGTACAGGTTATGCAGTATCGCAGTACACGACTTCGGCCGTCTGCTGCACTTGCCTTTGCAGCTGCATAGCTGCATTCTCCGGTTCTCCGAGCAGGAATAGAGCGACGGGCCGGGGCCGGGGGGGAGGGTAGGCAGACAGAGGAGAGGAGATAGAGAGAGAGAGAGAGAGAGGGAGAGAGAGGGGCGAGGAGGAGAGATAAATAAAGAGAGGGGGAGGGAGGGAGTCGGATGGAAGGAGAAATTGCGAGGCAGGGTAGAGGCCGTAAATACGTGTTGCGTGCAGCGTATGCACAGCCCGAGACGAATGAGCGAGAGTCGAGACACGAGTTGGGAGAGTCGAGTGCACTTCCGCGTTCGTTCGGATCGTCGCACGCTGATACACCAACGGATATAGACACACAAGACACTAGCGAGGAATATCTCTCTCTCTCTCTCTCTCTAGCGCGAAACCCCCACTCCCCTTCCTCCCGCCCGCCCCCTCACTCTCACCCAAGGGGCTTTATTTCTACGACGACTCTTTATCGATCTTCTTCTGTCGCGCTCCGACTCAGTCTTGGTACGAAATCGATGTTCCGATTTTTTCTTCCCCCTCGAGTCTGTCTTAACCCCGATCCTTACGAGAATACTCATGCGGCTTTGCTCGCGTCTACACCTATGATTTATTGGCGCGAGATTTTCTGGAAAATCTATTCTTTCGCAACTGAGAAACTGCGATCTTGTGTCGCGTAACACATTGATACTCCGTAATTATGTTGCCTAATAATTACTCTAGCTAAGAATTTTTATTAAATTCTGGTTTAAGCCAGTAAGATACTCGATGCAAACACATCGCACCGTAAAGTATCGTTAAGGCACTCCTTTTACACTTACGAGCATTAGTCATTTTTAAGCCTGTATCTTTATTAAAGGTACCATTTTTTTCCTTTCGTTTATTAATTAATAATATTGGCATTGATAAAATTTGAACACTATCGCCTTAGCTCCATCCTTTTCCTCGTGATTTTATTCAAACGGATGAAGTAAGAATAAAAATAATGTAACAATCTACAATATTCAAGTGCATTAGCTGACACGCATCGATCTAGCAACGATTAATCAAGCACATATTACGTAAACGTGCACGTTTTTCTTAAAAGAACAAAAACCAGAGGAAGAGCTGCATAAAAAAAATAAGGGATCAAAGCTTCAAAGCGTGCCGATGAAAGTTAAAAATCCAAGCCCTGTTACATAAGCAGAGGGAGCAACGCGCAAAAACGTATAAAGATAATACTTTTTAAATAGCATGCGTTGATTCTTGACGTCTCGAGGAGCATGACAAAAGGAATTAAAGCCCATATCTAATGTCATGGTTATGGGCGCAACAACTACATTTGCAGATCAACGTCTTTCGCGGATACCGTTACAACAAGCTACCGCCACGTTCTCTCACCGAAGGAGATGCAGGGACAGATAAGTCCCGGCAGAAAAAGATATCAACGGCAGCCGTGCAAAAAAAGTTCCCTGAATGTGAAGCGCTGCTCCGATAGACAACAAAAGGTATCCACTCTGGCATTATAAACTGCTAAGGGAACCTTGCACAAGAGCGATAAGAGAGAAAAAGAGATACTGAATACAATGTAACAGCGAGCATAGAGATAAAAAGAAAAGGTGAAAACCTTAGGGGCGGGAGACCTGGCACGAAAGTAATGTATATACGAGAAGCTTTTGAGTGCAAGGAGGATAAAAGGGTCGTATACATTTGCGAGTATTATCATTGTTTTAGCCGTGCAATCTATGCGAGAGTAAAAAAAAAGATTAGGCCAAGCTGTTGGAGAAAACGTTTAAAATAATTTGGATAGGTTTTATCTGAATACTTTTTTTTTTTTTTTTTTCTTTAATTTCAAAGCATTTTTCTTCTTATTCGGATACATTATTTATAAATAAAAGCCATTGGCCAGGCCAATATGTATATACGGCCGGTAAATTATTCTAATACGAGTATTGAAATTATATTCCCCTGACACTATTTGTTTTTGCATAATTCACTAGAATCCTTTTAAAAACGGGAGATAATTTAAACGAAGCGTCGTAAGGTAAGCGTACACTCTAATTGAATTGATTAAAACTAATTGTGTTACCATTGATTTAATTTTTTCATTCATTTATGCAAAATTTCTTACCGAAGCAATATCGCAGTTACAATTTTATTAAAGTTTTTCAATAGCCCTTATTGGAGTGTTTATATAAAAAGTAATCGGTATTTATAATAAGCTAATGCATTTTAGACGTTGAAAAATGCTTTTAAAGTACGTATATATATATATATATATATATATAAAAGCATTGCATCAATTTTAGAAATTGATGGTAAGATACGGATTGAACACACAACGCTTTCAAAATATGCCAATTGAAACTACTTCATGTATAATAATTATCTTGAATAAACATTAACGATTTAGATAAGAAAAAATCTAAATTTTAAAATAAACACATATTGTTGAATATTTATGTATAACATTAATGCAACTGCGAGAGCCTAACAGGAAAAGTAAATTAAACGATTGGGACAGTATCGAATTTCGCTTCGACGATAATAGAATTTTATTTATAAAAAGCTTAATAGTCCGAGTAAATTAACAATATATCAATAGTAAAGAAATCTTGCTATGAAATAGTACAAAAACAATGTAGACCTCTCCGTCAAGCGTAATGCATCATTTTCCTCTTATCGGATATCGATAGATACTGTCGATCGTGAACATTTTAACAAACCGTACTCTTGGTCTCGAGCTATTCTAAATATGCTCGTGTTATTGCAATGCTCAAAGCCCGACACGTAAGCTCCTCATACTTTCTTGTCGAAACATTCACTTTGATCCAACTGCCGGCCTCGCTCGTGATTCGCCAGACAATTCAGAAGATGCATCGCGGGAACTCATGATTGAGAAGTGATTTCGAGCCCTGGCTCCCGATGGGATGGATTAGGAAAGCCGAGGCTCGACCGCTAGGCGAAAATTCATAGGCAGAGCAAATATCGATGCCGGGACTTGGTTTGCGCACGCGCAGGGGCCGTCGTCAGGGGCATTGATCTCCCCGGCTCCTGCTGGACCACCTGGCACCAGCCTGTAGAGTCCTCGGTGCCGGCGAACGGCTGGACCCGAGGCGAGTCCGGGTCCGGCTCCGGTTGCGGCTCGCAGCCTCCAGTCCCGGTTTTCCTCGGCGACCGACGCCTAAACGCGGATCCCTCGCCCTTACCTTTCGTTTCGATACGCGCCATCGCCGTCAACTCTAATTGCGGCTGCTCCGATGCGATAATCAGTGAAATCGATATTCGAAACTTTGAAGGTGGGCTCCGAAATGACGAGCCCCGCTGTTCGTACCGAGTTGACCAGCTAACGACGAGTGTAATGTGGTCGAACGGTATCTATTTAGCTAATGAATGATACTTTATCTCAACTCATTATCGACGCTTTCTAATTTTCCTTATCCCGCAAAACAATGCTACCGTCAAAAACTGGCGGTTGCTCGACATTCTACTGCATTTTACATCGCCGATAGGATATTTTTAATAACTCTTAAGACTTGCTTCATTTGTTTTAATTATGCATTCCGATTTTCTTGCGCCCTCTGAAGCCTTCCCCACCCCGACTCGACTTTCTTAATTTGCATTAAAAAACATCCGCGCAACGTACATTTCGACTAAAAGGTATGTTGTTCTTACTCAGAACTGATTTGCTTAATTTTAGTCACGCACGATGAATGTAAGTTGCGTTTTTTTGATTTTATCTAAAAATTCTCGTGTTTCTATTGTTTATTTAGGATTATTTATTTGCAGCTCTAATTTTATACAAAAATAATATATATATATATTAATTCATTAAGCTAATCTCATTCATTATACAACGTCTGCGTACACATATTAATCTTTATATTAGAATTTCTAATATTTTCCGTGCTTTTACTCTAAATTCCAGTTTGTGGCACCTTACTATCTCTTAAACAATTTTTTGCTCGTTCTCTCTCGAAAAACGAAAGTCTTAACACAAAATCCATTACTTCGAATCTATCCTTTTTAAAGTATTATATTTTGAATTTATAAAATAAATTTTTTAAAAACATAGATTAATCGCGAATTATATTTCTGTAACTTAGGTTCTAAATTACAATTAAAAAATGCCAACTAATTACGAGATATAATGATTTGATTTGCTTCGTAAAAATTGAAAAATTAAATTAAAATTTGAGCTCCAACTTTTCTCGTAGCGAAAATTCGAAATAACTGGCTAAATGAGAAGAGAAGGAAAGCAGGGCGCAAGACCTTGAGCCTATTAAATCGTACATACGCTCAATGTGGGCTCTCTTAAGAATCGCAACTTAATTGCTGACTAGTATCCTTACCACGGGACTTTGTGTTTTATTCCGAATTTACCCAACGCGAGAAAAGTACTGCAAAATAAGTATTGCTTGCCAGTTGTCTCGTTCGAATCCATTCAAAATGAATTACCGATCGCGTATAGCTTACCAAGTTTATCGTTGGACATAATTTGTGCCCAGTGCCTGACCGTTCCGATGCTCGGGGATGCTCTTAGATTTATCGGGCAGCTCGAGGATCAGGTGTTACCCTAATTGATATGGGATTACGAAGAAAGCTCGATAGCAAGGAATTTCCGAGTGAGCACCGAAGGCCCCTTGGCTCCTTTAGATCCAAAGCTACTCGCGGTTGTCACGGTCTCAAAAGGCCTCGCGACGACGAGTGGCGAAATCGAGTGGCTTCGGGAACTTCCGGTGGCAATAGGCTAACTCCCGTCGAGGAGTTATAGCGCGGAAAGCTGAATAATCGCTGGGAGGGAAAACCGAACGAGGAGATAATTGCACATCCTGGGCAATTCCAAAGAGAAACATTGCCGGCTCCTCTGCATACCTCCTATGCTCTGGAACGAGGCAAGGCATTCACTTGATGCAGGGGCGGGGGGGGGGGCCTGGCGCCGGAACCCCTACCGAGAACAGTGCTTTTATTCAACCGGTGAAAAATGGACGGTCTTGACGCGTCGCTTTCACGAGATTGACCGGAGTCGTCGTCGTCGTTCGACACTTTGTTGTCTCGGAATCCGCAGTGCGTCGGCCGGCCATCGCTTTTATTCGACTGAGCAGCTCTAGGGGCCTCCTTCGGAGTGAAGGTCACGCGACACTTGAATGAGTTGCTTTATATCTTAGTCAAGACCATGATACTTCTAACCACTTCCGCTTAATTAAATTATACCCCATTGGTGCCGTCGGTGCTAGGATAGAGCTCCTGGATCCAGCTAATAGCTCAAATTTGTAGACGATATTTGTCTGCCCGTGTACTTTGTACGGCGTCGGCTTATTTAAAGGCATTGCGAACAAATTTTTTTTTATCCTACTTCCCTCGGCTTCTTACCTACTTAATCGTACAAGAGCGCGGCGAATTTCCATGCCGAAAATTTCTTTTCAAACAAGCCTTCGCGTCCCTTCCTCGTGAAACGCGTCGTATGTGCGCTTCATTTTTATACCCTTGTGTATTCAATGCGAAACGGCAATATTATTATGAAACGCATCCACGTATGCATAAAAGCCATTGGATAAGCTCAAAAGTATGCTTACTTAATTAATTCAAAACATTTTAATTAAAAGTGCAGAAAAAAAATTAAAATGTACTTTTTACCTTTAGACGTTTTTCTTTCAATAGTAGAACACGCATAAGAGTTTTACGCAACGTCTTAATTATGATTAATAAAACAATTATAGGACGTTCGAATTTAACATTATTTGTATTGGAAAAAAAATGTATACATCGATAACTTTATATGTACATAGATATAAACGTAGCTAAAACATCTGCGAAGATGCATGGAAAGCTAATAATTTATCATATTTATGCAGTCACTATAATATAGTTTTTATGATAAGCATTTCGACCAGTGTTAACTTTCATTATGGAAATTTTTATATTTAATTTAATAATATAACGTAAAACTGGAAAATATTAATTCTTTATCCGTAAATAATTTACACAATACATGTACACAAGTTTGACACAGTACATGTACGGTAAATCATAATTTACGATTCATTCAGTAGAGTAAAAAAATTGTTGTTTGTTTGCAATATTAGAGAAAAATTTGTATATAAACACTGCTCAATCTTATTTACGTTATTCACTAAAGTTCAATTTATTATTTACTACAGGAGTCATCTAAATAAATAATGTCGATCTATTGCATCGGCTTTCGTAACATTTAACTTTTTAATTAAAAAACAAATATTTGAATATGTATATCATAATATAATTAAGTGATTAAAAATAATTAATAAATATTTCAAAACAGTTTTACTATTAATTCAGTTTCCAAGTATTTTTTTAAAATAATTACTGTAATAAATAATATATAACTTAATATACATTTATATAATTCACAACTATGATATTGAAAAAAACTTTATAATATAAACATGAATTTTCATATATTAGGAAATAATTGAACTATCTAACACAATTATGTGAAGCGATTTTAATGATCGATATAAATATTTCTTGTTTATAAAAATCTTTAATTTTGTATTTTTAAGTTTTGCAAATTACTATTTTAAAAACACACTAGATGTATATAATGCCTAAAAAGTACACCATTTTTTTGAAAGTCAATAGCATTACTTTATTGAGTTTAATTTACTTTTTATCCATTATGAATTATTTCATCAAATATTTTGAAAAGTGTTTTTTTCTTAGTTCTTTATATAATTCATAAGTAAAGTTAATACTATAAAATTGGATTGTTGATATGACGTCTATAAGTAGCTTCTAAATAAATATTTATACCAAATTAAATATTCATTGTGATATTTATTATTAAATTACAATGGCAGTTGTTTGTATATTTTTTGTATGAAAAACCACCATTTAAAAAGTCAATATTATCATAAAGTAAGAAGACACGTGTAATATTTTTTTGAAGTTATTGATAAGAAACTGGAAAATGAGACTACTTAATGATAACTTAAAATTCATAAAAATTTTATAATATACGGTGACAATCAGTTAAATCTTTTTTCGTACTTATGTTTAAATGATTTTATAATATTATTTAGTATAAAATATTCATTTTCTATCATTTAATATATTAACATGTACAAGATATTGACAAATTTTTTATAACTAAAAAATTAATATCAATAAAAATTGTTTAATTTATTAATTCTGCAGAAACTGCGAGAAAAAAATCTAAATTAAAAACTAATTAATACTAATTATATTTTTTAATGAACTTATCAAAATTAATTATTAATTAAAAATAAACTATTTTTTAACAATATTTAAAAAAGCGAAAAAACTGCATTGGCAATTTACTTTCCATACTATCGGTAAAGTGTAAAATACGTAAGATATTAATACTTATAAAATAAAATCAATATCTAGTCAAGCACATGGTTTGAATACTAATGTTATTCAGATTCATGCTAAAATGTGTTAGTAAATAGGAATTTAGCTTGAAAATTACTTCAGAATTGACGATATTTATATAATTATATAATGAAAGTATATTTTTTTATGTTAACTATTAAAGCAGGTTTTTTCATTATAGAAAAAATTTATATTAAATAACATATTTTCTATGTTATTAAGCATTTAAGTTCATTTTATTGTTTACAATGAACTTTATATAGCTTAGAATTCAAACTTAAGTTTATCATTTTTTATACTACAATGTATATATATATTTATATATATTCAAATTTTATTTGGATTTTCTATTGAGTTTGTAAAAAAAAAATTAACCGTTAAAAGTATATACCTATTTTAAAATAAAATATCACGTAGAAATTATTAGCTTCTTTTTCATATACTCTTTCTATTCAGATAATTAAAAACGTATTCTTATATGCATATATTATTTATCAAAAAGTTAAGAACGTGTAAAAACTAGATAAAAACACAGGGAATTGTATATATAGTGACATAATAGATAAGATTTTTTGAAAAAGAAAAATATTTATAAAGATTGTTTCATCGGTAACTAATATCAAGTATTAAAACAAGAGATCATATAAATTAAAAGAAACATTAAATTTCAGATTCCATTATAAAATATAGATGTGCTTAACTGTATTATACATAATATTATGCTGTTTAATTTCGTATTTTTAACTGGCACTGGACTAATCGTTTTAAATACTCATTTTTTTATTTCATATTGTTTGAATCTATATAAATTATAAAATGAATTGAGCATGTATGTATTTAATATAAAAACAATGATATATATATATATATATACGTCAAATTAAAAAAGAAGAAAATAAATATGATTCAAACTGTGCATGAGTTATGACTGTGTAACGTTAACTTTTATTTTTAAAAAAAAATTTTAGCTATACAATTATAACATCATAAAGGTTTATATAAACAAAATGCGTAGTGTAATTACTCTAGATTTATTAAAAAGACAGAAAAATCTTAACCTTTTATATAAATGTTTATACTTTTTTCGTATCGGTCGAAAAAATAACTGTTGATAGTTCCATCTATGAAACTCGGTTGTATAAAGTTTCAGGTACACGTTGTGTAATACATTCAACATAATTTTTATTTTAAAATAGTTTTTTTTTGTAATTTAACATAATTTCAAACAACGTATAGATACTCATATATCTTAAAATTTATAGTAGGCATAGATTATGTTAATTCAATATTCTAAGTGTGTCTTAATCAATATTTTATAAATAATTTAACATAATGACACTTTCTTAAATTAATAATAACTCTGTTTAATTTTTATTATTTTAAATTGATCAAATATAGCAGTTGTTTTAAATTATAAGAAATTATATTCCATAAAATATGTAAGTTTCAAAGATTAATAAAAACATTTATATTTTATAGATCTTGTGATAAGGAAAGTTAATTGTAGGCTATTTCTGAAAAAAAAACCTGCAAAAAAAATGTCGCAATAAAATTGCTGAAAAAATCTCTATAATTTAAATATAAAATGTATCCATAGTAAAGATGAAATATCTTAAGAATTGAGAATATACATTTTACAGTACATTTATTCTGACTGAATACGAACTAGTAATATAATGGAGATAAAGAAAACCCTTGTATATGTGTACAACAGCTATGTATAAGGACATTATGATTGCAACAGGTGTAAAAATATTTTTTTATGACCTCTATGGGTAAATAATTCTTAAGTATTTAATGAGTTGTAGCAATGAATAATCATGAGTAATCGTACGTATGAAATTTAATTACGAACAGTTTTTGAATGAGGAAAATCAAAATAACGTGATAATGAAATAGTACAATGAAAAATCAAATATACGGAATAATATGATAGACAATGTCTTTAAATTTAATTAAAAATACTTTAACTTTAACTTTAACATTTAAATGGAAAACTCAAAAAGACGACAACAACAAAATACAATCTAGAAAATTATTATACTTAAAGCTTAAGGTTTTTTAAAAGAGCGCATGGCAAATTTTAAATTGTTTTAATAAATATCCCCATTAAATATGAATAAATAAGACTTTCTTAGCTATTAAGCAATGGAGAAATAATTTAAAAGAAGTCTAGCCATTACAATGATTACATATTCTATCATGCACGCCATATCGACTAGTGCATAAGCACTTAGAATCTCTTTTTAACACGAAATCTTTAAAGGTCACATACAATGAATTTTTTACAGTTTTGAAGTAGAGGTAATCGTAAAGAAATCTGACATCAATCGGCAGATTACGAATAATAATAACTTGCGTTTTCTTACAATTGGTAGGGATCTTGTAGGAATCAATATTAGAGCACGATACGGAAAAAATCTTTCGCCGCTCGGCCAGTCGAGTCTTAGCAGCCTGAATTGTCCATTAAAAATAGTAGGAGCCAAGCAAGCTGAAAGGAATACGGGAAAAACGCGCGGTCTCGAAGTAAGGAAGGAAGCCTCCAAGGGAAGCGGAGTCTTGAATCCTTCGAGCCACTCGTAGGCAGGCAGGCAGGCAGGAGTCCAGGGGGGGGGGTGGGAGAAGGCGCGGAAGGGAGCTTTAAAATTGGCCGGCTATTTATTCGGTATATTCATCAAGGCCTTCTAGAATCGCGGTGGGATCAATCTCACGCGGGGCTCACGCGAGCGAGCGACCGACGCGGAAAAGGCGTACGAGATTGGGTTCTCAATTTTCTCCAGGCCCCGGCGGTGCATTCGCGGATTTGCGGCTTCGGCGGGGGACTTTCCACGACGGGACTCGGGCCCCGAGAGCCGCGCGTCGT
The DNA here is from genome assembly GCA_018907135.1 of Kradibia gibbosae. Classification (NCBI taxonomy): domain Eukaryota; kingdom Metazoa; phylum Arthropoda; class Insecta; order Hymenoptera; family Agaonidae; genus Kradibia; species Kradibia gibbosae. The sequence continues at coordinate 13,951,903 of JACCHX010000001.1, read as the reverse complement.
CGCTCGTAGGAATGCCACATCGTGAACAGTTAGGTTATCCGCCTCCCGCCCCGCAGCTCGCCATCCTTCCCTTCGAGGTGCCGTCGCTGTGCCGCACCATCGGATATCATATCCTGGTATCCACGGGCCGATTCTTAGACGAAGCTCGTGCCTTCTTCCGCGCGCGCCATCCCCGCCACTCGGCCATTGTGATGCGTCTTCGGAGCGGATGGACGCGAGAACGAGGTTACCGTCTACTACCGTCTACTTCCTCGTTGTTCTTCGTTGTCTGGATTCATTTGGCCCCCCGGTATCTCGGGCGGCTCACTAGAGCCCTCTCGGGTCCTATGCTTTTTCGAGCCAAAGTCAGCCCCCTACTCCGTGCCGGAAGCCAAGGCGGCAGGAGGGCGAGAGTAGGCGTAGGAGGAGCTTTTGAAAATTGGGCCCCGATTCCTCCTGCCCGGAGCCCGGAGCGATCGATAAATTTCCCTTCGGCGCTCACCGATCGGGGCTAAAAGCCTTCCTTCTCTCTCTCTCTCTCTCTCTCACTCTCCCCAAGCGTTGACAAAACTTATCACGGAACGGCCGATTGATATACGACTGCTAATGCCTCGTTTGCTTTTATTGAACAGCATATTCAAAGTAAAAGTTCGTTTATAATGTGCCTAGGCTTGCTTATTTCCCTTGGAGATAATTCACAAACTTGAAATAAATCTCTGATTTCCATGTATTTCGCCCGTGTCTCGGTCACGCTGCAAATTACAAAAATAAAGCAGGAATTTCACGATTGTCTATGAAATATACGATTTCCATTAATTATGCGGCAAGTTGCGAATATCTGGCACGCGTAAATATATATATATATATATATATATATCCCTGTAAATTATTTGTTTTTATATCTGAGAAAAAGTTAGGTATTTACGACCAGCAAACTAATTACAACTTTCAGCTAACTACGATTAAAATGCTGCAGTTGTGTATGAAAAAAGTCATTTGCCTAACTACATTTCGCGAATAGTTAAGCCGCTTGCATTCTAAATGTTATAGAGAAATTTCTAGGCGACGAGCGGCCACTTCTAAAATACAGTACACCATCTTTTTGCCCGTGGCCATTTCTTCTGGATTATTTAAGAATAATGAAAGAAGTGCCTCGCATTATCGTCTCGTGGCCCCTTTTTATCAGGGGCATAAATAATTCATGAACGGAAGCATCGCGCATACCTTGGCTGTCTCTATTGCTCTGTCGCTCCGACCATTCTACATATTTATTGAATATTTGCCACGCGTATAAGAAGCGAGATGTTCTATTTGTACAGAAAGGATTAAAAGTGCGCTTAGGCATTGGCTTACCTAAAGTGCTGCCGGCATGCCGTTTCGTATAACGAACTCCGCGCAAGAGCGCGGCTAAGCGGCTATAAGGCACACGAGCGCCTAGCGTAAAAGTACAGTTTGCAAAATGCCGCGCTCGCTCCGAGGCGATTGATAATTTCGCTTTATATGTGCTTTTCCCTCCGCGCTTTGCATCATTCTCCGCACCGGCCCTCGGACTTTTTAATCGTTCTATCCAGCGAACGGCAGTGTCTTGTGATACCGAGGGCATGAATTATTTAACCTTCCCCGCTCCTCTCCTGCCCGCCCAACTCCCGCCCCCCCCCCTGCGTTTTTTCGCAGCTCCAGCTCAATATCCTGAACTATTACGTCCGTAATACGGCCATTCGTTACTTAGCGTAATATCGTTGACGTGAAAGGTAAGGACATTTAAGGCGGGTAAAAATTGCATTTTCCATCATTGTGTAATTCTTACATGAGAGAAGTGTCAACAGAGATAAATAATTATTGTCGCCTTCATTATCGTTACATATGTGAAAAGCGGTCGTTAAATTTTTTGTAAACTTTGATGCCAACTCCTTTTTTTTTTTTTTTTTTTTTTTTTTTGCGAAATAATCGTAAAAGACAACTTTGTTAATGTAAATAGTTTATTTGATAATCATTATCTATAATCGAACTCAGGCATTAATATTATCAAAGAGGTTATAAAGATATACTTATTTATTAACGGATAAGTAGATATAATTTTACTTTGTATATTAGAATAAATCTTAAACGTTATTCTTACAAATTGCTCATCGTCATTATTATTATTATTATTATTATTATTACAAGTTTTATTTTTATTCAAATTCTAGTAAAGTATAGCTGGTATTAAATTAATTTTACTTGAATTTCAATTGGCATTAAGTGTGTTCCTTGATCTGAAGAGACAAGAGAATGTTGACAAGTACTAAGTTTCCCTACGTATACAATTACATGGTGATTTCGCTTTTATCAAAATCACTTTACGACCTCTTCGATTTATGAAAATAGTTAACTTTTCTTAATTCGATTCATATGATGCTTAATCAAACTCAAGCTTTTGTACAAAATATACGTTTTATGCAATTATATATCAGGCATATAATGTATACGCCGAGGAGGCCATCGTCGCTTTGACGAGAAAGTAAATTAATGTCCATTGACATTTATTTAAGCAGTAAAAACCTTTCAATTTGATTTATATACACGACCTTTATTTTAAGGATCTCAAAAATTTTTCTTACCGAAATATAAATGTTACCTGTCGATTTCATTGTTTGAATAAAACAAAAACTGCTGTTGTTATCATAACTAACAAAACTTCTTAGGGAATTCAGAGATTGAATGTTGATATATTTTCTTGGAATGTTTTTGAATTTTTTAATCATACACAGCCATCGTTAGGACTAGAAAAAACGAACAAGGCATGATTTTTTAATACGCTAAAGAAGATTTTTACGAATAACGTCACAATATTAATACCTTTGATATTTAAAAAAAAATTAATCATATTATTGGTAAAGATTTCAAATGTTGTTATATAAAGATGTAAGAAAAAAACTTGTCGAACTTATTATTTTAATAGTCTTTTTGAACAATTAAAGCATCGTTAAAAAATTAGTAAACTTTATGACTATAAAATAGTAGCGCTACTGTACTGAGATAGAATTATTTGTATTGTTTTCAGTCTGATTTCACGTGTACTCAATTGACTTATTACTTTCTCTTAATTTTTTATAATTTTGTAAAACGCTTTCACGTTATTATATTATTTTTATGATTAAATAATTTTGTATTATTAGAAAATCAAGGACGTAATTAAATGAATAATTAAAATATTTTATATTTAATTATGAGGTTAGCAAAATATCTACACAAGTTGTCAGTCAATTCTGAATATTTTAAGTATAATGTACATTCAAATTGATTATGTGCATTTTAAAATAAATTTTATAATTTAAGTGTATTATTTTCCAATTAAGCAGATACAAATAATTCGTCAGGATGTGTACTAATATACGTGATACTTTTCGTACCATTGGCCGCTAAATTATACACGTATTAATAGGTACATTATGGCAGAAATCTAATTAGCCCAATAACATTTTTTATATATACCTATATATATATATAAGTAGGTTGCCTGGGAGCGAAGAAAATACATCCGGTAAGGTATAATTAAGATGAGCTGTAAATAAATCAATAAATTCTAACTAATTTATCGATTAACATTTTACCTGTAGCATAATCATTATACGAGGTCGGCTGGATAAGTTTTTTACCGTCCGTTGTTTAGAAGGCACAAAAATGTGGCTCGGCACCTGTCGGCGGTCACCCATCTGTTTTCCTCTCGTTGAAACAAAAAAAAAATCCCCCCAAAAGTCACCCTCGAGCAATTACCGTGAGACGAAGCATCGGTAGAAAATTGATCGATAGAATTCTTAGACGATAAAAGGGAGTAGGAAAACCTTAGAAAGGTGCACTTTTCAAAGGTAATTCTAAACCACTTGTGCGCGCTAAATTTACACGGCCTCTAAACTTTCCTTGGCCAAAAAGCCATTTGCAATATGTTAATTCTGTGTGTGCAGATACAAATAATTTTTACTCATAAAGATAAATGTACTAGCCTCAAATGAATAGTTTTACACGAGAAACTTATAGTACAGTGTTCATTAACATTCGATACTGCAATCTAATCTTGCATTACGACACTTGAAATGTCTTTTATACGCATGATGTATCTTTTCAATTAGATCAAGAACGGCTGATAGGCAATAATAACATTTTAATAGCGTAGCCAATCGGTGGGCGAAACGATTGCTGCCCGGTTCCTGGTCGGTCTCGTAATTAAAACGCGTTTTTCGTCCTCGGCCGGGCCGAGGAGCGAGCCCGGGACGGAGCCGAAGGGCACCGGCGGCCGATACCCGAGAGTCGAGAGAGAGAGAGAGAGGAAGCCACGAAAGATAGTCGGCAGAGGAGAAGGAGGAGGGAAACGGAAACGGAGGGGCCCTGTATCGAAGAGGCGTGCATCGCCGACAGGGCCTGATTTCCAGGACATCTGGACGGTGGGCGCGACTTCACGGTGGCGCGAGCTCGCGAGAACTACGCGCACTGAGGAGTCGAGACGTGCAATCGGCGGCGGCCCCTTGGCTTCCTTCCCCTTTGCCAAATTCCCAACGGCGGTCGCGCGATCGCGCCCGGTCCCACTCGGGCCCAGCAGCTCCCCTCGCGAGCCTCCCGCGGCTGCACGGCCTGTTCCGGAGGTGCCCACCGATCCGACGTGGTCCGGAGGAGGGCTTCGATCGAGACCATCGGCCAACTCGGCGCCCCTCGCCTATTTTTTACCGAGCCCACTCGTCCTTCGGGCCAGGCCCCGGGCGAGGCCCAGATTCCCGGGCGGAGTTGCTTCCGAGCACCTTCCAAGGGACTCTACGTACTCCCCGACCGTTGCCAGAGAATTCTTCCGGACTAGAAGACAGCGGCCAAGGACATTCCTTCCTCCCCGCCCTGGTCTACGCTCATTCCTCCTCAGGACAAATGCCAAGCCCCGGGGAGTTTTAATTGCTTTGCTAAATAAGTCACTATTGTCTTGGGCTTCGGCAAGCTATCCGTCCAATGGCTTTAAAAGTTCGCGGCCAATTCTTAAATGCACTTTACTTTCGGAACGACAATTCAGAAAGAAAATAATACTTTGCGATTCCGTAATTTAAAAGGCTCCTCTCCTTTTATTATACATTCCTGGCATTTTCTCCAACGGTGGCCGGATGAAGCATTGACCTTTGAGACCTTGCAGGTTTTTCCCTCAAGCAGTCGTACGTTATATGATTAGCCGTTGCTACAACATTGTCAAATAATTATAAAACGTAGCCCTTCAACGGCCTTCTTCAATCTCGGCTCTATCCGCTTATAAATACAAAGCCGAGTTTGTCACGATTCTTTCATCCCAATGTTTTCGGTGCGACTTAATTGCCCTCGCAAGTTGAATTCAATACGGCTAAAGCATTGTATAATTGTAGAGTATATAAAACGAAGGCAGGCAATGCCGAGGTAAGATGCGGCCTTCTACGATTAATTCAAAATTCTTATAGAATGGCGAATTCCCTAAGAAAGAAAGCTAGTAAAACAGAACTTTTCCGAGGCCTGGGGGGCCATTAAATCGCAATCCCTATCCCCGGTATCGGATTTTAAAATGGAAATGTTCAATGTTGCGTGATTGACGCCGGCAATGGGTTTATGACTGTCGTACGGACTCCAGGAGTCGAAGAAATGCTAGTGCAAGGTCCATGGACCGGATGATGCGGTGGAAGTCACGCGTATAATTGGCGGGTCGTGACCTGGGGCACGTTACCAGAGGAGGAAGCGGACGACGGATGACGCGATTTCACTGGTAGCGTGAATTCGAAGCAGATTTTTGGCTATCGAAAGGACCCAACGAGTCTATTGAAAGCTTCAAGGGATCGGGCTCGCAATCTTTGATGATAATTTTTTACTTTGCCACTCAGCGAGGGTTCTTTTTTCTCTCTCTCTCTCCCCCCCCCTCTATCTCACTCTCTCTCTCTCTCTCTCTTATATATATATTTCAGGAACCAACTATAGACAATTTGTTAGTCTTTCTTTCCTCATTTTTTTTTTTCTTTATTCCTTTTTCGTTTCTTCATCGATAATTTATGTAAAGAGAAATGAGAAAATTTACGAGTCAATTTCAGAAAGGGAAACTTTTTTACCTTATGCATTAGCTTTCATTACTTACGTTAACTTTTACACAGTAATTCATTCTGTTACGGAAAAACCAGTTATTTTGCGATATCAGCAATTTCTTGTTTATTTCCTACTTTGAATATTTTCATTGCAATCGTCGTATTACAATATTGTTTTTGTAATTTTATTTACATTGAAATGTTATGAGTTATGTATTTGGCCGTACACAGGTATAACGTTCCTTAAATATTAAGATCTTATGTAAATCTTAGTAAGTTCTAAATTACGTTAAACTAAAGATAATCTGCGCCACCTTTGAAAAATGCTTACTTTGTTTTGGCCATACGTATAAAGTATTGTGCGTTTGATATTCTAGGTGTTACAGTTGCTACAAGCCATGCGTGGCTCATTGAATCATCGTAAATTTTTTCGATTAATCCGATGCAATTACCTCAACGGAGTGCCAGAGAGGTATGAACGATATTTTATTTATGTAGCTTCATTACGATTCCCGATGCCGTTTAATTTCTTAAAAGGTTAATGTTTAATCAACAGGCAAATCTGTTTTTTCAATACACCATAGGGCGAAATGATTTAAGCGACTTTTAATCATGGTTCAAATTACCCGAACGAATTACGTTTGGCACGCGTTATTTTGAAATTTAACAGATGTAAATACAGCGACGATCTTATCGTACAGTATTTTTTCTTTGTCTTATTTGCAAATACATCGATCAGTATGTACAATATGACTGTGAAACTTTATACGTTTAATATCTCAATTTCATGCATGCGATTACGACATAGGATAAGTCGGATAAATCGGGGAAGCTGTTATTTATCACAATTCATTGTTATTGCAAAAGACAGTGTATTAAAGGCATTATAAAACTCATTATAAAAACCGATATGATAAAAATGCGAATAACTCGTAAGTCCCAATGTCACGTTGCGAGCTGAAAAGTGGCCGGGATGAGAAACTCAATAAGTTTCAGTTGGAAATAAAGATGCAAGCGCTGGACTGTTTTTACGAGAAGCCCTTACGAGGCAGGGCTATGGAAAGTACATCGCCAAGTCTCACTCGTCTATCTCTCTCTCTCTCTCTCTCTCTCTCTCGTTCATTATGTATCTTTACACTTCGCGGTATCGCCGAGGAGACGAAGCCTGCAATCGCGAGCGAAGCTTACCGCGTCCGGGCAGGGAGGGCAATAGAGAGGGGGGGGCAGGGGGACAGGGAGCAACGGAGCGCTGCGACGTGACCGCGGAATGTCGGCGGGAGCCCGTCAAGGCCTCCCTGGGACGCGCTCGGCCGTCCACCGGGGGACGCGACAGTCCGAGCAAACGAGTCACTCGATTTTGCTTCGAGACTCGATCGCTCGGGATGAAAAATGGCCCCCGGGCCCAGCAGCTACCGATCCTCCCTTCCGCGACCTCCTCGGTGGGGCTCCGAAAGTTGCCGCGGGGTCGAGGGCCGTGGAAAGCTGGGACGGGAGAGGCTTCGCTCCTCGGCGGTCGAGAATAGTCGAAACGAGCTCGACGCTCCTTGCGAAATTGCTAGGCGACGCTGATGAGTTAGCTTCTATTATTCCGGGAATTCTCGTGGTTTGGAGTCAGCTCAAAATGCCGCGGGCACTACCACAATAGGCGTCGCGGCATCTTTCGTCGGTTGAAATGTGACTGTGTGCATTATAGGCCGAGCACCTTGTGCTTTTATCCTTTACGTTGGCATTAGGAGAGTTTGAAGCCATGTATGCCAAGTGCATTTGCCGGCTGCAGAAGCTTTATTGCTTCGCAACTTACTTGGCTTTGCTCGAACGATAAAAGTTAAAGGAGGATCTCTCGAGTCTGGGATTTTTGAAAGAAAATCTCTCGCCACGGCGATAATTTCCCCCGGACTTATTTATAATGCTGAGTGCCATTACCGAAACAGTTATTGCTGCTGAGCCTGCTCCATTGTTTTTAGCCCTATAAAGGGTATCGAAAGGCCCTTCTAATATATCAGAATGTGATTATTATTTCTTTTCTCGTCCGCGTAAAAACCACACGCAGGATTAATAAGAAATAATGCTTTTTCTATCGCCAACTTCTTTTCTTGCACCTTTTAAAGAACTGGTAAAAGGAATAAGGAAGAGAGGCTGGTTTACCAGCGGGTCTAGAAGTCCTAAGGAAAAATGCTTTGCACCGAGCATGAGATCTTGGTATCCCATCCCTCCTCCATCGTCATCGTTCTAGTCGGCGCTGCTCCGGTCGACCAACTCACTTTGGACTTCTGTCGAAGAGAGCCGATCCACGCTCGTATTCTAGACCAATGCTGGATTCCTATCCGTTTGCCGAGTCTGTAAATTATCGTCTGCTTTTTTTTTTGTTTTTTTTTGGAAAAGAAAAGAAAAAGGGAAAAGAAAAAAAAATGGTCGGAATCTCCGGCAACATTCGGACACGTATCCGACACGTTGTAAAGAGGAGCGGAGACTCGCGCCTTATTAATAGAGCCTCCTCCCGGCTTTTTGCGTCATTGTTACTTCGGCCGATGACTGTACTGTCATTACCTCGGGAAGTTCATCCGTTATCTTGTTACGAATCGTCGACGAGGTGGCGAGACTCTCATCTCGTATTACCTCGGCTCCTGTCCTCGTCTCCCTGGATCTTGCTCGAGTATTTTTTGGGTGTGTCGCTCGGCTAAGGCCGTTTGGCTTAGTGACGCACGACTTCCCCTCGGCTCGCAAAAGCCCCCGCGTATTTTACAGCTTCTCGCACATCTCTCTTAGTCACTTCGTAGGCGAGCGGCTTGTCGGCTTACGCAACACAAGGCCCCTTTCTCCCCTTTCTCCGGCGATTATAAGTCAGCTCGATTGAAATTATCTCTGCTAATGATGGCTCGGGACTTTTCTTTAATCACCCGCACTCACAGCCCTAGAGCTTCGGGCCCACGCCTGGTTCCTTATGCTGGATCATTTACGTCGCCGAAAAACGAGATCCTCTCGATAGATAATTGATACCGGCACCCATAGGATCCAATTTATTCTTTAAAAACAACGATAAAGCCAAGCACTCGAGCTCGTTATATTGTGCATCGTAAACGATCCGACTATCGGAAAGATCCTTGTGATTCAGCTTCATTGGTTTTTCGTATTTTAGGCGCTGCCGCATATTAATTTTCAATGCTGACTCTTAATCGACAGACACCGGGGTATTTACTTATTTGCGCAATTTCATCGGCAATGGCAAAGAGGCTTCCTTGAACAGAACGAATTGCGAAACTCGAGAAATATCAAAATTTGCATTAGGGAAATATTTGGTCGATTGTGCAAAGTACCCGAGAAACCGGTATCACGTTTTTCCACGTAAGCTTGGGCCAGAGCTCCCCCCCCCCAACCTCGTGCAAACTTTCGACAATTCGAGCCGGCGAGATTTTCACCCGAAGTTTCCCGCCGCAAAGCCGCGTGTATCCAGAAGCCAGTCGTATTTTACGTCGGATGTAAAATGAAATGCAAAGCCGAGGCTCGGAGCGGCGGCAACTTTCTAGCGCGAGACTGGCTCGAACCCTCTAATTTTAAAAGAAGAGAACGGCGCGGTAGCATCCTTGACAATCTAGAGGATCCGCAGCCGGATATCCGGCATCGTTGATCGAAGCTGTCGCTTGTAGCCCAAGAGCGCGAGGGCTCTCGTCTCCCGCCGAAAGGAAGAGGGCCAGGACGCACAGGCGTCGAGGCGCGCAGCGCAGTCGCGCACAATACCGTTCGAGACATCTTGCACTCGCGGGTATTATTATAACTGTAGCGGAATGCATAGTGGCTCGCTTCTGCAGTCAACTAACTAAAGGCCTTCTTACGAGGCCTCCCCTTCTCACCAGTCTTCGGCCTCCGATGATTATTTCGGAAGGAAGCAGCGGCTAGGATCGAAGGACGCCCCGATATATTGCTCAGGAGGCCTCGCGACGGCTAATGCAAAGCACGAGACGCTAAAAAGGCAGCGAGGCTCCCTTGCGCTCCGTACTTCTTGATGCACCCTTGACGCGCGGAGCTCGAGCACGGGGTGCTCCCGCAAGCCGAAGGAGGACATCAGTCGCTATCGAAGGGCCGAAGCTTTGCCCGCCGACGAATACTCGCACGGGCCATCGATCTTTCCCCCGTCGAAGCGAGCGACGATCGACTACGATTCCCGCGAGGCGCTCGCGCGTCCTCCGACCTCGCGAGGGCATAATTCACTCGGAACGAGTTTTTGCTGGCATCGATTTGATGTTGGGGGGGGGGGTAGGGAAGAGGCGACGGGCAGAGAGGAGAATAAATTCGTAGCCGAGGAGGATCGCGGACTAGCGAGCGGCGTAATATGCAAATCCGGGGTGTGACGCAAAAGCTTGGGCTTGAGAGCCGTGGATGGAATACAGGTTCCAGCGGGGATCGTCGTCGTCTGGAGGAGCCTCGGCTCCAAGGGGCCCAGAGCCGGCTGGGCTCGGAGGATGGCCGCGAAGGCCCGACTCGCGGGGGGCCCGATCGCCGCACGCGGAATTCGCGGAGGAGCTCCCGAGGCTGTCGACGAGGTCGCCACGAGCCTCGACTCGCTCCAGTCTCTCTCTCTCTCTCCGAGCATTCGATCCTCTCTCGCCTAGGCCCGCGCCGGCCCCGGCAGGTTTTTCCCCGAGGCTCGCTACTCGGAGCGGTAGCCGGGACTCGAATATCCGGTTTGAGGCGGCTCGCCGTTACGTAAGGAGCCCCGGGGGCTCTCCTCCCGGCTCCCCTCGCCGTCGGGCCCCGAGCCATCGGCCATCTCGCAGCGCCTCATTCATTCGCCCGGACCGGCCATCTCCGGCTATCTCTCGTCATCGGTACGCACGAGTTGCGATTTCGCGGGGGCAAGGGCCCGGAGATCCGACGGCCGAGATAAAGCCTCGAGCTATTTCGTTAAATGAGTTGCGCGGAGCGCCGAGCTTTTATCGCCGAGCTCAATCATCCCCGGACTCATCGTCCTCCGAGTCATTGTACTCCGGCATCCTCCGCTCCTCTGCTCCCGAGCGACAAAAATCTTATTCCAGGAGGGCCGCCTGCGGTAGCATCGATTTGTTCCCTTCCCATTGGCTCTCCGTAACTAAGTGACACTGCGAGCACTCTGATCGGTCCGGGAAGGAAAAGGAGAATATATCGAGGACTACGGGTGAAAACAAAGCCATGAAACAATTCCGATGACCCTTAGGTGTACACCTTCCTGTAATTAATAATGAAAGCTCCGTTTCGAAGGTCTTTAACAGGCGCGCAAATCCTGCTACATTGATTATCTTTTGGCTCACTTCTCGCTCTCCTTGGCATTTCAAGCTCCATTTATCCCATCGTTAATTTTATGTTTTTAAATTTGCGCTAATTACCCCTTGAAGAATTGCTTCGATTGCAGCTTAAAATTCTTCAAAAAGTTTTTTTGGACTAGACGAATTCTTGAACACTGATTCACCACTGCATGCCCATGTGAATTAATCATACGCGTATCAGACCTTCGTTGAGCATAACATGACAAATACAGCATAAAATAAAAAAATTGTCTATTTGGAGCTTAACGTTACCTAGACGCCAAGTCAATTTCAAGTATTAATTTTTAAACAAAAAATATTTTTTTTGATTCAGTAAAATTTGTATCGACATATGTATATATATATTATTTGTAAAAATGTAGGAATTGCTTCAAAAGTTAAATAACGGAAAGGGTGCGATAGGAAATATATTAGTTGTAAGGTATATAATGCTGATGCTTTTATATCATTAGGATGCATTTAACTGAACCACGACCGATCGTCAGAAAATACAAGTCGATGTGTACAACATCTTAACAGGATATCTACATGTTGTTAGTCGAGAGTCCCCGAGTCAACACGAGCCTTTCTTTCGAACAGTCACCCTTACGTACGGTTTAATCGGTTCTCTAATTTATCCGTTTTGAGCTATTTGTACCCGATATCAAGTTAAATCGGAAGTTCTCCTACCTCTCATCAACAAGTACCTCGATAGCATTTTGCTGGGAGCTGATTCGATTAAGGAATCCATAACGCTAAGAGCACAATTAATTAGTTAAAAGAACAGTGGTATATTTCAATGGGGGGTTGGGGTTGGGGGGGGGGTTGGCTAAGTGTACGAGTTACTTTAAGAATCTAAGTGTATCGGATCACGATATGTGTAGCAGTGAGTTGATTTCCGTATCGGCACCAGGTGGCTTAAGTAATAATGAAAAACAAGTGGCTCTCGGAGCAACTATTTAATATCGCGGAGAGCCTAAGGGTTGCGCCTAGAGGATAACCTAGAGATTGACAAAATTCACTAACACTTATTAGGCTCCGATTAAAAGTTTGATAAGCGACTCGGCTTAAGCGGTCGCTCAAATCTACGTAGACGCGAATCACAAGCGAAGTACGCAGCGTCTCGTCACCTCTCTCAAAAATTATCTACGACCGATGGGCATTGCGAGGACTTTAAGCTAATTTAAGGCAAGGATACAAAGCAAATGACTCCGAATGCAAAGGCCGTCGTCGTGCTGAAACGTAAATTTCTCAACTGGGCATAGCTCGGCGGCAAAGATGCCAATGGTCTTAACTTTTAGGGTAATACGGCAAAAAACAATTGAGAGCAGGTGTTTTTCATACAGCCATTGCACGCTTTTTGCAAATCTCTCCTCTCCATTTATGCGTACTCTCAACCTCTGCAAATTACCTAATCCATCGTAGAACCTCCAGCTAGAGGAAGATTGCTTTGTTTACGGAGAGCCGTTGGCTCTGCAGATCGGGGTATCCTTCGACGCTAGATCCCGAAGAGCAAGAATATTTAGGGAGAAATATATATTAAGCGCTTGGCGCGATTACGAAAAAACGTCGTGACTACAAGCGGGTTATAAGAGTGTGGCAAGACAAAGGCTGCGACAGGTAGCAAAGCAGCCGAAGGCTGAGAATTGGCACGGAGCGATGCGTAGTAGTAAGTAGCCAACTGATGAAAAGTTTTATCAGCGCGAGCAGCGCCGAGGCCGAGCCGAGATCAAAGAAAGCCCTGAAAAGCCAAGTCACGAAGCGGATTTCTAGCCGGGGATGCTGCACAGTGTGATTTTAGAATTGTGCGCAATAATGACATCTTTATTATCATTGGGCCTCGGCGTTTTAAAATTTTTTAAATGGAGAAAGCAACGATGGGAAGAATAAAAGGACGAAAAAAGCCACGTCGGTGACGAATAATTCCTCTCTTTCTTCTATGCTCTAAAATTCCCTCTGACCTCAAAGTTTTTTTATCGGGGAACAGTTATAACGAAGACGCAATTGCGCAAGAGTCAAAATCCTACTTAATCGGCTACGGTAATTTCTGTACTGGCAATCCGTGTACATGGATAAAGTAATGCCTATAATTCTTTTTATTCTATTCTGAAGACTAATTTTACAATCGAATGTAAAACTGGAATTTCGTTTTTTTTTTCAAATATTACTAAAGAAACCCGTGAGTACTTTGTACAATTGTAAGATTATATTTCCTTAATTTCCTTAAACGCCCTAAAATGCTTTAGATAAAATTATTGATGTTTAAAAAATTCAATGCTTTCGTATAAAGATATTTTCATATGTCTAATATTATTCAATAAGCGTATGCAATAAGGTGCTTTCCTCATTCGTAAGTAGGTGACGCGTATTTTAAAATTTGTTTTATTAAGATATTTTCAGTGCGCGACATTACGTCGCTGCTACCTCAATAAAATGCAAGTTGGTTCAATTGCTCATTTATAATCAAAGCACTTTATCGTTTATAATTTAAAATATAAAAAATCATATGATCTTTATTGTGGTTAAATGCGAAAGTCGCATCTTACAAATTTTAATTGCTAGATATGGTTGTTTGAATAGAAAATTAGAAGCAAATCAAAAATTTAATAATGTTTATTCATGTTTTTACCGAATGAATAAACTCACATAAGAGCCAATCAAATATTCAAAAATGCATTTACACATTTTTTTCAATACCCAATGTATAATTCAACATACAGTTATTCGTGTACTTTCAAATAGCATAATTTGAGTTTTATATTATAGATATTTTACGATAGATATTTCTAATGAATTGTCTTAAGTCACGAGTAATATACTTTATGTAATGTAAATAACCTGAGATACGACGAGAAAAGGCTATTTAAAAATAAAATAAAAAGCAACGTTGAATTTTAAGTCTCGATATAGCAACATTAAACATTAAATAAGGTATACCGCCTTATCATTCTTTTATATAAAAATCATTGGTAATAAAACGACAATTTTGGTTTAATATTTGCTTCCTAATAATAATTAACTTTTGAAAATCCCAATCGTTGAAGATTTGCTCCGCAAATTATGTAACATGCAAATCGATAAATCAAAGCAGTGGCGAAAATTATAAGCCGATCGAGAAAAGCAAATTGGGTTTACGACAATTATTCTGCCACAGAAGACAATTAATTACACACCTGATTATGATTTGTGTTGAAATATACGTAATGCGTGTAAAAGTAAATGCAAATTTGAAAATGAAAAATTAGACTATAGAAAAACTCCCAAGCTCTTTACGCAACGTTCAGATTTATTCCAATAATGGATATTTACATCATTATTTGACTATCTAGACACTGATTAGCTATAATCAAAACCTTACTGCAATTTCTACTTGATGTTTTGTCAAGTTTTCACATAGAAGAATTGAAGTCATTGGTAATTGCTTGTGTAAATATTTATTAAATTGTGACATTGTGTAGCTATTAAAAATTCTTGTAGGTTATGTAATTTTAATCCATTATTCGATCAATTTGCAATTGTATGAATTGCTTCGTTTATCATCTTTACACTTGTAGAGGCAATTTATGCATATGCATAAGATTGATGGATTATTCTCATATAAGAAAATAAGTGATCCAATGTGAAACTTCACTCAACTGGCAATTTAAATGCATCGAAAGGCTTTAGATATTAGATGATACCATAAAAGTATACAAAACCTTTAACAAATACTCTGATATTATATTTTGCGAAAACGTACAAGTATATTTAGCTTCGTATAATACTAAAATTAGGAAATAATCTGGACGACACGATTATTATGGAAGATTCCAAGTTTTAAAGTTAAATAAATTGTATTTTACGAATATTGTAATAGATCATCGCAATGATAATTATCAAAAACGGAATTGAGAAAAATATGAAAAATAAAATAAAATTGACTCAAATACAGGAAAGAAGTTACAAATTTATGCTGAAAGACAAAAACTGTATAAGCTACCATTCAAATTCAAATATATTAAAAATAGCAGGGAATAAATTATAGTACGCATATTATTGATTATTAATTTCCAATTGAATATCATTATAGAATAGATTTAATCTTTCAAAAATAAAAGAAAGATCCACAAATTGCTTCCAGTTAACGGAAGAGAATTCACTTATAATAATAAAGCAACTACTAAAGATTTACAGCAAAGCTTAAGGATAAATCATGGCAGTGATGCGAATTATTTGAGAAGTATCACCGTAAAAAAATTACGATAGCACGGAAAAATAAAAATCTTGAATTATGAAATAGTAAAATATTTTAAAGCTCAAATTAAAAACTCGGATCTGCAAAATTAAACCTGAAAACATAATTATCCATTAGAAGAAATGTTCCTGATTACTTTGGATAATAGGCTCGTGATCTATAATTATGGAAAAAAAAGATATAAAACTTTAGCAACAACGACAAAAAGCAACGGGTAATTTGCCTTCAATTAAAATAAAAGTGACCATTTTTTAATAGCGTGTCCACATCGAAATAGAAAGAAATTTTCTCTTTCGTAGGAATAGCTAGGCATTAAATTGTGGATTGTCCGAAAGAAGAAGGAAATCATAGAAATTCTACGATGCAGGCGCATGAGAACTAGATTACAAGCGTCATTTACAGTAACAATAACTTTAGCAAAAATTTATATAAGCGCGGACAAATTTTCCTTACGAATGCAACAGGTTTCTTGGCGCCGAGGCAGCGAATGCACAATAATTCTTACAAGGATTATCTTATAAAACTAATTAACAGTGGCGTCAAATACGATAATAATAATAAAACAATCGAGATTCCTGTTTGCAAGAGGCTGATTTATTTTAAAAGGAAAACTTACGAGGGATCTCAGGATTATAAAGTGCCAGTCGATAAACGACGCGGAGGAATAAAAGCCGCGTTGCCGGGATTTTCGGGCTTCGATTTGGCCCGGTGAAAGCATAACTAAAAGACTCCACGTGGGGGCGTGAAATTAGGGAGAAGGGGACCCTCGGCTGACGAGACCGAGGCACTTTCTCAATCATCGGGTGAGGAGACTTTTTCAATGAAAGCCCGGGATGGCGCCGATTCCAGAGTAGCATCGCGGCTCCGTCGAGCGAAAGTAGCCAAGCCCAGAGGCCGCTTTATTCCGAGGACTTCGGCAAAAGGCAGCTGACTCCTGCCTCTTATCGTTATTATCCACGGCTCCGGGATAGGGCGGGAAAAATGGCCAGGTATTGCCGACGGGCCGAGCGAACGAGCCCCAGGGATCAGGAGGACTGCTCAAATGAAATTTACAACAGAAATTCATTTACTAAATCTCAATGGAGGACGAACAACAAAGACGAAGCTGCTGCTGCTTTCCGACATTACGCCCTCATTGGCTTTTGAATCAGTTGATTTCGATATTAAAAAAAAAAAGGGAGCATTGGATACTGAGGAAAGAGGCCCGTGCGAGAAAAGTCAGGCCTTAAAGCCTTTGAATTTAATTTCCAATAAAGTGAGCAAGTGTATAACACAATACGAAGTGACGCGCAAAGCAAAAAGCTCACGCCTATCCGAGAAGTTATTAGAGAAGCCGACTGATTTCAGGAGCCGAAGGCCCTGGGCGCAAATTGAGTTGCGATTAATTCCGCGGCTTTCGGAAAAGCGAGTCCTGCTCTCGGGGCAAATAATTTTTGCACGTGGATCTGCCCAGGAGCGGCTTCGATCCACGTGGCTGAGCAGGGGGGGGGCTTCGCTCTCCGCGGGGACTCGGCGACCTCGTCCGTCGTCCTTGAGGATGGGAGCCCCGGCGGCGGGAGGAGGACAGGAGTCCCCGATAAGCCAGTGTTCGGCGGACCGGTGGACGGGATACCCGGGATGCTCCCGAGCCCTGCCAACGCGCGGAGGCTTCGGATCCTCGTGATAATGCAAGAGCCGAGTCCTGTTTAGCGCGTAGCGGTGTCCGAGCGCGATTCTCATGAATCATGCATTTTATGGTAATGAATGAAAACCGTATTGAAATTGCCTGAATTGATCGTATCGCCTTTGCGTATTCGTAATATGCGCGAAACGAATTCTCCCGAGCTGCTGCTGAACGTATTATAGTGGCGACTTTGAATCTTTACTGCCAACATCCTGTAATATTAGAAAGCTTAATGCACCGGGTCTAATTATATCTTAATTACAATGTTGGTTTTTACATGCGCAATTATAACGAGCCCTTTACAATCCGAGGGACTCGAGCCGTATTAATTATCATCGTAATTTTCCCCCGATATCGTTACACATTGTTTTCAACTTCTATTTTGAAGCATTAATGGCATTGATTATAATAATAACAACACTGCTTATTGTAATAAGAACTTTTTTCTCAATAGACTATTGTACTTTTGTTTAAAAATCATAAGATCTTGCGAATGGAATTGTAATTATGATCCGCGAAATGCATGGAAGCATTTATTTGCATCCATTATCAATTTCTAAAGTCTTGCTGTTAAATTGTCGTACGGCTTATAAAGAAATCATTTTTCGCGCATATGTAATATATTGTTAGCAATTCGGACTTTTTTATGCAACGCCCGTCTTCTTCTTTTTTTTTTTTTTTTTTTTGCTGTCTGCTAATAATTATTAACGTTTCCTAAGTTTACATGCTAATGGCTATTACTATTAATTAGTGTTTCTATTAATTTACATTATTATGGTTGCGCAAATCATAATAATTATTGAATTAGCGCCTGCTGTTAGCGATTCCGAATTACGATTCGAAATCTCGAATCGAAGCTCTTGGTATTTTTAAACAAAGCTTTGAATATAAATTGAAGAAAAAAAAAAAATTTCGCACGTGGCATCCGCTTCAGCATAAAATTCTTTCTATTCGCCAAGATAGTCTGGATTAATAAACGCCTATCGGAATAGTCTTAAAAATCAAATCGCCATGTCAATGGCGAACCAAGAATACAAAAATTGACGAGGATTTACACGATGCCGAGGGCGGCTGTGGATTCGAAGCTAATTTATTTTAAAAGTCGTGCATGGCATTGGTAGCTGATCACCGGAAGTGCTTCGCTTCAATTAAACGCTTTGTTCTTCGATACTTTGTCCAAACACGATGTAAATAGTAAAGTTTGAATTTTTAATAAGTCACCGATCAAAAAAACATCGAGAAGGTACCGAATCAACGCGCTAAGAGAATT
The DNA here is from genome assembly GCA_018907135.1 of Kradibia gibbosae. NCBI lineage: Eukaryota > Metazoa > Arthropoda > Insecta > Hymenoptera > Agaonidae > Kradibia > Kradibia gibbosae. The sequence continues at coordinate 13,933,428 of JACCHX010000001.1, read as the reverse complement.
CTTGAAAAAAAAAATCGTCGCGTCACTGTGCCGGCCGTCGAGTGTTAGCAAGTATAAATCCTTGGTTAAAAATACAAGAGGCGCGTCCGAGTGCCTAATGGAAAGGCTTGTTCGGGAGCTTTATATTACAAATTAAGGAAACTATCGGGGAGAGGGGCGCATTAGCGCAGCGCGCTCAAAGCCCGACCAAAGGTTCCTCGCGAATCGAGAGAGAGAGAGAGAGAGAGAGGCTGCAATATCGGTCGAGGATATTGCACGGGCCCGAGGACGCTGCCGCCGATGATTCTAGGAGCCGAGGTCGGGGCAAAGGGCAGGCCGACAACGGCCATTGGACGAATCGTTGGCTCCATCCGATAAGCGGCCTCGCCGGTCGAAGCTCGTCGACGTCGCTCGAAAAGATGACGCTGTGCTTGACCAGGAATGCCGGCGCCGCCGCTCTCGTCCAAGTTCCAGGGAACGACGTTCCTTACAAGTGACCGCAAGGGTCTCCATTGTGAGTGCGACAGCTTAACGACTCCTCGGGACGGGGAGGACGAAGAGGCGCGTTAAGCGCTCGCTGCGCTATTAAATACGCATTAATCGAGGAAGGGCCCCGGGCCGCCTAAAGTACCCTCGCAATACAAGGTGGTGGCCATATGGTAGACGCGCGCTTTCCTCGCGGACGCGAACTGCCTCCGCCTCTCAAAGAATGACGATGCGGCTTAGTTTTGAGGACGGCGGCGGCGGGGGGGGGGGAGGCGCCGGTCGGTCGGTGTGTCCCCGCGGCCAAGATCCTCTCGCGGATCTCTGCGGGGACGCTTTCCTCTCGCTCTTCCTTCGATGCGACTTCGCGTGCTTGATACATTATTATTTGCGTGTCGTCCTCCTCCTCCTCCTCCTCCTCGGCTAGTGACTGTGGCGCTTGCCTTACATAACTGTAAAAATATTTCAAAGCAATCCGTGCAATCGAGCGAGCTTTTGGTGTTGCAATTTTCCATAAAACATATTTTAAAAACGACCATCGATTGCAAACCATTCAATTGCCTAAGGTTTTTAACATGTTTCTTTTTGAGCGCTTAGGACTTTTATTGGCAATTTTAATGATTATACACAAGACTCGATTTAATTGCTATTTTTCAATAAATAACTTACAACTGTCAAATGTTATTCGTAAGCAAGCCTTTCCTCCTTTATTTATGCTACTATCGTCGAAATAACGCTCCTTCGAGTACATACATTTAAGGTGTCCATTAAGGGAGGCGTCAAAACCAAAAACGTGAATTTTAATTGCCTTCTTTTTTTTTAACAAATATTACTGGCAAGCACTGCAAATATATAAGCTTGCACAACGTGGTTTTGTACAGACAGTGTAAAAATACTTAACTAGGCTGGCTGCCAAACAATTTAAAAATTTGCGAGTCGATCCATATAAAAAAACAATGCATCTAACCTAAATCCTAAGCCAAGAATAAGCCGGCTAACAAAAACTAAATTTCCCCTCTCGTCCAGAGCTTCTTATTCATTATAGAATAAAGCTACTCTTGTACCGTATGCATAAACACAGCGCGAGGTATTTTTTTTCCCCTCGTCTTTTTTTATCAATTCAATCTTGCGATGGAAATCGTTTGAAAAGCTTGCACAAACGTTCAGTTGCAATTGTAATGAAAGAAATATATATATATATATATATATATATATTTATCGTGGAGGTTTATTTAAAGTTAAAGGAGTTGCATAATTTAAAACGAGCATTAGTAAAATATTTAAGGAATTGTGCAATCATTGCCGAACCGAGAGATAAATTAATAAGTGCCGCGACTGTATTCAAACCACGTGCTTCTAGGCTTAAAAATCTTTCCACGGCCAACGTGTATTGGAAGAAGCGACGCATAATAATAATAATAATAATAATTTTACACTCAATATCAATCTTCAGCTTGTAAACGACGAGTCTAACCAACGGTCGATTATATCTCGTTTGGGGCAGCGCAGAGGAGGAGGAGGCGAGCAGCAGCGCGCGAGGATCGAAAGCGCGACCTCTATCGAGACAAGAGCATCGCAATCCGGGTGAGCAGCAAAGCCCGCGTCCAAGGGAGGAAGCCGCGTCGTCATATCGCAAGAGATCGGCCTGTCTAATAAAGCATTGTGGACCCTGGACTAAGACTTAGCGCGGGGGACTCTTCTTCCCATTTCGACGCAATAAAACATCTAATGACAAGCCGATGCAGGAACGAAAAAAAGCCTCTCCCCTTGTCGGCGCGCAAGGCCAAGAGGCTCTCGAGCCAAGTCGTGACATTGGTGGACGGCAGTGGCGGGCCGGGGGCTGTGGGGGGAGGGCCCCGGTCGGGCTTGAAATTCCTACGGGAGCCGCGTACGCGCGCGGAGAGTCCGACGAGGTCGTCCCTTGGTCGGGCCGCGCTCGTTATCGCCGAGTCTCCCCCGGAGGGATCCTCGAGCTTCGCGCGGCTCCGTAGACGAGCGTTTACAGTTAGCGGCGGGGGGCGGGTGGAGGGGCCCGGGGCTCGAGCCCGGGCCTCCTGAAACCCGGAGGATCCGCTTGATGGATGAGGCGCAAAGGAGGAGGAGGCAGGAGCGCGCGGTCCGAAAAGGCGCGAGATTCGATGAAAGGAGGGAGCGCGGGAGAGGTCGACTCCCCGTACCCCCCGCCCTCGGAGGAAGAGGGAGAGAAGGAGGAAGCGATTCCTGAAGAGAGAGAGAGAGAGAGAGAGAGAGAGAGAGAGGGCCGAGCCAGCCCGAGTAAGAGATAGTGGTCGCTGACCCTCTCGGAACGTTGACTCCGTGCACTTGGTCCTGCTCCTCCTCCGCCCACTTTATTCTTCCCCCGCCACGGGCTTCGCGTGCCTACCTGCGAGCCCTACGGACCGCGAGAGCGCGTCTAGTCTATTTCATTCTCCGTTTCGCTTTTCCCTCCCCCCGTCCCGCTCTCTCTCTCCACTCCTCTCCGCCGCCACTCTCCAATCCGCTCCTCGCCGCCTCTCACTCGCCGACTCTATCTCCAGTCGCTGCTTTCCACGACGTCTGCCGCCGCAAGGCAGTTTTACGTGCCTCTCCTTCCCTCGCGCTCACTCGTTTGATCTCGAAAGCCGCCGCGGCGACGTACGGACAAAAATCCTTACCTCTGTTTTCCTACGGCCCCCTTTTTTCTTTTTCTTCTTCTTTATCTTTTTCTTTTTCTTCTTTTTCTTTTTTTTTCGCCCCCCCCCCTTACTTGCCGCCGGCTTTCCTTTCGGAAACATGTGTATACGCGCACACGTACATACGTGGGCAGATGAATGGATGGATACTCGCGACCAGTACCACTTTCGTACCTCCGGTGGCTCGACTTCGGGGGACTTACGTCAACGGTTTCCTCGCCTGCCACGTTTAGCCCGAGATTCACTGCCCACGGAAATGAATTTTCGTTATCCCCTCGTAACAAAGCCAAGCCTTCAAAGTGTTTATCTTAAAAAAAAATCTTTTCAACAAATCATTTAAGATCCCCGAGCCCGTAAGAATTTCAGTCGATTCATTTCTCTTGCACGGGCCTCATCAACAGCTTTTCCTTCTGTTTTCTTTTCTTTCTTTTTTTTTCTTTCATTCTTTCTTTCCTTTCTTTCTTTCTTTTCTTTTTTTTTCTTCTTTTTTAGCCCATCTCCGCAATATCTCATTCTTTTAAGCACGAAAATTTTTACGGGATTGAGCACTTTTGCTGAACTATAAACTCGGACGCGCGTGACTTAATTTACTGACGCCTTGTACTGCAAAATCTTCGTGTATTCTTGAAAAATCCCGGATTCTCTCGTTAAATATTAAACTTAATTTTATTACAATTATATTTAAATACTCGACCCACTTTTTTCTTGCTCAAATTTTATTATTATTTTATTGCCTTTTTTATTTCCAGTTCATTTACTGGCAAAAGTACCGACAGTTAATTGCAACTTTTCCTTCCAATGGGTTCGAAAGTGCATTAACTAGTTTTCCTCAGACCGCAATATACATGTACTCGCTTAAATAGAATTTGTTCAATAAAAAGACTATATATGTAATGGTACATTTTTAATTTCGTCAAGAAATCGGCTTAATTACAAACCTGCGTCAATGATTAACAAGATAAACAAAATACGAAGTAAATTCGGTGTAAATAAAATAATTTTAGTTAATTAGATAAAGATTAAATGCTTTCCTCGTAGTATTGCTGTAGTTGAATTCACAGCCGCTACGATCATAAACAAAATCATATATATATATATATATGGTTATTATTCTAATACCATAAATTATTCAATTATTTCTTGGCAACGATTATTTAATATTTAATATCACCTTTACAACGATAAAAAAACTTTAGTAAATAAATGTTTACCAATATCGAGTCATAAACGCTTATTGCTCCAAGTTATTCTTTGAAATAATATTGCTAATACGAGTATTATGGAATGGAAGCTCTGTCGATAATTCAAAGTCCAAATACAAATATTAATTCTTATATTGTTTTTCGCAGCGGAGTGAATTTGTACAAATTGACAGAGCATCTAAATTAAATTTTCTCATTTGCAAAAGAATATATATATATATATATATATATATATATATATATGTATATATTATCGATGAAAATAAGAATGATCGATCATTGACAAGATCGTGGATAAATAATCGGATGGGCTCGAGCTCCGAATCGCGTCCGTGCATTTTCCATCAGATATTTGGCGCGTAGCTAACGCCAATGAAATCCCCATTAAAGTAATTCACAGAGGATAAATCGCCTTGCCACGGCTGTGGTATTCCACCTCCGGAGACCGGAGATGGCGATTAAGAGGCCCGTGGATGAAGAGCCCGCGGATGATCCTATGGTAAGGGTATCGAAAAAATCGTCTGGGAGGCATAAAATCAATTGCACGAGCCCCCAGGAGGAGGAAGAGGAGCCGCCGTAGGGAGCAAAGTGACTCGATGGCACGTTGGAAGGGAAGCCGCCGCCGCCGGAAAAGCCGGGGAGAGAAGCACAATCGAGGCGAGCGGCGAGGCCGTATCGAATCTCGGGGCCTTTTTACGGGCCGGTCACTCGCTCGCCGCCGCCGCCGCTCCTTTCGAATATTCCTCGCGTCCGTGGCTCGGATTTTCACGGATTTTCACGGGGCTCCGCGATTTTCGGCGGACTCGCCGCGTGGGAAACTAAAATATCCCCTGATATATCATGGGCCTCGATTGGAAGCCGTCGATCCGTAGCAGTCGGCGAGATAAGCTTGAGAAACGACGGCGTACCGGCCGATTCAACATTCCGCCTCCTTATCTTCCCTCGGCTCGGCTCGAGCGCCGCTGCAACTTACGGCTCTTCGACCAAAAATTTAAAGATTTTGTCAGGCTGCTCGCGTAGCCGTTTACCCGATATTAGAAGGGCCTCCCTCCCTCCCCCCTCCCCCCCCTAGCACCGAGGGCACCTCCTTCGATTTGTATTCCCAGGGCCGGCTCTTCTTAATGGGGCGCACGTGCTCGAGGCCCACTCCGACTACTCCCGTACAAGGAAAAATACTTTTCACTCCGGACACTGTGTACAAATGAGCTTATACCCTTTTAATTGTCCCGGGGTAATTTATCTACTCCAAAAAAGGACGGATTGCCCGCACATTTCGCTTGCTCGGCTCCTATAGTATTTCGTAAAAACTAGAATTGAGCTCGGTAAGTGCATCGTCATAATGGCGCTTACAAATTGCCGAGAGATAGCGTAATGGCCCTTTTGGAATGTGTGCGGGTTTATTCGGTGGGAGCAAACGGACTAGAGCACGTTGTTAAAGTAATGCCGGCGGAGCTTTGTTTGAAAAGCGAGGCGCGCTTTTATAAGTTACCCAGTGGCCGTCTAATGGCACTCTCGGGCGTTTTTACTCCCCCCGCACTTCCCAAGGCGAAAGTCCCGACCCACCTTACGGCCAACTTGATTCATTAAGCATGATTGATCGTCCTTTCGCCGAGGCATTGATTTGGCTTCCTCCACCGCCCCGAGCCTTTAAAGGGTGCGGCAAAAATGACACCTAATGGGCAAAGACCGCTGAACGCCAATCGCCATTGATAACCAAAGATCAGCGCCCTTGTGAAAACTTATCACCTGGGGCGACGCGATACGGATGCGGCGATTTTTGAAAAATTTTTCCCTACCCGACTACTCGAGGCTCGATTTCATTGTGGCTATTGCTCTTGCTTTCGATTGCGTCCCCTTTGAGGAATTTTAACTTTTGAGGCGCCTCGTACCGCCGCGCCGAGGATCAGGTGCAATAGATAATGGAGGATCTTGTTTGCGTCAACGAAACGAGTTTACCCAAAGCAAATAAAGAGCGCCATAGAACAAATACGCGCTCGCTTTCATCGAAGAAAGTAATGCCTCTGAATAAATGAGGCTCGAGGGAAGACGCGTGGCCTTTGGATTTTGATGTTGGGACCAATCTGGCGCCGAAGGACCATCGAGCACGCGGTAGGTTCGAAAAAGTCCTGCCTCTCCCAACTTTAATTACGATCGCTTGCAACCTCTACCTGTACTAACGAGTGGAACAAAGAAAAAAAAAGAATGAGAGAGAGAGAGAGAGAGACGGACAAAGAACGAAAGAGATAGGAGGAAGAGAAAGTAATGTTGCCACTTGTGTCACGTAAATTGTGGCTGCTTGCGAGCGACGAGGAGAGTAATTGCGTCCGGTCGCAAAGATTACCATCAACCTGCGACAGGGAAAAAGTCCAAAACTGGATGCTGCGAGGATAAGTTAGGGCTCTGTGCATCCCTGACTTCGACGCGAATCGGGAGGCGAATTTCGCGACCAATTGACGACTTGTTGATGCATGGGCGAGAGGAGTGTAATTATCTGGAGGATTATTCGCCTGACAAAATTATGAATGCAACCTTCCCCGGACGTATAATTTCAACGGGACTCCAGACTTGCCTCCTTATAACACCAACAGTGAAAATGTTTTTGATTTTGAGCAAAATAAAAATTCAGTTGAAATCTTCTCTTTAACTCGGATAAAATCTTTGTTTCTCATTGGCTTTAGTTTATGTTTGCATATGCTAAGGTTTACACTGTTGGAAACTATTAATTATTTCGCGTGTGTGATACGAAACAAATATACAGATGCTGTATATTTGCTACGCATTGACCTCGTTGCAATCGGCAAGGAGATCCGTTTTTAAAGGATAGAAATTAGTGGACTGGTAACCAATGGTGTTAACCAATTTCTTTATTCAACTTCCTCGGTGGAACTGACTCGAGTCTTACAGATTGTTAGCATTTAAAGGGCTCGTTGTTATTACAGCTCCGAGCATCGAGGCAGGGACACATGATATATATATATATATATATATTAGGTTACATTAGCGCGTGCCGCTAGAAAAGTAACATTAAGCTATTTTGAAGCGAACGATAAGTAAAAGTATAAGGACCAACAGCCGACAAAACGCGGACATTCGACTAGAAGCAATTTTTTATCCCGGAAAGTGGTACTGTTTTCTTAACAGTATAAGTAAATTTTCATACCCATAAAATTTAAAAGGCAGATTCAGAGATACAACCCAAAGCCAGCCATTTTTATATTTGAAACGGTAAACGAATTTTTGCATGGCCATTATATTTGATTCGAGGCAAGTGGAAAGGGCGGCAATCATTTGGATAAGTCGTAAAAAATCCAGGATTGTTTACCTACACTTATCCAATTAGGACCTTTGTAAAGTTTACGAAAAAAGCTCGCGTAAATTAATACATTTAATCCTGTGAAAATTTGTGCCCCTCTTTAGCTCGCACACATCTTCAGTTTTCAACACCAACGGCGTGGTCCCCCCCCCCCACCCAAAAACAAAGTTGAGCATGTATCAAAACTTTTCGTAAAAACATATATAAATGTATTTGAGCGCGCGTTTCGTTCGTTACTTAAGCGCGTAAAAACTGCGAAGGCTGTAAAAATTGACAACTCCATGTAGAGGTGTGCGTAAATTACAATAATGGATCCCGAGTTTACCTTTTGTTGGATAAGTTTGGGGTTTTATAACTGAAATAAAAGACCATGGGTTGTGGTCAGCGACGTAAAAACGGACGGGGATCGAATAACGGCGTCGAGACAATTTTGTCAAGTTTTTACTCTACGCGTCGTTTTCTGCAGCTTCCGCTCCTCCTATTCGTCTCACTCTACTATTTATATTTTCATGTTGGTGTCTTTGTAGAATTTAATTACTTCCGCCATTACGTTCGACATTTTGCGGTGTAAACGCGAGCCCCGAGAATTGACGCTATTCGCTATATTGATCATTAAATAATCAAAACAGAAGCTGCGGTAGATTTGCTACAACACCACCTAATACATTCTTGGCGGTAAATAATTTTGGAAATTGTTTAAACTCCTCTCATTGGTGTGCTTTACCCAATGATTTATGAATGCTACATCGGATATCTTCGTTTTAATTATGATTACTCAAAAAGTAATTATAGACTCGCTATTTTTGCATTATGTAATAATAATAATAATAATAATATTGCAAAGACATTTAAAAACATTCCGATGTTATCGCTATCATTATTATCATTATTATTATTGTTAAAATTATTATCATTATTTTAAATTGCTTGTGCCCAATGTAATTTTTGGGTTATTTAAATAAATTACAACGGAGTTTGAAAATTTGTAAAAATATTTTAATCGGTGGTGATGATTATTAACGGACATACCGATAGTTAATTATAGGGTTGGTTTTGAGAAAACAAAATGTAAATATAATTTTGTAGAGTAAATTTAGGGGCTGTTTGGTTATGCCTACGTATGTAAATGCAAAAATGCTCTTAGCAGTAGTACCATTGTAAAATTAGCACAATGTGCGCAAAATTATTAGTAACAATTGCAACCCGCCCGAAGTGCCACCTACGTTATAACTTTGAGCTTAGATTTAATCAATACTCGATAAGGACGATATGTTTGGCGCGTCGATAAAGTAGGCAACTTCCATAACGTCTGTTTTATCGATTTAACAATCTTATTGCGTTCTTCGTAATAGCCGACAATGTCGACTTCGGGCGAATGAGAATCTGCGACAACATCAGTGACTCTCATTTACTCTCAACTAGGCTTACGACGTTATTGTTATTACGATTTCCAAATTTGGAGAAGGACTTTTAATGTATCTACGTTTTTCTACTGTATTAAAATATGGCTGTTAAAGAAAAGCAAGCGGATTCTGCAGAAGAAATCGAATGGAACGTGGAGAATGAAATCCAGTTGTTCTTTGCTATGAACGGCCACAAGCCAGTTGGTGAGAAATTAACTTATTTTCTATTGACCAAATTTCTCTTGATTGAGGTTATGCTTGCTTAAAGAATTTATTTATGTAACAATAATATTGATCATTATCGAAAAACAAAACTGATAACTTTAAAAAAAGTTATCAGTGCCAAATCTATTATATTGCGCCATATTAATATTCCTTATTGACTTTTAAGGTGTAAATAAGTACTTTCACATGGTTTGCATTTGGGAGAAATTTCGTGCTGCAATTCATAAAGACGTATCCTTGAAAGCTATTTGGGATCATCTAAAGTCTATGTATGATTTGATGACATTGGTATGTTATATTTAACTCATTTTATTGCTAATGTGCAATACCATTAACATACTATTGTTGTGTAGACTTTTTGAGCATTGCTGTACAATAACTAAAATTACTTTGCTAACGCCTAATATTTACCTATGTATTTTTTTCTTTAATAAACTTAAACCTTCACAGGATGATATGGAAGATGTGCCTTTTCCAAGTAATGAAACAGATTTTGCTTTACCTGAAAGTGAATTCTCAGAACTTATGAAATCTCGCAAAAAGGAGGAAAATGAAATTAAACCAAAAGAAGTTAAAGAAAAAATTAAAGAAATTAAAAAGGAAAAGGAGATCAAGGAAGTGGTTAAAAAAGAAATTGTTCTTCGTGAGGCTAAAACTGTAAAAGAAACCGAGAGAAAAAAGGAAGAGATTAAGAAAATAGTAAAGGAACCAGAATTGAAGAAAGATAACAAACAGAGAGAGTCAAAAGAAATTAAAAAAGAACCAAAAACCAACAAAGGGCGCCTTAAAGGAAAGGAAGAACCTGAAGATACAGGTACGCAAATCTATAAATAATAAATCTATATAAGGTTTATCTTTTATGGTGTACTTTTTCATTTAAACTAAATTAGCAAATGAATTTAAAAAAAAAATGCATTTCCTCCCTCGTGAATTAAAATTTGTCAATTAAAAGTTAACATTCACATTTGATCAAATTATTTATTTTTGTATAAATATGTGTGTGTGTCGTGTGTGTACGTGTGTGTCTGTGTGTACCTGCATGCACACAATTTATAAGTTATAAACTTTATTATTTTATAATATACAATATTACTGTTATATTACTAAATTTATTAAAGCATTTTACAATTAATGATTACTTAAATGAATTCTCTTAAATATATGTAAATATATGTAAATATATATAAATAATCCTTTGTATCATAAAAACTTACGCTTACACTTTACTTTCAAAGGTCCACCAGTTAAAAAAGAACGCAAGGATTCTGAATCGAACCGAGAAAGCTTAAAAAGAGCACTTAAGAGACCTACAAGACAAAGCATCGACAGCACTTCAAAAGCTTCACCAAGCCCAAGAGATACTCCTCCCCCAAAACGTAGAAGAATATAAACGTTTTCCTTTGATACTCAAAAAGTTTATATATATATATAATGCATTATTTAATTTCGGTTCCTATAGTTCTTCAATACTTATACAAAGAGCTAATGCGCTGTTATTATTATTATGAATATTATCATTGCATACCTTCATCTTAAAAATGTAAGTTACATTGTAAATAAATTATTATAATTTTTCTAACCAATTTAGTCAATGAATTTTTTTTAATATATAAAAACAAATTAAGCAAGAATATATAAAAACTCTAAAATAATGCATCCTAAACAATCACGTTTATTTATTTTGCAAGCGATCTCTTTCACGGTAAAAAAAAAAAAAAATAAAAAAATAAATAAATAAACGAGAATATAAAAAGGATCTAAATAGGTGAATCAACAGAAAAATTTTCTTTTATGGATTACCAGCAAATGTTTATTCCAAACAGAATAGTGTTAATTCTTGTATGTTCTTAGACTACAGTCTCATTTTATACAGAAAGACGCAGCACTCTGTAAACGATGCGTTTTTGATTTCATGTTTTACGATAGGCTGCAAATCCAACAAACACACAATCAGCGGTAACGAAAATCCATAAAAAAAATACGATTAATCTGAAAGAATAAACGTTCATCAGTTATCAGAATTGACATAACCTTGGAGCACTCAATAGCAGTAGACTTGTAATGTAGCGAATTGGGAACGGAGAGCAGTAGGATTGGCAATAAAAAAAAAAAAAGAGTACTGAAGCAAACTTAATAAGCGGCTTATATTGACTCACATAAAGTTTTATGAAGAATCGCCAGGACCTCTCATCTTAGTCTTCTAGCCTCGCGCTCGGATTCTAGTAAGGTTAGGAGGTCGCCTTCCCTTACCGGGCCCTTAACATTTCTGATAATTTGTCGGTTCTCTTCTCCGAGGAACTCGACCTTCACCTGGGTACACTGGCCCTGGGAACCGGTACGCCCGAGGACTTTAATAACGCGCGCTAGTACAACGGGCTTCTCCATCGTGTTTTCACGTGGCTTATTATACAAAAAGGCTCCTCGCAGGAAATGAGCGAGGCAATGCCATTTGGCCAGGGAGCCCTAGGTACGGAGCTGATCAGCCTAGAGAAGCGCATGGCGACCATTAGTTACGACGTGACTCAATCGCGCGGCTAAAGTTCGAACCGTCGCGGCTCGTCGCGAGCGAGGAATCCTTATCACCGCCCCTTTTAATTCCATCGATTGTCCTTTGCAAAAAATAAGGTTTTCCCCCTCTCCCACCGCTATCGTATTATTATTACCGGCATTATAGCTAAATAACAAATCTTTGATAATGCTCGCACAGTCGTTAGCAAAAACAACGCTATACAAATAACGCTTAAACATAGAGGTACCCCTTTTAAAAAAGAGCCATAATGATTTTTTTTTTTTTAAGCTTATTCCATTTTAAGAACGAGCCTCCAGTTAAAAACTTGTGCAATGCTAAATCAATTGAATGCAATATATATATACATAATACACACACACACATATATATATATATATAGTAAATATTGTTTGTATTAAACTATGTATTTTTTATTGTTCATACCAATAAATAGCAATTATTTATTTTACAACAAAACTTTTACATTTTTTGTGACTTGTTCTTTGTCCATACTTCGGCTCACGAAATTGATATATTTTTTAAATCATGCTGCTTTTTAATCTTAGCTTCCTCAAAACGATTGATCTTTAATTAATAATTAAACAAGCGCAAGGGGATATTACAAAATATCATAATTAACTTTAAAATTATAATTAACGTTGCTTTAGTCTTGACATTTAATGAGAGTTCAAAATTCTTGCCTCATCACACTTGTAATGCTTTGTATTAGAGTTGTGTTGATAATAATTTATCAAGCGATAAAATTCTTTTCGTGTAGGTAATTTTTATTTTCAAGATATTTATTTATATTATTTCTGTTTTTACATCTTTCGATTTGATCATTGATCATTGCTGTCCTAAAATTTAATATGAAAATTTTTAAATTAAATTATCTAAATATATATATATATATATATATATATATATATATATTAAATTACTAATGATACAATATAATTGTAATTGTTGGTGGTATATCGAATATTAATATGGACGGTTTAGTTTGAGAAATAATAATAGCAGAGTTTAATTATTCATTTTCATTATTTCTTCTACATAGTAAATGTATCACAAAATTTTTATAAATAGTATAACATAATTCTGTGTCATTCTCTTAATTTTTTTTATACAAATCACTTAAAGGGAAGATTTCAGAAATTTTAAAAACTTCTAAAATCTATTAAATAACAAAGATACAACAAAACTAAAAATTAAATAATTTCATTTATTTTCTAGTATTTAAATATTAAGTTTTCTTATTATTATGTAAAAGCGATACTTATTTATCATAAATTAATTTCTAGTGATACTGAAAAAAAAAACTAAAAAAAAGTTAAACAAAATTACAAATAAAGAATTTATTTAAAAAAATTAGAATGTAAAATATTTTATACTTACATTTTGATTTTAGAAACCAGATAATATTTTTGTATATTAGTCTGAATAAATATTTAAAATTGTACGACATAACAGGTCAATACATGCTAATTGTACATTCTTGCAAATGTCTGCGCAATTTATCCCTTTAAGCGTAAGTATAATTATCATCAATTGTAGTTTTTGCAACATAACACCGAAAATGGTTTACTATACATTAAATTTTATTTATTTTAAACTAAAAACGTGCAAGCCAACTTAATAGATTGCTATCAAAGCTCGTCTGATCCTAAAATATATGTAAATATAAGGCAATTATAATTAGTAGTTTAAAAATTAATTTACAATTTTTCGTCTAATTATTGTATAAAGATTCAGTAGTAAGAATTGAATATCTATAAAATCCATTATTTCTCGTTTACTTGACAAAATAGTCCAAAGCTATGTCAATGCGCAGTTTTTAATTTGAGAAATAATACATTAGTTTTCTTCCTTGTTGTCAATAAAAAAAAAAAAAAAAAAAAAAAAAAAAAAATTAAATGTAAATTATTTGTCTTTAAAATTGTCGTTCGATGTTTCGTTTGGTTTTTTCTGTGACTCTCATAAAACGTTGATTTCAGTTGTTCAAAGATAATCATATACGCACGTGCACAGTAGCATATATGCTTGCATACACAACGTTGTAATCTTTAATTTTTCCAATGAAAAATTAATTATCTATTATGCGATACAATAAATTTACACTTTACACATGCTATGTCAAACATGCCCTTAAATCTCGCTTCGTCGTATTATACATATTTAACTTCTGTATATCAGAGGTTTATTATGAATCACTTTGCTGTTATAGTAAAAATTACACTGAGTTCTTATGACACACAATGACTCCGTTTTGCATATTGCTTTTCTCATGGTAATTCAACGGTGATATTGGTACTTTCAGTTATTATTGTTGAAAAATTTTCAACGTACTTTTGCATTATAGAATCACTTTTACATTGCCCAATCCTACGACACTCGCGTAAAGTCGAGTTTTTCCTATTTCTCTACGTTTCAATGAATCACATTGCTTTTCCAAAATGTTAACATAATAATAAACTCATACAATGCTAACATAAAAACACCAAACGAATACACTAATTCCAAAGATTGTTACTGCCATATATTCGTTGAGAGCGTTTGCCCCGATAGCGAAGCAGGGGACGGCTTTCCAGATGAAGGAGGAAAATTGATACCACCGAGCGACATTTGAGACATTTGTTGAGGGAGCTAAAAGTATAAATAAGATTTCACGTTAATATTACTTTCTATTTGAATTCAAATTTTCCTTAAAGCCATGGAAATCCATTGCAATGCATAGGATGAATTTTCAATGGCTGCTTTTAGTCATTCGATGCAACAATGAGAGAGTGATAAAAAGATGACCAACGATTGTAAAAATATTTACATGACTAAATGCTTGAGTCGGCTGCTGTTGGCCAGTCAAATTGAGGAACGGATTGCTACCCGGGGCTGGTTGTAAATTTTGCGCGGACATCATACTGCTCCACCCATTGTTAGGGCCCAAAAGCATCTGCGAGCCTGGATTTGCCACCCCTTGCTGCTGCGAATTGCGAATAAGAGAGGATTAAAAATCACTGATCGGATTGGAGGTAACAAAAATGCGCGTCTGGATTTGCGAGAGCATCGTTTACGGGCCGTTACCATTTGAGCTTGCATAGACATGGCCGAATTGTTGAGCATGTGATTTCCCGTAACCAGGCCCAATTGATTGGGATTCATGCACATTTGATTCATGCTCGCCAAGCCCATTTGCGATTGCAGAGAGTGATTAAGGGGCTGGTTAAAGGCTCCGACGTTGGCCATTGGCTGCTGGAACTGCTGAGCGGGCAATTGCTGATTGAACATATTCCCTGAAAAACAAATTTAAAAAACCGCGTCAGATCTCAATTCTGCTCGGCTTCCTCGGATGCCGGCGCTACAACGAATAAAGAAGGCCCGTTAAGGATCGACCGACCTCCGTACGGTTGATTCGGCTGAGTGCCGTACAACGCTAAAATACTGTCCTTTGTCATTTTATTCTTCTCCTGTGGCGCTGGGGTTGGCTGATTGAAGAAACTCTCTTCTTCGGACTTATTCGACGAGTTATTTGTACTGTTGCTATCGGCTGAAGTTCCGTTTGCTACGCCGCTGCCGCCGCCGCCGCCGCCGCCGCCGCCAGATGCCGGGGGTGCCGATAAAAACGACGAGAATATATCATCCCCAGAGGTCGAGCCATTTGTACTGGTTTGGCTTTCAGGAGCATCTGTCGAGGGTTGCATTGCTCGTTAACTCTCTGGTCGCTCAATCGAGGCGAGCGAATAAGGATAGAGGGAGGGCAGAGGCAAGAGGCGCCCTTCGAAATGGATTGCAAAGCGAGCAACGAGCGAGCATCGCTGGTCTTGTTTCCGCTTACCGAGACCGAGCAGGTCCAATGTCGCCGAATTGCTGGATCTGCTGGGCTTCGGGCTCACCGAGCTGCGGGGCTTGGGTATTTGAGGCACGACTTCTGGCTTTTTAACGGGAGGCAATGCGCTCTGACTCGTGGCGTGGGTCTTTTGCGACTCCTTTTTTCGCCTGCGCTGCTTTTCGGCCTCCTCGTCCAGCTCCTTATCCCAATTCACCTGCAACAAAGGCAATACAACAAGGAGGCTCGTTTTTGTAAATTGCCTCTCCTCTGCGGCTCTCGGCAAGGGCCCATGGGCCGTTATTATTACCGTGGGCAGTGGCGGTGGTACCCATTCCCTTGCGATGTATTTCTTATGCTCGTACTTTGCTCTTATGAAGCTCTCTAAGCTGCAGTCGGTCTGGGGTCTTCGAAAGCTGTCCGGGAGATTGGCTTCGTACACGGCCCTCGCTCGTGAATTTCCCATTTGTTGTAAGCTCTGCGAAGGACAACCAGCCGGAGGTTTAATTTATTGGAATCCGGCGAAGTATTGTATGCACTCGATCGGCGAAGGGGCTTGAATCTTAGAAATTAAATTTAGTCGATCCGGCACACCCGGCTCCCCGATGCTAATCCGAATGAGAATCCAGCACAGGATGACTCTTGGACAGACATTAGAGTGGAATGAACGATGGCTTGACTCTAAAGTGATTCTATGTTGCTTTCGTTGTGATTTTTACACTTCGGCCAACGGATGCACGGCGTTTTAACGTAAAAACCTTGTTTACCGTTCGCGAGTAAAATAAAGGCGCCCAAACGATGTTACGCGGAATAAGATTGTACAAAATGTAAAATTAATTGGCCAAATAAGTTTAGGCTAATCAAGGGGCGGACAAACAAAATAAATATGGAAAATAAAAAGAAAAAACCCCCACGACAAATAGGTACAATCTTGGCAAAGGTATATTTTTGGGCGATTGGAATATTTAATAGTACTACGGAGATCTATAATTACCACGACTTGCTGTGGAGTCCAAGTATCTAAATTGACAGACCTGACTTTGCTTATGTGGACGCCAAGCTTCCTGTGTATACCGGCGCATCGGATGCACAGAAATATACCAAGATTATAGCTGGCCCATCGGGGACCTGCAAAGGAAAAAGTTGCCCCGTCAGTCATCGGATTCGCTTGCTTTGTACTCCCTTATCGCCTGTGCTATGCTACAACGGCGTTACAATAATCCATGGGGCTCCGGGGTTACATCCGAGGTACGTTGCCGACGTGGCTCGAATCGTTGATCGGAGCCCCGAGCCACGGCCTTATTACAACTCCATTATACGGCTAATTATTCATGCCCGGTCATAAAAAAAAAAAAAAAAAAAAAAAAAAAAACTTTTGTCACTTCGAATTAAAAGATAGCCCCTATCGCTGGGACCTTCGTGTTGCTATACGAATGCCTCGTTTGGAATTAGGATCTTGTCCCCGGTCTCTCTGGCCTTTTATTCGAGGAAGAGGCTAAGCGCCCCGTCGATCATGGATAAATTTGCGTTTTAACTACGAATTTTCCTGCTGGGCTCAGAGCTATTCTAAACAGTTGTATCGAGTGGCTTATTGTGGCGACTTTTATTTTCAATCAAACAAAGCAGCGAGCATTTTAATATTTACATTCGAGTAAAAATATATATATATCAAAGTGGCTACCAACTTCAGGCCATAGCTTGGCCAAGCAGGTGAAAACGTTTCCTTTGCAAGCAGTTATTGATAACAAATGTAATTTCACCTTATCAAAAGGCAGGCACCACTTTTTTCGAGTTAAGATAAACACAACTAGTTTACAATTGCATCGACGAAATAACAATTGTTTTTATAATTGATATTACAGTCGATTATAGTTAACAAAATATAGAATAAAATACGCGTACACAAGGCTTAGTAATATCGAATAGTTAATGGATCGGATAGTTAATAGTCAACGGTTTAGATTGTCTTTTAGTTTTTTTAAACATCTTTAAAAATAAAAACTTTCTTGGGGTCGACAAAATAGTATAATTATAATAGTGTAATAGGGTTATTCAACGCTAGATGCATATTATAAAATCGCGGAAAATTACGTTTGCAATAAATTAAGATTATAATTTATTTTCCGTAAGAACGTAACTCCAATGCAACGGTAATAATATGATAAATATCGATTAGAGCCTAACTCCATTCTCTATGTCGAATAAAAGAAATGATTTATTTTCAAACTTATGTGAGCATATAATTAGAGTAAAAATATATTTATCAAAAAAGTTATTACTGCACATTCTTTACATTCTTATGTAGGTAAGAAAAGTGATAAATAAACAAAATATTTTTTTTCGGTAAATTTATACATAGTTAAGATAAAATTGTATAAATGTATTTCTAAAACAATTTGATTTCTTTACCACTGTTATGAAATAACGCATTTTATTCTCTTTGAGCCTCTGATAAATCGTAATTCAATGTTTTATCGAATGTTATGACATTATTCTCTCATAATAAAAATTAGATATAATCATAAAATTAAAAATGTTTTATAACATTTGGTCTGTTGAATTATCCACGATCGGAAATCCTACAAGTGAAAAAACATCGGTTCAAAACAAAGACAAGGGTTGTTTTTTTTCTTATCAAAGGCATTTGTCCTCGATAAACTAAAAGACGATTAGTTGTTCATTTTTATTAAGATATTATAACTAAACTCTAGTTTTCACGTACAACTGTAGACAAATACAGAGATCATTTTATAGGAACGTGACTTTTTATCATTCGTGAAATATTTATTTTAGTTATAAGAAAATGAAGGATTTATCAAGTTCAATATACTTTTGATTATACATTATGGTTATCTTAAATCACAAAACCGATTTTATTTTTTACCAACCGTTAATTTTATATGATTGAAAGTATTAACAGGAAGCTTAAATTTTCGAGGTCATAAAAAATTTTTTTCTACCTCATTCAATATTTTACAAAGATACTAATGAATAATTAGCCGAAAAACAGAAATTAAAAAAAAAAAAATTGTTAATCTAGATAGGAGAGAATCTTAAAATTGTTTGGATTGCTTGAAAAAGACTTATTTTTACATTAATAGTCAGTCTTTTAATAATTTGATTCATCATTTACATTCTTAAAAGAAAATATCCGTATGCCTTTGTAAAAATATTTTTATGCATAGTCAGCTTAAAATTGAAATGGTTTTATGTATAATAGGAGTAATACATATTACATAAAAACTGTTATGAGTACAAAATAAAAATATCTCATTCGAAAATGTTTGAATTGCACGTATAAACTATTCAATGAAAATCTAATAATAATAACATAATTGTCGGATATATTTTACAATATATCGAAAAATTTGAATTACCACTTGCTCATATTTCATAAACATTATTCGCGGAAAATTTTGTCCCCGAAAGCAGCAAGTGTTGTTTGGAGAGAAAAAAAAATGCCAAAACAATACAGCGTCAAGAAAGCTCTGAAAAATGCTGTTTTGCATCAGGACTGTTGCGATTATTTTGTGGTTTTGAAAATTCAATTTTAGAGTAACGCAGACGTTATAAGTGTCTTTAAATCGCCGATTGTTGCGGTGGCCGAGAATTATTGGAATTGCATGTGCCACGTAATAATTAAATGTATTGAATATTTTCGACAGAGTTGAAATATAATTCATGGGCTTTTTAAAATACTTATTATTTTAGAAAGGAACATTGCAAGTAGCCGATGGAAAAGCTGTAAGCTCATGCGTGTTATAGACTCGTATAACAAGAACGTGACGAAATTAATCTCTCCCGAGTCAAAATTAATCTAAAGCACAAAAGTATTTCGAATTTACGTCATAAAGTCCTAAAATCAAACGGGCTTGCGCAATTGTAATATTAGTCATTAAAAAGAGCGCGAATCCAGTGTGAAAAACAAAGGTAAATGTTTTATTCGTTTTAAAAAATAACTAACTGCCTTATTTTTCTTTCACGACTTAACACCGCCACGGTGCAGTGGTGTAGTGTAACGACAATTGTATTTCTTGTACATTGCGTCGGAGTGTTTAATTGCGATTGATCGAGAGAAAAAAAAAAGTTAAAAAGATTTACTCCCACCGGCAATAAAAATAATCACTGCCCGTGACAAATGTATTTATGCGTAATGTTATGATTTATTTATATTTTAGCCGATCTTTTGTGCAATGTTTAGTAGCCTGAAAAAGCCGTTTTAAAAATTACGTGCAATTAGTGTTTTCACAAGCTATGATTAACCGATGGAAATATTTAACGAAACAATTAGAATTTACTAAATCTGAAAAAAGTATAACTAAGTAATTCAAACGCTTCATAAAAAAAAAAAAAAAAGAAAGTGCTTATGATAAGTGTACGCGGCAATGAAAGCTACGCTGACTTTAACATTAAAATATTATAAATAATATTGTACCTAAATAAATCCGAAAATTCTTATTTCAATTTTAGCCTTATCAATGCCAATTCATTTTCACAGATAGCGTAAAAAAGTACTCGCGGACGAATGGATGGTTAAAAGTATATAATATATATATTTAATATTGACGAAAAATTGTTCTTAAGAACACAAAAAGAACTCGAGAGGTGAAATTTAAATATAAATTTTGCACGAAAATAACTTTCTAAATTTCAGCTATGTAACTTGTTACCCCTTGCCCCTTTCGCGAATGCAATAAAGGCTCTCGCTCGCAACGACTCTGTATCAAATAATTCGTAAACGCGGACGCAACAAATTACTACGGCTCTGATATACTTTGCCAAAGAAAAGAAGTCGGAGGAGCTTTGCGCGTGTGTCGTATCTGGTAACGTGCATTCCACTTTATTTTTTTTTTTTTTTTTTTCCCGGAGAATATCCATTGATTGCAGAGGTTCTTAGGGCGAGTCGAATAGGGGCTAAACATAGAATCCTAAGCTCTCGAAAGCACTTGCTATGCGCCGCCGAGAGTCTCTCAATCTCATTTCTCGCGGGTCTTTGAGATGCTGCATCGCACACCTCGCACACCTCGCTCGCCGGCACAATGGTTTCTCGAGCTGGTGTATCACCGCCCTGGAGCCAAGGGCTTTATTTCGTACAGGCGTAACGATATTCCCTCGCCGATCGCGAAAATCTATCAACTCGAAGAACTGGGTCGTAAGCGTCGTTGGCACTGGACTCGCATTGGACAATCGATACGTCTACGCTGGTGTTTGTGTGCCTGTGTCTGCTGTCCGTCTGTCCGTGTGCGCGCGCGCGCCCGCCCGTTCACACGTACGCGCATACACGTATATGAGAGCGTAAGATAATTTCCTAGATAGGGAATACAGGCCTGGGCATTTATCAAAGCCACTGTGAAATAATTGGCTTTGGCTTTTCTTCTCGCTACCTACGGAAGTCGCTCCTCTCCTCGGGCGATGCACCGATCCTCGCTCTCCTCGTCGGGCCCGCGACCAGCCCCGGGGTCCTCGCGATTCGCCATTACCC
Organism: Kradibia gibbosae; assembly: GCA_018907135.1. NCBI lineage: Eukaryota > Metazoa > Arthropoda > Insecta > Hymenoptera > Agaonidae > Kradibia > Kradibia gibbosae. Next base: position 13,912,337 of record JACCHX010000001.1, on the reverse strand, counting down.
TTAATTTCTAATGAGCATCGGCCATAGGAGTGGGAGCGGTGCTGGGGCGTCTGGCGGGCGGGGGGGGCGGAGGAGGAAGCAGACAGGAGTAGTCGATTTTAACGGCTTGATCGAATTATACAATGGCTTGTACCGTGATCGATCGTCCACCGCCGCAATTGGGGTATCAAGTGCTAAATAATCGTGGTCATGAGAAGCGTCAATTAAGTATCCTCATTCTCAAATGCCTTCGTTAAAGCTAAATATGTTTGAATTTAATTTCATTACAAAAATTGTATCAATTAAGATTGTAAGATCAATCGGAGTCGACTAGAGCTTCGTTCGCGCTAAAATCTTATTAAGCCGTTTAAATGGACTGTTCGATACCGTTGCCACCTTGTATTTGTTCGCTTGATTTGTTTTACCGAATCTTTCAACAATGCCTGTTAAAAAAAAAAAAAAAAAAAAAGAATATATATACATATGTATGTATGTATGTTGAGCACAACAAAAATTGCTGTTTTTCATTTGTTTTGGCCGAATTTTTATCCTCCTTTATAAATTGAACGCGAATGGAGAAAAGGACGAGCGTTAAATTTTCCAGCCGAGAAACCACTGCTCGAGATGTTCAATCGATAACCAGAGGATATATAATAGAAAAATTCGGTGAAAATTGTGCGCTGATCTGATCTATAGTTTATTTGGGCGCGTGCCTCCGCGCGTGTACGAAGTTGAGCGGAGCTTGAAAAATTTCCTCGGCCCTGAATAAATCGAAGAATTGAAATTGAGCAGTGTTTATCAATGGTATGGAAACGGGGGGGAAAATCCGGCCGGCAAGTCCTCGACTGAATAGAAGATCATGTTACGCGTGTCAGGGCACGACGACTCGTGCACGTAGACGACCCTCGTGTAGGTCTCGGGCAGGTAATCCCCGACAGGGGAATCGCACATGCGAAAAAGACTCGGCGAGCTCGGGCAGGAGGCCCCAACTCTCCTAATCGTACGGTGTAACGAGTTTCTCGGAGGCGCGAGCGAGCGTCCGGCGAGTGGCGGTGCGCCGACACCTGGAGTCTTAGCCGCGGGCCTCGGTCGACGGTGACGTGGAACGGAAAAAACGAGGCGCGTGGCATCATCAACATCCCCGTGTGGGCGCCGGGGAGGGGCCGTACCAGGTGGACGGGACAAAAGGAGGCCCGTTGGCCTTGGGCGGGGAGAGAGGCTCGGGAACAGGTTCCGAGGCTCGTCGGGGAGCCTCCGTGTCGCGCGCGCGCGCCCCCGCCCTGCCACTCCCCGGGGGCCAGGGGGCCGGCCGTACCTTTGGCGTCGCAGTCGACGCAGTACTTGTTGTCCTCGTCGCGGAGCATCTGCGTGAGGAGGCTCTGGCACTTGTCCTGGATCTGCTTGGTGCGCTCCTTCTCGAGGCGCGACATCTTGGCGGCTGGGGGGGGCCCCAAGGCTCCGGGCCGAGGAATGCGCCCGGCCAGGGACGACGGCGAGGAGCGAGGACTTGCCCGACTGGCAGGGGGAGGGGGGAAAGAAGCCGAGGGCCTCTTCTCTGCGCGCACTCGACTCGACGCTTTCCTCGCTCGACTGACTGGCCGCTGACGTTTCCTTCGCCCCTACCGCCGCCTGCGTCCGAGACTGCGTCGATGCCGCCCCGCCGCTCTCGCTCCTCCCCCCACTACCCGCTCTCGCTCTCTCTCTCTAACGCCCTCGGTCTCGGCCTCCTGGCGCCCCTCGGCCAACTTCCGCGAGTCCAGCACGAGCTGGGCGAGAGGCTGGCTAGCCTGGTGCGCCGCCACTGCCTGGTGGCAGACTCGCCGAGCGACGGTGGTGAAAATTTACTGCCGAGCGACGGGCTCTCGAGGTTATCTCTTTACTTCGCTTTCTTTGTGCGCGGCGGAGCTGCGCGGCGGAGGTCGCGCGGACCGAGAGCATACCAGGACTGCCGGCGGAGGCGCGCTTACGCGAGTGCGTGGGACGGACGCGAGTCGAGGAGGGCCCCGGAGTCGCGAGTCCGAGAGCCGCCCGAGCGAGGTTAGGTAGGAGGACTGAGCCGCGAGGAGCGCCAGATTACGAGGAGACCGACGCGACACTCTCGGGGCTCCGCGCGCCTGCCCCCACCTGTGCCCCCGACTCGCCGACTCCCTCCTTACCGGCGGCGGCGGCGGCGGCGGCTCTTATCTACGCTCTCCTGCCCCGCGGCCCCCGGACCGCCGCTCGAGAACCGACGCGACCACGACGACGACGACTCGCCGCCGCTTCCTCGGCCTTTGGCCCCTTCCCCCTTCTATGCCGCGGGTTTCGCGGGTCCCTCGGACGCCGCTGCGAGAGTCCGCCCTTAGAGACTCGCGCGGAGCTCCTCCGTTCACTCCCCGAGCTCCTCCTCCTCCTCCTCCTCCTCGGCGGCGCTGGATCCCACTCGAAGAATCGCGGACCCCTGCAGCGAGAGCCCAAGGACCATAACGGCCCTGCACTCCGTTTATTCAGGGCTTCCATTTTTTTTTTCATTTACAGGTTAAGTCAAATGCACACATTGCATCCTTCAAATGCAAAATTGTACTCTTACGCACTTCATACGCATTTCTTGCATTCGCAAGACTTTTATATCTTCTTTTCGCAATTTTCATACGATTCCTCCCTTCCTTCCTTAACGCTTACTCGTCACATTAATTATTGTCAAATAAATAGTCGATAAATAGTCGCAATCTTGTATTTTTCTTTCGCAAGCTCTTTTAACGGAATTCGAAAACACGTTTACACGTTTGCAAAGCATCGGGCGTAACTTGACGTGTTTTGTGTTTTACAATTTTGCTTTTGGCGTTAGGGTCAGAGGTCAGACCATCATTGGCACTATCCTTGGCACCATGCGCACGTGTGACTGGCCATCCATAGTAAACAGAGACCAAATAAATAACGTGTGTTGACAAAACACGCTTTATCGCTCTAAAAAAGACTCCTGCGTTACTTTGTAGTGCCGGACTAAAATGATTCTGGATATTTGTTCGTTGAAAGTGTATACAAACTTTAAAGGAATTGATCACAATGTAAACATTTTTTCTGATGTAGAGAAGATTGCGCTCTTTTCAATAGTTTCTTTATTGAACATCTGTCTCTCTCTCTCTCTCTCTCTCTCTCTCTTTAGCATGCACATCGCCAATAAAATTATGCATAAACTGAAATTTCAATTTTCAGATGTAATAGCTAACAAGATTATAAGATTATAAATTGTAGAGATAGCCCATAAATAAGAGTAAGAATAATTTGTGTACAATATAAAAGCGAGTATATAAAATCTTTGCCAATATACCGAGAATGTACTAAGCGAGGTTTGTTCATTTTAATGAACCTCTCAGTACGTTAACGTTTTTTTATTAAATAAAAACTGGTCCGTATCATCAATACAACAAAGTACGACAAAGTATGAGAAAACGTATGAAAAGGTGATCGGCGAATAGGAGATGGCGAGCGGTGAAGTCCGGTATATTGTAAATAAATACGGTAAACGCGAAGCGGTGAGCGCAAAGCAGCGCGAGCAGGACGGAAGCAGTTGGCTTCGGGGATTCTTACAACGCGTTCGCACTCAAAAGTAATCTCGAATAGTCGGGCGTAAAAGTAATCCGATAAGGCGAGCTATTATCGACCGCACGTGCACACGAGACCGACTCTTGAATTAGGAGTGACGATAACGCGGGCCTAGAGGGGCTAGAGCGGGGGAGGGGGGGGCGGGCGAAAGGCGGGAGTCCAGCAGGCCTCGGGGGACGACCGCGACTCGCGTCGTTCGGGCGCCGCTGCTCCCAGGGGGCGACAGTGGGAGCCGACTCGAGGACGGCCAGCCTCGAACAGCTGTTGCCGCCGTTGGCTTAGCCCAGCTTTCGAATTCCCGCGCGCGCAGCCGGGAGTCTCCTCGTCCTTCTGGTGGAGGAGCCACCGAGTCCGCGCATGCGCCGGCCCCGTCCGTCGCCCTCGCTCCCCCGTCCCAGCAAAGCGACGGCGGCGGCGGCAAGCGAACGGACTCGCGCGCTTTTACCAGCCGCGGGGCTGAGCGGCTGTTCGGCGGCTGGAGCAGGGGAGGGGAGGCGTGCGCGACCCGGAGCGTAGCCGCTCGTCCCGAACCTCGGCGGCCCTCTGGCCAATCGGCGCCCGAGATTCGTCGCGCTCCTTCTCGCCCCGGGCCCCGCGCCCCCCCTCGCCCCGCCGCCGCCGCCGCCGCAGGAACTCGGACGCATCAAAGCGATCAAACTCGAATCGAGTGTCGCGCGCGCACCGAGCCACCGAGGACCTCTCCGGGTTCCTAGAGTCGAGGAGCGAGTTCGGAGACCGAGAGGCCGAGTGCGTGCCCGCCTGTTCCTGTGTGCCTCTGGCTGTGTGCGTGAGCGAGCGAGCGAGCGAGAGACCGAGGGAGATTTTGAGAGAGAGAGAGAGAGAGAGAGGCGCACCGCTAGCCGCGACAACCGAGCAGTGCGCGCGCGAGGATTCCGTGGATCTGGAAAGTGTCAAGGGGTGCACACTCGAGGAGGCTCGAGGACGGGAGCTTGGCTCGGGCCGAGCTCGGGTGGAGGAGGATCCGCGGGCCGGTGGGCTCGGTTCCCGGAGGCGCGAGGCTCGTCGATAAGGGGGAACTGGTGGGGCGTACCCCTGCGAGCCAGCGGGAAGAGACTCGGCAGCAGCTCGGGGCCGAGGGAGAACACCGAGGACGGCTACGTGGAAGCCTGGCAGCCGCCGCTCGGGAGAAGCAGCAGCGGGGCCCGAGCTGCCCTGGGCGCGGAAATGCCTCGGCTCGGCCGCGGCGGCCTCCAGTCCAGCGGCCCTAGGCCAACTAGAGTCCGGGGACAGCCCTCGAGCGCCTCCCCCGCTAGGGCGGCCCCGCCTCTCTTCTGACCCCCGGGATGCGGATTATTCGCGTCTGCTGCGGCGGCCTCCGGCTGGAACGAGCTTCTGCCCGAGGGGGCCCTCCTAACCTTCTCGGCGACCTCGCCACCACGGCCAGCGGCTTCTGCTGCTGCTCCTGCTGCTGCTCTCGCTCCTCCTGCTGCTGCTCTCGCTCCTGCAGCCCCTGCTGCCGCTGCTCCTGCGGCTGCTGAGCCGCTCCAGCCCCCCGGAGATCGTGTTTTGTTGTGATGCCAACTGTTTTTCGCCTTTGTTTTTTTACTACGCAACATGGGACGTCGCGGAGTCGCCCCCTTCCACCTCGCCTAGGCCGCCCGCTCGGGACTTCCTGCGACTTTGTAAATACGCTGCTGCTCCCCTAGCTCGAGGCTCCAGGTCGGCGTACCCCGCTGGGGCCGCCCCCCTCCTCCCCGCCCCCCCCCCTTCCGCCGTTCACCCGGAGAAAATGCCGAAGGCGGCGGTGGTTCCTCGACCCCCGCTCGCCGTTACATCACATGATCTTTTTGCAGTCGCACATTGCGAATCTTAGGGACTTGAAGGTTAAATGTGCAACGCGTGTGAGTGCTCGGCTGCTGCCCCCCTATATGTGCACGCTCTTTGCGCGGGTGCGTGTGTGGTGCGCGCCTTCGAACCTCTCGCTGCTCTGTCCCCCTCCTCCACCTCCCTGTCCGGCCAGCCACCCCCGGCGCCCCTCCCCCCAACCCCAACTAGCTCGCGTGTTTATGCCTCTACGTGTGTGGTGCACATGTAAGGCGTACGAGTGTGCGTGACCGCTTTTAAATTAAACTACAATTTTCATGCAAAAAAAAAAAAAAAAAAAAAACGAGCGTCCCGCATCAATAATAAGCCCTGCTTGGGCTTAGAGGAATTGTTATTGGCGAGTATTGACCTATTGACAATGAGTGCAAATAGCAGTGCAACGGATAGTGGACAGGAGAAGACTCTAACCGAAACCACTGTGCAAACCGTACCGCAGAACTTGACCACTATCCAGAATATACAGTCGGTTCAGACTATACAGAATGTACAAAATGCAACCGCTAACATTCAGACTATTCAGGCTGCGCAGGCAGTCGCTGGACAAGCAGCAACGTTAGGGAAATCCATATCTCTAGAACTTAATTCTAAGCTTCTGATGAAACCTGCGATTCCATCCAATATTGGTACTTCCGAAAATAATAAAATAACTACTAGCACGGTGTGTATTCCTTTCTTCAACTTTATAAAACATTGTCGTACAAATACAAGCTTTTTATGTAACAACTTTCGAATAAAATCATTTGAAATTAAATAGAAGACACGCTCGATGAAGACATTCAGCTTGGTGTGGACCTATTAATTATAATCTGAGCTCAATGTTCAAAAATCTTGTCAAATGCATCAGTGATTATAAACATTAGAAAAAAACACATTAGTAAAATACACTAGTAATTGAGCAAATTTCAAATATAGATAAGTATAAAATTACTGGTAATAATATAATAATGTTGTAATTTTCAGTTCTGTCCTGTTGGATCCACGGTGAGGATAATTGCACCAAGCATGTTGAGTACAATAGAGCGTCAGACTACTCAACCGCAAGTTCAGCAAGCTACTCAGCAGACGCAACAAATTGTGACGAGCATTCCATCGACTTATCATGTTCCTCGGGGACCAGCAGCCGTTGCTAATATTTCAACCCCAAGAGCTACTGTAGCTACTCCACTTGTTAGGGCTATTAGTACTGGACAGTCGATACCCATTTCAAGACCAGGGTAATTATAAATTGCAATTTCTTATTTAAGTATAATCGATAGTTCATCCGTTGCACTATTTAAAAAGTACCTGGAAAAATAATAACTTAATAATAAATTGAATAAAATTTTGTACAGCACAATTGTGTTTTATAAATTTACAACAACATTTAAAAGGTACATCATAATTAAAAGAAATTTGGCTTGTCAACCAATTAAAGCATTGCGAGTCGAAAATATTTTGAATTAACAGATTTTGAACACGTGGCAACTTAAATTTTTTTATTTTACAAGAGCTACGATAGTATTTTAATATATTAATGCTAATTGATATATTTAATAATGAAATTCCTGAAGAAACACAAGTTATTTAAAATTGATTGTAATAAAAACCAACGTAATAATAATTATTATAGATTTGCGATTAATCTATACCATATTATTCATATTTCTAGAAGCATTAATTGTTTAAACCTTTTTTAAATGCATTACAATATTAAAAAAATGAAAATTACGCCATCGCTTACTATTTTCCTATTTTTTCAAACAATTTGTTAGTATTTATAATGAAGAAATACTTGTTATTTAGATATTTTTGGCTTGACTATGTATGATGCCCTTATGTTGGCTGAAGTATTCTTGTATACAAGTCTTTCGCGTCATAAATATCTATATATTATTTCCATTGCTCCAGAAGCTCACTTTTTATAATAGACTTGAAATTTAAGCTCATTTAAATAAATTACTCTTAATTTAGTTTTTTTTTATTAAGTTGTTGGTTTTGTCGAAAATTTTAGCATACAAATACTACGAGAATATTGAATATACACTTGGATCAAAATATTTATCTTCATAATGACTAAAAATTTGTTTTTGATCGCCTAAATATTCTGTTGAAAACGAATACTACACGTATAACCACTATGTTGTGTTGCATGACTCACACATTTCTGAGGGGTGTGCAAAAATCTACTTTTACCATCACGCTGTTTTACCGACCGAATACAAAAATAAAATTCTGCAAATGAAAAATGCCTTGCTTGTGTTGAAACAGATTCACGTGTATTCCAAATAATTATTATACTTTGTCAATTCATAGATACTCTATAAATATATATGTGCTTAGTAAACATTAAAGCTCGATTGGTCAATTCAGTTTTCACGTATCCGATAAATTTATCTTATTACGATTATATGTCAATATTAACGCATCGTTTAATATGCAATGAAAGCTTTTTGAAATGAAGAACTTTCACATTCCCTTCGTTTCCATATTTTTGATTATTAAATTACGATTAATTTTTGTTTAATGTTTATAAACATTGTTGCTATTAACGAAAAATCTCGAGATAGTTATAGATGGATCGAACGGATACGGAATCTGTTTAGTTTGTCACACATCGTACTCAAACATATTTAAATATAACAGTGTGCAGTTTTCGAATCTTTGAATCAATCGCGGCAATAAATAAATTATATTATAAATCAACATTGTATATAATTATATGTGTTTTATACAATTAACACAGCGGCGCGCACACGTTCTCTCTCTCTCTCTCTAACTTCTTCCCCTTTATTTTTCAACCAAGCTTCTCCCATTTCACCTTTACAATCCTTTCTGCTCTTATTTCATTAGGGACTTATTCATTATTGTTAATGTATTCATTCATGTATGCATGCGCGCGTGTATGTGTTTGCTTGCGTGCGTTTAGTAATCTGCCATCATGTGCTGGGCATCGTGGATCAACACTCATTAATATTTCTACACCAAGAGTATCCGAAGCCTCTACACATAATAGCGCTATTGGTTTTGGTAAACCGCTCCCCGATCGCAAATCCCGGTAACTAGAAATTTTGTATTATTTTGAATTTTTTTAATATCCATCATGTCTTCATTAATATATTAGTTTGTACAGCTTGAGGTAAACTTTTGAATATGCCTGACAATGGCTAACTTATATATTTACTTAATTGTGCTATATATGTGTGCTTGCTAAATAACAATTAATTTTATATAGCTTGGGAACGTAACTAATTTTGGCATTACTACGTAGGCAACCCTCCGAGCTATTTTTTGAGAACACAACGAACAAAAATTGTCAATGTCCGCGATAATACTATGGATTTTCATTTAAGTGCAGAAGGCAAAACATTCAGTATAGAAGCCAACTGCTATCGATTGATAATAAAGATCGATTTAAGATACGTAGGAGAAATGTTTAGCGATAAACTACGGTAAATCATAATTGTCGTGCCCAAATAATGACGATTCATTAAACATAAAGCAAATAACGAAGACATAATCTTTACGATAAGATCAAGCTATTTGACGCCTGGAAATTTTTTGTAGGTTACACAATGATTTGTTAGGGAAAGGAAGAAAAAAATTGCAATGAACATTATAAAAGAAAGCTGTTGGAAAATAAAACCTCCTGGCCTGTGTAAATTCGTTGAGATCGTTGATCGCTGTCTTTGGAAGTCGTTGCAAATGAAAATAAAGACTTGGTTGGATCATTGGTCGAGGGTATCGACGGGAGGCGAGCAGCATCGTAGAACGAAAAGAATAAATAGGACGTAGGAAAGGAGAAAAAGTGTTCCGCGTGCATCCCGTATGCAAGAAGAGTCGTGGGTAAAGTCGAAGCGCGGCTCGTTCTCCAAGGTCGCGGACAATCGGGAGCACAGGGCGGGAGCTGCTCCCGAACGGCGGCAAAAGTAGCCCGGCTTAGCTGTAGGTGCAAGAGGGGCGTAGGGGGGGGCGAGCCTAGCCTCGAGCCAGTAAGGATAATGACACGTTCCCTGTGGCGTTGGGCCTCTTCTAGAGCGAGCACGACGGCCTCGAACAGCCAATGGCAGCCGAAGACGACCTCGGTGGTGTACGCGCAGCCCCAGCGGCACCCGGTGCCGGTGGTGAACCGCCCGGCGACGAGGCCCGTGGCCGGGGCAGGGGGCGTCTACCCGGGCCAGAGCCAGACCCAGCAGCAGCAGCAGCCAAGGCTGGTGAGCCCCGGCCAGGTTGGCAGGCCCGTCCAGGCGACGGTCGTCACCGCGACCCCCTCGCGGCTCATAGCCCCGGTCCTGCAGGCGCAGAACAACAACATCGCCCGGCTCCCGACCCCGACTCGGCCGCCGACGCCCCAGGTCGTCGCGAGCATACCCCAGGTCTCGCAGACCGGGAGGCCGGTCGCCCAGACCATTCAGGTGAGAGGGCGGGGCACTTCTACTACTGCTCGGCCCCCCCACCCCTGCCGCCCCCAGGGACCGGACTTGGGGGGGCGAGGGGGGCCATCGAGGAGATACAGTTGCAAGGGTATCGATGATCGACCGCACGCGACTCGCGACACGTAAATGACAGATCCATCCGCCTCGGCCGAGAGATATTCCTGCGGAATATGAAACGAACTCCTCCTAAGGTCACTGAACCAACGACTCAACATCGTAAACCTGCCTCGGGAAACTCATCCGAGTTTACGCGACGGCGGCCAGTAACTGCGGCGGCTTTTGCACAAACTTCCTTTTACGAATTTGTAAATAACTGTAATTGTTATTTTCGTTGCATGTCCTTCCTGTCCGGCGCAACAAATGCGAGCACACACTTGGGTAAACGGACACGCAGGCGCGTGTACGCGCGCGCGCTCGCGCCTCGCCGCAAACCCGTAAGCTATTCGAATGAGCAGGGGGGGGGCGGCTCCCTTCGATCGCTCGGCTTCGCTTTTCATCCGACCGGGAGGCAACTCTTGCCGCGGACCCCCCCGCGCCGCCGTCCTCTTCCTCCCATTAATTTTTCCTCGCTCTCGCCACTGCTGTCACCGTTGCTTATCTTTATTTTGCCTTTCGATTCAGCCTAACCAAACGAGCAGAGCCATAAGCAGCAGCGCTCCCATAAATCGCATAGCCGTATCGGCTCCGGTGATAGGGGCCCCGAACCGAGTCGCAACCGTGACTTCCGTGCAGACGACCGTCGGCCGCCAGTTGACCATCAACACCGCCGCCGGCGCGTCCGCTGGTACCGTCAGTCGCATCGTCATCCCGCAGCAGGCGGTGAGTATCCCTCTGGGGCCTATACCCCGCTCTCCCCGCTAAAAAAACAATTGAGCCCGTGGGCCCACGGCGCCCCCCCCGTAATCGCCGATGAGGCGCCCGATTAAAATCAAGGGCAATACTCGGAACAATCGTTACCCCACCCCCCCTGCATTTGACCCTGCATACATTTGCACTGGCTATGAATTAAGCCGATGAAAAGCTTTCCGAAATTACGCCCTTGGAATTACGAGAGCTCTTCTGCTAGGCTGACGCCGCGACTGCGGCCGCGTGCCTTTCCTTTAAAAAAAAAAAAAAAGAAATCAACTCAAAGCCATTATCAGCACCCAATGAGCATCTCGTGAAATTCAGATACAGCAGCAGCAGCAGCAGCAACAGCAGCAACAACAGCAGCAGCAGCAGCAGCAGCAAGGGACATCCCGAGTCGTGCAGACGGTGACGCCCTTGGCGAACTTCGGACAGGTTTCAAGGGTGATCGCGACGACGTCGACGAATGCAGGTGTCGCGGGGAACGTGACGCGCGTCGCCCAAACCGGACCCACATCCGTCGCTCGGATCACCAGCATGTCGTTGCACCCGTTGCCGCTCACGCCCGCCCGCGTCACCCCCACGCCCCTTAAGGTTACTGCTCAAGCTCCCGGCATCCAAGCCGTCCAACTTAAGCAGGCGACGTCTACGATACAGCAGCAGCAGCAACAACAGCAGCAGCAGCAGCAGCAGCAACAACAAGTGCAGCAGCAGCAACAGCAGCAGCAGACGCCGGTGCTGCAGAGGACGATCGCCGGGGTCAACAATATCAACCAGACATCGGCGAACGTTGCCGGACAGCAACCGACTCAAGTCCAGGGTCAATATATCCATCCCCCGCATACGACCACTTACTACTCCATTGAGTCGTCAGGTGAGCTCGATTCGGATCTATATTTATTATCTTCTCTCAAAAGGCGAATGCAGTTATATTAACCCTTTACAAGCATTGGCAGGTCTTACGAGCGATGATTATTTATTCATCTAACTGCAATATTACTCATTGTAACCTTATATCATTATTATTGTTATTATACAATAATTCTCGTACAATAATATAACAACTCCTTCTTGCGATATTTAATAACAACAGTAACGAGTCGCTCGATTAACCGTGCGTCAATCGAACGAATACCGTCGCTCGCCAAAAGTGACGATCGAATATTGTACAGCACTCGATCGTAGCTCGTTTTATTCGAAGCTGCTCGGAGGGCCGTAGTTTTTTAAAGGGTTAAAATCTTCAAAGTAAATCCAGTAGCATAGTTAGTGACCGATGGGGAGGATATTTCAGGCACGTATTCGCAGTACCGTCAGACGGCAGTGCAGCCAGTGCGTCTGCTCGTGGAGCAAGGGTTCGAGGAGCCGCTCGGCAAGCCAAACGCCTCGCCCCGGCCCAGCATATTGAGGAAAAGGGACCACGACAGCTCCCCGGGAAAAGGTAAATGGCTAATTGCCAAGGGGAGACAATCGGGACTATCGAGGGGGAGCGGAGCCCCGGCATTGTAAGCAAACCTGCGTCTAACGGTGCTTTGATCGAAGCAGCAGGTGTGGCGAAGAACCTGGTGCCCGTGCTCTCGGCCCTCCCGACCGTCTCAGCAGCCTCTAGTCCACCCGGATCACCCAAGGGCGACCGGGACGGCGGCGGGAACCAGAGCTCGGGCTCGACGACGGTCTCGGCGACCTCCTCGCCGGGCCTCGACGAGGAGCCCGAGCAGTCGCGCATCGCCATCAACCCGACCGTGGAGATGTCCCCGAGGAAGAAGCCGCGCAAGCAGCAGCTCACCGGGGTCGAGCTCACCGAGTCCCGGTGCACCGAGGAGGAGATGCAGTTCATCACCGAGGAGAAGATCAAGAAGGAGGTCAAGGACGAGCCCAAGGACAAGTACGGCGAGAGGAAGGTCGTCAACTCGAGCCTGCAGCAAGAGCTCAAGCCCCCGCAAGCCGCCCCCGTCAGGTCCAGGCCCACGCCGAGTTTGCTAGGTGAGCGATTCCTCGACGGCGACCCCCCCCCTCCCTGCATCCTAGAGTCTAAGCTAGCCGCGAGCTTGGTTCAACGAACGAAAATTCGCGAAGACTTTTTTTTTTGGGATGGAACGAAGATTGGGTCTTAAATTGTCCTCCTTTTTGCCCCCAGGCACTTCCTGGAAGAACCGTTGGGGCGGAAGGTTGCACCACTACAGGCGCCCGAGCGACGTCAGGCCAAGGGAGGAGAGGAGACCGACCGTCAATGAGATCGCCCAGCAGAGGCACGTCCTGCAAAAGGTCAACGGCTGGAAAGTCTATCATTTAACGTCCCAAATGGAGGATCTGGCCGAGCTCGAAAAATCGGTACCTATCTCCCCCCCCCCCCCCCTCTAATTTTGGTCCACTCGATTGTGGCATTGCGCAGGCGATTCCGGTCCTAATTGCTTTCTTTCTCTCTTCTGCCCCTTGCAGGTTCATGAAAAATTAAAGGCTACTTTGACGATGTTGGAATCTCAACAAAACAAAGGTAGACAAGACGACAGCTTAGAGAGAGCTAATGAACTGATAAAGGGGAACATGCAGCGCAGTAGTTTAATAAGTGAAGGAATGAATGAAGCACGTGTGCAGCTCACTGCAATATTTCAACATAAAACTCATGTCTCGGACTTATTACAGAGGTGCGGTAATAAGCGAGGGCAAAAAAAGAGAGATAAGTGAATTTTATCGTGTGTAAGATCAAAATATCTTTAATGAGAGACTATAAATACATGTGCGAATTTTGAGAATACGTTATTTTTATTAAAAATTATATTAAAATAAAGAAAAAAATTTTTCAGATTGAAATAATAATTAAAATACTTGTGTATTTTGTGAACCAACCCAACGACGATGACGAATATGCATGCTTGATAATGAAAGTCTAAACTAACATTATAGGAGCTTTATAATACTAAAAGGAAAAACAGTATTTTTTTTTTTTTTTTTTTTAATTTATTGATTTTCACCATTAGTATATAAGAATATTTTTTTTAATTTGCATTTAATTTTAAGTAAATTTCAATAATTTATTATCAAATCAGACCTTTGTGTATCGGGTGAGCCTTCGCTAGTCGTAACATCAGTACGACGCCCTACACGACAGATACAATAAAAATAATTGCACACGTCCCGTTAAATTCAAGAAATACATACACATGTGTATATATATATATAAGCAATTTTCACACGCAGTGCAAAAGATACACAACATATCTTCCTTCAATAATTAGCCACTATCTACAACATTATATATAACAACAATTGCATATTTGTACAAACTTAAACTCGTGATTCGTCGTTCAATAAATATTGCTCGCAAAGAATTTTATTTTACTAAAATCTTAAAGAATACATTAAATGCTTAAAGTTTTAAACTATCGTAGTTAATTATTACCAAGCATTTTATATATAATACCCTTGCATATGTGTGTGTCTATATATATATATACACACACACACACACACACACACATATATATATAAAATTATTATCTATCCAAAATGTATGCTCTGTAATTAAGCTTATTTAAGGCTTTCGCTCAATATAAGCGCACTTTCTTTAAATTGTGAAAATTTATTTTGTAAATAAGTTAAGTGATGACTGTAAATATATGTATGTATCAATAGGTGCCCTCTTTAAACGAGAAGCATGGACGTTTTTCTTTGATTTAAGGCTTTTTTTTTTTTTTTTTTTTTTTGTATGTGCGTTGATTGTATGCATGCTTATAAGTATTGTTAGCTCAACAGAAAGCTTTGCGACTTTTTTTTTATTTTTTGTATCAAAACTAGGTAGTTTTCAGTAATTCATTGTGAAAATTCTACGTAGTAATTATTACTTAAACATCGTTGATTAGATCAAAAACTCACTTTTGTGAAAAATACGTTTCTTAATATCACACTATTACGCTAAGAATTAATTTGTAATAACTACATAATAATATAAATAAATTAAAGTATCACAAGTATTTTTATTCTTATATTGCTTTAAAGTAGCGTTAAATGTATATTCTTTTATAGCTACGCAAATAAAAATAGATTAAAATATACATTTCAATACTTGTATTTGAAATTGTGCATATTTCAACGTTCAATAATTCGCAAAACGCATAGTTGCAATTATCTTACAATTTATCATACATAAATTGAGTCTTGATTTTTATAAATTCATTTGCATTGCCAATTATTTTAATTTATGAATTGCAAAACCGATTACAAAATTTTAAAATCCTTGGGCCTAGAAATAATTAATTTTTTAAAAAGTTTTTTTTTTTTTTTTTTCTTAAATCAAGGCTCACTTAACAACATTAATATTTGGTTTAAATAAGCTTTATTTAGTGAAAGTGATAAAGCATTTGGTAAATACATAAAAATTTCTCTTTACAAATAAAAGAAAAACATGTATCCATATATATATATAATATAAGATAAATATATTTTTATAAATTTACAAATTTAAAATCTTTGATATAATAACACTTGATATATTGATTTTCGATAAAAACATTTCCAACGTCCGTATATAATCTTTTACTAGTCTTATAGGCAATTCGATTCGTTTCAATAAAAAGAGGAACTGTACGTCGGAACCAAAGGCATTTTAATTTGCGTATAGCCATTGGATGCTACTTTCTGTAGGCACACCGTTTCAAAGAAACGAATACTGTGTTTCATCGAACTTAAACAAATCGAAGTAATTATCTCTTTGGTCCCTGAACCCGAAATTTGTACGTATATATTTAGCACCTGACTTTACCGAGTAATTTTTTGATTGGAGTTCACTATAATGTAGGTGAACATTGCTTAAGAATCCTTGTTTTTTTTTTATCTAGAACATGTTGTACAATAAGATCTATTACAAAATTTATGACATAATGACCTATTCAAATCAAAACTTATGTTTCATCAACCTTGTAAAACGGACGCAAATAGATGCAAAAATATTGTCTAATTTTATTTTTAAGCAATTCTTCCTCTATAGTGTATAGTAAAAATAATAAACGATCCATTAACAAAGTATTATGTTTGCTTCTCAAATCAATACGCACGACTCCATATAATATAAGTGATATGAAATGCAACGTTGACATTTTTATATTATACTCGTAAAACACACGCACGTAAAATTATTTTTGAATTCATAGTTTGAAAAATACACATAAAGTACATTTAATTTTGATATTTGAGGATATTTAACGACGTCGAAAATTTACAAGTACATTTATAAATAAATAAAAATGTAAAATAAATTACAATATGTACAATATACGAGCACAAAAATTGTGCGAAAATTTTGATATGAACGCGCTCTAGTACACATACGCGAATATGTTTTATTTCAATTTACCGACTTAAACGTCATGTAAAAATTTCACACAGAATTCATTTCAATTTTCACTTACCAAAATAACTCCAATTGTAAATACGATTAAAATTGATAAGCATTTTGAGAAAGGATTAGAATATCGTTTATAAAGTTGTTTTTTTTTTTTAATATGAAAAGTATTTTGAACTGTAAATACTCGGTGATGCGTACTAATGGTTATAAGAGAAAAAATTGTTGTTTCGCTACCATAAACAGGTGTTGGCAGGGTACTTCAAAACAAATGCATCACAGTACAAAGATACAAATTTTTATAATTTAGGCATCAATTTAGTACAGTAAAGGTAGAAATTGTACTTTACTAAAAGCAGTTGAAGCACTTTTAAAATGACAAATGTAAAGTGAATGTTAAAAATTAGGTACAAATCTTCTTAAACATATGAAATTTATGTATAATAAATAATTTAACAAGGATAGCACTAAAACTAGAAAATACACTTATGTATAAAAAGTTTTTCGATGATAAATGCACGCACACTTGTGCATGTGTGTAAAAGCTACGTTTAAATATTTGAAATTTAATAAACTTACTCGACTAAAAATTAATAAACAAAACAACCAAACTATCCTTAATCCACATTTCTCAATGCTTGAGCTTAACTAAAGCTTGGTGCAGCTTGTGATTGACGTTTGAGAGATATTGTAAAATAGAAGGTTCAGGGAATAATCTTATTTATACACGAATAATAAAATGTTTTAGATATCGTGTCTATTGTAGACGAAAATTTTAATGGCTGCTGCAAAATAAATATTTAGTAATATGTTTTAATGCATACATTAAATGTAAAGCCAACTGTGTATATCATTCGGTATTTCTTATTCGGCACTTAAACATTATTTAGAAATTTACGAGTTGCAATATTTTATGTACATTATAGAATTTAATATTTAAAAGTAGGCTTAGAAAAAATGATTTTTTTCCAATTTTTTCGCGATTAAGTCTAATAATTGCCAATTTATGTAGGCACCGTAAGCCCTTTAATAAATTTATGACTAATAGATTGTGAACGGATGCCAATTCGTTATTTATATTATGATACGTTTTCACAATTGTGCTGTAAAATTGCAGGTACACACACACACACACACACACAGATATATATATCTGTATATGTATATTATATTTAATTCGCTTTTTCTTTTATTTTTTCACATTAAGTGCATTCTTTGCTAATTTTATTGCACAGTTTTATAGGAAAATGATTGCACTGGTATATTAAAAAAAGAAAGAAAGAAAGTAAGAAAAAACTCTAAGCAATACAACGAACGTTGTATCGTCCTTAGCACTCGATAGTTTTGCGACGTGTCATTGTAAAATACCATTGAAAAGGAAACGCTTACTCACTCAAAGCTCAAGTACGCTTCTGAGCCCATTTCATGTCATCGTCTCTAGGTTTGCAGCCTGTGACCCTCTCAATAATACACTCTAAAATATACCAAAATTGCAGCTTTTCTAAAGGCCAATTCAACCATCCAGTGGTAATGCAAAAATATGTTTCATGAGGTGCAACATGATGAACCCGATGATGACGTCTGGGTAAAATGATGTGGTGCTCTTGTAACCAGACTACACAGGAGGGCAGTCCAAAGTACGTATGAGACCATTTGTGAATCTAGAAAAGAAATTTGAGTACAAAAAATAATTCAAAACTATTATGAAATCATTCTAGCATGAGAATATTTAAAAAGTATTGGTAGCAAAAAGGTACATAGTACAAATTAATTGTTCACAAGAGAAGGAATCGATCTACGGATACTTACTTGATTAGTAAGCGCTACAAAAATTGTAAGTTGATACCAAAAGCAAATCCAGAAGAATTTTTTTTGAATTTCCGACTCCCCCAAAAAGAGAAAGTCCCACGTTAACTTGCACAGCACAGGTATGGTAACTGCAAATGTATCACCATTTGTTTCGATAAAATCGTGCCTTGTAATACTCGTTGGATCAATGTGATGCTCTCGAAAGGGTCTGAGAAAATTCTAAAAAAAATGATTTCGAGTGAAATAAACATTGACAGCAGCATTTACACGACTGATTGTCGAGTATTGACAAGGTATCGATAGAGAAGAAAAAATTGGGCATTTGTTATAAGATGGTGAACCCGATGACTCACTTTTCCTATAATTGGCAATTCAATAGATCCCCATGTGTCCGCTGCCCAATGTGCGAAGCCAGAAATAAAATCTGCCGTGATTATCCCACAAAAAGCAGCGATCGCTATCGAGCTTAAGTTCTCCAACTTTATTCGCACGAGTATGAACAGCATATTGATGGACATGAGACTAATGCAAACAGAAAAGCAAACGACTTCTTGTATTCTTTTTCCTGCAAGAAGCAAATTGAGGAACGAGCTGAGAATCAAATAAATGCCTGAGAAAGTTGAATTTGACTTTGATATCTAGACTCTAGTTACCTCCGCTGTACAAACTTGCCAGCTCCTGGGCGCCCTTGTGATTGGGACCCCAGCGGGGCTTGATCCTATCGTCTAAAGAATTCGGTACGACTGAATTAGCATTGGGATCGTCTTCGAGCATAGAATTTTCATAAATTTGACGCTCGGTCTTCACAGGCGCCAAAAAATTGGTGGCCATGGTGCAAGCCGCCGAGGCTGCTTGGCCCAAGTGTGGCATCGCAGAGGCTTCCATACTACTGGAAATATTAACCCTCGCGGTCTTAGCAACGGCGACTCAAGTCGACGGCTCTCGGCTGCGCCTCCGAATTGGCTCTACGAGAAGAAATCGCAAAGGGCCAACGGTATTCCATCCGCTAAATTGATCGTTCAACCGTCAAAAGTGGTCAACCGGCCCGGTTCCCTTGATCCTTGCACGAATAAATGCCCTCCCGGCGCATCTTTGTAGCCGCTACACTCGAGCATGAATTCGAAGAAGGACCTCCTTCCGAGCGTAATCTGCCGCGAGCCTTGCAACAGTTGGACTGGACCGTCCGATCGGCATTACCGAGGGAGAAGAGCTCGTCAATTGTAGGGGATCCGTAGTCTTCATCCTGTGCAGTCGGTGGCTCGACCCGGGCGATGCTCTCCTCCTCGGTCCTTGGCCGAGGCTCCCCTTATTCCCGTAAGCGAGTCACCTAAGCCGGAGAGAGGGGCTCAAGTCAACTCGTGAGTCGAGGCTTTGCGCGCAGCATTGACCCGAATCCTCCTTTTGTCTGGAAGAGAAAAAGGCCAATGTTAAGAGTCGAGGGCTTTCGCAACCGAACGAAAAAAGCAGCGCTAAAGTGGCTCGAGGAGGCAAACCAATGGATAACAACCATCGGCCGATTACGCGGAGAGATAAATCAAGCGTCGAGCGACGAATGCACGCCTCTGACGAGCGAGCAAGTTTTATGTAAACATCGTCCGCGAACTATTTGGCACGAGGGTCTAGGAGCGCCCGCTAACTTGCGCAATTCTTCGGCCAGATCGAGGAAGGCGGCTCGAATTTATAAGCCCAATAATTTAAATTCCTCCCCGAGCGCGGGAATGCCCAAGTCACGCTGTTGTTTTTCATTTGTCTTTAACGCTCGGCCTCGGGCAATGGGCGTAACGAGGGACTCTTGGTAAATTTGTATCATTAGTCTAAATTATATCCGAGATCCAGCTGATATTCCGCGCTACTGCCTTTGCAGGCGGGCGGGGGTGGGGTAGGAGCCGAGCCATCGCCGCTGAAAAAAGAGCCGCACTCGGTGCAAGTATCCACTCGGAGTCCGGAGCGCCTGGGAGCGGAGGAGAGGAGCTCCGGGGTAGGAGTCCCCGAAAGCCCGGCGGGAAGCTGAAAGGGTCGAGGCCCCCCCTTGGGAGTGATTGGCTGCCGCGGCTTTCGGGAGCCGGAGAGGAGGACCAAGGGGGTGGTTAAACCGATGAATCGCGATCGAGAGGAGCTCCACGAGAGAAGGACTCCGAATCGCTCGCTCACGGTCGGGTAGGCGAGGGTTCCTCGGCCTCGCCGCGATTTCAACAGATACACGCGGGACTCGCGAGCGATGAGATTCAAACGAAAAGCCTCCGCTGGGAGTCCGATGCGAAGGCCAATGACGAGTCGGCGCTGCTCTTCGGCTTTAATTGCGATTCGCAGAGAACGATTTTCTTTATTTAGCGGAGCCTTAGCCTACGGAACCGTACGCCAACGGACGGAGAATAAAATCGCCGGGGCGTAAGCGCGACTGGCACACGATGGAGACGCCATGGACGCACGTTTAGAAGCGAGCGAGGCCTAAATAGAGGGACCCTCGCGGGGAGGGGGGGGGTGCGAGAGAAGGTAGGATTACGCGCGGTGGTTACCGGGACGAGGGGTAAAAGCGTGGCAGCAAGGGGTGAGGGCTGCCCGAGGAGGAATCGGGATGGGCATAAGCGGAGTCGCGAGGAGTGACAGAGCGGGAGATAAAAATAAATGTGACGGAGAGGAGAATCGTTGGCGCGGGGGGCGGGGTGTGCGGAGACGTAGGCGGCCTCGGGTTCGCAAGAGGAATCGGAGCCGAGGCGGCGGGGGGGGGGGAGGAGCAGGGTGCAGCAGGTGGCGGGGAGCTTTACGTCAAATCGATGATCCGCGTAAAGATGTATTATTGTACGAGCTCCGGCAGGAGGAGGAGGAGGAGTCGTCGGAGCGAGCGAGAGGGAAAAAACGCTCGCGTGCAGGTACGGGCGGCGGCGTTGCGCTTAGGCGCGATGTGCCCGAGGGCGCAGGCAAGGGGGGGTGGGGTGGGGGAGGGCCAGCGCTAGGCGTGCCGGCGCGGAGAGACTCACGGGGGACGGGGATCGGCTCCAGGTGTGGCAGAGGCCTCGGCGAGTCCCCGGGCGGCAGACGGGCTCCGGTGACGGTGTCCTGCCCCCGGCCGAGTTGTCGTCCTCTGTCCGCGCGACGGCGAGCCAAGCAGCAGGACATGAAGAGAGTTGGAGAGCTTGTGCGAGCTTAACGGGGAGGGAGGGAGGGGGAGCGGAGGTAGGAGTGCACAGGGCGGCGGGGGACCGTCGACACTGGCGCACCTCCGTCGAGTTCTAAATCCGACGGCGCGGTGCTCTCTCGCAACAGCGTCACCCTAACGCCGCGGAGATGCGGCGCCAACGCGATGCACCACCACCAACTGCCGTTTAAAGCCCAAGGCGCGGCTCGCGGAGGCCAGTGAGTCGCCGCCGCCGCCGACGACGCCGCGCGCGCCCCCTCGCCGTCGCCTCGACCCCCACCCACCCACCCACTACCCGACGACGACTCCGCGCCTCGCAGCTCGCGACCCGGGGCCACCTGGTGCTCGCGCTTCCAGGAGCCGAGCCGACCTCCTCCGATGATTCCTCCTGCCTCGGCAAGATGCTCGTCCTCTTCGGTTCTTCTCTGATTTCTTCTGTATTTATTTCACGCACCGGTAAAAAAAACTTGCGCTGTTCCCTTGCTCTTTTCTCGGGGTGCGGCTGCTGCCTTACCTCTCCACAATTATCCCCATTGTCAATTGATTCCGAAGCATCGAGTCCCATCGACTTCTTCCTGTGATCGATCATTTCATTCGAAGTATCCGGTTCCCGACTCTTCTGAACGGCCCCACCTAATTTTAAGGCCCAGTGTCCAAAGCGCCTTCGCTTATTTGAGAGCATTGAAGCGATGCGAGAGAATCGAATGCGATCCGAATCTCGATCGTTTGCTCGCTTATTTTATACGTAAGTGAATATTTTGCGAATTCGTGCCGCCGATTTCTTTATTTCAATAATAACCGTATAAAGCTTTCCTCTTGCCCGAGTTACTGTAAAGTTACTTCGATACTTTTTCACCCCTACACTTGTGTGATCTTAAAACTCGAGCTCCCACGATTGAAATTTAAACACTTTCGCCACTGCCACTATCCGTGCGTATCGGCATGACTCGAAACGGGAACAAATTTATTTCAAAACTCGACGCAAAGAAAGAGATTCCCGTCGACGATAATTATCTTTTAATTATAATGTTTCTTCTTTTATACTTTAGGATGCAGCTTTAATGATAAAACAACAATGTTGTTTTTAAAATTCCTCTTCAAATAACATCATCGGCTTAGACATTAGCCTCAAATCTATTTTATTTTTAATTAATCATTCGAATGCTTCTTCTCTTTCGATACACAAAAATCTGAAAAACAGCTCTACGTGACATTTCAAAAAGTGCCAGTCATTGCAAAAACCAGCAATTTGACAAAAGAATCTCGCAAATTTGACAAAGCGATACATTTTTAAACTAGCTTACAAACCTCGATTTCACGTAATTACAAGCATTCGAAGGCTGTGCAATAAAAATAAGGCCGGACAATAACGAGATTAGTTTTCTGAAAATGGCTAGAAGCATCAGTATGAAAAATGTTTTATTCTCTTTCGTAAAAACTGCTGCGCTCAATTATACGTGTTGAATAAGTACATTATGTAACATTAACGTTTAATGCCTTCATTGCCATGATATCCAACAAATTATAACAATTTGATCCAACAACTTTAACATTAACATTTCTTCAATGTTGGAGTTGATATTGATTGAAAATTCTGAATTTTCTCGTATTATTATAATATGCTTTTCAATGCATTACGCGAAAGCAATTAGCATACAGAAGAATATAAATAAAAAACGCGTTCGATAGTTGAATATTAACACGATATTTATGATTAGAAATTATCCTTTAAATCATGTTAAGGTTCATTTCCGTTTCTAAGAATAGTTTTAGTGTTGATTACTAAGTACACGTCTCAATTTTAATTCCATCGCGTAAAATACGGAAATTGAATCAACTGTAGTACAATCAAACGAACATTCATTTGTAGTCTGAATGAAATTGAAAAAAATTGAAAAAAAATTTAAAGAAATGTATTTCCTGTATGATATAAAATATAAAGGAAATTCATATGCAGTATTAATGTAGCGCGAAATTGTAAAATTGATAATATTTGGTTTGGATATTACTCGAAAAAACTTTTTACTCCACAGTGTACATAACATAAAGCGTAGGCAGTGCATTTAACTGTACATATTAACTTTATAAATTGGAGCTCATGCAACATCTTATCGCAACTCCTAAACATTATTCTTTCTTATGCACAGTGTTGAATAATATACTTTAAAGGAAGATCTTTAATGGATTATTGAATGGAACTTTCCACGTTGAAAAACACCCATTGTAACTATTTTCATAAAATCCAATACCATACGATATTGTCGATTATTATGTAACTGCAAAGTCATTTTAAAGTTCAATAACAAAATAAGATTCCACTCTATATAATTCCACTTTTACAACAAAGCCATTTTACTTTTAAAAAACTTCAGCATTAACAGTAATTTATTTATAAAAGAATTTTATGGTAAGATCCCACGTTCCCACGTATTACATATACAATGTAAGAGATTTTTATGACTCCTATGTCTAAAATTAAAATAAATAAATGCAGTTTAGACACATGTATTTATTTTTATTGATTTTTTGGTGTGTAAATTTCTATAGTCTATTCTTTACGTATACTTGTACTTTAAGTTAGCTGAAAGGCAAATATAAATGACATTGGGATTTATACCTTTTAATACAATATTGAGCCTTGTTGCTTGTACGAAATAATATTCTGCATGACATTATTTAGCCGCAATAAAATTAGATTATGATATAATTAAAGTTTTATCAAAACAATCTGTAATATCACAATCTACTTATCTTTCTAATGAAATTATAACGTCTTACACGGACAACAATATTCTGTAGGTATTTTGTAACAAAATTACATTTTTGCATTTTGCGCGATTTTCGACGGTTTTCTAATAAGAGGGATTACCGTACGTAACACAAAGCGATACTTTGTTTACGCCTATTGAAATATTGAGGAGGAAGAAGAGCCGCAAATTTGACAAAAATGTCACCGGTCGACTGACTTGGACGAAAGGAAGCCTCCACCATTCCATTAAATAATATTACAAGACTGATCTAATTTCATAATGATGCGTCAACTAAGGAGTTGGCCGTAGAGGGGAATTAAGGTGGACGGCTCGGACCCACGTCGGGAGTTCCCAGGAACGCGAGCAATGGCGGCTCTAACGTGGGTGAGCTCCGTGAAATACGCGGTCACCTTAAAAGTTTGGACTCCTCTGAGCGAGGCTCGACAATTGCGCGATGCCCGGGGTATCGAGTACATTCTATCTCCTAGGCTAAATATCAGCATCGGTTCCCGCGACTCGGCGTTGACTTTCCGACGACTCCGCCGAGGCTACGTCGCGTTACCCTAAGTGTCCTAAGCCCCTCCCCCCTTCAGGGCTCGACATTTATAAATAATGCGTCGCGGGGCGGATCGATGGCTTGGGCTCGCGTGTCTCTACCGCCGCCGCCAGCCCCAGCCAACCAACCAACCAACGATCCGATTCACCGATCGAAGGATCCGTCGATCCTCGTGTCTGCCCGAACCCCGCGCCAAGGGGCAGCAGCCGCAGGGGGAGGATCCGAGGATGTCAGGGAAGGCGGGGCCGAGTCCGGGGCGACTCGAGCGCAGCTCCCCGATCCTTCCCTGGCGGGCAGGAGCCGAGGTAGGAGCCCCGCAGACCGGCGGACTCCGGGGACGACCTGCGCAGTCCGCGGCTGAGAGCCGTCGGCCTCGGTATCGAGCGTCGGTGCCGCGCGGTGATATCATCGAGCGATCAGGGCCGACGGCTCGAGGCGGAGCGGGAGGTCGACCACCGGGGCGCGATCGACCGCCGAATCGGCGCTAGAATCGAAGCTCGAAGCGCCTCGCCTCGACTTCTTGACCGCCTACCGGCACATTCGGCAGCTTCCCCGGTCGCTTCGACCTCGCCGACCGACTCCTCCGGCCCCGCGAATCCCCGATGGAGCCAACTGATTGCGTTCCGTCTCTAGGCCTACTCTCCCTTTAATAGTAATGCCCTGCGCTGCTTTGCAACTTGAGCAGCAGCAGTGCCTTTGAATTTAAAGGCTCCCGCCTTACGACCGCACAATCAACCCCTACTTTCGGGATAAGCTTCTCTCTTTTGTACTCGATTCGATAAAATTTTATCCGATAGTGGACATTTCAAGCAACCTTACAGCGTGTCCGATTTTTCTATTCTATTATTTGGTTTACTTAAGGCTCGGAATATCTGCATCGGTTGGTCTACGGCTCAGCTTATTTGTTCTTCGATAAAGAAAGTACACTCCTGGCAAAATTGCCAGTACGACTTTATCGAGTAGCTTTTATGAAAACTAATAATATTACATAAGCAATATTTTGAAGCTTTCATTTTTTTAAAAAGAATCACCGAGCAAAGAACAACTCGGTTCTAAAAACTGATATTAACGATTGATTGAGTGCGTGCGCGTAGCTTTTGCATTTATCCTATTATGCATGTTACAAGCACAAGCGCACTTGCCAGTTCCGAATAAAATGAAACGTTATTAAGGATGATGTCATAATGGTGACATTTTTAACGCACCTGGAGAGCACAATATTCGTATCAACTGAAAAATACCAACATTTTTATCGAATATTTATTATCGCAATATTCTTTTTTTAATAAAGTAGCTTCGTGACATTTTTTTAATTTATTACCTCACTCGATGTATAGTATTTTTACCAGAGTCTGATTCATACGCCATCAATTGCGTAGTTAATTTGTGAAGATACGATTTTTATTAAAGCCAAATAAATTATACCTGCTTTAATTGATCTCTTCAATTTATTAAATAAACGATATGGATTTCCACTTTGGAAAATAAACTTGCTTTGGTTCGAACAAAAGACATGGAAACTATAATATAAATGTTAATTTTTCAACCAAACAATCAATACACAGTAAATATTTAACGTAATTTGAATTATAGTTTACTTTTAATTAGCTTTAAGTTAACTACGTTCCCACAACCTTTGTATCATTTTCATTTTTATACCCCTTTATTCTAGATTTACGATTTATACGAGCATTTTGCACGATATAAGTAACGTTATTGAAATGCGCTCTACGACAACGAAGAATTCTTGCTGGAAACTTTTAATTAGTTTCGTATTAAAAATGTCTTTCTATTATTTTAAGCTCTAAGTGAAATATAACATTATCATTGACTCACTTTTAATTGCGAGTATCGATTGATTTTCATAAAATGTGTTAAGAAGTTAAGAACGCCAAAATATGAGTAGCAATATAAGCGTTTTCTTTTTTAATCTCATTTTCATATTTTGGTGCTTCTAAATATATAATAGTTGATTAACAAATTTTTTAATATTTCGCCAAAGAAATTTTATTGTTTCAGAAAGTTTCTTTATACATATGAGAGGTTGTTTTCATTCTATTTACAAATAAGTTTTAATCACAACGTTCATTAATCGCTGTAAATAAAAATATTGAGCTTTATAAAAAAAAAATGTTACATTTTTATATGTCTCGTAAATGCTCTTGCTTTATAGTCTATCCATTGTATACATGTTCATTTCAGTGTGATCCAAATAGTCATTCTGATTGGTACACTTTGAATGATCCGTTTCTAAATATAAACAAACGTGTTGCGATGTGTTATTTAACGATGAACCAACTATATATTTTATCTATATATTATAAGACTATCTTCTTATAATTATAAATACTGTTTTGAGGTTTAAATTTTTTCAAAGACTATTTGAATTCTGTTAGCGTTTAAGTTTACGGTAAAAATGTGTGATCGAGACTTTATATTGAAATTTAGAGAAATACGCCATACCATATTTCAAAACCAGTATTGCTTTTTACTCTTTATAAAAAAATTTCCTCCCTCGTCAATTTTTAATTACGTTCCTATGGAAATTATATGTTTATAGTAAATGCATTATTTAATTTTTTTAAAGTTTTTAGTAAATGCATTATTTTAAAGATACTTCAAATTATGTTCTTTTATTTTAAAGTTATTTTTGTAATACTGGTAAAGAATTGATTACTTTTCGTTGGAATTTTCATGAATTATGATCCCAACAATAAGAACTCCATATGTATAATGTTGATATGGAGACGTTGAAATGTCAGACAAAATCCTCTTTCGTAAAAGATAAAGGAATACATTTCTATTAATCGACTTAAAAAATTCAAAGCTTAAATAACAAGTAATAGCGACCGAATATGGCTGTAATCTTTTCCTGTGATAGCACCTCAAGAATACGAAGAAGAGTATCTCGGATGTCGATTTGGTGTATGTGATAGGAGTTTTCATACTTTTTCAAATATGCGAGAGAAAAACGATCGATGCTGTATGTTTATAAGGAAGGTCCAGAATAAACAACTCTTGCGTTGCTTCTTTTTGTACTACCGAATTTAATCGTCTTTACTTCAAGAGAGTACTGCGATTAAGCTGCTTTTTTTTTGTATGAAAAAAGGATATAGTATTGGAATAAATTAGTATTGGAGACTGATCTCACATGTTAATTAGTAATGTAATAATTTATATATAATTATTTTCTTAATTTGTGTTACAATCGGTAGCGCATTGTTAAGTCCAGAGGTCAAAGTCTATCGCTAAGCCACGGAAATACCGCCACCAGATTACCCCTGAATATAACTCCGTTAGTGAGTGCGCACCTTCACCAAGTTCAACACTAGTACTCACTAAAGTTAGCACCTTTTTGTGCCTACATGGAAGCGCAGGCTCAAGAGAAATAGCACGGGATTGAGCGCTCGTTCAAAAGGGTAATTAGATTGAATATTTACCAATGGTTTCAATACTATGCATTCTGCACGAATATTTGGTTAATAATAAAATTCAAAGATCTTAATGTTAAAATTATGATTTATACAGGCTTAAAGATTATTATTAACAACAAATTGTGAAAATTTGTTGCTAATTGTTACAATATTAAAATGAATATTTTAAAAAAAATGGAAAAAAGAGAACTGTAATGCTTATTAAAATTATTTTAATATTTATCAAATTTTAATTTTTAGTGAAGTTGTAATATTGCTGATTAATAATTTTTCATGCAGCAAAGATTAAGTTGAGAAATATAATAATTATTAGAAATATATATAAAACAAAAAATTAACAATTTATTGAATCAACTGAAACAATTTTTTTATAGAATAATATAATGTTAATAATATATATATATATATATACATATATTACCTGCAGTGATAAATTAAGTTGAATCTTGGTTTATTCTATTATCATAATGATGCTGGCTCTGGAGAGTTCAAAATGATTGTTTTTCCCAATTTGTGGAAAATAATAACGATGCGAGTAATATTGAAAAATTAATCTTCCTAACTTCGATTCTTCCAGAGTTAATAAATTATCTCCTTTAAAAACTTCTTTAGCTAAAAATTCTGAATTTACATAAGACCTGCCCTATTGAAACTTTTTTTTTATTCTAGTAATGGGCCATGACTAGTAATTTTGAGTACCAGTAATTTTGGAAATGATTTTTCGTACAAAGGTTACCTCGGAAAATCTCTGATTCATCCCCTCTATTCTTATTAATTAGGACAGAGAATTCAAAGTTAGCTCTTGCTCGATATTCATAGAGGAGGTATTATTGATACAAGATTTAGGTCGTAGATAGTGGATTGATACAGAACGCGTCGATAATGATTGCGAGAGGGATTTCTCAATTTCAAAGGAAAGGATCCCAATGAATACCCGTGAAGTCCTATTGCATCGGCTACGGTTTTGAAATTGTAAGACGATTCTCTCATAGTGCCAGGTATCGTATCAGTAAAGGCGTGAAGGAAGCGTACGAAAAAATTATTATTATCCCCGCTCGAAGTTAAGACAAGAGCCCTACAGGTTACGCGTGATAAAATGCCATAAGCTGGTCTTTGATGCGGACAGGTTGGACTAACGAATTTTCCCGGCTCAACTCTTCAAATCGGGTTTATTACTACCAAGTTGCGCTTAATTGTTGTACTCGTAGCTGTGGCTTTCTAACCCATCTGCAATCGCGCCTAGCTTTTATCAGTATTATTTCTTGTACCCGCGCTATGTTTCGGGTTATTCGACTCGCGGCAGAAAAACATGAAGTAAATGAGACGACAAGGGAGAAAAAAAATTTTGTCCAGGCCGTCACTTCGGTCTTAACGACATATTAGTAATTATTAATTTTTTCTATAGTTATAGCGGGCATTTGTTTTCCTTGGCTAATAGATTTTTGTCAAATATCCATTTTAATACTTTTTTACTTCACGAGGCAAAAAAAAAAAAAAAAATGAAAAAAACTATTGATCCGATGGCTTCTCTATGTAACTTTTGTTCTGCTGATTTCAAGATTTTAAGTCGAGTCTTTGGATATAATTATTTGGTATGACGATAGTCTCACTTCTTATCTCCTATAATTATCTCCCTTTCTTTGAGAAATATATGAAAATATGAATAAAAATTTCTATTAATTCTTTTAATTTTTAAAAAAATTTTTGATTTTTTGATATTCTTATTATTTTTATCGTATCTTGGCGATTTACTTCGATTCCACTATTCGGTATACACTTCGGTAGTAGCAGATACTGCATCGGGGAACAAGCGTAAAAAGGGGCGCAAAGGAAAAATATTCTCGTCCCGAGCTTGTCTCGGCTTCCGAGGCCTGCAATCGCTTCTAGCGTTTGCCGCTCCTTGGGCTGCTCGATTGCCAGGGTTTATTAGTGCGCGTACAAGATGCTTCGAAACCGGCATTCGAATAGCGACGGAGAGAAACGAGGAAAGATAAGAGAAAGGCGAAGAGAGATTAGAAAGAAATTATTGCGTAAAGGTTAGCTTGAAGTTAGCGAGGGCCGTTCTCCTTCACCAAACAACAACTGATGTCCGATGTTGATCAGACTGGGCTTAAGCGACTCTTATGCGACTCCTTTCAGTGGCCGTGGGTTGGCTGATATCCTGCCGCCAATTTAATTCAGCCTGGCCCAATGTCCATAATAATACCCAGACACTTGAACCGAGCCCTAAGCCTGCGACTCCGCTAACTCCATTCCTCTTACGTGGACCCTAGGACTGGATCCGAATTATGCCCCGAGGTGCGATCAAAGGCCCCTATTCGGAGTGCCCCTAACCCCCGGATTCCTTCGCCCTCTCCATCCATCCACCGAAGCCAGACCTCCCTAACTCTGGGATAAAAACTATCCCGATACCAGTTGAGTATGTTTCGCAGTACGCTGCGTCCTGCCAACTTAATCACCTGACTCGCCAATTAACGGCTTACTTCCACTACAGTGCGAAAACATTTATGCTCCCATTTAACCCTTTGAAGCTAGGAAAGTGAGTGCGCGCTCTGACCTCAGATCCAATAATCCTGGGAATCGGGGGTCCTCCAGGATAGACGTAAACAGGGTACCGTGACAGTCCCTTTTTACCAAAAGTCACACGCGAAGAAGAAAATAGCGAATGTACGGGCTGAGGTGAACGAGACCAACTTTGATGTCCGCGAAGACGTAGTTGCCGTGACCAAAGCCGAGGCTCGAAGGGAAGAGGAGACTTGCTCCAGAATTAAGATACCCAAACGCGAGAGTACTCATAAGTTCAGCCTTAGCCTAGTGTGGGCTGTTGAGGAAAAAAATTAACCACTAGTCAGACGCAATCGTATGGCCTTTGTTTCGACGAGACCGAGTTTCGTCCCGCTTTCCCATCGCACGCCTCGAATACGCCCTTTAATACATGAGAGCCATGGTCGACGAAATCTCCATGGAAATCGTTTACCGCATAAAATGAAAAGCAAAAAGGAAATAAATTAAATAACAGAAGTCATTAAATAATTATTTTCTTACATTAAGTCTCATGTTAATTATTTTTTTTTCCCATATATTTCCTTATTCTAATGTAAATAATTGGTGCTGATTGAGAATTAAGCAGCCAGATATTTATTATACAATTAATTATTATTATTAAGTTCGCGAGTGGGCCCATGATGATCGTTCGAGGCCCCTAGACGCATGGGTAATTAACCTTGGTGTCCCCCGCATGTCGCACAATCTACCGCACTTCACTTAGCTTAAGAATCCGAGTGAAATGTTTAGACCCCACCTCTTCTGGCTCCAGGGTTGGGACCCCAAAGAGGCACCCCCTTTCTCTAGTTAATTACGGACAGCTGCACAACAAGTGTTTGGGAGTTTCCTGCACTTTGCAGTCATGCCTGCAGAATGGGTCTCTCTCCAATCGCATCCTGAATTTCCTGAGACTGCCATGACGCGTGAGGATCTCTACCAGTCTCTTTGCCTGGCTCCTGCTGAGCCCCAGGATGACCCTGGCCCAGCCTGGTGCATTTTGTTTCGTCAAAAATACCTTACTATGGTCACTGGTGACCGCCCTAACCCAGGTCCGGCCTGCCTCGTCGGCCATCCATTGCCGTGCCTCCTCTTTGATGCGACTCTGGCACAAGCCGACTCCGGTCCCATGAAACTGCACTTGGCAGCTTGCTTTGCTAAGGTGTTCGCCATGGTGTTCCCCTTTGGGCGGGGACCCACTTCAGATCCACCCTTGGCTTTGGTTGCGAGCCTGTTTAGGGCTTGGTAACAGTCCCAGACCAGCCTCGATCTCGTCACATATTTGTCCAGCGCCAGCAAGGCGCTTTTGCTATCCGAGCAGATGAGCACCCGCGGAAAGTGTGGCTGCCCCCACTCGCAGCGTCCACCGACCATCGTCATTGCCATCAGCTCGACCTGTAACACGGTTGCGTATGCGCCCAGCGGTATCGTTAATTGTGTCCCGCTTTTCTTGCAATACACCCCCGCACCAGCACCACGTCTGCCTCTGGACCCGTCTGTAAACTAGACCCATCCAGAGGGAGGCCCCTGGCTAGTATACAATAGTTTATGTAATTTTTTTTATTATCGCGATTGCCACTTCTGTTAAAACAAAAAATTCCGGCCACGCAACGCGCCAACGGAGCGAAGGATCCGAGAAACTTATTTACGCTGGTGCGATTATTCCGGTTACACCTCGTCATCTTATTCTCCTCACCTCGCATCCCTTTATCCTACTCCCCTCACCTCGCTTCCTCTAATCCTACCGGACTCTGTAGCCGACGAGCTCTTTCCTGGCAGCAACCCCCCCCCCTTTCTGTATCGCGGGTATAACATACCGCGTCACAACTGTATTGATAAACGTGGAAGTGCCTTCCACATTTGATATGTCTAAATCTGTGCCGACGAGGTTTACTCCAAGAGTTTTGTACCTCTGGGATTTGTATCGATGCTACTCAAGATCCTATCGTGCCAATAAGAACCCAACCCAATATTATTACTGGGAAACCTATGACTGCTGCAAAATTCCACTAGCCTTCGCGCTTCCGAAGTGGGATTACCATTACTGAAAAAGTAGAGGTAGACCGATGCTGTTACTAATCATCCGATTTCCTCCACCTCGATCGTCACCGTCATCAGATCGCCAATCCAGTGATCCAGCAGTGGTATGGTATTAACCCCTCTGAGTGCTACACAGGCCCTGAGTCTTGAATCCCTGGTATCCTTAAAGCACCCGATGACTGGGGTCCCTGATAGGCCTGGGACACGCACGATTAACCTCACCCTGGACCGGAGAAGGTCCACCCCACATGTTTTAACCCCCAATAAACAATCCTTCCTTCCCTGGTTGGTGGACAGCTTGATGATAGCATCGTCCCTGCAATACGTTCCATCGAATTCGAACCATTGAGTTATTGTCTCGTCGACCGATTCCACGCACGCTGCCACCGGTACCTGCTGAAACAGTTGCTAAAACATACGCTGGAGCGACCTCTGAACTGTTGGTAGCGATGGTGATTGGCTGACTTCCGGAGCTCGACGCTCCTTAGCCAGCATTTCTCCTATCGATCTCGCACCTGTCCCTGCCTTCGGACGGTCTGGTCCCCAAGCATTCAGCCGACACCAAGGGCACGAACTCCAACCTTTCGGGAACGGTTACTTCTACCCGTGGGTCGATTGGGCCAAGGAGCCTTGCAGTAATCACTTTTCCCGCGCCTCTTCACGCATACCACCTGTAATTTATCTTTGCTTGGGATTAACTTGTAAGGAGTCCCCTTGGAAAAGTCAATTTCTTCCGGCTTCTCTTAACTAAATAGTGGGCTCTACTGTAGCCCCATGCGTTTATTCGAATCAAAGGAGTATTGTGCTATCGATAAGAGATGCCTAACCTAGAGAATACAAAGGCCTTTCTTGTCATAGCGCAACGGAAAACGTCTTTCCTCTCTAGCGTCACGATTCCCGCTCGGCCCCACCGGGCGGAGGGCTAATACAACGAAGGTAATTGGTCCCTATTCCCCCCCCCCCCGATAGGGGCCGCTGGTAAATTCAAACGCGCATCCCAATGACAAGGCGAGGGCGTTGATGTGGGAAAACCGATCGGTCGGACTCGCTTGAGAAATCGGCGACTCGCACGAGGATTCGCAACGAAACCGCGAACAGAACAAATTGAGCGTAGAAAATATTATTGCGAAAAGCGAACTTCCCAGTCGACGTAGGGCCAAGGAGAACGACGGATCCCCAGCATCTCCGGAGGACCGAAATCCTGCAGCATGAGCTACGAACGAATGAGTACCTGGTCCCGCTACTGAGGCCTAGCGAGGACCGAAGGTGTGTTACGCTGATTCCAACATATATTTTTTTCATTCTCTTCCTCATCTACCTTCATTTTTTTTCTTTTTTTTTCTCAACGTTTCATTTTGGTCACTCCTTCGCCTTCATCTATATACTAATATTTACCAAGTATCGAGAGCAGTTTAATGGCGGACATCGACTACTTGCAAGGCTGTGCGAAGGCCCCCCCCTCCCTCTACTTCGCCGCGCACGCTCATGAACCGAGATAATGAGCGATAGTCCGCAGGGAATATTATTTTCGGGAGATTGCGATCGATCGGCATTATTTACAAAAGGATCAATTTATTGTTTTCTTTCTCCGATGCCTCGCCCTCAGTGGAGACGAGGTAAAAATTATTAGCATTGTACCGATCCAAAATGGGATCGATAGAATAAGAAAACCGCGTCATTATTATTACCGTTATAATTATTATTAATATAAGTTTGTAAGTTAATTTTTTTTAGAGTTAAAATAAGCCCCGCCGACGACCGCAGGCTTTATATTTAAATTCATTTATTTTAATAACGCCTCCTCCTCCTCCTCATCGCACCCCACTTTCTCACATCCCGCCGAACCCTGGAACCATCCCAGCACTACTCCCCCCCCCTCAGTACAGCGGGTGGAGAAACCCGCGTCACACACTTAACGTTAATAGTAAAGAGAATACGAATTACATTCGTTAAAATTAATTTCAGTAACCACGTCTATTAATTTTTACTCTCTTTTTACAGAACTGAACTCATTTTTGTACTCTGTGACCTACTAAACCTTATCTATCAAGTAATGGGAACCTTGAGTTCATGGCAAGAGACTGTACAAATTTCATACCTGACATCGGTTTAGTCGCGAGTTTATTTTCCTCGGCAGAAAAATCATTAGCTCATTTTCGGTCATTATTGAGCATAAAAAAAATTGCAGGTAATAAAATTTCATATGTTTTTTTTCAAATCTATCGTTTATATTAATGCAGCTAACGCGTTACTAATAATTTCTTATTTTTCGTCTTTATTGCTTTACTTTTTCACATAGAAAGTCTTACTGGCAGGTTTCATTGTTCTACAGAAGAGTAATTAATTTGACGCACACGTTACGTTATACATAAACATTTATAATTAAAAAAATGCTACGTTTTCATCGAGTTGTGCTGTATTGGATAACTACAGAATTGTTTAAGTAGGATATTAATTTAACATTTCTTTTGCTTTAACTGAATAAGTTAGAACTTGTAAATTTAGTTAAAGACTTACAATTTTTATGTTGCTACTATTCAACGTAATAGTGTTGAGATTAAATAACTTCTAGCTATTAACGTTACGTTAATGATATTATTAAAGAAAGGAAAAACGTAGCTACAAGCGTAGAGTTCAAATATTATTAAAAATTTAGCACATGACATACATTTATAAATACATAACTAAATAAAGCAAGGTAGTAAAGGATGAGTTTGTAAATAGTAAGCACTATACTCACAATAAATGTATGAATATTTTAATTATCAAAATTAGAGAAAATGACAAAAATAAAAGAAGAACGCGTTATGCATTATAGATGGTCATACGTTTCGATACTTTTTTCATACGAATAATGTCCTGTAAATGTATGTAAAAAATGTATTTGCAATAAGGCACTTTAAAAACGTGCATTCACAACGCAGAGTTTCGTTAATAATTTTCGCCAAGAAAGTTCTAGGCTCAGCGCAAACTAACACGGAATGAATTATACTAACGATTCGATATGCGGATTGGAATAAAAATCGGTTTATTTAAATTTTCATGAGTGCACACGTAGAAACGTGTCGAGGATCCAGTGGGAATATTCATTTTTCTCTTGCATATATCTGCACGCAACGTGGGGGGGCGGGGGCGGGGGGCTTTTCGTGACGAAGCATATTAAACGCGGCGATCACGAAAGTCCACGCGGCTCTCAAGCTTCACGCCCCGATCATTCGCAGGTGCGTGACTTACGTATAATGTCATGCGCGTGTATCGATCGGACTAAGTTCGGGGCTCTTAACGCTACACCAGTCTCGTGGGTTTCCTTCCGCTCGGCCCAATGCAATAAAGCTCCGCCGCGGCAAGAGTCGAAATTTATAGGAGCAGCACAGGCTGCCTTCCTGCTTTCGGCGATCCACTGGACAAAGGATTGTGATTAAATTTCAAAGGACAAAACGATCCGTGAGCTGGCGCAGCTCAGTCGCGAGAGCGACTCGAAGCTGCTCCAAGTCGCGGCCGAGAGTTGATACGAAGGCTGTTGCAGGCTAACGCGATGTCCTCGAGTCCACGTGCGCTCCCGTGACCCTCGATAACCCTGGCCACAATAACGCGGTGTCCGCGTGAACATCCCTTGCGAGCACGACAGCCGATTGATCCGCGGGCGACGTTTGGCGGGGAGCCTTGGCTCAAGGTGCCGGAGCTGCCGAAGGCTCGTCGAGGAAGCGACACTGCCTCGGGTAGGGTACGACGCGGCCTGTTATCCAAGTGAGTTCTCCCGTAGGCAAGCCCGATACGTCACCGGCGTCTCTGCAATTCCATAGGCTCTTTCGAGCCATCGCGATGCCGAAGTCCGGGGCAGGGGGGGGGGAGACAGCCGGAGCGTGCAACGAGTCATTAGAGTCTCGCTTAATACTTCGGAAATTATAAACGCCGGACAATTTTTGCGCGCCGTCAAGTGTACGCGGCGCTCGCGATTCCTAACAATCGTGGCAGAGGATGCATTATGAGTGATGCGACAAGTCGAGGGAAATACCGAGTACGATAAATTTTAAATATAATTTAAGTATTTATGAGGTCTTAATATATACAGGCCAATCGCCTTCTATAATCTGTTTTTTTTCTTCTTCTTCTTCAAAATACACAATTTTTCCTACGGTCATTACTTCAGCGAGAGATTTAGGTCTACTGGTAAACTAAATTTGCACGCGTATACAATTGGTTTCATAATTCTATATCTTCATCAAAATACGTAAGGATGCATTTGTATGTTACACGTCGAAGAAAAGCCCATTAAATCAGAAGTTTCATTTATATCGAGTATATTTCTATTAATTAATAGACGTACGAATTAGACAAATTTCAATAATTATATTAACTTATTTATTTATACTTGCATTATTTGGAAAACAACAGTAGCATTTACGTTTTCAAAATTATTAAGTTGTATTTGAAAATTGAATGTGTTAAAAACGAATTGGAATTGATAACTGACAAATATTTTGATATTAACCATAAGATTTATCAATCCAATTTTTAATATGTATATATTTTTAACATATATGCAATATAATTTAATAAAATTATTAGAAATGGGCACATTATTATTTATTAATGTTATCGAGGAGGAAGAT
This sequence comes from Kradibia gibbosae, assembly GCA_018907135.1. Lineage (NCBI taxonomy): Eukaryota > Metazoa > Arthropoda > Insecta > Hymenoptera > Agaonidae > Kradibia > Kradibia gibbosae. Next base: position 13,875,456 of record JACCHX010000001.1, on the reverse strand, counting down.
ACGTTAACGTACTATTAAATTTCTAATCGATTGCTTATCAATTTTTAGAATTGAAAAACAATTTTACTAATTTTTTCATCTTTTCGTTTCGCGTCGAAATTAAATTTTTTTATGTAAGTACAGTTAAAACAGCGAATGGAGAGGATGTGACATTAATTAATAATTCCTTCCACCTAAATTTCAAATACAACAATTTTGTTAATTAGATGTTGAGCGAATTGTTTTGATCAATTACATCATTGAACTAAAGCAACCGCCTAAAAAATTGTCTAATTACACATCTATATTGTATCAACCGATTCAAGTCATGTAATGTCAATATTCTTTATTGCCATTTTTATTTTGCGTTAAGTGCCTATGACTATGTTAGAATGACGTAAACGAAATGTAAATATAGAATTGTACATATAAGGGCTATAAAGTATTTCTCATTTCATAAATATACACGTGACAACGCTTGACGCAAGCTGACATTCGACTGATTGCAAATCGAAAGCTCGAAATGATGTTTGATTAACGTTACGCGAGGAAAAACTTTTATAGAATTAGGGTTCAAGAATATCGCTTGAAAAGCCGCTCAAAATATTCCAAAGATTTGGTGCGGAAGTATGCAGATTGCAGAATTGCATAGGGCTTGCAATTCCCATGTTGACAGGCAAAAAAAACGCTACTTTATAGAAAATGAAGTACAGAAGTGGGAATTTAAGCGTCGATAAAGCAATTAATAAGACTAAATATATTGTGATAAGCTGCCACATAATCGATTTTCTTACAATAAATATTCATGAAAACATTATTATAGCTCTTACAAAGTGCTTAAGATAATAATAATAATCCTATTTTATTACATTATGTACATTATATAAAACAGTTCCTGAAATTGTAAAAACAATTTTTTTTTTTATCGATTATGAATGAGTACATTTCCTTTTATCTAGTTGAAAATTTATTAATTTTCAATATTTAAAAATAAACTTATAACATATGAGTTTAGGCAACCGGTCATAGTATTTATTTTCACAGTATTTTTTTCAATACTTTTAACAAATGTTTTGGCATAGATGTTACGTTTTTTATTAATTAAATAAATGCTGATATTAAAATTGCCCATACTAAAATTTCCAGGCATTTTTAGGCAGCTCAATAATTTTGTCTTTTTTAATTACTGATATTTAATAATTCATCCCTAATATTTTTATTTCTCAATGTTATAATCATGATAATTAATTTTTTTGACATAATCAAAATAAAAAATTTTTACCTCTTGTGCCTAAATATTATATTCTTCGTTTAGATATGATTTAGATTTATCACTCATTTACGATAAGCGTAATCTATTTTTAATACTTGGGCAAAAACTTAAACACTCATCTTGGTATCTGTAAAATAGAATTGTTTTGATATTTATCTAGCGATTATTTATGAATTATTTCTTAATCTTGTAAAATGCTTTTAGTATAGCTTGTTTAAACGTTGAACATTAAAAATGCACTGATAGTATTCAGTATAATTAACGGCTTTTGTAACAATGAGCTTGGCGTTTTGCTCGTTCGTCGTCCACCTTATTATATAACTTTGATGATTTACTCGCATACCTCACCTGCAGTATCCTAAAATACGCGGTTATACAAATAAATATAAGGCTGCAGTATGATAATTTAATCTCTTAAAGACGCTAGAGAATGTTAAAAAATGTAACACGTGGTTAGGCGAATGCTGAGTTCGACGTCAATGTTGAAGATTAGACTCATGCATTGACAATTAGCAAGCAGTGGTAAAGGAAATGTAAATTGTCTATTTATGTTTAAGGTTAAGTTTAATGAATGTCACTGAAATAATTTGCTAATATAACTTTTTTTTTAAAAAAGCCCAAGTTTTTTTTTCTCATTGATTTTCTTTCTTAATTTAATTCTTTTAGATTTACAATTATTTACCATTGAGAATTTTAATGCTAAAAATACATTATCCGTCAAGTCAACATTATAATTATATCGGCATGTCATTTCAGGTAAAATGAAACTTTCATTGTTTGAGAACAATAAAAGAGTATTGTTAGTCGGCGAAGGAAACTTTTCTTTTGCCGTAACCTTATTGAAAAATGGCTTGGGTATTAATTTGACTGCTACTTGTTTTGAAAATGATGTGACTGAAATTGGAAGAAGCAACATAAAAATTTTAGAAAGCTGTGGTTAGTCAGAGAAAATATGTTACCGAAATACCATTGTTTATTTTGAGTCGATACATATGGTACTATATTTCAGGTATTAGAGTATTCCTAGGAGTAGACGCCACAAAATTAGAAAATCACAAAGTTTTAAGCTCAGAGTATTTTGATATAGTTGTTTTCAATTTTCCTCATGTTGGAGGTAAAATGAGGATAGAAAAAAATAGAGATTTATTAAGGATCTTTTTTATGTCAGTTAAGGGTGTATTGAAAAACGATGGAGAGATTTTTGTAAGCTTGTGCGACGGTCAAGGTGGTACACCAGCTGATAAAAATATCAGACATTGGAATGATTCTTGGCAGATTACTGAAATGGCAGCTCATGGTCATTTTATACTAGTTGCCGTTGAACCATTTGATTCTTCATTATTTCAAACCTATATTGTTACTGGATACAGAGGTTTACAAAAACAGTTCAACACAAAAGGAGCTCTAACTCATATTTTCAAACTGTCTGAGAAACCCACAATTAATAATATTGTTCCAAGGGAAAAAATTGATTTAAAAATATATGATAAAGTAGTTAATTGGAAAAATATTGCTTTAGAGTATAGTAATATTAAAAATGATGAAAATGATGGATGCAATTTATCTTTATATCCTAATTGTTATACATTTGATATAACATTAAATGACACTTCAGAATTTAGTATTGTAAAACTTTACGAAACTTTATATAATTATGCAGGTTTAATATTAAGTCGTGTAGAATTCATAGGATCTTACATGTTTTCTGATTTAAAACAAACTAAAACTTTCAGAATAACTTACAAATCTAGAAAATTTCCATTGTATAGAAAATTATCAATAGATTTGCATGAAAATGTGATAACAAAAATTATTGAAAAGCATTTAAATGTATCCGTGTCAAGGTAGTACTCAATATATTTTATTAAAAAAAAAGTCAATGTATTTAGTACTTTAAAAACTAAGTCTGTGTTATTTATGAATTATCTTTACAAGTACAATTTTATATACAAAACAAGTTTCTAGAATCGTAAGTTTTTTAAAATTAACAATTATATCATGTTAAAGCAAAATATTTTAATTTAATCGATATAAAATTATATTTTGTTAATGTTATTTTATTTATTTTTGATATTTAAATCGTTTTATTTAGTTTTACTTGTAAACAAATTTAAAATAAAAAAAATTTTAAACAAAATGTGATCATTAACAGCACCGACACAACTGAAAATTCGACTGTCATACAAAAATATAAGAGCATCGAAGATTTCTTAAAAATTAATGGAAGGGGCAGTTTTACTTACAATTTTCATATTAAATGGGTGTATATTGTTCGTTAAATAAAATAGTTAGCGCAATGTAAAAAAAAAACAAGCCTCGTGCTATTTCAAGTTGACACTGAAAATCACTTCTTGCTTGCTGCATTTTGAGCAGTGACTCTGTTCGTGGCTTCTTGGAACTTGGCAAATTCAAAACGAAGCTCCGAGAAATCTGAGAAGAGCTGAGTTCTGCCGATAACGCAGTATTCGGCATTTACCAACATTTAACATTGCAATGAATGAAAACTATATTAACTTTAAATAATATTTAAAAGTATGCACAAAATGTACATAAAAAATGTATGCCATCATAGTATAATATAAATAAAGAGTGACTAATCTAAGTGTAATAAAATTTTTATATAATTTTTAGTAATAATTTTAGTAATAATTTTTTAATTATAAAAAGTTGAAAGGTTAGATTACTAATAATAATTCGATCTTATGATTAATGTTTTAATCGCATTATTAATTTTCAGATGCATCCCATTATCAAATTACGATTCACGTTCCTGACATATAGTCGCTTAAGATATTACGTTAATGCCCAATTATTGAAAAAAGGTACATTTAAAGATATAAATGATATAAGCAGTTTTGTATGTAAGTCTTTTCACAATTCTCAATTAAAACAGGAATATGTCGCAAGTCCTCTTAGACCAACGAAACCAAGGTCTAAAAGAGAAACAGTGCAGTACTTTGTTGATTTAAAACAAGTAAATAAAGAAATTGATAAGTTAACTAATCCTATGTAAAATTGATTTGAGATAATTGGTATATTATTATTAATCACTAGATAAAAGTTAGAGGAGGTAATGGAGGAAATGGAGCTATTTCTCTTCTTCAATTATGGGTAAATGACAAAGCTGGGCCTGATGGTGGTGACGGTGGAAACGGGGGTCACGTAATATTAAAAGTGAGTAAAAAGCAATTATGAACTTTATAAAAAAATTGTATAAGTAAAATAATCAACGGCTTACAAATTTTTAGGTGACCCCAGGTGTTAAAGATTTATCATCTATACAAAGCGTTACTGAAGGATCTGATGGAAAAAATGGGGGCAGCAAAAATTGTTTTGGAAAAAATGCTGATCACACTATAATTAATGTTCCAGTAGGCACCATTGTAAGAGACACAGATGGAAATATTCTTGCGGATTTAGACGAACCCAAAATGATGTACATAGCAGCTCGTGGAGGTGCAGGAGGTCGTGGCAATTCATTTTTTAAATCTGATAGTAATCGCACGCCAAAGATTGCAGAGTACGGTGGAATAGGAGAAGTCAAACAATATTTACTAGAAGTAAAGAGTATGGCCCATGTAGGACTGGTAAGTTAAAAACATGATTTTCTTTTTTTGGGAAGCACATTATGATCATACTTAACATAAACAGGTGTATTATTTATAATTTTTGTATTCTTGCATTAAAAGGAAATATTTGATTTTTTAGATGGCTTATTTTATTGTTTCATATATTTCTTAAACGAAATTGTAAATTTTTAGATTGGGCTTCCTAATGCTGGAAAAAGTACATTACTTCGAGCTATTTCTAGAGCTAGACCAAAGGTGGCAAACTATCCATTTACAACTTTAAAACCGCACATCGGAATGATTCAATATGATGATTATGAACAAATTGCAGGTAAATTTCAGAAATCAATCAATTGTATAAGTCAAAATATTAAGGATAATTTTTTACAAAGTTAAGCTATCTTTAAATTATAGTGGCTGATCTGCCTGGATTGATACCAAATTCACATCAAAATTATGGCCTTGGAATAACATTTCTAAAACATGCAGAACGATGCGCAGCATTAATGTTTATTATCGATGTTACACAAGAAAAACCGTGGACTCAGTTAGAAATACTAATGTTTGAAATTAGTCAATTCAACGATGAATTGAATAATCGACCAAAGATCATTATAGCGAATAAAATTGATTTGCCAGAAGCTCAAGTTAGTAAAAAATAAATTAAGAACAACTACAACGTTTCATAATAAAACAATATTTACGAAAAACATCACTTTTTTTTTAGGAAAATTTAGAATTATTAAAGAAACGAGTTAATTTTCCAGTTATACCAATTTCTGCAAAAATGGGTATTAATATTTCAGTCCTATTAAGAGAAATAAGAATATTGTACGATAATTCTTTAAAAGAAAAGGAAAAAAGTAAAGACATGGATGAAGAGTCAGAATGATATATATTTATGTACAAAAAATGTATTAAAAATCGTTAATGATATTTTCAAGGTTTATCCGTTGTAAGATATTTTTGAACCATTTATCAACATAGCTATATTCTTTGCTTATTTCTAAATTAAAAACATTTTTATAAACTGGCAGCAATGTTACAAATACTGTAATATCTGCAAGTGTAATAGATTGTTCCACTAAAAATGTTTTATTCGACAATGTATTATTTAGAAAATCCATTATTTTTAATAAACTAGTCTTGGCTTCATCTGTCGAAACTGCAGAGTCCCTCTCCAATGAAATTCCTACAGTAGGAAGTATCCAATTGCAGACGTTTGGTAGAATATGATTATCCGAAATACTAATCCACTGTAAAATTTGGCTTTGTTTTAATACACTACTGCCTCTAAGTTGAGTATTTGCTACATAATAGGCAATAGCATTTCCATCAGTAAGGGTTAAATGCTCATCTTTGTAAACCACCAAGTTCTTGTCTCCGTTGTTGTTTGGGTGATTCGCAATTTTAAGGTTTTTTCCAGCAAAACGAGCTGCGATTTGAACCACGCATCCTTTTAAACTTCCACCAGTTAAATAAAGTGTTGGTTCGGTCGTAGATTCAAGGCAATGATTATTATTATTAGTATTATTTATTTCTGAAACGGTATGGTGATGTTTTTTTAACACGTTTAAGAGAATATTGTATTAGTTAATAATGTTCAATAAGCATTTTTATTTATTTAAAAAAGGTTGACAAAACTCACGTTCATACCAACGCAAACGTTGCGGATATGTTATGTGGTGCTAAAAGGCTCGAATAAAAATTTCATGCTTCTTTATGGGAATTATTTAATTAATTTTCACCTTAAGCCTAAGAATTAATGTACACAGCAAACAATGGAATAACTTGTTTTACAGATTTATTAGCATAAAAAATCACAATACAAAAGGTGAGAAAATGAATTTAAATCCTTAATCGTTACGATGTACCTTCCAGTTTCAACGAGGAATAAGCATAAGCCTTAGCAGTGGCTAAAGCTTCTTTCAAACAAGAAATGTTCGGTCCTGAAGCTTGAGCGGATTCTGGCTTACCGCCTCCCTTACCTTCCATCAACGTGGCTATTGCCTGTATCCATTCGTTTGCTTTCAATCCTTTAGCTATAGCAGACTGAAATTTTATGCGATTACTTACGCTGCTAATGTTAAGAGCCCTTCGATAATTCATTTGGAAAGTTCAACGGTCATGCCTAATTAGTGCAGCCAAAATTATTACCTACGGCTCGTTATACTTGCATCGCGACTGAAACATTCGGTGCGCGAGTGTTATAATTAACGAACGAATCGTGCACTGGCGCGATTTAAACGTATTTTAAAAACAAATCAATTAAATTAAAACTTCGATACGAATTTCCTTAAAATCAGCGAGCAGTAAAAACCTGCTCGACTGCATTAGTAAACCGTTAATGAGCGATCGAGTTAATTGGAGTAGACGAGAGCGCGCAAAAAAATCAGAGTCCGAGCAATAAGTACGAATAGCACGAACAGCATCACCACCGAATATATTGGTCTTTCAAGTATACGAGCTAATATAAATTTTACTTTAAATACTACCATTGTAGTATTATCTTTCGAAATAATCTGACGTGACAAAAAAAAAAAAAAAAAAAAAAAAAAAAAAAAAAAAAAAAAAAATGAAAGATAGTCAATGCTTATTCTTAACATTGTGTAAAAAAGATTCACTCTTTGAAATTGAATCAAAACATCGAGGGCACTCAAGTTTTGAAAGACCTTTATAAAAAAAAAAAGCAAGTGTTTCCAAAAACATTGAAGCTTTTCCCACTTACTTCGGGTACAGCGCTGAGAGCAAATATTTTCCTCTCGTCCTCGTCGACGCTGATGAAAAGGGCACTAGTTTCCGGCGATATGGCTTTGACTTTCTTCAGAGCCATGTCGAGAGCCTTTGTGTTGTTGTAAGCATTCAATAATTCGACTAAAATTGGTTTTCCTTTATTAGCTTCGATAATGGTGACTGCGGCCTCCACGACTAAAGAAGCCACTGCAGCTTTCGCGGCTCGTTCTTTGTCGTCTAGCATTTTTTTCAAAGACTTTAACTGCCCCCGCATATCTTCCTGGCGTAAAGAAACAATGCTTTTATAAAATTATAGCTTTTCATTGCAAAAGTGATCAACTAGCTATATTCAACTTATTATTTTTTTAAGACTCCTTAACGACAACTTTTTATTAAAGGCTACCGTAAAAACTTGAACTCCACCGTATTTTTTAAACTAGTTCTTTCTAATATCTCTTCGCCTTTCTCTTATCTTTCCTCGTTTCTCTCCGTCGCTATTCGAATGCCGGTTTCGAAGCATCTTGTACGCGCACTAATAAACCCTGGCAATCGAGCAGCCCAAGGAGCGGCAAAGGCTAGAAGCGATTGCAGGCCTCGGAAGCCGAGACAAGCTCGGGACGAGAATATTTTTCCTTTGCGCCCCTTTTTACGCTTTTTCCCCGATGCAGTATCGGCTACTATCGGAGCATTTTCTCTATTGTTAGTTATCGGAATATCAAAGCCCAAGCCGATGCGACGAAACTTGACAGATATTCACAGGAACCCTTTTCATTGCAAGAGAGAAATATTTTATCTTGTACTACACACATCTGGTATCGATATGTACTTTCTCTGCGCATATGTACATAAGGCAAGAGTGAGGCATCTAATATCTTATCGTAAATAATTAGCTTGGTAGGGATGATTTCGAAATTTTCCGAGTTGACCATTATATAAAAATACTGGAAAAACATTTTAAAAAATCACTGTTGTCGAATATTTCTATCGTGCAGTTCAATATTTAAAATTCCTTACAAGACTTGTGTGACTTTAGTTATAGGTAAAATAAAAGATCGTATAATTATAATAAAGAAGAGCAAATTTGCCTAAGACAAAAAAGGATAAGAATACATTTAAAATTCGCGCAGCAATCAAATCTTTTTATCTTTTTCTTTCTCTTAATATCTTCCGCGAATACTTATTCCACGCGTAGTAATATATTTAAACAAAAGCTTACAAAATTCGTAATTATTTAACCAATATTTAATCAATATTGTTCTATCGATTTAATAAAGGTGTCTTTTTTTCATATACCTAACTATAATAATTACTTTTTCATCAATCTAATCCTTATTGCATAAATGTATTATTTAACATCATTTAAATTAAAGAATAAAAATTTGTTAATGATTAAAATCAATTTGATAAATTTTACAATTTTCCTTGTTCTATTTCAAATTATTATATATTCCCATTATTTTATAACCATTAGCAACAAACTTTTACAATTTGTTGTTAATAACAATTTCAAATAAAATTTCAAATATTAATTTAAATAACTATTAGCATCAATTTTTTGTAATTTTAATAATCGTTAATAATAATTTTAAAACGATTTATAAAAACTTTTTCTTTAAATTTTCAATTCTTAAATATTGCTTGAAATTTGGCAACCGTTAATAACAAATTTTCATAATTTGTCATCAACAATGATTGTTAAAAATAATTAAACTTAACCCAATAACCCAAAATACGCTTAGCGTAGGTAAAAGCTTCGGATCGTGAAACAAAAAATCTTTGTTAGGTATATTTAAATGTACAAATGATCGTTGGTAATAATGGCGAAACAGTCCCCAGCAGGAGCGAGCCTTTAGGAAATTAAAGCGAGCGGCGATACTAACTTTCTTCCAATAGGGTACGAGAGCGTGAGAAACATCATCGGAGAGCTCGACGATTCTTTTAACGATGGCCTTGGAGCCGACGGCATCCTCGAGGGAGTTGACCTCGGCCTGGAGCTCGTTCAAAAGATTCTGAAGTAGGTCGGCCCTCTTCAAGGCCTTGGAGGCCTCGGGCCCCGTCAGGGCGACGATCCGACGTATGCCCTTGGCAATGGCCTCCTCGCTGGCTATGACGAAGTCCCCCACGTGGCTCGTGCGGTGCAGATGCGTGCCCCCGCAGAACTCAACGCTGGTCTTGTCCCCGGCGGCGGTCAGGGGCTGCCTCTCCAATTCCTCCACGGGTACGCCCATGCTGACGACGCGAACCGGATCGGGATAAGTCTCGCCGAACATAGCCCGGAGGCCTTGGATGGTCTTGGCCACGGCTAGGGAACTCTCCTTGGCGTATATCTGCCTGTCCTCTGCGATGACTTCTTGCGCGAAGCCCTCGGCCCTCTTCACTTGGGCCGCGCTCATCGCCCCTGAAATCCAAGGCGACCAAGGCTTTTAATTGACCTTTGCTCTTGCTCGCGCCTCCCGATCCTCTTAAGTTTCTTAAGTGGGCCTAGGCTTAAAGGTAGAAGAGCCCAGTTGTACCTTTGTTGGTGAAATCGAATCTCAATCTGTCGGGAGCGACCAGGGATCCCTTCTGATCGGAATCCGGGCCCAGGACGAATCTCAAGGCGTTGTTAAGAATATGAGTAGCCGAGTGATTGCTCATTACGAGCCTTCTCCTCGCGGTGTCTATGTTCAAGTACAGCTTGTCGCCTCTCTTTAACGCTCCCTCGCCGACCGTGCCAATGTGCAGTACGTAACCCCCTTTAACTTGGACATTGTTCACGCGAATTTCGGTGCTCTGAAGCAACAAAATTTGACAAAAATTCCAAGCTACTCCTACAGACGGTTTCCAAACGGCGGGGAAAAGCTCGGCTTACCTCGTCATCGACTTTGACCAAAAATCCTTCGTCGTATATTTGCCCGCCCTGCTCCGCGTAAAAGTTGGTCCGATCCAACAGTACCCCGACCTCGTCCCCGGAAACGACCGCGTCTACGAACTCCTTGCCCTTGCGCAAAGCAACGACGCTACCCACACAAGGCGCGAAGGAGTACTCGGCGTATTTATCAGAGGAGATCCGCGCCTCGTAGTTGTACTTCGGGGAGTCGTCGGTAGGCTTAACGCCGCTGTTCTGCAGCTCCGTTATTGCGTGCACGTCCAAGTGAATCTGGTCGCTAACGCTGCCGGCCTTATTCTGAGACGTAATCTAAAAAACACGTATTTGACGGTGAGAGGGCGACATCGGGGCAATGTAGCGAGGTTGTCGGGAAAACGATCGGTAATAGAATTTTAACTATTGCTAGCTTCTTGGCCTCCTCGTAGCCCGCCACGTCGATGGTAAGTCCTTTTTCCTCGGCCATCAGTTGAGTCAGGTCAACGGGGAAGCCATACGTGTCGTACAGTCGCCACGCGACGTCACCTGGCACGATGTGCGTCGATTCTAATTTCGCTATTGTCCTGTTGAGTAAATTTCGGCCCCTCGTTAAGGTTTTCAAAAATTGCGCCTCCTCCTCGTTTATCACGTCTATTATTGATTGAGGGTCCCTTTTGACTTCTGGGAACGTGTCGCCTAAAATATTTGCCTAGCTGCATTTAAATTCGCCATGACGATCGATCGGAATAGCTTTTGAAGCTATCGCCAATCGCTCTTACCGAGAAGCTCGACAACGACGTTCACAAGAGTCGCAAAAAATCCAGGCTGCGCGTGGAGTTTTTCCGTGGCGTATCGAACGGCGCGTCTCAAAATTCTCCTTATCACGTACCTACAATTAAACGTCCAAAGCAGATGACTTAGTTCCTTTAATACCATTGAATATTATCAAATTGCACGAAATTTATTGCATCGACTAAATGCCAATGGTAAATAATTGAGCTTCGGTAAAGAAGATTGCGTATAAGGCATTTTATATTAACTTACCCCCTACCAGTGTTATCAGGAACTCCGCCATCGGCTAAAGCTATCGTTATAGTTCTTGCATGATCGGCAAGGACCCTGTAAGCCATGTCGATACCGTCTACGTCGTCGCCTCCAACGCGACCTTGGTATGCTTGTGCGCCACTGCCTTTTTGGATTGCATCGAAAAGCGGTAAAAACAAATCTGTATCGTAATTCGAACGCTTATTTTGTATGACGGAAACAAGACGCTCTAAACCTAATCCGCAGTCTATGTGCTTTTTGGGAAGCAGATGAAGATCGCCATTTTGTTCTCTAATGAATAAAATTATTACTCTTAGTTGAGGAAGAATGGTCAATTTCCATAACAGGCATACCTATTATATTGTATAAACACTAAATTCCAAATTTCTAAGACATCCGGGTCATCCATATTCACTAAATGAGCAGCGTCTCTACCTCCAATTCTATCAAAATGTAACTCACTGCATGGACCACAAGGACCTGTTTCACCCATCTCCCAAAAATTGTCTTTCATGTTTCCAGGTAAAACGTGAGTTGAAGGAACACTAAATAAAATCAATGACTTTTAGTATGATAAAAATTTATATTTTATAGCCATCTTGCTATTAATAAAATTAATATTTCGATCAAAAGTTTAACGTTATAATGCCAAATATTTTACCTTACCCAAGAGATAACCAGAAATTTTTACATTCATCGTCTGGTTGTAAATTTGCCTTCTTATCTCCTCCAAAATAAGTTACATAAAGTTGATCAGCTGGTAACTCGAGTACAACGGTCAGAAATTCCCAAGCCCATGAACAAATTTCTTTCTATAGAAATATACAAAAAATTTTTAGGTATATATTTCTGTACATACAATTATATATATATACAAATTTGCATAACAAATTTTGTAAAGAACAAAAGTCTTTCTTGTATTCTTGTGTCCTTATAAATTAGTTTATTCTTATATATTATGGCAAAAAGTCCTGGGGCATACAAATATATTTACCTTAAAGTAATCTCCAAAAGACCAATTTCCCATCATTTCAAAAAATGTATGATGATAAACATCTTTCCCTACATCGTCGAGATCGTTATGTTTTCCACCAGCACGTATACATTTTTGTGAATTGACAACTCTTGTCCATTTTGCCATATCACTGTTTGGGTCAACCGTTCCCAAAAAAATTGGTTTGAACTAAAATATGGCATATTAAATTCAATAACTATAGAATTACTATAAACGAAATAACTGAAACAATAATTACCTGGTTCATACCAGCATTAGTAAATAGCAGTGTTGGATCATCATGAGGAATAGTTGAACTGGAGTGAACGTACTCATGATTTTTGGTTTTAAAAAAGTCAATGTAAGCTTGACGAATTTCCTTGGCAGTCTTGTTCCCCGACATCTTTATGGATTATTCTATAATATAAAAAAGAATAATAATAATTGAAAATAAAGTGTTTTTCTTATTAATATTAAGCAACCTGCAGCTTTATTCAAAGAAAGGCATTATTGTGGCTTCCATATGGATTGTAAAAATGAAAACAAAAATTAATTTCGTTAGAAAAAATAATAATGTGCAATATAGGACAAAAATTAATTATTGAAATTACAGAAATAAGTTTAAAAGTGTAAATTAATGTAAAAGAAATTTTGGATCATGTACGTTTTTATCAACAATATTTAGCAAACAAATAAATCACGTAATCGATTCAGTTATAAACTTAGTCTGTCAGTGATCAGTGATTTTGTATTAAAAAATTCATCGACAATTATTATATGTCAAGGATGAGAAAACAGCTGACAATAGGTAAAAAATACCCCTGTATAAGAAGGGGAAGCTTATCACACTCCTACTTAAAATTATCAAAAGAGTAGCTTGCATCCAATGAGTTATACTCTAAATAAATTATTAAATCAGTACGACACTTTTCAATTACCGAATAAGTACATGTACTATTAACTATAACAATATGTAGTTCAAAACAGATTTATAACCTTAGGCATAACCTCTTACAAATCTCTTTTTGTTTTAAATCAGTTGCTTTGCTTTAGCTATAATCTGTCGGTTAAAAAAAAATCGACCATACATTTAAACACGTGTAATATAAAGTAGTGTAGTGTAAAATTCAGAGCGCAGTATAAATATTAATAAAAGATTTAAGAATTGAATTAAAATAAAAATACAGATATAAGACGTTTTTACAGAAGTCTCCTTATTTGAAATACATTGTAAAAAAGAATTATGAAATACAAATTTACATATAATGTATAATAAATTCGTTATTATTATATTTATTATTGCACAATATGACTAATTTCTTGGGTTTTTCAAACAGAATATGTAGAATGTATTAAATAGACATTTAGAATTTTTAAAAGACCCTTTATAATAGGAATCGGATGAGATCGCATGACTAAGAAAATAAAAAGTCAATGTATTTATGAATTATAAATTAAAAATTAAAAGGGATTTACTTAATGATCTATATTTTTATTATCGAAATATTTTATGATATTTAAAAAAAGTACTCATGTTTAGTTACGTATGTCTACAAGTGTATAAAAAATATAAATTAATGATTAAAAAAGAATTTTCTTTTTGTTTTTATATTTATTTCTGCTTGTTCGATTGTACTACCTGTAAAATTATGAAATTCTTAAATTTAATTTTATGCTCTTGGATATGCAAGCGAAGAATTAAAAGGAATTTTGATGAAAATGAAAAATTTGCACCACAGTATCGTTGAGGATTTATTTATTAAATAAATTTAGAATCTCTTTTTCATTGTAGTCGCTAAACTAAAAGGATTTTTTGATAAAATATTATTGGCAGGTATCAACTCTACGGTGATGGGAATAAGTTAAACAATAGCCTATTCTATCCAAACAATATTATGGTCACTGTTGCTGCTTGATTTTTTTAATTTTCAATGTAAATCTGATTTTCCTATTCGAATCCATGGACAAGGATTGACGCCACCGTTAACTTTAATAAATCTTCTTTGCCGCACATTTGCGGTTATCATTTTTACGTAAACGACTGTCTGCTCTTTGTTACATTGTTAATTGTTTCTTGAGAGGTAGTAAAAATGCCGTTTATGTTAGGGAAAGAGCCTATTAGGCGTACAATAAAATATCTAGAGGCTGGAAGGCTTGTTTTAAAGCAATCCATTCAAGTAATGTCGATTAATTATAATTCTCACGGGGACCATCACGATGGAATTAGGTTAGAGATGTTGTTTTATTTTCACAATTATTCGTTATTAGTTGTGTTGAATTTCGATTTATATATTTGAATAATGTAATAGCTAATTTTTTTCAAACTAATGTTTTCTGCGATACACGTTTATTAAAATCGCTGCACTTGAATTTCAGTATTTTTATAAAAAAAAATAGAAAAAGAGCATACGTTTAATTTCAAATATGTGTAAATAATATAATTACATATAAGCTTTCGCATTAAATAATTTTTCTTTGCCAAACGCAAATTTAAATTCTCATTTTGTTATCGAACATTTAATATTTTTAATATTTTAATTTATTTGAAATATATATATTTGTATCAACTTAATTCATAGAAGAGCAATTTTAATATAAAAAATAATCATTTTAATTTAATTTATTTTTAAATTTAAATTCTTTATGTATTACTCATTTAAAAAAATATACTTTTTATTTCAGAAACTTTGTATTTTGGCACTTATCACAATTATTGTATAAAAATCCAGAAGTTCAGATTGTAACAATAAAAAATAAAACTCCAACACCATTCATAACTTGTTTTTATGGTATTTAATGTTTATTTATTTAACTGTTACAAAGTTTTTATTATATTTTTAGAAATGGTTTTTTAATGAAATTTTATTCAATTGTTTTGATTTGTAGAAAATGGAAAGAAAATGTTGATCGATGTCGATATGAAACATAAAGATGAAATAATGAATCATTTATTAAAAGTTATTGGAAAATCAGAGAAAATTTTAAAAGATGAGAGTATAGCAAAGGAAAAGAAAGACAATCCAGCAAACTTTGGATACGGTTGTGAAAAAAGTTGTATATGTACAATTCCAGGCCAGTTACCATGTCCTGGTACTGTCCCACTTCCCCATCACTTAAGAGGAAAATATAAATATGCTAAAAATAAATAAATTATTTATAGTAATGTATCATTAGTTAATCTACATATTGTAGATACTTTTATATATAAGATTTTTAAGCAACATAAATCAAATAATTATTCTTTGTTTTAATGAATAAATCCATTGCGTAAGATATATACTCCATTTTTATTATACATATAAATATTAGTATTACAAAAATATTACACAACAGCAATAATTTGTACACAGTATAATTGAAAATTAATGTATATATATATATATATATATATATATATACACACACACATACACACAAATATATATATACATTAAATTTATCACTGCTTTCATTATTATTTTTTAAATTAATTATTAATAATACTTGTAAATTAAATTAAAAATATTTGTAATAAATTATCATTTTTGTATGTTACAGTACTGCAATGTAGTTTTATAAAAGAGCTATAATTTATAAGGTCATCATTATTAAAATTTAATAATTAATAAATAATTATTATGAAACATTATTAATTAGGCACATTTAATGTTGGAATTAATGAAATGGAATTATCAAAATGCATGTTATCTAAAATGAATGAATTGCATTTCTTATTGATATAAAAAATAGCAATTCTTTTGAGATGCATAGTAAATGAACAATATAATATCTACATGAGAATGTTGATTAATGTCTTAATAATAAATTAATAAAGAATAATGCACATGGAACTCATACTTTCACAACTCAATTAAAAGTATTTGTTTAAATAAAAAATATAATTATCTTCTTGGTCTTGTACGACTGTATGGTTTTCTACTGCTGTAGTAGTTATCTCGATTATAATGTCGTACAGAAGTGGACGGCTTGTTATTTTCAGGTTTCTGATACTGATAAATTAATGGTGTCCCATCTAGTGGCTTATTTAATTGAAACTCTTCTTCTGACTCTTTCATCATTTTTAATTTAGCTTCTATAGCTTGTATTGCTGTTTCTCGACTAAAATAAATGTCATTGCCAATTTTAATTAAATTATATTTATAAAGTAATGGTATAAGAAGTAATTTAATTGTTTAATTTTACTTGTCCTGTACCTTATCTTTTTGTCATCTTTTTTTGCACCTGCAAGTGCAGGTATCTCAATCTTTGGTTTAGGTTTATTCAGTTCGGCCTATAAATATAATTTCATTATCTTCAAGGTCGATATAAATTTAGCTTTTGACTTATTAATACGTAGTTGATCAAATCAAATTAGCATTCATTAAATTTTACCATACTTCAATTTTAGTTTACACATTTCTTATCGGTTTTTTAAATACACGTAAAACAAAAACGAGAAAATTTAATCAACTCTAAATAATATACAGTTTTTCATTAAATTTAAAATTCGTAAAAATATGTTATAAGCTGATATAAATTTATTGGAAATACTTTTGCAAAAAATAGTCATATTTAAAACATCAACAACTCATATCATTTAGCAAGTTTTATATTAGAATTTCAAATTTAATCTAAAATAATCTAATAATAAATATTAATGTACCTCATTTATACTATGAGCATATCTTACTACGATAGCTTTAGATCCAACTTTAAGATTTTGCAATGCCTCCATAGCATGCGCTGCATCTTTTGATGATTTATAAGTAACAAATGCATAGCCTCTTGGCAATCCTGCTTGTGGTCCAGATCGATGAAACAGGAGATCAAACTTTTCAATATTTCCATGATTTTGTACGAGTTTGAGGAATTGATACCAGTTGGGAAATAAAATAATTAGATTTGACGTAGAGGGTTTAATGTCACAATGAATTCTTAATGCAATTAGTATAAAAATACTTACTCATTAATACGTAAGTCCAAGTTCCCGATCCACAGCCTTCTTTCTTCTATATTGTTGGACTTTATTGGGTCCAAGGGCAAAGGAATTTGCGAGTCATTCTAAAAATTAAAAGCAGACGAAATAAATATTAAAGAATTGCATTTATCGATCTCTCGTTCTACTTCGCTTATGCTGCTTCGTTATCAAGCACTTTATTAACTTAATGAAAAAAAAGATTTTACATTCACCTCCATGTTGTACGGAAAATATTATTTCCGTACTGGAGATGTTCGAGCCTTATTTTTTAAGTCTATATCGACTTTTAATTCTAATGGAAAGTTGCGTATTTATGTTATACATGTAACTATTTTTAAAGACATCTTACACACAACGATACATTACCAGCTTTGGACATTTTTGAAGTTTGCAGCGAGTCAAGCTGCGAACATACGTGAACTTAGCCATCAATGGCATCGAGTATTTTAGTCAGCACGACTCCAATCGATTTTTCGCGTGTGCGCGTGCGTGTGTTCATTGGCATTGAAATTTAGCATCTACATTCGTTAGTGCACGAGCCTGTTGTTCTATACTTGAAAATACCTCTATCGCATTGTGTCAACAGTTCATTGTATACAACCTGCACAATACTGGCTTTGCAATTTCTAATTAGGAATTTAATTTTCACGAGCAGATAAACTTTACTACTCGTACAAGCTTGCGCAATTTCGTCTTGCAGTACCGTTTTATTCGATTGAAGGAAGATGTTGGCTATTTATTTAGAAACGGGAGGACGCGAGAACCGCAAAGTAATGGAAGTTTGTCCTCCTGTTTTTGGCACCCAGATAAAAAAATTGATATGCCCATTTGTAAGTAAATTGTAACTTCGTTTCGGAGAAAATTTTCAATTCAAACCTCATGAATAACGAGTGCTCAAAAATCGTCCCTTCGTTTTATTATTTTAACAGTAAAAATTTTGTTTCATAGGGTATCGACGGCAATAACTACTTTATAAAAAATAATGGTCAATTAGTCGAGTCGGACGACGTTGTTCTATGCGAAGACATAATATTGCAGCCAAAATTATGCGGGGGGAAAGGTGGTTTTGGCTCAATGCTGAGAGCCATTGGAGCTCAAATTGAAAAAACAACTAATAGGGAAGCGTGCAGGGACTTGAGTGGTCGCAGGCTAAGAGATATCAATGAAGAGAAAAGGTTGAAAGCATGGATTGAGAAGCAAGCCAAGAGAAACGAAGAGGCTGAAGAACGCAAAAAGAGGAAGTTAGCAAAGCTCTGTGCCGAGCCCAAACATGAATTTAAGGATAAATCGTACGACAGGCAACGCTCTGACTTAACCGAAAGAATAGAAGATGCTGTAGAAGTAGGATTTGCCGCTGCTTCTACGTCTGCAACTAAAAGAGTCTTAAGCGAAGATGGTAATAAAGGCCTGAAGAAAAAAAGAAAAACAATACTCGATTTGGACGATGAGATTGATTCCGATGATCTTGAATCATCGGAAGATAGTAGTAGTGAAGAAACAGCAATGGAAAAAAGCATTGTCAGTAGTAAAGTGGATACTGAAAATTCTTCAGATGCTGCTTCAACTTATTCAAAAAGTAGTAATGCAGAAGAAACATCTACACTTACGAATGATTTGCCTGTAGCAAATAAGGAATCCGTACAAGCTGTAGTTTGAAATTAAGCAACTATAAGTATTAGTTTTTTACATTAAAGACAAAACTAAAAGGAATAAATTTTCTTTACATCTTTCAAAATGCTATGTCATATTTTACGCAAGATAATTTAGTTAATCAAGAGAATCATAAATTAAGTTATAAGTTGAGAGTAACCATCAAAAATATTTATACAAGGTTATTATACAAATATATATTGATATAAATTTATATAATAACTTAAAAATCCCTTTGAAATGTAATAAAAATGTAAGATAGTGAAACATCAATTTTGTACATATATCGCAACATTCTTGTGTTAATTATATTAAGATTAATTTTATATTTCAACTAATGTTAAATTAAGGTAGATATAGAAATAAAGAAGCTATGAATTATTAATCGTAAAGGATGTTTACACTTAATTAAGTATTAAAAAGTCGGTATTTTTTAAATGAAAATTTGTCATTGGAAAAAATATAAACAAATTTTGATTTCACGCGTAAAAAACACAATCAGTAGTATAAGTACGTATTTGGTTTTTTTTTTTTTTGTGAAAATCACCAGGTGGCGCGGTTCCCGCAGTAACGAAACCACTGCGTTTGCCACATCAATGTTAAAATTTGTTAACGTGGAATCGCGTGTAACTTGATTTTATAGACTATTATTACGCCTTCTAAGAGTGCGAAGCGATGACAAAAAGCCATTCCGATAAATGACAAATGACCCTTTGCGTACAAAATTTCCGGGTAATGTACGGTAGGTGGATTTTAACAAGGGCAAAAGCATAATACTAAATGACGATTATAAAGTACGACAGTCGATCCCGAGGACTGCTTTGATTTTTCTAATAATTTATGATTTCTTATCGGCCGATCTTGACACTGTGTTTTCATTGTTTTGATCCGCCGTGTTCGTAACTGACTTTTTTCATTGGGATTCAATTCAAGCTTACGTTTTCGTAGTTAGTGGACATTTGGGATCAGCACATGACATACCAATCCTTGTTAGCCTTACGAGTAAGTCGCAATGAGACTAATTGCAAATCATGACCTACGAGGGCTACGAGTGTCGTAGCATGACGTTGACATTGTAATGTTGCGACATTCGGTTTTGATTTTCCTCATGCCTAGTACGTATGCAAGTGCGTATATAAGTACATGTGTCATCGAAGTGCCTATCAGTACATTGGGATTCAGGCTTCCCTTTCCTGCGGCAGTCTAAGATAAAAGAGGAGTCGCTTATTTGGTCGAGCGAATAGAGAAGGTATCTTATTTTCATTTCTGAGTATCGGCAATCATTGGCCCTCCATGTAAATTGTGCAACTTCGTTTGCAGCCATTGAGGCCATTCATCCTTGGATATGGAATTTCCAAATTTAGGAGCGCACTGCTCGGAGCAGACCTGCAATCGCTTGGATTTCCTTCCTCTGAAGTGCGATGCCTGCCAGGTCATCTTCTGTACCGATCACATTTCTTACGCCGGCCACAATTGCCCGAGCGCTTACAAAAAGGACGTGCAAGTGCCAGTCTGTCCATTGTGCAACGCGCCTGTTCCCTCCAAACGTGGCGATCCCCCCGATTTAGTCGTCGGACTGCACATCGACAACGACTGCCGATCGGATTACGGGAAAAGCCGTAGGAAGGTTTTCTCCAATAAGTGCTCCTCAAAGGGTTGCAAGATCAAAGAAGTCGTCCAAGTCAAATGCACAGACTGTAATAGAAACTACTGCTTGAGGCACAGGCATCCCACAGACCATTCCTGCGTAGGAAAGAACGAGGCGCTGAGACTCCTGAGATTGAACTCTTTGAACAAGTCTGCGCAAAATAGCAGCTCCAATGGCGCCTCTAATATCAATTCGAATAGTGGCTCAAATCCTTTTAGGATCCTTCAGGGCACTATGAGCGAGGACGAAGCCTTGGCCAGAGCGTTGCAAGCTTCTCTTCAAGAAGAACCCAGGCCTCGACAGGCCGTGTCCGCTCCTTGGATTAGCAGAGAGAATTGTAGATTGTCGTAGACTTGCGTTGAAAATCCATTAAAATTAAACACCTTTCCTTAGATTTTTATATAGCTTTTTACACTCGCTCTGCTCGAATATTAAATTTAAAATGCAGCAAGGCAAAACAGATGATATTTATTACTGGTTACTATAACTAAGGCATCGTGAAATATAAAATAATAATTTTAAGAGTTGAATATTTTTATTTTTAAAATGCATTTCAAAAAGTATAAAATTCATACTTTCTACCTATACGTATGATAAAAAAAAGTTTGAATGAATCAGGTTATGTATACGAACGTACTGATTCTTTTACTTTTATAAAAAGGAATATATTAATAGAAATCATAAATACATAAATTTTGTAAAAAATATTGTAAAGTAATAGTAAGTAAAGGATAATGCAGACAATTTTGGTTATTCGGTAACCTATAGATAGGTGTGTTCTATTAATTTATTAAATATTGCCATTTTTTTGACTTGTTAAAAGTATTTTAATTGCTTAATATGCTTTTAACAATTCCAGTTAATGGTAACACAATGAATTGTTATTATCTTTATATTTTTGTCTATAAAAGTCAATTAATGAAAAACGTAAAACTATATAATAATTGAAAAATGTTTTTTATTATTTTTCAATTAAAGTATTTATACAAAAAATCTTATACACAGAAATATTTTGTATTAATTTCATCTAAATTTTCAAATTATTTTATTTACAATAGTATCAAAAGTGTAATAATTATGAAGTTTATAAAGTGTGAATAATACGTAACTCATCAGGAAAACTAAAAATACTTATAAACAATATACAGACTAGACACTTTTTTTTTTTTTAATGGATATGATTAAGAACAAGATTATTTAATTAATCAACATTGACAAATGTCGTTGACCAAGAATTTAATGTAATTGTAGACATGTTTAATAAATTGTTTCTATTTTTTGATGATTTTATACTTATAAATAATTTAAGATGACCCAACTTTACCTAATTTTGTATTAGTTTTGGGATTAGCTGTTATAGTCTGTACGCTAACGATAGCCTCATTAATTTGTGTTTGAAGATCTCGTAAATCTTGAATGTACAATAACGTTAAAACTTTTGCAGCACTGTTTAAAGCAGGATCACCCATGTTAAAACCATGACTAGTTTCCATGATTGGAAAGGGCTTTCCTCTAATTATAACAGTCTCTGGTTTCTGTACAGCTGAAGGATTTAATCTTTTACATATAAGTTTACTGCAAGCTTCAAGAGTTATTAAGTGATTTGGATGCAGAGGTATATTTAGTAATTTAGCCAAAGTATTTACTCCATCTTTGAAATCTTTACTTTGAACTGTAATATAGAAAGTCAATTAATTTTATTTCAATCTATAAAAATTTTTAAAATAAAATCTATTTAAAATTTAATCATACAGTCCAGATTATCTAAAGGATTTGTTGATTTAACATTGGGAGCAGCTTCATTTTTATTCTTAACTTTGTCACTGGTAACTAATTTATATTTTTCATCTAAAATTTAACATTTTAATACATTGCTTTTAATATATATAAAATTGAGATGATTTAAAATTTTTTTATAATTCTTACAATTGTCTTCAAATTCTAATCGTATTGCTAAGTTTATAAGCCATTCGATTTTTTCCAAACGAGTTTCAAATCCTGGACATCCAACATCATTAATATATTTTTCAAAGTTAAGCTCCCAATTTTTAGAATCGACATCATCCAAACCCTTTCTATCGTCTAATGTATATTGACGAATTTTTTGATTTTCTAACCAAGATACTAATTTTTTAACATGTTGCTCATCTAGAATATATAAGTATATAATATAATTAATTTATGCAAGTTAATAATTTGCTTTTGCATTAAAAATACATCTAGGTTAAGTTACTGTAATAATAGTTTCAATTCCTTACCATCTACATTTACTTTATCCCAATCATAAAAGTCAAGAGCTTTAAGTTTACGTTTAAACATTTTGTTTACTACAATTTGATTAGAATTAAGTCTGAAATGTAAATGCTTATAATATATTTATAAACTTGTATGAGACTGTAAAGGTGAAACAATTTTTAATAATTGCAAATGCAAAATAAAATTTTATTAATTATAAATCGTGTTACCGATACAAAATTTGTCCATTAAATAAGATAAATTTAACAATTGTATTTTTATTTTAAATTTTAAATACACATTAAATCTACTACTGATAAATTGGAGTATTCAACTTTTTTTAAAATTTTTTAATAGTGTTTTTTTTAGTTTTATTTTAGACAGATGGCGTTACAAATACTCAAATTGAACGAAAAATAAAGAATTGAAAATCAAGGAAAATATAATCAGTTAATAATTACAAATCATTAGTTAAAACTATTAAACGGGATACAGTGAGAACGTACAATTGCAATAACATATATTGAGAATATTAATTATAAATATTTTATAAAAACTTGTTTTCATTGTACTAACAATTTATAATAATTCTAAATTAACAAAAAATAATTTTTTTTTATTAAATGTTAGGACGGAAAATTTTACGATTTCTTTTTAAAGTCTAGTCATTGTTCAATTTAGAACTGTTAAGTCAGAAATTTTAAATTAAATATTAACAAATAAAAATGTATTCTGTAAGCATCGTAGTACAAATTAAAAAATGTTTAATTATAATTAATTGATTGATTAATTAATTGAACTATTAATCGTACAGTATTCGAATTAATTGATATTTCAATCTTACAGTATTCATGTTTAAATACAAATAAATATGCATTAAAAAAAAGAATTTAGGAGTCTATCATTTAAATATAAACTAGTAATTCATTTTACTTTTTAAATTATTTTGATAATAATAGTTATAGTTTAAAAAATAAAATTAGTTATCATATCAAAATCTTATTTAAGATTATATTTAAGAATCAGTTTTCGTAGAGAATTTGCAAAGTATATAATTTTACTATGTGATATATTTATACATTAAAGCATTTATCTCATATTCAATATTTAGATTCTTGTTTAAACATGTATTTTTCGTAGGAAATAATGAATAAAAAAAATAAGATATTACGATCACTTGACCTATAATAGAATTATCAGCTGATCGCAAACCAAAATTTTTAAATTAGCTTCTAAATTCAATTGCAGAGAATTTCATAGGTTAGAAAGTCCGAAAGCATATTTTTTACGTTAAAACTTTTTATTGTAATGTTAATCAAAGTTCTCTGAATGCTTTTAATTTTATAAATAAATAAATATATATATTTACATATATTTCAAATTTAATACATTTAATGTAAACATGTTCAGCGCCGGAATATGTACTTTATTTTCAAGGTATGTATGCATATTTGTTATGATTCATAAAATTAGTAAATTATCCGTAATTTTATCAATTTGTTTAAGGATATCTATAAATAATGTTTTGATACCGTTGCGAAGTATTTCTGTCAATGCTCCTTTATACTTAAATATTACCAATGTTTTATGGTATGTTTTGATTTAAATCTTCCTTACATTGTTTAACATATTTATTTGATTGTGTTACTGTGGAAATGGTAATATTTTCTTTTTGTATTTACTTTTAAAGTGCAGAACCACTGAAAAAGAAAAAAAAAGTTGATCCAGCCCTTATCAAACATAGAGAGGAACGTAGAAAAAGAAGATTGGAGAAATACATAAGAAGATTAGAAAAACATGCAGGAATGTTAAAGCCCATTGATGAATTGGAATTACCTAAGAAGTTACTTGAGCAAGCAGAGTAAATTATTCTTTTTTAATATGCTTAATTTGTCTTTAGGTTTTCATGATTTTATATTTTCTATTATCTAGCATAAGAAACAGAGAGCTACCCGAAATATCTACAGAGGAGTTAATAGAACAGTCTCTTTTGTGTAAAAAGTGGAACAGATATAAGTCAGCACAACATAGAGAACAGGCAAAGCTTATACGCTTGTACATCGCATCTCAAATCAAAGCTCTCGAAAAACTTCGGGAGTCATCGGAAAAATTGTACTTAGAAGCGATAAAGGTACATAAGCGAAGATGTTCTGAAATAACTAGACATAATAACAATGCAACAAAATTGTATTTTTTTAGATCGATGAAGATTTATTGCCATATTCTGCAAAAGGACCAGTAAGTACACCACCTATAAAAGGTTACAAGCCACCGGATGGTGACTATACAGACATATCTAGATCATTCGTTTAGATAGATAATTATATAAGAAAGAGATTTTGTGAAATTTTTATTCTGACAAAATTTACGAATTATAATTTCACCTACAGTAATTAGTAATAGATAAGTTAAGTAGAAAAGTTAATGAAAACATTTAATTAAACTATAACAAAAAAAATTGATTTATGTGAATAAATAAAATGTTCCTTTTATGCATAGCTATTTTGTTATAACATTAAAATAAAATATTGTTCGTTAAAATTTAATACAGTAGTATTACAAATTAATTTTTAATACAGTAAATGATGTGTAATATAATTACAAATTATTAACAAGATAAATACTAAATAATATGATATACATACTTTATACTGGATCAATAAAGTTATGAAAAATATTCGGAAATTTTCTATAATTAGCAGGAAAAACCATTTTATCCCTATATTACTTGCATGTCGTTATAATAATTTTTTATCGATTGAAGACAATCACGTCCCTGCGTTTAAGTTAAAACGACAGATATTTTTCTATTAATTAAACAATTAATATGTGCGAAAATGTGCAGAGAAATTCAGAAATGAGTGCAAAATAGTTAAAAAATAAAATTATGTAACAACATATCAACAACATTTTTATTTTTTAACAACCATTTCTTATTATAAGCTAAATTTAAATCAAGTAAACACAATTCACTTGTTTGTTAATTTGAGAATTCGATCGTATGGAAATTTCATTATAGATTTTCGATCAGATACGTAAAGATTTAATAGTTTTTTTGCGTTTTAATTTAATGTTTTTTTTTTTTTAATTAATGTAATATTTTGATTTTATTATTTTAACTACACCTCTCTTCGCCAAATAACTTTGAAATATAAAATATATAAAAACAGTCAGTTAATACTCTTTAAAAGAAGATAAAGATATATATTAAATATTGAGCAAGAATAATTTTTAAGAATCATCTAAAAAATCTCAAATTTATTATTTGCATAATTCTTTAATTTTAATAATAACTTTATGACTTAAAAGTTTTATGCAATTTTAATGTTTAAATTATTGGATAATTTATTATTTTTTCATTTATTAAGAACGATTCGAACTCAATCTTGTAACATAATTTCGAATATAATATTGGAGAAATATATAAATCTGCACATAGAAGTTCGATAAAATAATTAACTAAAATTTGAAAATTTATGGTCAACCCATCTGCATTTATCGTGTTTTAATTAATTGTATTTTCGAGTTGCTTAAAAAGTTGTACATTTGAATTAGAAGGAGAGCCTTTTCGAGTATTGGAGAAGAGCCACTCTTACGTTTGGGCAAAATGCGATTCGAAGGGCCCCTCGAATAAAGCGAAATACC
This sequence comes from Kradibia gibbosae, assembly GCA_018907135.1. NCBI lineage: Eukaryota > Metazoa > Arthropoda > Insecta > Hymenoptera > Agaonidae > Kradibia > Kradibia gibbosae. The sequence continues at coordinate 13,848,884 of JACCHX010000001.1, read as the reverse complement.
AGGGCAGCATAAATAAATAAACAAGGAAGTACAAAAAAGCAATGCCAAAGGAGGGAGGTTTAAAAGTTTATGATAATTAATGGAAAGAGGCTAAAACGTTCGAACGAAGCTGACAGAGGCGAAACTATGAAGTAGAATAATGGGTCAGCGAAACGAGGCGTAATGAAAATCGACACAGCGAGAAGAGATGAAAATGCATTTTTATAAAAGGAAAACGTCCCCACCGAGCGTCGCAAGTAAATTGCTCAATGGCTCAATCGAGTGCGTCGATAAATAATTTATCAAGGACCGAGCTGCGGCGGGGGCGGGAAATCCTCAGGCCGGCGATCGATGTATTCCATTATCCAGGAGGCATCGAGGGGCAATAAGGAAGAATAGGCGGGATAGGCGTTGCCAGCGGCAAAAGGCTCGGCCGCGTCTCGAAGCCAGAGAGCGAGTGTCAAGGGGATTGCGCGGTAAACAATGGGCCCCAGGGGGGATTGCCGGGAATTATCGTCGGGTCCGGGGGAAGGCGCAGGAGGCCGGTGGAGCAGCCGCGCCGGGGCCCGGACTCGGCCCCGGAGGAAGGAGAGAGGGCAGGTGAGCAGCGGCCGAGCAGCGGGCGATCGCTCGAATCGCCCAACAGTCGGCACTTGTAAACAAGCGCGGGCGAACCGATTTGGCGCGCGCGGACTCGCGTCGTCGCGGCTCGAGCCCAGGGCGAGGAGCTTCGCGGCCGGGCCAAAGCGAGGATCGCCGAGGTCGAGGAGCGGGAGGAGGAGGATGAGCGACGATAATAATAGGAGCAAGAGGAGGAGGAGGAGGAGGTGGAACAAGTTGCCGTTGACGTCGGCGGGGAGGGAGCGAGGAGGAGGGCGAGAGCCAGGCCCCCGGTGACGGACCGGCGAGATCGATGCCGGGGTCTCGGCCGAAAGCGCAGCGAGCCCTGCCCCCGGTCACCCCTAGGAGGCGGACGGCCGACGTCGGCGTGGGCGAGGCGGCGGCGCTGCGTCGGGAGCGGCCGTCCGCGGACAGGACGGACGAGGTAGCGCGGGCACGAGGTTGCCGGCAGAAGGGGGCTCCGACTCGGGCTAGCGGTACTCGATGCGGGGCTGCGCGTTAATCGAGCAGTCGGGCGATTAGCATATTAAGCAAACGTCAGTCAAGTCAGTCAAGGAGGAGGCTGGCTAACAGGAGGAGACGCTTCCCCGGCGGCGACAGCGCTCTTGGGCTCCGGGGGGGAAGGCGGCGGCTCCGGCTTAGGCTGAGGCTGAGGCTGAGGCTGAGGCTGAGGCGGAGGCGGCGGCGGCGGCGGCGGCGGTGGCGGCGGGAGGGGGGCTGGTCGCGACTCGAGCCCGGGACACAGGCAACGGACATCGCATGGCAACGGATCCTGCGGGACCGCCAGGGCTCCTATAAAATCAGCCGACACCACTCGACACCCTCATAAGTCGAGGCGCCGCACGTCCGTACCAAACATCATCCGACACCCGTAAGGTACAAGACCTCCTTTTATTATACGTCCCGGTATCCCTCGGCTCTCTCTCTCTCTCTCTCTCTATCTCTCTATCTCTATCTCTCTATCTCCCTCTCTTTCATTCCCTCCCGCCCCCGGCCCCTCTCAACGCGCACACACGAGTCCGCAACTCTATATCTCTCTCTCCGTGCCTCGTTTCTTTCTTCTTCATCTCTCTTCATTCCCTTTTATTTTCTATGAAAGCTTGGGAAAATTGAGCCCTCCGTCCGATTCGTTGTAGCCGCTTTGAGTTGCGCTCGGATGCTAGATCGAAGAAGTATATACACTGGATTTGAGAGCGAGCGAGCGAGTGAATGAAGGCAATTGAAAGAGACCAAGAGCGAGTGAGAGCGGGAATGAGAGAGAGAGAGAGAGAGAGAGAGAGAGAGAGAGAGAGCCTATTGGACGACACCTATGGGAATTTTAGTCTTGGGTGCTCCTAAGTAGGACGAGGAGCGCCTCGTCGCCTACTTAGTTTCAGTAACGCGCGCAAACAAACGCCGAGCACTTTTTCAACGCTATCGATGGCAATGTTGTAACGAAGGAAGCTTTATCGCGGGGGATTGAATTGTAGCGTTGCGCTAAGGATGAGTTAGGGTATCAGTGCTCATTCCCTTTGGCCTCGGCAACCATAAACATACGTGATTAATCGAACGATAAGCGGCCGTCGGGTTAAAATAGCTTGACTCTTAATTTTAAAGCTGTACGATAATTATTGAATGGAGAAAAAAGTTGGGAGCCGCGCGCCGAGTTTGAGGCTACAACAAACCAGTGGCTGCAGCCGATAATATCTCCTCTCGAATTCACTTGGGCGAGAAATGGTATCTATCAATGACACTGATGTAATATGGATGTAATAGAGAGAATTAGAGGGCGGGAGGGAAGAGCAGAAGAAGCGAGAGACAGAGAAAGGAAGAAAGAAGAAGGAAGAAAGAAATGACTTCGACTATTAACCTAATTCCGAGATAATTTTTGTTATAGAAATATAATCCCGAGCTGCGGCTGATAGCAATGCAAATCTATATTTAGATATTCATTTGAAGTTTTATTTCGTAGGCTTATCTGCAGTCGACGGTATTTATAGCGGCTGCACCGCTGCGTCCATCGGGTATCGGCAAATATAATTAGAATAATAGAAATCGTGTCGATAGCCAATTAACGATTTGTGTTCTTGGGTTCGATAAGGCTCTATTATTTAGGGCTGCGCGGCTGGTCTCGAAGCCCGCTCGATGGTTTGGCCTGCGGAGCCGCGAGCAGAGGCGTCGCCGAGATTTCGCGCACGGGGAGGGGGAGAGACGGGAGGGCGGGGGGGGGAAGGACAAGCGAAGGGAGGGACCGGAGCCGGGGCCCGCCAACCCGGCTCCGGTCAACCCCCGGGGCCAGGAGGGTCTATTTCGGGGGCGCGCAAGGCCGTCGGGAGGCGGCGGGGGCGGGGGCGCCGCCCGGCGACGGCCGGCCTCGCGGCTATTTTCGCGGTGTGGCGTCCGATAAGCGGGGCTGCTCTCGGTGCATCGTTATCCCCGGGGTGGGGAGGCCGAGGGCTCCGGGAGGAGGAGTTGCGTAAGCCGCGGGGGGCCTGCGCCGCGAGATGTGCCGGGGCACGTGGCTAACCGCGGCTCGGCCCGGCTTCTTGCAGATCCGCCGCGGGACGAGATGCGTGCCAGCCATAGAGCCCGCGCCCTGGTGCTGCTGCTGCTGCTCGGGGCGCTGCCGCTCTTCCTCGGCCACCCGGCCGTCATCGAGCGCGGCGGCGGCGGCGGCGGTGGAGGCGGCGGCGGCGGCGGCGGCGGCGGGCAGAGATCCGAGTGCGAGGGCTGCGCCGAAGAGTGCGACAAGTGCAAGTACGGCTATGCATTCTCCAGCTGGTGCGGCCTCAGGGAGTGTCTGAAGGTGAGTCACGCGGACCTCGGGCTCGGTCCCTACGCCTCCTCCTCCTCCAACGCGAACCTCCCGATCCCTCCTAGCGACCTTCGCCATCTTACCCGATTCCTGCACCTTTCGTCTCTCTTCCCCTCCTACCCTCGCTCCTCTCTCTCTCTCTCTCTCTCTCTGTCTCATCCTCCTCCTGGTGCTCTTCCGCTCCCATAATCGTCCGATTCCACACAACGAATTGTATCCGCTTTATTAATACACGCGTTCGCTCCACGCGCCTTCTGCATCGGCTTTACTTTTGAAAGCTTCTAGAGACCTTTAAATCATCAACGAATCGGTTTCATAACAAATCTCTGAGCTCGTTCGCAAAATTCCACTGATTATTTTATCTCGTATGATTATTAGTACGCCTCGTTGGCAATCGTCTTTTCCCTCAAATCTCAAAGCGCTTTTCAATAAACGCTATCTGCTCTGCAAAATGGCCTACTTATCGCTGGCAATCGGCAAAAATGCTTTTTACGTTAATTGCCCCAAACATCTGTCTTTCTCGGCGTCTTTTGCGAAGCGAGCATACATTTTTATTCGCGAGTAACTATTGTACTTGCCGAACTTGCATACAATTGTTGAATTGTCCACAATTTTTTTTCCCTCTCAATTTTACGAAGCCCGAAGCTCTTGATCTTTTGCCAATTCATAATTTATACATTTCACATCTAAAAGCATCCGAAAGTCTATTTTACCTTACGCTCCAAACGAAGCCTGTCGTATTTCTTAAAAATTTGAAATAATAACTGATTTTCTCGATGCTACTCAGCGTGGGTGAAGCTACTTTCGATTTAACGAATGCATCCGTAGATGCAGTACCAAGACGAAACTGCGCGTTCATCAGAAGTTGATCGACTATTGTCAAGATCGGTGCTCCATCGTTTCGTATTATTTAACGAAGTCGTCTTCGCCTTTTTCGCGCGAACTTTGTAAAATTTATCGATACTGTTGGATAACTGGTGCCGGTGCAAAAATTGCTTTGCGATAATATGAAATATTTTCAACTAAATTAGATTATCAACAGTAAACAAGTTTTTATTCTTCATCGTTGTTATTATTGTTGTTGTTGTTGTTGTTGTTGTTGTTGTTATTGTTAATGTTTAATTGAAGAGCTTCGATGAATTCGATGGCAACGCGTTATCAATGATATTATATCTCCATCCTTCGGGTCTCACTTTTTATCAGATACAAGCGATTCGACTAGGGACGGTTATTTTCGTAACAATGTAGCGGCGTCTCCATGCTATTTTCAAATAGCAGAAGGCAAATTCGCGAAAAGGGAGCCTAGTTAATATTCATAGTCGAATTGTTGAATACTGCGGTCACGCGTGGTAGGGTAAATTTAGTAGGCAAGGGGAGGGGGAGAGCGAGAGCTCGGCATCGGCGGTAGGATTTTCCGGATCGTCCGGAGGCAGGGAGGTGGGAGCCAAGGGGCCAAGGAGCGAGCCTCTCCGGCAGCAGAGTCCCCCGCCCCCCTAGCCGAGAAAGAAGGCCCGGATGGCTAAGGCTTGGCTCTCCTGTTGCAGGGCCCGGGCGAGATGTGCGGCGGCGTCCGCAACAAGTATGGCGCCTGCGGCGAGGGAATGTACTGCCGGTGCAACAAGTGCACGGGCTGCAGCATCGACACCCTCGAGTGCTTCTCGGGCTTCTGCCCGGTCTACGAGCAGATGCAGCTGCGCCACCCGGAGCACATGCAGGGCCTGCAGCTGGACAAGTAGGGGGTTGGGAGCGGCAGCAGCTCGGGACCGAGGCGGAGGAGCCCCTCCGCAGCATCCTCGCGACCTCCGCAACGCAACCCCTCGACGTCCCGCGCTTTAACATTATTTATTGCTCCATTCCAAACGAGATCTCACTAGGTAACATTTTATTAAACGAACGATTGTGATAAAAAGGCGTAGCCACTGGTCGGGACGCCGCCGCCGCCGCCGCCGCCGCCGACGCCGCCGCCGACGCCTCGACGGCCATCCGAGCGACGATGGGACCGAGCTCAATAGCCGCAGACGGCAGACAACGGGAAGGCGCGCGTCGGCGTCGCGCGCGCCCACGCCCCCGCGCCCCCCGCGCGCACGCACGCACGCACGCACGCACGGGTGCGCGCCTCTATTTATACGTGCGCGTCGGCTCCGCGCGTGCCCACGAGGCTGAATACCAATGCAACGGAGCGGCGGCGCACTTAACTGGCTGTGAGGGAAGAAGCCGAGGAAAGAAGAAGCGAGCAAAAACAGACAAAAAAAAAATATATATATATATTAATTTCTATTATTATTATTATTATTATTATTATTATTATTATTATTATTATAATTGCCATTACGATTGTGACGATTGCGATGATTGCGACGATTATGATGATTGTGACGATTGATTACGACGGCGATGGCGGCGATGGCGCCGACGGTGATGATTGCGGTGATGATGATGGCGATGATGACGACGACGATGATTACCATCACTATTATGATAATCAAATTGATCGATCGATTGATTGGAACAATGAGTAAATAAATGCCCGCGTTAATTGAATGATCGGATGCACGATTATTAAGAAGTACCAAGTCGAGAGGAGCCTACCAGAATCACCAGGGCAGCCACTTGTCGAGCGGTGCGAATGACATCGGCGGTCATCGAAGTCGGTGGACTCTTTTAAGACCTCTTAAAGCGTCTAATGTGTGTCAGCGCAAGGAAGCGAATTCAATGCAACGGCGATGCGAAGGCCTTATTAGAATGGGAGAGGAAGGGCAGCGAGCCAAGTACCGAAGTTAGGAAGCAAACGGAGAGAACGAAGAAGATCCGAGAGAGACTAGAGCGCAATTGTCACCCCCCCCCCACTCAATTTTATAGAGCGCAATTCGGTTTTGGGAGCGAGGAAGCAGTATTGCATCTGTCCAGTCGGATACATATATATATATATATATATATATATATTTGTATGTATACGTATATTATGCGCCCGGGCAGTATTTATCAATTGACTAGTCAACCAGTGTGCATTTAATCGATAAGCTAACCGATCAAGGGATGTGGGAAAAAGAAAGGGAAAGAGGCGCGCCGCTCGGTGTACTTTTAAGCTGCGCAAGCCGTCGATTGAGTCTTACCGACACGAGCAACGCAAAACGCAACAGCGCACACCATTGTAACGTACACCGACTATTGCAATTGTCCTTTTCGCTGCTTTAGCAAAAAGTATTCACTTGTTCCACACACCACTTGCACGCCACTGGCGAAGGTTTTGTAGGTTTTCGCGAATATTTCATTCGACCGCTTCTTTGTTTAAGCTTAATCTTCTCAAATAAACGATTAATAGTATTGAAATAAAAGAAAGTGTTGTCCTTTATTATTCTTGTTGCAAGCTGCCGCATCGAGTTCTCCCGCGGGGATGCGTTGCGAGGCCGCGACGAAGTTTGCCTCGCCCGCTTGCACCCCTCGAGCCAGGTTTGCCTCCTTGCAAGGGCTCGACCTCCTTTATACTTTATCCCACCATCCGTACGGAATTCAGACCCGAGAGCGATTGCCTTTTTCCTCCCCTTCGCTTCCCTTCGACCACCGGAGCGCTTTTCAAGAGTCGACTCGATCGCGCGAATCCGCGCTCGGCCAAACCCGCGGCTGCGAGCCGACCTCGAAAGTGCGTTCCCGGTAAAATGCCTTTCCTTCCTTATTCCCCCCCACCACCCCCCCAATCACAAGCATCGCATTTACTTCGGGCCCGATTTTTCATTTAACGCCGTCTTTACTAACTCGAGCCCCGAGGCACGTCCCAAACGATCCGATACACGCGGGCCCTTTAATCGAACTTTCACGCGTACTCTGTACAAGGCTTCGAAGCTCGGAAGCCATTACAATCAATTCATTCGAAGCACTCATCGGATCGTGTACATAATTCGCTTAAAGAATGTCTTCTCGTTGGCTGATTAAGCACAAACTACGTAGCCTTAATTCGTCTTCGCATCGGGCATCGTGTTTAATTGCCGATTCTGCTGCTGCTGCTGCTGCTCAATATTACGAATACGCTTTACCGTTGAATATCTAGGGTAGATTCTCTGCGAGGATAAATGCCTGAGTAATGCCAGACTTTGTTTTTTTACTGCTGCGACAGCAGTGATCGCGTGGATTTATTTGAGCATCGTCCACAGGTAAGTGACAATATTGCGGATAAATAATTTAATATTTGGACAGCTGGGATTGCGAAAAGCTTTTGGATCGCGTATCCGACGCACTCCTCCTGTAATAAATCTCATGCTCCCTTACTTAAACTTAAAACGGCCCTCACTGCATCGCGAGTCGGTTTCAATTTACATTTAGGATCATAGAAGCGCTCGAGTGTTCGCCTCGCAACAATTGAGCCTTCGTCGGCCCTACTTTGACCGATCGATTGCTCTTACTTTGTACAGCAAAGTTTCAAATCGATCGAAATCTATGAAAAAAAAAACATTTCGCATTCGCACTCGGGGACTTTCGAACGTCTTAAAATTCTCTGCCAAGATCACGATAATCCTTGTGCATTTCTTCAAGAGCCTAGCAATGGAACGTCCACGATTAGGAAGGAAAAACCGTTTTACGATCGGCCACTGATACGAATTAATCGCATAAATGAAATTGTCGGGGAGAAGGAATAAAAAAAAAATTATAGTCGATCGTTACAATTTAAAAATAAAAACTGTCATCGTGCTCTACAAACAGAAAGTAAAAATATGCGCTTGCACAATTACGGATCTCGTTTTACTCAATGCAGTACATATGTATTTTGCAGCAGTTAAAAGATGATTTATGAGAACTCGGAAACATTTCAAGGGCTGTAATTATCAATGTGCAATTTTAAGCTCTGGCTTATTTTATTTTAAATACTTTATTCGCTTCTGTACAAGAGTAATTTTTGGCTTTAGCGACGCATCGCATTGACAATATAAAATTACGTATAAAAATAATATGGGTTACATAGAAAGAATGCATGATTCTAAACATCTGCTTTTCTTCATCTAATTTATCGATGGCTCTGTGTACTGTTCGCGTTAAATTGCGGATGCTTACGCTGCGAGCATACGAATATTACACGATTATTACGCTTTATTTATCAATCATTACGATCCTCAACTTGAATATGCGCGTAAACAAATCAATTATAGACCATTAGACTCTACACAGAATAGCAATAGCTGTAACAATATTTCTTAACTATTTCTTGCAATATGCGAAACTTTGCTAATGCAATAGAGCGCAGCATTCGAATGGTTTGGCGCAACTGATTTTTGCCAAGGGATAATACATTATCAAACGTTCGATTAGAGCGATTGGAGCTTATAAAAATCATTGCAATGTAAGGTAATGATGAGCCTCGGTGATAAAATAAAAATAAGTTTAGCGGTGGTAATCGATCGCCGCTTCTAAGTACAGCATTAGAAATAACATCGACTCGATAGATACTACAAAAACGATTATGAATTTTCGATTTGTATTTTGGTAAAGGTCTTTCAAAACGTGACGCATTCACTTATAATTTCAACGCTCCGTCAAATATTTTGCTCTTTCCGAGCGAATGAAAATAATATCGACGATAAACTCACAAGACACATGGCTTTTGTCATTACTATTGATTCGAGAATAATTGCTTTAATTAGAACAAAATGTTGCGTTACTGTTTTCGATGCGTACAATGCGTATAGACGGCGAAGGGGGGAAAAAATCGTAAGAATCAGCAGCGCTTTAAGTGTAATATCAATCTGTAATTAGCTGGCTTGTATTCAATAATGGCCTTTGAATAATAATGGTACAGAAAATACGGAATCCCTTGTCGTTGAGGTGAACGAAATAATAAACCAAATATTAACGAACGCACAAAGAAGTTGTATCACGGCAGAAGATTCGAGCACTCGGTGCCAGTGTAAAGATCGATTAAAGATCCTTTGCGTTTGAGAATCGCGCCTACACAACAACGGCAACGGAGTGGTCGACTTCGAGGACAATCGTTAATTTATTATTATTTTTCATAAAAAAAAAAAAAAGAAAAAAGTGACTCGTCTGTCGAGGCTACGAACGAAGAACCGGCCTCGCGCAAACACAACCACATATTGACGCCACGTAAAATATATAAATATATATGTATATATATGTATATATATATATATATACAAAAAACGATCTCGGCTAAGGATGCGAGAAGCCACACACGACTAAGCCACTCGCTTAGTGCGATTGCCCGGAGCCAGGAGGCATCGACATAGCGTAGAAAAATATGAAACGAGCCAATAGCGGCTGGGGGGATCCCGAGGAGCTCAGGTGACTCTCGGGCCGCGGCCGCCTTCGGTTCCTGCCCTCGGCCGAGCTTCGGCCCGATCCCGATCCACCCTCGAGGTGCCGCCACCCGGGCCTAGGCCCTCCGGGACTGTCCCGCGCACTCCTGGGCCCTCCGTCGGGGCGAGCGAGCTTCTTCGCTCTTCACAGCCGGGGCTCGGGATCACTGGCCGCTCTGCTGCAGGAGCCTCCTCGTCCTGAAGCCACGGAAGCCCGCCTGGATCCTCGTGGCCGCCGCCCTCTCCATCTGCTGGCGCTTCCTCACCAGGAAGCCCCGCACGCCGGCCTGGATTTTCGTCGCGGACTCCTCCTCGATCTCCCGCCGTGGCTCCGCCTGAACAACCCGATCATTAGTGAGGGCCCCTTCTCTCTCCCCCCGCCCCCCCAAGAAACGAGAGATCGAGGCGAGGGCCGAGACTCTCGCAGGAGGACCTCGACGCGGGCCCGAGCCCCTTCCGTACACGACGACAACTGGCTTCTATCGCGCGAACGACTATTTTTACCGGTTCCTTGAGCAGGAGCGCTCCCGGCTCGGGAGAATCCGCCTGACAGTTGGTGGGTTGTTTGGATGAGCGATTTCAAGGGTCTCGGCCAAGCGCAAATCGAACAATCGCGCGCGCGACGTTGCCGGGACGTCGTTCCCCTCGTGCCCAGAAGTTCAATTCAACGAGGTCGGGCCCCTCCTCGATCGCGCGCGCCAACGGATCCCCCCCGGCCCCGGCCCCGCCCGTCGTCCGAAGTAAAAGCTCGCGCGACCGCACCGTCCTGCGCTGGGGCTGCTCCTGGGCAACCGGCGGGGGCTCCCTCTCCTCGGCGGGCGGCCTCTCCTTGGCCTCGCGCTCCTCCTGCAGGCGCTTCCGCACCCGGTAGCCCCGGAAGCCCGCCTGGATCTTGGCCGCGGCCTCGTTCGCCTCCCGGACCTCCGCGAGCGGCTTCTCCACCGACATCCTCGACTCGCCGAGGCGCACTGATCCATCGAGTGGCTCGCGCTCCTTGGCTCGCTCCCTCGCGGCGGTCCACCTGCGCCTGCCGCGCGATCCCTCCCCTACTCTCCCTGAGCCGCCCCCACCCGCTGCCCACGCCCCCGGCCCCGGCGAATCGCGCTCCCGAGCCTCCGCGCGGCCCGATCGTCGAGGATCGTCGCCACCGGATAGAGCCTCCTCCTGCCGCCGCCGCCCCCAGTCCACCATCGGCTCGTTATTAATAATTTGCCGCCGAGGCGTCGGTGGCCGCGTCTCGAGCCCTACCCCAACCCTCCGCGGCGACCGCGACGACCGCGACGACGACCACGACGACATTGTGGAGGCGCGATTGCGCAACTGCTCGAGGGCCACCGGATATGCCGGCGCAGCCCCTCCCGCCCCCCCCGCCCCTGACAGTCGATCGAGACCGCGAGCAGTCGATGCGAGTCCGACGGTATTTATAAAGTGACGCGCCTCATGCGGGCCTTTGTGTAAAAATAATATGCCGCGACCGGAGGCTCGCTGTGCGATACCCTGTTTTGGGGTATCGGACAGATCGCGGCTCGTTCATTCACAAAGCCACGGTCTGCTTCTGTATAGACGATGCCTCCCTCTGCTGGGGAGGCACGCGGCGCTTCGGGGAACAAGGACCAAGGGATTGGTTATCAACTTTGACCTTTTACTCGCTCTCTATCCTTCCCAATGCCTTTATTATACACACACATATATATATATATATATATATATATATATATTTATATGTACATTGTACATTATACACACATAAACGCAAATATATATTTATACACACACCCACACACGTATCATTATCTCTTTTTTAATCAAAATATTTTTATACAAAAAAATTTTACATCCTTATGTTCGACCGCTGAAACTAACGCTTATTCGTGAGCCGACCTAAGACTAGTTCTAATGGAGAAGTTCTATACAAGCTATAAACATTGTGCATAAGAGCGGAGCTTGACAATCTTGATAACTTTTAAGCCCCCCCCCGATTCTTATCCTTGCGCCTCAGCGTTTCCACCGCCGCTCGAAGATTCGCTCGCAGCGGCAGCCGAGGAAGCCTCATTGCTCTCGTCGTTCGAGCCCTCGGACCGCTGGCACCTCACCCCATCGATTCCAGCTGCGATTCGGGATCGCTGCGTTTCCCTACAGTCGTTGAGCCTCCCCGAGTCGGAAGTTTCCCCGCGAGTTGATTTTCCCGAGCGACGGCCGCCCTCGTCGCCGCCTTCCAATGTTGTGTCCTCGCTGCAGGTCGAGGGGACCTCGGCAATGATGGACGTCGAAGCTCCTACCAGGGGCGAAAGAGCGCTCGGCCTCGGGTAATCGCGCGCCGTCATTAGTCCGGGCCGGGAGCTCCCCGCCTCGTCCGAGGGCCCCTCCTTCGTAAATCTTCTCTCCTCCGAAGCCTCGGCGCCCTAAAGCCGCAGCTTCCGCCGGTGCTTCGGAGCCGCTCGCCGCTTTCCCAATCCTCGGCTCGGCTCTTGCGTCAACAAAGGCTTGGCTCGCGGTTGACGTACCGATAATTTTGGAAGTACCAATGGTGGAATTCTCTCGGCCGCCTCGTGCGTCAAGCCCTTCGCTCGCCGATCTCCCGTCCTTGGCTACGTCCTTGGAGGCTGCCTTATCGCGGCCTGCATCCCATTTATATTTATCCTCCTCTGCCGAGCTCGCGATCTCCTCTATTGCGATGCCTCGTCGCGAAGTTGGAGGCACCAACGGATCTTCTCTGTACGCAGCCTTGGGAGCTTCCTCTGGGCCTCTTACAAGATTCGAATGATTTCTTTGCGATGGCACTCTACCATCGTCGGCCAAAGCCGCGACACCGACGACTCGGCCATCTCCGGTTGGTATCGACAGAGTTTTGGCCCTCGTCGAAGACACCTGGCCGAGGAGCAGCTGCTCGGCGCCAGGATCATTTGCACTGATTCTTGGCGCATCTCTGTGCAGGACCGGGTATTGCTCTTTGAATTCCTCGCGAGGCAAGTCCGATTCTTCTCCTTTAACGCGGTCGGGATCGTTACTCGCCTTCGAGTGCTTCCCCTCTGAATTAGCAGTTGCCTTAAAGGAGAAGGACGCAGTGTCGATAATCGGTAGCGGTATGCAGTCGTGGAATTCTCCAGTGTGCTGTACTCGATTATCGGCGAAAGCATTTTCCAACGATGACCTTATTTTTTTAACGCTCCCTTCTCGGCTAACCTTCTTTTGGTCTTCTGTACGCTCCGAAAGGGACGATTCTACCTCGGCGACGGACATTAATTCCGACGAAGATGAAACAGCTTTTGTCAATGAGGTCCGAGCATCGGCCTGCGGATCGTTATTTTTCTAATATTAGTTTGTATTTTTTTTTTTTTTTTTTTTTACGTATGCTGATAAAAATATATTTGCATGCAAACGAATTTCCCTAATTATTCTAATAAAATGCATCACGTGCAAAATGCTCTACACGCAACTTAAAATGCAAACTAAAATGCAATCTTAAGTTGTCTTAAATAAATTTAAATCAACATTGACCAACGTTTTCAATGCAATGGCTACAACGTTAAGGATTATATTTTAAAACATTTTTTACTACTTCTATCCATTATCTCCAAATTGAACTTTTTATTTAAGAAACGCTTCTAGTTCTATAATAGATTGCGTTCATAACTAAACATTGACTCTTGGAAATAATTTATAGGTCAAAAACGGTTCCAGGCAAAAGTCAACTGGGAAAAATAGCTAAAATTAATAAGTATCTCGAATAAAAATTTAGTTCAAGATATATTTAACCTAAGAATTATACGTTTAAGTATCGAAGCTTTCGAAATAATAAATACCCATTGAGATAATTATTAAATGGTAGCTATTAATCTTTGATATTGTCATATACTTATTGTGTTTTTTTTGTAATTTACTTAAAATTAATCAAAAAATATGGACATTATTATAATACGAACTAATTTGTTAATTCGAAGTTTGGCCTCAAGAAAATATAAAATATTTCAAGCACGTTTCATTGAGTGAAAGTTTTTTTCGAAAATAAATATTTACAAAAATTTACAAACTTATTCAGCATTAATACATAAAAGTACATATTATGAATTGAGTTAAAATTTACTTTTATTATCGATTATCTATTATACACAATAGTGAAAAATACTTAAAATATTAAATTTTGTAGAAATTTTAATATTGCTTCGCTAATGAATCTATAATATAAATTGTATTTCGCGTTAAAGGTTAAATTTAATTTATTATTAAACAATTAGTATTTAAACACGAACAAAGTATAATAACTATAATGTTATAATGACTTTCTGTTTAAATTGAGAAACACTCATTACTTCATTATCAATAAATATTTTTTTATATTTAAAACAACCTTCGAAATAAAATTCTAAAAATGAAGTTTACCTTTAATCAGTCAATTGTTATTTACCATGTTACTGAAAAAAATATAATTTGTTTTCAGTTTAAGTACAATATTACATAAATACTCGCTTTAAGCATTTATACAGAAATTAGCAAAAGTTTCGTAAAAAAAAAAAAAAAAAAAAAAAAAAAAAAATGGAATGAAACGTAACTAACAAAGGAATAGCCTGAAAATGATTAATGTAGAACAGTTGAGTTAATGAAATAATGAACTAAGCTTTAATCAGCTAAAGTGTCTCAAAAGTAATGTATTTATAACGAAAAGCGTGCGCGGTATAATATCTGTTATTGTAAGTAAAATGAAGCTCGAAGTTTTCTCGGAATTATCGTTAACATTTATCATCCAAATATGTGTAAAATGCACGCTTAAGATGAATTTGCGTGATGTCAGCTCCAAGGCTAAGATGCGCCTAATTAAATTTACGCAGCTTCAAAAACGTGTCTTGTCCGAAGCCTTTTTCAACTGACACAAAACACACGCGAGCTTGCAAGCGTCGAGTATATTTTTGAAATGTCAATTTGCTCGTCATTAATGTATATTTTAATAAATGGACTTGAAATATTGCAGACATATACCAATATTCTTGCACTACCTTAAAAATACTTTGTTACCATCGTTTCTGGCCATTTTATTACAATGGCATTTGTAAGCAATCATTCCATGAAATCGTAAATTATTCCTTTCGTCGTGACACTCATTATTAAATTCGTACTTAAAGGTACATTTTATTTACGTGGCATTGAAAGCGCATTTAGCTCTTTATGAATAAGAAATTAAAATAACTCATTATTCTCTCTATAACTTGTTTCTTATTTACTTTAATATATGCGTAGAAATATTTTTAGAATATATCAGGGTAAACACAAGATTGTTGGCTTTTCTAATTATGTACATTTTGTACATAAAATGCGAGGGAAAACATTGAAAAAAATAAAAAAAAAACCTCGACTATTCTTTGTCGTACCATTGTATTGAATATTAAAGTAAGAGGTCATTTGAGCAATATCTCAGTACTCATTGTTATATTGCTATATATTCAAAAGTGTCGGAATAACGGATACTCTTTAAGTAGGCAAAAATTAGTCCAAGCATGAACACTCCAATGGAAACTTTGTGCAAATATATTTTCCAATGGTAATATAGTTTAGGATTGATATGTCACAGTATTTGCGTTAAATGTGATTATAGCAGTTGATAAAAATGAAAAAATAGAGGACAAGCTCGCGTGTTACAAGCCATTAAAACGCCACTGTCGGTACCATCCAATTACATACAACCAATTTGTATTGAATTTACAATGCAAATGAAAGGAAATTTTAAATAAAACTTATAATAATTGCGACTTTAAAACCAAACATTTTTCATGCAAAATAATCAGAACAAATAGAAAGCAAAAGTAAAAGAGTGACCGTTAAGTGCTAGACGATAATTTTGTTTAACTACTCGCATACAATATAATTATAACTTTTAATAATTATCTCTAATAATTATTATGCGAAAAGGGATACCGTGCAAAGGTTAAAAGAGTATTTAACAATTTTTACGGATAATACTTTGATCATTGTTTTGTAATCTTACTGAAAGGAATCAGTAGTTAAGTAGCGAAACCTGTCAGACATGCACTCGTTCCTACTAATTGATTTTTTTACAGTAAGTAGTTTTACAATTTGTTTACATCATTATTGCAAAGATAAGCTGAAATCGACTAAAGCGTACTTCATAAAACTCAAATTTAATTTAATGCGCGAGTTGGCATTTATCAATTAAAATAGCTTCTTATTAATTCGTTTCATTAAAGAGCTATTCATCATATCGGTTTGTTGTTTTTTATAGCAAATTTAGGCACATTCGTTAGAATTAACCAAGCCCCTTCGTGGGTTAATAATCTTTGCAACGCGAGCATAAATTTTTAAGATCAATTTTAAATTATATAAAGAAAAAATAATAAAGAAACGGGCAAAAATAGAAACTTCTACAACTTTAAATTACCCTGGCCTTCTGATATAAATAGATTGACGTATATATGTATACGCCTAAGTGACGTCAGCCATAGTTGCTACTCAGTAAAGTGAAGAAAATTCTTTTAATCAAATTCTTAAACATTTATTGTGACGTTGGCTCTTTCAGTGCCATTTTCATCATAACGGAAATCGTTAAATTCAGAAATTGAATCGAATAATTGTAAATAAGTTAAAGTAAGAGGTGCATTAGCGTCAATGAAAATCATTGGAATTATGATTAATCAAAGGCTTGTGTATAATGTCAATAAACAAATAAAAGCATCGCTGCTAGCGTATTCAACAATTAAATCAAACTTAAGTGCATGCCATGTAGAATAAACATGTGCATTACGTGATTGTGCAATACTTATTAAAATGGCTTGAGCATAATAGAATTCGTGGAATAATGGCATTAATAGAAGCAACAACATTTAAGAAAATTCGCTTCCTACCGCAAAGCTTTCCTCGATCGAAGGAACGCTATCCAAAGTTGAACTTTGATATCGAGCACTTCGGAGACGGCGGCGAGTTAAAAATCCACGAATACCTTAAAACGAATAATTCCACAAGTGAGTCGATTGTTATCGTATAATGCGTACTGCCAACTTAATGGAAGATTATTAAAAAATTGTCCCAACCGGCCTGAATTTTCGTTGCCGCCGATGCTAAGGTAGTCGATGCAGTGGACGAACTTGTTTCTTTGCTCGCGCTCGCTTCCGATGCTTCCCAATTATGACGGAGCTTCCTTTCATCCATCCCACCTCGAGGATCCTTCGCATTATCTCTTGCGACAGCTGTTAAATCGGCCACGCGAAGATTATTATCATTGGCCGATGAATCGTCAGCGAGTGTCTTATTTTCCTGCATTGTATCGGTGTATCGAGGGGGTTGACTTTTTACGGCGTCCTCGGCACTTGCCTCTAGGAGATCATCCGTTTTCAGCCGATTCGTGCATTGATTTGGGACTTCGTATGAGTCAACGAATTGGCTGTGCTGATAAGTCTCGATGACGCTCGAACAATTCCGCTTAGCGGACGCTGGATAATTTATCCGCTCTTCGGACGATGCTTCTACATTGTTGCTACTCTCCACTGACGATGAATTCTGCATCTCCGATGTATTCCTAATTGATTCCCTATTATCATTCGCTTCGATAGAATATTTCTCTAGCGTATCTCTCGCTAATTCATTATTACGTGGAATTTCACTGTAAGATTCCACAGAAGTATTCGCGAGTGTCTCGTGTTCTGCCTCCATTTTATTTGCAGAATTATTTAAAATACAGCCTCCTTTACTCGTGGATATCCTGTTGGACTTTATTTGGCTATCGTTTGCCATATCGGAAGCCTTACTTTGCAAATTTTCATTTCTCTCGCTATGTTCCTTCGTTTCGCAATGCTTTACATTCGTTACATTTGATTTTAATTTTAACCCACTTGAGGCTGATTCTGAAATAAGCAAGGATTCCTTTTCTAATTTTTCTATCATATTTTTATCACTGCTTTTAATAGCTTCCTTTTCATTTACTTCGTTGGTTTTCGTTGGCGAATTGGCCTCTTTATCCACTGCATCTGCATTAGAAATTTCCTTTGTGCCTGCAGAAATAATAAGATTTTCTGACTCATTTGAATTTTTGCTCTCGCGTATACTTTCTTCTCTTTGTTCGTCATCGGTCATGTTAAATGAAGAGATCGTTAAATCCGGTAAAGAGTCTAAATTTAATTCTGGAACAATGGGCACAATGGGATCGAAAGATAAAGTAGATCGATCAGTAATAACATAAGTGTCCCTTATGTCATTAGTAGAGTCTACTGATCTTTCTGTTATTTCTTCATTATTCGAAGAATTTTCAATAATTTCATTGTTGCCTATAATGTCGACAGTATCGCGATTTTCTTCCGTTTCGTCAATTAATCCGCGCTCTCCTACCTGCAGGCTTTCCAATGAACAACTTTCTACCTCCTCTTTGTACGCATTATTTGCAATCTGTTCTATTTCTTCCCTTGACACGTACTTAACTTTATCCTTGTCTAAAATTTCTTCCAAAGAAGTTGTTACGACTTTTAATACCTTCTCGTCCTCCGAATCAATGACTTCCTCGATATCTTTTTCGCGCTCTTCCTCTATGAAGCCCAATTCTTGTCGAGGTGCTAATAAACTGTGGCGCGCTTCAATTTCTCGAATTAATTCATCGTCAATAGTTGAAGGGCCAATATTTTCCCCATTCACAATTTCGCCAAAAACATCATGAATACTAATCTGCCGTTCCACTTGCAACCGAGAAGAGGAGTCATCGTCTGCTTGTCCATTATCTTCTTGCTTTGAAGATGCGAGAGTCGAAAAAAACCTTCCATCCTCGATCTCCACTTGTAAGGTATCGGAATCTGGAGTAGGACTCCTGTCAGGGATTATCACAGTGGTAACGAAGTCTGGTATATCATGCGGAGAGCCTTCAGTTAGTACATAACAATGCGGCAATAAATTCCAATTTTCTTCTGCGGTAATTGCATTATTTTCAAAGTCACTTACATTTTCGTCGAAATTATCGGTTCCTTGAGCGTCAAGAACATTTTCGCAACCACCTTCAAAATCTGAGATCGCATTTATTATTTCAGCATTGCCTTCCGTTGATTTATTTTCATTATTACATTTCATCCCGGATCCGCGGACAAAAATGTCTTCGCTTCCTTCTTCCGTCTCCTTCGATCCTTCCGACTTATTCTTCATATCCGTATCAAGCATTTCAGATTCGCCGATAGCTACGAGCTTAAAGTCCAAAATTCTTTCGATACGCTTTTCTGATTCTTGAATTTCCAAGAGCTTATCTTGAATATTCATTCCAATTTTAGTTCTTGCTGCTTCCTTTGACTCCTCTAAATTCTCATCCGAATCCATACCATCATCGAGTGCGTCATCAATGGGTCGATCTACTCTTTCGACATCGGATAATTTATTTTTCGGATTTTCATCAGGACTGGCGCGCTTACCGTTAAAACTTTCGTCGATAATTTTGACGGCTTCGAGAGAGTCCGGCCTCTTCGCTGTGTCCCCTGGATCAGGCGTTACATTTAGACTATCTTTAAATCCTTTCTCTTTACCGTCGGCCTTGCTTCTTTCAATGATTTTCTCATTGCAATTAATTGAGTCGGGAGTCATAGAGTTACTACGTGGCGGTGATAGAACTGGAAGAACGAGCTCTTCTACGATTCTCGCTGATTTATTCGATTCCGGGGAAATTGGTGGCAAGACAAGGTCATCGTTATCGCTGCGTGCCGATAAGCTTCTAGATGTGGATTTTGACGATGGCGGCCTCACTACGGGCAATGAAAAATTCGATTCCATCGAGCTATCCGAGTTCTCGGAAATCCTAGATTTCGACTGGTCTAAGCAATGGCTATCCGCAGTCTTAGAATTTTCCGATTCGTCGTGAATATTTGAAAAATCACCATGTCTAAATATGTTTTTATAAGAGGAAGATTCGAATAAATTATCATCGATGCTTTTGCTATCGCTATCCGAAGATTTGTTCCAAATGTTCAAGAGCTCATCGTTGCTCAAAGAATTTTCATTTTTTAATTGCTTTAATTTTGCGGCATTGATGACGCCGGTTTTTAACTCTTCAACCTTTTCTTTTATAATCATTGATGTTTCGTCTATTACTTGCTGGACCTTTTCAACGTATTTTGCCGTCTGTAATTCACCTAATTTGGATATTTCATCAAAATTTTGTATAACATAATTTGTAATGTCGTCCATTTTTGATAATCTCGATGGCTTTCTTATTTTCGAAGAGTCTACTTTGCCTGTTCTTACGTATCTTTCCTTTTTATGGATATCCTCTAATGACAGAATCTTTTTTTGTTCACTTCGGCTTTCAAACATTTTCTTTGTTTTCTCAACAGACTTTTTAAATGTTTTTTCATACAGTGTTTCCTTAACATACTCACAAGAAACTTGCATTCTCTTCTCTGCAACTGTTTTTTTTCTCTCCCTACTGCGAATGCGGTTTTTTCTTAATTCCGTTTTTATATCTTTTGCCAATGGGATTTGCGGAATTATTTTGGGCGCACTTTTAGAATTGCCTTTGCCAGTATTCGACAAATCTCGTAAATGGTAATATGGCAGGTCCTTCATTTTACTCGATGTGACAGTCATATATTTGTCATTTCGGCTTTTGCCCTCAGTCCTGTGCATTTCATTATTCTTTACAGAGTGATCAGCCTGAATTTTCGGTGAATTTAAAATTGAATCTTGAGTCGATTCTCGAGCTTTTTCTATTTCATTTTTTTGCATTGACTCATCTTCTCCAACGATGCCTCGACGTTCTTCTAATTGTTCCTCAGTAGCAGCAGACGATTGATTTTCCGGTTTTACAAGCTCTTCTGCTTTCTTTGATTCTAAGTAAAAGCACCTTTCTTTTACAGCATCACTCATGTCGTGTAGCAGCTTCATTTTTGCTTTCTCACCTGTATTATTGCCGCATTGCTCGCGAAGCCGCAAAAGCTTCTCAAAATGATGCGCAGCGAAAACATAAATGTTTTCAGGCTGGTGGCGAATCACTTCTCTCGTTAATCCTTCGATTGCTGCTGCCAATCCTTTTGGTACACTCGGGGTTAATATAAGGTCAAGCTTCTTGTCTTGAGCTGTAGCCATAACTTCTTCGTTTCATTTGCCACAACTGAAAGTGTCCCATAAATGCATTAAAACGTGTTGTGCAGGCGCTACACAAAGCTTTTACGATATGTATTAGATATAATTTATGTATCTCGAAAAATATTTTATAAGCAATGGCAGAGCGTTAAAAATATGCTCTTTAATACAATAATTTCAACGTTATAAATATATATATTTATATATATATATATGCGAATGTAAAATTACATTAATCTATTGAATAATAATATTTTGTACTTTCATCTCTATTCTACTGTTATTATTTTAGTTGCCTAAAATGTACTTCTTTAAATAAAGCATTCATGGGAGAAAAACTATCCAATTATTACTGATTCAATGAATTTTTGAGAATAAAAACAAACGCATTGTTCTCTGCGATAACTTTTCGCGAATTATGTGCATCTCATGGACATGAGACTCTTCGCGAAGAGTAATTAAAAATTTGAACGTACCTTTAACGAAATAGTGTAACGATTAAAAATATCTTCGACTATCTTATAATACTAATATGAAGAATTGTTGATTGTGCAAAAGCCTTTGCTGTGTACAGTAGAACCTGACGAGTGGGCAGTTCTCCACTCGACTGAGCATATTTTTCGATGTGTTTTACCTTAGCTGACAGTCGGTCGATATTTTTCCATTGATTCAGTAGTTCCTATGGTCGCGTGACGACGACAAGCACGACTATAGTTACGTTTACACGAGTATGCAAATCTGCCAAAGAATTCTCGAACACACCAAGGTGTTCTTTTGCGTATTATTTCACTGCCCAGAGTTTTATTAGGACCGAAAGTACCAATTAATCTTTAAAAATTTAATCTAATAATTATTGACATTCTCATATTTCATAAGCTATAGGATCGAATTAAACGGAATTTTTTGGCCAAAGTACGACATGCAATGATTAGTATCTATAATTTTATGCTTAACAATTATTTTTAATCATTATTTTGACCTAATTATGAGTGAAGTACTTTATGATATTAATATTTCTTGGAATTTCTTAAAATGAAGAACATACTAGTAAATATTTGTCTTCGTCGAGTAAATTATTTTTAAATTTTGACTGGGACAATAATTTTAAACACCCTGAGCACATTCGTTAATTAGATTTTTATTATGCATCCTCACAGCCATTTCTTACAAGCAAAAAAAAATCCCATTAAAGGTAATATCTTGTTTATTACTAATTTAAAAATTTATTTACAATGAAATAAACACAGAAGATAAGAAACTTTGCAATACTTTTTGCACCCTTTTTTACCGTTTCAATAGCTCTAATTCAATTTCATCAAATGTATATTGTAATAAAAATTCTGTTTCAAGAGGGTGTAATGAATTGCCAGGTATAATTAGACAGTGCAAAGGTGGACCTAAGTCAATTTTACTCATTTTAGAAAGTGTGCACACGCTTATCTTCTGATCGCTCGACCCCACTCTTGCAAGTCCTACCGCAAGACTTGAACAATTAAGAGCTGCAGAAGAATTATCTTATTACTTATTCTCTAAGAGTATATTGTATTCGTATCTAAAATTCTAAGCCTCAACTTACTTAATTCTTGTTCAGATGGTTTTTCTCTCTTTTCGATTATATTTAGAAGTTGATTAGCCGCTTCTGATACAGACATGAATTTAGGTGGCATATAAACTTTTGTTTTTTTTACAATACTTTCTAATGTCGGTTCTTTTACTTTAATATCTAATAAACAAAGAGTATGCAAGCCTCTTTTATAGTTCTCCAAAATCTTTGAAAAAAAACTATCAGGTTGCCAAGTTTCTGTCCATAAAGGTATAGAAACTACTTCGCCAAAAGAATACAATTGTAAACCAGAACAACCAACAGCATTAATTATCGAAGCATTATGAATGATTTGGCACTTGATACTTTTTTCTCTTGCTCGTAATACAATATCAGTGTGGGTTGTTGCACCAAATGGATCGCCAACGACTAAAAGTGCAACATCTTGTTGATCGGCATTTTCTAAAATAACATCTGCGTTACTTTCAACTAAATCTCTATCAGCTACAAGAAGATTGCGACCATAAAATTCTTCCTAAATTCAAATGCAAAAGAATTTTAAAAATTAATTTGATAAAAGAAATACCAACTTTGTTAGAGCATTGATAAAAAGAAAATTATTGCATTAAAATGAAAGAATAAAGTATTACTAATTATCTTATATTGAAATGATTTTTTATTTAGGTTATGACAATCAATTGATTTTTATTCATATAAAATCACACTCTAAATTATCGTATTATTGATAATCCAATTACATACAAGATTTTCTTTTCCAGTAGTTAAAATAGAAGTGTAAGCTTCCAAATATACACGATCGCATTTTTTAATGATTTCTAAACCTTTTACTGTTACATCTTTTGCATCGCCTAAGCCTAATCCTATTAAATAGAACATTTTTTTAAATTTTAATCTAAAATAATTGAAAAATGATATTTAACATAAATTTTTTTTTGACAACCGGTACTAAAATATTCCTATTGACCAGAAACCACAACACGTGGTTGTTTATACTGTTTTCTCACACGTCTTTTATCCATCATTCCAACTACTTATGTTTCTTTTTTCTATACGATAAAAAAAGACAGACAATACAAGGCAATACAAGACAATACGAAACAATATAAAAATGCTTGTTAAATGCAATATTTTCTTTTTAATGCAGACGCTTTTCTACTAAACTTTATAAAATTGCGTTTTATTTACAAATATACAATTCTAATTATTAATTCTTAAAAATATTGCATTTAATAAGCTCTAAGACTTAAAGTTATAAATATAGTAAGTTTTATTTTCATTTTCAAATTGGGCACACCAGCATCATTTTCAAATTGGGCACACCAGCATCATTTATAAATTAATTAATGTTTTATAATACCTTTCAGTAATAAGCATTTATGTGTATGTAATATGAAACTTTTTAATATGATAAACGAATTAAGCTTAGTAGATGTTACATACACTGTATAAACATTTTAATAGATGCTTTTAACATGAAATAAATAGTAGAATAAAATTTTTTTTTGATAAGTATAGTTGTTCATAACTATATCTTTATTGCAATATTTGTTGAAAAACATATTAGTACACATATATTCTATAATTGAATGAAAATGTACTTATACTGTTTCTTTCTTTCTTTCTTAAGAGCAGTTCGGCACTTTCTTACAAATGATATTTAAAAGTAAACCTATTGACAATTATTGACTAGTGCGTAATATTTTCAATAATTTTTATAACAAAATACCTTTTACTTGTGCTACGTCATTGTCAAAAGAAATATTGGATGTTGTTAAGGTTACATTTTGTTGAAATTACTTATTACGCACCAGTTTATCTTACTCTAAAATCTAAGACCGAAATTCCTAAGTTCTTAAAATTAATAAATCAGCACAATTAAATTGTTGTTCTCAATAAAAAAAAAAAAAAAAATTACCGTAAATGGGTAATATCAAACTCAAAATTACTAAATAACTCTTCATTTTTAGAAGTATAATATTGTAAATAGTTTTGTATTTACATTAAACATAATTTTTTGGAAAAAATAAAGATTAGAATTATTTATTATTACGAGTTTTTAATACGAGATTTCATTTGTAATTCAAAACGTCTATTCATACGCACACCTTTTAAAATATTTCTTGCATCTTCTCGTTTTTTCTCCCTGAAAAATAAAAGTTTATATTAATTTAGGATTTTATAATACGCAACATGAAAAATCATTGACTTAAATGCAAACCTTGATGCTACAACAACTGCTTGTTTGTTAGAAACCATACTAACAGCATCATTCTTTCGTAGTTTAAAACCATATTTATTATAGACGCCATTCGTCGAATCTAATGGTGCTGCTTTATTAATTCCATTTTGACCCTTTATCGCACCTTCTAATGCACAAATGTATGTTAATTTTTTATTACATACAAACTTGACATACATAAATATGTGTATAAATGTTTTTTGTATCAACTTACTTTTCTTTGCACTAGATACTGGATTATTTAAAGTTAAGTGCCTTTTTTCAATTCTTTTCTTTAAGTCTACTAATGATTCCATTTTTTCAAAATTTTTCTTGTGTATATCAGCAAAATTAGGAATTTTACTAGTCACTGGAGTTCTTGTACCTAAAAAAAAATTTTTTTTTATCGAATATTATTCTAAAGAGTGCCACGGGAAATTATGCAATTAATTGTACCTAATTTTCTCTCTGAATTTACAATTGGTTTTGGTCTACTCAGACGATTAACTGAAGCAATCTGTGCTTCGTGAATACTTTTTCTAGATTTTAAAGTTGTATCAGCTAATGAATTTGATAACCTTCTATTAATAGGAGTGCTTATAGGTGTTTTCATTTGTAATTTGGACGCAGAGCTTATTCTTCTTTTGTTTTGTATCTTATTTAGAAGAGATTGGTTTGTAGGCGTTTTGTTTGAGATCGATGTTTTCTTTTGGTGGATCGCATGACCAGGTGTACCTACTCTATTTATAGCATTAGCTGGAGATGCACTTACAAGACTGTTATTTGCAAAATGTACTCTACAACTTTTCTTAGATTCTAGTTCTTGATTTGCACTCAATTCCATTCCATTCAACGACTTTTTATTTGATTTAATTAGTGATCCATTTTTTGAAGTTTCTAACTCATAAGTATTATCTTTTACAGATTTTACTTCAGATGCATTTAAAGCGTATTTGTCAATTTCAAATGTATTGTTCTTATTATTCTTTTCAAATGTATTTAGCTCTTGCAAGGATTTTCTTTTGTCTAAATTGCTTTCATTTAATTCAAAGGTATTATCTCTTTGCAAGTTATCCAATTCAAAAACATTACTCATATTTATAAGGGAGCTTTCATTTAACGATGGTTCTGACTCATCTTCTAACAACGGTTGATGTATTTTAACAGTTGATTTATTATATAATCTTTCGATAGATTCAGGCTTCGGTGTCGAAGATCCATTTAATATTATAGAACTTCTTGACCGTTTGGATATTTTTTTATTATTTTTAAAATTTAACGTAGTTTTTATTTTTTCTTTAACTTTTTTTGCTGAACCCTCAGTCTGTAAATTTGTATATATACTAGAATCTACTTCACTAGGTACCTTATTTATAGGAGATTTTGGACTCTTATAGTCATAATCTAACACTTTTTTATGGTCAGACTTCACAAATTTCTTAATCATGTGGTCTACTGGTACCAAATTTATAACAGGTTGATTTTTTTTCGTGCTTAAATCTGAAATTTTTAATTCTGTTGAAGAAATTTTATTTATAAGAACTTGTGGACTCAGCGATGGAAACTTGGAATCATTATGTTGCTTATTGGACGAATTTATTGATAAATCATCTGTTTCTAATGCATCAACGCTTTTAGGTGATTTACTTGATTTCTTTGATGGTGATAGAGATTTGGATGATTTCTTTGACAATGTTGCAGATTTATTTGATTTTTTAGCCGATGAACCAGTTTTAGATTTCTTTGAGGATAAAATAATTTTAGGCATTTTTTTTGAATTTAATGGTGAAATAGTTTTTGGTGACTTCTTAGACTTTTGAGAATTGGAAGTAGGAGAATTCAGAGATTTTTTATGTACATTTTTTTTCTGCGACTTTGTTAGTTTAGTCGAAGAATTACCTGATTTTTTATTTTTTATTGGTGAATTGGATTCAGGGGAATTTTCAGTTTTCAATTCGAATTCAGATTTTATCGATTTTTCATTTTCAGATAATTCTTTAGACTTTTCAAATTCCGTTAAGTCCTTAGATTGCTCTAAGAGTTTGGCTACATTTTCTAAATTAATTTTTTGTGTTCTTTTAGATTTTGTGGACGAAATTGCTGGAGTTTTTTCTGATTTTGAGGATTTATTTGTTTTTGATGATTTTTTTATTGGAGTCCGTTTCGTAGATGAAGTTTTCATTGATTTAGTTGATTTAGATTTTGGAGTTCTTAAAAAAATTTTTGGTGACTTAGAAAACCTTTGTCTTACTTTAAGAGGCGAGATGGATTTCTTTTTGCTCAAGGAATGTTTTAATACTGATATTGAAGATTCGTCTTTGTTTTTATTGTCAGATGAACTATTGCCATAATTTGAAAAATTTAATTGTTGCACCGAATCATTTGAATTTTCTGAAGAAGGACAATCGATAATTGACAATTTTCTTTGCACATTTAAGAGCTTGAAAGAATCACGTGCATGAGTTTTAGGAGATCCTAAATTAATTGGTGACTTTTTTGGAGTCTTTGTAGAGCGATGCGGCGTAAGAGAAATATTTAAAGGACTACTCTTTGGAGTAGTTTCTTTCTCTGGAGTTTTCAGATTATTGTTTGACGTCTTTTGAGCTCTTTCCGAGGTTCTAATTTGTTTATTATATCGCGATGAACTACTACCCGATCTTAACTTTTTGTTAGAACTTGCATATATATTTTCTTCATCGTCGCTAATTAAATTATTAATACTATAAGATACTTGTTTTTTTTCTTTCTGGCTTTTTGCCTCAAAAGATACATTGCCACCTGCAAATGAAGTATCTACTATTTCAGACTTATTGCTCTTGACTTTTCTTTTTGATTGTACATTTATCGATTTCGTCTTTTTGGTACTCGTTTTAATTTTTGAGTCATCGGTAGTCAAACTTAATAAGCTATGATTTATCGATATTTCTTGTGCTTTTCTTTTTGATTTTCTTGTGCGCGTTGGTGTAGCATTTATAAAAGAGCCGTTACCCAATGAGCTATTTACTTCTAGAGTATTATCACTTTCTTCTTCTGAACTTTTAATAGCTTGACCTTATAAAAAGAAAGCAAAGCTTATCAAAGACTTATATTCCCAAAGACAGCTAAGACTTACTTTTGTTAGTACGGCGAGTACTTCGAAGTATTTTAGTCGTAGACTTCAAATCGTTATAAATACACGTCTCACCGACATTGTCCCTTATGGTACCTAAAAATTGAATACGCGTTTTAATTATTTGAAATACTTGGGTTCAATAGCTTCTTTGAGAAATCATATATGTAAATAAATACAGATGTATTCGTATGTAGTGTGAGTCGAGTAGACGTGAAAGGTTACACGTAAGCGTCTAAGAATGCATAACAAATAAAAAAATTAGAATGCTTCAGAATTGGTAACAATAAAATTGCTGCAAACACGAAAAGAATCATTATTAAAAGCATTGATTGAGTTGTAATTAAATTAAGGCATACGATTGCAGATCCGCAGTCGCGATGTTCTTGAGTAATTTTAACTTTAATAGCCTTCGGTGCTTTATTACATAATTAAGACAGTAATCGGGTAATTTATTCAAATTTCGTTAAGGGCGCCAAAACCGACGCCATGATTGAATGCACAGTGTATATTACAGATTAGAGCCCGCCCAAAACCGACGAAAGCTTTGCGCAAAACTCTCGGGCCAAGATAAAGATAGGGATTACGTTTACCTCTTCTAGTTCTCCTCGGTGACATTCTGATTCTTACTTCAGTTTTTTCCTTTGCTTGCTTGGACGACGTTTTTTTAAAAAACTTTTCATGTATGTATATGACAAGTGCAAGCGTTAGTCCGGTAAACCAAAGTACCTAAACAGTGCGAATGTGCACGAGCCACAAACGCAGGGAAACGCAAGAATCGCTCGATGATTTTACGTGTACTACTAGTACTACGTTATAACGCCCCGCAGACCCCGCAGTCGCCGTGCGTGCGGTGTCAATATCAGCGGCTACTCTGCTGTGAACATTCATAATATGAAAAATAGGTGAAGAAAAAAAAAAGGAATGCTCTCCGACTCGACCTACCTCCTGCTGCGAGGGACAATATTTTTCAATAGAGGACCGATTCTGCCATTGCAATATCACTCGATTTATTGCAATCCGATCTTTGGGTGCCGAATACAGACGGCCATAGTTCAGCGCTGTACCATCGAGTTAGCGATGCTTACATCGTTGCGTATTCATTAGGTTGGCCTCGAGGTGGCGCTCCTGTTAATTTCACAAACTGAAATTCGTATGGTGTTTTTAAAATTAATGTAATAACGGATAATGGGCACTAGCAGTGGCATGCTTCCGACGTTGCCAGCTTTTAAGGAAATCTCATAATTTAACGGCCTTATTGTTTTTTTTTTTTTCTACTCCTCGGCTCGCTATCCAACGCAACAATGCCGGTCAATGTTATTCGTTTCGCTTTTTGATTCAAATCCTACGACTTGGCGCGTGTGCGATTCTTATTTGCATTGTCTGGCCTCAAAAAGCAATCGCCAAATAAGAATTATTTACCAAGCTTTTGTCTCGGTTGTTGATGCCTCTCCTAAGCGCAATGCTAGCCCTCGAATCCTAGATTATTTCAAACATAAATTGGCCACAAATTGGCCATAAATTGGAATGAAACAACTACTATCTTGATGCTATGTGTCCACAGCTTTCTTCATAACAATAGTCCTATATTAAGCTTTCCAATCTCAGCCGATCCAAAACATAAACATTTTAAATTAATCCGATATACTAAACTGTTCTCGAACCTAATACAATGAGGAGATATGCATGTGTTAAGTAAACGAAACAAAAATTGCTTAATTTGTAGTTAAAAGTCAAAGTTGCTTCTCTGATAAAATACCTCCCAATCGTGATGGAGTTGAACACATTTGCCATTGTATTGCGTAAAATTGCAAGATTTCAATAAAAATTTGACGACTGGGCGTCAAATTAAAATACAATCATCACTTTTATTGGTGAATATTAACTTCAGCCAAGAATGCTTGAAGATGATTACCAATTTTACTATAAATATTCAATATAATTATTCAAGCTTTGCTCAAATATTTACTAAAGCGAACAACTTCACGTCAACTATACTGAAAATTAAGCCATTCTTATTTATATATATATATATATATCTTGTTAACGTGAAGCAGATCGTTTTATTGATATTGTAAGGCGGGAGAAAATACCATTATTCCAAAAATACAACGACTTAAAATCGAATGCTTTTCTAATTTACTTTTATTGATATTTTGTATATCGGTCAATCCGTTGAAAAGATTGAAGCATACCAACCTCATCGGGTTAACTATAATGTTATTCACGCTTTCTATATCAAGGTAACATTGTTCTATATTATGCATCGATTTAAATACAAAAATGAATAATTAAACTCAATTAAGATTATAATTATAGATACTCTGAGACAAGAAATTCAATTTAATTTAATATGCATAGTGTACACTCGCACGGTTGCTTGCGTGCACTAAAAATAGTGTATTGATTCTTGGTATATGCTTGAGTAAAATACACGTTGTAGAAAAAAAGTTTAGATTTGAAATGGCAAAGAAAAGGCGCAAATTTACCATTAGGGATCCATCTGCATCAATAGTACAAAGCACGTCTATTTTCACGAATCGAAAATTGTGCACGAGTTGCTATTCTGTTTATAACGAATAAGGCTTCTTCGATTAGACGTTAGATTTTATTTTTAAAAGCCATCGCTGAAAATGTTTAGCTTTTTTTTTGAGTGGATAATTATCCGACAATTTGTATTCATGTTTCTTAAAGAATCTTCACATTCACCTCCAATAAAGTACAAGCTTGTATTTGCGATATAAAGTAATAATAAATATAAACTGTTAAAAAGTTAAATATAGCAGTTATAAAGCATTTTTTATTGTATAAAAATTAAGCAAAATGAAAGTTTATCATTTAAATTAAATTATCCCATGCAATGCTGATGTGATAACAGCCGAAGTACAATATTATATTAAAAATTAATTAATTTAAACATCTGATAAAAAAAAATATACTCGGTTTAATGTAAAACGCCAATTATAATTATCAGAATATTCAGTTTCAAGGCTTCAAGTCGACGGATAAGTGCATAAAATAAAATCCTTGAATAAATTAATTTTCAATTTTAAGCTCGTACTCTCGTGTTTTTGTCTGACCATTGGATTGTAGGCTTGATTATTAACTAGTGCCCAGACGATACAACAATTTCCCGTTAAAAGACGTTACATTATTGATGTGTTGACTTCCTCTTGTGCGATCATTAATCTATTTTATAGAAATTTTAAGAACTTGATAAATAATTCTACGAATTGTTAATACGTTTAAATGTTGCTATAGTCGGGAATTTCGTTTGTCGCTCACTTTGTATCAATCATAAGCATAACTATTATAGTGTCAGATATACTTATTAACTTACTCTGTTCGTGAAAAACAATTATAAATTTCAGAAACAAAAAATACCTTAACGTAATAAGTACCTACAAATAAAAAAGTATTAATAAAGCTCCATCATTGCGATCGTTAAAATACTTGGAAATGTACTAAGGAAAAAGTATTGTTTCAATATTTTTTTATTACAAATTAATTCAATTATTACAATAATTATTATAATAATCGGCTTAAATTATATAACCGCTTGCTTATTTCATGTAAATCTTAATTCAAACGTTAATAACCGTTTTTTTTAATGCCCTTACTCCTAAAAAGTCGAGAATTTTTTACTTGTTTCAAATGTTTAACTTTAATAATATTATAATAAAAAGAGATAGTGAAATTAGTGAATGGTATAATAAAGCTCCTTAAAAATTGTTTTTCACAAATATAATTATGTAAATGATTTTTTTATAAATTCATAAATGGGAAAATCCTGCGATGAAATTAAAGAGAGAGATTAAGCAAATTTTCAAAATTGGACATTTAATTTAAAAAAAAAAGTAATAGTAAGGTGTATAAAAACTGTTAAAACCGTAATAATAAGTTAATAAGGTAAATTGGCGATGTATATAAAATATTCATAACAGCTTAATTTATATTATTCATTCAGTTAACTTTGGATTACATTCAGATACGTACTGTGATTTTTTTGTAGAAAAATGTCGGTTAATATAAATTATATCAGTTGTTTTACCGACATTATCAAATTCCTATTTAAAAATTAAAACACAGATGTAGCTTCCATGTACTTTTATCTTAAGGCTTAAGGTTTATGTGTATATATATATATATATCATGTGTAATAGATAGACTTAACTCATAAAGAAGAACTTAAATTCAATAACCTAATACTGTTTCATTAATTTATTATGGTATATTTGAACACATAGTTTAATTTTTTAAGAAACGATACTCCTTAAAATATCATTTCATAATGAAAGTGTTAATCCATAACTTTCAGTATTGTTTATAGAACTAATGTCGGTCGATGTAAGGAGATTACACAACGTTAGGAAAACGCTTGAAAAGTTATGTTTGACCCTTTTTCATTTATAAGTACGATAACAAATGTAGCCGTACTCTAATATAATTTCTATTTTACTCATTTATTATTTTTAGCAATTAGTTGTATGCACATTTATCTGTTTGCATTTTTAACGATGAAGAATTAAATATACGTATATAAATATATATTTTTGTTGACCATACAATCTATTTAAGACAAAACATAGGCGAAATATTGATTAATTTTGTCCTTTACTTGAAGGAAAAGTAAATTAATCGCGGACTTAAAATTCATGAATATATTTCAAATATTTTAATTGTGCTTACTTACTCAATACATATTTGCCCTTATGCCAGTATTGAAAGTTCTAAAATAACAAAATTTTATTAAATTTCTGTAATAGTCAGTTCAAGGTCTGACTTTACCCGAGCGTAAGCGAAAATATAATAATGAACGAGCGTGTAAAATCATTTACAAAATCATGACATTCAAAATCAGAGGAAATAAAAATAAAATATTTTTATTATTTAAAAAAAAAATTTTTTAAAACAATTTAAACATTTTTTAATAAATTTTTTTTGTATTAACATTATTTTTTTACACCAATATCTTCATATTCTATTGTGATTATTACATTAAATTTATTTATAAATAATTGATTGTAAAGTAATAATGTTAAATGAAATACTTTTTACCTTCTTGCATTTATTTATGTTATTTACTGTATTTTATAAATTAAAAATAGTAAATAAAAATATCTCTATTCTACTGTATTTGATTTTATAAAAAAAATCTTAAATAATAAATACAAATAATATTGTTATTTATTTGTTTTTAACCGATGTACTATTCTTATATTTAGTTTTTAAAAAATCTCTTTTAAAAAATAAAGACAACAAAAGACCTCCAAAAGATTTCACTCGATTTTTTTTTTAGAGTAAAAAGACAGCTATTAAACACACACACACACACATACACACATACACACACATATGTAAATATACATATAATCAAATGCGAATCAAAATTATTTATTAAGAAGTTAAAATATGCTAAATTATAAATACCTTAAGTATACTTACATATCTATATACTTTTTAATACTATATATCGACAAGTATTTTTGTAGGAATAAATTATGTGTAAAATAATGATAAATTATAAAGGTTATATGTTCATTATTTGATGGATTATTATAAAAGAAAAATCTAAATAAAATTTGAGAAATGAATATACCATTAATTTGAACGAATGATAAATTTCGTTGAGCTCAGTAATTGTTTAATGTACAGTTGTATTTTGTATATATGATTTGTAATCGTAAAGATCCGAATATGCTTAGGTGAACTGCATTACCAACTGGGGCGGATGTACGTAACAGCGACAGCGACTATGAATAAAAGCCATTTTTCTCGAATCGGTCCATTATCGGAAGCAAAGAGTGCAAAGAATATCGTTTTGTGTTTGAATTTAAGCTATAAAAAATCGTAAGAGTCTATAAAATATGTTTATTTTTTAAAACTTTTAGTTGATATACGAATTGCCTCACTGTGTATTATTCTGTGTCCAACTTTTTAAAATAAAATTTTATTGTGTATCGATGTCACCAGTAGAATTGGTTATGTAATGTAGTAAATAATAAATTTATTTTTTATTAAATAAATAAATATCTGATATTTCCATTTTTAATACCACGTGACAGTAACGTTTCAAGTTAAATAGTACAGTTTTTTTAAATAACCTTGATTAATTAATACTTTTTGTCAACGTATTATGGTTATGTCATTAAATTTTTTTTAAGTGTTATTTAAACGTTTCAGCAAAGATGACTGAAGAGTCGAGACCAATGAAGTATCCGTACACGCTATCAGCAAAGATCGCTCAATTTCCATTTCAATTTTATTTTAAGCATAGCTGGGCCTTCAAGTATTGGTTGTACGCTTGTGTTGTAGCTACTCCTATTTTTTATAAACTTCAAAAATTATGTAAGTATTTACCTAACTTTTACGATTAAAATATACTTTCAATGGAATATAAGTATAATATGTATTTCTTTTGTGTAGCTCATAGTCCTGCAAATGTAAAACATTGGCGGGAAAGTGATATGAAATTGTTTCATGGGTCAGCTGAGCACTAGGTTTTTTGAAAAAATTTATTATTTACTAAATCACAACAGATGTATCGAATGTTAAAAATAATTGTAATTTTAAAATAAAGATGATACAATGTTGATAGTAAGGAATACAATCGTTTTGATTTTGAAGGTGTTTATTACCAAATTAATTGTATAAAACGTACATTCGTTACAAATGATTTTTAATTGTGCTGTACAGGATAATGTTCAATGTCCAACTTTTTTATGCATAAAATTTGGGTAGGTCCAGCCCAAGATTTATCTGAACAAACTTGGAAATGATCGAGTAGATTTTTCAAACTATGGAAAAACTAAGAACTGTTAATATAATAACAATTTGAATGAAAAATTAAAATTCTAAAAATCCAGTAATAAAATTATTATTGAACAAGTCTGGATTTTGCTTAAAGAAACCCAAGGTTTTTTAAATAAAATAGAATCTAAAATTTTAATCTACATGAGCATGCAGCTTTAAATGTGCAATGCACAGATCATGAAGAGATTTTAAAAATGTTAATAAGACGACATATATGATTTTCTTCATTTCTACTCTAGTGTAAATACATAATTAAACGAATAAATAATAATTTATAAATCAAGTGGATCATATAACAATATTATAGAACAATAAGTAAAGAAGTGCTAAATTGGGTATTAAACTGGGTCATTGTGAATTAAAGTCTCCGACACTGGTCGCTCTATATTAAAGGATTTTGCAGAGAAGTTGAGTTTCAGTGAATAATACTAATCTCAGCTAAATCCGGAGAAAAATTTATGAATCAAACAAGTGCAAAGCTACGATTAAAAAAGCATTTAGATTTTAAACTAAATCAGTTATCGATATTAATAACTTATACTGATCAGTCAAGCCCTTGCACTTTTCAACACTTTACGAGCTTTGATAATTTGTTCAAACTAAAAAAATTTCATTGCAAGATAAATTCCAAGAATATATCTTAACAATATTTGATTGACTTGTCAGCAATTCGCTACGTTAAAATCCACACGGTTTTAAATAAAAAGCAATTTTTAATTCAGGATTTTAAGGAAGTCAAATCACTGTAAACTGTTACACAGAAACATAAAAATCCTCTTCTAGCTATGATTTGAATCATCGTCGCTATGTTCTAAGCCGTTTTGTTCGCCATTTCTGTTTATCTTCTGTAATTTGAGAATGGGTTGTCGGACTGCGTCTTCATCGTAGTTGAGATTGAGTTCTTTACACCGCTTTTCGAAAAATTTCATTAGCCTCATACCAGCCCTAAAAACATAACTAATTAGGTGAAGGTAAAAACATTCTTTTATATAATAACTTCAGTGTTCGGAAGCCAAAGATTGCGCGTTTTAAATTGAAAAACGCTTAGTCAAACAATCAATACCGATTCCATTACAGTTAGGTCCAATCATGCATCAATCACACATTTCACGAAATCGATCCAAGAATTTTATTACAGATATTTTACGACATGCAAAGTGATAAATAGCATACTTTGTTAATACCATTTTCAAGGGGGGAGGAGAAAAAAAAAAAAAAAAAAAAAACAAGTCAAACGTGTAAACAGTTGCAAAAAACCTAAGCATACGTTAATAAAATTGACGTCTTATTAAATTATACACGTAGGCTTAGGGCCAATGTATGCGATGTGACAACTTCAGCCAAGCACTGAATTAACACTCACCAAAACACATTTAAAGCAAAAGGCCACAGATTTCAACGCACAGCGACAAATGTTAACCACACTTAGAGCATAAAAAAAAAAAAACAATCCAATAAATGGTCTATTAAAAAAAAAAAAAAAAAAAAAAAAAAACCAGAAGAATTTACTTGTGTAAAACAAATGCGAATTAGCACGTGGAGCGTTTGAAAATCTCCGACGATAATAATAGACCGCTTCTGGTACGGCTCAAACGGATTATTCACTCGAGCGTATGCAAACAATATTATGCAGAAAGTAGGACAAATTATTAGTTACTCCCATGTATTATGGATCTCTGGCGTCCGAACCCAAAGCCAAGCTGGTATAAATGACTTACTTATACACGGCACTGTGCTCCGTATTGTACGTTTGGCAATTATCGAAGACTAAGAGGCAGTCGCTGTAAAAGGTTTGCAAGGTGCGATAATTGTCGTGCTCGAGCTTCTTCTTAATGGTGCCGAAGTCCATCGGCTCGGAAATGTAGTCGTAGTAATCGGGGACCTCGTCCTTCGTGACGGGCGAGAGGAAGGGCCACGAGTCTCGGTGACGCGTGACATCGTTCACGAGCTCTTGGAGGACCGATTTGCAGCCTCTGACGGTCAGCTTCTCCTCCTCCTGCTCGACCTCGGCGGCCCTCTTCGCCGACCTTCTCGTTTGCCTCGGCTGCTCCGTTTCTTCGGACGCGCTACTGTCTGCAATGCCAAGACGGGGGCTCGATTAAGCTCCGACACCCTCGGCCATAATTACAAATGCACGCGCTCTATTTACATTACATTACAATGTATTAATCGTCAATATATTCAAGCTTGTTATGAGCCATTGCAACCAATATTGGCACAGAGGGGTAGGGGTGGGGGTGGGAGAAGAGACGGGTAGCTTTAAAAACACTCAACTTAAATTCAATTATAAATGAGATTTCTCGGTAAGACAGGAGCAAGAAGAAAAAAATTGTTAAACAAAAAAAAAAAAAAAAAAAAAAGAAAAGAACAAAAGTTTATACTTTTAAAACTAGGCAAGCGTTAAGATGTTAAAATTAATTTTCACAAGAGTGACTAATAGGAGGATAAAATAAAACTGATTGTGTATTAATTTTATGCTAAGTTATGGGTAAAACACGAATATCTTAATACAGACCATCCCAGTCTTTAGATTCTTTAGTAAGAAGGCTCTTGGCGAAGCCGTGGATGCGAGAACGTGCCGCAGCAGCGGAGGATCTTTCGGTCTCTCGATCCTTCTCACGACCTTTCACCACTAACAACACACCCAAAACTATATCTTACTTCCGCTTAACAAACTTATTACTAACATTTAAGTAATGCTCCTAAATTTGTTCTATTTTTACGGCTAGCATTTCTTTTAATATTACAAAGGCAAACATATCTTGCTAAGCGACCAAATTCACTCGATAAAGCTACGTTAATCGTTGAAAAATTGACCAAAAAGTTCTTTAACTATTTTCTCATATACATATACATACATATACATATATATATATATATATATATATGTATATAGGTATGATGAATAATTAATTTTCAAAGAAAAAAACATCGAGTTTTGTGTCTTAAATTCAATTTTAGCGAGCATCGAAATTTTTTATCAATTGAGATTGTGCGTTACCTGGCCTTGGGTTGCTTTTTCGAGATTTACAAGACGTGCAAGACCAGCGGCCTCGAGGTGCTCTTAAAAGAGGCGGATCAAGACAGTCTATGTGATAAGATTTAGGACACGTGACACAGGTAATAAGTTTCCCATCGTTGTCACACACCGCGCAAAGCTGCGTTGATTTTGATCTAGACATAGGGATGACACACAATCGTTAATTTTTCGTAATTTAAAGATCGTTGTTAGGGATATAAAGAGGTAGGTGTATGTACGAACATTTCGTGTTCGCTGTCTTCGTCCTGATTGGTATCCATCTCGGTATCTTCGTCCTCGTCGCTATCAACGATTCTCCTTGCACGGCAGTGTCTCGTTTCTTTTGTAAGCGTCGTGTCCTCTTCAATTTCATCTTCGAATTTTCTCCTCTTTTTGGCTTTCTCCTTTGACTTGACCTCTCGTGGCTTACACACATGGCAAAACCAATCGCCCTCTGGTACAGACTGCGGTAAAAAAATTACGCATGCGACAAACGGACAATACGATTAAGAGCGCTCAAGGAATTTCGTAGCTGTACTTACTGTTAATTTCGGCTTTAAACAATAAATGTGATGGCCCTTATTGCAGCCATCGCAAAGCAACATATTTTCGGCGTCCCTGCGTTTGCGGCAGATTCTACACTGTGCATTTGATGCACTCCTACTCCAAGCAATACTATTGTCCAATGTATTTAAATGTACAAAAAGTTGAGACCAACTCGTCGATGCCATAAGGGATTGATCCCATCTATCTCTAGCTTCTTCACTGGACCACTTTTTATCCTTATCGTCGATGCCTAGTGGCTTTTTCAGGTACTTGTGTTCAATAGCGTGTGATATTTGTAAAATAGCGCAAGCCATCTGTTTTATTGCGGTTTGTTGTACTGAATCGGGTAACGATTCATTCTTATCGGGCGGACCCAAATATTTTCCAGGATCTCTGTATATCTTAGTATTGGAACTACCTACTTCTGAATCGGGTGTGCCCGGCCTACTACTCTTACATTCTGTTTTTATTTTATCTAATGCAATATTAACGGCAAAATCTATTGGAGTTTCATTTAATCCATACACAAGTTTATCACACTGCTTATCGTACTTGCGATTATTAATAGCACTTCGCCATGTATCACGATTCACTACTTTTAAAGAACCCAAACAGCCCATTTTTACTTTGTCTTCCAAGTCCAGGACGTAATCGCGTAAAGTGAGCTCCAAAATATCGTCAAGCGTCATATCAGATGAATAATTATTATGAGTATTATCAATTTTGTTTTTCTTCGATATTTTTGGTATGTCTTTTATCGCCTCTACGTACTGAAAGAAGTTATTAACGAATAAGTTTGATAATATCTGCAAAAATGAACGCAATTTTATTTAGTAAGGCAATGGAAATACTTACGACTTCGGAATTAAATTTATGTTTTGGACATTCGTTAATCGCCGTTATCAAACTATCTTTTTCATGTACAAGATTATTTCTAAGTTCTGACTCTCGAATACCCCTTTCGCTTAACGCATTAATTAAATTATCGATATCCTGCTCATTACCGTAAAAGCTCCACTTAGGCCCAATTCTATTTACGTGTACAGGGCAATCTTTGTTGCCCGTACAAGCCATTAATGTCTTATGTATATCTTTTTTCATATCCTTACGAGGAGACTTGACTCCATTTTTCTCTGAAAAACTAACTTTCTTAGGAGACTTATTTTTCTTAAAACTATTTTCTTTGTCGCTGAACTCGTCCTCGAATTTATTTTTCAAATACGAATAAAGGGCATTGGTATCTGCAAGCTCCGGCATATAAGGAGTTCCTTCTGGTAAACACGTGCCTGACCAAGAGTCAGCATTTTCCACAAAAACTCCTATAAATTTTATTTTAGATCATTAATTAAATGTGGGTTGGTATTCGATTGGAAAAGTTTTTATATCTACTATTTTTGTACCTGGTATGGAGAGTAAGCGCCAATACTTTCGATATGCCCTATCAGAGCCCAAAAGTACCATCATTTGATCATCCCTAGATGCTTCTTGTAAATCTCTTAATTTCGCTTCAAATTCTTCCTTCTTTTTTTCTTCTTTATAATTGTTACGAGTAATCTTTTTAGGCTCTGGATCCTCCTCTTCTACTTTGCCGTCTCTGTCCTTCTCTTTTTCTT
Source organism: Kradibia gibbosae (assembly GCA_018907135.1). NCBI lineage: Eukaryota > Metazoa > Arthropoda > Insecta > Hymenoptera > Agaonidae > Kradibia > Kradibia gibbosae. The sequence goes on along the minus strand of JACCHX010000001.1, from coordinate 13,809,257 downwards.
TTAATTTTTCCTTTTCTTCTTTTTCTTTCTTCTGTTCAGCAATTATAAAAGATTTCAACTCTTTTTTCGCTTGGAAAAGCTTTTCGTACCTTTCATCAATAATATCGCGAATAGATGCAAACGTTAGTAGTTGATTTATCAAGCAAATTACTACAGTCAATCGATCTTCCAGGTCAAATTCACATATATTACGATGACTTAATGCTCGTAAAATTCGGGGTTTTTCTATTCTAAGTAAAAGAGCAGGATCGTCTTGATTTGTGTAACCACCTGATAAAATTAATTTTTATATTAATAAAAAATCACTCAAGAATACAATATACTTATTTATAAGTACAATACCTCTTTGAGAATATCTCCATTTAGAGGCTGCTTCACTAATGCGACCACCCGAACTCAGAAGATGCTGTCTTAATATTTCACTTATTGTATAATAATCTAAGGCAATCTCTGATAATTGGCATCCTTGATGAGTTTGAGACCAGCTGGATGCCATTGTTGCTAATTTAACTGCTTCTGCCATTGAAGATACTCTTTGATCAACATTATTATCACTAACTGCTTCGGACGCTTCAGCATGAATTTCATCCTCCTCTTCAGCTTGATATTTAAAAATATTTGCTAGAAGCAACTGAATGAGATCATTTAATGGGCCTGTTACCTCCTTTTCCATCATAGCCTTTTCTAAAACCTCAAGAGTCAAACCATTCGGAAACCAAGTTCTAACCTCAATTTCATCGTGAAAAAACTGTAAGAATTCTAAAATTATGGCAAAATCGCCAAACTTCTCATTTAATAACGGACATTTGAGTGGAGTTGCAACTGGAAGAGGCTTGAGATCTTCACACTCTAAGTCTTCTCTTGGCTTATTCCATTTTCTCACGTAAGCTGCTAAGGCTGCCTGTTTTATTTTTTCTTCCTTCCTACGTTCTTTCTTTTCTAATCGTTCTTCTTTACGCTTTGCTTTTTCTTCTAAGGCTTTCGCTTTGAGTTCTTCCTTAAATTTACCATTAATTCTGGAAATACATTTTCAATACAAGCTTATAAAACAACATAAATTTAACGGCAACAATACTTTTTTGAATATTACAGAACAAATATTTACCTAGGTTTTCTATTTTTCTTTATAACTATGTCACTAGCATTAATCTTTTTCAAAGGATCTGGCTTATCGAATGTCCTATGCTTTGATATATCCGAAACAAGAAATTTATCTAAAGATTCTTGCTTTTGTTTAACAATTTTTCTCGGACGTGGAGTAAAGTCAGGTAATGGTCCCGCAAATAATGAATCAAAGCGAGTTTTACTAATACCGTATTTTTGTAAAACACTGTCCTGCAAAATATGATGAAAGCTGTTACTTTATTAAATTTACATCGAGACGAATAAAAAAAATAAAAAAAATATACTTAACAATATTTTAAGTAATTAAATTCATTTAATTCTCATACTATGAATATCCTATTAATGATTATATTAAAAAAAATTGAATTTTTAAAAAATAATTAAAAAAGGTTGTTTTAATTAAATAGATATTTTAGTAGCATGTTTAATTCTTTAAAGTGAAAGGATTATTAAGATAATAAGGTAAATTATATTCCATTAATAACTTTAGAAATTAGAAAATAATATTGAATTTGATAAGTATTTTAACTTACCTTAACTACCCATATACCAGTTGTACTTTGCTCGCACAGCATTCTAAGAAAAATTTTATTACGTTCTCGACTATATTGCTGCTTCCTTCGACGAACTTGCGAAGCTTCTACTATCATTAACTGACTAACATCAGTGTCACCACAATCTAGCTGTTCCACTTCGTAACGAAATAATTTTGCCGGTGGATAATATAGCCTATCCTGTGGAGTTCTATAAAAAAAAAAAAAAAAATAGCAATAAATTTATTTGTGCATCACTTTAAACAACGTAGCACTGTGAAAATTAACGAAACAATGCTTACTTGCTGTTTTCCAAATCAAAAGCATTAATTTGTTGTTCCGTGGGTTCTATAACTTGTAAAACATGGCACTCACACCAGGATTCTTCTGTAAAACTTGCCTCGACCATTTCCCCGATGAAAAACCGCTCTCTAGCGTATTGATATATATCTTCGATCATTTCGCCAAAAGAAGTTCTAGACGTTTTACTGGCTAAGTAAAGAATGGGTATACGTAGCTAAACGGAGAACAAAAATATAAGAATGAAATTGCAGGTCAGCGTGAAGTAAACGTCAGAGGCAATTGGCTATTGTGTACCTCCATTGGGAACTCTTTAAGGCTTTCCTTAGCATGTTCCTCACATTGTAAGGCTTCTTCGTAGGTCATACCCGACTTTCCCGTTATGCTGCACGACCATATCATGGAGTTGCACAAGATAATTCTTTCGCAAAACTCACTAAAACAACAAAGGCCAATGAATAAGGTGCGTCGCGAGTAAGAGTCGGTGGCGCGACGTTTTGGCGCGTGTGACGAAGAAGAGAAAGGAGAAGAGGCGAGAGAAGAAACGAGAAATGAAGAGGGAAGAGAAAAGAAACAAAGGGGTGGTAGGTAAGCGAGGAGGGCACGTAGGGGTCGCAAAGAATTCCAACGAGCAGCAAATGAGCGGAGGGGGCGGGAGGGGGGCTGGACGTGAGAACGATAATACGCATTTTACGATAGAGGCGGTCAAAAGAGGGAGGGTGGGCGGGAGGTACAAAGAGAGAGAGAGAGAGAGAGAGAGAAATAAATGAAAGATAAAGCTATGGGACGACGAGAAGGGGGCGACGAAAGCACGCGGCGGCAATGCCGCGACGCAATGCCGCGGCCAGAACTCACTTGTAGTCCTTGAATATCTCGTTGGTGACCGCGCAGTGGAAGACCTCGTCGTCCTCGCGAAAGTCCGAGGAGACGTGGAGCCGTTGGAAGGGCTTCTTCCTTAAGAGCGGCATCCTCGGGCTGGATCGTTCGAGGGCGGTCGAGTCAAGGGAGGGCCCCGGGTCGAGCCCTCGCTACGAGCTCGCCGTCGACGTCGTCCAAGTCGGAAATCGATGGGTCGGTCGGCTCGACTCGGCGCGCGTCGCGCGCGACCAGCTCAACACCTCTGCGCTCTTACGCACCAACCGTAGAGCAGAGCCAGCGGCGGCGGCGGCAGTGGCGGCGGCTGCGGCTACGACGACGGCGGCAGCAGCAGCAGCAGCAGCAGCAGCAGCAACAACGACAGTGGCAAAGGCAACAATAGCAATAGCAGCCAACAGCCGCGGCACTAGCACCAGCTTTTCCCACTCGGCCAACGGACCAACTACTCGCGCTCCCCTCGGTCGCCCTTGATCCTTGTTTAATCCGGGCCGGGGGCGGGGAGGGGCGCCAGAGAGCGGGAAGGCAGGAGCGAGGGGGCGGAGCGCGAGGCGCGCACACGCGTGGTCCGAAGCTGGGGCTGCGGCAGCGGGGCGAGGCGGCGGAGGCCTGGCAGGAGTAGGAGGAGGAGGGCGAGGGCGCGCGGTCGTCCCGTAAGAAGCCTCTCTCTTCTCGATTCAATCGGCGACCGACTCCTCGGCCAGGCCGATACGTGCGACCGTTGACAAGGAGGTCGCGACTCGTTGAAGCGGCGCCTGCCTCGGGATGTCCATGGGGCGTCGGAGCCGCCACGCCAGGGTGTCCGCGAGATCGCCGCCCCGATAAACAACGACGCCTTATGCCGCTACCGCGCTACACGGCCTCTGGCTGCAACGATGCGCGCGTGTCGCCGTCCGTCTGTTTTATTTCCCGAGTGGGTTGCGCCTCGCGCTAGTCAGCGAGTAAAAACGATTCGCGCGCGCTCCGCCTCGGAGAGGGAAGCCGAGAGGGAGAGTGAGAGGCGCGGAGGGGCGGGAGAGCGAGCCAACGGATGGAAGGAGTTCTGCCACCGGAGTACCAGAGGAAGACGAGCGAGGCTGCTCCCCGTCGTCGTGTTCTCCTTTCGCGGGCAGGTTGATCGAGCGGCTTGACTACTACTCCTCCTCCTCCTCCTCCTCCTCCTCCCACCTACTCCTCCTCCCTTTTTCCGCCAATTTTTGAACGACTTAACCCTTCGACGCTATTCGTCGGAGTCGCTTTCCTCGGCAGTGCTCGTTTATCCCCGTGGCTCGAGTCCGCCGCCGCAGTTTCTTCTTAGCCGCCGATTTACGTATACGCACATTTGCAAATAGCCATTTGCCTATCGGTGGGCCCGTGCGTCTCCGTAGCCGCGCTCGCTCTATCAATGAAGCTTCACGCATCCGCGTGTACCGATAAATATGACAACGGTGGCGCGACTCTGCCTTCACGCGTCATTCACGCGTGAAACGAAACCGATGCCGCGATCCATAAGTCCAAGAACGGGCTCGACTACCGCTAAGCTGCCGATCGAAGTAACTGAGCTCCGCACTCCTCGCTCCGCGGCCAGTACGCCACTGAAGTTAATCTTGATCCAGCGTTCGCCATTGGGACATTCGGCTCTGCCGTTCTGCCAACATTGACCTGACAAACGCAAAATACATACTACGACGAAGTCAACCGACGATGCGGACGCGGACCCTTGCTTTTACTCTCCCGCTCACCGCCAGCCGCTCGCCCTCCTCCTCCGCCGCCTCCTTTCTCGCTCGACCAGGGCAAGCAACCATTACTCCCCCCCCCGCAGCAACTCGACGCCGATAATTATCAATTATCGAGTCTGCCCCTCGAGCTCTCCCTCTAGCCCCGCTCTCCTTTTTTCCAAATCAATATTTTACCGCGACTCGGCATTATAAATAAGCCTCGCCGTCGTTCCTTCTCGCTCCTCCTCGTCGCTGGCTATGCTCGACCCGCTGGAGGAGTCGCGCACACGATTGACACATCGCCTCGAGTCCGAATCGAGGCTCGAGAGAGCGCGCGCTTTTTTTTAACGATATTGGTAGGCCATCTGTGCCATCTGTGGTAGAAATCGGACAAGAATCTCGCCTGGGAGAGACTTTCAAGTTCCACGCTTTTAGCGGGAAAATGAGATCTTCTTCGCCCCATTGAGCTTACTCCTCCCTGCCTGGAGCGAAGCCATCCTCGCTGCTTGCGGAAAATCGCTCCCTTACCCGGACGCCAACTGCATTGCAAACTATTTACCAATGCTAAAAAAAACATTTATAGGATAAATTTATTTAACGTTATCTGATAGAGGCTTCCAATTTATACTCCCTCTTTGTACAATTATTTCTTCTTCGATACATACGTCATTTTCGTTTTCTCGTTATTAAGCGACTTTATATTATAATAAACATTAACATCGCCATAGGCATCATCGTACTCGGATACTGATAATACATATTTGTGTATTGTATATTTTTATCGGATCTTTTTTTTTACAAATGTGTGTGTGTGTGCGTGTGCGTGCGGGTGTGTGTGCGCGTGTACGGTATGCATAGATTTTACTAGGTAAACAATAGGCATTGCAACTATATATCCAACCAATCCGTTATATACTGACATTTTATCGGCGTTACGTCCCCGAAATCACAACAATTTTTCCTTATCTACAAATGACAGTTATTACTTATTTATTATTCGTCGTTTAATTTTTAAATTATTTTTTTCAACGATCTATTCTTAATATTAACTTACAGGACATATTCCACAAGGACTTTTTACAAGCCCGGGTGAATCTAATAGTGGCTTGATTGCTCTAAATAAATTACTTCCATCGCTGGAAACAGTTTTTTCAACTTTTCCATCGTATATTAATGTATTTAAAATCATTTCCAAGTCTTCTATGGACAACTTGACCTCAAAAGTAATTACAAAGTTTACTATTGATCTTGTTTTGCGAATCGAATGAAAAATATTATGAAAATACCTACTTTACTTATTCCCAAGTCAGAGATAAATTTCCATACTTCTTTAGATGATGCAAAAGTAGCATTTTTTTCTGCAATGGGACCATTCAGATAATCCTTCATACTATCTCTTTTCTGTTCTAAAAATCTGTAACATTGCTGATTCAAAACATCTACAAATTCTGCTTCAAAATCTTGATCTTGATACCAAGCCCCACCTGTAACCGATCGATCTGGCTCTAAATTATACAACATGTAAACTTTCTTTTTACTAGCAGCAACGGATTTCACAGCCTTAATAAACTTTTTTGTTTCGAGACTTTTCAAAATCTTATTTAATTGAGTTGGCATTAAATTTGATTTAAATCTTATATCTCTAATCCAGATGCCTTTATTGCCAGCCTCTTCTATTATCGTATAAACAATTTTTTCTTCATTATCTGCACCCTTTGCGGTTCTAGCTTTTGACGGATCTTTTAATTTGTACAATAAGGTTTCTCCTTGTTTAAAAAGATCGAAAAAACCTTGTGCTAAGAGTTTGTTTATAGCTTGTGCCTTTTGAATTGGCTGTAAATCTGGCATTTCGGTTGAAATATCTTTGTCCGATATACCTTTCGGTTTGAGTTGTGCAAGGGTAATAATTCTACAATGAAAGCAGTATGATAAAATTACAGTCCATGCTTATATTTTTTTTTAAGAATATTACTTACGTACTTTTGAGTTATTGGATCATGTTGCTCAGATTCCTTAGAAAGTTGATTTTCCGAATTTTCTGAATGCAGATCCATTACTTTAGAATTGTTGTAATACAATTATAAATCATTATTGGCTTAAGGTCAATTCATAATTATTATATTTTCATTATATGCATTCATACAAAATATTGCAGTTTTAATTTTTAATGGCCTTTTTGTTTTCTCAACGACAATTATTGTTGTTATCGAGCTTAACCTAAAATTGAATATAACACATCATAGCTTCTTCCTTTTTACATATATAGGCTGGAGCTAGAGAGAGACAGAATGTGTGGAGAGAGCCGTCATTAATGGAATAGTATACATTGTATACAATAATAAATATAGTACGGAGTCTTTAAACTGGAGTAGTGATGACGTAGTTGTACAACAATAAACGTAAATTTCTATTACATTGCATAAAAAGTTTAAAAAATGAATTTATCCGACGATAATGAGGAGGATACGTTAGAATTAGCATCTAAAACGTGGAATAGAGTTATTAATTCTGCTACGAAGGTAATAAGAGACTATTTTCTTCGACTCGTAACTACAACTTGCTATGCAATTGAACGAAGTTAAAAATTAAGTTGAATTTCGGTATTTGCAGACAGGATATCGAGAAGGTATTCAAGACGGTGCAATGTCAGCTTTCCAAGAAGGGTTTGATAAAGGCTATAAGGATGCATTTGTATTCACATCTCTTATCGGAATTTATAAAGGCCTTAAAAATACCTTATTAAAGGACTTAGATCATCCTGAGGAAATTGAAAATATTTTGCAAACGACTAAGAAAGGAGTATGTTATTTATGTGAAATTGAAGCCAATGCGCCCATAGATTTACTTGATAAATCGTTATCTGAAGTATCCAGTTGCCAAGATGTGCACACTACTAAAGTCCTTAATATCTTAAAAAATTATTTTGACCCACTTTTAGAAGAATTTAATATTAATTCCAATTATTTTTCATTTAATAAGGATTGAAATCAATACAATCATACATCATATGATATCGTACTGAATTTGAAAATTGATGCAAACATATTATGAAATAGATCCAAGCTTACTTACAGAAATTGGTGGCTACAATTTTCTGTCACTTATTATTTCATAAAGATTATTTTTATTGCTTTTATCATATTTTAAACAAGATTAGTTAATAATTTTTTATTTTACATACTCACAGCCACACACACACACATATCTATAATACAATACGATAGAAACTTTAAAGATTCTATATTTTACTTTTTTTGGGCAATTGTATCAGGACAACATAGTGACCTGGTATTATGCTGCAATAGCAGTGCAATAATATTGTAAATAAAATACATTCAAAATGTATTTGCTATCTTTTAAAAGTCCTGTAATGTAATATAATATTCAGTTCAAATACTGTAAAATGTAATTCAAAAACTGAATACCGAGCAAAAAATTATTTTATTATGTAATATACTATTTTTAAAATAAATATTTTAATAAATAATAAGTTATTCTCAAATTAATTTTATACTGATATATCCAATAACTGAAAATCATCAATTCGCACAAATTATGATTTGTTTTTTAACCTGTAAAATGCGACGTGTGTCGAATATAATGAATTAAAATTAGTAAAATAATAAAATATGAAAATATAATCAAATGTTTTTTTTTAAATTTTAACGAAGTACAAAGAATAAACAGATGAAATAATATGTGAAAATTCTCCGACATTTGTAAAAAATAGATGAAAGAATTAAATATTAGAATTCCTTTTCAATTGAATAATAAATTTTTTCAAATTATAAAAAATATATAAAAATTTTATTAATGTATAAAGCATCGTTTATCGTTTATTATTTAATTAAAAAAATTGAATGTTCTGTTCTTACATTGTTATTTTCCAGTTTAATAATTTTTTAAAATCAATTATTAAAACGATATATATAATCCTATATTTCTATTTAATAACATTTATATTACCTTCTAAAAAAGTAATTACACTAATTATTATAAACAAATCATAAAACTTTAATTGTCTTCTAGCTTAAAAACAAATATTTCAATCTATAAGTAAACATAAACGTTAAAAAAAAATTTAATAATTTTTATTTCAAGCATATTTTTGATAAACATTGAAAAATGAAACTTAGCAAATAAAAAATACAAACACATATTTTTTATAAATATAAACCTTCTGGAGAACCTTCTTTTTTCCTATATAACACACTTTCTTTAGACTTTTTAAAGTCTTCACTGGTCACTTTCATACGACGTTCTCTTAATGCCATCAGCCCTGCCTCGGTACATACAGCCTAAAATTTTACTTCCATTAATTAAGAACAATGAAAATGTTTTATAGGAGTTTTTTTAAAGTAAAAAGACTTTTTGAAGCAACAATACTTAATTTGCTATTTATGTAATAAAGAGTACGAAAGACAAACCTTAATATCTGCACCAGATAAATCGTCCTTTGCCATTATTAATTCAGTAAGATTAACATCTGGTGCTAAAGTCATTCTACTAGTGTGTATACTAAAGATTCTCTTTTTAGTTTTCTCATCAGGTAATGGAAACTCTATTTTTCTATCTATACGACCCGGTCTAATTAAAGCAGGGTCTAATGTTTCAATTCTATTAGTTGCCATAACAACTTTAACATCCCCCCTACTATCAAAACCTTCAGGAATATAAAATAAACAATATAGAAATTAATAAAAAAATAAAACATAATTAATCATTACAAAATCAACAACATACCATCAAGTTGATTCAAAAGTTCAAGCATAGTTCGTTGAATTTCCCTTTCTCCTCCACTATTGCTGTCGTATCGCTTTGTACCAACAGCATCTATTTCATCAATAAACACAATTGAAGGTGCATGTTCCTCCGCAACACGAAACAGCTCTCTCACAAGCTTCGGCCCATCTCCCAAATATTTCTGAATAAGTTCTGATCCAACAACTCTGAGGAAAGTTGCTGAAGTCTGATTTGCAACTGCCTTAGCTAATAAAGTCTTTCCAGTTCCAGGAGGTCCATATAAAATAACTCCTTTTGGCGGTTTTATACCCATCTCTTCGTAATATTCTGGATGAGTCATTGGAAGCTCAACAGACTCCTTAATTTCTTGAATTTGAACTTCTAAACCACCAATATCAGCATAAGTTTCTTGAGGTGCTTTTTCTAATTTCATTACAGTAACCATTGGATCTGTGTCATCGCCTAAAACTCCAACTACAGCATGAACCTTATGATTTAATAAAACTGAACATCCAGGCTCCAACTGATCCTTGTCAACAAACGAAAGAATAGAAACATAATGTTCAGAACCAACTGATGTAGAAACAATAGCATGATTATCATCAATAATTTCCTCCAAAGTTCCTACAGACATTGGAGTTCCTCTTAAATCATCTACTTTAGATCTTTCTTCTTCATTCTTCTCTTCTTGTGGTTTCAGACGCTCTTGATTCCTAATAAATTCTTCCTCCATTAATAGATAATCTTTAATTCGTTCAAGCTTCAAAAGCTTCAATCTACATCTTGTATGAGGAGTAACTTGAGGCAATTTTAAAGCTGCATCTGGACCCTTTGTCCTTCGCTTCTTTTTTCCAACTCTTGTTGGAACCGGAGGTTCATATTTTTTCTTTTTATCTTTATCATCTTTTTTGTCTCCGCCAGTTCCACAAGGACCAGATTGATTTTGACCCTAAGTTCGCAAAAGGTAATAAAAAAGCTTAAAAAATAGAAATATATTTTGATTGAAAACTTAGGTTAACTTTTACTCAATACATTAAATTAAATGCTTGTTAATTTAAATCAGGTATTATTATTTGCTATATGCATAATACCAGTACCAAATATATAAATGTTAAATTGTTTCAGTTATTATAAAATGTTGAACTTACCATTTCTTATATGTTATTCCAAGCGTTGCAAATCACAAAGTCATTCGATGGCCCACAATCGCCATCTTAATTCTACTACTTACATAGTTACATTCTTACTTTCTTACATTAACATTAGAATTTTCGATCTATCTCGATAAACATATTTAAAAACATCTTTAAGTGATCCATTTAATAATTTTACAAAAAAGTAATTTAAAAAATTTGAAAATTAATATATTCTGAAATAAATTATCTTGCAATTATAAACTAAAAATTTTTTTGTTATTTCTATGAATTTGCAAATAATTTTTTTACGGCAAAATAAGTAAAATCCTTAAAATTATTCTTTATACATGAATATATCAAATATTTTTTGTCTTTATTTTATTTTATTTTTTAATTAATATGTACGAGCCATTATATCCTTGACAAATATTACGTATATCCTTGTAAACACGAACTGAATACAAATATCTTATTAAACTTGATGAAAAGTTTGTTTGCAGCTTATTTTCCTCTTGTTTATACTGTATTGTTCTATTTTAGACGGTGTTTCTCAATTTTCAATAATTTGATTTTATTAAATCAATTAAACAAAGTAAATAATTATACTTATATAAATGCTTATTTAAAATAGAGGAATCATTGTTAATGACTTGGTTTTATTGCGTTGTTCTTAAGTACAACTAGTATATCATGTTACAAAATGGTACTTTTATAATTGGTCTTAACTTCTTTTTGACACCTCACTTTATTATGTAACGATCGTTGATACATAAATAAATATAGTATATCAGACATTTTCGATTAATTTTTGTCAAAACAAAACTGTTCAAAATAACGTGATTAATTATAATTTTATTTGAATAGTCCTATGCATGTTTTGTAATATTACAAACCCAATAAACCTAATTAAATTCATATTTTTATTATGACCTTTAAAAACAACAAACTGAATATAGCTTGTGCTTGTCCTCTTTTTGACAAACAAGCTTGTGTAAACTTTAATTGTCGATACATTTAATTATTATTTACAATTTTATATCTTGAAGAACTTATTCATTGTTAAAATTTAAAAAATTCTTCATTTTTATTATAAGAAATTGTTTCAAATTATGGAGTTTTAATAAATATATTTTAAGAAAATAAATTACAAAGAGGAATCTATATTTTAAGAAATAACGTTCTTATGATAGTGATTACAATTTTAATGAATATTTAAAAATGAATAATACATTTCCTTAAATACTGTATTTATAGTTTACTTTCAGATTGTATTAAATATTATTATATCAGTATTGTTAAAATACCTTATCAATATTAAGAAACTTAATAAATTGTATATGTACGTTTTAATCGATTATTTAAAAAGCAAAAAAAAAAAAACGTTATTCATAACATCTACTTTAAAATTCAAGAAAATGTATTATCAGATAAATAAAAAAATATTTTTAATTAAGAAATACTGCTAGTTGAACAAAAATTCTTAAATTTTTTCATAATTTAACAGATTTCCAATGCTTACTTTCAATGAGCCACAGTTACATGGCTTGAAAGAATCGAAAATACTCGCGTGCTAAGGTTAAAACTTTTGTATTGGCTTAAGAAATAAATAATAATGATATGACACTGTACAAGTACGTAATTCTTAGGAAAGAAAGAGGCGCTTAAAGCCATTGAAAGAGATGTCTATTCTAGAAGTTTTTAAAGACCAGCTAAAATAATTCTAGGATCTTCCACAGCATCTTTAATTTTTCTCAGGAACATCACAGCCTCACGTCCATCAATTAATCGATGGTCGTATGTTAATGCAATGTACATCATAGGCCGAATAACAACCTGAAATTTAATCGGAATCAATAACAAACATTTTGACTACTAGAAAAGTTACGATAGTAAAAATTGCAATATTTCATCCTATACCTGGCCTTTAATTGCAACCGGCCTATCGAAAACTCCATGCATACCGAGAATTGCACTTTGGGGTGGGTTGATTATCGGAGTTCCCATAAGAGATCCAAATACTCCACCATTACTTATTGTAAAAGTTCCGCCATCCATATCTTCGATCGATATTTTTCCTTTTTTAGCTTTGTCGCTAATGGCAGCCAGAGCTATTTCGATTTCCGCAAAATTTTTATTTTCTACGCTTCGCAAGACGGGAACGACTAGTCCCTTGGGTGTTGCAACTGCTACACTTATATCAACGTAATCTCTATAAACTACGTCAGTTCCGTCGATAACAGCATTAACCACGGGTTGGTCTTTCAGAGCGTAGGCCGAAGCCGCAATGAACGGGCTCATAAAACCTAATTTAATTCCGTATTTCTTGGTAAAGGCCTCTTGGTTTGATTTTCGAAAATCCATGAGTGAACTGAGAACATTGAATGGCGCAATGAATTAATTACATGCTACGGTGCTTATTAATAATTTAGCACCGGTGACTAACCTCATGTCTAGTTCATTAAATGTCGTTAACATCGCATTAGTATTTTGAGCATCCTTCAAACGTTCGGCAATACGGAGTCGGATTCTGTTCATCTTGACTCTCTGCTCAGTTCTAGTTCCAATTATTTCTCGAGAATAGTCTTGTGGGGGTAACTGTACTTTTGCACCCTCCAGAGACTAATCGTATTAAAAGAGCCACATTAAAATAGCAATAGCGATGATTTGCGCTCATAATACGTTTGCGTTAATTCGTTACCTGAGCATGCTTTATAGCTGCTACTGGCATAGACGCTTTTGGTGCTTGAGGTGGCGGTGGAGCCGATGCGGGCGGCGGTGGCGGTGGCGGCGGTGGTGCTGCAGTTTGCGAAGGAGGAGCACGCGGAGGAGGGGCAGCTTTCGTTGGTGGTGGAGGTGCAGCTTTCGTTGGCGGCGGAGGTGGAGGAGGTGCTTCGGCAGCCTTGGGAGCGGATGTCGAAGATACATTTCCGGTAGCACCAACTTCTATGGCGCACAGCTTAGCTCCTGCTGTAACTGTGTCACCATCCTTCACGTATAAGCTCTTGATAACACCAGCTGCAGGCGATGGCACTGGAACCGAAGTCTAGTAAAGGATAATGCGTTCATTATAACAGATTCGACGAGCATTTCGTTGCAAATAGTGGCTACATACCTTATCGGTTTCGATTTCGCACACGACTTCATCTTCCTTGACTTGATCGCCAACTTTTTTCTCCCACCTTACATCTCCTTCGCTTATACTGTCGGCAAATGGAGGTACTACGGCATCCTTTATCTCCCCTAAAACATTAGAGAAAGGGGATAAAAAGAATTCGCAAGATTATAGATTATTGTACTAATAAGACTTACATAACGACGGGGTCGATTGAATATATCTCGATTGAATACTCCAACATTCGAACACACGAGGATTTTTATCACTGTTGAAAATGAAAGGTACATTCAAGTGTCATTAGTGATTAACTAGGATTGTAAAAAAGGCTTACCAATGTACCAATCTGTTCAAAACTCGTTTTGCTCTAATATTCGATATGCATCCTGTAAATATAAATATTCAATTTAAATACTTTGCAGGTAAAAACCAATTTTGATAAAAGGAATTGTTTGTAAAAAGAGCAAACGCTCACCTCCTTGGTATAACGTCCTGACAGCCTGAAAAATAGAAGAAAAAAAAATGTCTTTGTTATTTCGAAACGCTTTTGCACATTAAAAATAGAAGCCCTATTGACAGGCACGTACGCACTGTATGTAAGCGCAGATAAATTTGAATGGCCTTAGCAGAGTTTCGCCTAGGTCACGTGTGTTGGAAGGGCAGTAGCCAAAAGTAGATAAATCAAATTGACAATGGAAATATATTCGACCTTTTCGCGATATCGCATTTTTAATAAATTCGGGCGATTATATAACGGGCGGGTGGAAGGTGAGACACTCGGCAAAAGAACCGTCGACGAGTCGTGGGAAAAAGCAGAGGCGATCGGGCGTTGGGCCGCGGAGTCGCGAGCGCAGGTGAATCTAAGAGGGTAGGGTTCGAATCGCCCCGAGAGGAGTTGGCCGGGAGGAGGAAGAGGCCAGGGCAGGGCTCCCCGGGAACGGAGGCTCGAGCAAAGGGCCCCTCGACTTACCTTGGACTGTATCAAGGTTAGGCGCTTGAGTAGTTGTGGACTGATTCGCGAGGAGTTGGAAAGTATTCCGGACATCCTTGGGCAGATACTCGGACTCCGTAACGCCCGTTTTCGTGACGGAGGGGGACAGCAGAGCTCGCAGTACTCGAGACCGTCGGCGTATTGCGGCGTATCATAAGCTACTGTCCGCGAATTAATGTGGAGCACGGTGGTGACGAGGCGGGCCGGGAGGGGGGTGGCGGCTGCCTTACGTCGGCGACACTCGTCCTCCCTCCCTCTCGCTCTTGCGCGCCCGTCGCCCTTGCGTCCCCTCTGTCCTTCTCTCTTTTCGGCTGCTCCCGCTCGAACGGCGCGCGCGCTCGTTCGACTCGCGTAGTGACCAGAGCCGAGGAGAGGCTCGACCGCCCGACAGATCTCGGCTCCGAGCCCCCCACCCCACCCCCGCTCATTCCGATTCCCAGTTGCGCGCGCTCTCTCTCTCTCTCTCTCTCTCTCTCTCTCTCTCTCTCGCACTCGTTTCCAATGGGCCGGTCCAATGGCGGGAGGGCGACATCGCTAACGCGGAAGCATTTTTCGACTCTTATGAAATTGGCCTTATTGCGAAGTCCCAAACAATTATAGAGTGCACGGCCTCGCGATACCTTCGCTACGGCCCTCGGCTCGTCCGAGCCAGAGATAAGCTCCCGAGCGCGTATTCCCTTGCGACCAATCGATCTTTAAAAATCTCCTCTGTCCCGTTCCTTCTTCTTCTTTTTTTTTTTCTACCTTATTTTCTTTCCTTCTTCCTCGACCCGCCCTCCGGAATTTTTTTCCCTTTTTCTTTCGTTCATTAACCGAACGACGAAACCCGCATTCATCTGTGCATAGAAATATTTCAACGATGGCAAAACAATTAAAATTCTTTTACCACGGCGATGAATTGATTGACTTCTTTCAATGCCGAGATCATTCTTAACAATTTCAAAAAGTTGACTCTCACCGCTCCGAATACTCAAAACTGCCCTATCTCTCGCACCCCCACTAGACGACCTTTACACATTTTTATTTACAATCCCTCATCTGATGTTCCATTCTAATTTTTAACAGCATTATCGTTGCTGTTATATTTTTTTGACCTTTCATCGTTAGTCCTAGCGAGTTAACTAAAAAAGCTTTGTTTTTCCTCTTCTTTCTTTCTCTTTCTCTTTAATTTACTTTTAACGGGTTACCCTGTATAATTTAGCAGATGGCCATTTATAAAAATATGCAATTCCAAGGTGCAAAGTCTTTAATTTATCATACCATTTGTCAATAATTGTATGCGCTTAAGATTATTATTATTATTTACTAACAGCTCGTTTCAACGTGTACGCACGGCTTAAAAGTAAGCTTTTATGCGCCATATTTGTGCGATAATTCATGAAATGAAAAATCACACCGTGCAATTTATAATCACACGCGAAGTGGCTGCTCGTTATCTTTATTTCATGGTACTTCTGATTCGTAAAGTTCCAAAACTTTTAGATAACTTTTTTGCGAATGTCCGAGAAGACTGCCTTCGTCGTAAGAGCTTGCCAAGCAAACCTTTTTACCGAGGTTCGTTGAATAAATCAGTTCTAACACGAGAACGATTAGTATAAAGTTCAAACGATAAGAGATTATAAAATTATTACCCGAGTTGGTCATTTTTGTATTTAAGACGGGCAGATTTAGATCCGTGTAAATTTCGTCAATTTACAAATCAAAATACGCTGTCGTGGTTACGATACATCTTCGAAGCGATGAGGCTTGGCACAAGCTCAGATAGAACGAATGGATCATAATCGGTCCCGGACAGTGTCGAATATTCGAAAAATAATTGAATACGGTTGTTGATTTATCATTAAACTCGGCCTTTGATTAATGTCGCTCTTATCGAAAACGCTAAAAATAAAGGCGTTAAGATTGTCCGCGAAACGATTCCATTTCTGTGTTAATGATAAAAAATACCCGTACTGTGTGAGGAAACCTTTTTTGGCAATTGCAGTTACGACTATACATTTCTCAAAGATGAACTCTTGTTATACACGGTACAATGAGATTGATGCGCCTAACTAATCAAAACGTCAGGTTATTAGCAACATAAGAATATTCGTTATTATTATTATTATTATTATTATTATTATTATTATTATTATTATTATTGTATTATTCATTCGGAAAAGGCTACGTAGAAACACAATTGAAATGTAATTTAAACGAATGAAAGAAGCTATAATATAAAAGATTGCTTTCTCGACTCACCATAAAAATTCAATTAACTTTGTAACACATTTCATTTTTCAAAAGCTTTATTTATGCGCAGTATTGTAAATCGCACACTTTGTAATCATTGAAAAATATTTTTAACATAAATTATTAAAATAAAATGTTTTTGAGATACTTACCATTCCAGATGTTTACGTGCAGTTATTAATATTCTTGAAATCTTTAGATATTGTCACTAATACGTGCTTCCAAATAAATCGTATTTCAATTTTTTATGATACCAAGTATAAATTTTACTCGCGTACAAACCATTATTTATTATTATTATATAAATGAATAATATATTTCTAGGCGAGTATATAATTTTTTTCAATTACAATTAACTATACAATTTTAGTATTAAAAAAATTAAGACATTTTATTTTGAGATTGATTTCATCTCATTCTTATTGTTGAGTCTATATTTATTTTTAGAATTATTCTGATACATTATTCCTAAAAATACATTTAAAAAAAATGTCATTAATTTTTTTATGTATTTTACTAACGATGGTTAAGTAAAAAAAATTTCATTTCGTCTTTCAAATTGATTATAAATTTATTCATAAGAAAATAATAATTATTACGTAAAATATATATATATATATTTCGTTACGTACTATAGTAATTATATTACTAAAAAAAATAAATTTTACAATTACATTCTCACTTTCTTGATTATTTACAACTTATAAGCTTAAGCAGTTGATTATATTATTTGGTTTTACTTAAAAAAGAGATTATTTTTTAAATGCGTCTTTTCCTTAGCTTTCAAAACACATTACACTACAAGTAGTGATAAATTATAAAATATATTTACCTACAGCATTAACAAGAAAATAAAATTAAGTGAATAATAAGCTATTGGTAAGAAGTCTTACAAAACGTCTTCAAATTATGAAACTACTTGTGTTATGAAACATTACAATAAAAACTGTAAGTAAAAAAGAAAAACAAATAAGCAATTTTACTGAAATAAAACGTATCTGAAATAAAAAATGTACCGTTGATGATATTAATGATATTAATGAAATTTAAAAAAGCTTTAAAATTTGGCGAGAATTATTTAGATACTTTAAAATATTGTACACAAATTTATTGGGCAATTTTTGTTAAACGATTTTGTTGAATAATAAAAGTATGATTAGTCATAAGCAGGTGAAACCTAGGAATGAAATAGTTCAATAAAATTATTGATTACATAATGTAATAGTACTTTAATTTTATATGTAAAACCGTGCATGATTATACATTAGTAAGATTTTAATATCTATTAAACAAATGTATTAAATTGTTTGAAAAAATATTAAATTTCATGATTACTTTGAATCCAAGCTTATGCATTTTACAGTAAAAAAATTAATGTTATCTAATGTCACCGTATCAATGGTGATAAAAAGAAAAAAACTTTTTAAAGTAATGTAAGTAATCTTGATACAAAAATTTTATGCTCTATAGTAGTATTTGTAAAATTATGCGATTAATGTAACTCGTATGGGTGTAATAATGATAAGTTCAATAGATTGATTTGATGTAAAAGACTTATTAAAATTAAGGTAATATGTATTACATTTTAAAATAAATTGTACGCTATATTTATTACAATGTCGTTTTATTTATGTACAAAAAGTAAGGCCGTGAAGATTACACAAGTATGGATCCATAAATATGGCGCATAAAATTTCATTTTAATTTATAGTCTTAATTTAGTAGAACGCACTTATTTGAGGAATAATTGACTATTTTCCTCTCATTTTCTCCTTGCAACTGTTTCTCTATACAATATCATAGATCCCCTATGATTAGTCTTATTGTATAGGACTCTTTTTTCATTAAATATTGTACTTAAATAATAAACTTGTATACAAAGATGACTTGAAATAAATCAACTCTTTTATCCAAAATACATTTTCCATCAAGTCTGTTAAAAAACAAATGAATTTTTTTGCAAGATATACATTTCATATCGTAGTACATTACCGTATATGTATACACATACAAGCATATACATTTGTCTTTATGTGTATAAACATGTG
The DNA here is from genome assembly GCA_018907135.1 of Kradibia gibbosae. Taxonomy (NCBI): domain Eukaryota; kingdom Metazoa; phylum Arthropoda; class Insecta; order Hymenoptera; family Agaonidae; genus Kradibia; species Kradibia gibbosae. The sequence continues at coordinate 13,790,467 of JACCHX010000001.1, read as the reverse complement.
TGTGGGTGTGTATATATATTACATTATAATATATTTATACATTTTCAGGTGTAATTACGCCGTTTTTTTCACGTAGAACAATGCTTCCTTTATTAAATTAAACATCAACGCTAATCTACGATGTTTCTCGGGTTTAACATAAATAATCCAAACTTTTTACAGATCAACCCAAAGCGCAAACCTAACATTTTACAGTATTAATAAAGTTTTTAAATACTCGGGGCATTTAAAAGAACAGCGTTTTGAATTCTGAGAAATGCAAATTAAATTGGCGACATTAAGGTTCAATTGGCTTTTCTCAGAATCCAAAAGATAAGTTTACTAAAATAAATAATAAATAGAACAATAATATTCGTTTCATTGGAATCGCACACTCACACACTGCACATCGATTAATGCTGGCGAAAATAAATATGGTGCTCGACCTTTTATAATCCTTTGCTTTGAAAGTAAAAAAATAGAAAAAAAAAAAAAAAAAAATCATGAAAAAGAAGGAAAATAAAATAAAAATAAAAAAATCAAAAAGACAATAATAAAAATAATAAACAAAAATAGACATATATAAAAAAACAGAAATTCGATTGTTCGTATGGAATCTCTACCATAGCTGTTTTTTGAGAGTTTTAAATAAACTTCACACTGCCACTGGTAACAAATTGAACTAGTTTTCGCACCACTCCTTCGCGATTCGCGATAAAAACTATGTACAGAAATTGAGACGACCTCAATGTCAAATGCATTCAAACGTTGGTCGCTTATTACATTATGGACCACGCACATTTTAAAAGATTCAGGAACTTGGATTTGGCCGGCTATTTTTCTAGGCATCCAAGAGCTACCTTGGACTCTTGAATTGTTAACGTGAATTGACGAAATTTATTTCTAGTCACGTAATACTTTATTTTTTGTCGTTCAACTAGAAATGTTTGCTTGTGTATAAAATTTATAAAATAGAAAAAACTCGAGTTTTTCTCGTAACATAATTTAATATTGCAACCGGCTTATCAGTGACTCTCTCTCGCTCTACCTCTCTCTCTCTCTCTCTCTCTCTAGCACTCTTCACTCACTTTTGCTCTCTCACTCGCTCGCTCACTCACCCACGCTCTCTCTCTCTCTCTCTCTCTCTTTCTCATTCACTTTCGATCTCTTTATAGAGGAGTTTTTGAAAATGCCAACAATGTAAGTACAGGTAACATATTATAAACTATAATAATAATAATATAGAGATACGATAAAAAAACTCGAATTTCCTTTACATTGTGTCAGTCGAAGGAGCTCAGCTAGGGTAAGAACACTCGCGTTGCTTAAGTAAGATGCGCGTTCACACAAAGGAGTGCAAGTTACTTGGAGAGCATCTTGTTTTGTTTCCTCTGTCTCTTGCTGCTGCCCTTAAACGCCTCAGTATCCATTATATCATTTTTACATCTATAACCTAGTCAGCCTTCTGGGTGTTCCCCCTTTGCGCGATAATAGAGTAGCAGTTGCCTGTCGTCCCTGCGCGTACTCCTCCTCCTGCTTGCGCTTGTTGTTCGTGTTCGTGTCGGAATCCGGCTCAGAACTCGAGCCCGAAGACTCGGTCGTGTTGACCGAGGTACTGCAGCGCGAGCTCCTTCTGCTGCTGGAGCTGGAGTGACGGCACTTGTCGCCGCGCTCGCCTCCACCTGCAACGGTTGCATCGTCAAGGCTCGGTTGGCGGGGCTCGGGGGGGGGGGTCGGTCGCGCCTCGAGCGCAGGAGCAGGAAGGGGAGAAGAAAGCGCGTTAAGCCGCTCGTCCACGCTGATACTTACTGTTGAGCGGCGTGTGGACCTCGACCTTGGCCGTCACTGTTGCGGTGACCTTGGTGGTGATGTGAGACGACGGCGGGATCGGGGACGTCCGACTAGAGCCACTCGTGTCCGATCCGCTGCAGTTCTGTTAGTGGCCAGGACCGGGTCGGCAAATCGAAACAAACCACAAAGCTCGCGTTAGTTTGCAATCGGATAAAAGTGGCGATACAAATACAAAGGTGGAAAAGAAGTGCCGGTAGAACAGGGCGTCAGTGGCAGCGGCAGCAGCGGCAACAGCAGCGAAGAAGAGATAGAGAGGGTAAGTAGAAGGCGACTCAGCGCCAGTGGCACGTACCTGATTGGCGCAGGTGGACGTCTCGACCTTGACCTCCGGCTGCACGATTATGCAGGACTCCTGCTGGCTGTGCCAGGAGTTGGGCTCCTCGGTTATGGTCGTGAGGGAGGGCTCGGCGTGGAGCCGAGCGTTCTCGACCTTGTGGGGGCGCCTGGGGGGCGCGGGCGGCTTGGCCGACCTGCGCAGGATGGGCGAGGCCGGGGGCGTCGGCGTGGAGATGCGGTCCGGGTGCTCGTTGGGCACGACCTCGGCCGAGGGGCCGATCAGCGACAGGAGGATCGGGAAGAAGAAGAGGCCGTTGAGGAGGCCGATGCCCAGTAGGCAGACCAGGACGAAGAAGAAGTAGCGCACGATGAACTCGAACTCGGAGAAGGCGAGCATGAGGACGGCCAGGAGGGTGGTGAGGGCCCCGTGCACAACGGGGGCGCACATGTGCTCGAGGGCGAGGCGCACCCTCCGGTCTCTGCTGCCGACGCTCGTCACGAAGCTCTGCAATGCGAAACCAGGGTCGGGGTTAGAGCCAGCCCGGGACCGAGATACGGGGGGGCCATCGGCCGGCGCCGAGGCGGCAGGGGCGGCGGGGGCAGGGCAGCCCAACTCACCAGGCAGATGTGGACGCTGAAGTGGACGGCGACGCCGACGCTGAGGACGAGGAGGACGGCCGGGGCCGCGCTGAGCTTGATGCCGCAGAGGCCCATTATGCCGAGGAGCTGGAGGACGACCCCCGCTAGCGAGGTCCCGACGAGGATGGCCGCCCAGAGGTTGAGCAGCAGGAGGCCGACAATGGCGACGCTGGCGCAGAGGGCCGCCAGGAGGGCCATGCCGAGGCAGCTGCGCAGGTCCATGTACTGCTCCCAGAAGAGGAAGGGAATGCCCGAGGGGAAGTTGGGCAGGCCGCGCTCCTCGAAGCGCCGGCAGAGCTTGCGCACGCTCCCTATGAGCTCGGTTATCTCGGAGGTGTCGGTGAGCTTGTGCAGGTAGAAGGGCATCTGGGCGTAGGTCAGGGGCATGCTCTTGGGTATCTTGAGCTCGTGGTCGTTGCTGTAGATCCACTGCCGGGGCTCGGGCCTGAGGTTGGCCTGGCTGGCCCCGTAGGCGAGGGCGTCGTTCGAGGCCCAGGCGCTCAGGTAGTTGTAGAAGGCGCGCGGGTTCACGATGCCCTCCGAATTCACGAGCCGCACCTGCGTAACCAGGGACTTGTCGATGGGGTTGTCCACGTGGCCGGTCTGCACCAGGAGCTTGTAAGCCAGTATGCCCTCGTCGCTGGCGTTCTTGTACCAGCGCTCGGGCGTTATGCAGTTGGCCCTGTAGTCGCGGTCGAAGGCCCCCTGGAGGCCCTTAAGCCAGTCGCGAAAGAGGCTCAGCCAGAACTCCGGCAGGCCGCCGTCGTCGTTCTTAATGACGCGCTTCACCCGCATGAAGGCCTCGTGGTAGTCGTAGAGCAGCCGCTGGTTGTTCGGGTACTCGAAGTCCCGGCCGGTCACCGCGTACATGTTGTAGAAGCCGAAGTGCTTGGCCTGGGCCGCGAGAAAGGCGTGCTCGTCCGAGTCCCGGGGCACGAGGTCCGAGAGCTCGAGGCCGTCGTCGAGGCGCATCGCCTGCCAGGCGCTGCCCGCCAGTAAGGTCGCCAGCAGCATTATCCCGAGGACCTTGGTCGCGGGCCGGGTGAGGAGGGGCGCGTAGTGCCTCGCCGCCAGCTGGGTCAGCGAGAGACTGAGGCAGTCCTCCTGGGAGCAGCCGGTCAGGCTCTCGGTCTCGCCGGCCTCCGCGGCCTCGGGCCCGAGGCCCTGGCCGCTCGCCGGCGGCTTCTCCCCTGCCTCGAGCCAAGCGTCCGGCTGCAGGACCTCCCTGGCCTTGGCCGTGGCCCCGGCCACCCGGGAGCCCGAGCCCCGGCCGACCTGGTCCCGGGCCGGCAGGCAGCAGCAGAGGATGTCCGCGCGGCCGGAGCGCCTGCGCCGCAGATCGAGGCTCACCATTGCCGGGAAGACGAGGAGCATCGCCGCGAGATTGAAGAGCAGGAGGATGCCGGCCTGGAGGGAGAAGACGCGCAGCGCCGGGATGGGGATGAGGGCCGCTGCGAAGAAGGCCCCGACGTTGCAGAGCCCGGCCAGGAGGACCGAGAGCCCCGTGCGCTTTAGGACGACTCCGGTCTGCTCGCCGCTGGGCACCTCCCGGACCGAGAGCTCCGCGTAAGTGTGCGTCAGCAGGAACATGTCGTGGACCCCGAGGCCGAGGCTGAGGAACGGCACTATTTGGGTCGTGGCGGCGTTGAATGGTATGCCGAGGAGGGCGCAGAAGCCCAGGCCCGCGGCGAGGCTCGCGCAAACGAGGACGACCCCGGCCATGCCGACGCCCGATTGGGAGCGCACGCGATCCTTCCAGCGCAGCAGCGCCAGGCCCGCGTAAAGCACCTGGACGGATGAGAAAGGCAGGACCAAAGAGATTGTAGGCTTGGCCACGACAAGTTCGTTGGGAGGACCGGATCGTCCGAGGGGTCGGTTAGGCTACTTACGACTAGGGCGCAGCCGACGATGACCTTCAGGAGCGAGAGCTCGCTGTACTTGCCGAGGATGTCGTTCATGGTGGTCGTGCTAAAGGCGTAGAGGTTGTAGGGGCCCGAGTCGCTCGAGTTCTGGAGCATTTTCACCTGCTTGGTGAAGGCGCGCTGCCAAGTCTCGAGGACCTGCGAGGCCTTCTCCTGGGACCAGTCGATGTGGTGCACCTTGTAGGTATTAGCCCAAAAGTCATAGACCTCGCGCTCGCCCATTAGCTGGATGACGGTCTGGAGGGCAGCGGCTCGGGTCAGGTGGCCGGTCTTGTTGTGCTTGGCGCCACCTACGAGAAGCTCCTCCGGCCAGTGCATGTACTTGGCTGCGAAACCGTAGCAGCCGCCCGTGAGCTCGGCACCGATGTCCGGCACCTGCGGACACGCCAATCGAGCCAATTGTTGAAAGACAGGGCAATCGAATTATGTAGCGCGAGAGAGAGATAGAGGGAGAGAGGAGGAGGGGGGGGGAGAGCGGCAGTGCCGATGGCGGTGGTACGGAAGGCTTGGAGCACTCGAGACGTAGCCACAAGAGCGCGTGACTCGGGCTACGAGTTGCAAGGTGGCAAGTAAACGGAACGTTTCAGACCACGGAAATGATAAACAATCTCACGTGAGAGTCCTTGGAACGATGCAGCTATTATAGGTCGAATTAATCCTCCAAATAAGAGCATAGTGGCAATGGAGCTGCTCTTCGAATTCATGGTAATGTAAACCGGCAACGTTCTCTCTCTCTCTCTCTCTCTATCTCTCTATCTCTATCTCTCTCTCATTCTCTCACTTCGCGTTCTTCACTCCAATTCAGACTCGTCCTGCGTGTCCGACCACCGGCATAGTGCAATAATGACGCACATCTCTCGATTTTATTATTTTAATGCTGTGCGCGGCCCACACGACTCGCATACTCATACGTTTACGGCTCGAGCAAAAGAGAAACCTGGAGATAGGGAGAGAGAGAGAGAGAGAAAGAAAGAATGACAGGGTGAATGTGCGAGGGGGAAAGAGAATGGCAAGACGATGGAGGATAGAAGGATCAAAAGATAGAGAGAGAATGAGAATGAAAGAAGGAACGCAAGCATCCGGCTCTCGTCGGCGCGCCTCTTTATTTCATTCAACGTCTTTCTTTCAATCCTTTCTCTCTCTCTCTCTCTATATATATACATATATATATATGTGTGTATATATATATATATATATATATATATATCAAGATCCCACCCTCCTTCTTACTCCTCCACCTCCCGTTACCCGATCGAGCACCACCTCAACGCTCCCCACTGTAGCCTCATCAGTGCACGAACCTTTCTAGCCATGAACGAATAACGAAATCCCTTCTAGCTAGTCATCGGACCGCGGTGAGGTCTTCGTCCAACTTGCAACTTTTTCCTGCTCCTTTGTGATTTCATAACAAATAGATCGTTTCTTCGATCGATTCAAGTTTCTCGTGTGCTTTCACACTTTTGCCGAATGCTTACTTTCACTCTCTGATCGGCTTGAATCGAGCCGAGAGTTTTGACTTCTTAAGAAGACAAACGTTTTAAAATTCTCCGTAGGACCGCACGCTTCATTGACATTTTATTTAAAAAAAGAAAGGGACGAGTGTCTTTTTTCCCCCTCTCTCTCTCTCTTTCTCTCTATCTTTTTCAGAATAAAAGGTTTACGTATATATATATATATATATATTTTTTTTTTGTACGTTATTTTTCAAATCTAAGTTGTCGAACCGAGTCGAATGACTAAATTGGCCATATTCATAATTGAACGTCGGTTAGGCTCAAAAGTGATAATGACTTTGCAGTGAAATTGTAGAATTCCATAGCGAGCTGTATGGAGCGAGGAAATAAATTGGAATAGATCGAGATGCAGTCATTAAGGATCCATGAACCAGATTAGCAATAAGCAGAAAGAGACGGAGAGAGAGGGGGAGAGAGAGAGAGAGAGAGAGATACAGAGTGGTATTAAAATACAGTTAAAGAGAAGGAGACACAGAATGATATCTACGTAACATAATAAAGATAATAAGGAAAGGGAGGAATAAAAAAGGGCCCTATATTAACGAAATCAATATAGACGCTGTATTACAAATGACCATTGGTGCGATTGTGCGGCCTTAATTATAAATAATGAGAATAAGCAAATCGATAAGAGTTCGTCCTTAATCAGATTGCACGTCGGGCAAATAAAGGATCACGTGACTACCGGGGCATGACATCACGTTCGCTCTCGGTTAAGTTGTCTGCTACGTAAAAAGAGCTTGGCTCGGACCACCTGGACTGTTGGAGCCCGAGCCTTTCTCCCGACACTGTCACTGTGTTTGGCCATTAAGAAACAAGAAAGTTAATCGAGTTGTCGGAGCTCGTGCAAATGGTGGCCATTGTGGGTGGATGGCGTGAATAATAAAGTAGCGTAAGTAAAAATGAGAAACGAGCGGCGAGCTTGCGACGACGCGGGACTACCATGGCCGTACCGCGGGGACGAAGGGGAATCGGCAGGGAGGAGGAGGAGGAGGACAGCGGTGTCGCGGTGGCGGTGCGCGTGTAAGCGCGGGGGCTTCCGTCCGTCCCTGTGCGCTACGAGTCTCGCGTGCGCGGGCTACGATGCCGTGCCGTATTATACGGCCTCGCGCTGCACGACGTCGGCGCGGCCCACGTTTTAGACATTCGTGGCTCGTCGTGTCGCTCTCCTTCCCGAGGAGCCGAGATACGTCGCGAGCGACATCAAAGCCGGAGCGACGAGCGCCTGCCTCCGGCCCCTCGGCCGGCTTCCTCGGACTCCGCGTTCGTGACTGGCATTTGCACGAGCGGTGGGAACGACGACGGCCGGGGACGACGCAGCCGGAGGAGGATCGCCCGGCCGAGGACGTCGGCTTTTAACCTCGGCTCTGCGCCCGAGCCAGGGCTAGGAGGGCGGAAGGTGCGGCTGGCTTACCTGCTCCGACTGCTTGTTGGGCGCGCTCTCCGGGCACTCGGGGTCCTTGGGGTCGAGGCAGGGCTTGCCCTGGTAACCGTTGCTTATGCCCGCCCGCTTCATGTAGTCCTCCAGGGTCTTGTAGGGGAAGCTGTACTCCAACTTCTTCATCTCCTCGAGCATCTGCGTGGGGTTCAGGTTCGTCCACTGCACGGGCTTGTTCGACTGGCTGCCCCTGCGCACCACCAAGAGACACGTTAACAATTATGCGCTCCCGCTGGTCGCGTGTGCTCCAGCAGCGGCTCTTTCCTTTCTTTTTCGCGACGGTTTATGGCTCCTCTTCGCTCTGCCGCATGCCATTAAATAAGCATACGCAAGGGCCGAAATTGCCCGGAGTCCCTCGCCCCGGAACGAAGAAAACATTCGAATAAAGGATAATCTCGGCGCATTGTTTGCTCTCTCTCTCTCTCTCTCTCTCTCTAGAGCATTATCATTTGCGAGGAGGATGGTCAATGGAACGGATCCGAGGAGGGGCTCTTGGTCGTTGACAGAAGGTCACTCATCCTGGCAAACAAGTTTCCAGCCGATTGTTAAATAAGCCACTTGTCGCCCGTGTCAATGTTTGCAAAGAGCATTTCTCCCTCCCTCCCGCGCCTTCCCCGACCCCTCGATCGCGTTTTTCCCCACCATTTCCCACAGCGGCGGCATATCGCACGCGCGCGCGCGCGCGCGCCCGCGAGTATAAATATAACTTACGGTATGTGAACGGGATATTCAGGTCCGAGGAGCTTGCTACCTTCCCAGAAGCAGTCGAGGGGTGTGATGATGGCGCACGGTATGATGCTGTCGAAAATCTATAAAAACATTTGATGAATCAGTGGGCGAGCGAGGACAGGAGAGCGGGGTAAAGAAAACAGGTCGGGATCGGCCGACTGCATACCTGATCGATGTAGTGAATGTCAAAGTTGGGTATACTGGGGGCATAGCACATGTCTTTGAGCCTCCAGGTGCTGGAAGAAAAAAAGAGAGAAAAATGAGGAATGGCCGAAGGGGCCTCCGGGGTATGCGAGTATCGCGCAAGGGGTGAGAAGGAAGGGCCAGGCCTGCGGGCCTAGGAAGGGGTGCAGCAGCGTAGGGCATCCGGTGACTTACATGTCGAAGAGATGCACGGTGACCTGGGTTGCCGCCTTGAGCACGGCCAAGTGCTCCTTGAGCGCGGCCGAGTGCAGGATGTTGGCCCCTTGGTGTCTCGGCGTCTGGATGACGAGCTGGTGCGTCGAGGCTGAGCTTTCCCCGAGGGCCTCCGTCGCGTACCTCAGCTCCCGCTCCAATCGTCCACCCTCTGTAATCACGTATCCGGGATTCGGAGGGTCAGCCGAGCAAGAGTTAAAGTTAGAGTTAGAATTAGAGTTAGAGTTAGAGAGAGCTAACGAAGCTTGTGGATATCTACCGAATCGGGCTTATTGTGGCATTTTAGCCTGGATTATTAAGCCTGCGCGAGGTTTCTGGGCCGCGAAAGGGACTCGTTAAATTTAATCGTTCTTTCGTATTAAAAAATGCACGAGACAAGTCGAGACATTGTCTAGTCGCGTTTCGCTGTCGGGGTTGGTGGGTGGGTGGACGTGACGTGGTGGTGGGTTGGGGTTGGGGCGGCGTGGGGGTGGGTCGGGAAGAATGAAAAAAAGAAATAACTCGACGGTGTATCTGGTCGTTCCGTGGCGGTCCGAGAAGACCACCCGAGTCGCTTCGGCATCGCTCGAAGGTTCTCAACCCTCTCGCGTCCCTCCTCGCTTCTCTTCTTCGCTTTCATACGTTTCTCCTCTCTTCTCCGTCTCTTCACGACTCGTCTCGACTGCGACTAAGACTGCAGCGGCAAGGCGTTGCCGGCGCCCAACTTCTCTCTCTCTCTCTCTCTCTCTCTCTCTCTCTCTCTCTCTCTCTCTCTCTCTATGTATACATATATGTATGTATATACATGTATATCTGTTTGCGGCTATATGTAAGTACACATGTATGTATATCTTTCTTTCTCACACAGTCTTCCTCGCGGGTGCTCTCTTTATGTGCCGCCACCGCTTTTACTGCGTCGGTTTTGCTCATTCGTAGCTTGCTTACATAGCTGCCACCGGATGTTTATGACTTGATCTTTACAATTTTATTCATTTCTCTCTCTCTCTCTCTCTCTCTCTCTCTCTCTATCTATCTATCTCTCGCTCGCTCGCTCGCTTTTGTGGGCGCACTTGGTGCATCTCTTTTTCTCGACACTTCTCTCACCCTCTTTATGACTGTCATTTCTCCTCCTTTTCTCTCACTATCTCTTTTTCGCTCTCTCTTTCTGAGTCTCTCTCTACGTTTCTCCGGTTCGAGACCGCGGAAAATCTGACAGAATCCATAAGGAGAGATGCTAATGAGGCATAACGGCTGCTCGCAAAGGATAAAAGAAACGACGAAAAACGCTCAGGTTGCCTTTGGTGGATCGGAATCAGCAAGACAGAAGAAGAGTCCGGCCGGCGGACAACGTGTCCCTTCGAATTTACTCGGCTCTAAGTGAGCTTGATTGCTCGGAAGAAAAAAGGCGAAAAATGAAGCATGCCGAGGGGTAAGGAATTTCTTGATTTATTATCGAGCCGGGCGACGGGACGTCTCTGTAATTATTTTTCTCGGCTGGCCTTGCTCTTCACTCCTCTCTCTTTCTCTGTCTCTCTCTCTCTCTCTCTCTCTCTCTCTCTCGACCCTCCCCGTCACTCCTCCTCCCCCCCGCCGCCTAGCCGTCTTTGTCTTACTCACTCTCTCTCTCTTTCTTCCGTACACTCTTCAACTTTTTGCGCTTGCTTTCTATTTCTTCCGAAACCGCATTGTCGAGTACGATGATTCGCGCATACTTGACTTACCTTCCGGGTCTCGCAGGATGGCCCGGAATTTTCTAGGCACCTCTGCGCGCTTCTCGGGTGTGATCTCATCATCGCCGAAAGGGCCATCGCTCTTCTATTATTCTTAGGGAGTTATCTCACAGCGATGACAGACTTTTTACGCCACAGGAAAGAGAGATTTGGGAGTCCCGAAACGCTCCAAAATATACGTGTATGTGTATTGTGTGCTTATATATATATATAGATATATATATATGTATATACACACACACATACGTATATATATATATATATATGTATATATAAGCAAAATAGGGCAGGTGTGCAGTGTGAGCCGACCGACGTAGCTTTGAATACGAGTCGGTTTCTTTCTTGCTTCGCCGACTGCACGACGGAGATGGATAGAGGACAGCATCATGAAACGATAGAGGAAGAGAAAGAGAGAGAGAGAGAGAAGGAAAGGAAACCGACGGCGGCAGATATTTTGAGAAGCGACAGAGGCAACACTTCCTATATTTTTCCAAGAACAGTCGAGGAAGATCGAATGGGGCGACGCACGGGGCGGAGGAGGTGGAGGCGGATGACATCTAGGATCCCGTCGAAAAATGTTCGTCAAGGAAAACACATGCGAAGACAACTTTTGCGTTGGCCCATACGAAAATACAAGGGGTATCCGGGTATCCATATGCATAACCGCTGTGACAGTCGCCCGCGTGTGTGGGAGATGGAACAAAAGCCAGATGACAAAGAGAGAAATGAGGAAAAAATAGGCGAAGAGCAAGAGAGAAAAGAGGGAGAGAGACACAGAGAGAAAAGAGAGAAAAGAGAGACAAGAGAAAGAGAAAACGCAGAGAGAGAGAGAGAGAGAGAGAGAAAGCGCGTGAGGATGAAATGCAAGTTTCTGAGAAGGTGTGTTTTTTGAATTTCCAGGCGTCAATAGGTGAAGTTAATAGTATGATGGCTTTATTTTCCACTTAACATTCCCACTTTTTCTTTGCCTGCCTCACTCTTGCTATCTGTATCTACCGATCTATCTATCCATTTATCTATTTATCACTCAGTACATCACGATTGACACCGTGAATTTACAAGAACAATGTAAAAGATATCAAATGTATACACCCCACTCACGGCTACTTTCATTGGGCACGCGAAGTCGGGCGGGGTTAAGAGCCGGCTGGGGGGGGGAGGTACCGATTAATGAAAATGGGAACATTAGAAGTCCGGGGAGCGGTTCTACAGTGGATTTTAAGATAAAGAAAAGACTTTCTTTATTCTTCTCATACTGTCCCTATCTTTTCTTAATGCAGCACCTCGACCATCTCCAATGACTGTAAATCTGGCCTTACTTATTTTTAAAGAGAGCTTCTGCCCCTCCGCCCCGGAGCAGCTCAGAGAAGCGATCATCAAACGATCGGACCCACGGTCAGTCACCAATAGCTTTACAGTGTTTGCGTTCCATCGGATCGCACCGCGGACTGTGTCACGGTTCTGCGATCATCCTGAATTTCTCTCTCTACCTCCCCCCCCCTCCCAGCCGCCGAACCCTACCCTCCCTCCGGCTCAGCCTCATCCTCGTCCGCACCCCATACGCCGCCCCCCCCTGCCCGCCAGGGCTCGTGCTCTCTCATTTTCTGTAGTAAGCCGCTGCTGCACCCAAGAGCAAGCCCAAGACCGAGAGCGAGAGAGGGAGAGAGAGTGGGGAGGGGGGGGGGGAGATAGAGAGAGAGGGACTGTGGCACGCAGGCCCACCGCTGCTCGACTGCCTCGCTGGAGCACGGAGAACCGAGCGGCCCACCCACGGCGACCATTCACCGGAACCGAGCTCTCCGTCCAATCTCAGTGACTCTCAAACGACCCTGCGATAATACTACTCGGGTAGTGCCGCAGCCGCAGCATCGGGCCCGGCTATTTTACTATTTTGCTGATCTTTCGACGAAAAGTGCCCTTCGCCACCCGTCGCGGGGCCCGACTCTTGCACGACTTCGACGGGAGACCACGACGACGACGACGACGGCGACGGCGACGGCGACGCGGTGAACACGCCGCCACCGAACGCCGCTGACCCGACCCTAGGCCACTTTTCTCACCGCGTATTTATCGGGGACGGTTTTTTTAAAACCATCCCACCCGCCGCCACTTACTCGCGTTATGCTTTTATTTCTCCCTTTCTTATTTTTCCTCTGATGAAAGAACAAAAAGCCCGACCGCTGCTACCGCGCGCTCCTCCTCGTCGCTTCCCTTTGCCAAATGCGCCCGATCGAGGATTATTTCCTCGGTGGCTCGCCCTCGTTATTCCATTACGCGAAATATCCGGGGAATTAAAATTGTTGCGACTCGGGCTTCTGGCAAAAAACCGACGAGCGTACCAGAAGGGTTATTGGCTTCCGACGTACCTATCGAATCAATAATATTTCGATAATCTGCGCTCGGATCCGAGTGTTAAATTCTTTTGTTTATTACGGCACACCAGCTGCCGAGATCGTTTCATTTCTAAGCTTGTGACGTTATTTTTGTTTGCCAAACATTGAACATCCATTATTTGATTGGATTTTCTAAAACCTGCCATTTTTTCACGTACGCGAATTCTGATCTCTTTGGCTCATCCTCGATGTTCCTTACAAAAATTTCCCGATTGTGGCTACACAAAAGTACAAACTTACATTTGCGATACATAAATACTCATTGCTTTTTTTCTATCGATGCCAGTACGAGGTAATAAATAGAAAATATTAAAAGTAAAATGTATGTGTTTTAAAACCTGATTTCTTTTATTATATTTGTAGTTTTAAAGCAATATATATGTATACACGTGGGTGTGTACATAGATACGTATATGGAAGGTAGAAGGATACACAAGAATGCCCGAATGATTTAAAGAGTCGTTTAAAAGTTACAGAGGAGAAAAACAATATTTCCATGTACATTCCCATTATTTTTCAAATAGGATATTCCTCTTGGGAGTACAAATAATAATAAACTACCGAAAGTTTGAGCTCAAATACGCAATTAAAGCGCCCCATGATTTTAAACGTGCAAAAAAAAGAAGAGAAAAATAGTAAGCTAAAAGCATTGGAACGTGATTCTTCAAAATATCGATTATATAAATCATGACTCATGGGGTTCTCTTCAACAACCGATTTACCGACAGAATAAGAAGGTTCCTGTTCCTATGTGTACACACACACATTGGCGCGCGTGCACATACACACTTATATAGATAATGTACGCACGTACACGCCCACACATATATGTACAATCATGTCATATGGGAGGACGAATGGAAAAAGAATTGGTCCTGAACGAGCCGTAGTCAGCGTCTTCGTATTTCGAGTACAATGACTACGTAATTCGCAAAAACAAGGGCAAGGGCAAATTTGGCGAGGCCGAGAGGGAAGCAAGAATATTCTACCAGAACGATCGGTAAAATGTACTGCTTTTGTTTGCCTGTTAATCTCGCGTCACAGTGCTTTCTTCTAGGGTGCAAAAAGTTGGCTCCCTCGGTATTTTTCATAGAGTAAAAAACGCGCGAGGTTCAAAAGAGGTACAAGAAAACTTGGATAGAAAGATAGAGAGAGACAGCGAGAGAGAGCGAGAGAGAGAGAGAGAGAAAGAGAAAGCAAGAGAGAGAGAGAGAGAGAGAGAGAGGTAAAGTAGGTACGGGCGCGCGCGCGATTCTCGGTGTAGCGTTACAAGGTTAGGAGTAAAATTTCAGCTGGACCGCGCGCGCATTGCGCAAATAGTGGCGATGGTGCCCTCAGGGTAAAAGAGTATGAGAACGAGGAGTCGTTGTGTTTTAGTGAGAGAGATAAAGACAGGGATAGATAGATAGATAGATACAGAGAGAGAGAGAGAGAGAGAGAGAGAGAGAGAGAGAGAGGAGGAATTTCGAAGGAATCGACGACGAGCGAGTGAGAGGCTCGGGAGATGAGCCACTCGTTCGTATGGACGGAGAGGCGCGGCGTAACGGTCGGAAATGAGACCCACTGGGTTGCGCGCGACGGTCCGATCGCCCGCCCGTCCCGTCCATACGTCCGTCGTTGGAGCACAACAACAGATTCCCGGTGGGTCTTTGGACGAGGACGATTTTCTGACTCCTCTTATCCCCCGTTGCCGTACTCTGCTCCGACTTGAGCTACGGGTGCAACAACAGCAGCGGCAGCGGCAGCGGCCAGCCTCCCCTCGCTTTTTCTTTTATTCTCTTTCTCCGTTCTTTCTCCTCCTCTATCTCTCCCCTCTCTGCGAGTAGTCGATCCCCCGGCTCGACCCCCCTCTCGCTCATTCACCCCTCCGCCCAGCCCAACGAGACTCGTGCTGCTGCTGCTGCTGCTGCTGCTGCTGCTGCTGCTGCTCCTGCTCCTGCTGCTCTCTCTCTCTCTCTCTCTCTCTCTCTCTATCTATCTCTCTCTCTCCCTCTATCTCTCTCTCCCTCTATCTCATTCGCTGACGATGGTAGTATCTCGGAGCCAGCGGAGCCTAATGAAGATGTAAGCAGTCGGCCGGCACTCATGCAGACTCGTGCCTTCGTCCTCCGTCCCTGCGCCCCCCCCCTACCGACCGCCGTGCAGTCACTCGGACCGCGGAGCAGCCACGTTTCTTGGCATCTCTATACCGACGGGAGCCGCGGCCGTGGTACACGGCACCGCACACATGGGGCCCGGCCGTGTCGAGGAGGCCCTTCACCGCAGCGAGCGGAGCGCGCGGCGAGTCTCCTTGACTTTCGCCTTTACTTCGGAGCAAATGCTGAGACACGCAGCGCGACTCCGAGCGGACGCGTGGACCATTGCCGGGAGAGTCGCGGGCGTCCACCAGCTACCGATCCCGTCTGCGTGCAGGTCTATTCGCGGAGGCAGGCCATCCCGGTTAAACGAAAGAGGCAACCGAGCCGAGGATCCATGGCCGTCCGGGCACGGATGTCTGCCCGCATCGCCGGATTTCCGTCGACGGCCCCTTAAAACGAGCGCACTTGGGTGCGCCCGAGCTGCGAGACTTACCCTGCACCCAGAGTTGATCGACCCTGCTGTGGACTTGGACAGACTTCAAGGCCACGCAGAAGGTCGCCAGGACGAGGATGGCCACGAAGAGGACCTTGCCCGCGTGCCTCTGCAGGAAGTAGCCGAGCTGGCTCAGCTGATCCTGGAGCCGCGCCCTGATCCATACCGCCGATCGCTGTCCCTCAGCCTTGCCCTGGAAAAACATCCGATGCGTCAATTCTCCTCCTCCTCCACCTCCTGCCTTCGTCTCCCTCCTCCTCCTCCTCCTCATCCCCCCGCCCACGCCCCTTATCCTGCTACTTCTCCTCTTACCAACTTTCTCTCTCTCCCTCTCCCTCCTCTTCTTCATCCGTCACGCTCTCGTTCACTCGCTAGCTCTTGTTCTTTCATTTCTCATTCCTGTTTACCGCCGGAGCTATCGGGTGCCCCAAGCTTTTCCAGACGATTTGACTTGGCACGCGGTGCTGCTCGGTAACCTTAGCCGGACCCACATGGCCCGCAGCAGCGCTCCTTCCGTCTTACGCGACACGACGACAACGGCGAACGTTACACCGCCGTTTCTCGACGTCACCGCAAAATCCAAGGAGGCCCCGTCCTCCGTCTTCCTTTTTGTTTACGTCCGAGCCCGCGGACTCTTACTGCGCCACGGTGGCTTTAAAGGATGGAGACACCGACGTGCCGCACCCGCACGCGACCTGCGTTCCTTCTTTTTTCCTTTTTTCGATTTTTTGATTCCCTTCCTTTTTTCATCTCTTTTGATTCCTAATGGCGCGATTATCGGGCCCGACGATGCGCTGCCCTAGGACAACCTATTCACCACGCGTTTATACCTTTTACGTCTTAGCCTTACTTTCTCTCTCTCTCTCTCTATCTCTCTCTCTATCTCTATCTCTCTCTATCTCTCTCTATATCTCTCTATCTCTCGCTCGCGCGCGCGCACGTGCGTGTGCCGTGTGTGGGTTCTTCTCATTCATTTTCGGGATCTCGCGCAGCATTTAATTTTAAAATCAATTTGAAGGCAATAACATCGAATAATATTTTACATTTTTGTTTCTATTGCGCAACTCCTTTTTACAAGCTTGCTTCGGGATTTTACGGATAGTGTTTTAGAGAAAAGGCGACGAAATTATAAACTACGGCATCATAATGCTGAGTATTTAACAATATACCCGATAACAATTATTATTTACAATACAAATTCCGTGCGCACAATGAAACTTCTTAACGTCGTTTTATTCTTAACAAACAATCATAACGATGCATTTGCACTGCGTTTCCATCCAATCAGAAAAGCCCATACAGACGATTTCTTTTTTGTAAGAAGAATATTCGATACACCTACGTTGCAAAGTATAGATCATGTTACTTTTTACGACATCGACGCTTTTTCTTTTTCACGTTTTTTTTTCCTTTTTCATTTTTTCTTCTAAATGTTTATAGTATATGCAATATATTACACGCACTATTACCACGTATTTTGTAAATAATTTTATCGTCTTAAACATCCACTTTATTGATTCATGTTTATATAAATGTGAAATATCAACCGGCATAATACACGTACAATACCTGTTTATGAAATTCACGAATGAATGAAATGTATTGAGAAAGGACTAAAACAACTTTTAGCTTAAGGTGACATTTTTCATTTAACCTGAACCCAAGGAGTCTCTTTTATTTCAATTAATTTTTTCTATAATACGTCGTACGATTGTATAATCCTAGGTACAATTTTTTTTTTATAATGCATTATGTACAAAGTATCGAATATGAACAAGTATCGATAAAAAATCAAAATAAAATTTCTAATTCATTTAATTCTACATTTATTCGAGTTTCTATAATTAATTTAAAAATTTCGTAATGAAATTTCATGAATTTTTCTGTAAAATGTTTTTATATAATCTGCAGCTTATAGACATATACATGATTTTTTAACAATTATTTTCAATCGATATTAAAGTTTTGATATATTACTGTATCTAAATTTTATTAGAAAATTTATGAATAAAAAGTAATTTGTTATTCATAAAGTGATCGAAACATTTTTTTATTAAGCAAATATCTTGAATTTAGAATAAATGTAACGTAATCAAATTATTCCTTTAAATATACGTTTATAAACTTAACTATTATTATTTTTTACATTAAATAAAGGTGTATCGCTCTTTATTAGAATTCATAAAATACAAAATTACATTTAATTATAGAAAATGTGCATCTTTACTTTGAAAATTGTAGCCACCTGCTCTCAAAAATATCTCTCGCAAGAAAAAAAAAATGGTCAAAATGAAGATTGAAAAGACAAAACTGAAAAATGTGAGAAACAAAAAATTGCTTTTAAAATAATTGAGCTTTCTTTCTACAACTATACGGAATATGAAAATAAGAATAAGCAATTTTTATACAGTTTTAATTAAAAAAAAAATTTATCTTATATTTACTACAAAAGGACAATAAAATGTATTAAAACAATAAGCATTTCAAGAGACTAAAGAAAAAGAAAAAAGTTTGTAAGTATCTATTTGCATTCGTTAACTGAATCAATAATGTAAATATGTTACGATAAGTACTACAGTCAAGTGGCAAAAAGGTAAGACAAAATATACAGATAACTGTTTGCATTCTTGAAAGTCCGTGTGTATAAGACAAATTTGTTACGAAAAGAATTAAATTCAAATATCTTAAGTTTCGATCGCTAGTTGTTAATGTTTCAGAAGATAATTTTAATAATCGTAAATAATATAATCCTAAAACGAAGAAAAAATTTTATTTTAAATAGCGACTCCGTCGATACAGTAGAATTTATTAATTTTGTAAAGAACACATGAGTCGTACTTTGCATCGAATAAGTCTCTTTAATTAAAAAAGACTTTGATTAATGCGAAATCCAAATGTAAAATCTCCCTTAATTGCCAAGATCAATCATTATACAATGTTTCAAGCAAATACTTTATCGCTCCGGGACAGGCGGTACAAAAAAGCCTTTAAAGGATGTTATTGTATTTGTAATATTAATATGAAACTTTGTACAATGATAGATATTGACTGATCAAAAATAATAAAATATTAATTAATTTAAAATCTTCGTCTCACGCGATAGCTTTCACCATTTAAGTTTGTTAAATTTAGTTATAAAAATTGATTTTATACGTATTTGAATCATTTGTATGTAGGTGTTACTAGATGATAAAAAAACGATTGTCATGGCTTAACATTCAAGTAAGATGAAATACAAGAAGATCGTTTTTATTGATTTTTCTTAGGACAATGTTAAGTTTGCTAGACTCGAATGCACTTGATAACCACTACTTGTTGTATAAACAATTCCAGTGTAATTGGTCATATTATCAAACATCATTAGTCATTTAAAGAATATCGTTGATTGGAATACTATAAAAATATGTACTGTATATGAAAAAAAGTTTAACGCGGCAAAGAATATATATACATATATATATATATATATACACATACATTATTCGAATGCGCAATTAAAAAGTATTTTAATTCCTCCTCCACGTAAAATATTGAGCCATAGCTGGCCACTCATTACTTAATTATATAATATCGAAATGAATTTTTACTACTTTATTCAATATAATAACTTTCATTATGAATAATGCGAATATGCGTTTCATTATAAATGCCGGAGGGAACTAATTTATTTAAAAGCGTTCATATTTTGAACGCAATGCCTTTTATTGTGCGGCTAATTAGCTTTTAAGTCTTGTCGTTTCGATTCGTGTATGCGTTTAATTAAAAAAAAACTCCAATCAATTGAAGAGGAGCAGTAATAACGACGATGCCAACAATAACTACACTAATTAAACAAGAAGAACAACAATCAACTTAAAAAATAAAATTTTGTACAAGATCAGATATTGCAAGGTTAGTGTTATTAAGAGGGAGAGAGAGAGAGAGGAGTTGAGAAATTATTTAAAAACTTTGGTCTGGGATTTTCGTTGGGATAAAATCTGGCGGTGTTGCAAAGGGAATTGGAAATTGTTTTAAACGGCTGGGCTTTATGAACATTCGAGCAAAGAAAGCGATGGGCTCGGGAGGAAGGAGGGAAACGCGCGCTTGTTTTTCCGTGTCGAGATCGAGGTGGCGAACATTAGCGGGGCTACGAGGGAAAGGGACAAGCATTACAAGTGAGAAAATAGGAAGGTTGCAAGTCAGAGAATCAGATAATCTCGGGGGCATCGTGAAAATGTCGGGCCACAATGTCTTGCGTGGCAGAGGCGCAGCATCAGCAGCAGCAGCAGCAGCAGCAGCAAAAGCAGCACCGACAGGGACAACGGCGCTCCCCGATAGCGGGAGTCCGGCTCGATTTATTCCCTCGGGTACGCCGCGGGTGGATCGTGACGATGCCGTAGGCGAGGCCCCTCGGGGCTCCGTGCGACTCTCCCTCAATTACCTTTCACGTAAGGATTCCGTCGCGTCTGCTGCTGCTGCTGCTGCTGCTGCTCTCGGGGGGCCACGAGCGAGAGCCGAGCAAAATGGTCGCAGGCCTCTCGCGCGCTCCTCAGCTTCCTCTCGAGTGTCTGCGCTCTCGCGACGCCTATCACCCGGAGCTCCCGGGTCTATGCTATCCGTGGATCCGTAGAGGCGCTTCTGCGAAAAGTGGGTGCGATTCGTGGGCTGGACCGCAGGTAGCCGAGCTCAAAGAGTCCCCGAGTCGTCGGAATCCAGGATCGGGGCTCTGGGCGTGTTCGGGCCCGCGGCAAGGTCTTGAGGAGGGTTGCTCGGTCAATAGGGTGGATAGATCGGTTGGACGGGACCCTGCGGGTGGGAGGGGCGAGAGTCCGTGGACTCGGGCGCGGCACGCGTGACTGACAATCCCGACCTTTCCCCAGGGGAGCCGCGCTCCTTTATTCGGGCCCGGGGGGACGTCGCGGCGCCGCTGCCGCCACCGATGCTACGGACGCGCCATAGTCTCATAAGCGCGAGCGACTTTCTCTCGACGGGCATTTATTATTAGTGCCCCGGGGGCTCGCGTACGTCCACCTTCTCGACGTCATCGTCGCGCGCTCGTAATGGTGGTGGTGGTGATGGTAGCCACGACGGCGGCGTGCCTTTGATCTATCCGCGGCTGCTGTGCTTATGCTTGTGCCGTTGTTGCTGCTGCTGCTGCTGCTGCTGTTGCTGTTGCTGCTACGGCGGCGGCGGCGGCGGCGGCGCTGCAGCCACACGTGTGTGGGTTGCGTAGCCGTGCGACGGTGTGAGGTAGAAGTGGGCGGGCGGTCGTTCGCTGGCTCAGGAAGTCAGAAGGCAGGAGGACAGGGAAGCAGGAAGAGATCGGCTGGCGATTGTGGGGCGGGGGCGGGGGGAGACGTCGGAGGCCGAGAGAGAGAGAGAGAGAAAGAGAGAGCGAGAGGGGAGCAGCAGCAGACAGGGGCGGAGGAAGTTGACAGGGGGCAGGCAGAGAGGAAAAGGCCGTACCTTTTCGAGCTGGTCGAGGGCGAGCGCGGCGTCGGTCCAGCTGGGCCTGACGTAGAGGTCGGTCTCGTGCCTGTGCTTCACGTGCTCGGCCGTCTGCCGCCTGGCATCCTTGGTCTCTTGGGCCCCGGACACGGAGACGGGCAGGCGTCCCGCTAGGATCCCTGTAGGGCCGGACGCAGCGACCATGGTCCCTCGAGCATTGGGCCCGGGCGTCGTCGCACACACACACCGCGGGTTTTGTCGTTGGGAGCAGGGAGGGAGGGAGGGACCGCGCGCACGTGACGGTGCTGGGCTCCGCTTTTGGGCACCGGAGCTTCCCTCCTGGCTCGACTTCGGCTCCAGAGGATTGGCACGCGCGCTCACGCGAGGACTCGTGCGTCGACTCCGGGAGAGGCTCGGCAACCGTGACCCGCTCGCAGCTCACCTCCGCACCGACTGACTAGGCGCGACGCAGCGACTGAGCGACGACGTCGCGTAGCCGATCGAGTGCGGCGGAGGTGCCGAGCGCCCGAGTGGCGGCGCCGTCGGCGGCGAGGCGCTCCTGGTGGGGGACGCGGGGCCGGCGAGGGCCGCGGGCCGAGCGGCGCTGCTCGTAGCGCCGAGATCGTGGCTCTTCGTCGGCCCCTCGGCTAGGGGGGGGGGCCGAGCCGCTCGGCGAGCGGAGGGTCGGGGCCCGGGGCCAGGGGGACCGGGGGCGGCGGCGGGGAGCTCGGAGGAAGAGAGAGCGCGATGTCCGGCTGCGAGGGTAGGGGGCCCGATCTCGCTCACGGCCCTGGTCGCGTCTGCCCCGTTGCTAGGATACGGGGACCACACGCGCGATCCTCGAGGAGAGGCGGCCGCGCGAGAGCGAGACCGAGAGAAAACAAAGAGCCGATGCGCATGCACCAATTAACCTGGATAGTCCGGTTGCTCCCTATCTCTTGCCCGGGTCGGGCCCACGGGAAGAGCGGCCACACCCCGAGGACTGGGCATCGACGAAACCCCTTTGGAGGAGGCGAGCCGCGGCCCGAGCACCGCGAAAATTCCCAGCTTAATAATTAACCCCACCGAGTGTACACTATATGCCCTTTATTTCAGAAATGCCGGGCCCGCCAGCTTGGGAGAGCGGACCTTTGGCCTTGCCCCCTTATCTCTAGCCCCTTGGTGCTCGAGCTCGTAGTTCCCGATAATTAGATTGGCTTTAACGTTCGGCGGCTCGGCGCGGCCTCGATGCAGCATCTCCGATCCTCGCCGCTCGCGATCTTACGCACGGTGCAGATTTCGTTCTCTTTAACCGATGCCGCTTCGATATCAAAATACTCGCGACTGGATTCCCCCCCCCCCGCCCACTATCACCGCTCCTGGAAAACTCGCCGCCTTCGCTTTCACTCTCCGTTATCCTATTGTCCGTCGAGGTGCCCGAGCGCTCAGAAAACGGGGGATAATAATTTTCAACAGCTTCTTCAAGTGCATGTGCATGCACACGTATGTGTGCGTGTGTACATACATATTATATATATATATTTTTTTCCAACCTATTATTATTACAAAATTTGCTACAATTATTTCTCATCGTCGATAAGTACACGGCTGGGCCTTCTTCCGATAACAACTTCGGCTAAACAGCTACTTCGCACAAGTATTGAGTTTCATTAAGCTTCGGCTGGACAATTGTAACCTTAGCCATTTTATCTCAAACATAGAATATAATTTAGCGTCGCATTTGAGGAAACAATTTTGTCGTAAAGGTAAGCGGAAAACAAAATTATTATGATGGATTATTACGCTCGAGAACATACAACTGTTGAGGAGTACATTTTTACAGGCTTAATATACGTGCGCTCGCGTTGCGTGTGGCTTTTTTCAACGTGGAATGTTGATTTGGTGTCTGTGTCGCGTGTATTATTTCTCTGGGAGCCGGGGAATAGGACTAAATTGTTTGATTGGGCCGTTAAGTGGCTGAAATTTTTGACAATAAAGTATACACAGGTGCAGGGGCAAATAAAATTGTTGGAAAAAACTGTTAAGCGCACTCGCGCACGCGTCTGTTGGTGGTCGGAGAGCCGAGTCGTAAGCTTTCGAATCAATTACAATTTGTTGCGGTAATTCATAGCTTTACAGGGCTTGAATGCCGTAGTAAAGAAATAACGTAAGAAGACTAATGTAAGAGCGCGAGCGCGTCGGCACACCGACCTTCGAAACATAAAACAAGCCCCAATGAACGATGTCGTCTGTCTCCTGGATGTACGACCAAAGTTTATCGTACGTGTGTAAAACAATAAAAGGCAACCGATAAACGAAAAATCGGAGGGTAAGACAATCGAGGCGTGCCAGCCTTGACCGTATCTCGAGAAAGAGAGAAGAAAAACGACGGGGGGTGGGGCGAGCCAAGGGGCCAAGGGGCAGGAGGGACCGGGCCCGGGTCTCGGGTGAAAAGCACCGGCTAACTCGGGCTGGCTCGAGCTGCGGAGCCGAGCCTCGAGGGCGCACTTGGCCCGGGCAGCCGATCCCTCGGTCGCCGAGGCGCGAAACGATGATGACCAGTTGTCGGATTTCGGGGCTTTTCCGGAGCTGCCTCGGGCCCCTCGGCCGGAGCCGCTCGTGCCGCTCCGTTCCCGGGATCGGGCGATCGGGAAGGAGCAGGGCTCGATAAGTCGGCCGATTCTCGGCGACGTGCGACGCAGCCAAGCGCAAGCGAACGGAGCCAAACAACATTGCGACGGCGTCGCGCGGGGCCCGCGGCGAGGGGCAGCGAGAGAGGAGAAGAGAGAGGGACACACGGTCGGATAGAGAGCCGGGGCGAGAGCACGGGAGAGAGAGAGAGAGAGAGAACGAGAGCGGTGAGTTTACCAAGACCACCCAGATCGTTCTCCTTCCCCGTCCCGAGAGCGGACGATTTCACGCGTGAAAATATATAGAGACGTTGAGAGTGGGACAGAGACTGAGGCACGGAAAGAGACAGAGTTAGAGACGGAACGAGAGAGCGAGTGTGCGTGCTCGAGGGTAAGAGAGATAGAGAGAGAGAGAGAGTACGGCAACCTGACTCGGGAGGACGAGGGGCGGGGGGGAGCGGGCGGGAGATTGACAGCACCCTGCGAGCGAGAAAATGGCAATTTTCTCAAAGACGACGGACGGCCTCATCTCCGACGCGCTCGAGAATAAAGGAGGGGCGGGAAGAGGCGAGTCGAGGCCGCTCTGGGTGGTCCCCGGACTACCAAACTAGCTTGCGTAAGCGAGTAGTCGTCCCCGATTATCGTATATGCAATTTCATCCTGCCCGCTTATCCGATTCCCTGCTCTATGCCTAGGAGGCTCTTGGCCCGGCCGATCATCCCCGTCGAGTCCCTCGTCCAGCCCTCGAGGCCGCGGCGCATCGGCCATAGATCGGCCTCGTACATCGTCCTCTGGCCGAGCCTCCTCCGAGGGACCGTCCGGTCAACTCCCGGACGCGGCGGAGGAGGAGAGAGAAATCGGGGCAGCGATCGGGCGCTCGGGCTGCGGCGACTCCCGCGCCACGGCGTCGACCTCTTCCCTGCCATCCCCCGTGCCCGCCACCCACCCCCTCGCGCGCATATTCCTTTAATACAAAATCGAGCCGCGCTCTCGGGGATGGGCAGGAAACGTCGTAGGCCCACCCACGTCGAGCGGCCCACCCAAGAGTGAGGCGCGAGGCCGAGAGACCAGGAGAAACGCAGAGAGAGAGAGAGAGAGATACGGCGCGGGAGGGAGGGAGGCAGAGAGAGAGAGAGAGAGGACGCACATTCACCAAGCACTTGCGCTCTTTTCAAATTAATCCGAGGAGCGTTGTCCTGCAATTATTGATTGCTCGCCGGCGTGTCGTCCGGCTGGCTGCCGACCCGCTCGCCTCCGCGATCTGGGTGGTCGCGAATCTCTATTCGCCTCTGCCCGGAGCACCGCCTGGGTGGTCCCCCGGGCGTACGTACGTACGCTCTCTGACTCTCGGGCGCCTCTTCCCTCTCTCCCTCGCCCCGGCCCCCACCCCCTCCCTCCCGCCGGCCCCTCTCCATCGGCACGCCGTGAGCAGCGCTCCCCGTTCCACCACCATCGGCTTCCTCGTCCTCGTCGCCCCGCGGCCACGACCGCTTTGCATTTTGACGGCGCTGCCTCCCGCCCTCCCCGTCTCTGCCTCCACCCCCCCGCCGCCGCCGCCCTCGAGCCGCAACTACCTATCACGCCGACTGTCTCGCTGTCGCTCCCGCTCGCTCGCTCTGGCTCCCTCCCTCCTTTCTCTCTCTCTCTCTCTCTCTCGCTCTAGCTTAGTCCCTCGCCGGCCGACTCCTCCCGACCCGCGAAGCGACGCCGCCATCACCGACGGCGCTCTATCGAGGCATCTATTTGTACGGGAGAGCTCGCTCGGCCACTCGCGCACCCGCTGAAAGCTTTACGAGGAAGGAGATAAAGGGAGCAGCAGGACACGCCGTCGATGCGTGTGGTCGGTACTTCGGCTTTTCTAATAAGCGCGAGCCCCGGCGAGCGAGCGATGATTTCGCGGGCGCCGATCGATTTCCAGAGGAGAGCGCCGCCACGGCCCCATCCGCAAGTAGTGAATCGAATGTAAAGTCAGACGTGACGAGCGCCGAGGACCACCCAGGCGGACTCCTGACGCTCGAGCCCGGGACACGACTCTCTCGACTCGGCTCTTCGGCAACGAGAGCAAAGCACCGAGGGACCGAGAGAGGGACTGAAAGAGAGAGACTGAGAGAGAGAGAGAGAGAGAGAGAGAGAGAGAGAGAGGCTTCGCCAAGAGAAAGCCAGAGGCCGAAGCACAGAGTGAGAGAGAGAGAGAGAGAGAGAGCCAGGTATCTGCGCTCAACCATAAACAGCCGCCGAGTCGGACCACCCAAGTCGGCCACATCTCACTCTCGCCCATTTACCGCTCTCTTATTCATTTACCTCGGTCGCGCTGTTTAGCCGCGGAATATCAGCCCCACCGGAAGCATACACTCGGCTCGTTGAGCCTCTCCGGCCGCCGAAAGAAAAGCCCGAGCCCGTGCGCCAGGGCTTTTCCCTCGCCGCGCGTCAAGGATCCCATGATTCAGGGCCCAAGGGAACGACCCTCGATTATATAAACATCCAAGGGCACTCGGCTCGCGCGCTCCCGAGCCTCTCTGTTTTTCTTCGGGGCTCGCGCTAAGCCCAAGCGTAGCCACAACAAAGCTCGAGATCCTTCGACCTCCGTCTCCACCTCGGCGACCCTTCGACCCTCCACCCAGCCCCGAATCCCAAGCCAGCGACCCCGGCCGGCTAGGCACCGCACCCCGAGCGGACCCTGGAACGATCCTCGTCGGCAGTGGGCCCGGTCCCTCGGCGAGAGGCCAAAAACTGAGCCCCGAGGAGCAGGACGATCCTCGCCGTGGACTCCTGGGCCGAGGCTGGGCGCGTCCCCGCGAGCGGCCCCTGCCTCGGTGTCCTCGCACCCCGCAACCAGACGAGAGATCCACTACAGGCCGTCGCGCCGAGGGTCGAGGCGGCCGACCCTTTTCCATCCGGCGCGCATCGGGTTGCCGGCACTCCGGGCACCGGCCCTCACTCGTCCTTGTCCTTGTCCTTGCCGGCCTTATTAGGGCCGGCATTCTCCTGCTGGCCCTCGTCCTTGGCCCGGTCCTCGCCGCTGAGGTACCGCGCCCGGTAGGCGCCCGTGGGGTCGTACTCGCGCTCGAGGAGGCTCCAGTCCGAGGGCCGGTGGTCGATCAGGTGGTGCGTCAGCCTCTCCGACATCTGCCGCTGGGCTGCGCTGCAGCTCGAGCAGTTGGTCGCCAGGGCGTCGGGCAGGTTCGCTTGACAAAAGGAGCACGGGCAAGATCAGCCTCCGAGTCGTGGTCTCTCTGCGCGCCTCTCCCAGTGGCACGGCGAGGGTGCCCCGAGCCACCGGTGCTCTGCCCGGAAGGGGGTGGGTCGGGGGGGGGGGGTTAAGGAGCGGATTGACAAAGCCAGAGGAGAGAGGCCGCCGCTCTCTCGGCTCGTTGCTAATGTTACTTTTCCGCGAATTCTAGAATCGGGCATGTGGATCGCGTGGACGGAAACGGGATACGCCAGTCACGTGAGCCGATTATAAATTACGTTCACTTCTCATCTTTATGATTACATGTAATTTTTTTCTCAATGTAAACAAATTGGCCCTTAATGTACAAACGCGAGACACGAGGCTTACAATGTATTATATACTCTTAGCGCTAATGGCATTCTTTTTTATTCGACTCAATTTATTTCTTTTCCGAGAAGACCTACTCTTGCTCGTGTAATTTCTGAAAAAAAAGATTCGTTAAAAAAAAAAAAAAAAAAAAAAAAAAAAAAAAAAAAAAAAAAAAATCGACGAAGGAGAAAAAAACAACGAGAAAAAAATGTGTGCCGCCAACGTTACGCATCATCATCAATTTTTCTCCCTCTCTCCTTTTACATAAAAATATACACGTTATATAATCTCCTCTATTTTTTTTTCTTCTTCTTTTTTTCTTTCTTTCTTCTTCAAAAAAAATTACGATCCCTGCAACATCCAAATCTTATAATAAACCTTTTTTTACCCTGATTCGAGTCTCTCAGTTCTAATTAAAATATTTACGAAGGCATATTTCAAGATGTGAAGTTCCGTATAATAAGCGCTGGAAATAAAACTATGAAATTAGATATTCACATTCATTTATGTAATCTTCATTAGTGCATTAGTCCCCTAGCTAGCCATGTAATTTATGCTAGATTTAATATCGCTACTTATACGACGGAGCAGAAATAATATAATAAAAATTCTTACCTTAAGCAGTAAAGCCCTGATACCGTAGGTAATTCACAGGAACTCACGGACTTATCCTTTTTATTTTTCTTCCGTTCGCGCTGGGAGGTTTTTATATTGTAAAGTCTTTTATATGTTATGAAAAATTGAAATACAATTCTCGTAACCTGAATCATTTTCAGTGTTCGAAATTCAGCAAAATCATCATAAAGGATTTATTCCCTTACAAATGCCATAATCTCTTGTATCATTAGCATCATTACCATTCTAACTATTATGATTGGCTATTTTTCTTATTCCAGCCGTTGTAATCGTTCGTGCTTTTAATATCGTGAGCTGAGAATAGATCGATGGGCTATTTATCGGCCGTAGCAAGATAGAACGGTTATTTTGCTTTGTCCCCAAGCAAGTAGCCAACTGAATTAGGGAAGCACAAAGCGAATGCGTGTAAAGTGTATTATTTGCGTTGCCTGTATGAGTAAGCGGTGCACGCAACGGTCAACCGTGTTTTCTCAAAAATGTCGTAGAGTTGAAAATTTTTTTCAGAATTTTTATGACGTTTTTTCCACGAACGTTAACGAGTCTATAAAATTCACGATTTTACAAACAGAACGAATAATAACGGTCTCGCATAACCGGAGTCCTGGCTTCTTTAGCTTGGAAAATATCACACCTGGAGTGCAAGTATATTTCAGCCAGTCCTTGTTGTTCCTTCCCTTCCTTTCTTGGTTACCCCCGCCCTTCCGGCAGAGTCCGACAGAGGAGGCCGTGCCAGCGGGCCCGCCCGCCCGCCCCGCAAACTATTTATACTTAACATCGAAGCCGAGAGCTCGTACTCTGATTTTATACTCACTCAGCTCGGAGATAAACGATACGGCGTAAAAAGTGCCCGTTAAGACAGTAAAAAATAGTGGCTTCATTAACAGTTGCTACAGTGTAGCTGTCGAAGCCGAGGCTCCGAGCGGAGGATAAATCGCTCGCTCCTGCGGATGCCATTTTTTTGCCCTGCCGCAGGAAGCGCCGAGAAGCCGAGCTAACGATCGGCGCTAGCGGCTTATCGGCCCGGGAGCAAAAAATCCTCGGCTAGGCTCTAGCGCGAATCCCCATCGAGAATCAAAATCGCCGGCCGCGGCTTCTGTCGGTCACCTTTGAGCTCGGCCGCGTCCGGCGTGCAGGGCTTGGAGTCCAGCAGGCAGCCGACGTAGTTGGAGAGGAGGCGCTCGTTCCTTATGACCGCCTCTACGTCGAGGCCGTCGTACTTGGTCGTGTAGAGCCGCTTCTGGGCGAGGGTCGCGATCGCCAGCCAGGCAGCCGCCCCGAGGACGATGGTAGCTCCGGCCATAACTCCTCGATTATTGCTCGGTGCGCGTCCCCGTCGCCGGGCTTTATAACCGGGCTCGTTAGCTCGATCGCGTGCGGCTCTAACGACCCGAGGTGCCGGGACGGCCCCGGACTCCCCCGGCCCGGACGGAGCCCAGGGAGCCCCGCGGGGAGGCACTCGCGGACAGGTGCGGCTTCGCGGTGCGAATCCTCGCGAGCGAGCGATCGAGCGAGCCCCCACCGGTTCACCCGACGACCTCTGACTCATTCCCAGCGATTTTCCGGGAAGACGGGCTTCCCAAGGGCCATTATTCGCTCGGCTGGCGAAATTTCCTAGCTAATGCATCATTCGAAAGTGATGCTCTCGACGCATTGTTCTCGCCTACACTTGAGCCCATCCGTTTCGAATTCTCCCTTTTGAAATCTCGGTCGCAAGCATTAAAATATCATCCGTAAACATGGCTAAAATAAGAGAGCCCGAGAAAGGCTTTTGTACGAATTCATGATTCACCGATGCCCCCGAAGCGAAATGTGACTAAAAGATGCCTCATCAAAATTTTGACGGTTTCCTTTTAAGCTATGCATCGACGTTTTGAAGAATACGAGACCCCCCCCGCCTACCCCTACCCCAGCCCTTACATCGAATTTCAAATAATATTATACGTGTCCTCGCAAGCGATCAACTTGTTACCAGGAACATTTTTCACCAAAATTCCTTGACAATAAATCTCACAAAAGCTTCTTTACTGTATTGATTATGTAATTACTTATAACTGGTTAAGGCCGCCTTTTGAAAACCGTGCATTCATTCCTTTTCAATAAATATTAAATATAGCGCACAATAAAAAAAGGGATAATTGTTCGAGGATATTTTAGTACCCTTTCTCCTTACGATACTTTAAATTCAGTATCGACGTAAGCTTAGAAAAGAGCCTTTACAATGAGAAATGAAAGAAGCGGCTTAGAATGAACGTACGGCTCCAATAAAAAAGAATAAAAAGTTGCCAAAGATAATCAAATTTTACTATCCATTAATATAGCGATTATTAATACATTTGCTTCAGCTTGAAATAACCGAACTATATAGTTTTATGATTCATGAATGTAAACTTTAATTAATAATTGTCAGTTATTGCATACAAATAATCATAAATAATGTATTTCAATACTAATGCTATGGACAGTGAGTCTCTTGAATTATTAGTAGCTCTAAGTAGTAACGTATATATTTAGTTGAGAAGAAACAATTATCCTCATGCTAATTAAAATATCTTTAAACAGACGAACGCCGAACTCGTAAAAATGGACACCCCAAAGCTAAACGTTTTTAGTGCCGAGTCATTTGAGTTATATATTTCAAATACACTACATTATTTTAATATTATGTCGGGAACTCATTTCTTACTGAAAATCGATTCAAGAAAATAATACGAGCCTCGTTGTTCGTGAAAATTCGACTTATAGAAATTGGTTGAGCTATCAAAATTGTATTAATACAATAATTAGAAATTATTGTATGTACCTTTAAAGTACTGTACATTATAAATATCTATATAGATAAAGGCTGATACGCGTATACGAGATTATTTAAACTTATATCTTTGTTTGTGCCTTCCGGGTTAGCAGAACTAGAGGTAAATATACTTTTATTTAAATGTTTATGTGTACTTCAAGTCTGAGTCTTAAACAAACAGATATTTGTTAGATTACAACAGTTAAACGGAACGTTTTTATTCATTTATTTTGATACGTCAGTGTCTTTATTATACATTTATATTAAGAATTTACTTTACAATTATTTTAATAATAATATTTAAAAGATGGCTATTATTTCATAACATATTACCGATAAATTAATAAAAGTAATATTTTTTTTAACTTTATGCACTAAATCTTGTTACACTATAAAAATGTATAAGAGAAAATAAAAGACTTCCGTTGATACAAGACGGTCAAAGCTTTATGAGATACTGAGAAAATTTGTCTATATCTTTCTTTATTTGGGATTTCAAGACTTGGAATTCTACATACTGAATAGAAAATTCTACGTACTCACAAATGAATTTACAATATTGTCTATTTCAAACATTTCACATTTCGCAAATTCCAATGTTTTTTTTTTTTTTTTTTAAATTTTGTTTCTTAGAATAAAAATACTTGCGTTTCGCTGATTAAACTTTGCAGATTATTTAGACGATTCACTAACAATCATTACTGTCTTTCATATTTTCGTTAAATCGCATGTCGTGCACAATAAATTGTAAGCAATGAGTAGCTCAAGATCATATTTTTGATTGGCTATACGTTGTTGAAAACCAATTTACGTTTATATATACAAGTTAAAATTAAGACTTTAAAGTTACTGTATAGTTGACATGTGGGTAAATATTGATAATGCGATCGCCTAATTTATTTCAATGCATATTATTTTTAGAGATTTATCGTTGTAATAATCACTAAGTATACCATTTGCTTGTATTAGAATCAATAGCAGTTATTGCCTAGGCGACGTAAACTGATTGTGTAATGCGATGTCGCTTTTGTGCATTATAATAAACATGCGCTTTATTTTTGGATTGGCAATTTTATACTTCTTACTGTACGAGTGTATGAGTTTACGAAAGCGACCAAGAGTTCATTAATGTAACGAAGTTATGTTTTTTGAAAATTTCGACTTTTTTGATGGAAAATGATATATCAATTTATTTGAGACCGCTGATGGTAATAAAAACCGTCGTATCTTAAATGGAGAGAAGTTGTTTATGAAGAATTTATTGTGGATATAAATGCAGAGCTTTAAAAAATTAATATAGCAACCCAAAAGAAAACACAAAAGGGAAGCAAGAATAAAAACAAAAAAACAAACAAAAAAAAAAAAAACGGTTGCTTGTGAGTTGCGAATTATACCGCGAGTCAAAAGAAAAGAGTTCGGAATAAGCTTCTTTTGAAATTGAAATTAACGTAATAATGCACTCATCAGATTAATAGGCAGTTCTCATGTGTTGATATTATAAGCCAAATAATTAATTTTACAGTTGTATACGAATGAGCGAGCGGGAGCTTTGTAAGAGCGCTTCTTGATTGGCGTCCGTAAAATCTGCCAGTTATCTGCAAGTCCCTCGAATGTACTCGAACGAGGCTGTAAGGAATTTAACGCAGAACATAAATAAGCTTCAATGTCAGAATTGTTTTAGGATGATAAAAGCCCAGAGTTGGGTTAGATTATTACTCGATGTGTGAACAAGGCGTTTCATTGCCAATTACGAGATTACGGTTCTATATAATAAATAACGGGCGCATTCCTCACGATATACGAATATTTATTATATCAATTTCTACGCTCGCTATCCCGACCGGATAGCGGAGCTCGTTGCATTATAAAAAAGAAAAAAAAGAAAAAAAAGAAAAAAAAGAAAAGAAATCGTAAAAAACCCTTACCGCTGATCAGGGCTCGCTGCTCATTCGGCAAATGTCGCCCCTAAGAAACGAGTCCTCCGAACCTAAATAACCCAGGGGCCCTCGACGCGCTATCACTCGGGTTATCTTACGGGGCGGAGGAGGAGTACGGAGAGGCGATGCGCGGCAAAAGTCCAGCGACTCGCTCGTATACCATCTTGTCCAGGGGGACAGAACTCGAGAGGATGATAATTCCAGGCAGGAGCCCAACCACCGCGCGAGAGCCTAAACATTTATCCCGAAGGGCTTTATTCTCCGGGCCGTGTCGTGAGCGTCCAGCGGCCTCGGGCTCTCGAGTTTCGCGAGGGTCTCCCGCACCTTCCTCCGGCCGTCTATCCGGCGAAAGTAGGAAGCGACCTGGAGGTCCGTCGCACAATCGAGTTGCCTCGATTGCCGGTATCCCGGGGCGCTCGCGGGGCCCGCGAGGAGGACGAGCGAGCGAGGGCCCCGGGCCCTTGGGAACGCGAGGGGCCTGTTGACGAATCGCTTGCGTGCCTCGAATTCTCGGATTACACCTTTGGCGACACGCACCGCGTGCTCCTAAGGCCGGGCCCCTGTGAGGGCCTCCACGGGCTCGGCCTTGAACTTTATCTCCTCGTCGTGCATATAGCTCTTAGTTTTAAATTGGCCTTCGAGCCTCACGAGCGAATCCACGGAGCGAGCCTGGGAGAGTTAATGGTATCCCCTTAAACGCGTCGACGCTCCCGTCCATCATCCCTTTGAGCTCGGCTCAATCGCCGCCGCCGTCGCAGGCACGCACCCACCGGGCTGCACGCATGGATTAGGAGGGGCTCGGCCCGGGAAACCGCAGCCGCTCGAGGCCGGTCCATTGTCGCTGGGCCGGCCACGTCTGGGACACTCCCGGATCAGGGGGACTCGCGCACCGGGCCCGCGCATTCTCCCGCGGCACTCGTCCTCGTTCCCTCGGGGAGCCTCGCACGGTCGGGCTCGGACGTGCCGGTCTCCCGTCGCCCTGGGCCTCGTTCACGCGATCGCCCTCGGCCTCGAGCCACTCCTGCGAGTCCGGCATCCTGCTGGATTCCGTCCGCGATCCGAGATTATTTACCGGGCGGCCAAGGGCGAGGGCAGCTAATAGCGTGCGATCTACCCTCGAGGCGATGATCGTCGGTGCTCGGAACGAGGCGATCTCGCGCTCTTGTTTTTTGCCCCTCGACGGCCTTTGCCACCCGATGCGGTGCGCAAGGACTCGGCCATCAAATTTAAAAGCCCTCGGATGATAAATGAGCCTTTACGAGAGCCAGCCT
Organism: Kradibia gibbosae; assembly: GCA_018907135.1. Classification (NCBI taxonomy): domain Eukaryota; kingdom Metazoa; phylum Arthropoda; class Insecta; order Hymenoptera; family Agaonidae; genus Kradibia; species Kradibia gibbosae. The sequence continues at coordinate 13,756,817 of JACCHX010000001.1, read as the reverse complement.
GCCCCCGCCCGCAAAGCAGGAGGAAATAAACGGCCGGCCGATCGAGCCTCGGGAATAATGCCCCCGGATCGGGGGGCCCCTCGGTGTCCTTGTCGCTGCGACCTCAGCGACGAAGAAAAAGGCCGCACCCGCGCTGCCGAGGCTTTACGAGCTATTGATTGCTAATGCTGGCAATTGCAGGGACGAACGGTAGCCGAACGCCGCCGATATTGTAATTACGAGCCCATCAAAGTGCAGCCCCTGCGCCGCGGCAGGATCGCAGCTGCGGATCGGCGATTACGAGGACGTAAAACACGGGGCCAAGTAGGAAGTTGAAAGCTGCGCGGGCGCGTCGAGGCTCGTCGGCCGGATAATAACAGATACGAAGCAACGCCCGGAATTTCTCGAGATAAGGCTTTAATACTTTAATATTTCCTTCCAGATACACCTCGAGGATGCGCCTCTCGAGCGGGGCCCTCGATCGGAGGAGAGGCGCCGCCGAGGTATCTGTCAATGCATCGGGGATCGAGAGACGATGACTGGCGGCGAGGCGACGCCACGATCTAAATACGACCGCGGCTCTCGTCTCTTCTCTTTTGATTGCGCTCGCTCATTCTTGCCTTTTCTTTTTTGTCTACTCGAACCAATAGCCGATAAGGCTGCTGCGCCAACATTCATAATGGACTGGGATTTATTAATAAGATTGGTTTTAATTATCGACGAGTTTTCTTCTACTGGGAATATTTTTATTTTCTCCTTACAGCTTGTCTACTTCGATAAATCTTCTCTTCCTTCGCACACTAACACTGGATGCGTATACATAAAAATGTTAATTATACATGCTTATTTATATATATATATATATATATACGTATATATATTAAACTCGCGTGTGGATGTTGCGATGCGGCGGATTCGTGATATCATTAATAAAGTACGCGAAGCGTTTATCCCTCTTGGGTGCCTAGGGATTACTTAGACGGGAACTCCGAGTTTCTTGGCTTCCTCGGCGTACTTGGTCCTGTATACATTGTTCTTGTCGTATTTGGCCAGAACCTCGTTCCATGCGTCGGGCTTATTCTTTGCCAGGAAGGAGATGACCTTTTGGGCTCCAGTCTTTTGTTTTTCGCTGCACTTTGAGCAGTTGGTTGATAAAGCGTCCGGCAATACACCTATCGATCGGTAAAATATAATTACTCGCTCGTTGCAAAGCCATCGAGTCGTTGATTTTACTCTCTTTACGCGCTTTTTATACGTGATACGGCCCCCTCCCGCTCCTCCTCCCCGACGCCCAAAGTGGCGGCAATTGAATAAGGCGGGAGACGAATAAATTGCAATTCTCTTTTAAGAAAATCGCTAGAACAAGTTTATAAAATAACGTGGTTCGATATTTATTAGTAGGTATCTTAAGATTAATATTTTCATATTCTTTATATCTTTTAAAGTATTTCTTTGCAAGCGTCAACTACATATTCAGGCTCCGTTCTGTAAGAACATGTTTTGCAAATTACATAAACAGCGAATACGTTTTAAATAAATTATTTACAATAGTTACTAAAGTATTACATACTATAATTAAGAAGAAACAAGCTTGGACGAAACTTTCGTGTTTGTGTACATATTATCGGTCGTTTATGATTAATTATAAAACAAACCAGTTTTATTGAATTAAAGGAAAAAACTGAGTAGGTTGGCGAAGCTCGTAACGCGTTTCGAATTAATAAAAACTTAAAAGAAAGATAAAAATATATTCGATTACAAATGCGACGGCTAATAATTGAAAAAATATTCAAATCGACTTTTTCGAATACCGAACGGTGCAGTGTTTTGCCAATGCAGAGCGTGGATCTACGGTCGATCGGTATATCGGTAAATACGCTTATCGGTATACGTATTTTAAAGGAGCGCTCGATAGAGTCCGATCCGTAGGGTCGATGATACTTAGACAGGAAGCCCTCGACGGCGCGAGGAATCATCCGCAATAACGTAAGACGAAAGCTCTCGAGCCTATCGAGGCATCGTTGGCTTGGTGGATTTCAAGCCGAGAAATCCGGCCGAGGGAGGAAAGGAATGTTCCGCAAGGAGACGCGCCGCTATTCGGGCAGGAGCGACTTACGCTTAAGCTCCCTGGCGTCGGGGGTGCAGTTAGTGTCCTTGAGTATGCAATTCATGTAGGGTGTCAGGAGTCGGTCATTCTTAAGGATCTGATCGACGTTGACGTTGTCGAATTTGGTCGTGTACTTCTCGGCGGCGCGGACCTCGGCCAGGGCGAGGCACAAGCAGAGGGCGATTACTGTCTTCATGCTGCTGCTGCTGCCGTTGATCGCTCGTCTCCGGGCGCTGAAACTCTGGGTTTGCACACATGAGCCGATTGCCAAACGGTGGCGATACTTCGCGCCGTGAGACATTGCGCAATAGTGAAAGGTGAGGCCTCGGAAAAATTTCGAGCCACGACCTCGGACCGCACAGACTCGATGGGGATCCGACTTTTTTCTGCCTCGGACCGGGGGTGAGGTCGAGCGACATTTCGAGAGTCGTCGACTTCAAAGGAGAAATGACGACGACGACGACGACGACGACGATGACGAGCAGCGGGAGGAGGAGGGGGAGGAGGAGCAGCTGGAGCAGAAGTATTTTTAGAAACTAGGTAGAGAGAGAGAGAGAGAGAGAGAGAGATTAAGCGTGTACGCGTGGGAGAACGAATGCATTTTAATTTAAACGTTAGCAAGTGGAATGAGAGAACATTATGGGCTGTTATGCTCACCTGGGTATTAGTCGTAAAATCAGGTGCGACTGACAAAACAGAATCCACGACGTGTGTTTATATACTTTCTGGCTATGACGTCTTATTACGCAAAAAAGCCCGGAGGCTCCTCAAAGGTGGGAGTCGCGTATCAACACGTCGACTATGCAGTCATTTGCGAAAGTCGCGCGATTATCACATTCAGCCGCGCTCTTTTTCTGCTACTTTTTCTTCGATTCTTCTCGCTTTGAGTTTTAGCTTTGATATTATCTCCGTTACGCGCGTCCCAATCTCGTCCCCCTTTTATGATAAACGAACACTACCAGATATACATTTCTTTAAAATCGAAGCGCTATCGAATTTATGCTTCGCCGATTTTGCTCGGCCGCTTCGGACCCGAAGCAACTTTATGGCGTATCCATTGTCCTGGCGCTTTCTCGATTTCAGCCAATGCAGTTTCGATTAAGCACTATGGATTTAACATTCAATAGATCTGTTTGAAATAATAAGTAATGGGATGCTCTTGTGATTTAAAATAGAATCCTTTTAAAATTCTTAGCATCGGCGTCTTTTTCTTCCTCTAATACCTACTCGCGCGCGTGCACGAATTTGTTCCTGTGTAAGGTTGTTCATCTCGTATGCAGCTTGTGTAAAATCAAGGCGCTTTAAGAAAGAACGACATTAGATAGAAAAAAAAGCGAGTATTTTATCCTCAATCCTCCTTCTTTTCGACTACAAAAAGGAAAAAAAAAACAAAAAATCACTCGCATCGCGTTGTGACAATCATTGAATTAACATTCATTGTGCGAGCCTAGCAATTTTTTTCCAAAAAAAATAATGCTTGAATTTGTTGCCACGAGTCCTTTATAATTTGATGCGCAGCCTTTTTTGAAGGCCTATAAATATCAACTCTTTTGAAAAGGCATTAGGGACAGAACTGATAGAATTTAAGAAAAAGAGGTGGGGTTTTCTGCCCACTCTTGAAAGTAAGAAACAAGTCGAATATCTGGCGTCTTACATGGATACAAATATGGTTTTGGTTCAACAGACGCTCCACTTATTTTATATTTACAGTGTAGCTAATTTACAAAGGATACTCTTTCTATTCGTGTAAGTCTACGTACGAGGTAGCTTAAGCTGATTTTCTTTGTCAGACGTCTTGAATTAAAAATATATCATTATTTATTAAATAAATTTTTTAACTAACTTCCTTTATTCGAAAAAATAGCTTAACTTGAGCTAACGTTTTTTCGAAAAAGTTGGGAAGACAAGTTTATTTTAATTTCATAAAACTTTTGAAATATGACAATGCACTCAAAATAAAGATTTTTTAGTCTTTTGACTTGTGAATTAAAGATGAATAATAATTTTTTTTCCTAATATATATTAATTAACGCGAACATTCATACATTTTTTTTCTAATTATTTTAATAAATAGTCATTTGGATTTTTAAAAAAATCATCATAGTTTTTAAGTTAGCTAATCAGATTCTCATACGAGCCTTGAAAATGTGTCGTCTTAGCCGTGATTCATTGCAATTAACATTGCTTATACGATGGTTAAATTTCATAAATACACAAAATAAAAAAAGTTATTTCTTCGCTCTTAGTATTACGCATGACTAACATGTGTTAAAAAAATGTCTGATAGCGATAAGAATAAAAACTGAACAATTATTTCCTATTTAGATAATAATTAAACTTATATTTTGTAACAATATATATATATATGTATGTATGTATGTACGTAGGTATTGTGAAAAAAATTGTTTATTTATTTAAGAAAGCTTAAGCATTAAAATTCTTGTATATAAACATATCAAATCGTCTTAATCTGGGATAAGGAAATCTAAATTATGTACTTTAATTGCGACTGTTATTGCGATTGTATTCATTAGAAGAATATATGTGTACCGCCGCCTTTGATATCATTTCATTTGAACTAGTATTACTAGAATTTTAAAAAATTCTGATATTTATTTCTTCTTTTAATTTATGGACAATTTTTTTCCATAAAGTAATAATATACAATTTAAATATTAAAAATTCGTTTGTAAATTAAAGATTCTCAATTTAATATTTCATTTATAACTCCAGAAAAAGCGTATACATGTAAGAAGTAAGGATTTGTGATCATGTTCAAACAGTGTATGATAAATTGGTAGTTCACGTAGTTTTAGAAAATTAAATCAATACCTAGGCCACAATTTTAAATGACAGTGTTTGCAAATTACAAACTAAATTGTAAATAAATAATTTGACTGCTGGCCTCGCAAAGATGTTCATATTATGAATAAATAAAAATTAAAGAAGCGTACACTTTTTGTAAATTATTGTTCGAATAAAAAATTAAAAATCTCTACGAACTAATAATATTTTAAATGCGTATTAAATTTAACTATTATTGATATATTTACCAATACATAAAAAAAGTAATTATTTCAATTGAAACTAACTTCAAAACTTCTTAAATACATCTATTGCACGGATAATTGTAATTTATACACTTATGTATACTTCAAAAATTTTATTTTATATTCAGCATTGGCTACGCATAAGAAATATAATAAAAAAATTTCGACATAAATTTTTTGAATATACAATGGCTCACCTGATTCTACAGTAAATTACTGACGCTAAAAACGTAATATTCCATTAATTCACAAATTCTTGCTAATAATAGTTATTTATTTAAAAAAAATTTTATTTCATATTTAGATGAAATAGCAACTATTATTTTACATTTGTTTTAATTAATATTGCAGAAATTTTTGAAAAAATAAAATTCAGAATTTAAAAAACATATTAAATAAATAACATAATATTTAAATATATAAATATTTAAATTTTTAAGATGACTTCATACGTAGATTTCATAAGTAGTTTTCATACATTTTTTAAAGTATCTTTTATGCCCTTCCTTTATTATTTAATACTTCTTTATATGTGTCTTAAGATGCGGTTTCCTTTTCATTGGGAATACTATATATATATATAGTATATATATATATATATGTAGTAATTTCGTACTCAAATATATAACATATATATTTGGTTTATTGAAGATCAAATAAAATCACAAGAACTGCTAGGTTTCATTGTTGGGATTTAACTAAATTACTGAATAATGTAATATATAATGTAAAAGTAATAAGATGATTAATCAATGTTAATAGAATAGGAATACATTTTAAGTAATTTTTAGTCATTATTGAGTAAATATATTCCATAATTTTAATATAAATTATAATTTATAAATTCTCACAATTTATTAGCGTTGTTAACATTAATTATACATGAGTATACTAAACAATAGATAGACGTTATTAGATTTTTTGTGATAAAATGTTACATTTATTCTAAGATAATTTGTAAATGCAAAATGCCCTCAAGCTATTTTGTTTTCAAATTTTTTTACAATTTGTACTTATAAATACTGATTATATGATGCATTATTTAGAAGTCTTAAATTTTAATACTTTATTTATTTTAAAAATACATATTATGCGAAAATATTTCAGAAATATAATGCAATTAAAACAAGCCAATTTCTTTATTGTTGAACACATTTTTATTTTAATTTAAGTGTATTCACGTAAAAACGATTTTTCTCCTGTTATACAAATTTTTTAACTTACAAAATCAAGTTTTGATTCTATATATGCTGTAAATAGAAAACTATAAACATTTTTAAAGAAATTTAATTTTAAAATTAACAAATATTTATTTTATGTACAATTAATAATAATACAATATACAGTAATATACAGTCTATTTTTGAATTTAGAAGAAACATTTCTAGAAATCAAATTACACCTCAAATAATATTATAATGAATATAGAAGTACTTATTTAAAATATATAATATATATAATAATTATAATATATAATAATTATACTTTATTAATTACATGTAATTTTTGTTATTGATTTAGACTTAATATTAATTTAAAAAAAAATTTTTTAATTAATAAATATAGGGACACGTAAGAAATAACATTAATTTTTTAGATTCTCCTTTAAACTTTTATTTTTAAAAGAAAAATTAAAAAAAAATCATAATATATTAATTTTTGTAATTAATAAATATGGAACTGTATATTTTTCAAGTTCTAAGGGTAATTAAAATACACAACTTAAGATTGCTTGAATCATAACTGGAATGTACAATAAAAGAACCGCAAAAGGAATTTTAGTGGGGAAATATAACAATACATAAAAATGTTATTCTTGAATAGATGAAGATTTTTTTATTTTAATTACATGGTCATGTAATATATTACAAAATATTCCGAATAATTTTAAACTCTTTATAACTACAAGTAATTCGAATTTTTAAGATAAAATAAAATTTTCACACTTTTGTTTGGCGTAAAAAATAAATTTATATTTTTATATTATATTTCTCAAATTTAATAGAATTATATTAAATCGTAATATTATAAATTGATTTTTTTTTATCGAACCTTGTAACAGAACTATATTAATCGAAAAAGAATATCTTAATATAATGTTTCAATAACATTTTGTATAAATCAATTTATGCAATAATTGAATGAATAACTCGAGATTCTTTTGAATATATATATATATACAACTCTATATTAAAATAAATATTGTATAAAGAATTAATTTAAAAACTTTCACGTAATATTTATTAGAATTATCGTCTCTTACGAAGACATTATAATGAAAAAGTTATATTAATATTTAATGCATACATATATCTACTCTATGTATGTTAATATGTTACGTTTTCCAATACTGATATTATTTTTTTATTTCGATTTAATTTATGCACTAACGTCATACTTTTTCATATTTCCTACATTTTCATGAAAAGTATTTTACTGTAAAACACGATTCAATCAGATTTTAGAGTATTGATATTATTAAAAATGGTAAAGTTGAGAGTTTTTAATTTTGTTAACAGCTTTGTATTTTCGATCGAAATCAGAACATCCATAATTCAGATTCTCAGTTGTTGTGGGCTGTACCGTTTCAAAATTGCCTCTCTCAGAAAATAAAGATTTTGTTAAGCCAGAGCTCAAGTTTTCTAGAATGTTTTTGTCGGGCACTTTACCGTGAAATAATCATTTGTGAATGGATAGTTAATGGACATTAAGAATTTCTGTTAATAAATAGATCGAACTTGAAAGCTAATGTAAGATCGCTTTTAAGATTTCGTCTTAAATAATAACGTCAAGATACATTGAAAACTCGAATATGCCGGTAAATACTTTTTTTTATTAATAATGTTAATTCGTAACTTGTCATCTGATTAGAAAAGGGTACTGCTCAATGTTAATCAATACAAAATTCTTCGTTTGCATGAAAAAGCCGCCAGTAAGCGAAAACCAAAGTTGTTGTACTTTATATTTATAACACAGACATAAATTAACAATATTTTCAAGTAATAATGATTATCATTTTGTTTATGAAATATTAAATAACGACGCGTCGAATTTGTTGCAAATGACAAAAAACGCTCAAATTACAACAAGAAACGCATACATTGGACGAAACCGTTACGTACTAAATAAGGGAATTTCAATGCTAGGTAAAATAAGAAACATTGTACGAAAGACATGTCCATTTAAAATACCGAAGAACAAAATATCTCCTTGTGCACAGTTGCAAAACAGCATGTAATTACTTTGATGAGATTTCGCTAGGATTGAGGGCATAAAAACGCGCTCGCACGCACAACGCAGTATGCATATACAGTGGATATATATATATGTATGTATATATATATATATAATTTTTGTTTTAAGCACAGCAGAGAGTTGGCCGAATCGGCAGACTGAGCGAAGAATTTTCCCATCTCGGTGGTGATATTTTCATCTCGTTTGGCTCTATGAGAAGCAGAGGAGGAGGAGGAGGAGGAAAGAGTACCAGGGCTAAAAGCGCTCACACGGCTCGGGTATCCAAGGGGAAATGCAGCGTAAAAAAACGCGGCCACGCTCACGAAGGCCGCTGTTCGGGTTCAAATGAGTACCCGATAAACGCGGAGTGTAATTTTTTTTAATCGCGTGTAGCTTTGCGCTCTGGCTCCGTTGGGGTGGGGGCGGGGCGGGAAGGAAGGCATTGAAGATGCGCGCCCGAGATTCGCGCGTGTGCGAGAGTACGAGGTAGAGCATCAATCATTCTATGATTTACGATTCGTGCCAATTCGGTGTCAAAGCGATAGTTGATCTCGTACTCCTTTTCTTTTAATCTTCATAAATACGTGTAGGACTCGGGGCCTCGTGACGTGGACACGTGCGGCTCCCCTTCCCTCGGCGCGATCGTAAATTCGAGGAATCTATTTGTTTTGTTCGGCACGGGCGGTCCATTTGCCTCCACGCTTTAAATTCGGTGGAAGTTCGCCGGGCCACCCATTTTATTCTCCGCCCCCAAGGACTTCCTCTCTTCGCGTATCGGCGATTCTCCGTTTAAGCCCTTCGCCATCGGTCTTTCGGACGTCTCGCATTCGGGGCCCGCGCCACTCATGAAAAGCCCCGATCTTCCATTACTAGGCCTTGGAGGCGCACTCGCCGACTCGTAAGTCATTCCCCGTCTTTCTTTCTTCCTCCCGCCCGACCAGCCCATCCACTCGCTCTCTCGCTCTCTCTTACTTTGATTTTTTTTTGTTTTACGAAAAATCGCATTCACGTTAACGGCGACGAAAAAAAACATTCATGTTTCTACCTGATTGCTACTCGGATATTCCTTTATGGATTTATAATAGCAGCTGCGTGATGGATTTGCCATCGTTTTCTAACGCCCGATTACACCCGGAATGAGATGAATGTCCAACGATTTTTCATTTCTTTTTACGTATATCTCATTAGCCAGATTGCTGTTGCGATAAATTGTTTCATTTCAACGTAACATTAGTCCCTCTATTTATATTGTAAGCACGTCAGCTTTCATTCTATTCGGCAAATTAATTATTATTTATAATGTACTCGAGTAATTAACAAAAAAGAGAAAAATTAGAGCAAGTACAGCAATTACTTTATTTGATAAATATTACAAAATCCGCTTTTAATTCTTACCACATCTGATTAACTGAAATTTAATTTCTATACGTATACGAAGTTTTTTTATTTATACAAATCATCGCGGAGCATTGAATAACGTATAGATTTTAAAAATGAACTAATGCTTGTCGATGCAAAAGGTTTAGTTTCATAAACTGATCACATTTAACAGAATATCGCTATTGAAGTGAGAAACAGGGAAATATTGTCAAGTAGTTCGTAAATTTATTATCGTAAGTCAAATTATCTATAATTAGGTTTTCAACTTACAAATACTTAATTTTCGTCATTGAAATTTTAATACAATTTTTAAAAATCTCATGCAAATAAATTAGAAGTATAATGTAATATAAACTAACCTCTTATAGTATAAATATTATAGCAGTAAATGGAAAATATGGAATTTTGAGCTTGAATTGTTTAACATACATAATATGGAGATGATTGATTAACTTTTATTTTTTTATTTATTTTGAATTTGGTTATAAACTTGATAAAAAAAACTAAGTATAAAAGGAATTGTTTTGGAATATGTACAATAATACAAAAACTTTTTATCAAAACATTTTTCTATATTTATACACTTACAATTAGTAAATCGAGGTTCTTGTTTACATGATCATATTTACATACAATATTATACGATAGAACAAGAAAATATTTCACGTCAACTTTTGGTAAGTATTTTCTTTCACATCACTCTTAAGCACTATATGAAATTCATAGTTATAAAAAGTAGAAAAACTTTCAATTTCGAACTAAAAGCAAGATTATTAATAATGCCAGTAAAATCTTCAATAATCAAAGAAAATAACGTTTGAATTCTTATTCAATTTGAATCAACGCAATGAAAAAAAACTGCACATTAACAATTATGTATTGTTATATGATTTAAATATAATTAATATTTGCATTATCACACATTTCGTCGTTCTTGAAAGAATACTATAGTTTACTTCATTTACATAATGACTTTCTTTTTTATGTATTTACAGATCGATTTTGAAAAATCGTTAAATATTTCGAGAAGAGGCAACAACGTGACTGAACAATAGTCTGATTTATTCTATTATGGATATCATACACTTACATCAAATCAACTATTTTGTCACGTTTTTATTCTAACATTATTATCATTATTATCTTTGTCGTAATCATAATAATCACCATCATTTTATTACTATTTTTTACTATAACTATATATGTAAATATATATTAAATAATTGTAATCAACTATGTTACAGTGAAACATCACAAGAAAGAAAGTGGCTTAAATATTTATATTATCTCCCAATCATCTAAAATAATCAAACACGCTTCTTATAATCGTACAAGGTATTTACAATAATCTAGTTTTAAAAAGAAATTCTTATTCTTCAACTCATATTGATGATAAAACTCATTGTATATGGCCTTGGATTGTACCAAAAGGAAAAAAAGTATTTATAAATTTTACATTTATACATACTTATAATCAAAGCGATTGAGTTTCTATACAATAAATGTATTCTCTTATTATCTATTGGTAAATCAAATCAAGTATTTACAAAAAGACACGCAGATAAAAAATTGACAAATCATGAGTTGAAGAGTTATTAAAATGATTAAAGTGAAAATTTGTGATCGATTTGAAAGTTTCAATAAAAATAGCCTAATTTTCATAAATGACTTAGCTGATAAAGTGGTATGACTTAGACAAACAGCTTCAAATTTGAAAATAAAAACTTTTTTTTAATTAGCTGCTATCCAACCATTGGATACTAGATAATGAAGAATTTTACTCTCGGGTTCTGACTGAGGAACTATATTCGATCTTCTGTTACCATTCAAATATTCCTACAAACATTTTCGAAAGACAACCGTTGTATTATATCCTGATGAAATAAAATAAAAATGAAAATTAAGACTACAAGTATCAATACCTGCAATAAGAGCGCTTTTTGGGTAAGGTACTGCGTTGGCTTTAAATCCAACTGAAGACACAATAGTTTTTCTTGCTTGGTAAGTAGATGCGCTGCAGCTTCAACTTCTATATCTCTTATTTCTGTTTCTCCTTGGTTTCCTAATAATTTTCCCGAAGTCCATGAATTGTTGCCTCTTTCGAAAATGGAATTTGAGCTGGTTGAATGTTGATTGGAGATATTTGAATTGCTATCCGGCTCCCCCCAATGACTGATTGGAGTCATCGTCCGAGTGGTGGCTGAGGTACTGCTGGTGACAGAGTCTGTTTTTACAGTGGATTTTCGGTCGGTGAAAGAGTAATTTTTTTCTTCGTCTCTGTAAAGCCCACGAAACAGAAGGTCATAAAGTTGTAATTAAATTGAATTAACATTTTCTTTTAAATTAACTAAGTTTACCATACACACAGTTGTCTTACGGACGAATATCGCGACCATTTTATTCAGCAATGATTATTTTTCTAAGTAAAAGTGCCATGCAAAAAATTATAATAATAACAAATAAAGAAAATTGTGCTTAAAATTAAGACTTCATTAATTGTAACATTGCGTGGTTTCATTTGCAAATCAAAAAAAAAAAATAAATAAATAAATAAATAAATAAAAATAAAATTAAATGCCGAAATTCATGAAATTAATCGCATAGCTTACCTTCTTCTTGAGGCTTGGCGGTGTATTGTTTTGGATAATCCACTGCTGCCCTAAGTGAAATGCAAACTGATACAATCTGTTCACAAACGCCTGGCAACACGCACCACAAATAATAGAATTAGTCGATGATAAAAGCGAAAGCAAATCTTTTAATATGCGAAACAACTTCCCCGCTCATTCATAGGTAAATTATATAGTATATGCAATAATTGTTTTGATCGTTGCGTAAATTGCCAGCATATAATGCTTAATTTGTAAATGTTTTAATAGCGCCTAAGTAAGACTAATATACGATCTAATATGAATCTTAAACTAAAAGAATAATTGGTGGATGTGTATTATTGAGAATAGTATAAGTTGACGCATGCAACAACCGTTGCCAAGAAAGTTCCAACCAATTGATACCCAAGAAAATTATGTTATATCCATTGCTCTTATTCACGAAGAAGTAATGTAAGTTTGCATACTAATATTCTATAAAAAATGACTTACAGATTTCTTATCCGACCAGTGATCTGTAGCATCTGCCTGTCCTTGAGCCATCACTTGTTCAAAGTGAGTACATTCTTCGTGTCTAGTAACTCCATTTTCTCGATAACGATATAATTCTGAAAGGCGTAATCTAAGCTCTCTCTCCCTATCCAAACTTGCTAGAAACTGTTCGTACTCTTGAGCTGTATAAAATTGAGCAAACATTCTCATCCGGTCTCGGAAGTCTCTAAAATGAAAAAATTTAAACCATTATAGATGTACGTTATTTACATAGTATTTATGGGAAAATAGTCCATTCGTATTGCACATGTAAACGCGTAAATCTACTTTTGTAATTTATAATTAATTCATTTTTAACATAAATACACATGAGATTTAAAATTGTAATAGTTCGTAATTCTAATTAAATCAAAATTATTTAATTGTTAATATGTTTAAAATTATGCTTAATGAAATTAATAAATACAATATAAGGTAAGATATATATATAACTTTGTTTATTTAAATGAGAATAAAAGAATTTATGTGTTTATATCTTATTTATATTGGTAGTATAGTAGAATAGTAAAAGCTGTAGTAGTAACAATAATAATAATTATATAATAATCATTTAATTCTTCTAGTTTTGTTTATTTCTAATTTCAGACTAAAAAATTTATCTTAAACGATATTCACAACAAATTTTCATATTATTTTAAAAATAAATAAATATAAAATACTTAATTTCTTATTTTTGTACTACTATACATTAGAATCAAGATGCGATTAATTATATATTAAAATTGTATTTACATTTATATAATAATAATGGTAAAATTATAAATAAAAATCAAGTTATTTCCATACTTTTCCTCTTTGGTTTGTTTCTTTTTAACACCCTTCTCTTTTCGGGAAGACACAAAAAATGCTGATACTAATTGATAATCTCGTACAACGCGTTTTCTTCGAGCTCTCTCCCTAAGATTATTTGTGTACATGTCAACTTGTGCGAGTTTTAGGGCAATATCAAGATCATCGTCTTCGGCAGGATTTAAAAATAAGGAAGATACTAGAGATTCCGCTTCGTGGTTGTAGTCTCTTTCAAAATCATCTCTTTGTGGCATGTAACCAAGTTGAGTGGCTTCATCAGGTGTTATGTCTAATGGTGGTAATCGTGACGTCAAGTCTGGTGATAGTGGACCATGATCAGAATTCGTTTGATCGGTAAGATTGGGTGTGTAAGTCTCCGTACAAGGCCAAGTATACTTTCCAATATTCCCATCGAGGTATCTGGCAATATATTCATCTTTTGCCTCTACGAAAAACAATCAAAACCATTAAGGGCCTGCCGATAAGCGTAATAACGAATTGCTCGAGAAAACAAACTATTACCTTCCGGTGTTCTGGTTTCAATATGCTTACTAATGTCTTCCCAATTCCCATAACCGAATTGCTCGATGGCATCCAGTAGCCTAAGATGTTCTCTTGCAGTCCAATTGCCTCTCCCACTGAATATACTGATTGTGCCGGAGTCCTGCGACATTGCCATCGAGAATACGATTGGATAAGTGAAAAAATTTCAATCCATTATCAGTAGGAATTGTCATAATAGTTTCTTATTATTTACCATAAATTGATAGGAGTGATCATTTTTATGTTGTCCAATTTCAGCTCCAGCGGAAAAGCACTGGCGGGAGAAAAAAAAATCGGTCAAAATCTTAGTGAAGTAAAACAGAAGCGGCGGGAGTTGCGCGTTATTCGTTAACGCAAGATTGTAGGGGGTGCAAATAGAAAAAAAGTTAATCGAGCACGTGCAAGGGTTCGGTGGCTACAGGACACCAGGAGACTCGATCGGGCGCAAACATCGCGTACCGCGAGACACTCGACGTTTGCGCGGGTGTAAGCCTCGCGTGTAGGTGCACGAGCGGCCGAGCGAGCCTGATTATATACGCATATAAATATACGTGCGCGCGATTACTGGCGGCGCGAGTAATGGCGAGAGCGAGATAAAACCGTTGGGAGGCGCGAGGGTGGGAGCGCGAGAGAGAGAGAGAGAGAGAGAGCAAGCGAGGGAGAAGACGAGGAGCGCGAACGTCAAGTGGTGCGTGTCTCCTTCTCTCTCCGTCTAATTCTCGCCTCACCTGCAGGCAAAGGTCGAAATCCGGGCATTCGACGCATTTGACGCGAAGACCCGCGATGTCCTCCTGGCAGTAGGTGCAATTGTACTTGGCATACAGATCTGAAACGGAAGAAAGCGTAACGGGGCAATGTTAATGGCTCGGTCTTATCGGCGCGTCGTCGAGGGATGCTCGTCGGTGGGTGGGTAGGTGGGTGGGGGGGGGCGGGCGGTAACGAGCCGAGGTCCCTCGTTCTCCTTGCGAACGCGTAATTACGTACCCGCCATCTTTGTCCTGCGGCGTTCTTCCAGAACGATCCGAATCTTGACGTCACCGCATTCCAAACGCCCCGCAAAACAAGACCAATATTCACGGGCGGCGAGCCATCGCGGGGTATCCCATTTTTCGACGAGGGACGCGAGTAAAAGCCTCGCACGCTCACTCGCTCCCCGCTGCGTCTCCTCTCGGGCGGCCGCGGCTTCGCCTCCTCTCGAGCCCTTTTCCAGCTCTCGGGCTCTACGATTGGAATATATATGTTTATTTTACACACGACTGGGGCAGCAGCAGCGTTCGGTTTTTTTGCCCGCCAGTGCGCATGAGCGCCGTCACCCAATGGCGCCTCTGCGGAGGCCCGCGCAGGGTCGCCACCGCTGGCCCCCCGGCCACTGCTGCCAACCCGACTTCCCGCCACATTCGAATCTCCCTCCGCTCGCACCGGACACCCTGCCGACGATCTATCGACGGCCCTTATAACTTCCTCCGGCGATCGGCTCCGTCCCGAGGAACTCCTTCCATCCCTGCTCCTCCTCCTCCCTTTTACACGCGAGCTTCTTCGACTAAGCATTGCAATCGAAGGGCTTTTTGAGAGGCGATTATTGACCCACCTCCCCCCGAAACAGTCGATCTTCCCCCTGATCCAGTCATTGATAACGGCACCATAGCGTGGAGGCTGAAGTGACGCTTTTCTATCTGTCGCTCGCTTTTCATTTGATCGATTGAAGTTTGTTATTCGTTGGTGGTCATCGATCGCAAATGTTATTTCGGAATCTGTCGCAATCATTCAAAGTACATTCGGTAAATACAATATTAATTGCCTTGAGCTAAGAGAAAGATTATATTCATAAGCGCTGCCCGCTTTCCTTATACGATAATGTATTTACAGCGCATGTGGAAAACTTTATGCAATCAAGTAAGCTACTACTTTCTTTCCCCCTGGACTCAAGTTCTAATTTTATCATTCTTTCTATATTTTTTTCCTCCTTTAGTTACATTACCCCAAAGCTTATCCCGATATCATCAAACAAAGGTCTTTTCATTTTAATTCAAATCTTAATGTGCCAATCGTCGAGAAGCCAAAATACATTCAAAAATTGAAAATTAAACAGGCAAAGGTACAATAACAAAGACTTTAATAGTTCTTATATCTTGTAAACACAAACAGTTCGTTTACAGGCAAAAGTTGATGTGCCAGTTTTCTTGCTATTCGGAACGTTTGATAAAATTTTGTACAATTCATCTATACTATTGCTTCTCGCCAATATGTACCTAAGCGGTAAGAAATTAGCAGAAATGCACAAATTGCGTACAGGTGGCAATAGTGAATAATTCATATGATTTTTATCACTTTTATTGCATCGATTATATGGTTTTTTTATATATATATATATATATATATAACTACTGACAAGGAGTCTCACTCAAGGGATTTTTTATAATCTATTTCTAGATGCATTGTGTATTAAAAGTATTAAAGCTTGTAGTAAATTGACTTTTTGAAAATTTGAAGTTATGATTTTATTTTCACTGAACATGTAATAATATTATCACAGTATAAAAGATATTTACATTACCTATAATATTCGTTATTATTATTATTATTATTATTATTATTATTATTATTATTATTATTATTATTATTATTATTATTATTATTATCGTTATTATCGTTATCAGTAATCCTAATAATGGCACTTGAAGCTTTTCAATACAAGACTCTATTATATAATCATTTGTTGGTTTTTATACATTTTTACAAATATATTTGGCATCATTTTTATACTTATCTAATAAATTTGTTAAAGCAACTGGAAGTAAAATTTAATTAATTGTCTTTAAATTTGTTTTAAAATTTTCATTAATTGTAATGACTATTAAAAAAAATAATGTCTTATAGTTTTCTTACATTTACGTTTTCTTTGTTAAACTTTTTATCTTGATATTTAGAATTTATGATTTTTAATTTTTTTTGTAGTTTTAATTTATGTTGCCTGTTTATTTCTGGACTAGAATTTTCATTTATTTTCAGTTTCTTTTGTTGCACCAATGTTTTCAATGCTTCATTAAAATGTATTAATGTTTCTGAGATTGGTCTATATGGATATGAATCTATAATATCGCTAAATATAGTGTCTTCGTCAGGAAATAGTTCTGTTTTAAGTTCATTAAATAAATACAAGATCTCTTTCAAGATATCAGTTGCATTTGTAGGAACGTTTTCAATATCTATTAAATTTGTATTGGCTGTAGTATCGTTTTCATCTTTTAACAAATTATTAAAAAAGACAGCATCTTCTTCTATTAAATAATTTTCTAACTCCTTGAATTGGCTTATAATATTTTTGATTATTTCTTTTGTATTAAACATTTTTTGCTTCTGATTTATATCATCTTCTTCAGAATCTGTATTTGTTGAGTCAGTCTGTAATATGTGCCATTCTTTTGGAATAGTTTTTTCAGAAATTTTTTTTGTTTTTAATTCTTTATTAATATAATTAATATCGTCAATGATTAAACTATTCTTTTCTTTTCTTTGCATTTGATGTTCTTCGATTAATTTCTTTATATTTTTTATATCATTAATTTTATGGTTGTCATTAGTTGTGTTTATTTGAGAAACTATGTTATGTTGTTTAGCTTCCATTTCGTTTTTTTGTAATTCTAATTTTCTGTTAATTATTTTAGGTTCTTTGTTATTATTTCCTTTCGATACTGAATGTGTTTCTTCGTGATTTTTTATCAACTTCTTAACTGCCGTTTTTATGACGCTAAATTTACGATCATCTTTAGGCTCATCAACTTCAATATCACGTTTTTCATCTCTAATTTTGTTTGATGCAGGAACAATTTTTGATTCAACTGTCAATTTTTTTAAATCAATTCGTTTGTTTTTATCTGCAATAATATTGTTTGCCGAATTTGTATTGGATTGTTTATTTTTATTTGTGTTAGATTTCTTAGATCGATAATTGTACTTATTATTAGATTCAATTTCATTCAATATAAATTCTGGACTATTTTCAGTATTTTTTAATTGTTTTTTCTTAATTTTACTGATTTGTAATGAATTCTGAATATTAGACTTAGAGTTTCTACTTATTTTGGTAGTCTCTTTATAAATTTTTTCACTGAAAACTTTTTGCGCGACATCATTCTTATTTAAGTCGGAATTTGAAGTTCTTTTCAAATTCTTAAAATTAAAAGTATTTAGCCCTTCTATGCCATCAGAATTTTCTAATATAGCAGATGAGTCTTCATTTTCTGCTGAATAATTTTCAATCATATCATTCTCAATATTGTCTGTATTTATATTAAAAAGAGTATCATCGTTATTTTTCATTTCAAGTGGTTTATATTCAATATTTTGTTTCTTTTTTAGAATAAAAATAGCTGGTTTCGTTTTTATTTTGATAGGAGGCAATATAGAATTATAATTCAGTTCAATAGTTGAGTAAGCATCTACAGAATCTAAAATATAATAATTTTTCAAAAAAGGTTTGATATTTGTAGAATATTTACTCTTAGCTTCCATTAACATGTGTGTAAATGGTAATTTATGTGGATCATACATTGATATATTTTCTTCTTTGGAATACCTTTAATGAAAAATAATTATTTTCAATGAGAAATATAATTCAATTTGACTTTAATTACATCGTACTTACATCCATGAAAAATTAGTTTGAGTAAATCTAGAAACCCCTGTTTGTGCCGTTAAAACATCAATGTGAACATAAGCAGGTTCGGTATAGGCTTTCTCTAGCCTATGAAGTCTTGCTATTGCCACACCTCCAGGATAATTTAATCCAGCCAAACACAACAAAAACAATGAGAATATTGCGTTAAGAATTAAGTGCCCAAGTACGACTAACGCAATTAAGGCATTCCATGAAGATTTACTTCGATTTTCCCAACTATTGAAAGAAGTAAGGATTAGAAAATTAATATTAGCAAATAAGCAGGGGATATAGTTATTTATAATGAAGCAGAGATGCACGACTCATAAAATGTTTCATTAGATGTATGTACATTTATTTGTAAGTAATAATAACATGTGCTTAATCTATAAAACTGCAGAGTGGAATTAGAATAATAATTTAAATAATAAATTGGAATACTGAAAAGAAGACTTACATGCGATGACAGGCTACAGCTGCACTAACGTTCAATAGTGGAAATACATATATGATGAATCTTAATTCTTTGTGTGGCAAAAATGAAAAAAAGATAACATATAATATTCCAGGTACAGTTAAAACGCGTGCCCGATAGTCCCAAATCATTCCTAATGGTACGAGAAAATAAGAAAGCGCCATGCCTCTTGGGATTGCAGAATAAAAATACCATAGAAATGGCGATGTCTAATAATTTTTTAAGAATAAATATTTTTTTATTCAAAAATATAAATTAGATTTTAAGAAACAATGATCGAAAGGATACACCCCACTCACTACTTTTATTGAGAATGGTATTGAAATAAAAGACTTCTCCTTCAGGCCACAAAACTCTTCTCCAAAAATAGGAGTCAATAGTAACGGTTAAAATAATGAGACAAATACCAGTAGGTATTATAATTTTTAATGCCCTGCAATAGTCAAAGAAATGAACGGATAAGAATGTACAGTAAAGAGTAGAATATTTTATTTACCTTGGTATTGTTAATTTAAAATAAGCTATATCATAAAGCAAAAATAAACCCAACAACATGGCAATTTCAGCTCTAAAAATTATTATAGCTGCTCCCGATGAAATTATGAATATTAAATGATTATGCTTAAGCCATCCATACAATGCCAGCAGTACTACGATCAAAAAATAATGAATTGAAAATTTATTAATAATGTACCCTACGTATTATGCGTGATCCGTATATTTCTATTGCTATTTATCTCACCTAACGGCATAGCCATTGTATTTGGTAGTGGACGACTTAAATAATACATAAAGTGATATTGAGTGACAGTAATAATGAGAAACCACTTTACAAATTTGGTACCGAATATCGATTGTAGAGCATTTCTATATAATTTCCAAGTGGCTATTACAATCAAACCCAAAGCCGCTCTTACTGAAAATAGTGAATTCACGTTTGATATTTTAAGTAAAGCAATTCTTTCAACGCACATTCTTATATTAAAAGAAAAAAGTCTTACCAATGTATTGAGAGAAGAATTTATTAAGTTGCCAATATTTAATAGCAGCAACAGCTGGCGAAGCAATACCAGATATTACAATTGGTCCTAGAAATGTTCTTGGCACCACACCAGGGAACTCATGATGATCGTACTAAATTATTTTTTAAAGTTATCATTACTTTATTTGTTTTAAAAATAAAAATTAATCAAAAAGAGTTGCTCAATTGAAGTTATGAAAATATATTATTGTTGATCAGGGAACTATTGAACCGACAGGAGAATCTAAATTAACGAGAACTTCATTGTACTTATTAACACTAATACAATGCTGTATTTGTACTTTATTAACAGTTTGCATTTGCTCGATTTATTAATTTACGTATCGGCAATATATGGAACGTCGTGAAGACTAGCGATTACTATATAAAAATAGATCCATTCTGGAAGAAATTGTAACACACATAGGTATTAAGACAGTTTACCTCGTTTAAATTAGAACCGTGGTACAAAAGGTCGTGCATAGCTTGGAGATTAAAGCTTTCTTCGACTTTTGTGAACGGACAGTAGAACAAATGGATCGCAGCTACTAATATTATTAACTGATCCATTATTTAATACTGCGTTATTCAAGTTATTGGCATTTGAACATCAAAGCTTTTGAATCAAGGGTGCGTAAGGGTGAGGTAAAGGGAGAGGATTTAAAGAGAGAAAGAAAAGAAAAAGAAAAGAGAGAGAAGGGGGGAAAAGAAAAAAAAAAAAAAAAAAAAAAAATAGACAAAAATCTAATGCAACTTCCAGACTCAAAAAGCACAGGGACAAACAACTTTGTCGTCTGCTCTGAAGTAGCAGATCAGTAGAAATGCCTAGCCGACTCCTCCACTCATTGTTGCCAATTTCAAGAAATTTATAAACCATGTAATCTTAAGCGGGTCTCATGGATACCGCTATTATAACTTTATAACTAGTGCCACTGCGTGCGTCGCTTATTTCGCACCCGTCGAAGTCCACTTCAGAAGGTTTTACTTTAAAAGGAAAATGAAGAGCTGCAAGAGTTGAGAGATAGAGAGAGAGAGAGAGAGAAAAAGAAGAGGAAAAGGATGTAAAAGAGCTGCGATTAAAAATAAAAGGCGTAAACGTGTGAATTTATTATTTATTAAGAATTACAAATTGTCGTATTATAATCTAAGTATAAATGGTGTAAAATTAATAATGGTAACGTTCCCACATGCACTCGCGGGCTCGCTCATAGTGAATAACGATTCCACATGTATTTAGATCAGAGGCGTATCTGAGATATTGCGTTAGCCGGGCGTTATTGCATTTCTCGATGCGTTATTATCGCAGACTGGAATCTCGTATCTTTCCGCCCGTCTCTCGAGCCATCGTTAGGGGGGGGGGATGAAAAAAAGACCAAACAAATAGGCGAGCGTTGCCGCGAATCTCCAGAATCTTATTAACATTAGTCGCCCGAGCCCGGAGTCACGTTCCCGCAGGGTCGCGAGCCCCTCGAGCGCCGCGAAGGAGTCGAGAGCGGATCCCGTGGCGGCTGCATCAAGCGAATCGCGTATAGAATTCATGGCTCGCGTCGCGGAGCTCTCCTCGTCTCCGCGTGCTCGAGTGGCTCGCGGACCGGCGGCCCTACGTGCCCGCAACTCCTCGGCTCCTCCCTCCCCCCCCCCTCCCCGGCAGCTCGCCGAGTACATAGGTTTTTCGTTTTTTTTCTCCCCGACTTCCGCGGCTGCTCCCTTTCCCTCCTGGGGCCGGTCTCGGGGACCCTCGGCTCCCCCGCGGTAGGCCCCGCCGGCCTAGCGCTTGGCCCGGGGCTGCCCGCGCGAGCTCGCCCTGCTCGAGCTGCCGGGGGCGGTGCACTTGGGGATGTGCCGGCTCGCCACCGTCTGGTTGAAGCGCCGCGAGCAGTGCGGGCACTGCACGTAGTCGCTGTGGTCGCTCGGGGGCGGGGGCGGCAGGTCGCTGAGCTTCCCGCCCGCCGCGAGGTGCGTCTGCATCTGCTTGGCCGAGCGGATGGCGTTTATGAAGTCCTCGTGCTTGCTCCGCCAGTTGGACTTGGCAGGCTCCGGCTGCTGCTGCTGCTGGGAATCGGCGCGCGACGACCCTCTGCCCTGCAAGCGGATCGCCGACAACGGCTGTGTACACGACTGAGCCTCGCTCCTCTCTCTCTCTGATTCCGATTCCGACTCTTCGCCAGATTTTCTCCCATTTTCCACCCAACCCCTACACCTACTTATGGCCGTTCGAGTCTCTCGACTCCCCGACGGCTGACCGACTCCCGGTGACATCTATACCCTCCCCTATCCCCCCCCGAGAAATACACCCACGCGCACCCACAGCGCCGTCAAAGCTAGGCTAGGCTCGAATTTTACCTCCTTTGAGGGATAATAAATACGAGCTTTATTTAAATGGCACGCGAAAGATTCTAACAAACTACATGCGCTTCAATTCCCAATGCTAATTTTTATAACTTTTAGTTTATTCGCTACGGCTTTCCCTATATAACATCCTTAAAAATCCCTCATGAAATATTAATGCCGACCTTATAATAATAAACTCTTGAGAAATGTCTTGGGAAATCTTTTTCCACTTTTTTGTTACGAGCCAGATGGCTTTCCGTATTTTAAACGATAATATCTCTAATGTTGACAAGTATTAAAGCAAGGCTGAATTTTATTTGCAACATTGGATAAAACTTTCTCCACCTTCCCATTTAAGAATTCAAATGGCGACAAGTCGATCCGGGAGGCGCGCAACGATTTAAAAAGATTTGTAATAAATAAGCTGGGATTGACTCGACTCTCTCCGCCGCCTTGTCTAATTAAGTCGCTGCCGGTTGCCTCTTTACGTCCGAGTAATCGATGCGACTCTCTCCGGGCTTCGTCTCGATTGATTACTCAGGCGGCTTTTGATAAGCGACGAAAATACCCGACGAAAATACGCGAGGAAATGCTCGAGGAAGTACGCGACAGCAGATTAATAATAGAAGAATGATAGAGCGCAAAGGCAGGAGGTGAAAGAAGCTCGGAGTCCTATACCTAGACACTAGTGTCCTAGAGGTGTATGTACCTGCTTCTTCGAGCCCAGGGGCTTTTTCACGAAGGACTCGAGCTCCGTCCCCTTAACGCGATGCAAGACCGTGTCAAAGAGTTTTCGCTTCTTCATCGTGCTCCTGCAGCAGATATCCTCGTGGAGCTGAATGCGCTCGACGGAGAAGCGCCTCGAGCAAACCTTGCACTTGACCAATGATTCGCTGAAAGCAATTCAATAATTGTCTCTCTCTCTCTCTCTCTCTCTCTCTCTCCCGAAGCCGAGCCCCGCTCCGTCGTTAATCATCCGCGCTCGCGCACCGTCGTCCGCTCCTTCGTCTTTCCGCAATGCAGGAGTATTTCGCGGCGGGCATGGGGTGGATGGGTGGGACAAAGCCGCGCGCGATACGTTTTTCCCGCTGGCCGAAGCAGCCGAGGCCACTCGTTGAAAGATTGATATTGGCGGCTCGAGTGTGCGCAGTCGGGGACGATGCATAGTATCGGGCGCCACTGATTATATCTATTTGCAATGTACGACCTGTAATCTGGATTCGACTGTACTCGCAAAAGCTTACGGGGGCACGTACTCCTACTCGAGCCGCGCTCACTTTGTTTGACAAACATTAGCCATTCTGATTTATTTCTGTTTGACCTTTGATCGTTCCCGAGCCTCTGTTTGCTCGACGAGCGCTTAAGAAGGCGAGCTGCTGTCGACGCGCGCCCCGATGAATATCGGGAGCCACGTATCGGCAATTTGTAATTCCGTCCCGAGGAGAGTCGGGGAAAGTCCTCGGCAGGGATTGTTGTAACGCGTGCGGAGGTCTCGGCGATCGTGTGCATCCCGGCGTGTCTTGCGGATAGCACAGCGGTGCTTTAACCAACGAAAAAAAGGTACTCCCAGAGAAGGTACTCGCTTGAATATTGCGATAAGGTGCGCTTCAAAGAGAAGGAAGAAAATCAAAGAAAGAGCAAAAAAAGAAGCAAATAAAAAGGGCATTGGGGCTTGGAAAAATGGAAAAATGTGCCAGCGGCAACGGGGAAGAGATGGAGGATATATCGATGGGCAGGAAAGTTAGGGAGGAGAGGCCGATGAATCGAGACGGCGAAAGAGTATGGGCTAATGTAATAACAATGATTCAGTACTCGGGGGGCGTCAATCCCTTGGAGGCGCTCGACTTGGGCGCGGCCGGGGAGGTCGCCGCGGCTGCGGCGGCGGCGGCGGCGGCGATAGACTTGTTTCTGTAGCTCTGGTTGCGGATGCTGGACGGGGTCGGGCCCGGCTCCGCGTTGGAGTTGGCATTGAGCAGCAGGGTAGGCCGCCTCGACTGCGACAGCGTCATCCCCGACCTCTGCGCAGAGGATATTTTCGCGTTCTTGATAACCATTTTCTGTACTTATAATTTTGCCGATAAAATATCTAATAATAACTCATATTACGCGAATGTGGCTGGCGCTCGGGAGGCGCTGCCATTCGGCTCCGGCCTTCGTTTGTTTCTATAAAATGAATGCGCATCGCGGCTCACCTCGTCGCTCGGCTGCGCCCCCGGCGGCTCGGTCCCGGCCGAGTCCCGCTCCTCCACCAGCTGATTCAGGAATCTCAGGCTGCTCGACTTGGCGGGCTCCCCCTGCCCGAGCCGGCCGCCTACCTCCGGGCCCCTGGCTCGACTCCTCGGCGAGGGCTGCGGCATCGGGCTCCTCCTGGGCCCGGCCTCCGCCGGCTTTCTCATCCTCGAATCTCCTGGGCTCCAATGCTTCGACGCGCTAAAGTTAAAGGCGTCCTCGGTTTTAGAGGGGCGCCTACGAACGCTCCTGGAGCGAGTCCCGGCCCCGTCCGAGGGAGCACTCGGGGCTCTTACCGGGGGCTCTTCCCCCTCGGCCTCGAGGACCGGCGGCCTCGAGTCGCCGGCCTCCCGACCCCCGATCGAGTCCCCCGG
This sequence comes from Kradibia gibbosae, assembly GCA_018907135.1. Taxonomy (NCBI): domain Eukaryota; kingdom Metazoa; phylum Arthropoda; class Insecta; order Hymenoptera; family Agaonidae; genus Kradibia; species Kradibia gibbosae. The sequence continues at coordinate 13,731,487 of JACCHX010000001.1, read as the reverse complement.
CAGCTCCTCCTCCCCCGCCCGCGGCCTGGGCCCGAGTCGAGCCCGGGGCGAGCTGCCCCCGGGCCTACCCTCCGGCGATGCCTTCATCGACCAGGAGCGCGTGTGCCTCTCGAAGCCCTTGGGGCCCGGCTCGGGGAGCTCCGCCTTCCCCCCGATCGAGTCGAAGTGCCCGAGGGCCGACTCCACGGAGTCCCGCCGGGGCCCGGGGGGCTCGCGGGCCCGCTCGAACACCATGCGCTTGAGCTCGAAGGAGGCCCGTCGGGCCCCCCAGGCGCCCTTGGCCCCCGGCTCCCCGACTTCCGGGGCCTCCCTCGGCTGCTGCTGCTCCTGCTCCTCCTCCCCGGCCCTCGGCACCCGCCCACCCTCTTCCTCCGCCTGTCTCGGCTGCCAGACTCTCGGCACCGCCTCGGCTCTGGTCTTGCACTCGCTCGGCCCGACGAGCGACAGGTGCCTCAGGGAGAGCGACGTCGATCGCTCCCCTTCTTTGTTCTCTGCGGTTTTTCCCTCGGTTGATTTCTGCAAGGGTCCTTCGTCTTTGCTCGTCAAGTTTGATAAGCTTCTTGCCACCGCTGCTGCGCCTTTTCTTTTGCCAGCTATGTTCTCCATTTTTCTCACTATTGTCTCCACCTGTCCCGTAACTTTTGTATCTCTGACGCTTTTATCGCAGCCGCGAATCATTTGACAAACCAGTGACGCTGACTTTAAATCTTTCGAATCCGTCGGCCGACTTCCCTCGTCGATCCAGGGCTCTTCCCTTTTCTTTGCACCCTGTCTCCTTGACTGTCTCTTAGCTTCGCTCGATACGTGTACTCGCGACTTTTTAGCTCCTACGGCTTTCTTATCACGCGACAGTTTCCTAATTTTTAGACTTGCGCTTTGCGTTGTTCTCATGTACGTTGATTCTCTGATAAAATCACAATTGACATGGGCTTATTATTCATTTGCCAATTCGTAATGGCTTTGCTTGTGTAAGAAAGCCGTTGACACTTAATGGGATGCTTTGTTGGTGTTTTATTCTTTTAGTTGCTACTCCACGGGCGCATGATTAAGTAAGGGACACACGTTGAAGCCGCTACTGCAATTTTATTTAGTTAGCCGAATACTAGTCACGATGATGCTCGATTTGCTCCCATTAACTTTACATCCGCTTATGTTATCAATCAGTTGAGAAAAAAAAATTTTAGCCTCTTACTTATGTATATTTATGTCGTTAATCATCTGGTAAATGTTTTTATGCATACGTGTACTTTACATATCGCGTGCTCGTAGCTACGTATGCATAAAAAACAACATCAAATGAAAGCTTATTACGATGAAATGATAATGTTTACTAGTATAATACCGGAGTCTCCGTGTATTTTTTTTTTTTTTTCCATTAATAACACAATTTGTTAAATAAATATTACACATTGCCGGGGAAGTAAACAGTAATTTCTACGTGTCGATGTGCCTCTACACGAAAAGTCAAATAAATTGAAATCCGCATTTGGATCTTGCACTGGTGAGCGATTAGCCTTTTCTGTTTTATCATAAAAAAGGAAACTGTATCGGACTGAAATGTATATCTCCTGGGTACGTAGCTTAAAACTTTCCTCTACAAGTCACTTGGGCTTTTATTTACAAAAGCTGTTTGTCTAGCTTAAAAAAAAAAAAACTAGCGCTCGCCAAAAAATAATAGAATAAAGGAAAAGCCTCGAACTCCGGTCCACGTCGATTTAAATTTATATAAAAATTATTAAACAGCCCAATAATGGATCCAAACATTTTAGAAAACAAAGTGCAATGATTTATTTTCACCATGATAAACACGCAACTGTCGGTATAGAGTATCCGGAGAAAAGTTTGTTAAAAAAATTCAAGCGGTAAGCATTAAAAGAATATCATAAACTCAGATATCGAAGAGTCCAAGTATTTTCACACGACATATTCAACTGTATTTTCTTTTGTACTGGCTTTGTTGCGCGAAATTTCGTAAAAATTACAAAAGCGTTGGGCACTTAAGCTAGAGAAATTTCAAAAACTTAAGCCAACATCGTTCGACCGCGTTCAAATGTTTTTGCTCGACACACAGAAAATATACCAGTTCAATTCCTCCTGTACCGTTCAAGCTTATGGATTTTCAACAAATAACAAGTATCTACTGCAAGCGTTGGGCCGAGTGTGAGTTAGCATATCGCTTTTGGGGTAAAGCGGGGCAGGGGCAGGGGGTACGAGCCTTGTAAATTAAAGAATAAAAATTAACTTCGATGCTCGGATGCGTGCACGGACATAAACGCGTACACGTGCGCGTGTACGCCTTAAAAAGTAGAGGACGATAAGGCAGGGTCAATAGGAGAATGACAATCATCCGGGTGGGGGGGGGGGGTGGATTGCGACTCACATGGGGCTCGTGCCCGTGGGGACGCCCGGCCTCCTCGTGGATCCCATCCTCGGAATCGCATTCTTAGGCGGCTCCTGCTGGGGGATCCTCCTCGCGGGTGCCTCATCCGGCGAGGGCTCCCCGGGGATCCAGTCGAGCTCCGCGCGTCCCTCGAGCTCGAGGAGCGCGAACCTCTCCGGCATCCGGTTGCGCTGCGTCCTCGCCTCGTCGGTCGCGTCTACGCCCACCTGGAACGAGCGAGCCTTCGAGTCTCTGGCCTCTGCCCTCCTCGCCCCTCTAGCTCCCCTCTAGATTAGCGGAGCCCACGTTCGGCTTACCCCCTTGGCGTCGGGGCTGCGCCCGAAGGGGCCCCGAGAGTCCCGCTGCTCGGCCCTGGTCATTCTCCGGGAGTCTACGCCGGCCTCGGTCTCGGGTGTCGGCCCGCGGGGCTTCCCTTCCAGCGGGTCCAGGGGGTAGCTCTTGTCGATGCCCCTGGTCCGGCGCCTCTCCTCGAAGACGCGGTGCAGCTGCCAAGGGTAGGAGAGAAGCGTGAGCGAGCCAGTGGCTTTTGATCGGCTCCCCAGGTCTGGCCTCGGATCTCGGTTTTATTTTTTAATAACGGACGTGGCTTCGCTTCCGAATTTAAAGGAGCACTGGCCTTCCCTGCCTTCCGATGTTTTATTCAACGAGTGACTCTCCCTTAGAGCGCTTCTTCAACCCCGGCCTAGCTCAGATTTCTAGTCTATCGATGACCGAGCTTGCGGGACCTTTTCTTTCTTTTTTCTTTTTTTTTTTTTTTTCTTTTTTTTTGCTTTATTTATACAATTTCTGCAAAGACGACGTGCCTGCCGAATGCAACGAGACAAGCTTCAGATTTACGAATGCAATTGCGATTCACAACCTGACACCAATGCTCCTGTAAATATTTAAATCGCGATAGACTTATAAATACGACGAGGCCATCCACGATGTTATCAAAAAATAATATTTTATAATTAACCTTTCATTGAATTAATTGGGTCAGTGATTAAAAGTAACGCAAAAATGAAGTGTATTTGTATTTGTACATTTATTCCTCCAGTGGAAACAATAACATTAAATAGTGATTTCATTATACTTTATGTCAGTGAGTATCTGTCGGCAAATTTATTTGCCACAAATGATATTCGTGTCATTTAATACGTTTTTAGTGCGTATTAAATGCTATTTCTTAAACATTTCTCTTTTAAAATGTTAAGTAGCTCCTTATTATATTTTAATGCGAAATCTTATCAAATCATAAAGTACGACCTTAAAAATCTTTACCGTCTCCTTTGTTTCATTTTCATTTTTAATAATAGCATTACTATATATTTTCATACATGAAATAGAAAATTACATATCTAATCTTTACATTAATAGTATAATAATTTAGAACAATCTACTCGGTCCTATATTATATAATGGATACTTGGACTTTTTTTTATAGGCTTTTTTAACATTGCAGGATTTTTACGAGTAAAAATGAATTCGAATTAGTCTCTAAGGTTAGATCAATTAAGGTGACCGGTAACATTGTCATAAGTGATGAGCCATTAAACAATATTTTACATCTGTATTATTACTTATATTTGTACTCGTGCTCAAACAATCTCTATTTTATTTTTCTAGCGCAGTACTGCATAAAAAGTTAAAAATACGACTTAATGTCGAGCAATAATGAATGTCAAGGACTTAAAAAATATAGTCGCGTCTGTACAAATATGTGGTTTGTTAAAAACATAGATATAGATTGTGACGGTAGACGGCCGATGTAGCAGTGAATATAAGAAGTGCGTGCATGAAAAATTAGAAATAATATAAAGTAGGAAAGATGTGTAAAGCCGGATAGAAGGAATCGATTCGTTAAAATTTAATTATCATATGCAATCGAGTGAAACATCAATAATAGATCTGTTTTTATAAAATTGCCATAATGGAACGTCAGAATGGAATAGAGTTGCGGGGGACGCGAAGGCTCGAAGTACCAGAGGATGGTCGAGTCGGTGCTTCGGTGGAGGCAATAAACGAAGAGGGAGAGCGGAACCGAAGTCGAAGAGCGCGGGAAGGGCCCGCGGCGACGCGACCGGAGCTCGGCTTCGGACGAGCAGGTGCCGAGCGGGGGTGAGACAGAGGGCCAGAAGAAGATCGAGGAGCGAGAGAGCGAGAGAGCGAGAGAGAGCGAGAGAGAGAGAGCAAGAGAGAGAGAGAGAGAGAGAGAGCGGGCCAGAGAAGGCCGACACCCCTCGGCCCAAGGCCTCCTCTTTATCCGAGACGTACTTTTCCGGGCTCGCTGAGGAGGCTTCCCCTGGGCTGAACCGAGCCGTTGGAGCCGGCGCTGACCCTGAGCGCGACCTGGTGGGCCCGGCGCTGCTGCTGGTCGTAGAGCTGCAGGAGCCTCTGCTCCTTCTCCTGGAGCTGCCGCTGCTGGAAGCGGGCCTGCAAGGGGGCGGCCTCCCGGTGAGCGCGGCGCGTCCTCGTCCGGGGCCGGGACTCCGCGAGCCCGCGCATCCGTTACCGGCGGCAGGCGACCTACGTGTGCGCGCGCGGCGAGCTCGGGGTGACGGTGCGCGAGCCCACCTACCCCCCGTATGCCCAGCAGCGGAACCCCCGGGGGCCGACCTCGGGGATCGATCTCGGCGCGTAACCCACATTCGCGACCGGACACGCCGGCCGAGCCCGCCGCGGGAGCCGCGCTTCCTTCCCCCCCCCCCCTCGCCTCGCGGAGGACTCGGAGGAGGAGCTCCTCCGAGAAAAAACCTGGACTCCCCGAGTCTTCTCCGCCCACGTGCTCCGGCTCGATGCAAGTCGGAGCGGAAGCCGGCCACGGGACGGCCGGGGGCTCGTTAAGAATTAAACAATCGAATTGATTGACTTTGGAAACGAGACCGTGAGATTTGGAATTGATTCGCCTCTCCTCATAAATTATTCCCCTTTCAATGGCAAGAGTTTCTTTTTTCTCTCTCTCTCTCTCTCTCTCTCTCTCTCTCTGAAATTCTACCCACCAAACTATCGATTCTCTCCATCATTCAAGAACTGTTAAAACTTGTACTTCCTTTAAGAGACTTAGGAATAATTTATCAAATTATTCTCATTTGGAGGCATTTCTACGTAATTGAGGCAATTTAACTTTTGATTGCTTATTAGAACTATTCCACTGATTGATGGAGCGAAATGATTTTATTCCATTGAACCGCAACGATTTTGCTCGCATTCTCATAAAAGTGCACCAAGGCTGGTTTTTTTTTAAGTTGTCTCGCGATGAGTCTATTTTCACGAGATTTAATTAAAAGCCTCAAAGTCGGTCAGAATATTACGGGCTCGCGCGTCTTTGTTCGTATTTATAGAACGTAATATTGCGGAAGTGCTTGGGACTCGCGTTAAATGCTTGTACGAATTAAGTACTGCCGTTTTTAATATCTATTTTGGTCTACCCGCTTAAAGGCTTTTCACGGTCGAATCCTACATCTTCAAAGCAATAAAAAAAATTTCGATAATCAATTGAGTTACTTATAAGTTCATCTGCGCAACAACTTTGAAATAAAGGATCTCCGCGAATAATAAATCATTCGTGTGGCAATCCACATTAGCTAGATGAATTATATACCGCAATCGCATAAAAAACATCTTATATAGACACGAGCGTATCACGTTAAGAAATCTTAATACATTTTAATTGTGCTTACACAATAAATAGAACCATTTATAATGTCAATTTATTTATAATTAATAATTCCGCTAATTGCTTGATACCAAGTCAATTACACCTTTGCATTTGCATTTTGAATAATGCCGGTCATTTTTTAATTTTTTGATAGAAAATCTTTTTTCTTCGCGTACACGAACCGCCAACAAGTATGCGGTCATTATGACAGACTTTGACATGAACATAAAGAATTTTATGACTTCAGAAAACTGCTACAAAGGGTTATAAAATATAAAACATATGCTAAAATACGATATAAACGTCCATTATCAGTGATATAAATTCTGATTTAAAAGAATAAAGCGGAAATATTGTCGATAATCTTGAAAATTTACGGATTTTTAAATTAATTTTTTTTTTTTTTTTTACATGTACCACAATTTTTTTACACTCGCGCAAAAAATTGAATGGGAATAAGCTCAGGCAGTTAATTTGCACGAAAAATTGTCAATTTAACTTCTCGTACATTTCAAGAAAAATAAAAATAATCAATTGAATCACGAATAAGGTCGTTAATTCATAAAGTCAAATAAAAAAGTACTGAAAATCAACGTTACACATCTAATCCTTGTTTATTCTGCCTATACTATTCATAATGAAAGTTTATCTTTTAAAAATATTACTTTATCGAGTTTAAAACAAATTCTTTTGTTTGTTTTTTTTTTTTTTTTTGTTTTCGGCTTATATGTTTTAAAGTCGGAAATTAATAGCAAAAGTTAGTTCGGCTAAAAACAATCGGTAATGAAATGAGTTGCAATTGCATAATACTTTTGGAATGACAATTTTACTTTGTAAGGAGCTTTACCAGATACACTTAGTAAGATTGATGAAGCTTATCTGGATAAATTAATAATTAATTAGGCTAGATTCCACTTACAGCCTACTTTAACCAATTTGTAATTTATCTTAGGAGTTTCAGTTTAAATATTCTTCTCGATGTCTATTCAATGTAACATTACCGGAACTATTAATTGTGTTTTTTTTAATAAAAAATAATAGGATATTTATTTAAATCTTCAATATCTTGTTAATCGTTGAAATCAAATGCATATTGCATAGCTAAATTGATTATATAGAAACATAAGCGATGCAATTGTTAAAAACATCATAATTGAGTAAATCTAAAAATGATCATACATTCTTTATACTCGAATTCAATACAATTTATGGGATCGACATCATTAGATTATAAAAAAGCCGAGTACTTATTTGTATAAAATATATAAATCAGTTATGAAATCAAGCCTGGAAAGTAATACGCTTACAAAGCGTGTGAAAAAGATTACAAAATTAATTGGAGAAATAAAAATGTAAAATATTCATGACAATTTTTTTTTTTAAAAGCGTTATCTTTAAGAATATGTTACGAAATAACGAGCTCATTCATATTATATTTATAAGATTAAGAGCAGTAGCCGAATGCAAATTTCAATCGACAGGGAATTGTATTTCGTTTTAATCAGTTCGATTCAATTATCGTGAAGCATTGTAAGTATAATAAAAACAAACTACGAAAAGGTAGAGATCTCTCGTGCTTATACTTTGATGAAAGCGAGACGTCGGATTATCAAACATTGCAGTTTACGATACCAATTATCAGTGGGTTTCTCCCTCAAAGCAACAGCAGCGTGTATTTTACCATTGTTCTTATTATTACTTGTGAAGCGTAGCTCCGAAATTGCAGTTGTTTTGAATTCTAAAGACCGTTGGTCGTGCCTAGATTCGATAAAAAAGAATCATTCCCATCGAAACGCGTGCCGGTCGCGGGCGTTTTGACGGTGCGAGTGTCGCGCGGCCACCGCAAAAAAGGACCAGGACTAAAAGTACCTTAGAGCGAGATTCGCTACTCCCCGGACAGAGAGAAAGAGAGAGGAGTTTGCTTTAAAAGGTAAGCTTTCTAGCCGGGGAGGGAAGAACTCGCTTTCATCGGGCTCGGAGTCGCGGCTCGCGGCCCAGGAAGGTCCGAGGCGCGGTGAACAGGGGCCGGGCCTCGGGGGAGAATCGCCTCGAGGCCGTCCGATCGCCCGACGGCGAAGCTGCGGACGGCCCTCGAGCTCGCCCCAGCCCAACGCCCCGTACCCCGGCCGAGGAGAGAGAGAGAGAGAGCGAGACTCCTACTGCAAGACAACCCTTAGGTTGGGCTCTTCGACCGAAGCGAGCCCTCGGGAGGAATCTCTCCGGGCCGGAGCGGCGACTCCCCGGGAGACGACGGGAGCCCAAGAGCGTCTCTCTGCGCTTCCTTTCGGGCCCCTGAGCGCCTCTTTCTATCGCGCCAGGCGGGCGGATCTCACCTGCAGCAGCTGAAGGGGCGAGGACGTCTCGGACGTCGACATCGCCGATCCTCTCCTCGACGGCTCTTCGATCCTCCGGCAGCAGCTCCTGCGAAGGCAGACGCGTTTAATAATCCAGGCCTCGCCAAACCTCCGCGTCTCCTGCCTTTCCCCGACGCGCCCCTTGCTCCCTCCTCCTCCTCCTCCTCGACCGAGTGCTTCCTTCCTTCTCTTAGTTGCGCTCGAGCGCTTTCGCGAATGTCGCCGACCCGCGATTGACTTCTTGCCCCTCGAGCCATGGCTCCCGAGGCTTTTTCCTACCGCTTCCTATGGCTCTGCTTCCTATGATTGTTCTGTCCTGACTCTCTCTCCCCCCCCCCAACCCCTAATCTCCTTCCAGCTGTCATTTTTGGAGTTTTTTCGGAAGCTCGAAAATTATTTTCCTGCCAGGTTCGCTTTGATTGATGCGCACCCACCGGCACGCCTAACAATTGGATCCTCGCGCCGTTTTTTTTTTTTTTTTTCTTCTTTTCTTTCTTTTCTCTTGAATATCGATAATCGATTTTTCCGTTAAATAATCCATCGTCGCTTAAAAGGTTCCGTTTCAATCTCGTGGCAACAAATTGACGGTGCGTGAAAAAGAATTGGATCACTGAGATCCGCTGGTTAACGTGCATTGGCAGGCACAATTATGCGTAACCATTGAATTATTTTTAACGTTAAGCCACTTTGCATTCAACATCAATAATGTTTGTATTATAGCGATGATATTATAGCACACGCCTATTAGTTAATCTATTCGGATCGGAATGAACACCGAGTTAAATGCGGCTGATTTTACTGCACGCAGCGAGAAGTCGATCTTTGCTTCGCTAACAATTTACTTGCGTTAATATGGTTTTTTAAGAATACATTTTCTGAAAATACGCGCGATCGGTAAAATACTATTAGTAATGGCCAAACAAAGAAAAAATGACGCGTCATTCCATTGGACAAAACACTCAGTGACGACTTTAGCCGAGTTATGGCCAATTCCAGAAAAGTCGGGCGTGATGGATAAATTAAAAAAAAAGGTGATCTTATTATTTGAATGCCCTTGCGAGACAAAGACATCAGACCGAAGAACGAGAAGTACCAATTTCCGTGAAATAATGCAGGCTGCATTGGGAAATAATACCAGCCATTGGTATCGGTGTCCTTTAATTGCCCCAAGCCAGAGGCGTTATATCGCCTCGGTACATTTATAACGACAGCGCGATACATTCATCCTACAAATTGCAAAAGGAATAACGCTTGCGAGCCGAGTGTCACCGTAGGGTTTTCTTCGTAATCTTACTTTACGAGTGAGGATTTGAATTAATAACTCTCGGCCCGGAGATCCTCGGCCGCAACAAAATAAACGACAAACATTCAAAACGGTCTCGTATCGGTGAAATCCAGACGCCAGTGAGTCATAAGATGGGAGACGGTGACGTAAGTAGTCGAGCGACTCTTTATGGTCAAAAGTTCACGAGTCCGTAGCACCGCACCGACAATAAATCACGAGACTTTATGAAAATAAATTTGCAACTTGGAAATAATCGAGAATAAACGATCGATGGCTGCTTGCGTTTTTTGCAATTCTCAGATCATTTCGAACTCCGCGAAAATGCTTAAGAATACATCAGTTGTAATATAAAGCATCTTCGTAAAGTATTACAGTTAATTTGCGAGGACTCATTCATCATCTCTAGGAATCAAAAGATGTAATTTTTCCAGCAGCGTCAAGATTATCGCACCTTTGATTTATCTAACGAACTTAATACTTAGAGCGTTCGAATTATTTAGCCTTTTTTTTTTCTTTCTTTCTTAAATTTTATTTTAAACTGTACAAAAACTTCAATAATGACAATGGCGAGATTCTTTGACGAAATTAAATCTTATCCTTAATCTAGATTGTAATTGGTATAGCTTAATGCGAAGGCACCTAATTTAGATTGATCTTCATTTAATTTAATTATACGCAATTGTTGAACTTCCTTAATCTAAGAAATTAACATTTTTATTTAAAACTTTGCTTGCATCGAGGAAGGGCATTTTAAATTGCATCTAATACTTATGCTCGTTGAAATATTTTCAAACAAAAAAATTTATAACAGGGAAGTTCCCATTGTAAGCCTGTGTTACTTTGATTTTGGATCTTTGTAAGCAGCTACGGTAAATCAGTAAGGCTGCAATAATTCAGTTATTCGCTCGTACATATATCCTGCAATTAATTAGTAAGACGATTAAAATCAATAAGGAGTTGTTTTTTTTTTCTTATTTAGCTGCAATCCAAGTAAATATTTTGCACAGTTTCCTTAAAGCTTAATGTAGAAGCTATTCCAAAGCAATATACCCGCCAGTACGTGGCTTATCGACAGATCTTACCTTTTGCTTTTTAATAAATTTAGAGGGCCGCGCCACATTACAACGGTAGCTATTTAGTACGTCGAGAATACGATGGAAGGCCAGAGAAGGCACAGCTTTGTTGTGCCGCGCATTTAAGAGCGTGCACGCAGAGAAAGGGAAAAATGATATGGAAGCAAGAGCAAGAGAACCGAGTACTCGGAAATCGGAATATCGCCTATAAATTCCGATCCTGCTTTGATCGTAAACTTGGGAAGCCTTACGTGCACGGGGTAGAGCTCGAGGAAAGCCGATGGATTCGGAGGCAGGATCTAAACGTCCGGGGCCGAGGCTCCGTCCGGGCCACTCGCAGTCCCAACTGCTCGGTGATCGTCAAATAGATTCCCTCAAACGACAACGGCGAGCCGTAGAGTGCAGGCCAAGTGCCTCGGTCGAACTAATCCAGTCGAGCGCACCTCCGTCATCTCGCTCCCCGGGGTCCTCGATCGTCGAGGCGCCCGATAAAGCCAAATGCGAATCCGCGCGAAGACTGACCCGAGGGCCTCCAGGCCGCGCTCTTCAAAGTGAAATCGTCCTCGGAGCGCGAGCCGCGCCAGTGCACCGGCGCCAACAGGCCCGCGCCTCCGCCTGCCCACTCGGGCCCCTCTTTTTTTTCTCCGCGAGTCCTTCGCGCTCGAGAGGAGCCTCGCGCGCCGAGGAGGCAAAAGTGGAGTAGGAGGAGGCGCGGCGGCGGCCCACGCGCGATACGCATCGCCACCGCTCCTCTCTCTCTCTCTCTCTCTCTCTCTCTCCGTCCGAGAATAGCCGGTGACCTTTGGCCGCTGGGGACTCCTCTCCCCGTTTGGGCATGAGCGAGCCGCGCTGGCTCGGGGACGCCCAAGGACAAGAGGAACGAGCGAGGCCGGCTATTACTCGCGGCCTCCTCCTTGGTCATTATCTCCGGAAGGTCGAGAGAGCGCACGGGCTTAGGAGATAAATGGAAATGCGAGATTACCCGAGGATTTCTAATTGAACGAGGAGGGAAGAGCGGAACGGCACCGAGCGCCTCGCTGGATTTTCTCCCTCCGGGTGGGCACTGGGATTGTCGGTGCCGCGGGGGGAAATGGAAAATTACCCGAGATCTTTGTCAAAGGAAAAAAAAATTCATTTGTAAGTCGAAGGAGTTACCTTTCTCTCGCTCAAATTTCACGCCGAGCTTCTTCCGGCCTCTCCGCTCTGCTTGACGGTTCATCGTTATTGGATTTGTTCTCAATGGGGGGAGGGGGGGGGGAAAGGCAGCGAGAAACGTTAGGCGATACGACGGAGGGAAAACGATGAGGAGGCACCTCTCCGGTCCTAATGTCATGGATCCTGGATACTCGTGAGCGTACAGGTGAGGCCGGGGGGAAGGAAAGGAGCTCAGCCGTGAGAGTCCACGTCCGCGTCGCGCGGATGTCGAATGGATTAAGTCATCGATCAATGTCCCGCCGAATCTCCAAGACAACGCGCCACCGCAATAGACGCTACTCGCGAATCGATATGAAAATGACATCGGCTCTTTCGCCCCGGCGAAAACTCGCGGCTAGAAGATTCCGTCACCGCTAATCTGGAGCGGAGCGCACATCGCGGATACTAATGTATACGCTTTCGCGGCAACTTGGAAGCGTGAAATGTCGGCAGCCCACGGATGTTCGCAAAGTTACAACAGTTTATGCGGTCGTGGGAAACGAATGAGTAGCGATAGCTCTACTTTATTATGAGCTGCTTATTTATGTGCCGCTGGCCTCGTAGCTTTACCGGGAAATGGCAAAAAAATTACAATCGTTATCTGCGCTGTTACCAATTTTAGAAAACAATCGATCTAAGCCGCCCACCACCTCCGTGCCCAGCCATAGACAAAATTAGTCTCTTTATGCTCTTAAGCGTTACTTATATTTCATCAAGAGTGTAATCGATGTGGCTATTCTTTTTTGCGCCAAAAAAATGGCATGAAATATGATTTCGGCTCCGACGGTGGAGGCATAATACAAAAATTGAACTGGCCATTGGATTGTGAAGATTTGTTGATTGCCCCTCGTAAATCGGCGGGCCAAGTTCATGTTTTACTTATATTTGCGCCAATGTTTTTCTGCGAATCCTTAACAGGATAAATTGAGTTGCATCGGTTTCGGCACGATATTACAAGCAATAATTGTACCCCTTCGTTCACGAGCCATTTAGTTTTAAATCAAAGAATTTTATTCAAATTAATCTTTGAATTTTTTCCCTTTTCAAAGTTCATTTTTTCTCTTCGAGATAAGGAGCTTAAGACAAAAGGAAAATAATCTTCACGGTGATTTCTTAAGATTGTACAATTTATTAATTTATATGCTTGTAATTCCTTAAAAATAAATACAATTGTAATCTGGTAGATGAATAATGAGAAGCCCTTGGCCAAGCGTATTTAACGTTATTTCAAATTTATGCACGCATATATTGGAAGTAAATTATTTTAATATTTTTTTACCAGTTTAGGCTAAATTTCATACCAAGCCATACAACTTAAATTCTGATAATAACCATAATGTATGTTAACGTAACAAAACTGTTTCGTATTATTTTACGTTAATCTTCTATTTTCATTACATATTAAAATTACAAATTTTGTTTTAAATACATAATATATAATTAATTGTGATCCAATTAAAATAAAGCACAGTAATAATATTTTATTGAATTATACATCTATACTATGGAAAAATGTAGATATTAATACAAACAGGTTTATTTATGTACAAATGAACAAATGTATTATTAAATTTACATTTAAGAAGTTTTAATTGTATATTCAAGTTATATTGTAGATAAAATTAGCAAATACATTATTATATTAATAACAATGAGGTTTTATAATAAATAGGCTTTCGAAAATCTTCTGAGTAAGACTTTGAAATATATTATATTTCATTCCCAGACTTCAGCCTCAGCAAGAATTGATAAACGTATTTGGTGATTTGTATTGTCTACTAATGGAACATTTTATGATTTATATAGCAAGCTAAACAAAATAATTTTCATGGTAGATAAATTTAGAATATAAATTTAGAATTTAAATTAAGAATATAAATTTAGTTTACAATAAAAATATTAAAAATCCTTTTCTTACATTAATTCGTTATTTTAGCAAATTACATGTGTACATGTGTATGTGAATACAGGTATTTTTTTCACGATATTAATTATTCATTAGTAATAATTTATCTTAAAATCATAGTATCCGTTTTATATGGTTCCAAACTCTAAATATTATTTACCAAAATATTAATTACCAACCGTATCAAATATATCTACAACTACATTAAACCGTATGCATTCACATGTAAGTTTGAGTTATACAAATTAAAAAAATGCAACTTAAGAATTCATACTTACTTAATTGTATAAGAATGACAATTAATTTATTATTCTTACGTTAATAAGAGCACTCTGAAAGTGTTTATTAAAGAAATTACAAAAATTGAAATTGATGTTACATAAAAATTAATGTTACATACGTAGAAACTTCTTATTACTTTTTTGAATAACAGAATTAAATAAGTGAAGATTTTGATCAAGGCAAAATTATTTTTAATAAAATACATTTCAAAGTCTCATTTAAATGAAGTAATCTTACAGGAGTAAAGAGTATTTATGATGAAATCTTCTTTATCAAGGATTTCTGTAAATTTGTAATTACCAATGTGATTTGCTAATTCACTTGAATAATAAATCTCTATCCTCTAAATTATTAGATGCTTTTCTATTTTGGTATACGTATTCTATTGACAAATAAATGGAAGGTCACGCACGAACGAAAAATTCATCAACTGAATTATTTTTATTTTTTTCGTGAACAATTATTGTTTTTGGTATCGATACTTGTTACAATATATTATAAATAGAAAAATGCATTAACCAATCATCAATGATTGGAGAGTAAACGTAACTCTGTGGGGTTTTTTGATTATCTGGTGAAAAAATAGCACGGAGATGAATCAGTTGGGTAGCGATGCTTTTACAAATAAACGAAAATATAAACTCTTCGATTCAGGCTTGTCTCATGAAATATTAATATATATTTCAAACACCGAAAGAAAACCTAAATGAATCTGCTGCCCATTTAAATATTGACGGGTAATTATAAAAACCACTGAAATTGTATCTAAACGATTTTTATCAAACTGGTCCATCTGTACAATACCAATCAGGAGCGTTTATTAAATATTATTATTCATAGTTATAAATAGTTTTATTCCTTATCTTTTTTAACTTAAAGAATTGAGAACGAAGAACATTTTACTCTATTGGTATTTATAAGATTTTAACATAATAGAATCATTCAATATTAATAGCAGCTCTTACTTTAAACTTCTAATTTATTTATATTTTTTAATTATAAAGAAGCTAAAATAAGCGAGACAATATCGTTAATTAAATCTATCGCAAAGAATTAACCGATAGCAAAAGCCGTTTTTTAAATTTCAAAAATTTGTGCCCATTATCCACTTGAAGCAAGTGAATTTTTGATAAAAAAAAATTGAAATATCGATACTCTCCATTGAAAGATGAAGTAAATTCATAGAAATTGTTCATTTTGCATTTAAATAACTGATAAGAAAATAGAAGATTAGAGTGGCGATAATGGAAATTATCAACTCCTCCGTATTCAGTTCGAGCCAAGCGTAAAGTCTAGGCATATGATGTTTCGCTCTGTAATTTTCACTATTTTCAAAAATTAATATATTTAAGTGATAAGAATTCTTTCCTAGCAAAACTATTACGGCTCTAACGAGTATAAGTTAATAACACGGCTTTGTGCGCAGATTAAATGTAAATGTTTTTTTTTTTTTTTTTTTTTTTTTTTTTTTTTAAAGTAATCGCAAAGAATGCGAAAAAGCTGTTTCATTACTTTCAAGAAATACTATAAGCGAAGAAGGGTCACAAAGTTTATTTTCAAGTATAGGAGTACTTATTCGATGAGCTGGTTGCTTAGAGATACGTATTTATGTACTTTTAAATATACGCAAATCAATATAAGAAAATTGGTTGGGAGCCATCAATCAATTATACGAGTGCTTTGTAGCAATGGCGAAATAGAAGCGTCCTTTGTTATGGATCTGTAGCTTACCGAGCTTTGATGTTAAACTAATTAATATTAAAATGATCCGAGAAAAGGTCATAAGTATATTTAATCATGCTGTCGTCCGTTAAGTGCATAAATATACATATCTGTCTATATATCTATATATATATATATATAGATTCGAAGCTTGAAATTCGCAGTGCATTAGATCTTAGCAATTATTTACAAATCGTAATGTGCATTAGAGAAAACTGTACACAGTTTGTTTAATAATTTTCCAAATGGCGTGGCCGCTCTTAAGAGAATGAACGCGTGGCCTTAAAGCGACCCCGAGCAGTAAGAATGCGCAAAGAATCAAATCCAGACATGGAGGAAATAGTCAAAGCTAAAGTTTTTGTATGTTATGTAATTATAAGAAGGCTCCCTTTAAACGCAAACTAAAATTCCTCGAGATTCTTAAACAATGTTGAACTGGCCTAAGCTACTTTTGCGAAAGGGGACGCACAAAGGGGAATCGGTTTATCAAGTATTTTCGACGTTTGCGCTTTAAGTAAAATGCTCAGCTGCAAAGAAAGAGCCTCGGCCAAAGGGCCGGAAGCTTTGAGCCATCAAAAGTAAGACAACCTCTGCCGTAATGTTTATTTATCGAATAAACCTCCTATTATAGCTGCATCGATATTGGGCGGGCTTCGCGTTTAGTAAAATTCCCCGAGGAAATTCTGTCCCTTCCATTCTTTTCAGCGCTTGTGCGATTGACGTGAAACCATGCGAATAAAGATGCGGGCACGGTTACTTTTACAGATTAATTCTACATTGGAGGAGTCGTTCGGTATTCCCGTGCGCGGGATCGGCTCCGGTGCTTCCCTCGGACTGGGAAGGTCGAGCCTTCAGCCAAACGAAATCTACGCACCCACGAGAAATCAGTTGGAAGTTGAGTGGCAAGCAAGTGGGATTGCCAAAGATCAGTTGGAATTCCCCGCTTCCGTAAGGATCCTAGGCATCATCTGTAAACATTTCGATGCGGCGAAACTATGAAGTAGTCAACAGACCGAGTACCGAGGGTAAAATGCACTCGTTGCTTCTCGACTACCGTTGAAAAACAAACGAGCCGGAACTGTCGGTTCTTGGAGCAAAGCTTCTCCCTCGGAAAAAGGACTCGACATTGCAGGTGGTGCGAGCTGGTAGAGCTCGGATACACGAGCACGCCCCAACAACCTGTAGAGAGAGAGAGAGAGAGAGAGGAGAGGAAAGCACTCGAGCGGTCGCCTGTTCCCTCGTCTCGAGGAAGCCGGACCAGGACGAGTCCGAGATCGAGCACCGGGTATCGGTAGAGTCCTACTGGGCCGACGCGATTGTGCGCGCGCGCGCGGATCGAGCCCCAGATGGCACGACTCGCTTGGCAGGGCCGAGCCGACTCGACTTTTATCTACTGCTCCCGGCCCCGCCGACTTGGCCCTCTCCTTCCCCGCCCCACCCCTCTCCGTCTCCTCCGGCTCTTTAGCTTCCCTTCCATCGATAGCTGGCTGCGTATGCGTCGAGCTCCTGTCGCAAATGACAACCGCGGAGGGAGAGAGCAACAGCCATCGACGAGGACAGAGTCCGATCGATCGATCGGAGTCGCGCTCGAGCCCGAGGTGGCTCGGCGTTTGTTCGAGCGACTCGCCGGCAAACGGTTCCGACGGCCGAAATGACGAATCGCCTGCGGCTGGTTTCGGCCCTGTCTCCCCCCTGCCCGCGCTGCCCGCCCACCTGTCGGCGGGTGCGCCGCGGCCGATGGGAATCGCCGAGCGGGACCGCGCCGTCGTTAATCAGCGCAGAAGGCGTAGAGTCCGGCTATCCACGATCGTTAGCGGCCTCGTTAGTAAAACTATTATTGCCCGAGGAAAAGAGACCGTAAAATAATGAAGCTCCGGTCAGCTCGGAGCGGCTCTGCGCCTCTGTCCAGCAGGAGAGTAGCAGTAAGGAATTAACGAAGTCCGGCCTCGGCTCGCAACGCGGCCACCCCTGGGTCCCGTTGTCCCGCGAGGTAATTAATATTTGTCGCGATAACGTCGAACGGGCGCTGTTCCCCGTAAAATTCGGGGGGCGCACGCGTTCCAACGTTTTTAACGAGGGGCCATCGAGAGCCACGGGTATCGTCGCGCTCAGACTCGGCTCAGGGCGGTTCGGCGCTCGCCTCGTCGAGGAAGGACGCGCCCCACCCCACTTCGCCCCCCCCCCCTCGTCCAGGGTCGATTTCCCCGAGGCCAAGCGAGGCCAATATCGGACGGCTCCCGATTATCCTGGATACTCGCGCTCGCGCCCGTCCTCGGGAGCCGCTGCAACTAGTGCGGAAAATCGAAGGGGAGGATCCGGCTCGGACGGCCAGAGAAGACGAGGCCTCGGAGGCGAGTGCCTCCCCCGACTCCAGGCAATCGCGTTAACGCGCGACGGAGCGCAGGGGCTCGAGGCGTGGCCGGGACCTTGGCGCGCGCGTCGGAACGAGGCGTTTTTATCAGGAGGCTCTGTCCCGAGCGAGCGCGGCCGCCCACCCCCCCCAAAGCCGTAATCTGGCTCACGGATGAGTTGCTCGGGCTTTCGCCTCGGCTCCGAGGTGCGCTCGACGGTTCTCTCCCCCACCGCCCCCGAGGCCCCTCGCCCTCCCCCCGGCGGGGAGCCGATCGAGTCGCCGGCGGCTTAACCTACCGAGGAAGGACTGCTCGTAGGCTACGCCGATCGGCCGATAGCGCGAGTATGCTGCCCCCCCCCGCCCCTTATCGCTCCAACTCAGCCGGCGGCGGGTGGCACCGAATGCCGGGAGCGTCCCGACAATAAGCGACGGACGCGAGAAATTAATTAGCCCGAGTCTTGTGTCCTTGGTAGCCGCCGGGCCCCGACCGCCCTGCGCGGAGCTCGAGGGGAGGGGAGGGGTGGAGGCGAGGAGGCCAGGGAAATAACGCCATTGTCGTTAGACTGGAATGCCGCCGCCTCGCGCCGAGCCCCGGTGCTCTCCCCGTCTCGGCCTTTGTTTTCGTTATAATTATTTGCCCTCTTTTGTTGTTACAACCCCCTCCCTCCCCCCCCCCCCCGGCCCGGCCCGCCCACTCGCCTGGCTTAGGAGCTTTTAACGCTTTAGCCGCGGAGCGAGCTGCCCGCTCTTAAGTACCTCTTATTTTTGTTTATCTTTTTAAGATTCGGCCGCCGCTACAAGCTAATCTTGATCGTGCAAAGGAGCTTTCACGAGTTAACGCTCGCGATATATACATTAGCCGCAGTTCTGGATCGCCGAGATCTCGGATTGCCCTAACGGCGGGCATCGCCTTGTCAATTAGCAAATTGAAAGCCCCGTTGGTTTTTCCATTGCGCCCTAACGATTGCCGGGGGGGGACGTGCCCAGGCGCCTTTCTACTATTTACAAAGCTGTTGCTTGATAAACGATCTTCTTTTCGCCTGGAAAGCGAGGCGGAGATAGGCAGCGAGACTCGAGCTATTCGCTCTTAAAATATCGTGCTTAGAAATTTATTAGATCCTTATTTTCGACATTGAGCAAGGCAGACTGTGTAATTATACACTGGTCCAAATTTTATAAGCACCTGTTATTTAAAACTCGTTGAATTTAAATATCGTGCCTTGGCTTTAATTACATTTTATACGCCCTGTAAAAAAAAAAATAAATAGTGTAACAGTCATCTATGGGTTCGCGCATTCACCGAAAGCAATTTTTAATTCCACATAATTGATTCGCAAAGTGTTTTCCCCCAACCCACCCCCCCTACTTCATTGTTGCACACTCAAATGTAACTTAGGGCAATTTTAATATAAAAATAATTTGTCTTTTTGCATAGTTCTTACAAGTAGAGTATAATATCGCCTTAATTAAATTGACCTCCCAGCAGGTACGTAAGATAATTTTAAACAAATATTTCAAAGCGCCGGAGCTCAAAAAAGTTCCCTCTAAAAATGCAAATTAATAAAAAAGAAAGCCCTGGCAGAGATGAATGGCTTTTTAATGTTATCCCCGTTGAGAAGGGCATAAGCGCGAGGGGCTGTACCTTGAATCGACGCTACCGAGTAATACAAAGTCACGCATTATCGAGGGAGTGCGGAGGGATCCAAGGAGTAATGGAAAAGCAGGTGCGCGCAGGCAGAACGCAGTTAATCGTAGTTTAAGAGCGGGCGAGGGGCCTCGATCATTCGGCGGAGTAAATGGTTGCTCCGGTCGCAGGGGGCCCGAGGCTCGTAGGATCCGAGGGTTGGGCCCCGGAGGAGTCGGCGAAAGCTCCCCGCCGGGGGTCCGGTCGAGGGCCGTCTAGGCATCGCGCCTCGGCTGCGGCTGCGGCTGCGACGGCGGCTGCGTCGAGTCGGGGGTGCGCGCGCTCGCGAGGACTCGGCGGAGGTGCGCGCGTCCATCCCCCACCGAGGCAAGTGGCGGAGGCTCGCGGCGAGGCTCGGCGCAGCCCTCGGAGCCACAGTCGTCGGCGAGGCGTTAGCGGAGAGGATCGGACCTTGGAGTGATGCCCCCGGGAAGGCTCGGGCTGCGCGGCTGGTGATAGTCGAGCGTCCTTGGGCTTGGAGGCCGTAGCCGCCGCCGCCGCCGCGGGCCGTCCGTCCGTCCGTCCGTGGGGTCGCGTGGGGCGCGGGAGGCTGCGCGGGGGGCCGGGCCGAGGGCCCTGGGCTCGGCTGGGCCGGGTTATGGGGCGCGATCGGGGCGACCGGGCGCGCATCGATCCGCGCAGCGAGGAGAGCTAGGTTAGGGAGCGCGCGGCGGTCACGCGATGGCGTCGGCGAGGTCGGCCTCGGCCCTCCCCCGGCAGTGAGGGCCCGAGGATGCGCGGGCCCCCCTGGCCTGTCCTCCTCGCCGCCCTCCTGGCCCTCGGGAGCCCGGAGGGGGCGCGCGCCCTCCTCCTCGACGGCTCGCCCGCGAGCCACGCGCGCTTCCCCAAGTGGAACGCGGCCCTGAACGGGAGCCTGGAGCTCGAGTTCAAGACCGAGCAGGGCAACGGGCTCCTGCTCTACACCGACGACGGGGGCAGCCTGGACTTCGTCGAGCTCAAGCTCGTGGAGGGCGCCCTCAGGCTCAGGTACAACCTCGGGGGCGGGGCCCAGATCCTGACCGTCGGCCGGGAGCTCGGCGACGGCCGCTGGCACAAGCTCCGGCTCGCCCGCGACCGGGAGAACACGAGCCTCGGCGTCGACGGCCTCCTCGCCAGCTCCACCTCCCGGGGCAAGGAGTTCCAGCTGGGCCGGCTGCCCGCCAACTCGGACCTCTACGTCGGGGGCATGCCCAGCTGGTACAGCAGCAAGCTCACCCTCCTCGCCCTGCCGAGCGTCATCTTCGAGCCGAGGTTCAAGGGCCTGATAAGGAACCTCGTGTACGCCGACGCCGAGAGCACCGAGCCGAGGAGGCAGGAGATCCTCGCCCGCGAGTCCCCCAAGGTGATCTCAGTACCCCTTCCCGCTACTCCCCCAACCCCAACCCCTTCGCGCGGCCGCTTCCCGACGGATCTCGCCTCGCCCACGTGAGAGCCGGCCTCCCAGTCTCCCCTTACCCCGTCTCGCGCTCCCCCGCGCGCTTAGGATTCCTCTCCTCCCTACCTCCAAGCTCAAAAGGGGACTGACGCAGGACCCTTTAACTTGGGGACCGTTGCCCGATAAACTCGATGTCGATACGCTCGCTCTCTCTCTCTCTCTCTCTCTCTCTCTCTCTTCCGATTGCTCGCATCCCTTGAAAATCAAAAGGACAATGTATGCAGATGAACGCAATACCGCTAGAAAATTGGATGTGTCGAGTGGAGGCGAAGCGAATTATTGGAATTTTACCAGCGAGGCTAGCGTGGAAAATCGAGCTGTCGAACCGACAGTTTTAATTTTCATCTACGGTGCGCTTTCCGTTAGGCAACTGGAAAAAATCAGGACGACGGTATCAAAATAAATCCAAGGACTCGAGGAATCACGACCGCGTTTCCGCGAATTCTCATTACCCGCTGGCGAAATTGCCTCGCTCCCGAAAGCCCGAGGAAGTCGGAGGCAGACGAGGGGAGGCTCCTATGCACCTCGTGCACCGGAAGGGCCAAGAGCCTCCTCGACCCGATGGTTTCTCGGGGGGGGGGGCAGCAGCTCCCGAGTCAAAGAGCACCAATCGCGGGGCTTTGGAATTGGCAAAGAGCGGCACTTCGGGGCCGGGGGCAACGAACGGGGGCTTTTAAAGATTAAGCAGGCGCCGGTAACCGGGAGCTTAGGTAACGAGACTCGCGAAGAAAGGCCGCTCGCGAGGCCCTTACACACCCTCATCGATCTCTTACGGTCTTCTTGAATAAATTATGAAGCGAGCAACGGCTGTCTTGTACCCGTCGAGCGCATGCGATTGATGACAGCCAGAGGCTCGCTTCGCGCTTTGGGCGGCCCCTCCCCCCAAGAGCGGAGACCGCGTCCTCCCGCGCTAATCCCCTCCCGATACCGCCCGAGCAGCCCTAGCCCAAGATTAACCGGTCGATGGTAAATCATCCTATTTCTAATAATGATGCATCCTCGGCGAGGTCGGTGTCTCGCCTCGACCGCCCGCTAAACGTGGAGACTTCGCGGAAGGCTCGCTTCCATATGGGGGGAGCTTCGGGAAGCTTCCGATTTCTGAAAAGAGCTTCTCCGATTTCATCCCCGCGCCTTGTCGCTTCGCAAATGCACCCCTTTCACGAATAACCCTCAAGGATGAATAATTTACGACTGCTTAAAGCCTGCCTGGGGTAATTTGCCTCGAACTTTCGGAAAGTCCAAAACACTTTTTCTTGGCCGCCCCTAGGAGAGGGGGAGGAAAAAAAAAAGAGTAGCGAGTCGCCGTTGCGGAGGAAGAGCGGAGCCCAGAGCGAGGGAGTTCGCGCTAGGCGGGACTCCAAGATGACAACTGAGGGACTTAAAGGGTGCGAAGATATTCCGAGCGACGCCTTCGCATATTTATGCCGTAGAAAGGCCGCGCCACTAAACTCCACATTATACAGGGTCCCGTCCCCTGCCCCATCAATGATCGAGCAAAGTTTTATTCTTCTTCGCAGCAGGCGCCGCTTCAACTTCGGATGCGTTTTTTTTTCCCCCCCCTTTTCTTCTCGATGTTCGCCCGTCGGCTTATCGATAACTCTTGACTCGAGGAAACCGAGCGAACCTGGCACCGTTTGACTTCCGATTGTATCGGCGCCTTGCCTGGAAAAGCCCACCAGCACGCCTCGTCCACGTTTTTTTGAATTTTGGCAATAACTCGTTGGCTTCCCGAAATATTCGCCGGCCGACCACCGCTCGATCCGCTTGACGCTGCGCTTATGTCACTGGCTCGAAAGTGGCGCCGTTCCTCGACCGCCGCCCCCCCCGCCCGCCCACGACGCAGCGTAATCAGGGCACAATATTAAAATTGAACGTTAGGCCTCGGGATTTATTAAAGCGACGCGATGAATAAGTAAAGTGACCCTCTCTACGATTTCACATCAAACTGTCGTAAGAAAGCCATTTCATAAATACGATGCGTCATCTGTAAAATTTCATATAGGGCACATTCGTGCCTTCTTTTATATACATGTGTGTGTGTGTGTGTGTGTGTATTTTATACGCGTGCGTACGTACACGGGCATAAATGTACACACACACACACACACACACAGAGGCATGTATAAAGACGTAATAGGCTTTTCGATCTTAGG
This sequence comes from Kradibia gibbosae, assembly GCA_018907135.1. Taxonomy (NCBI): domain Eukaryota; kingdom Metazoa; phylum Arthropoda; class Insecta; order Hymenoptera; family Agaonidae; genus Kradibia; species Kradibia gibbosae. Next base: position 13,708,005 of record JACCHX010000001.1, on the reverse strand, counting down.
GTAATGCAACGCCGATGATTTCGCTTATTTATGTTATATTACATTACCTCCTTTTTTCATATCAGTTTCAGTGCTATTCCAGCGAGATGAAATTCGCCGATGGCACTTTGTCGTTTTCACAGCTAAGCACGAGCCCGAGACGCACGCGTATACTCTTATGGGCGGGGGTGGGGGTGGGGAAGAGGGGCGAGACGCTATTCGGATATCTCATGATTTCCAAGATTCTAAGGGAGGCAGACGGCAAATATCTCTTGGCGCGTAAAATTTTTCGAAGCAAAAATCAATATAGTCCGCAGTCATACGTACGAGTCCCCTTCCCCTTCCCTGCTCGCAGTCCATTTATGTGAAACTTATCCCTTGTATCAAAGAATGGCCATTATTTTCCAAGTACAGCGACTTTTAAAAAATAGATTGGAAGATTAGCCGGGAAGAATACTTATGCACCGCAAATACGTATCGCAATTGTTTTGCATTCTAATTTAAGAATTTTAGGGAAATAATGTTTTGAGGGGCCTTTTTTTGAGCTGGCCATTGGGTCCGCTTCTTAGCATTGTCCACTAGGCTGCGCGTATGGAAAAAATGTCCCTCTAATCGGTGTAATGTTTTCATTTTTGCAGTGCAAGGGGATTCCGTGCACGGAAAATGTTGCCTCAAGGAAGACAGTCAGGGTAAGTGTAAACAGTGTATACTTTATCGGGGGGAGGAAAAAAAAAAAAAATTGGAAATCAGGCTTGAGCGTCGGGATTATCGCGGATATAATTAATCTCTTTGTGCGAAAACGTCTTAGATGAGCGGCGTTGTAGGTGTTCCTGGCGCTTCTCTGTTTGTAATTAAGTTAGGTCAATCCAATTGATGGATTCAGCAACAGATCGATGCCCATTACTTAATGTTGCTTTTTAATCCGTAAGGGCTTTGACAGCATCTTTTTATAATAGCGATAAAAACAAAACAGCGCTAAAAATCGACGGGCGCAACGATAACGTCAGTAATAACAATGATAATAATAATAATAATAATAATAATAATAATAATAATAACAATAATAATAATAATGGTTAAAATAATAGCAAAAGTAAAATTAATACTAATAATAAATTGCTATGTTTGCGAGTGAGTTTAATCTGGTGTCCTGGGCTTAAAATTTATAGCTCCAGCATCACTAAAGGCTTTGAATGATTCTCATTATATTGCATATTGGAAAATTCGCGCGGTGGCTGGTGGAATTTATACACTCGACGACAATTTTTCTAAATAATTACCAGCACTCGATAAATAACACTCGGGATAAATGTGCAGTAAGGATGGATAAGCGGCAGAAGTAATTCGTGGCATGTTTTATTACGGGACGCGGGAATCCTTTAGGAAAGCTGAGCCTGGGCAAATGAGCAGGAAACCGATCCCTCCTATCGTAACCTAGATAAATAAATAAATATACATATATATATATATATACATATACACACACACAAAGCGTAAGGTGCGGCCAGTCGATCGCGAATGTACCAAAATTTCAGTATTAAAACATCATCGTTCGCTCTCACTTTCCTCGAATTTTCTAGCGCGAATGCGTTTGCGCAATACAGCAATAATATAATGAGATTTGAGAATACGAGGAAGATGAATAAAATGCCTCGAGAAAGCTGCCCGTGATTAAACTACGTATCAGTAAGAGGGAGCATTGCATCTTGAATTTTGATTTACGACACGGCGAAGAACTCGACCTCGTATTTAAAATTTTTTATCGATAAATCCGAGTACTTAGTGCTTAGTTACAGATAGAGAAAAATAAGGTAAGAAATAGAGATGAAGGGATAGAGAGAGAGAGAGAGAGAGAGAGGGAGGTTGGGGGAGGAGGAGGAGGAGTGGAGAATAAGTAAAGAAGAAATTTAAAAAACTCCAACGTCTTTCCTCGGAGCGTAAATCAAAGTCGATTGCGTTCGTAATATTCGAAATCCAAGGTTCTGCAGGATAAGCTGTTGAAAGCGTAGAAGTAGACCAATCTCGGAGGTGTAGTGCGAAATCGCGCAAAAGAAATGAAAACAAATTGCCTCCTGGAGAAACTGTGATTTAACTAATGGTAGAACTATGAAAGTAGGGAATATTGTAGAAATATATCGACGGCTGTATCGAGTATTATTATTTCAAAAGGAATTTCAAATACGCGATTCCAAAATCAGGGGCGAGTAACAAGTTGATCGCAGTACGAATCCATGAAGTGATATTGCGAAGAGGTGATTTTCCAAGTGCTATGTAAATTCAAGAGCTAATGGAAAATACGGGATGATTAACGCGTATATTACGGAGTCGTTTCCACCATCGATAGTACATAAAAAAAAGTGCTGGGAGGACACAAAATGGGGTACATCCATTCGACCTACTTAAGGTTGCGAGAGTCCGCATTTGAATTTCGACGGTCATTAGATATGGTCACGAGGAAGCCTGGATGAGTCGAGCGCGGCTCGACGAGGGGCCCTTCGTTCGCTAATAGCTCGCCTCGCAAAATCCTCTTGACGGCTCTCCGCGGAATGCGGCTTTCGACTCCTGACTCTGCCCCTCCCCTCCCAGCCAGGGCCAAGCGGATTCTTTTCCAAGGCAGTCCAAGGCTCCCTCGGCCTCCTAGAGAGCGACGAGCGACGGCATCGAGAGCCCGAGCCGCGCGCAATTTTCGCCTCCGAAGTTGCAAAGGCGATTTGGAATGTGCCTCGCCGGCGATAATGGCTTCGACGGCAGCTTCTTGTCAACGGATGAGGAAGTTAACGAAATCCTATTAGAGCGTCGGGCACAGGAGGAGGAGGAGGAGGACGAGAAAGAACTCGGACTGGGGGAGGGGCGGCCCTCCACTCCGCTCGCCTCTCGCCTACAGAATATCGATAACGAGTTCCCGTGTCTGCTTTACGGCCGACTAAGCGCCAGAGACAAAGAATGATTTCGATCGATTTCTCGCCCCGCTCGTGCTTATCCTCCATACGGAGAGAGAGAGAGAGAGAGAGAGAGTCGGGCTATGTTGCCTGTCGAATACTAAGAACCTGGGGCTCTGTCCCATGCCAAGCGTTAGAAAATTGCCCGCGTGCACCCCGACTCGAGTCAGAGCTTGGGGCCGATTGGTACACTTGGGGCCGTCTACGCTCGAACCAACCTATAGAGGCGGCGGCACGTCTCTCGATCGGAGCGGACTCGAGCCATTCGAGCCTCTACGGAGGAGTGCGGTAAATTTGCCCTCGCTGAAGTTCTTCGGCAGCTACGCAACGGCCTCCCGAAAAATCCAGCGGCGATACAGGAGACGGAAGCCCGCTTTAAAATTTGCCGAAGCTTCGAGGCACAGGGATCGATAATTGGCAGGGCTGAGGGCCGAAGAGCCAGCTCCGATATTCAATGGAAGTTTCCAAGTTTCGGCGAACATTTTAATTACCGGGGCTAGGAGGGGACCGGGCTCAGGCGCACATACGCAAGAGGGTTCGCGGGTCTCGGCCGCTCGATGCTACTGCCGGGGGGGGGGGACTCCCGGACTCGGGCGGGAAGCCGAACTCGGCGAAGACCCTTTAAAGTATTCGGCCGCGGTTCGCGAGACGCTCGATAATTTGCATGGGGGCCGAGGGGGGGTGAGGCTCCCACGACGGAGCGGCCGCCCCGACATTCGGCTGATGAGCCTTCCTAGGGCTAATGCATAATGCCGCGGCATGAGCTCGTCTCGCGCTACGTCAGCTCCCGACGCGGGTGCGAGTATTGATTGGGCTCGCGGGTGGCTCCCAAGACTGCCAAGAGGAGCCCGCATCGTCGTCGGCGGTGGCCCCTCTTCGACCGCCGCCCCCCCCCCCCACCGAGGCCTGCGGATCCGCGATTGATGTTGGCCCCGAGGCTGGAAAATCGGCGGCTCGAGGGCTCGGTCCGCTGCATTTTCAGCCAACCGAGGGCCAATCGAGGAGGGCTCGAGCCCCGAGACGTATGAATGGCACTTTTCTTCAGGAGCCCGATTCCTTTTCAACCAACACGCGCCCGATGGATCCGCCGCGTGAGCATCGACACTTGGATACGCCGAACAATTGATCGGCGTCCCCATTGTTGGCAGCCCGAGGTCTGAGCACCTCGTCGCGTCACCTCGGGGCTCGGGCCTCTCTAGCCAGTCGGTCCTCGATCTCGGCTTAGAGCAGCCTCGTGGCCTAAAATCTCTAGGGCGGCTCGAGCCCTGGGGTCGACGCCACCGCCTCTTCCGGCCTCGCTCCTCTGCCGCGCGCGCGGAACTGCCAAATGGAGCGGGACCCCCAGCGAGTGGAGGCAGCGACGTTATTACCGGGCGGCTGCTGATTTAGCTCGGCGCTACCGAGACTCGCCGGATAAATCGAGGCTTTTAATTTCCTGGCCCCGTCGGGCCTTCGCTTCTGCATCGATTCGTAAAAGGCCACACTTGGCGCCGATCGCGGAGCGAACTCTCGGCTGAAAATTGCCCTCGGAAGAAGGACGGATTAGCTTTGAAATTCATAGAGCTTAGCGCGAGGAGGATTTCGCGAAGGCGGCATCCATTGTAGCGTTGGGTGAATCGCGGGCGATTTCCATCTAGACTGGCTCTCGAAAATCCTGGCCTTCCATCGGCTCGCGTCTCATCTTTGTCTCCTGCTCTTCCGACTTGGAGCACTTTGCATTTTCCGAGTCTCGCCGCCTCATCCTTCCCCCGGCCCTCGGGCACCCTCCCACCTCCCGTCCCGGCTGGTTAAATTCTTTGCCCTTACAAAGAAAGCAACGCCTATTTTCCGTCCTGGCTCTTCCATCGATGCGTTGAGCTGCGCCCCTCCCGCCCCACGCCCTCGAGCACCGCGGAAGGAAATAAAAGCCAAATTTAATAATCAAGGCTCGCCAAAGCTCGACACGGCCGAGGCTACGGACCAGCCAACGGCAAAGCATTTATTTCGATGCATTTTTTCGCCCGGCCTCCATTTTTTACTACCGCTGTTGCGAGGCGTCCACACGCGGACAGCGACGGGGATGAAATACAGCCTTGGACAAAGTAACGGAGAGCTGCCGTGCCCTCCTCTGCGGCGAAAGCATTATTGTTATACGATTGCTCGTTAATAAGTGAATTGCAGGGAGGTGATATTTCCTCCGGTAGCCGAGACTCGGCTGCGCCATTGGCAGTCCGCGGGAATCTTCGAGCCCGGAGCAAAATAATAAATAAGCGGACATTGTAGCCGGGAGGCGCGAAAGCGTCTCGATTACGCGCGACGGAGTAAATCTTCTCTATGAAAGCATTGGCAGCTCTATTTCCGGGAGCTTACGGAGAGGCAGACAACGCTTTCAAGTCTTACTACGATGTTGGACAGATTCATTATACTGTCAATAGATTACGGGGAGGCACTCGTCGTACCGATAGTTAAAATGGATTCGCCTTAACGCTGATACCTGCAAAATAATGAAAACAAGAGTGTCCTTCGTCTGATCGTTCGTGTGCTTCGGCTATCCGATCCTTTGTTAGCCCCCAAAACAATAGCGTTAATAAAAGAGAAGCATTAGCGCCGGCCAAAGATCTTATAAAGAAGCTATTATCTTACTTCTTTCAACACTTTCCCCTTTAGTTTCAGTTTTCACCTTTTATTCTTTTCCTTTTTTCTTGCTTTTTTTTCTTTTCTTTTCTTTTCTTTTTTTTTTTTTTTTTTTTTTTCCACGTGCTCCACGCAAGCCGTGACATCATTGCGGTTTTATTTCCATCTTTTTAAGTTGTTCGAAACAAATTTTTGCGTGAAAAGATTTAGTTAGATTCATAATACGGGCTCGATAAGCCTTGCGCCTTTAAAGAAAACTTTTTTCAATTTTCCCTCCACAGTTCTTAGTTTAAAATTTATAAATGCAATAAATATAGCTGGCCTTTTATCTTTCGGGAATATGAATTAAAGTATGAAAAATGCTTTAATAATAAAGACTGCTAATTTAATGATTTTGTTGGAACTGCTTTTAATTAACAAGATGTTGACGAAGCTTTGATGTGGTATTAGACAAAACTCCTGATAAGTAATTCTCAATTCTTGCCTGTACCTCGAATTTATAATGCCATCGCTATCGGGAAAACAAAAATTCTGTTAACAATTTTTATTAACATGGGCTTTGCGTCAGTGTTCTTAAGATACGCGGCCTTAAGCATTTAGCGTTTCTACGTTAAAAAAGTACATTTTTAAGCTAAATATTATCCATAAAACCGTGTAATCTCATGTTCTCTAAGTAACAAAGCCATGCGCCCGTTAAAGATATTCTTAATAATTATCAGTTAAGAGCGGCTTAATATTGCATCAAATTTGTTTAACCCGAGAGCAAAATAATGTCCAAGCGTAAGCCGATTTTAGATTTACAATCAGTTGGCTCGATTATTTTACATAAAAATATTTGTTGTTAAAATGTCGATTCTCAGCGTGCATTATTGTTTTCGTTTTCAATGCAATTGTTTACGAAGAATCGACATAGAAAATGAAATGAAAGTAAAATACATTCAATAGGTGGAACTTTTGAAAGGCTAGTTTTTGATATCAAGTTCAAAATTTCTGTCCCAAAGATTCGATCTTATATAACTTTTCAATATTAAAAGAAGTCGCATCAATTCTTTTATGGGCTTTCGCATTTGCCACATTTCATATCTTATAATGGCCCTTACTTTCTAAATTAAACGGGCACCTCAAAGTACAAAGAAGATATTTTAGTCCAATTGTGAGTTTGGAAGAAGTCAAGTCTTTGATATTGCGAGAGCATCGAAAACTGGTGCACCGGTGATATTTTAAAAATGTATGCGCCTCTCCAGGAATATAACTCTTCGCGGGAGCAAAGACAAGAAAAAAAGAAGAAAAGAAAAAAGAAAAAAGAAAAAAGAAAAGAAAAGAAGAAGAAAAAATATTACACATTCTGGCCAATGATAAATACAAAGTTGCGGTAATGTAATCGTTGAGCGAATTTTAATAAAAACTCGCAACGTTAGAAATGGATCGCGCATCGGGGGAGGGGGAGGGGCTGGGGAGTAAGGAAATAGTTTCGAGCCTTTGACGGCACTAAAGGTAAATGCAATGTGCATATATCCAGCTTAAGAGCGCGCGAGTGTGTTCTTCAAATTCTAATTCGGCCTATCGCCTAGCTATCGAGCGAATTCCCAGGGTATTTTCATTTCGAGTACGGCACTCTCTGCATCTTTCGATCCCTGCCCCCCATCCTCGAGCCGCGACGCCCGCGCCCCTCGGCTCCGGCGCGCGTAAAAGACTGGGAAAAGTCGGGCAACCACCGAGGCCCGCATCCTCGGCAACTCGATGTCCTCGGAGCGCGAATCAAGGCCCTCGCGAGCCGCGGCCCGCTACACCAAGGCCTGGCATCGCTTCGAGCCGATGTCGCACCAACCACCGTCTCCTGGGCCACTGAAGGGAGTTCTTTCGCGTGCCCGGAGCCCGAGCCAATGCAGCCGTGAAGGCTTGCCTGCGGGCGGCGAGCCTGATTGGGAACGGGATTGTCCACGGGAGTCGGGAAGTAGTTGGCTTACTGGACGTGGCGTACGGGGCTCGGGATCGAGGTAAGCCTTCGCCGGGAGCCAACTCCTTCCTCCTTTGGCCTCTCGCTCGCTCGCTCGCTCCTGTCCAATCGTGGCCGGCTTTGAAGATCGGACGCGGCAGGAGGACTGGGAGGGTCGGGAGGGGCGCCTCGAGGCCAAACCAAGAAGCGCAAAGAGGAAGGATTTGCGAGAGGGGCAGCAGTCGATGCCGGCGGTAGGATTCCCGTGGCGCTCGAGCCTCGCGATCGCTCGCGCCGAATTTTTTAGCCTCCGCCGTTTTTATTTTAACACGCTCCGTGGAGACGCTTCCAGTCGCACCTGCGCACTCACACAGGGCAGCCGCCGCCACCGTCGCCACTGCCACCGACGCCGCACTGAATCAATACGTTTTCGCCGAGTGTACATGAAGGAGCCACGAGAGATAATTCACCGAATTTGTACGTCGACGAGGAGCCTTCGGCTGCCGGCCTCTGATCCCTTCTTTTAAATACTCCCCTCTATTGTGCACAACCTGACTGCGCTTTTCAATCGGCGGATCAATCCGGCAATTACCGAGCTAAACGGGATAAACTGCTTTTTCGACTGCTCTCGGCGTCCTTTTAATCGCTTGCTCTTTAATAGCGATGCACTCGATGAGCTCGTTTTATGGGCTTGGATCGAAATTTAAGAGCCCCGTCCCACGGCCACGGGCTGTTACTACTGTTACTCGGCCCCCCTGCGCCTCGAGTGGAAAGGGCCCGGAGAATCGAGCCTATCTTCTGGATCTTGGCCCTCGCCCAGGCGTAAATTAGCATCTTAATGTAATTGGTATTTTCATCGCTGGCTTCTAATGCAGGTTCTCACCGCGTAGCGAGCCAACCCCTCGGAAAATGCCACGCAATACTCAATTAGTCATATGAGTCTCGCGTGTCTCGGTCGCTCGGTTTAATTACACTCTCTTTACCTCGGCTCGCTCGATTTTATAATGGGCCCGACTCCCCGAATATAATCCCGCAACAGTGGAGCACATCCTAGTTTCTTTACATTCAAAATTTAAGTCCTTTAAGAATAAGTACAAGAACTATGGTAAATGAAGCTGTACTTAACTTCAAACTGCACATTTAATTAGCAAAAAATCCGTCAATGCATATTTTAATAACAAAAGCTTTATTGCCTGTAAGGATTTAAATATATACTTGTAAAATAATAAAAAATTAATTCCAACTGCTTTAAATCCTACTAATATTTCTTCAGTGAAATTTATTAAGTGCTAATTATTAAGTGTGAATGATTAAAGCATTACTCTACGGTAATATTATATTGTTTAATATAAGAAATTTATTGTAAATGTAATTTCTTAAGGCACATTTATTTTAACGGCAAAACATGGCATTCTCTTATATGTATCTATTAGTTTATGAAGCCCTGCATAATTAATTGTCACTTAGATATACAATAGCAAAGACAACAAGAAATATGTTCATATATTTTAAGTTCTTTGCAGTCTTAAAAATTACTCTATGCTTAATTTTCTTTATTCGTAAAGCTTTTTTTATATCATTATGTATATATGTGGGTGTGGGTTTGTGTGTGTGTGTGTGTGTGCGGAGGGTAGCAAAAAATGGTATTAGATATTTCAACGTACCCTTGTAAAAAGTAAAATGATTGTTTCATTTATACTTGAAATATTAAAAAGCCGATATCCAAGATTACAAGAATCATCTGTTGCCAATTTAAAACTTCCAAGTGTAGCTCAAAGTTCAAAGTATTCACATTTATTAAATCCTAATTTATAGTTGAAATGACTCTTTTCTATTATATAAGTTTAACGTAAATGTTAAAGAAAATTGAAAAACTAATGTAAAACAACACCGCGACATCTGTAAATGTTTCCGATTTTATAAAATTGAATTTTTTGAATAAAAATGTACAAAAGTTATGTATACGCTGACAGTATATTGTCGTAGCTACAATAAAGAATAAAGAACACGGACGAACAAGATTTTAGCGAAAAATTGAAGGAAAAAGGAACTGTAGGTAGTCGTAAGGAAAGACGAAGATAGCGTGATTATAGAAAATTGGAGTCGAATGAGACGACGATATCGAAATATTTTGGATGGATTAGGAATAGGATACAAAATTATTATATTACTATGTTAGAGAATTAGCGATTTTTCCATGTAAAATAATATTCTTTGTATTATTAATTATCGAAGATTGATTATTTATGAACGAAATTTCATCAAACTAGAATTAAATAATGTTTGCTGTACTTTTTTAACGTAACTTTTTTTAACCTAAATCTGTTCAGAATACGAGACGTTTCTATGAATATTATTACTTGAATATTATAAATTAAAAATAATAAGGCGAAAAAATATATATATTTTTTAAAGGTAAAAGAATATTAAATTTCGCCATTGATTCGATATGTGTTTATATGATTTTTATAAAAATGGTTTTTGTTTAATATAAATTCATTAAATCCGAAATGACAATTTTCAAAAATTAATTTCCGCCATTTTAATTGTTTTAATTTTTAATGCAACATTTAAAAAACTCTTTTTTAAAGCTCTTCATTAAAATGCTAAAAACTGTACATAAGAATAGAAGAAAGTATAAGTAGATTCAAGACATTTCTGAAATGCTTTTATATGCTTAACGAATATTTGTAATGATATTCTCAATGTAAATATCGAATGCTGAACATGTGGATTTCAAATTTTTATGCTAAAGTTAACTTAAGCTTTCCGGGGTAATAGAAAAATTATATAAATTTAATTTGTAGGGAAATAAAATTCTTGTAGATGAAATAAAATAGCAAACTGCAACAAAAATGTTGTGTATATTTTTGCGCATATATCCCCGACTTTCGGAGAAATTTTAGTTACATCATTTGCATGAAATCACTGTGTGCAAGTTTAATAGATGTGATGAAACTTTAAGGAAATTTGAATTTTATATTAATTCGGATCACTTCAAAAAAATGTATATATATATATTTAATAAATGAATCATTAAATAAATTGTAAAATGCAAAGAAACTTAAAATAGCGAAAAAAAAGAGAGCAACATAAAGGAATAAAATCAAACAAAACAGTTTCCAGTTGTCTTATAATTATGAAATAGGTCGGACATTTTTTTAAATTATTTTTATTTCTCCACTTATTTTTTTAGCTGCAACATTATCCAGTATTTTATAAATACATATGACAAGATCATGGATGATATTTATAACACAAAGGTGTAGCATTTCTTTTTATTACTGTCAAATTAAATTAAATATATGGCTATATATACGCGTGAGTTCATTACGCGGATATTTTAAAACTCAAAATATTCTTGTATGTAATTTGAGTAATTTTAAGTCTCGAAAATAAGCATAAATATAACATTGCTCTATGTAGAAAGTTGATACTGATTTTCCGAATCTACAATAATTTTGTAGCTAAAGTTTATAATAGCCTCGACGTTCTAATCACTCGAATTTCAGATGAATTTCGACACTAAAGATTAGGACCAACCATATATCAGAATACGTTATCATAACTTGGATTGACACGGGTAAACTTTTGAAACTCGTACACAGTCAAGATATTTGTCTTTGACTTTCGTAAATCATTTTATAAAATATAATACCTCAAAATTTTTAGCTCATTTTTCCAACTTATTTTTTTTTTATAAGTACTATTAAGTTACAGAGGAAATTTTGTTTTAGACTTCAGTTTTGTACTTTTGTATTACAATATAAGGTAAGCAGGAGAGTTATGATAAAAGACGTACAAACAAAAAGTATTGTAAGCATGGCTAGTAATCATATTACAACATTTAATTTCATTAGTTCATGTCTGCACTTTCAACAAATTAATTCATCACAAAACCATTACTCATAGGACTTTTTTACTCATGCATAATGAACTCGGTAACTGTAAGAAACTTCAAATTTACAAAGTGTAATTTATATATATATATATATATATATATATTGGCGAACAAATGGCTGACCTATTTATCGGAAATTGAATTTTTATTCCCGATAAATGGGTAAAATACCCGCTGTTCGGTCAAAACAATGCTCTCCGCTGTTCCGCGAATAAAAATTAAGTCAACGTCGAGGCGTCAGTGGACCGGCGTGGATCCAAGCAGAGCCCGCTAAAAGCCACGAGGCAGGAGTACTTATATTTCGCATGTTCGCGCGGGAGGGTGGAATTTTTTTTACGCAGAAGCCGTCGAATGCGGACGAAGCATCGGACCGGAGTCCGGGGGAGGAGAAGTTGTCACGGGTGACAGCCGCGAGCTTTTCATTCCTCGGGATGCGAGCGAGGGAGGGAGGGGCACGTGGTTTTTCCTCGTCCGTCTATTTATTCCCGAGCGCTCTCCCTTACAAATGCGAACGCCTCGCTTCGCAACTGTCAGCCGCGACTCAAACCCATTGTTGTACCATCGCCCGGCCCGGCGGCTTGGCCCCCATCGGCTGCCACCTTCGGCCGCACGGGACTCCTCGCGCTCTTCCACCTCGAGGAATCTCCTCGCCGCGAGGGAGTCTTCTCGAGAAGGGCTAAGCGCTCGGCATAATTGGCGGAATCCCTGGCCACGCTCCCCCCGGTCAGAGCCAAGATCTCCACGGCTCGGGTAATCAGCCCCTCGCGTCGTACGTTGGAGCCTCTACCCGCAGCTTTCGCGCGACTTCCGCGCTGCCCCACCCCTCGGCCAATTAAGGATACGCGCCAATGACTCCGTAAGGCCGATCGATTTTTAACGCGACGTCATCGCTTAAGGTGCATTAATTCGAGAGGTTGCCAGGCATAGCGGGGCTTTATTATTCGCAATCGGGAGGAGGAAAGGCCGCTTAAGAAGGGAATTAAAGGCGCACTTATCATCCGCGACTGTCTGGCACCGCAACCTTTTATCCTCCTCGACCACCCCTCAACCTCCCCCCGGCCTTTCGCTTTTACATTGGCGTCCTCCGTCCTTGTCTCGTCCCCCTCGCTCAAATTATTTCCTTGACATTTTTGCCCGTCGGCAAAATTTGCTTACAAATCGCTGTGGCCGGGGGGTGGAAAATAAAAAATTAATAGCAAGTGGGTCGTGGGCGCGTTTTTACGTTAACGCGAGACGTTATCGTATGGGTTGTTGCATGCATCAAGATTTGACGGGGAATCATTATTCATGCAGCTCGAATTGAAAAAAGATCCTTTTGAGAGCGAGAGAGCAAAAAAATTTGTGTGTGTGTGTGTGTGAGAGAGAGAGAGAGAGAGAGAGATAGAGAGATAGAGAGATAGATTACGAAAAAGCCCGATTTTGCCGCGAACAATAAATCGTATACTGTTCGCCTGTTCTCGCTGTGATTATTATAATCATCATAATTCACAATTCTCACCGCAATTATTTACGTTATTATTGTTGTCCTTTATTATTATTACGAATATTGTTTTATTATTACCGTTAATGCTATAGTTATTATTTATGCTATGAGCATTTTTATCGTTATCGGAATCGCATTCGCCGGGAGTTCGGCGCGAGGCTGAAAAACACGAGTCCTCTCCTCTTCGCTTAGTTTGTGAAACCGAAGCCGCGACAGAGGCTCGGCCTGCGTCGGAAATAACACGGGGGGCATTTTTGAATGTCGCACGTGAAGGACGACGAGGCGGGTGAAGGAGCTCCGGCTCAATTCGGCAGAACTCCCGCAATAGCGAAGCTGGGAAATTTCGGTAAATTGCGGACACCTCGGAGGGATACTCGAAAGCGACGGCTCGGCTCTCAAAGCTAAAGCTCGGACAGTTTCCGTTTGGCTTACCTCCTCTCCGGCAATACGGGGAGGAAGCCTATCTATCAATCGCACGACCAGCCGGCTTATCGCTGATTACGAATATTCAAAAGTCCCCCCGAATTCTTTACTCTCGTCCGAAATAAGTCGCTTCGGATGCTTGGGATTCCATCGTCATGCCTTTCCCAAGAGCTTTAGAACTTTGGCAATTGCACGGGGAACCGTTTCGCAGAACGATGCCGAAGCTGCTTTATTAAGCGCAAAAGAAAGGAGCAAACAAAGGGCTTGTTTTCCACGGGCGCCCACTTTTTCGAATTTTACCTTCAACGAGTTCGCTTTTTAGAACGCATTTTCAGTATTTCCATACGGTCTACCTTTGGCTCTTCCTCCGTTCTCGAGTTTACGAATACAACAAGTTTAATAATAAAGATTAGTTTTATGAATACCGTATTAATATGCGCGTGCATGAAATTGATAGGAATAACAATAGTTGTGAAAATTAGATGGCTAATTGAGTTTAAATCGAACAATGATACTGATAAGTTTATAAACACCCACACAGGCGCGCGCGCGCGCACACGCACACACACACACACAGTTATTAGGAATATTCAAAAGTAATATTTTAACTTAAGAAGAGAATTGATCATGAAATTATTCGGTTTTACTTATTTCCGTATTAATAATCAGACATGAAAAGATGTTTATACTTGCATAGTTCTATCACTTTCAGAAGCCACAACGTAGATTTTCAATGTACCTCCAATCTTTATGTTTTTATGAAAGAATAAAAAACACGATAATTTAGAAATTTTATAAGATAATTATTATTCCTCATTACATCGGTCCCAGTTATTAATTAATTAAATAAAAAGTACTCGATTTCAATATTAGTTCTTAAGGTATTTATGAGATGTAACTTTTAAAATAATGAGTTTCAATCTCAGCGGTAGGAGTTAATTGAACAAACCAAATTATTATTGATATTTTAGCTGTTTCAATATAATTTAATAATCTTTTCAAGTGCTGTCCGTGTCCCTCCAGTGGCAAGCAAATTACTGTTAGAAATAGCTTTGTGTGATATAAAATTATGATCAGTTGGCCCCGAAAGGGAACTGATTAGGATTCCGAATATCTACTAAATACAATGCCGTATATGCATCGCGTAATCATTTCCATCGCATCGGACTTGTATTTCATAAAGTGTAAAATAGGTCACTTGCACAAGAGAGCTTAAGATTTGGTATGCAATTTTTATTGACGTTCGTCTTTGTATTTTTACGGAAACTGAAATACGGATTATAATTAGAATTGCTATTTTTTTTATTTTTAACAAAAATTAGTACTGTCGTGTTTTAAAGAACACTTGAAAAATAAAAATTTAGCCTAAGCCGACGTTATAATCCTGATAATTATACTAATGTTCGTTGCACGCATTAAAGCCGGTCAGGTCTTGTAAAAGACTATAATCGCGCACTTATTTTCCGGAAAAAGTGTGAAATTTTACATATCCCTATATTACAATTCATTAAAGCAGGCATTAAAGCAAGCCAAAAGAAATATATATATATATATATATAGATGTGATGCGTGCGTGTTTGTGTGTAAGCAGTGTTGAAGTAACGTGAAAATTCATTTTCCATAAAAAAAAAATGTAAATATCGGGGATAATTTGTCGTTAAATAATGTTAAAATAATATCAAAACCGTTGCGAAAAACGTCATTAAAGCAGTAAACTAATTTAGCAGTAAACTAATAGCCTTTTCAGTTCCATCCGTTTTATCTATCAAAAACAGAAAAAAAAAAAAAAAAAAAAAAAAAAAAAAAAAAAAAAAAATGGGGACGGAGATGCACAAGGCATTTGAAAAAATTTACTTTTAGCCCCATTTAACTGGCCTATCGGGCACCAACAGGATGCACGACACAATAATCCCGATAAGGCGCTTTTATCTTGATTGTTATCGGGACTTGATTTTCACCTTTCTTCATTTTTTCCAGCGGTCTATACATTTATTCGTTTTCGTTGCCGGAGGCACACGAACTATCATACACTAGTAGTCAACCTTGGCATTTTGCTCGTGCAATATGCATAAGTCTACCCTCTCTCTCTCTCTATCTCTCTCTTCTAAACGTGCACACACACACACACACACACACACACTCTTACATCCGCAAAAGCTTGCACATACTAACCCAGGTGAGTGTAGGCTCTCATCTTAATAGCAGCGATCGTTGGAAGTTCTTAGGAAGCCCATAATTCCGACGTCCGAGTACTTTTGGCTTTAGTTACTGTTTAGCATCAATGGGTGTCCGGCCGTACTCGAGAACAGTGAGTTATTTTATTAGAATTACCTAGGCCGGAAAATTATCGATGCTTATTTATCTCGACGTATAAACGAGCCTTTATCACTGGTCTATGTTAAATAGTTGAATAAAATCCGATTGCTCGATGACGAAAACTGGATGGGATTTTTTATTCTCCCCTTATTTATTGTTACAATGCATTTGATTCGCTTAAGGTACGTCCAGTCGTTTATTGTAGCACACGCGACTCCTACGCGGGCAGCGAAAATAAATTAATTCCTAATTCTTGTGGTGCGGTTTTTAATTTCGCATTTGGCACGCCGTGGCATGCTTTATAAGTATAAATTATAAAATTCTAAAACACGAGTAATTACCAATTATACACGAACCTTAAATATATAAAAAAAAAAAAAAAATAGCGGCTTTCGATCTTTTTTTATTTTATATATTGTTTTACAACGTGAAAAAAGATCGATGAAATGATTAAATTCAAAATCTCGAAAATTTATATTCCAAAAAAACCGGTCGCAAATTATGGGATTTCGAGGAAGAATTTCTCGTAATTTTTTTTGATAACGTAACAATAAAGAGCTCTTTTGTTGAATGTCTTTGTGCATTCGAAATTGGTGCCCGGCTCTCTTGTTCACAAATTTTTTAAACAAAAAATAAAAAAAAAAAAAAAAAAAAATGCCGAAGAAGTAAAAAACTTCACTCGCCTCTAATTCCCAGTAGCCTGTGAATATTAATTGGAAGTAGCGTTGAAATAAGACGATTAATTACGTAAACATTATTATTTAATCGGGCGATCAGTAATTGACGAAGTGTTAAATAAAACATCGATTCAGCGGAGCTCGAGGAAGGGAATAATTTATTTCGTTGCGCTTGTTTTTATTATTTCGAAAGGCAGTACTTCGGCTGGGGGCGTCCGCTGTTTTCGTCAAGTCATCGATATAAGAGCATCCATCGCCTACCCTACGCGCATTAAGGCTGATGCGAGGGTATCCCTCGGCCCTTGGCCATTACGACCCGAGGCCAAACACCAACGCGAGGAGTCCTGAGGTCGTGGGCGCAACCTCCGCTCTCTCTCTCTCTCTCTCTCTCTCTCTCAGTCAGGCTCGCTCGCTCATTCGATCGAGCGCGAAACACCGAGAGCTCGGATGTCTTTAGGGCGGCGGTCGATTAGGGTTCGGCGTATAAAAGTCGGCGGGGGTGGGTCGAGGGGCTAAGGACAGGGTAAAGGACGCGGGCCAGGCCAGCCTCCGAGACGACTTCGATCTGGACTTGGAGGAGCGGCTCTCGTCGGCATCGCTTTTCCTTCTGGGCTCCTTGGGCTCCCCCCCCCCGCCCTCGCCCCCGCCCCGCCGAGCCCTGTAAGCGCGTGCAACAAAGCCGGGCGCCGGGCAGGTCGTGCGTTTCACGCCCCAAAGCTCGAGCAGGGAGAGCCGAGCGAAGGGATCCGGTAGGGCTGTGGGTCATTACTCGGGGTGGGGGCGCCGTGGCGTTGCCCGAGGGGAGGCCGAGCCGAGGACGGGGACTCGAGTAGTTTTGGCCGAGGGGCAGCGACTCGGCCCGGGCCTACGGAGGATCCGCGGCTGCCCCTTAGCCAGGGTCCCCGCGGGCCCGGCGATCGCCACGAGGAAGTCCGAGCCGCCGAGGGAGGATCCGGCAACGTCGCGACGCCGGCGCTGCTCCAGGGGAGGGGCGCGCAAGCTCCTCGGCGGCGCCTCGCGGGGTGCGGGGGCCGCCGATCAATATGGCGAGTGGGCGCGGGTCGCGCGGCGGGGGCGAACCTTTCAAAACCGCGGGCGGGAGCGCGCGCACGTTGGTGGGCTGCGTACGCGGCTCGGCGCTCTGACCTTGAGGCCGCGCTTTTCCCGGGGCGGCGGTGCGAGGGGGGCCTTCCGCAGTGGCCAGGCGCCAGGACTGGCTCCTAGCGAGCCCCGGGTTTTTTTTTCGACTCCTGTCTCTTACCCACCCGCACCGACGTGTCACGGCTGCGACAGGATCTCCCCCCCCCGCTGCGCCTTACGTCAACCCCTTCGGGCGAACCACCGCCGCCGCGCAGTCCTCCCCCCACACGCGAGGGACTGCAATGCCGAAGCTCACGAGGACGCAGCCGGAGGAACGGGGGAGGTCGGAGCGGCGGCGGGAGAAAGGACGCGGAGATGGGAGGAGGCCGATGCGTCTCCTGCTCAGCTTCCAGCAGGAACGACGTAGGGCAGCGCGGACCCCTCCAGCCCCCCGCAGCTCGGGTCTTGAAAGAAAGCTTCCCCGCGCGAGGGATGACCTTTGATAAATCGATAACTCGACACGCTCGTATTGGGCGCGAGGGCCTCGTCGGGCCGCAGCCCGAGCTCGATGGCCTTCCTCGAACGACTGCGCGGCTCCCCTTTGGGCCGGAGCCGAGATAAAAAAGCGGCCGCGAACGTGTCCTAAGGCCGCATAAATCATATTGACGCGGCCTGTCGGCGTCCGTTAGCCGCTCTTCCTTGGAAGCTCGTCGCTCGTCATCCGCACGCGGCCCCGAAATAAACGAGGGGACGAGCGCGACTCGGCCCTCATTTTTCGTCGGGCTGCAATATCGGCCCCGGCAATTTATTATTAGCTCGGGGGTGTCGGGAGGCAGGGGGCGCGGGGCAGCCCAGCCTCGGGTCGCTTAATTTCGTATCGGGCGCTCCTGGCCTCGGTCGAGCGCACAAACGTAATAAAAGCCGAAAGGACTCGGGGGCGGGTTAAGGGGGTGGTGGTGGGGGGGCTGTAGCGCCACCTCGACAGTATTAGCGGGCGATAGACCGATGAATGCTCGATGAAGCGCGGCAAGCCGATGGCGCTTCAATGGGAGCGTCGAGGCATTGAAGGGCGGGGGCGGGGGGGAGAGCAAAAGCCTCGGGCCCCCGTCGGAAGCGGCTCCGGTGTCGAGGCCGGGCCACGCTCGGGTCGCCGGCTAATCGGGCGCAGCTCCAGGCGGGGGGGGGGGCTCTCGCGAGTTATCGGCGGCAGCCCCCGAGCCGCCCCTCGGCTAACGAAGCCCGATAAGCGATAGGCGCGGTTGGATTTCCCGGCATCGGGCCCGGGCCTCGGGAGGACGCGGCAGCCACTGGCTCCGTCCCCCTTGGCTCGTCTCGCGGGCGGAGAAGATCCGAGTCGCGGCCCCCCTGGCCGGTGGCCCGAGGTCCTGCCGGTGAATCAGCCGGGCGAGCTTCCCGGTGCGACGTCGGCGCGAGATCCTCTCGACCTCGGTCTTAATTCGATTCGAAGGAGGCGCTGCTCTTAACGCGACTCGACCCCGGGTATACGCCCTGGCTCCTCGTAACCCCCGGCCTGCTAAGCCCCTTCGGAAAGTACCTGTCGCTTAAGCAGCCTCGAAGGTTCAACTGGATTATCCGATTAAGGGTGGCAAGAGCTCGTGGCGACGGAGGCATTGGAGGGGGGCGGCGGAGGAGGAGTAGGAGAGGGCGGCCCGCGTGAACTCGCACTGCCTTCCCGGAGGAGTGCGAGCGGGGAGAGAAGGAGGGCCGGGGGCCGCCGCCAACCGCGGGGACGCGGCCCGAGCGATTTACCCGCTGTAAGAATAAAAGGCTCCGGCCGTGTAAAGATACACATTCGGCTCCAAGTATGCGCACTCGCATGGATATTGAAGATGTTGAGCTCGGTTGGGGCGATTAGACACGTTTAAAGTCATGATTCCGGTCACCGATCCGACATTTCGCAAAATCCACGTTGCTTATGCGGAACAGCTTCTGAAATTTCAGCATCGGGCGCAGTCTTCCGAGACAAAGTCCTCTCCGTGTGGGCGAGGATATTAGAAAAATTAGAAAATTTCTTTCAATCTCTTCGAACCATGCCTAAAAATCGAAAATCCCTTTTTCATATTTAGACATATATGTGTGTGTGTGTGTGTGTGTGCGTGTGCGTGTGCGTGTGGGTTTGTAAGCACATATGTGCGTTTGTAGGTAGGTTCAAATGGTGCATATAAATCTTGCATTGCGCAATATCTTATCAAACATTTAGAATAAAATCATTTGGTAAATATGTCGTTATCGATTTCCCTCCAATGCCAATACTTATTTCTTCCTCGGAACCAAAATCCTTGCCAGCGAGAAATTTCAAAAAATTTTTATAACAATAATAATAATAATAGGAATTCTCGTGAGAAAGATTTACAATATAATAATCCTTAATAATTATAATGTAATAATGCATTTTGTGAGTTTCACTTTTATTTTAGAGCCAGCATTATTACAGTTATTGCACTTGTTCGGGAAAATATGCTCCAGCGTACCAACATTCTCTGTAAAATTCTTTAAGCTTGTACAAAATATCTCGCCATTACGATTAACAATATTCTTGCTGGTCCTTAAGCTTACTCAAATTCATAATTCTACCACTTGTATATTGCTCGCCAGATTTTGCATCCACTTTTGCCCTGTTTATCGAGTAAGTGGTAGTTTTGCAATAATGCAGACAAGTTCATTTTAACGGTCATCGTGGAATTTATAAAAACTTGGGCGTGTTCTGATTTTACTCGACAAGTGGATAAGAATAAAGTAATAACGACTTGGAAATTATCTCGTTCCGTTAAATGCTCCTTATTATCATTATTATCATTATTGTTGTTATTGTTATTATTATTATTATTATTATTATTATTATATCCATATAAATAAATGACCGTCCATGAGCATTTATTGGAAAGGAGAAGGCTGAAAATTGGAAACGTTGATACTAACAGTCATCGAGCAGTTAACGAATCAATAATAATAATACCTGAATACAATTCCAGCATTTGGGCGATTGACTCTGGGGCAAAATTATGTCCGCGGGTACAAGATATTAATAAGCGTGAACAATCCAATTAGAAAATAATTGCTCGACTACGAGTTCAGTGCCGAGAAAGGCTTTTAAATAAGACTTGTCCGCAACAGCTTGGATGTCCGATTATTCCGCCAGGGTTGAATTGGAGCGACTGGAATATAGACGGGAACGACCGAATCGAGCGAATCGACGTAATGGACATAATGGACAGAATCGACAGAATCGGCCGATTAGTCGGGGCGAGCATTCGGTCAAATGAGACGATCGCCCAAAATTCGATAGCAGCCCGAGCGAGGGCGCCCTACTTTTCTTTGAGAACCCCAATCTTAAAGAGAAAGCCCAAGAATCTCTCTCATTTCTCTCATTTGCCAAAGTAGCCAAAGTAGTAATAGCGCCCATACTTTTAGAAATAGGCGCTTGAAGTGATCGCAGATCGGGCTTAGCGGTGAATTTAACAAAAAAGGAACTTTTTTTTTTAACCTCCCGCTGGGCGAGAAGTTAAATCATCCATAGGAATGCGGGCTTGCGAATTACCATGAATCCAATAAAGTGCGTTTGAGAGGGCAGGCAAGCAAAAGTCGGAGCTGTTCAGCCGCGTATCGCCTGATCGACGAGTAATAAACCCTTTGCGTCGATAATAACGTAGCTCGATTCGCAGATTAATTGGAGTCAGCGCGCGAGTACTCCGTAATAACGAATTGTACGCATTGCAAAGTAGGGCCGCTCTCGGACATCGGCTTATGATTATAATTTCATGCCGGCCGAGTGTTCATCAATCACCGGGGAGGACCGAGGCGGTGAAAAAGAGGCCGGCCTATTATCCATTGATCGAAACTCGGGCTCGGTTCTCCCTACCCCGCCCCTCGGCTGGCCGGCGTCTCCCCTGATAAGCAGGGGGCGGGGCGGGGGGTGGTTGGCCAGAGACGGCGAGTTTTTCCGCCGAGTCCTAAGCCGCGCGTCGCGATCGCGCCCACCGAATTTTCCCAAGCAGAACCATCGGGCGCGTGAATGAGTTTGTCCGGCGGGAGCTCCGGGGAAGGGTAGAAGCGCGCAATGTACCGTAGTGGCGGGCCTAACCCGGATCGCGCGAGAATTCACTCCGGAGTCGCTCGGCTAGCCAACGGCCCTCGCTCTTATTTATCCCATTAGGTTCCCGATGCCGTATTTTAGCCAGAGGTTATCCGCTCGCATCGAATGCGCGTCCGAGCCCCCCGTTCTTTCCCTCCGAGTCGAAGCTACGGCCGTTCCCTCTGACGTCCCTTAACCCCCTCGACCCCCTTCGGCCGGTAAGAAGCTCGATGCCCGGCTCGACGGCCTCGTTCCCGCCGCGAAATCGAGAGCCACCGTGGCCTATGTAGGCCGAACTCGTATTAGCATCTATGCGGCCGTGCCAATACCTCCCTACACATACATACACATACTCGGAACTATCCTACATCCCTAAATCGAGGTACTGTGCACGCCGAGGCTTATAAATCTCGAGATCGATCCATGCGATTGATGCGCTTTCCAAACGCGGCCTGGGCACGTCAGGCGGCCATCGGTGCGAGCGCCGGTGGCAACGGCCCTCGAAAAAAGCGGGAGAGCGAGCAACGGAGCCATTTTGGGAGCCGCGGGAGGCCCCGCAGGTGCGCGACTTCAACCGCTGGCCTTGGAAAAAATTGCCCGCTAACGATCGCGGCCCCGCGAGACTCCGCGGAGCAAACACGGGGTTGCCCTTATCATCGAGGAGCTCCGTCGAACGCGATGCGGACCGAGGGGCAGCGACGGCCGGGGGGGGGCGACGTTTATCGCCGCGGGGCTGCGCTCCCGAGAACCGACCCAATTAGCCTGGCCGCGACGCAATCCTGACGATTGCTGTTATTCGGCACCGCTCTCCTTACCTGGCTTTTAGGCAAATGGAAAAAACCAGGTCGCGCCTCCACCCCACCCTCCCGGCGCCACTCGCATTCTTCCGGTCGGCTTTACTCGCTGCATTTTCCTCTACGTGAATGGGTGAGGAAGTGGAGGGTGCAGAGCTCGGTTCTCGGATGTCTAGGGGTGACCGGATTACAACTGCGTCTCGCGACAAGAGTCCGGGGACTTTAATTCTTTTTACGATTCTTCGCTATTCCGGCCTTTCCAAAGTTTTTCCTCACCCGGGGGAAAACACATTTCGAGCATCTTTCACGGAACTCTCGTTCAAATCCTCTTTGCTTTAGTTTGCCGACCGTTGTTCCGGAAATGGCAAACGAATTTCACTCGATACTCGTTTAATAGGCTCATCGCGCGTGCACCGCTACTAATGTCTCCCGCCCTTTCCTCGCCCATTCAATACAAACACAACCAATTCCCCAGATCAATCGAGAATTCGGTGAAAAAAACTTGTTTCGCCTTTGCGAGGAATTACTTTGGGATAAACGCCTGCTTTATGGAGCCACGTGCTCGTGCAGCACGGATGAGCCTTGAGCCTCGATAAACAAAGACTCGCCAAAATTGGATCTCAGAAATTACAGAGTCTCCCGTCCAAACTCAATTTAGCGCAATTAGAAAAAAGCTCCCATTAGAGCGGAGGGAATGATATTCATCGGGCTCTTCCGCGCTCATTAGCGGAAAATTTTCCGTTTGCATTTTCTTAGGCTCTGCAACCAGAGCAAATCATAATATTTCCACAAGCCAGTTAACAGTCCTGAATTTCATTAGTCGCTTATCCACTCGCCGTTAATTATTTGCCTTTCGAGATGTCCGCTCTAGCCGAGGCAGTCGCGCGCTTTCTTGTCCCTCCTCGAGTCGTAGCCGTTGGAGTCGAGCACAACCCCAGCAGCCGCTGCCTCGACTCCAATCCAGGGTCCTGATTTCAAATGCCCTCGGCTCGGGAACAATATTTCCCCGTAGCCGTGAAGCTCTCGGGCTCTGACGCAACTACTCTTCTCCGGGCTTTTATCCAGGCTCTCTCCGAATCGCGTGGGCCGGGGTATATCAGCTTTCCCCCTACTGTTTCGAGCCCCGATACCGTAATAGCGATTGCGCCGCCTCGGTCCGACGCCCTGCGTGTCGAGTATCGAGCCCGAGTCCTCGTAAGCTACGAGCCGAGCCGACGAGGCCCGGAGGAGAGCAGGGCTGAAGCCACACGTGGGAGCCGCACTTTCTATAACCGAGGTCTGCGCTCTCTTGTCCGCGCCCGGAGCCACGATCGGCGGCATCCCATATCGCCAGCGTAGATACCAACGCCTCTGTCGAAGGGCCCAGAAAAGCAATTGTGGATCCGATAACGATTGTCCTACCGTAGTCCCCTTTCTGCTGGAGCCGCCCTCGAGACCCATGGCCTCGTTTGATCGATTGTCCGGCTCTCCGATGGCAGCCCGAGGACTACCCTCGAGGCTTCGGCTTGACTTTCCTTGATTTTCCTTTTTCCGGTGGGCGTCGCAACGTTTCGGGGCTGAGAGCGAGAAGCCCAGTCGAGCGGAGACGAGTGTAGGTAAGCTCCCTCAAAGCGACTACTGATGGGGGGGATCTATTAGCCCGGGACTTTTGTCAGCTCGCGATACCGGAAGCGCCGTTGAACGATTGCCCCGAGGCCCTCGGAGGCGTCCGATGTCCGATTGGAGCCGAGGGCTCGGCCTCAACCGAGGACCAAGGGCCTCTCGTGCTTACGGCGAACGGCGACCCGGAAGCGACGGCCGACGGGGGGCGTCCTCGGCTCGAGCCCGAGATCAGGAGTCGGCGAGTTCGCCCGAGCCCCAGCTTTCCCAGGGTACTTCCCCGAAGTTGGGATCGAAGGGTCGGTCCTCGGCTGGCAATGGCCGGTCGCGGAAGTCTCGACGCGTGATCCCGACGGGACTCGCCTTTCCTCTCCCACGGGCCCTCGGCGCCGGTTTAGCAGAGGAGCGATACCAAAGACCAGCTGCTCTCGGCCCCCGGGCCTCCTCGGTAGATTGACCGGCCAATTTATGCCTCGTCGATTGCTGGCCCCCATCATGGACGAGCTCTGCCAACGCTGAGCTCCGACGGCTGGAGCTTTTATTGCAATTTTAATAAAATTAGCCACCGGCTCTAGGCCAGCCATTTTCATTCGATTTGAACAAAAAAAATCCATTGCGCGCTCTAGCCATGCTTTTATAGCCCGTATAAATAACTTGTAATCCAATTGCGCGTAATGGCTTCGATATTTATTTAAAAATACAAACTATGATGAAATAATTCGGCCGACGCGCGCCGCTCCTGAAAGCGAACAGCCCCGTAAATTCCAAGAGCAAAGAGTCAAGTTTACTTTTACAGCAACTTTTTAACCACCCCCCAATTCAAAGAAACTACATTTACTGTAAAAAAATAAAAAAGAGCTAGATTTTCACAGCGCACTCAAATTTTGTATGCTTTAAATACTTTTCATGTGCAGCGTATTTAACTAAGTAAAAGTGGCTATTTATACTCTTCAAATCGACAAAACATCTAACAAACTAGAATTTGTCTTGAAAATTATAAATATCTTGAGAGAGATCTACGTTTTTTTTTCAAAACGCTATCCTATAATCATTTTATGCAGAAATCATTTTACGCATATTCCATTGCCTTTGGTATTACGTACTAAAATTTGCGTCATTTTTTTTAAAGAGAAGCCTTTTAAATATACCGTTTGCTATGATATATTATATTTCAGTTGACGTATTCGTTTTAAATTGACAATAATTATGAACGCTATCGCTAGACAACATCAATTATTGTTATGTAATAAATATTTTGGCGATACGACGAAAAGTTTTGATAGGAGTGTAGAAACTCTTTATTTAATTAAATCTCTAGTTGAGATACATTGTTGTACACAACCATTAATAATACATGCACATATTTTAATAAAACATGTAAATGTAATTGCAGCTACAAATTTCTAAGTTGAAATTATTTTAATAACTTCGCATTTCATTCGATAACTATTAATGTTAGAAGGTTATTAAGTCAAGGAATTCTTGTAAGTAGAGTCGTTAAAAATACTCTGATTATTATGCGCTAGAGATAATCCGAAAGAAAAGGTAGTAAGGAAAAATATGTAATTTGAGAGCCATAAGATAAGTACGTACATCCCAATCACTTAAAACTGACAGATGGATAAGTTAACCATTTGGTTTCTGCTTCGTGTAAAGCGCCACGGAATACAAAATTAGTCCGTATTTGTGAGAATATATGCCAATAGGAAAAAGTAATACAATAAATAAGTATATTAAGCATAAAATTAATATATATATATATATATATATTTTTTTTAATCCAGTTACCTAATTTTCTATTATTTGTATTATTTTTTTTTTAAATGAAATGAAACTTAGAACGAGATAAAGCACATAAAAAGCAATAGGATTTTAATTAAACAAAATTAATAAAGACCTACAAATAATATCACGAAATCATCCACACGAATTCGTACATAAAATTTTTAATTAAATAAATCAAGAAAGTTACAAATAATAGCAGAAACCATTTATAGAAATTTATATCCAGTCACGTAAATTCATATTCTCCTGCTGTAGCTAACTAGTTTGAAAGCCATTTCGTAAACTGAAATAACGTACTTAAGCAACTGCAAGACTATTCAAAATCAGAAGTTGCTTCTTTCTTCTGTTGTAAGGTTTTTAGTTGTAATGTAAGGCGAGGGTAATATTAATTAGATTTTGTATGAAATATGAAAATAACATAATATGGAAAAAGCCTCTCACAGTGATCGTATTGAACGGTAAAATTGTAATCTGAATTTCCATAAGCCACGCTTAGCTCATTGGGCAAGTACTGATTAGCATTTTGGGACCCACAAAATCCAGCTAAAGCCCGACGGTTTTGCCATAGTCACGGAATCATTCATCCGATTATCATACGAGTATTAGCTTGGGACGATCTTATTTTTTTTTTTTTTTTTTTTTTTTTTTTCAAGAAACTTATTTACCGGGTAGATTTTTTAATTTTATTGGAAACAGAGGAAGCCTTTGTCGGAGCTCGGCGTAGCCCAACGGCTTAATCGTTAATTTAGAGCTTCGATAAGGAACGAACTAGTTGTATAGAACTATTTTTTAGATTTTTCACGACCCAAAAGTAATTTGTTAAATTAATTTCGATCGAAGAATAAAGATAGATAAGATTATTCAATTCATTTTCCGAACTTTAGCGAATAAAATGGCTCGAAACTAATGAACTTCTCTCCTTTCGTTCACGATGATCTCGCTACCTACTTTTCGATAATTAAAGATAGGAGGAAATTCAAATTATATAACAGGTTTCGACGAGGCGAGCGATAAATATTTAATGTCCCGTGACTAAATGAAGTAGGTAGGAGAATAAAAGCTCTCGTCGGTAAAAAGGTTCTAGCCATCTGAAATTATTCAAGGCATTATCTCGACGAGGTAAGATGAAAGAATCCGAAGACGGATAGTAGTTTGTAAATAATTCACCGGAACTACGCGTAGGTCAAACAAGGAGTGTCGGATCGGGGGCGTAAAGCGATCCGAGGGAACGAATAAGGAGCTGAGAGGAGAGCGTGGCTGCGAGCCGGCCCTAAGTGCATCGGCCAAGCCAACGGGGTCGAAAGTGTGTCAACCCCGGGGTGGGGCGGGGGCGGGAACGGCTCTTCGCCCCCCGCAGTCGCGACTACGGTCGCTCTTCGGCCAGGCCGAGCGGATCGGCCTCGAGCGGCAATTTCCGTGGCGGGGCTCCCGTAGGGCGGCGATCGAGCACGAGGGTCTAGGGGAGCCCCCCCCGTAGCCGAAGTACACGTGTTGCCCTCCCGAATGCCGCCGTCGGGGGGGATGCGGGGGTCCGTTCCGCCGGAGACGCCGACTCCCGGATAAACCGCTGGCTTCGATCGGGAAACTTTGTCCCCGCTTCGGCCGAGCCAAAGCTCAAAGTCCAATAATGTGTGCCAGCGCAAATTAATTCCGCTCACTTTGTCGTGCAGCCAAGGACGTGCCAGTCGCGCAACTTCGAGCGACGAGCTTTTCGGGTCTCGCCGGCCACTCCCCCCGAGCTCTCGGCATACGCGGCCGACCGATTGATGGCAGCCACGGCTCGGGAATGGAAAATGAGCAGGGCAATATCGTATTTCCGCGAGGGAAAAATCAACGAGCATCTGGCTAACCGAATATCCCCGCGAACGAATCGAGCTCTCGCGCCTTTACGCGACTGCAATTTCGTCTCTCTCGATCCTACTGTCGTCTCCTCCCGAAGCTCGAGAATGGGAAATCGATCGGGGAGGAGGCGAGGCGTGTGCGAAAGGCACATCGAAGGCCGCTGGAATGCAGCAGGCATTGGATTAGCATTCGGTTGAAGAGAGAGAGAGAGAGAGAGAGAGAGAGAGAGAGAGAGAGAGAGGAGCGCCACCGGGGCCGGTGCCACTGCATCGACGATAACGCGACGCTCCGCTTCTGTTGCAGAGTTTGCGGAACCCGGTGCCGGCCAACGCAACGGACGTCTGCGAGACGCGCGATCCCTGCCAGCACGGGGGCATCTGCATCTCGACGGACAGCGGGCCGCTCTGCGAGTGCCGCACCGGCGACTACGAGGGCCTCTACTGCGAGAAAGGTAAGTCCCTCAGGCCCCTGGCCCGGTTTCAGCTACCCCACCCACCCCCCGGGAAGACCGGGGGCAGCGGCTCGGCCCTCGGCGATCCCCGGGAAGCTGGCCGTCCCCTAGCCCTGCGGCTCTCCTCGAGCCAGGGAGGATCGGCCGACCGTCTGCCCGCTCGCGCGACTTTTCCCTCGGCGAGGGCCTAACCCCGATCGCTCGATCGGACGCGTCGAGGAGCCACCGCTTAACGACGTTCTTCTCTTTGCATGTGTCCACCGCGTCGACAGAGGCATGGAGCATTGTATTGCCGACGGCAAGTGCCGACGATTATTGGTCGAGGGAGAACCGTGAGTTAAGTTTCTCTTCTTTTCGAAACACGCCCGCCTTCCCCTTAGCCCCTGCGCTATCGTCCAACACCTCGTCCGCCACCCTGTACGCAAGTAGTCTCTGCTCGCCCGTAGCCCCAGGAAAGCTGCTTCAGTAGTCGTACGACTCCAGTCCCGCGCGGCCAGTTCCTCCGACGGATCTTGCCCTGGGAATTTAAGTAGTAGCGCTAACTGTCTCGGTAGTTCCGAGTCCAGAGCTGCATCTTGAAGAGAAAGAGCGGCCAGTAGATTTGTACCGCTCCCGACTGTTGGTACACTTGAGCTCGGTATTACCTACAGCGGTCAAAAAAGCTCCCCGCCCAATGCACCCCCCCCCCATACCAATTATCATCCAATTGTTGCGTAGTTGAGTAAGTAGGTGCGCATCCGAGGCGCGTTCGTTTTGATTAAGCGAACCCTCGGGCACTCGTCGCCACACCGGGGAAAGCGTACGCGGTCGGGACCGACCGCGAACCGCGCCGGGGAGAAGGACTCGGACTCGTCGACCGCGACTCTATTCCCCGCTGGGGAAACTCGGGCCGCGAGCCTCTCCGGATCGGAGATCGGGACGAGTATCGCTAGCGAGGCGCCGGTAGCCTTACGCTCCTCCCCCCCCCCCGCCGCCACCACTCGTTTGCTCAGCCTCGTCGGGGGCGGACATTAATCGGCGGCCCCTACGGGCACGGGCTGAGGTAATCGGGAGCGGCTTTCGGGGGCGAGGCCTCGATTCCCCGGAGGAGGTCCCCATGCGAATCGATCTCTCGCTCTTAATTTTCCTCGGGGCCGCGCACGCCTCGGTGCATTATCGATTCCCAGGCGCTCGTAAATATCCCTCTCGCGCTGTAAAGAAAAAAAAAAAAAAGGAGCGTGGACCATCCCTTAGGGCCGCAGCTTCCTCGTCTCGAGCCACGGATCGAAGCGTGTGTGAGGGAACGGCCGTGAGGTCCTAAACGCGTTTCTCGGCGTTAATCGCCTGGGCGGCGATTAATTATCCGCGATAATGATCAGCGAGACTCGGGGCGAGCCTCCCGCAATTTCTCAGCCGCCGACAATTGAATCGGCCGCGAGCAAAAAGATGCGGGAAATAAGGGTTGGGGGGTTTGGCGCCAATGCTACCGCAGTGTTAAAAAAAAAGCCTCGAAACCCTCGCAATCGCTCTTTTGTTGCAGATAAAGCGCCATCGGAAGCTTCCTTCCGGGGCACGGAGTACCTGACGATTGAATTGAGCAAAACCAATCCCGTACTCAGTACGCAAGAGGGCATATTTCTGCAATTTAAGACCAAGCAGCCCAATGGACTTTTATTCTATTCAGGTATGAGATGAATGCAGCAGCCTGTGTTATACGTGGCCTCCTTATTTCCATTGTTTTTATTTGGCAGGGCTCTTAATTTTATCGAATCGAATCGAAATGTACGCGAAACGGATGATACCCGGATCCGCGCCTCGTCGAGTAAAAGTTCCTCGTTCGAGCGCTCACTTCTTTCAAAACTGTATTAATTACAATTACCGCTTATAAGCATGGAACGCAAGCGTTCCTTCTCACTCATTTTAGAATGCCGATTCTCTGATTCTCGGGCCTCTCTTCTGTCGCTCGCTTTGACTCTGCAGACGGGAGCTCGAGCTTGAATTTTGCCCTCTATGCTAAAGCAAACACGTATATTCGTATCAATGAGGTAAACATTTAGCGTCGATGTACGTGCATATGCATAAAATCACGATATGATAATAGATAAAGAAAACGCGCTTTGTGCACAATTTATCGCGGCCCTTGTTTCGATGCGACCGTGCAGGAATATTTTCCTTTGACTGCATCAATGTTGCGGCAGAAGTTTAAAAATGGCGCATTCTGGAAACGCGACTCGACGCATAATCGAAAATCAATTTCGCAATTCCGACGGTACAGTGAGCTTTTGTCAATTATGCGCTTTCGTAGAATATCGTCTCGTTGAGAGCCTTAATAGTCGAGAAGCCAAATATATAGCGTCCTAACAAATCTTTTCTCTTTAATTTTCAACAAAATTTCAACTGTATTAAGTAACTATAATTTGGCGCATTGTATTCTCGATGCTTTATATTATTTATCAAATGCTTTGTCGTGCCTTCGCTTGTTCAAAACCGTCGCAACTATCGCAGTATTAAAATTAATGCGTTTACAATAAGCGCCGACTTTGCAGCATCGCGATTCCGAGGGAGGGTTTTATTTGCCAATGATTTCAACGGCATGATTTCGGCTAGTCGAGGACTTTCCTCGGGTAATTATGTCGAAGAATCCTAGTGGATAGCGCCGAGACTGCGGCTCCGCTGCGCCAAGACACCCGCGAGGTAAAAAAAAAAAAGCTACGATGCGCGCACAGACGCACACGCAGACGCGCGCGCGCATTCGCGCCTTGGATCGGGCGCGGCTCGCGACATCGGCACTTTCTCCGAAGCTACGCACTCCTCGCGTGGGATAAGTATTGGAGAGTAGGTGAACAGAGGATCCGGAGCGAGTGCTCGGGGGGTCGTGTGGCATCGGGAGCGGCGGTCGGGCGTCCGCGTTTAATTTACAGCGCCGCGCGCCTGTTTCGGGCGTCGGTCCTAGGGCTCGGCCAGGGGAGGAGGAGGACACCGAGAGGGCCGCAGACGTCCGTAAATCAAAACGTAAATCCTTATCCGAGAGAGGGAGAATGCCGGAACAATTGATAAGAGCCGCGTGTCCGTGCCCTCGGAAATTAATGCGACCTCTGACGCGACGCCGAGCTCTGCTTTTTAAATGCCAGACCAGCCGCGGCCTTAATTATTATCATCCAGCCGGACCCGATCAGCCTTTGGCCGTTCCCTCGACCCTAACAGTTTGAGCGGGGCCCTCGGCCAGGGCTCATTTGCCAGGGCGACGCGGCCACCGGAGACCCCCTGTAATTCCTTGCGTTTCAGGACACGGACAGGACTACATGACGATCTCGTTGAGGGACGGAGGGGCCGCCATTGGCATGACCCTCGCCAACGGCAGACTCGACCTGCACATCAAGCCGACGCGGGTCCGATTCGACGATAACCAGTGGCACAAGATCATGGTCCATAGGAAGGTCCAGGAAGTAAGTTACTCGAAATTTCTATATGACCCTTTCCCATTTCTTGCAGGGAGAGGATTTTAAAATAAGCTGGCTTGCTCTATATATATATATATATATATGTGTGTGTGTGTGTATACGTGATATTTCTCAATAACATCGACAATGAAATCGAATCATCGAGGCGAATCTTTGCCATCCGAGCTGTAAGACTTTTTCATTTTTAACAATCCGATCGTGGATACCTAATACCGTTCGAATGCAAACGTGAACCAAAAAAGCAAGAAAGAAAAAAGAAAACAATTATCCGTCTTATGGATGTTTTCTTTCAACAAGATTCTTTCCCATTAAAGCGACGACACTTTATCCCGAATCAGCACGAATACGAGCGAAATCCTCATTCCCGGTTTCTCCTCTTCGCCGCTACGAAGACGCGTCATGTTTCACTAACCTACGCGAGAAGAATTCAGATCGATCCGAGGCGGCCCGAGCAGCAGTGGAACAAGGATCGAGCCCCGGTAGGGGACACGGCATAAACATAATAAGGCATCGCACGCGAAGCTACGCATACGTGGAAGTGTCGTCGTCTAGTGGAAGAGAGAGACGTAGGAAGGGGGGGGGGAGGCGAGCGAGAGCATCGAGCGCCAAGTGTAATCCAGAAGAGTCCGTAAATGAAACAAGTGCCGGGAGGAATTATATAAATCAAACAATAGAGGACCGCCCTGTGGAATTAAATAGCCGAGGAAAGAGGCGCGTGCCTCCTTCGTCCCTCTTGCCTCTCCGTCTCTCCGTCCGCCACTCGGGAACGGCGGCTTGAGCCCAAGGCACGCAAACGAGCCCGAGCCCCGTTGATTTAGCTCCTCCTCGATTCTCACCCCTCGAGAGAGTCCGCGCGAGGCGAAAAATCCCCCCCCCCGCGAGTCGTCGCTTCAGTGGAGCGGCGAAGCCTCGGAGGTACGGGGATAATCCGGGGGCAGCCCCGTGAATCCGCCGACCGCGGAGCAAAAGGAGAGGATCCTTGTTGACGGGCGGCCTCCTGCCTTCGACTCCACTTGCCGCGAATTAAATTACTATTAGCGTGTGGCACTAGATTACGGGGCTCTTGAGGGAAACGTCAAAAGGCTCGGCTTCCGTGACGAGGAGATACACCACTCCGCGTTTGACAGCTGCGATCTTGATAACGTATCGCCGACTTTGGTTGGCTCGCCTCGCGAGGCCGCAGCCAGCCCTTGCCGAGCTGAAATTCAAATTTGCTTAATCTCGATAATAACCCTGGAGCAGAGCTCATCGCTGTGCGAGCCCCGCCCCCCCCCGCCCCTCAATCCCACTCCAGGGATTTAGGTATCGGAGGCCCTGCGATTATCACTGGATCACCACGGCCAAACTTTCCCAGCTGTCGCCGCGCTTCCCTTGGCCCTTTCTTCGAGCCTTTCTCGGCAGGATAAATCCGCGAATCCTCGTTGTTTTGGGATTTCGCGAAGCCTCAATGACAATGTTTGCCAGCCGAAATGCACGGCTCGCTGTTTACTCGAGGTCCTCGATATCTTTCCCGTCTATTTTGCGCCTTCGACACTAGAGGCCCATTGGGCTTAACGGAGACTCCCGAAGGGCAGTGAAATTTGAGAATCGCGCGGGGTTGGTATCCGAGGCCCACCCCCACCCGCCCCTAAAGGGGTAAGAACAAGCGCCGGGCACTCGAGCGTTTGAGGAGGATCATTGTCAGGGCCGTCCGGGCTCCGATTAGCTCGCGGGAAGCGCTTCGATGAAGCCGAATTCCAAGTGCCGACTGGCTTTCCTCGGCCCTCGGATCGAGAGCCTCTCCCTCCGCGGCAGCCGCTGCCCATGATCGCCTCCGCGGATGAGCAGAGTCGAGAGACGAAAGGGCCCGGGACGCGGATCGGGCGCGAAGTCGCGCCAAAGTGGAGCCGCCCCCCGTAAAAGAGGGCTTATGTCGGCGGGGTGTCCCCGGCCAGGATAAAAATTCGCCCGGAGGCCGCCAACGGGGATCCAATCGGGATTCGGGACGGAGGATCCTCGAGAGCCGAACGACGCGTTGAGGAGGAGGAGCCGCCGGGATTATTCCGCGAGTCGTTAGCGACCGGGTAAAGGGGCCCGAGGCAGCATCGCTCTACCTAACTTTTCCCAGGCTCGCTATCGAGCCGCGCTACCGGTTTGTTTTTTTTTTTTTTCTTTTCTTTTTAAATCGGGACCAATTAGCGAGAGCGATTGGAGCCCTCGCAGATACTTAAGGTAAGGGAAGCTCGCTCGTAAATTAGCTCGGCTTGCGTAATAAGCTCCCCCTGACTAATTGAATGCCGCAATCCCTGCATTTCTCGACGGCGCTGAATTATTCCTCGGTCGCGTAGCCGCTACGCGATCGGACGGGGATCTCGAAGCTTGAGTTATCGCGGCGCCAAAGGGGCCGAGCCCCTTTTTCCGAGGGGTCCAGCATTTGCATATCGGAAAGTGTTAAATGGAGAAATTCGTATCGACGGAGACTCGAGATCTGCGGATTAGGCGAGACGAGGCAGCGGCTAAGAGCCTCGGAACGCTTCCCTTTTTCTCTCTCTCTCTCTCTCTCTCTCTCTCTCTCTCTCTCTCTCCGCTTATAATGGACAAGCGTTAGTGGCAATTGACGATGCTTGTTCAAAGACTCAAAGAAAACAAGAGCGTACGTACAGCGTAAATTGACGCTGATAGACGGAGTGGCTACAAAAGCAATTAATTGCATTTTTTTTCCCGAGCTTCGTAAGCAATTCAATTTTCAAATTACTCGTTATTTTCCTGGTCACGTCGTGTTATCTGTTTCGATGACTTTTTGCCAACTTTTTTAGCTCTTCCTATTGTCATCGTTATCGTTATTGTTTTTATAGTAGATGTGCAGTTTTAACTGTAGTCTTATAATATTTATGACAGATTTACATGATTTGTCGAGATTTTTTTTATCAATGACGTAAAAATGTCCAAAAAAATTTTTTTTTTTTCTCACCAATAAGCTTAAGTAATTCTTGATAATTTTAATATTGCAAATATAGTTGCAACGACAACTATGTTTATTTTCGCGAGAGGAAACTGTCGATTTGTGCTTATACTTGTTAAATATTTTTCCTGTACGTACGAGTTGTAATAGCTTTTTAATGCTTATGACACAAATGCTTAAA
The DNA here is from genome assembly GCA_018907135.1 of Kradibia gibbosae. Classification (NCBI taxonomy): domain Eukaryota; kingdom Metazoa; phylum Arthropoda; class Insecta; order Hymenoptera; family Agaonidae; genus Kradibia; species Kradibia gibbosae. The sequence continues at coordinate 13,673,532 of JACCHX010000001.1, read as the reverse complement.
GAGTTAAATTTTATAAGATAGTAGTAGTAATTTATTGTAACAAAAAATGTAAAACATGAATATCATAACAGCAAACCGAATTTCGTACAAGCAATGTTTTAAAAAATCGATATTTGGCGAAGCTCTCGAACGGTACAAACCTACAAGGAAGATTTCGATCAAGTGAGTTGCTTAATTTTGATGATGCGACGTGAGCCAGTGATATTTTTTGTTGCGGTGACTTACGTGTACATATACAGTGCAATTTCCTTACGAGAAAAATTCCAATTTTTATATAAGCTTAACATTGAGAAAGCCTCGGACAAATCATGTATCGACAGCTATGTGGAATATAGAAATCATGTATCGACAGCTATGTGGAATATAGAAAAGCATTTAAATCGAGTTGCTTTCTCGTGCCTATGCTTATACACTCGCTGACCCATTTTCCTCGACGCATGAATTTTCGGCAGTCACCATCTGTCGGTCGAATACACAACCTACATATCCAACTTTTACTTATTCCAATTGTATTATTGCGAGCCGTGGTTGTCAAAAATTAACGACTATGCCGCTGAATGCGACCGAGACACGGTGTATAAGAATACTGCAATGCTGAATGCAGTTGCCTTGATCAGTTTACTCATTGACAAATAGTGGCTTGAATTAGAAGCAATTATAAAGCATTTGTTAGAATTGTCAATGCACTTATTATATTATCAGCTATAGAACTAAACGTCGCCGTACGGCAATACTCATATTTATACAATCGTCTGTCTTACATACATGCTTATTGCTCGTGAATGGAAGCAATGTATGCATCATCGGTGCAAAGGCTAAAGAAGTCGACGTTAGAAACGCAACGCTTTTACTGTAAATACAACAAAGAATTTACATAGACACTCATCGACAACTGTATTAAAACAATGATTAAATATATATTAAAATGTATGTCAAAAAATATGAGACTAAGATGTTGATATGAATAATTTAATACCAACTAATATTTTATGAACTACAGAATAAAAATACATACATATATATGTATATACATATATATATATATATATATATATATATATATATATATATAAGCAAGCATATAGGCATTACTTTGTTTTATCTTTGATACAAATACAAATGCAAAGTAATTGTAAATGCATCGTCATAGAATACAATCATAAATTTCCTTTTAATATTCCCGAATCCGACATTTATTGTAAATATTCCTCATATTACTGGATTTTATTAAGATCGTTTCAACTATCGTTTCTTTATCTTTTGTTAATAAAAATAAGAATTTTTGTAATCTCTTTCGTAGATATAAGACAGTCTCGTGCAAATTTTGCTCTGGCAAAGCGTCGATTTTCTCTCTGGCGTCCCCTTATCATTTTATCTACCAGATTAGCCGGAGAAAGATTTTTTACGTGGTGTTATCCTATCCAATACTCGTTTATTATTATTTTTAGTATTTTTTTTTTTTTATCTTCGGTTATTTTTACTCGTGGCGCATTTGTCAATTTAAAATAATGTTTAAACAAACCATGGAATGATAATGTACTACGTTAACAGCATTATTTTGAACGACCACAATTCAAATTGGAACCGACAGATACTATTGCGCCAAATCGTTATAATTAAAACTCACTTTGCGTACTGAGCGCTAAATATATTAGCGTTGGATGGGTCCGTCTACCGAAGTTTGATACACTTGGTATTGAAAATTCCCTTTTAATAAGAATTGCTTATAGTGGAAAATATTTGTCGTGACTATTTTAATCGCGGATTGCAGAATATTCTTTTTGCCTTTGATTCACTGAATGCGATTAAGACAACTTGTTGAATTTCGACTCTAGAAAAACATCAAATTGCCAATTAAACGTATTCCAATAAATTTTTGTAAGGGCACAATTCCAAATGTATATATATATATATACACAAATACAATTCCAAATGTAATTCATAGAATTGACGGAACTTATGGAATTCCGAACGCAAGAATTAAAAAGAAAGACATTTGTATTCGCGTGTTGAATAATCGATCCATTGTCGATGCCCCGCCGAACTCGGGGAGGGTAAAGAAGAAGGTTGCGTTTGCGAGGGAGGCAAGACGTAAGACGCAAAAGGTAGGGTTAGTTCTTAAAAGGAGCTTATTCATCCAGGGCTTTGCGGTCAAACATAATGGCGCGAGTTTTGCCGTCGCATGAGCAGGGCGCAACCGAAGCCGGCTTTGACATTGGCTTTCCCCTGTTACTGACGTGGCTTCGCTCTTTTATGTTTCAGATTTCCACGGTAACGAGCTTCTGCAGGGTAAGTCTTCGGTCGAGGGGAGCTCCCACGAGTAAATAAAAGGCCCGGGCTTCGCGCCGCCCGAGCGACATTCCACGAGTCCGCGAGTAAGGACGAGGCCGGCCTGTCAAGAGAGACCTGCGCCGGAGCTCGTTAAAAATGATTGTCACTTTGTCGATATGGAGCCCGGGACGCCCGCCGGGATAAACCGCCCGTGCCCTGGCCCTGGAGGGGCAGAGGGACCGTCCGAGACGCGGCGTTTCCCGGCGCTCCGGCCCCGACCGGACCCTCGCCCGACTCTTGCCTGGCTCCCTCCTCCCCACGCATCCTCCCCTAGGACCCACCCACGATTGTCCTGGCCCGGCGATCCTTGGTCCCCCTAAAGATTGCCCTGCGCCAAGTCTCGGCTGCGAGATCTGCGAACGAGGATCTGCCAAGGGGGTCGGCGGCCCGTCGACGATGGAATTCCGCCTCGTCCTGCGCGGAATTTCCGACCTCTTGGGGCCTGGAGCCTCTCGCTCGCTGCGAGAGCAACGGAAGCCATCCAAGAACGACTCTATTATTGGCTGGATCGCGGCTTCTTGTCGCAATAGCCACAGGACCACCTTTTGAAGCTTTCGATTCGCCTGCCATTCGATTTTTGTTTTTATATATCTCGGAATAATAGGAGAGGAAGCGTATCGGGATGGCAATCTTCGACCCGATTTATCGGAATACGAGCATTGGAGGAGATATTAAATTTCCAGATCCAGGGTAATCAATACTGTATACGCCGTGAGAAGGTACTTTTGTATTGGGCACCTTAAAGGACTTTCGTTCTTATGTTATTAAGTTCTGGTCGTCCTTTTGCCGAGTTTGACGTGGGAATTTGAATCGCGTTGATTAAATCCGCTACTATCGGTTGCTTTAGAAATTAAATTTCATATAGGCCAGATAAAAATTGAACAGCCAGTCTATAGAAGACAATGGATGAGCTCACTTTGTCAAATCTGTATTTATATGGGATTTTCCAATATATGATCAGCCAACCATGATAGATAAAAATCAACTACACATAAAACTCTATACTCGTCCGTACATACATACATATATATATATATACATACGTGCATATATATATATATTCATATATATTCACATATATATATATATACGCGAGTAGGTGTACGTATTTATATATAAACATAAAAATATGCTCAGCATATTGAGATTGGTTAAGAGATAAGGCCGTATCTGCAACTCTTTTACGCAACAGTAGAGATTTATGCCTCGAAATAACTTATACTTTTTTATGGCGTTAGAAGTTGTGCTTAGTAAATTTAAAAAATTATTCTCCATAAATATTTTATAGACGTATAAAATTTGAGAATGATTAACATCGAATTACAAGCTAACAAACGTTGAGGAATTATTCAAGGTATGCAGGGTATCGATGTGTAATTGTTGGCGAATGATGAAGTGATTCAAATTACGATTGACAATTAATTATATGAATCGAGAGGAATCAGTGCTTTCAAGTGGGGCGCCACTAATTAATAATAAATTCAGCGAATTATTCACAGTATAATTAAATGTGACCAAATTTATCAGAGTCCCCTTAAGCCTTACCGGCGCCGAAGCCAAATATGGCCAATTATCCATAAGCCAGAGCAATAATATCGGTGCCTTGAAATTTAAAAAAAAAAAAAGTTCTTCCCACTAGCTGGAATGTAAGCAGGGGAAGAAATTAATTGGCTGTCCTGCTAAAAAAGAGAGTAAAATCGTAGCCTAAAAAGAATGTTTACGCGTACTCGGCAAATATCCGATGACTAAAAGAATACTGATAAGGGGATGAAGAGTCTTAAAATGGCTAGAATAATGCTCTATTTCGTGAGGTCCTCGTGAAGAAGAGGACAAACTAAGCAGGAAAGTCAACGGTAGTTTTGTTAATTATCTGCACTAGATTATGAGAATGGTAGGCAATCCAATTTTCAACTTGATAAACAATGTACTAAAGATAACAAGGGACCTTCGTGGAAATGAGTTAACGAAATACTCAAAACATATGAAAGCTAAAGAAGTGCTTCGTTAAAGTTATTCCCCCCTCCCTCTCTCTCTCTCTCTCTCTCTGTCTATCATCGCCCGTAGACACTCGGTTATTGGGCCTCGTGCACACCTACTGCAATCCAGAGGAGAGAGTTATTACCGGGGAGTCTTAAATAATAATAAGCAGGGCTTCATCGGCAGAGGCAAGGAGCATTGCCGGGGCTAAATATTGGCCAAGAGCCGAGGAAGGAGCTCGAGCCTCGGCACCGGCCGATACAAGGTAGCGCCTGCGAAGTGCACTCGGCTTATAAGGAAGGCCGTTGCTCGGCCGGCGTCCCTAGAAATTAACCAAGAGCTCTCGGCGAGCAGGGGGGGGGGGAGGGCGGCCCGAATCGGGAAACGAATTAAGGCTACGCATCGCCGGGTAATTCCGTTCGTTCGGCTGGGGGGGGGGTGGGCGTAGGGGGGCTCCGTCCCGGTCGCATCGCGTTCCTGCGGCGGGCCTCGATAAATCTTGCTCCCGGCTTTTCTTTCGCCCCGCCGACGACGGGCTCAGCTCTCGATTCGGGAATGACTTGTCGGCCGCCGGCGAGCGAGCCCAATTATAAGCTCGATACGTGGCTTTCCGCCCCCCGCCCCCGTCGCCGCCGTCGTCGACCAATTCAATCCGGCCCCCGTCGTCGACCGAGTCGGCTTCCCCGGGAGCAGAAGGGGCAAGAGGGCGCAGCCCTCGGAAAATCGAGTTCGGTCTTTAATTATACCGGCAGCTAACTGTCCGAGGAGTCCTCCTCCTTCCTTCAATTTCCTTAGCGCTGCGGAGATACGCTCCCCTCCGAGCCGCGAACCCTTCGCCAGCCGCAGTCTCAAACTCCGGGGCGTCAAAAGAAGGGAGGGAGGCAGAGAGAGAGGCGTTCCCGCGAACCTCCCGGAGAAAGAACTGGGGCCGGGAGATAAGGAATTAATGGCGTTTTAGGAGCGGAGTGAGTTAGTTGGGGAGAAGAAGAAGAAGAAGAAGAAGCGGCGGAACGGGTCGGGAGCTGCTCGGCAAGAGACTCCGGCGCCCTGTCACGGATGCGCTCCTACCCTCCTTCGGGATCCTCTAGTTTTGACGGCCGGGTTCGGGTCGCCGGGCCGGTGCGAGGACGGGCTCCCAATCTCAGGTGCGCGAAATTCTGGCCACGTGCCCGCCACGAATTGTGCGTTCATCCCGCTCGCCTTCTCTTCTTCCGTCGGATTGAAATGCTAACCATTTGATTTAATTGCGGCTGCTTTGATGGCGCCGAACTTAGTGGACCGCGCCTATCTTTATTATTATTATTATTATTATTATCATCATCGTCGTCATCGTCGTCATCGTCGTCGTCGTCGTCGTCGTCGTCATAATTATTGTTGCTGTTGTTGTTGCTGCTGTCGTTGTTGTTAATGATGATGTTGTTGTTATTATTATTACTTAATCTTGGAGCATAACGAAAATTTAGCCGAACACGGCAATTGTCTTTCACCCGATCGTTAATGCAATATTATAACGGGGCTTTTCGTTCATTGAACATCTCGCGAATTTCGTGCTTTCATTGTTTTCAAAACGGATGCTGCGAGTGTGCATAATTAAACTAAGCTATAATCTTGGTGGTGATTTTAATAATGTAGAAAAAACATCATGAATAAATCCGAACGAATTTTATAAGTAGTATAAAACGGGCATGAAACACTCGCTCTTCAACGCTTGAATTAATTGTTTTAATTTTAAAAAGGTAGAGCCCTTGTTATAAACACATTTTTTTGTCGTGTAGATTTTAAAATTTCACTTCTGAAAAAAATGTTACTTAATTTAGTTTGCATTTTTTTTTTCTTCCCTGTAAAATATACAACCATAACGTACTATTTAACATTTAACTATTAACGTGTTAAAGTAATAATTAAAAGAAAATTCACCTATGAAATATCAAGTACTCGCGTATGTATTTTTAATATGATAAAGATTCTTAAGTGAGTAAGAAAAAACTCTGTATAAACATAATAACTTTATAACTATTCATTACAAATACAAATATACTCCAATTTTACAGTTTACTTTACGTTTCACAGATGTACCTTTTGCAAACTTTAAAATAACGTTACTTGTTACTATAATTTTGTACTTTTGCCATTTCAATTTTTCGTTTCACTGTAGTACATAAAAATGTTAAAAAATTTATTCTTAACTCTTGATAAAAATGTATGAAATAGAATAGCGTTATATCTCTACTTAAAATTTCGCAATTAGAAATTCATAGCACTATTTTATCATTTTCCGGCATTAATTATTATATCGTCAAAATTTTAATTACCAATTATCAAACGCTTACTCTCGTATCTTAATAAATTTATCTTGAAACCTATGCTAACTTTATTTTACAGAAGATTTCAAAAAAAGCATTTGCAATGTAAAATTATATCCTATTAAATTTGAGAACATAATGTCAGGTATTTCGTGTGCGATTGTATGATAAGCCGAAGATTATCCTATACAGAAAAAATTGACAAAGAATGCGGTTTATACGGTAACTTGGCTCATCAATTTTATTCGTAATGACAATATTGTATGACAACATTGCATTTTATGAAATTTTCTTACATACTAATTTCAAGTTCAGAACCCGATATTCTTACGTTGCAAATAAAATATTCTATTTCCAATATTCCTGTTAGTTTCAAGAATATCTGAAAAGATACTTCAATACAAAAAATACTTTTTTTAAAATTACAATATCTATAATTCATAAATTTAGCTTATTATATTATTTTGTGACCACTGGTATTGTGTTGTCTACGCAATTAAATATGCGACCCAATTTAAATGCAACCTAGAACGTTAAGTTGGTCGATATATTTTTGTAAATAGTTAATTTTTTGCAATCTTATCGTACAATAGTCACAAACGCAAACTTTCAGAATAGCAGCGTTAAAATAATTATTTTTCGCAGTAGCTAAAATAACACATAATTTTCTTACAGAAAAATAATTTATACGTCTAAATGTATATAAGCATACAAATAAAACAAGAAATAATGAGAAAATAAATAAAAATACGTACGTCTGTATTTTTGAATATATATATATATATATATATATATATATATTATATGTACATTGTTTGTGTTCTAAATAAGATTTGCTTTTCTCGTCGGCATAGGTTATTTACGATAATTTGTGTGAGCATAAAAAAAGATTTCAAAATAGTTAAGAAAAAAGTAGATTCGAAACTATAATATATTTACAATCTTCACCTCATTCTTTGCCATGCAAAAAATAATAAGTTTTAAGTGGAAAAACAATCTTTTTTGCAGATAGGGAAGTTTTAATCGATAAGGTACATATAATTTATGCTAAACTTGCAACAATTGATTAATCATTATTTTTTTTAAATCGCTGAGTTCTAATTTTAAAAATGAGATTGTAAATTAAAATTTGAAAGATTTATTTATGGTTTCAATATAGACAAAGCTCGTCATAGTTCTTAGGTACATATTAAATGGTTAAGTCTATTTGATACTTTAGCAAATACCTTGTCAAGAGTTGCAGTTTCAAACAAATTCATGAATTCACGATTAGAAAGTAATCGAACCGAATCCAATTAAAATTGTTAGAACTTATTTTAATTGTTTTTGACTTGTGTATACTAACCAATTTTAATCAGTTTCAATCGATCACTTCTCTTTTATAGACTGATTTTATACAAATTTAAATATAGTACAATTATAATAATGTATAAAACTTTATTCTTCTTTTTTAAACGGATTAAAAATTGTTATAAGCTTTTTAGATCATGCAGCGGATGGTAATACCAAGTGATATAAAAATTAAATTATATTCGATTGGTAAAGATGAAGAAATAAGAAATTGATCTTCCTGTTCAATGGATATGTGGGATTTTTATAGAATATTTAGTAAATATAAAATTTATTATTTATCATTGAGGCATGTAATATGAAAAGGATTTATTTATATCAAAATTTAATATAGCTTGATATCATCGAGACTTAAATAAATAAACTAATAAATTTCAAATATTTCACCTACTATTGAATAATATCTCTACATATTCATTTTTAACAAGCAAATCCTAATTTATTCAAAGAATTAAAATAACTTCTTTAAAATAACTATTATTACTATAATAGAGAAATTGAAAGATATTAATCCCGGCTGAGTTATTTTTAAATTTTAGCCTAGAAGGAAAGAAAGTTAATCGATTTGAAAAATTGAATTTGAATATAAAAATTCGTAGACTCGTGAAAAAAAATGAATTATTTTCTAATATTATTATCGTCTGATTCTTTCTCTAAGTTCGTAAGAGAGGATCAGAGCGATAAGCTCTATTAATCCGGTAAAATTTTCTCCAAACTGATTTCTTAGTTCGAGTACTAATCGAAACTGGCTTATAACGCATTACCTGTACTGGGAGGCCGAAGTATTAATTCATAATACTAGAAGGAGCTGATATTTTATTACCGTTTCGTGAAAATAATAATTATCGAGGGCCTTATTACCAGGGAGGGCAATGGAAGCGGTAGGAAATTCTTTTTAAGACAATACTTTTGAGGGACGAAAACAGCATTGCATCATTCTCATTATAGGATCCAGGTCCTGCTACAATTTCAGCAGCATTTATCAGTACTTGGCGTTTCTGACAATTGCAATGTAACTATTGGATATGCGTCGAGGTTGAAAAAAAGACCGAGGCAACAACGCGAAGTTTTCAACTATCGAGTTGTACGATCGTAGGAACTCGTATAACTGCAACATAAATGAAAAGGTGTTCGGAAGCGAAATATGAAAGTTATCGACTAAAATTTTAGTCAGCATTACTCCTGCTGGTTTTATTTACAATATGTGCCGACGCGACAACAATACAACGCCTAATTATTGTTTTATTTCCATGTGCAACAGCACCGAATGTGGTTATTAATACAAAGGCTGAATAAGTGGAGCGTCCAACGCTAGTAATAACGACACATTCCACGGAATGTGAAGAATTGGAAATTGGCGAAATTGATTTCTAACCCTGTTGTACAAACAAATATATAAATAAATACGGGAGATAAAATATAAATGGCCCAATTGCGACGAAAAGTCTTAACTTTACAGTAATAGAATTTAGCAGTAATTCGCAGTGCTAACGAGTGGCGTTTAGCTGATTTTTTTTTTCTTTTTTTTTTGAAATTTTCGAAAACTCACAATTAAGAGCTTCCTTCAAAGTCCCGAAAAGCTAACGACTCCAGCAGTAATATCGGCGGTCAAAGCAAAGCCAACTTATCGTATGTTTGAAAAGGGAGTTTGCTTTCGGGCATGTGCCCGGCGACGTGGACGAGCGCACGTAATTTGCACGTCGAACGATCGCTCGTTAACCGATTGTTCCGCGAGTGGCTTTCTCAAAAATAGCCAATACAAGAAATCTATTGCAAGGTCGGCGATGGTCGCAGAGACAACGTTTCGCGCGTTTCGAATCCCTCGCTCGCGCAAGTCGCGATGGAAGTTCCCGAGTCGGGAATCCGATCGGAGCGTAGGAACTCCGAAAGCTCGCTTTTAAAACAAAGTCGCGTGTGCCCGTGGAGGAGCTTCAAAAGCCAATAGGGTCTTCATTGATTCGCTGCCCACTGTCGTGGCCGACTCCTTCCGCCGTCTCCAGTTGAAAAATTAAAAGCCAATACGGGCAAAGCGTATTTTGCGGCCGGCTTTCTTCCCTCTGGCAATCGCCGTGTACTTCCTTTGCCACGCCACGAGCAAACAATCGAATGACGTTGTATAAGCTACATCAAAAGCAAATTAATTTACGGGCTAGGGTCGATTGCTGCAGGCCCGTCGCCTAATATTCTTCTAGCCCTCGTCGAATGTGACCGCCGGGAGCTGCGGCGCGAGGCTCTTGGGTGGAAATTTTCGTATTGAAGCCCCGGCCCTAGTCGCGGTCGGAGAAGCGCCCCGAGTGAAACGCGTCGTCCTGACCCTTTGGAGTCTTTCGCCGTGCAAGGGCTCCGAGCTTAGAGTCCCCGATGAGCTGCGCGCTTGGGTCAGGAGTAGCAAAGGGCCCAAGCCCGGGCTCGTGGAGTGTCGTCCTCGCGGTGCCCTGGAGAGGAGCTTGTGAATTTAACTGATAATTCTTGCTTGCCCCCCCCCCAGCTGACGGCGACTGTCGACGGCCTCTACACGGAACACGGACACACCGCCGGCTCCTTCACGAAGCTGGCGAGCGAGCGGATCCTCGTCGGTGGCGGCGCCGACGCCCGCGAGCTCATCGGCTCCAAGGGCATCAACAACTTCGTCGGCTGCTTGCGAAAGGTGAGCGGACGTAAGAACTGAGCGCGGGTCGAGAAGGGCCCCGATTAACCAGGCCTCCGTAGCCCGTAGGCCCCGAGTATTGGCTCCGAGGCGTAAATGAGTATTCGCGGTCAGACTCGTCTGGGAGCCGAGGAAGGCGCCGCCGATCAACGGCAAATATTATCCGAGGGAAAATATACACCTTCCGGGAAGGGATCCTTATCGTGGCTTATCGGTCGAGCTGCGCCTTCGTCCGAGACCTTTGACGGCTGCTCGGAGCAAGTATCATTTTTCATCTCTCGTGTATTCGCACTCGTGGACTCGTGGCGCATTCGTATTTTTTTTCCTTCGTGGGGCCTCGTCCCCTTTAAGACCCCGACCGAGGGTAGCATCGAACCTTCGTTGTTTTCCTTGGCTCGAAAATAGTTGGATGACTTGGGAGCAAGAGCCCGGGCCAGTGGCTAAAAGTGCAACCTCCTCCTAATTGTGTGAAATTCGAATGGGAATATGAGCGGAGAGTCGAGGATTCGCTGATCTCCGGGTCTACGTTTTTGCCTTTTTAATCGCTTTCGGATTTCTCGGAGCGCAAAGCAAGAAAAGAATGCACCTGACGGAAAACTTTTCGAATGATACGCGAGCAGTCAAGGAGTCGAGCCAAGGACTACGGAGACGAATCCTGTAACTAGTAGAACTTGATTATTTTCCTCCCTGTCTCGTTTTTCGAAAAAAAAATATCAAAAACATGAAGAAAGTCACAAGTTTATGCGATGAAAATTACCATGATGAAAATGTCTCGGAACTGCATCCGAGGAGCGCTGAGGGAAAGGACGGGGACCCGGAATTCAATTTTTTTTTTAAACTCGGGATATATTTTTCCCTAACTTTGTGAGTTTGCTTTTAATATATAAACATAATTTTACATTATATTGCAAAATGTGCGAGCTAATGAAAATATCGATAAAGCCTCGCAAGTATCTGTTAATGACGGCTAAATTGAAAGCGGCTCCTTAAATTTTATTACGAAAGCCTGGGGCTCGAGAGACGCTTTTACAATGGCAAAAATTAGAGTCGTAGTAATTTTCATTTAATTGGTTCCGTTTTACAGCTCCCGCTTCTTCCCTGTAATATTAAAATAAAATAACGTAAGAAAATAGGGAAAAAAGTAGCCGACTAATTTTTTTATCATCATCATATACGTATGTACGTATGTATGTACGTATGTACGTATGTGTGTAGACAGATATGGATTTGGAACGTGGGCTTATTGTAAGCAGAAGAATATTAAAATGCTAAATAATAGGCGGACTAACGAGGAAAATAACGACTGCTCGTCGAGCGAATTTCCAGCAAAACGGACGCTCGGACATTAAGTGTCCTATGTAAATTATCAGCGCAACTGCCTCGTAAATACACATGCAGCTGACCTTATCTCAACAAAGTGGTCTCCTAAAAATCAATGACCCCTCGACCTATAGCTTATCGGAAAAGTCGCTTATTTGAACTGAAAATCACGCCTTCGAATTAAACGAGAGCCTCGTGTTAACGGCTAGAAATGACTCCCTCCTCTCGTAACCTGATTACAGGTGGAGTTCCAGGCAGAGGGGCTGCGCATGGAGATGATCGAGGCGGCCCGCAGCGGGTCCCCGGGTGCTGCGGCTTGGGGGAAGATCGAGTTCCACTGCCAAGAGCCGAGGGCCTCCGACCCGGTCACCTTCACCACCAGGGATTCCCATCTCGTAAGTATGCGGTCCTGAAAATCCCCTAAACATTTATCTCTCCCTCTATCTCTATCTCCATCTATCTCTATCTACTTATCTCTCTCTCTCATCCCAATGCTCCACACGTAGAGAGCAGCGACTTGACTTACTCGAATTGACTCGACTCCAGACCGAGCTTGATTAGCCAATCTCACCAACGTCTCCCCCAAGCCCTGGCCTCCACCCCCACGAAACCGCCACTCGATACACGCTCGTGTATCGCTTCATATCTCTATGCCCGGACGATCGCGTCGCCGCGCTGCATCGGGAGGAGCCCACGAACCAGACTCTAACGCAAGCTAGACCGAGTCGTTCTCTTCCCGCCCCCGCCTGCCCGGTCGACTAATGGTAATCCTAACGGCCTTCCGCGCAAATCTCCCGTAAGTGCTCGCTTTGGGTAAGCTTCTAGGCCGTTAGTAGGCGCATTTTTTCCTCGCTAAAGCTGCCTAGGAGGCGTCGCGAGGAGCCTGCCATCTCCGTCGTCTCGGTATATATCCGCTCGCTCTCTCTGTCTCTCTCTCTCTCTCTGTCTGTCTCTCTCATTGAGCGCACAGCTGCGCCCGTGCAGTACCCGTGCACAGGACCTAATTACTTACTTTGCAGCCAGCGGAGAGACGGGCACAAACGTGTCCCGCCTCCTCCAATAGCTGCCACCCATTGGCTTATTTTTTTTCCCTGCAGCAATTTTCATTACTGTCCGGGCCTCCCCCCGGGCGCGAAATCGATTTAAATCGCGATTCGCGCGCAATTTAATCGTATTACTTCTCGTTTCAATCTGCACTATAATTAAACGGAAATTTGGCGGTTTTGTGTAAACTGATTTGAAATTCGGTTTTTGGATTTTTCTTATTGCCCCTTTTTCGACCAACCGAAGGCCAATAATTGTAATTTGCCTACAATGAGCCAAAAAATTCGTCGTCCTCTCTTGTAATTAATCACAAGTTAAATACAAGTTAGGCGCGATCTTGTCGATTGTTTGCCCTCTGGTCGAAAGCTGGCAGAAAGCGCCGGTATGCGTAATTAAAAAAAGTCCGATTCAAAGCTTCATTTATCAACGGCTCCAATCGCAAAGTTTTTGAAAAAAAAAAAAAAAAAAACATTTGGAGCAACATTCGCAACGCGAAATTCATAAGCGACGTATAATGTGAATTACCTTTAAAGCAAAACTGTTTTCGGCTCGCATCCGCTGGCGATTCACAATACTTAAAGTGATATTTACTTTAAGTAATTCGGACTTACGCTTAATCGGAATATAGTTTCCGATGCTTTTGGTCGGATTGGAAAAATTTAAGAATAGACGCGAGCCTTTCGATAAATTAATCAATATTTATGATATTGTTTCTCGCGTCGTTAGCTTAATATTAAAATAACGAGGGATGTTGCATTCCCACTGTCTCCCACACTTGTACCTGTTTCTCGTACTCTCTCTCCCCCTTTCTCTCTCTCTCTCTCTCTCTCTCTCTATCTTTCTCTATCACACACACACACACACACACACACATAAACACTTAGTATATCTACAACGCAAATGCACCAAGGGAAATAAATTTACACCGACACTCAGCAAAAGCTTTACATATTCCTTCGTGTGCGACTCAAATATGGTCTTTACACGTGTATGAAAGACTTCAGCCAAATATTTCAATAATTTAAAAGATGCGGGGTATATGGGCAATTACCAATGGCATTACGGGGCTCATTTAAATCCAGTGGTTCAATTAATTTGAGACATTCGTTTCGTACGCCTCTGACACATTTATGTGGACCGAGAATAACGACCGGTGCGAGTCCTTCCGACTGTCTCATGTACGCATACGTGATGAAACTCAACGAGATTATCTTTGGTGAGTACGCGCTTGATAAGATAGGGAACATTTGCTTTTTGTACGTGGCATCGACTTCGTTAGCCTCGAGCGAGCGCACTAGAAACGTCCTCGAGTCTGGGCGAAAAAAGAGTCGAGCGCAAGATTTCGGCAAGAAAATGAACGTCGTCGTGCCGAGCTCGAAGTTAATTAAAGGAACAAAAGAAGGAGTCCAAGGAGTATCTTAATTAAGAGACGGTGGTGCATCGCCGGGAGCAACGGTCGGACTCCGTCCCGGGAGGAGGGAACTCGTCCGCAGCAGGGAGGAAGGCGGAGAAGGCGGGGGTTGAACGAAAAAGGGACGACGCTCGACTTCTCGAGTCGTGCTTGAGCCTCCGAGGATCGAAAGGCACGATTCTATCGTTCATTTGGACACATTTTGTCAGTTTGTTCGGATCGCGAGTATCGTCGAAAGTAAAAGCCCTATGCGGATGTTTAAAGCGAGCGAATCGAAGCCGCAACTTTGTTGACCCACTTCCCTTTTCAATTCTTGAACGTCGGCTCTCGGGCGACGCTACATTAATGAAATTATAGGCATCGCGTTTCGCGTGATCTCTCCATCGCGATGGGGGTTTTTTTTTTTTATATTTCCCGTTAGACAAGTGGTAATAAAAAGGTCCTGCCCGAAACGAGAGATAGATAGTCGGGCACGAAGAGATAAAAAGAGAGATAAAAGAAGAGGGAGAGAGAGAGAGAATTGCGAAGAAGTCAGTCGACCCTCGTAGAGGAACGAAGTTTTGGAATGAGACGAGGACGAGGCCTCGAGGGTGCCGCGCGCCACTTATATCTATTAACAAAAAGTTTCGCGAGAATAACTTGGAGCGAAGTTCGAGCGCGTGAAATTTCGTGAATGGCATGAATATTTAACGGACGCACGAGGACGGGATGGGTCCGGTGAAGGGGGGAACAGCGACTGTTAGATTCGACTGTTGGTTGGCAATCGAGGATGTCAAAGGCTCGAGGCTTGAGAGACATTGACGAATGACCACGGGGACTGTAAGAACTACGAGGACGACGACTATGACGACGACTACGAGGACGAGGACGAGGAGGAGGAGGAGGAGGAGGAGGAGGAGGAATAATACGACATTTTACTAAAGAGTGTCCCCTCATTGTTGTCCGTGTGCGCTCGTGAACGATCCCTCATCTACGGTACACGTGTACGGGGAAAACCACAGGGCCCTGCGACGGTGAACGTACGGCGACTTCACGGCACCGTGGTCACCTTTAGCAGTCCAGAGTCCCACCTGGTAAGCGAGGGGCCCAGAGCCCCAGGCTTGTATGGAGCAGCGCCGATGGCCACACGATAAAAATAGCAGGCGCCAGCCTGAGGGCAACCGCGGGGAGTAGCTCCGCGGGCCTGACTCGCACTGACAAGCACCACCTCTGATTGGCCGAAACTCACGCGACTTAGCTTCCAGCCAGGGCGATGTGCACGTCCCGCTAAGAGCCCCCCCGCACCCACACCCTCCGCTCCGAAGCGAGCGCGCCAGTCTCACCACCCGCCCCCGACCACCGGCACCGCCACCAGTCGCCCGCTCACCTGTACATACACGCGCAGCGACGGTCGCCCCGCGCAGTAGAGACTCCGATCGCTGCTGTCGCTGCAACCTTTACCCTGCACGTGCACGCACTCTCCAGCCTGTGTCTATGATCATCTCATGGGCGGGCGCCAGGAGGGCCTCGCTCCGGACTCGGCGACGCCTCGGCGCGAGAGCCCCTAAAACTTTTCCACGATTTCTCAACGGTGCCGACGGCTCTTTCCAAAAAAAGCCGAGGGTATTGGATACGAGGGGCAAGGGGCCAAGGGAGGAGCCAAGGCAAAGTCCTCGTTCGCCGCCGCCGGGGCAAGAGACTCCTACCCTCGCGCCCAGTCCGTACCTTATCCTCCTCCCCCCCCGCACTCTCTCTCTCTCTCTCTCGCCGCTCCTCCTGCCCTCCCGCGTAACGCTCCCTTAATCGTAGAATAAAGGGGCACGAGGCGTCGCCCTATCGACGTACAATGTTCTCCGCTCTGGGGATTTAATCTCGGATAAGGGCGCTTCATTCCGGGCGTATATATGCAAGGGCTTACAAGCCATCGTTACATCGCATCCATTCATCATTTTGATCAGCGATCTTTATTTATTTGACTAGAATAAGCACCAATTTGCATGTAAAAAATACCTTCCGTGCATCACCTGCACCGATGAGCGTCTACGCATATGCACACACACACATATATATGTATATGTATAAATACGTATAGGTATATGTGTACACGTACAAATATTTATGAAACGCACAATAATTTGCATGGGAGAAGACGTTGTAATTATTTGAGCAACGTCTTTCACTACTATTTATAAAATTTAATGCCCTCCTACACTTGTGGCTTTGTACAATTATAGGAACCGCGAGATCGTAATCACTCGTTCCCGCGACTGGCTGCTCATCTAGAAAGCTTAAAACCTCTCGGAGGCAATTTATACGGCGATACCCGACGCGACAACCTCATAAGTATACACAGGCTGACGTTGCGACATAATAACTTCAAATCCACCCCATCGCCAGCCGTGGCGGACCCGCGTAGACTCCCGGCGCCTACCCAATCGCGAACACGCCCTCAAAAACTTTGCCATCGGAGCTCTCGCTCTCTTGGTCGCCTGTGCACACACGCGGACAGACCTCGGTAGGAGCGTGAACTTTCCATTTTTATACTTCATTCGGCATCCGACTTAAAGCCGGCACGAGTGCCATTGCAATTTTGCGAAGGGGATACGCCAGTGGGTGGCCCTGAGCCGTCGCTTATATTGTGGCGTTGTCGCGCGATCGCAGCGCAATATCGTTTTACGCCCCGGGCATTCGTGTGGCAAGGGGGGGGGGCCAGAGAGAGAGAGAGAGAGAGGCAAGTGACTCGAAGCGAAGTGCGAACTCGTAACTACCAGAAACGCCGTAACCGTGCGTAGGATTGCCGGGAAGAGTAAGAGTCGAAAATGGTCGTCCGACCTCGGGATCATTACTTCGGCCTCGCGGTGCTTTTTACACCTTCACCCGTACTATTTTTCTCGACTCGCCGAGCACCGAGAGCTCCTCGCGGCTACGAGTCCATTAAAATTTCCCTGGCCTCTCTCCTCTCTCTCCCTCTCCATTTCATCCGCAAGAACGAGTGCGCAGTTGCGCTCGCGCTCTCGCCTTATCCGACATTGTTATTTTATTCGCATTATTCGCGAGGCTTATGTCGTTGCAAATATAACCCTGGCCCAGGCTGAAAATGAGTCATTTTCATTCGTAGGAGAAAATTTACAGCGGTCGCACTCACGCGACGAGTCCTGCCCACCAAAATATCTCCATCCGGCGCCGCTCTGTTACAAATGACGCAGCCGCGAACTCGTTCTCGGGTCGCCTCGATCCCCATTAATGCCGTAGCTCTCGGCTGAAATTCGGGCCTGCGATACGCAACCCCCTGTATTTTGAAAAAAATAAAATCTAAGGAGAATCCGATTGCCAATAAACCCAATATTGATGAAAAGACAATAATAATTTTACTCGAGGGTGAGCTGACCTCGTTCCCATTCACGTGCGTAGATAAACTCCGAATGGATTTTCTACTTTTGGAATTGATATATTTTTTTTTTTTAATAATCGATTTAGCCCAATCGAGATATGCTCGCGTCGACGGGAGATATTTATAGATGGCAGGCCCTATTACAAAGTTAAATTACGTGTAAGTTCGGGTGGAATTTTCACGTGTGGATTAAAATCAGTATAGACTGGGTTCGATTGTAATCAAGCTCAACCCTGGCATTTCTTCAATTCAATCATTTAACCTCCCGACCGAGTACAAACTGTATTCAGTGGAAAATTCTCGCCGGGAAAAAGGCGAATAAACTGCGGAGCCATTGAAGCTTCTATTAAAGCGCACGATACGTAACCGCGGAAGGCTTTTCGCAAGTGGAGGGCTTACGCGAATGTCCGGAACGTTTTTGCGGGTTTTGAGCCCCGCATTGCGGGAAGAATAAGCGAGTGAGCGGGAGGAGGGCATTCGAATGGAGATTAATTTTTAAATAGACCGTATGCCGGTAATGCGAAAGCGACGCGACGAAATCCGGCCATCGCCCACGGAAATAAAACTTAGTTACGGCCATCGGGTTCCCATCATCTCGTGAGCGTTTCTCCATCAGAGACCGAAAAATTTTAAACTCGCTAAGAGAGGGCAACTCGAAGCCCGATAAGCAAGGCCATCGGCTCCGGGTATCCTTGGAATAGGGTAAGTTCGTAACGACGTTAAACTGTACGGAATATCTCTGGCTTGGTCCCTCCCCTTCATCCGAGCGTCAACCTTACCATCGAGCCCCAGCAACTAACTTTTCCAGTTACAAGTTACATACCACCGCTGGCAAGTCTGGGCTCTCCCTACATCCGAGCTCGAACTTTCCCATATTGCTGGCGCATACATCATCCGCGCGTATCAATTTATGCGCGAGTCCGCCCCCCCCCCCGCCGCCGCCGCCGCCCACTTCGGGGATCCCGCGCTGCAGGCGTTTCCCGGTCGCGGGTCGGCGCTCGCCTCCCCTTGCCTCCTCGCGTTCCTCCGAGTCCGCGATCCGAGAGCTGAGCGACGGGGGGGGGGGGGGATAAGCGAGCGCGGGCCCAAAATCCAGGGCTCTCGGCTCTCCGCGGCCGCGAAGCCTCGAGCTTATTTATCGAGGGCTTGTCGGCGACAGCAGTCGACAGCAGGAGCGGCTCCAGCGAAGGGGGAAGGAGTCCCGACGACACCTCGGAGCTCTCCCCCGAGTCACTGCCAACCTGGGCCTGCGGTGCCGAGTTAACGGGGGGGGGGGGCTCGGTCGATGGCCTCTTTAGGCTCGGCTCTTTAGGTCTCCCGCGGGGCTAATTTAGCGTTGGAGATCGATGGCTCGCAGGCTGACTCTTCCGTGGCTAGAGGGAGCCGGAGAAAGGGGGGGGGGAGGCTAATGACGGGTGGCTCCCTTTGCGAAATATCCAGGACTGGCTTTGCCCCGGAAAATGCATAAAACGCAGGGCCAACTGAGCCGCGGGGCCGCACTCCCGGATACTTTGGACAGCCGGCTGGAATTTGACTTCCCGATGGCTAACCCTTTAACGATTTTCGCGACAGGCGTTGACTTTAATTTTTTATTTAGCTCTTCGCGTCTGTATTTTGCGTGACCGGGCCTGCCTGCCTGCGGGTATTTAAACGTTTCTTCGTAGCCGTGGCCGTGCGCGTCCGTTCGGGCGTAGACGCGCCCGAGTTCAGCGAACGGAAGCCGCCTACAAGGGCAAAAGCCATTTGCGTCGAAACTTCCTTTGGGTAAAAGACAGCGAGTAGCCGGTCGGGCAACAGAAGGCCAAAAGAAGGCTTCGCGATACGCGGGCGAAGACGCTTATCCCGAAGGGACGGGGGGTAGAGTTCGCGGGGGGCCGCGAGCTAGAAAGACGCCGCGGAAAAATTAACCGGTCGGCGGCCGACGGCTGCCAGGGCCGAGAGGCAAACCCGCCGGGGAGGGCGTCCTGGGCAGGGACCTGGATAGTGTCGGGGGTGGGGTCTAGTGGGGAGCAGCCTCTTCACGGGGGGGGGGCGGGGGGAGAGCCCAGTATTTACCGAGGTGGGATTTACGGGAGGTGGAGCGCTTCGCCGTTTCACGCCGTCCGGGAGCCGGGAAGTAAGGGAGGCCAGGCGTCGGGCAGGAGGCCTCCAGCGCACATTAAGGGCTTCTCCAAACAGTCGGGCAATCTCCGGTGGCCGGGCGTGCGTACGCCTGGGGGTCGGCGCGACCGCAGGGCCAAGGGGTGCGACGGTCGCAGAGAGGCTGGCCGACTTTCGAGTCCACTTCCAGTCCCGGCAGGATTTAAAGGGCTTCTCAGCAGTCGCCGTGAGATCTCGAGTAAGAGCCGCGCGCTCCTCTTTGTTTCAGGTTCTACCACCCTGGAAAGCTGCCAAATCCGGGAGTATATCTTTTAAAATACGTACCAACGAGCCCAATGGCTTGGTCATGTACAGTAGAAGTGCATCTCTCACTCGGGTATGTAAATCGTTATTTTTAAAACCGTCGGTGAAGGGAAAAGGAAGCTTCTTCCTTTTTTCTTTATCCGCTCGTCTCGGTGGCCGATCTGTAAGAACTTTCCTTTGAGCTGCGCTTTTCAAGCTTACCGGCAGAATGATATAAAAAAAGTTAATCAAAATTTCATCGAATTACACTGGGTATCGTGTCCATCGAACGCGAGGTCTAATGTGGAAAAATACGTCGGACCTTTTGTTTATTCCTTCGCTTGTATTATTTAAATGGCTCGGAACGTTAAGCGCGCCTCAATCGACGGGATTCGATTGTTATGAGCGTTGCTTTGGCGTGAAAATAAATGATCGAATACGTAAAGCCTTAATGTTAGACTAATTTGGGAGGCTCATTGCGAAGAAAGGGTTAGCGGTTTTTTACGTTATTCTCGATAAATAAGAAACACAGTAGCCACTTCAAAATAAGCCAATGCCAATATAACTACGTAGAAAATGTTAAAACAATCGAGCGAAGAGGATAAAAGCATAGTTTCGGAGAAGAAAACAAAAAATTAAGTGAACTACAGCTTCCTCGTGCAACGTCACAACATTCGACATGTAGACTCATGAATTGTCACGGTAAAATAGTGTTACCTCGGTTAAAATGCAATTAAATTTATTTAATCATCTCAAAGTGGCTTTTGAGTAAAATGAAGTCTGGCCAAGTTCGCGCGATGCCTCGAGCAAGTGACGAAATTTAAAGGGCTCTTTAAATTAAATCGTTGATTCGACGTAGAGCGTGATTCTCTTGGAATTTGCATGCAAGAAGAGAAGGGGGAGGGGATAAAGTGCAAAGCGAGACTCGGCCACGAATAAAGTTGGCTCGCGTTGACAATTTTAAAGCGCAGCTGAGCACAAGGGCAGGGATCGAAATTCGTTCGGGTGGGCTCGAGGCTCGGGAACGCCGAGCGACGGGGCCGACAAAGTCGGTCGGAGGTCGGCCCTTAACCAAGTTCCCGGTAAAGAAAGGCCAGCGGACGAGGCGCGATCAGGCCTCGAGTAAAGTTCGTCGTCGTCGTCCCTTTCCCCCAGACGGACCTCTTCGCCTTCGAGATCCTCGGGGGCCACCTCTACCTGCACATGGACCTCGGGGAGGGCCCGCTGAAGGTGCGGGCGTCGGAGGAGCGCGTCGACGACGGGACCTGGCACGACGTCGCGCTGCGCCGCGTCGAGCGCGAGGGTCGCGTCGTCGTCGACGGCTCGACCTTCGAGTTCCGACCACCGGGTAAGGATGATAATTGCAAGTATCAATGTCTCTGTATATTTTACCGAGCGCACGCACGAGTGTGCCCGTAGTGCGGAATGACTCAGCCTCACGTCATCTCACGACCATCGACACTGCGGCAAGTACATTACATTCATCGACCCCTGAGATTTGTTCGCTTCGCCTCGCGCACTCCTCCTAAACGCGCCTCCTCGGCCTCGACGGCTGCCTTATCGACATCGACGCAATTTTTTCCGGCCCCGGCGGCTCGTTATTTTATCGATCAGCACCCTCCACCCGCGCGCGCCTTGTAGCAGTCTCCGACCAGGCGCCGCCACCGCCAGTCCCCTTTACCCTCTTAACCCGCCGGCCCTCCCCGACAGCCTCCCCCGGTGGAAGGAAAAGCTCCCGTGGAAGGGGATCAACGCGCGAATTCCGCTTTACGGATCAAACGCGAGGCTCTGGGTAATTAATTTCTTTGCAATAATAAATGCGCGAAACTCTGCAAATTTCACCGATGCGACGTTGAATGCATCGACGAGGGAAGTTGGCTCGACAACGAGGGTTGATAAGCTCCCGATTTCCCGACGACTAGCCGTGCTAATTAATAATTCGACGTCGAGTGCGGAGGTCTGGGCCTCTGGTGTTTTTACTCACTGACGTTATTCGCTTATAAAAGTGAGAACTGCTTACATCCACCCCGACGTTCGCTATTTCTCTTCGAGATATTTTTCAGCCGTCGTTTCGCGATAAGAAAGAAAAGCAATCGGAAGTTATACGAGAAGATCGGCGAAAAAAGGCCGACGTCGATGTAGAGCAGACACCTGCAAAGGTGCAATTATTTTCATTTTTACTTCGGCTTTTTTATACGCCCGTTCGTGCGAATTCGTTAACGAGCCCGATGAATGTTTCCAACGCCGGGTGTCTCGGTAATTCGAACGCGGCGACCCGCGGGGAGTAATCGAGCTCCCGTTGACTTTTACAATAACGATCGAGACAAATAAACAAAATCGCAAAATGTTATCAGGCTCAACCAATAAGCTGAATCACTTTGCTTTATCGGCTCGGAAGTGCGAATTTGCTCGCAAACGCAAACACCGAATGCTCCTTAAAAATTGACGAATAAAACCTTTGTTCGACGTATTGTTTTCAATTCGTGTGCCTGTTTACCAAGTACTAAGCTTCGTCATGAGTACGTTAATAATAGATCGATGCGTTGTTGATAAATCTCCTTCGTAACGCGTAGTTTTATAAATATACATCCGCTGTGTAAAATAATTACGTTTGCATTAAACGCGATCTGTCTTACAACAGGAGAACAAATATTATTACTTTATCGACTTCTACAGGTTTATCAGTTTGATCGATATCGTTTTATTGTAATTGTTATTGTTATTATTGTCATTATCATTCTTACACATTCTTATTAGTATAACAGCATTAGACTGAGTATTACACATTGTAGGATAATAAACATGCAACAAAGTAATCAATTAAGCGCTCAAAATACAATAGAGATAAAAGCAACTCGGCGTTGGGCATGAATGCGCGTAACCATCAATCTAATGACTACCAACCTCGCGTAATACCTTCGATGCAAAATCGATTAACAATCGTTTTTCTGTCTTAAGCACTACTTAAACTTTTGACTTTTATCTCTGAAAATTTAACGCTAATAGAATCCAAAACTACGTTTCGAAACTCTCAACTTTTTTCTTCCGCATTAACGTAGTTTTCACATTCTGGATGCTTTATTGCAAAATCAATTTCCGGAATAGTATTTTACACATCGTAACTGCACGAAATGTAATTATAAAACACTTCAAGTCATAATTGAAACGATATTGTGCCCGTGCCAGTATTTGCAAACGCGCCTTGCAAGTAGCGAGCAGACGCGACTAACCGGTGCATCAAATATTACACCGAGACCCGGTGGAAAAATCAAAGCGGAAAGTGCCTTTAAAGAGGGAGAGGGAGCCGAGGGGAGCCCGACACTCGGCCAACGGCGCGGCCTCTCGCGCCTACTTTTCCCGCCGACTGTGCTCGGACACGCGGCGCTAACGCCGACCTCGCCGAAAATGCTCTCCTACATTTTTTGGCGGTGTACAAGCCTCGAACGTGGAATTATAATTATTGCACTCAGCACTTTGCATTGCCATTCATCTTTGAGAGTGCACAGAGGCCGGAGCCTCGCCGCCCGCGTTGGTGCATGTGTTTGCCTCTGTGTGTGTGCGCGCGCGCGCCTGCGAAGGGGAGTCGAAAAGAGTGTCGCTGCCTGGGTGGGTCGGCAGGTGCTGGACGGAGAGAGAGAGAGAGAGCAGCAGAGTAGCCGGAGTCGACTCGAGGAGCGGCCGGAGGCGTAAATCTCGGTAAAAGGGACGGACCCGTGCCTCGTTGGCGGGGATCCCCGCACCCCGTCCGGGCCTCGTGATTATCGGCGGCCTTCCGCAGGGGCTTTCTTCGGGCGGCCGGGCGCGAAATCGGCAGAGGCACACGGAGGCCGACGTCCCCGTCGAGGAGGGGTACGTCGCTCTCCCGGCCTCCGCGGATTATCGAGCCTGACCTCGGAGAGGAGAGAGACCTTCTCCGGATGCCTCTACTCCTCGGTGATAATATCCCCGTCCTAAGCGAGAGAGACACACGATAAATACGCTGGGGTTGGAAAATCGATTCGCCACCGGAGGAACGATGTATTATTGGTGAATAAATCGGCCGTTCGTCTCGCGGCGGTCGAGGCTACGCGGCCACGCCTCGGCTCGGTTTTCCGTGCCTTCGGCCCTTCTTCCCCATAGTCTCCTCCGTTGTTCCCTTGAGTGGCATCGGCTCGCGTCCCTCTCCCCCGGCGCTCTCTGCCCCGGGAACGCTCGGCCCCATAAACATCCCGTTTTATATCGACGTTAATGATCGAGGCTCCCGAACCGAGTGCAATAACGGTGACGGACTCCACCCATCCTCCGGTTCGAGGCTATGGATTTTCCGATAATTCGCACCCGCCCAGTCAACTCGAGCGTCAAACGCGTTAACTATCCCGTGTATAAATTGGAGCCGACAGCCCGAGCCGGGCGTCCGCGCCCCTGCCTCAAAGCCCGACGGCTCCCAGTGCCGATGAGGCACCCGGGGAGGCAGGGGCCGCGAGCTCGGGGGGTAATCGGGCGAGGGCCGCCGACACTCCTCCCCTCGCGGCAGGAGCCGCCGCGAGCCCGCCTCCCCGCGCAGAGGGACTGATTGCCGCGGGGACGAGGTGCCCCCGGCCCTTCTGACCCCCAGGTGACGCCACCCGGCTCGACCTCGACGGCCTGCTGTACATAGGCGGGGTCGGGGCCCCCTTCGCCCCGCTGACGATGCCGGCGGTCCTCTGGACCGGGAGCCTGCGCCAGGGCTACGTCGGCTGCATGCGGGACCTCGTCATCAACGGGCAGCCCGTGGACATCGCCGGCTACGCCCAGCAGCAGGACTCGGGTGAGCGCCGACAGCGACCTCCCCCGTCCTCGTGTTCCTCGCCGGGCCAAGCCGAGAAGGCGAGCTCCTGCAAAAGTGCGCGGGCCTTCGAGTAATGCCCTACTCGCGAGCAACCGGAGAAAATGCGCAAAGGAATTGCAGCCTCCGCCAAGTATTTTCATTGCGTTTCAATGAACGTCGCGGACAACTTAATTTGTCTAAGCCAATCGCTATAATGAAAAGAATATTTGCTGAAATACTGCGGTCCGGCCGACAGTCTCTTGCTTTAAAATATTATAACATTGCCAATTAACGCTAACAATACTGATCCTTACAATTGTAAAAATTTCATTTCAAACATCAACACTCCCTGATATTCGTGTCTATGTTTTAACGCGTCTTACCCTTTAACACACGATCGAGCAGTAATCTGAGCGGTTTGCTTAATATTTCTCAGCATATGCTTTATATTTTATCATAGGCATGTATTAAAATCCATACTTGTATAAATATACACATACTTGAGTATGAACGTACTTCAATTTACAATAGTATGGACTAATATTTGCCAAAAAAAAAACGGTACATTTTAAATTTCCGGTATTATTTATATTACGTTTAAATTGTACATACTCCTCGCGACAACATTTTTCCCCTTATTTTTTCATCATTGTCCTAGTTTTACACAATTCTGCTTGAAGTAAAATTGAGTTGCATCAGATGCATCGCTAATCTATAAACAAATTAATCCTGTAAAGCACACACACCCACACACACACACACATATATATATATATATATATACATATTATTTCAAAGGGCATTCTTTTGGTTCGGAAAAAATTTGTAATTATTCCTACAGTCTTTGAATAAATAAAAACAAATTTAATTGATTTTCCTTGCGCGCATAAACCACATCCATTGCTGAGTCACCAATTTCCTTGTTATTTTTATTGGAATACGCTTTTGCCTCTTTCATTTAATAAAGCTTGTATTCACATTCGCATTCGTTAAAGCATAAAATTTCTATTCAAGTTATTTCAGAATGTAAATTTCAGCGAATTTTTTTCGTTTTTTTCATTTTATCAAACTTAAAAACGCAATGAGTTTATTGGGAAACTAGACCCTAGCAATCGTTACGTTTAATGAATTTGTGCCAGGAAAAAAAATAATCGGTTTATTTTTCAGTACAATAACCCCAAAACAATTCGACTTCTTTTTCGCAATTCGTCTGCCCTTCAGTTTTGACATTTAATACCGATTCCGAGACGCAATATCGCAATAACGATTTGCTCGTAGCGCATTTTTCAACTGCTAACGGCGCCACTCCTGCCATTCCAAGAACGATAAAAAATTGGGTAACGACGTACGTGGAATAGTCATATTAAATAGATTAATAAGGCTAAATGTGTCATTACGAATTGTGCTCGGTTCTTGGAGACAATAAAAATCCATGACCAATTTACTTGCTAGTTTGAAATACAGTATATTAAAAATATTTTTGACACAATTCGCTTAATAATATGTTGCCAGCAATATCGCTTTGAATACTGACAAGCTTAGCGATAAATTTTTATGAAAAACCATGCTCAAAATATCCAATCTTCACTTTTATAATTTATATTGCTTTTTCGCATATTAAGCACTATAATTGTCACCGGCTCAGAAATGTTGGCATTCTCAAATACAATTTAAAAGTTATATTTCTTAATTCGTAAAAAATTCCCTGTCTTGAATATATAATTTATAATTTACTTTGAAATTCCGTTAAATTAAATTTTTCCTCGTTTTTTTTTTTTGCCAGGGAAGTTAAGTAAGATTATTTATTTATTTAATTTTAAAGCTATTCTGTATCTTACTGTGTTATATTCTGGACACAATTACCTAAATAAGCTTTTATAATTTGAGATTCTTTCGTTCCAGTTATTTATGTGCTAATATTTTATGAGCAACGCTGCCGTTGTTTTTGCCACCCGTACATCTTACCAACACAATAAAGACTCGGATTATAATTCATTCGTTTAATTTTTTTTTTTTTTTTTTTATCGACTCTTTTAAATTTTTACAATTGTTGGACATTCGTCAATACTTTCGATTCAAATGTAAATCAAGACCTTTTTTCATTATTTGCGTACAACTGACCATCTCGTGTTCCAACGTACTTACACTTAACAACCTCTGAGATTTTTCACAGCGCACTTCGTAATGCCTGGTTTAATAATTAAAGAAATTCGAATGGTCCGTCAAATGAATTCACGTTCGATAAATTAATCATCGCGCTAGTCCTAGCTAACGAAAAAATATTTTAACCGTCAAAATTCACGCGACTATTTATAATTTGACCTATTGCTTTTTGTAATCTGTAGTTAGCATCAGTGCTGGACTTTTGGATTTGATAAAACAAGTTATAGCGCCTTGTCGGCACCATTTATTCGAAAATATAAATGAAAGCACCATATTCGCGCGGCATTTATATATATATATATATATATTAAAGATCGCGCCGTTTTTACACAATTCATGGCCGGATTCGGCTTTCTCGGATTTTTCAGCTCGTCGAATCTACGGTCCCTTTTCCGTTCTCTGACCACCGTCGTGCTTCGTTAGAACGGTACTTATTTAGATCCGAGGGGCTCCTTGACACGTAGAATATGATCGGCGAGGGTGGATGGAGCCTGTCCAGCAGCATTGCTCCATACGATCCCCGTCGCGCTTCCTACGGATGTTAGTTTCGCGGATTATGTTGTTTTGATGCTCCCACGCAAAAAGTATACTTTGCGCGTGCTTGAATTGCTCGTCTGTCTTATATACACATGCATATTGGAATATTCTGCGTTTACGCTGGTCTGTTGACTCAACTACAACACTAGTATTGACATTCTGAAATTAGTCACAATACCCAGAATCTGTATCTAATACTAAAGGCTCCGATTCTGCAATCGTATAATATATGCAAAACTGCCTGTCGCTACGGTCCTCTTGATATATCGCTTCATTTTACTTTTTATTATGAACTTGTATTATGAACGAGATAATGATTTATAATCAAAGTATTAGTTAATTTTATTTCATTATCTATCCACACCTTTTAAACCTCCATTTGAAATTTTATCTCTTCATTCGCACCTATATATGAAAGAGTTTTTAATCAATTCTTTTTTTTTTTTTTGCCATTATATCATTGCTGCAAATCGAAAACTATATCAGCTTTAACGGTATTGTATCAAGCCATTCCCTCTTTTAATGAACAGAATATAGTTACGAAGTAAATACATTACGGCAATTTGTAATTTTAGTATTTATTTTGTTCATTATTGTCTTCATTTTTCATTATTATTTTTAAAATATTATCAAATTTATACAATATTTATTGCTGCATTTCGGAATTAATTTAGGACAAAACATAAATTAATCAAGGACTGAGAAACATACCCATTTAATATATTACTCATATCGATGATCCTCTAATTGATATCGCATCTTCAACAGGATCGCATATAAAATCGTAGTGTTTCATCGTAATTTACTGTTTTAGCGTCTTAAATTACGTACTTAAATTACATCTTTATTTCACATTCCTGACCATCTGATTTCTCTTCCCATCTCTCTCTCTCTCTCTCTCTCTCTCTCTCTCCCTCTCTCTTTCTGGCAATTTTTTTTACCTAGATTTATAAAATTAAATTTAAATCCTCATTCTCGTCTCTTTACGGTAGTTTACTATGTCTATAGTCCTTCACGTCATATTTATCACTATAAAATATGACACTTTAAGTAAATATCTATCGTTCATCTTCCTTATCGGCCTATATTTTTGCTCTACTCCTTAGATTCGCAATATCAGATAGAATTACATAATATTTACGCCTATTGTTTTTTTTAAATCTCATAAATTTTATGTAAATATCAATCATCTGTAATAATTGTCAAATATTTGCTTTAAAGTCATTATACATTCTTATTTTTGCAGAATTTTAAAAATTAACCGTGTATCATTAATTACGTCATTACAATTTTTAGTCGATTTTTATTATACATAATATATTAAGTAAATAAAATTAAAAATGGACGAGTCCTTTATTAGTGACTAACTAGCGTAAATGGATTAACTGTATTAACAGACTAAATTAAAACGTAGATAAAGAAAGACCTATATTTATTTATCATATTTATCCGCACATTATTTATAGTTGCAATATATTTATGTGTACAATATTATTGATCTAAAGAAAATTAATAATTGCGGAACCTTTCTCTTACTCTTTAAAACTACTACAAAGCAAACTGTGTTAAAAATAGAAATTTACAAATGCAAGGTCAGTGCTGATATATTCCCAAACACGCCGCGACAGAATATTTATTGGAATAATAATTTTTTTCGCATCGAATTGTCTTCTTTACAAAGCCAATTAGGTTTAGAATGCGTAATAGCAAAATATACGACCTTTGAGAGACAGATACGTAGTTTAACTTCTACATAGTTTTATAATTAAGTATTCGCTAGGCTAAATTTGAATTAATTTAAGTTTTCAAAAAAAAAAAAAAAAAATATGTATATATATATATATAGAGAGAGAGAGAGAGAGAAGTGAAAAAGAATCAGATTTTAATGAAAGTTGTAGGGCCAGATTTAAACGAAATTATGTAAATTTAATATTTCACGAACTTCATCAATTTATTAACAAACACGTTTCGGCATATCGACTCGTCGTGCTGTACAATATTAATTAATTATCAGTTATCTCCAGTAATCTTATTAGTACTCGCAGTACATTTCTATCAGGGCATTATTAACAAAGCATTTTTCGACAACACCTCCAGCCCGCATACAATCGAATTACGATGAACAAAGGGAATAATTTTTACAACGAAACGACGAGGGCTTAACAAGCAGAATTCGTATCGCATTGGTGTTAGAGTATAGAGAAGCTTATCGAGCCGACATCCGAAATCGCCGAGCCTGGAAAATAATTAAAATCCAGTGCAAAAGCGTGGATAAATAAACGATTAGACAGCAGAATCCAATTGGCCAGATTGACCAGGGGATTATCGGATTATCAAATAAATGCGCGCCTTGATATCGATATCGGAGCCCAATAGAATGCATCGAAATAAGGGAGAGGAGACATTCTCGGGAAGGCTACAACCGCTCCGCGGTTATCCGGGAGTAAAAAATCTGGATAATCCCCTGGGAGATCGCGCTGGGCCAGAGTCGGGAGCGCGGGCCGAGCCTTCAACCGACGACGACGAGGGTTTCAGGTGCCGTGCGACCGGCCTGCCACGTCCAGGGTCCGCACTGCTCCTCCCAGCCGTGCATGCACTCCGGGCACTGCCTCGAGGGCTGGAACAGGTTCCACTGCGACTGCACGGGCACCTCCTTCACGGGGGCGACCTGCGGCAAAGGTGAGTAGGGCCAGGGGCAGGGGCAGGGGGGCCGCGCCAGGCAGCGAACAGAGCCACTAAAGTCGCGGCGCTCCGCCCCCGCAGACGCATCGACCCTCTACCTGAACGGCAGCCAGCAGATGACGGCCCTCATGCCCGAGGACTCGAGGACCCAGGCCGAGGAGCTCGTCGTGCGCTTCAGGACCACCAAGCCCCGGGGTCTGCTCCTGGCGACGAGCCTCGAGAGCAGCGTCGATCGGCTGCAGATATCCCTCGAGGACGGCTGCGCCAAGGCCCTCCTCCACATCGAGCACCAGGAGAAGGTGGGCTCCCCTGTCCTTCCTTTTGGCCGGCGGCGGCGGCGGCGGCTCTTTTCACGCCGGCCGGGGGCACGAGGGCCGCAGAGAAATTACTCGCGGATTAGCCGCACGCGAGCTTAGCATCGATCCGCTTGCTACTTAACCCGGCGCCTTCTGTTCTTTTAACGCTACCTCCACCCGCGCAAGCAATGCTTCCCCTCAATTATACCAATAATTATATTACATTTTAGCTTAGAGCATTGCCCACCTGTCGATGAGGAGGGCCACGGCAGGGGAAGGGCTCTAGGATAAATTGAGCGATCTCGAAAGTGCATTAAACCTTTTTTAAATTTAAGCTATAAATCTGCTGAAAGTCATATTGAAAATTCAAACTCTGCATAATATCCAAATCGTGATTTACCGCTTCTGATGGATACTTTCATTCCTTATACGTCGATATCTAGTAAATCTTGAGTTATTGAAGCAATAATGAAAATTAAGAAATCCAGCTATAGGATTTTTACTTTGAGAGCAAGTGCATTTATGAAAACTGTATGGTGTATTGGATCGATAACATTTTAATTTATTATAAAAGTAAATATACTTGACTTTTGTATTACATTTATTCGATGACAAAGAAGAAGAAATTTCAAATTCATTTCTTTAGAGCGTACTTTATATTCTTTAGACAATTACATAAATATTCCATAACTCATTCGTGCGTTACAAAAAGCGTAGTTAAATATTGAGGTAGGAAATTTATCGAAATCCTTATGAGGTCATAAAAATATTCATTAAAAGGAAAGCATAAATTTGTACATAAATATGGATTCGAGTTTTTAGTTTACTCATACTAAAACGTTATTTTTGGACCGGCGGTGTAAGCCAGATCGTGTATACGCGTTCCTTTAAATTTTTCGTCGCGCTTTGAATAGATGGGTGGTGTCGATTTGAAAATTATACTATTCGATCTTGGTAGCAGAATTTAATATTAGAGGAAGAAAGGAAATTGGGTACCCTGTCAGAATACTCAAAAAGTCTTTATCGAATGGCAGCAATCATAAAAAGTTCGAAAGAAAAGTATCCGTATAATGAAATTGACATTTTCGAGATTTCGAGAGTCGAAGGGTGAAAATAAAAGTCGCAGATAGAAAACAACGGGGTAAAAAATCAAGAACAAAATTTTCACATTACACTAATGGCTGCTTCGCTAATGCAGGCTCTTACGATATCTCAAAGAGAGGCTCACAATGCGGACTTTAATAACTTAATAACACGCGTTGCTAGGATAAGAACTGCCAACGCGACGTCAATATAAGATTCATCAGTCGGGTTCGGTTCCTTTCTAATGCGCCTCCGGAGGAGACTAAAAATATGTGTATACCTACTTGGCAAACTTAACCTACATATCGGGAGTGCATTTTGTTCGTCGCTGAATCCGAGATTGCGCCGGATAAATACGCCGAGAGGAGAGAGCCCGAGGGAGCCGGAGAATAAAAAGAATAATATCGCGGATGGAGAAGAGGGAGGAACCAGCCAAATGATTTCGGCTGTTCTTGAGCCCGGGGGGAGGAAGAGCCTCGGTGAGACACGCGGCTGCAGCGACGATCGTAATTTCAGAGCGCTTCGAGGCTCAGTGTCCAGGGGGTCGTTGTTGGAAAGAGAGAGGAAAGGGATGAATAATTGCTCGGATCTACAGGGCGATGGCCGAGGGCCGAACAACGCGACCGACGCCGCGAGCTGCCGAGCCTCAAAAAGGACAAGGATCTCGCGAATTGGCGCTGCTCGTTAGGAGGGACTCGAAATGGATTTCGGCGATTGTAATCGGGCCGTCGTTATCCGTCGGCCGCTATTAGCCGGGCCCCTTTAGCCGACGCGCGAGATCATTCATGGCTCCGCGTGTTTTTGCAGGTGATCGTGGCCGGGCAGGGGCTGAACGACGACATGTGGCACACGCTGAGGTTCTCCCGGCGAGCCAACGCGATCAAGTTCCAAGTGGACGACGAGGCTCCGATAAAAGGTACGTCGGTGCTGCAACGACGTTGCAGTAGGTAACTCTGGCCTATCCTACTCCTGGCCCTCGCTCCTAACGCCCGCACTCCGAGGCCGCGCCGAAGCAAAGCTCCGGTTGGCTTGAATTTCAGAAAATTCGAGGGAACTTTATCGCACGAGGTTGGAAGCCAAGGCCATTAAGTTTTCGAAGCTGCTGTAGCCTTTTACGCGCCGTAAAATGCAGGAGTAGTGAGCATCGATTACCAAAATGAAACTTTGGGAAAACTTTAATAAGCTTAATTCTATTATGAATTTGGAATATTTGTCTGGAGATTCCTTAAGTTACATGCGAACTCGTAATTAACTCTATTGCCGTAAAAACTTGAGCTCGTGGATGAAATAAGTAGGGCCTTCGAAGCTTTAAAGTTAAGTTCGTAATTTTAAGCGCTGCGCCAGCCTATAAATGATTGAAAATTCTTGCGAGATCATTAGCCATTATGCGTTGATAGGACACGATAGTAATGGCGTTATTCAGGCTTCGTGTGTAGGGTTCCGTTGACGTCGTGCGTAAGTTTTGAACTCGGCATTAATTTATAGCGATAACGATGAATGCATTACAAAACTCGCTTATGGGTGAGATCCACTCTACTGATTGCACTCTAAAATGATTATCGTGAAAAAATTAATTTCGTCCTTTCGTATAAAAAAGGCATTGGCTTATCTTTTGAAAGTTTGTAAATAAAAGCAAATCCACAAATGGAATATTGATTTTTGATTACAATTACATATTTCGTGCTCTTCGGTAGTTTCGATACTTTGTCGAGCAGCGATATTAGTTTTTTTTTTTTTTGCTCTTACACAGTTTGATGTACGTGAGTACATAAGCCACAATATTATACGGAAGTAAAAACGAAAATACCATGTACGAGGAACGAGGCAAAGTAATTTCCGGGTAAAGCTACGTGAGAAGTTGTAAATTTTTTGCGTACATTATTTAACGATTTGTCGACGCGTGGACCAACGAAAGGTACGATGTAATGAATGATCTAATCAAGAAAATAAAGGAACCTCGATTAAAAATATCTCCAAGACGGCGTAGGTGGATATGCTTGTTGTAAAAGCCAAGGAAATTAGACAATAGATAGAATGGTCCGAAGGATAGAGGAAGAGAGAAAAAAAAATTAAAAGCCCCATTGTCTTGAGAATTGGCTGAAAAGCTGAAAAAA
This sequence comes from Kradibia gibbosae, assembly GCA_018907135.1. NCBI lineage: Eukaryota > Metazoa > Arthropoda > Insecta > Hymenoptera > Agaonidae > Kradibia > Kradibia gibbosae. The sequence continues at coordinate 13,639,736 of JACCHX010000001.1, read as the reverse complement.
TACATAAGCGGATTGACTCGTATGTAGTAAACCACTTTTGTACGTGCCGGAGGTACATTTATTCGAGCGTTTCGGGTCAACTTCCAACGCGGAGCTTCAAAGCTTTTGCACCGTTTGTCCGTGCGACGCAAGTAGCAAAACCTGTGCAATCCTAATATTTCTCTGAAACCCGATTCATGGCGACGGTAAATGCCTTTTATAAGCCTGGCATACTTCTTTTATTCCGACAAAGGTAGCCAATGGCTAAGATCACTCGATTTTTCATAATCTGCTTTCCATAAATCGTATAAAATAACTTTGAAGTGCACCTTTAACGTAAAGACGACTGCATTCATTAGGAGCAATTTTCCGAGCGTCCCATTCGTGTAAGATGGCAATGAAACTTTAAGCTACGATATATAAAGTTCAAGACGGCTCGAGGCTATGATCCGCCTCGATAAAAACATAACAATATCTACATTCTCCGCCATTGTTCTGCGAAATTTTATTTCCAACCCTACATACGAATAATCTTCCCGCTGCTTTATTACGAGGCAATCATTCGCTTTCTATGACAAAGCAATTTACTATTTATCCACAAGCTCTTCTTTCATGAATTTCATTAAACTGACGGATTCATGCTCAAAAGTTCTAGACGTGTTTTTAAAATGGCAATTTCCCTTTTTACGACTACTAGTGAATTGCCGGGAGAGGAAGCTTTTTTTAAGCAGCGGCGGTTATGGAAGTAAGTCTACTTGCACGGCACGCAAGGAAATGAAGCTGCAATATTTTCTGATTCGGTGCTTATTTATAAAAAAAAAAAAAAAAAAAAAAAAAAAACAAAAAACCATGAAAAGGGAGGGTTTGAAAATGCGACACGTGTATCGTTATGTCTTTTTGAAATTCCACGTAAGCCGAGCTTGGCTTGTCATTAAGAAATCATTGCACTCCGAGACGCGGACGGAATTCCACTCGACGGGTCGCGTCGAATAAAGGCCGGGAGGATAATTTAGACGCCGGAAAAGCTCGCGCGTTCCGTGGAAGCCTCGCTGACTTCCGGTTCCAGGCAGGGAACGAGAACGAGCGACGCCCAGCCCAGCCCAGACCAGTACGGCCCCCCCCCCTCTCCCCGAAAACAAGGGCAGAGCTTTCAACGGCTGATCGGCCTGCGATCGCCCGGGCTTTATCCGTCCTCGGGCGTGCTGCAGCACCCTGGCCGGCCTCCGAAACCCAACGGAAGTGCCTCTATCGGGTCTTGGCCTCGGGGGTAGCAGAAGCCGGTGTCGGCCCGAGATCGCGGCTGCCCCGAGGCCGGGCACCGACTCCGTTTCTTCTTGTACTTCCTGCACTTCCGCGAGGCCTCCCGTCCCCCGGCGCTGCTACAAGCCCGACACCGACGGCATCGCCGACGACGATTCGTGCGGACGTTCACGCGATGCCCTCGTACCCGTCCCTAAAGCACCGTGGAATATGGTTTCAATTACCATATGCACGAAGAGCCAGGGCGCGTCGGCTTCTTACCTCGTTCATGCATCGGGGTTGTCGGTTCGGAGGTAGGACTTTTTTTTCCCTTTTCCCTTTCCCCCTTTTCCTTCATGCTCAACCAAATGAGCCGAAGGGAGCGAACACTTGCGAGGCGAAAGGAGAGAGGCTTCCTGGATGTTATTCGCTTCCGCACTCATTAGAGACCGTCAGTCAAAGGTTAAAACGTCCCTAGCGAATACGGGATTTAGTCGAGGGGCGGAAGAGCTATTCGCGAGATATTTTCCGGACCATTTTCCATTTCCTTGCAGTCCGTTGGTGATTGGGTTGACGCGAAGAAAAGCCTCGTTATCAATCATCCATCGCCGACAACCTTTTTTCAATTTGCTCCCTTTTCTCGTGTCGGCCGTGAGATAATCAAGCACTTGAGCATTTATAGCTTTTATCTCAGGGTCCGCTTTTTCTCTATCGTGAATGCAGTCGATAAAGTCTGGGCTTAATGCCGTCCGTATAAAACTACTCTCTGCTGCTTTATGCCAGTAATGAGGAAATGCGCCGACCGAGGAGTATGAGAGAGCAACATAAGGGAGTGACATTTTTAATGAGACTCGATTGAGGAAAAAGTGAGGAAAAAGAGTAATCTCTCGCCGGACGCATTACACCTGATGCTCAAACGTAATTGCGCACGGCTGCGAGGCTCCTCGGTAATTGCCAAATATCAGGGAGCAGCGCCAAGTGCCAAGAATGTCGCGGTCGGGGCGGGGCGGGGCGGGGCGGGGGGGAGAGGAACGCAATCACGAGGAGCCACCAATATTTTCCCCTTAAAATGCTCGGCTCTCCGGGTCGAAGCTGAGACGCCTCGAGCAAATCGATGAGAAGCATCGACGGGGCGAGGTCCGGAAAAATCCTCTCGTCGCGAGAGGATGCCGGTGAAGAGGCTTTTCGGCGAGTCAGCCCGAGCAGGAAGGAGCGACAGCTCCATTGTGCGACCGCAGCGGGCTTCGGATCCCTTGGCGGGGGGCGCATCCGCGAGAGGAGGATCGGGAGGAGTCACGTGCCGGACTGCAAATACCATTACGAGCCATAGGGAAGTGTCCCATTCTCGCCCAATTAGGGTTGGAAAATCGATGGGATGCTTTCAGGGGGCGGGGGGGGGGGAGGGCGGCTACTCGGACCTCGAATTTATCGACGCACGTCAATGCCAATAATACGCGAGACGCGGCTCGAGTTTGCCGACGATGTTTGCGGACCCGAATGATCAGCCTATTACGCGCGCCCCGAGATGCGTCAATATTGGGTCGGCGTTACTGATGTCCTCCTGACCGGAGCCCTCCCCTCGGCAAACACCGGCAGAGCGAACGCCGGGCCGTCGAGGCTCTCTGCCTCCCGGAGCTCGTTATCCCGTCAGGTTGATGTTACAGCCGAGGCGATGCTGGGGGAGAAGAACAGCCTCGTCTTCAGGACCCTCCACGTCGGCGGCTACCTCCACTCCGGCGAGGAGATACCCCACTTCGTGGGCCAGCTGCAGCAGATCTGGTTCAACGGCTACCCCTACCTGGAGATAGCGAGGAGCGCGGGATCGCACCAGACCTCGCACCAGGGCCTGACGCCCATAATCCGACTCACCGGCAAGTTCGAGAAGCGCAACCACCCGGTCCACCACCCGGTCACCTTCACCTCCAAGCACACCTTCGTCGGCCTGCCGGTCCTCAAGGCCTACGTCGAGACCAACATATACTTTCAGGTTATTATCCAACCCGAGTCTTGGCTGCTGCCCCTTGGCTTCGGCCCTTGCTCCCGGCCTCCGTACCGAGGCTCTTGACTCCGATGACTGGCTCCCCTCCGCTGGGCGGACGTCGGCTAAATAGCCTGGACACGTCGGCATCGATTGTCGAGCTTCCGGCCGTTGAAGTGTTCGATGTCCCCCTGGTATTGCCTCCCGTTGCTGAGCTTTGTTAACGCCCGATGCGTTAACTTTTCGCAATATCGATCGGCCAGTTGCAAGCACGTGGTTATTATTGCGTCGGATTATACGTGGGGGACGTATTACGTGGGGTCATTAAAAACTTTGCCGAGCCGAAAGAATGATTAAGCCGGTGTTGGGGACACTTTTCGAACTTTTATGCGTCCTTCTTGAATTATGGAATATAAAAGTGAACAAAACACAACCTCCGATTATTATTAGCATAAGCGTTTCTTAGTCCGACGGATTCGCATGAATGAATCCATTGCGAGCGTTTGTTTTCCCAACTGCCAGACAAATAAACGCTCCGAGCACATTTATAATGAAATATTACTATCTTAATAAAGACCAAAAACTCGTCGATATCCACGGGCATTTGCATTTTTCTTATGAAATACGTGCTTTACGAATGAAATGGGTAAAAAAACTTTGTTCAATAATTTAGCGAATATGAATATTAAAATCACGGTGGTCGTATAAATATTATCCGAATTTGAAGCTTTCAACTTAAAGTTCTCATCTAGATTTAGTCACCCGTACTCTTATGCACTGAATACATTTGTTATACGTGATTATGATTCACAACGATCCTAATGCTCGAAACAATCTTAATAACGCTTTAAAAAAAAAAACTAATGAGCAAACATACTTTCAATGATATGAAATTCTTCCCTGTAAATAGTATCTATAATAATCGTGTTGTTTTAATGTATGTGATTTGCCTGAAAAAAGAATATTTTTCATTTTCTTGTTCTCCTGTTAATTGTTTCCAAGGTAAAATACATCCATCCGTTACTCGTACTAACCATTCCCATGACATTTTTAGACGGCGTTCGTTAAAATGTCTATCTTTCTTTGTAATATGTTCACAATGATAGAACAAATAATTCCTATAGTTAACTATTATTATAATTAACCACCTCCAATAATATATTGCGATCTCGTGATCTATTTTGCCTAATACCGCATGTTTTCCAATGTAAAAGATATTTTATATTTCATAAAGTTTTTATATTATTGTTATAAGATACAAATTAAAATTAATAATTACATCCTATATATATATATTAACTTCCAATATCGAAAATAAATATGATTATGCATTCATCGTTAAATAATTTAAAGTAGCTTTAAAATATATCATTTTTTATGAATATCCAATATCCAAAGTAAGAATTTACCATAAAATAATCTTTAAGTATGCATAACATTAAATTAGCCCAGTCCGTTTCACAAATGAAAATTACAACTTTTACCACTATGATTTCATTCTTTTAGGAAATTAAACGCGTATAATATGTTGTTATTAAAGGAATAACCTTTTTATGGAAACAAATGGAAAATTTCCTGGGTATTTTTGAAATGCACGTGATTTGAATTTTTTTGCTTATAATATAATTTTTTTTTTTTTTTTAAACTTATTTTAATCTGTCCCAGTCACAAACGAATTATATTAAGTCTTGTGTAATTCCATTAAATAAATATTATTGATTTCGATTCGTTTTTAATTAAAATTTATAAATTATTCTGATTCGTATAGAAATCAAAGGAAAACTATTTCATTTTCACTTTAATAACGCTTCTTTAATAAAACCGTACCAATGTTTATTATTAATAAAATATCTTGCTTGAATATAAATGATATAAAAAATAATTTTTTTCATTAACAAATCGATGTCTGCATTTAACAAATTACAAAAAAATTTGGCTAATTTTAGCAATGCTCGTAGAAAATTTATTTTTCTTCTTTAATATAATATGAAAGCTTATCGATAAAAAAAAATGTTTAAGAATAAATTCAGTATTCTGTAAAGAAACTTTATATATAATCTTATACAATCCTTTTATAACAACATAGTATTTCGTATATGCATTATGAACAAAAATAATAAAATATTTATTTTTGCTACGGTAATACCTTTTGTTCGATTTATTATAATATAAGAATTCACTCTAAAGAGATAATTTTCATTAATTAAATTAAAGTTCAGTAATTATTAAATAGTACATTTTAAAACTTTTGTAAGCATAAGTAAAAAGTTGAGGAATAACGACTAAAAGTAAAGTATAATAATCAAGGCAAAAATGTTACCATATCTCCAATTAATAGTTCTTCGTTAATATTCGGTATTAACGGACTAATGTCCACTGAGTAAATAACAAGACTTATTAATTCGTATTGCTTACTAAGTGCCGAATCTAAATTTATCACCTCGTTTCCGAGATTCTCTCAGATTTTAATCCATTCTCCAGCAGTGGTTCGTGAGTGAGCTTACCTTTGTTCTATACCAGAGAAGCATTGTATCCTAGTTAGTTACGATACTTTGTTGGAAATCGGAAATTTGTCTAATGCACGTAAGGGTGCTTCAGAATACATTATAGGTATGATGAAATCCATTACATTTGGTAAACGGTGTTACATTGGCAACTAGAGTCATACATAATTGCCGAAGGAGTCCTTATACACTGCAAACATTGACGGTAATAACGTCTGCGGAACACGGGTGAAATATTTAATTTCGCTTTATAATTATAAAGGTATCCAATTGCTTGGCACAAGACGCCTTTCTCGACAAATGCAATGTAGAATTAGGCGGTAACAGAGAATTCTTAATCACTTTACGGTTGAGTGAATTAAATTACGAGGCGCGATTAATCTTTTTTTTTTCTTTTTTTTTTTTTTTTGCAATAACAATCAGGAATGAAATTAGTGGGACTAGTGAAATTGGTTACAACGCGTACGCAACGCTATACAGGCGCGTACGCGGCGTATTGTACAAGCAATGCGGAAGCGGAGGGTCGTCGTATGATCAAATTTCTGGAAGTTTATGGATCGCGCTCAAGACCCACGCGGGAAAGTTTCAATTTAGCTTGAAATCAAAGTCGCTGTACTCGTGGGTTGTTACGAGGTGTCCAAATTGGAGGCTAAATTACGCGCCCGTAACGAGCCGCGCATTAGAAATTAGCGCACGCGGAAGCCCCCGAGCGTTGAATTGACGCGCAATCAGGCCTTGCATTCTGTGCACGGACCACCCATGATAATAGAGCTCGAGAAGAGGGGTAGTATCGGGACTCCTTTCCCGGGGCCGGCCTTCGATTGATCCGGGCTCGGGCAAGGGGCCGCGCATAATCTTTGCGTCGTTGGGGCTGGCTTGCAGTTCAAGACGAGGGAGGCCAACGGCCTGATCCTGTACAACGCCGGCCGGGAGCGGGACTTCATCGGGGTGGAGCTCGTCAACGGCCACGTGCACTACGTGTTCGACCTCGGCGACGGGCCCGTCCGGGTGCGGGACAGCACCAAGTCGAGGCTCAACGACGGCAAGTGGCACGCGGTCAGCATCGCCCGGCCCGCCCCCAAGAGGCACACCCTGGCCGTAGACGACCACGTGGCCATCGTCAGCAGCACCGGCAGCAACGAGAACCTCGACCTCGACGGGATACTCTTCATCGGTAGGTCGCTAACCTGCGTCGCACCTTCGCGTGTTCGCTCCCGCTTGGGTTAGCCTCGAGATGCACGCCCGTGACGCTCCACGAGGAACGTTGGCGTGCCCGGGAGTCGTAAGAAAAAGATTGAATTAAGAAATTTTCAAAGCAGCGTTAATTAATCCGACGCTGAAAGCTTAACCGCGAGGATAATGTTCGATGTACGTGGTACACCGAAGAAGAGAGTACGATTCATTTGTAAGGGTAACAATTAGATTGCGTTGAAGATGAAGAACTTTGTGGCTAGGAATCGCAGTACCATCGTTTTACGCAAGAGCAGTTTATCTTCTCAACGCAGAGCTTTGTGAAAAAAACTTGCGACTTCCCCTAACATTCCCCTGAAACGAACGGTGCACTCTGTCCAATCCGCACTGGATCGCCCTCGTGACTAATTGTCGATGCTCCGCTGCCAAGGTGGGGTGGAGAAGGCCCAGTATTCGTTGCTGCCCAAGTCGATAATAAGCCGCCACGGCTTCGAGGGCTGCCTCGCATCCCTGGACCTGAGCGGCGAGAGCCCGGACCTCGTCTCGGACGCGGTCGTGCCGAGCTCCCTAGTGGAGTCGGGATGCGAGGGCTACGCTAACCTCCGCCCCGGGAAGAAGTGCACCCACGACATGTGCGCCAACCACGGGACCTGCGTCCAGCAGTGGAACAGCTACACCTGCGACTGCGACATGACGAGCTTCTCCGGAGCGAGCTGCGCCGACGGTGAGCCGAGCCCGGGCTGGACGGGAGGGAGGAGAGAAGGGCGAGCACACCGTGACTCCTCGGGCTCCTTGTCATTGTTTTCAGAGGCGGTGTCGTACGAGTTCGGGCCCGATCGCGGCATCATCACCTACACCTTCCCCGCGGACAGGAGGCCGGAAATGAAGAGGGACACCCTGGCCCTGGGCTTCGCCACGACGGCCAACGACGCGGTGCTGCTCCGCATCGAGTCCGCCTCCAGCAACGACTACCTCGAGATCGAAATCGTGAGTACTGCGGCCGGCCCGAGCTTGGCCCGGTGAGGTTGGAGCCAACTAAGTTGTCGGGGCCCCCCTTAGGTCGAGGGCAACGTCTTCGCGGTCTACGACATGGGCACGAACGACCACCCGATAGGCGAGGTCGGCGTCAAGGTGAACGACAACCAGTACCACGTGGTGAGGTTCACGCGCAACGGGGCCAACAGCACCCTGCAGATCGACGACTACAACCTCCAGGCGAATCACCCCCAAGGTAGGTGGTAAGCCCCGTCGCGGGAGAGCCTCGGCCCCGACTGGGCCGGGACTGGCCCGCGGCCCCCCTTTATGCCCTCGGCGAGCTCCTCCGGCTCCGGGCTCGAGGGCTGCGCCTCGCGCTCCCATTGGCGGGGGCTCCGCGCGTCTCGATCCTCGTGAGAAACCCCCCCGGCCGCCGCTGCGACGAAGGCGTGGCCTACCTCGGACCCGAGCGGATTAACCCGAGTTCGCCGCACGATTGGAGGACGAGGCTCCGCGCTCCTGCGTTGGGCTTCCTCCTGCCGATCGTCGCCTCGCGTTCGCTATTGATCGGCCAGGTGAGAGCTTTCGGCACCCTACCGCTGATTTTTTTTCATCCCGGGCAACAATGATTACCCCGGTCCCCTTTCGGCCTCTCACTCGCAATAATGCTACGCGACACCCAAGAGCTTTGAACTTTTTAATACTTTGTCATAACTCCGATTGCTTTCATTTGGCAAATAAAGGATTTTTCACTGTGCATCGCCGCCTTTTATATTATTGTACATTCGACCGGTGGAGATTCGCTTTCACCTTGATTTGTTAACACGCTCAATTATTCATTCTTAAAAATGGATAATTTCGAGGAAAATTCATTGTCGGTTAATCTTGTTTTTCCTTTTTTTTAAATGAGAAGCAAACTTTATTATAAAACTTCGTTAAAGTAAAATCGTTTACCTTTTCTTTGCGCTCAAAAACAACGTATACAATCTAATATTAGCCAAAGTTGCGCCAAGAAGGCTATAAATTATGTTGTGTGTGAAATTTAATTTTTAGTGCGATAACGAAATATAAACGTCGTTGCTTTAAAAACTTCCATTTGAATAATTCGTAATAATAAATTATTTGCGAGAAATCAATTATTCAAGTGTATTTATCAGGTATATAAATCTCATTAATCCATCTCTTTTTTCATCTTCTATTTTTATTAATAATGTAGAGTACAAAATCTAGTGTACGTAATTAAGTTTTAACTAAAAACAATACGCGACTAGAAATTTCAAATGCTTTGTAGTAAGATAGAGCGGCATAATTTATATGGAAATTATAATAGTTATATTTTAACCCGCGTATAATGTCCAATAGGATGGGTATAAACGAAATGTATAAAGTAGGTAGATAAAATATTTGTTTTTTCAAATTGGATAACTGATACAATCTTAATAAAACACTAATTAACATAATTTCCAATATAGATTAAATCAGTATAGCGATCGGGAATGAAGAAAAGTATACTAAAACTGATTAAAAGTGCTTTTAACTTTCTTAGCAATTTAGTATGCGTAAACAACTATAGGCAAATAATTTTGGACGTCAATTTTTTAGATTTGTTCAGTAGGGAAAGAAAAAAAAAAAAAAAAAAACTCAAAGTAAAGCGTTGTTATGTATGACCAATGGACATGGTCGATCGACCATTATTTTCAATTTTTTTTTTTTTTTTACATTTCCGCTTCAATTGTATTAAAATATTAATTTTGAATGCAGCTCATTTCGACAATGCGATCGTAATTTTGATTAGAATGTCATTTTAATTGCATTGGCTTTCGATAACAATGAAAATACACCGAGGGACATTATTTCGAAGTTGAATAAGCTTATCTTATTTAAATTTTAAGCGTGCACGGGACGGAGCCTTTTACCATTATTAATGTTACTTATATTTTTCCGGGACGGGCAAATAACGAGAGCAGCCACGGGCCAACGCGAGGAGCTTCGGCACGAGCCTTGGCCCGCATCGATGGGTGCACGAGCGGCTTTCGGCCAATTTTTCAGCCGGCAGCATCTCGTCGGGGGGGGAGGGGGAGCCGAGGGGGCGGTAGAGCGGCTGAAAATGCCGATGCACCGAGAGGGCAGAGGATTGCCGGGAAAAGGTCGGGGCAGCCTCGTCGGCTCGGCGTCGGCGCATCGTCGTCGGCTGAGCGTCGGCTGAGCGTCGGCTGAGCGTCGGGGCAACCCGCCTAGAGCCGGGCTCGGAAATTTCTAATTCCGTGGCGCGGAGTCGTCGGGGGCGGGCCCAAAAATTCCTTTAGAAAAATTGGACCTTCTCCGGTCTCCTGCGAGCCTGATTTGAGAAAGCAAGTTAATTGGCTGGGTCCTTTCATCGGAATGACAAAAGGCCCGCGATGCGGGTGGTCGGGTCGCCGCTCCCTGTCAGGTGTACAAATAATGTCCCTGGCCCCGACGCATCCGGACGCATATTTAAAATGCTTCTTAGGCTAATGGGAGGGAGTCCCGCTTGCTTGCTCTTCTACGAGCCTGATTCCGTAAGACGCAATAATTGGTTTCGGTTCCGCTCACCCTAGGACGTCTCGTATTGCTGCTGCTTACTCTCTCCCCCGCTCTGTCCTCCGCCGTTCTCCTATTCGGAATTCGGAGCCTCGGTGTCTTCTTCTCTCTTTCCCTCCCGCCCCGGCCCCCAAGCTCCGTGACCCAGCTCCTCGCGCATTCTGCGTCTACCCATAACGGCTCTCTCCCGTCCTCTCTGTAAGAGCCAAGATACATCGTATGCGTTTGTTTAGTCGAGCGGCTCTCGGGCTTTTGAATTTGCAACGAAAATACGAACGATCTATTACCGTTACCGTACAAATGCATCTTGTCCGAGGATGCGCCATTGTTAATTTTTGTTAAGCCCGATTTCTCCTTCCTACTGACCCCCATACTAGCTTATTCGGTAATTGCAATAATAATCCATGAATTTCCTGTCCCTTTAAGCGTCTCCAAATGATAATATTGAGAGCACCTTTGCGCATCCAACTTCTCTGACCGGGATAGAAGCGCATCATAGTTCGACGCAGGCCAAACGTTTTCGGAAAGAAAGAAAACAACTGTAATTAACGTCCGAAGCGAGCCAGGGGTGGGGGGAAATTCACGTGCTCGAGCACGTGGAAGCAAGGAGCTCGTCAATGAGGAATAAGCCGCATCAATAGTGCAGAGGGGTAATTATTAATGCTGTCGCGGTAAGCGTACGACTAAAGGCATTAGGGTCCATTGCTGGACGGCGATGGCTCGAATGCAATAGTTGGACGAGGTCGGAGGTTTTATTCGCGGCAACGAGGAGGGAAAAAAGTGTTCCTCTTTCAATGGCACTGGCATTGGCTTACACGCAGGGATAATTACTCCCTGACTATCTTCTTGCAGAAGTTTTCCTTAGCGCTGGCTTTGATTATCCCAGGGTCTCAACGTTAGCGTGGGTGCGTATGTTTTTGCGGGCTCTTCGTTCGATGGAGCTCGGCTCGTCTTGTCGCCGCTCCTAATTAGTATCCACGGCGCTCCCCCCCTTCTGCAGACATTAATCAATCCATAAATACTATTAACAAGATTAACTTTCAGCCGTGATTTATGGCCGGGCATATTTCGCTTAAACGCACTGTATGACGAGATAAGTATTTAATGCACTGCGCCATATATCATAAATAATTCGGGCGAAAGTTGGTTGAACAAAGGCCTTAAAGGTAAGTCGAACTTTTTCAATATCCCGGTTGCGGTGGTCCCTCCTTAAATTTTCATCCGGGATTTCCATTTTTCGGGAACAGGTCGGGCACCAATTTTCCTTTTCTGTTACCCTGCTTCGTGTCCTTGCTATAATTGCTTTCCCTTTTCATCTGCGGCCGGATTTCGGAAAAGCGCCTCCTCGACCCCCGCTCGCCTATGCTCGCCTAGTCGGCAAGTAAACAAATCTAAGATGTGCATTGTCCGGAGATAAGGAAGATTATCGACGATGATGGGTCTCTTTTTATAGGGTCGGTGAGCCGCGACGGGCGAGCCCCGTTTGGAGGTAAGCGCGCGCTTTTCCCCTGCCGGCGAGGTTTTCCATCTAGCCTACGCGCGTCATCATCCCGCACCCATACAGTCGCTTGCCGGCCGTATACGTACAATGGGGCACATACACCATTGTGGGGATTTTCCGGCAGCGCTGTCACGTAGCACCCGTCATTTTCCGGCACTGGGGATAGGTTTTTATTTCGAAACTTATGTTTTCCTAGGCGAGGAAAACCCCCGAGTTGCAGTAGCTTCGCCGAGGGGGAGAAAAGCTGATGCACCCGGGTGCATCGGGATCCGAGGGCTGTTAGGAAGGCCCAGTTTTCCGCACTGCTCCACTAAGCTAGTCTCCTAATAAAGAAAACCTTGAAATGCAAGGAAAAGTCCCAAATTTTTTTAATCCATTATGCATCCAGGCGCGGTGGGAGGGAAAATCAAAGGCCACCGGATGATCCAGGACACCTCGTTCCCACCCGACTCCCGGCTCTGTTGCACTTTCGCGGGCACGCGCGTCCGCCCTATCCCCCCCCCCCCCGGCGAGGCCGAAAGCGACCTACCCCGCCGAGGTTTTCCACGGACGAAGGACCGACTGGGCCCTTCTGCATTCCTAATACCGTCCAAGACGTTAATCCGCTTCATTAGCTCGGTCGGGTGTCCGATAAGGGTCTTTCTTCCCTCTACTCCTTCCGAGAAGAAGAAAAAACGGGGAAACTAAGCCGCGGCTGGCGAAGGCGCAAGACAGATATCAAAATCGCGCGATCTCCGGGACAGGAGAGTTCCGAGTCCGCGCGCAACTTGCTCGTTCGCTATCTCTCTCCCTCCTACTCTTTTTCCCCCCTCGCTCTCTCGCTCTCCCTTTCACTTTACGCGTGCAGCGGCATCCCTACCCAAGCCCCGACACGTAGACGAGAGGCGTGCGTACCGGTTTCCACAGGGGGAGAAGGGACGGGCACGCGGGGCCTCACCGCGCTCAAACTCCTGCAGCCTCATGCCGTCCTGCCACTCGTAGGGGAATTCTCGATCTTCTCCTACGTAATCCCATAGCAACGGGCCTTTTCTAGCCGACGCGCTCTTGTCTAGGAGGAATGTCTCGGCTTCCCCCTCCACTGCCACGGCGATGTACCATCGAGCGCAGTACGGCTCGGTGCCGCAGCGGCCGACGCGTTGCCACTGTCTCTTTCTATCCTACTCCGTTCCTCTCCCTCGCGCGCGCGCGCACGAATGAAAACTCCGCGACTCGGTCTGCCGCCGCAGCGGGGACATTAGCGGCGAATTTCCGCACAGCTGACCGGAGTCCTGTCGGTGCCTTGGCCGTTCGCGGCCAAGAGAGGCCGGAGAAGGAAGGAAGGGAGGAGATACCGAGGGCCGCGACGACAGCAGCCGCTTCCGTCCATAGCTTCGGATGCGCCAAATTGGAACTTCGCGCGCGCGTCTCCGGCCGGAGGCTAGAGCGACGCGAAACGAGCTCGGGAAAGACCTGCGGCGCCTCGCATCCCAAGCGCCGATTCTCGCGCGAAGCCGCCCGCGTCCTTGACGAAGTACCGAGTGTTGCGGGATCGGCGGCTCGACGCGCGCCAATTTCGCCCTTCGGCCAGCGTCGAGCCCCGAGGGATGACGAATCGAGCCGCTCCGACTGGACGGGCAGCATCGCCCGAGAGATCGACTGCTCCCGGTGAATGTAGGTGGTCTGGGCAGCGGGCGGGCGGGGGGGGGCGCCAACACGGGGTGGTGCCAGGGACGGCGAGAGAGAGCGAGCGCTAGAGGGGGGGGGGCGAGCGAGTTAGCGAGTTAGCGAGCGAGGCGACAGGTACGTACGCAGCCCGCGGAGAGAAAGAAGCGTATGGGACAGTGGAAGCGGGCGAGGATGCGTCCGAGCAGTGGCGCCCATGGGTTTAACGGCAGCCCGGCAACCGACGGTCGCTCGGGGTGAATCTAATTTGATTTAATTAGAATACATTTGCTTGCTTAAAAGTTTCTAGCTCTACGACGGTATATAAGCCTGGTAACTAAATTTATCAAATTATGCGTAGTGGAGCCGAGCACTGCAGATCGGCTCTAGTGGGGGCGGCGGGGCGGGAGAGCGCCGGGGCTCCACGAGAGGCCCCCGAGCCAATAGGCGTGGCGGCTACGCTCGGCCCTAAACTTTATTGGGGTGGGCGGCGCGGCGCGAGCCTCGGCCTCGGCGGCGGCGCCCGAGCGGCCCCCGACGAGCTCCTCGCGGCTCATGATCACCTGGCCGCAAATCGCACTACTTTGCTCAGATTTTTAACCCTTTCGCCACCGACGAAACATCTAGGCCACGGCGACAATGCCGAGCCTGTCGCGGACCCCCCGTCGCGTCTTAGCCCCCCGGCCCCCCCCGCCCGTCGAATCCAGAGTGCGGTCGCACCGCGTCGATCGCGGCCTCGGTTCGAGCGATCGCCGGGGCCGAGCTGCGCGCTCGGTTCCCGTCACGTCTTAACCCCGACCGGGCCAAAGCCGCAGCGGAGGCTCCCGGACGCGATGCGACCCCACCGCCGAGTGTCCCCGGCGACTCGTTGACTGCGTCGCCTGTCCCCTGCAGACGGCAGCGACACGTGTACGAATTCCTTCGTTAATTGCCGGGGGAGAGAGTCTGTGTGCGTGCGCGCTTGTTTGTGTGTAGCCCCGAGCGAGCCGAGGCGATCACTGGCCGCCCGCACTCGCTTCCTGTGCGCATTAATCCGGGGGAAGGCGCCGCGGCCGAATATGAGAGAAGAGACTCTCAGTCCTCTTGCCGGCTTATACTTTCTTGATCCTAAAGTGGTGCTTGTTTACTCAACGTAAGAATCAAAAAACAAACTTGACAAACACTGCTTAGATACAATATTGCGCCAAAGCCCTCTCGCTTTTAATGGCTCCCTCCAACGTCCATTGTTTACTTATGCTCGACATTTAACAATATTCTATTTCTTGCCGGACTCTCGCCCGCGTGTCACTCTCAATTTGCATCTAAGCAGCATTTTTCGTATTTGTTGTACACGCCGCAAATAACGGGCAGCCTCTTTTTTCAGGTTTTTTTTTGTCTTCTCCCACTATCCCTCGTCCGCCCCTCCAACGCTCATACTCGCTGGCTCTCTCTCTCTCTCTCTCTCTCTCTCTCTCTCTCTCTGTCTATCTTTACCTTTGTTTTCATTTTGCATTACGCTCGAGGATCGAGTAAGCCTTTTACCAGCTCATGTTGTCCTAATGGGGAAGTAGCACTTCTCAGTTAAGACCCTTTGACTTTTGGTTAAAAGAAAACCAAAACAAAGTGATGAAATGTATAAAATATGATGATTAGAAAAGAAAATTAGAATCGCCAGCAGAAAGCGCCTTGGTTTAAAATAACACATTATACGCGACACGTTCGGCCTTTTTAAAAGTACCTCGCGTGAGCTTACAAAAGATGTACGATTCAAATGTCACAGAAATTTCATATTTATTACTCGCGAGGCAGGGGCAAAGGTTACACAATCTAATGCTTGTCCTGCTTCGCCTTCCTCCCCCGCCAACCCGACCCCCACGCAGTATCCCTCGCGTCGTACCTTATCCGTCGGAAAGAGTCGCTATCAGGAGGAGAGCAGGCGCTCGCTCCTGCGTCCCTGATAATATGCATCCTCAAGTCTTTGTGACGAAGCTAATCCTTAGTTGGGACAGATACACGTATGAATCTTTGCATGCACATATATATATACATATGTATACTCTTATGTATACACAACTTTTGTAAATCTATACCTACGTACGCGGTATGAATAGCATGCATGTGCCCATACTCATAAATATATATATATATATATTTATATATATATATGTGTGTGTGCGTGTGCGTGTGGTTGTTTATATGGGACGCACGTACGATATAAAAAGATCAGCAGGTCAGCCAGATGCTATTGCGTAGAGGAGGGGTGTCCCCTTCCTGATCCGGTGGCCCCTCGACCCTGCCATACCCCGGAGAGCGTCGGCGCTAATGCCGCTGGAGCCAACGACAGCACATCGCAAAATTCGAGCGTAGACGTGGCTCCTAAGCGATCTACTAGCCGGATAAGTTTATGGCCCTGCTGAAACACTTTCAAAAGAGATCCTCTTATGTTTTTCTAATCATAAGCAAATACCTACTATTCGACTCGCGACACATTGTCTCTAATAGAGAGCAGCCGGGGCCGGCTCCGGGTGTCCGACGGCCGCCGGCGAGCCCGGCTCTTACGCCAGGACGACGACCACGAGCCGGAGAGACGGAGGAGGCCCTCTTCCGGCTGGCGCACCTGCGTCGCCCTCCCCCCCCCCCCGCCAGCCGGTGGCCCTACTTATCGGGGGGCCTCTTCCCGGCGCCGAGGTCCGCGGCGGGCGGGCGGCCTCGGGAGCTAGAGCCGCTAGAGTCCTGCGGCAGCGTTTGGCCGAGGCGTCGACTTCCGGGGGTCCGCGGGGGGCCGAAGGGCAGGGCCGGCGGGCGATGTCGGGACGCGGCCCCGTTATCGGGTCAGCCCTCGAGGTGGGGGCGCACAAGCGAACGGCTTCCCGCGGCTCGGTGCAGTCGGCCGAGAGAGAAGCGCCCCTTCCGGGGGCAGGGGGCGGGGGCCGGGGCAGCCGAGGACGAGAAGCGGCGGAAGACGAGCGCGAGAGGCGAACGCGTGGGAGGAGGAGGAGGCGGCGCGTCGGGCTAGGGGGTGGGGCCGTAGGGGGGGGGCGAGAGAGAGAGAGAGAGCGAGAGAACGGAGCCAGGCTTTGTTTTGCAATGAGGCGACGCGATGCCGTTGAACCGTCGGGCGTCGGGGAGGGGTAATAAATTGCAATAGCCGTTGCAGAGGACTGCATCGCCAGTGCAGCCCGTATTCCTACTACCCTGTTCAGTAGAAATTCGAGAGCGTTAGAAACTCTCTAACCCTTTCGAAGGAGAAACGGCGGGGGCTACGATCTAACTAGCGCTCATCCCCCGCTACTTGCTCCTCTTGCCTCCACCACCACCACCGCCGCCGCCGCCCTTCAGACCCCCCCCCCTATCCTCTGCGCTACACCACACCGCGCAACGCTGCTCTACCGATGCTTTTTTCACTCTCTCTCTCTCTCTCTCCGTCTATCTTTCTGCCCCCTCCCTCGATTACTCCCATACCACTTCTCCGGAACTCGCTACGCTCGCACACAAGAGCAAGACTGAGCGGACGCTACGTCGGAGCCTCGCGCTCTCACCCCCGTCCGTTTTGATCAGACTCCGGGGCTCTCTCTCTCACTCTCTCCGACTCGCTCAACAGCCCCTCTACTCTTCGGCAACCGGCTCCTTCTCCCTTTGCCTCGTCCACGCGAGCTTCCCCCCGATCTCTGCATCGTCTCTCTACCTTCATCCACAATCCGATCCACGCTTTTCTCTCTCGCTCCTGCCTTTGAACTCGCTCGCTTTGCCAACCGAATAACCCTCCTCTTTCAGGACAAGTCAGTGTAGCTAATGTGCCGAATTCCTCTTCGTGCATCCTACTGCTCTGCTTCATATGTGGAAGCTAACGTGTAAATGCGAGATGTCGTCACGCACGATACTCTATAAATAACCTATGGCCCCGAATACTCATCCGCACTGTATTAATATCGGAGACGCCGTTGTACCTTTGCCGGCCTTTGTCTGCTTCGCGCAAATTTCTCCTCGCTCCGTGCCAACTCCCACGCGCACGCGCACTCCCGTCCACGCACATGCACGGATTCAATAAGGCCAATCCGTTATTAATTATTTTATAATGTAGAAAATAAACGAGTAATCCTGGAAGCGATACGACCTCCCTCCAACGATTCCCTGATAAATACTGCGACTCTGTGCTGTATTGCACACCTTGATTACAATATAGGAAGGAGGTTGCTTAATGTTTATACGCGGCGCTCATTTCGACTAAATTAATACCATTTTTATGAAATCGCGACCTATCTCTTTTTATTTATAGCCGTAAGAAGCGCCGAATTAAGAATTTATTACACGCAAAAGTTCCCTCCTCGCAATACGCCCGTACATATTAATTCCTCCCGTTGCTCGCACATGCGGACATTTTTCGTACAAATCACGCGCGACGTATAAATTAAAACGCTATCCTCGAAATTTAAACTCGTGCTCGCCTCTGCTATTCTCTAAGCAATGGAACCCTCCCTGAAGTTAAAGATAAAACTTTCGACGTCAAAGCGTATCGGAAGCTCGAATCGACTACTGACGCTGTACATTTTAAAAAAATCTCATTACCGTTGTCTCGCGATGCATCGGCTCGACGAGCTCGAATAACATTTGTCCGTAAGCGCATACGTCGTTAGATTGAATTATGCAGCTGCTTATGTAAATTCAAATGCAAACCAACTAGAAGCGATTTCTATTTCGCGTACTTGTGCATTATAATGATGCGACGTGCTTCTTCCGTCCAACCCTTACGGCAAGTACGTATCCGTTGCAAAAGAGCTCCTCCATGCATACAACCCTGGTCCAAAAGCTCACGTCGCATACATTTTTTAGACTTGAAGTAGGGGTTGTAAGAATTCCCCGCCCATCTCCGACTTCTCATGATATCCGGATAATAGAATACTTTGAGTAAACCTGTTCAAATACTTTATAATGTCTATTGTATAATACGTTTAACCGAAGATAGCCAACAAGTAAACATGGCAGGAATACCGTCGGATTCTTATTTCGTTATTCGCTTTTTTCTTATTCAACAAACCACGATTGTCGATGCATTAAGTTATAAATGAATCGCTATGCTCTCGACAAATTTTAAATGTATTTATTATAGAAAAACAAATCCAGGTATCTATAAAATGCGCATCTACCAATATTTATTTTGAAATTTGATTTATTTTTATATTCGCTATTTATTTTTAGCTATGCGTACGAGGAGAAAAACTAACAATTATTATTATCCATTTATCCTACACGACTACCACGATTATTGATATTTTTTACCTTAGTTTCGCCTTCATTATTATTATTATTAATGCTATTATTATTATTATTATTGTTACTAATTATCATACATTTTACTGCTATTATCGGGCCGCTTTATAACAACGATGAAATGTTTTTCTTAATAAAAATTTAGCGAACGCGCACAAATAATACTATATCGCACGAATAAAAATGCACCAGTTCTTTTACGAAGATGAATAAATAATTGTTTACGTCAAAAAAATGTAAAATAAAAATACACTTTGTTTTGTATGTTTTATCTGACGTTGACGTTATTATTTGGACGCGAAACTCGTCAACAAATAAATAACCTTTACAATGGACTCTGCAATAGCGACGTGTCGCGCGGTTTTCTTTTTCTTTTTTTTTTTTATTTTTATAATATTTAATAAGCCTAAGAAATCAAAAAAAAAAAAAAAAAACATATCATAACAAGACGAAGGCAGCGATATTGAAGTAATTCAATGATCCTTTTAAATTTCTTCGGCGCGTAAACAGCCGAATTATCGCAGACCTTGCATTAAGGCCACTGGAACAGAAGCTTTTAAAAAATTTGCTCAAACGAACGAGCCGAAGGGCCGAGGAGAGCGTGTGGGTTATTGTCCGTCCCCGTGTGGGACTGATATTGAAATGTATTGTCCCTCGGTTAATAAAACGAGCGTTGCTTTTAAAGCATAATTGAACGATTTGGGGGGGGGGGGCACTCGGCGCTGCTCGGCTCTTCGGTCGGCGTACATTTTTTCCTCGGCGCACGGTAGCCCTTCCGAAATGTAAAACTCCTCTCGCATCCTATTCCCCTATTATAAACGTCACTTATCTAGAAGATTTATGTCTTTGCGGTGAGAGTGTCTATGAACTTAAAGAAATCGCTTATCCCCCGTCCTTTGGAGCGCTGCCCGTGGAAAAAGCGTCGGGCGCGGGGCATTAAAAATGGCCGTTCGCGCGTAAACTTCCATCGTTGAGTGGCCGACGACGAGTCTAGAAGCGAACGCGTCGCAACTTCTATACTCCTAATGTCTTGGTCACGCTTTGCCCAAGAATTTCACGCTTACGAATAGGAACCGAACGTTTGCGCGTTGCGTTGCGTTGTGCGCATCCCCAATGAACTTTCGGTCCAGGGAGGCTGGGCAGCGCTCACGGCGCCGCTCAAGAATCGCTCACGCCTCTCTTCTATTTAAAGAGGTTACAATGGACACCTTGGAAGTACAGGAGGCCATGGGGAAAAAGAGAGGGACTCGGTGAAGACTCTCGACTTCCTCGAAGTAAGGGTGACTTCTCCTCCGCCTTTTCTATTCTACTCTCCTAGTCACAACGTCGTTTGAAAATCCAAAATTTCACACTCCAGTGATTCCGCGAGGCCGAGAAAAGCGATCGTGCAGCTTCTCTTTCGTCGCTCCTCTCCACTCCATCCCGCGTTCCTCGATCTATCTCTCTCGCTGTCCATCTCCTCCCCCGTCCCTCCTTATTCTCTCTCTCTCTCTCTCTCTCTCGCTCCCTCGCGTCCTCTTCCTATTCCTTTCCCTCTGCCTCTGGCCGCCGGCCCCGCGCCCCCGCGCCGGCACCGTCCCTGTCGACGGACAGACACACCGGATAGGCCCGTCGAGGTCGAGGAGACTCGTCCACGGTCTTTCGGCCTCCCGGGGTCAACGAGGGGGGCGGCGGGGGCGATGGGGGGGGGGGCTCACCCCCTTTGGCGGGGCGCGGGAGGAGGTGGCCTGCGACATCGGCCCCTCGGCCCGGCTGCGAGCCTAATACAGCCAGTGTAAATTTGACCGGCAGCGCGAGGCCCGTTCTCACGGTTCGCCTCGAGGAGGGTGGGCCTCGCACGGGGTCGTGGGAGGATCAGCCCTCGTGGAACATCGCCGTGGAGAGTAACCACAGGGACCTTTGAACCCGTCTGGAATTTCGTGGCCGAGGCCGTTCCTCCCCGCCTCTGCCTCTCTCTCACGGCCGGCGATGAGAAATTTGACCTGCAGCGCACTCGAGTCGGCCCAACAACACGACGACTCCACGGGCCACTAATCCCTCTTTTACGAGATACATGGAAAGAGCCAGAGAGAGAGAGAGAGAGAGAGGGAGGAAGGGAGGACCAAAGAAAGCCCGGCCGAATTTCCGGGAAGCCAGGGAGGAGCTCACCATCCTCCGGGAGGATCCCGAGGTTGAGGGGAAATCTCGGTCTCGGAGAATCGTGCATCGTTTTTCCAGAACGGGACGCCGAGGCTCCTCGATGCCCACCGCCTTGTAGTTTCTCTCTCCTACTGCTTGTCACCTCTTGCCCCCCCCCCCGCGCAAACACACACGCACACACAGCCACGGCAAGCCAACGCCAAGGTCCCGACAGGAACATTAGCCGGACTCCTCTGAAAGATCGGTGGTCCCCTGCAGTCCGGGGAGATTAAAGGGAAGGTCGCTAGATGAGAAGGAACCCTACCGACGCTGGGCGAGGAGCGAGCGCGAGAGGAAGAGGGAGGAGGAGAGCAGCCGAGCTTTTCGGCCGTGAGAACCGAGTCTCCTTCGGAGACCAGATCTTCTCAGGCTTACTAGGAGACCAGTCGATCGGTGGAAGTTGCCGGCCCACGAAATTATCCTTTTCGCATTTTTTCCTCACGCTTTTCGGGTCGTTCATTAAACGACGGTTACAACGAGCCGAGGAGCTTAGGAGCATCCCTCGTAGGTTTTTACGACCGCGGGGAGCCCGACTTTTGTCTACGATTGAGACTGGGCCCTCCTTCTGAGAGGTGCCCCCCCCCCTACAGTTTTTTCCCACTTCTTTCTTCATTTCCACTTTTTACCTCGCCTCCGAAGTAACAATACCGAACGCGAGCAATAATAGCGGCGGGCAAACAATTAGCGACCCATTGAACTGCCCATGGGAGCGTGAAGAGGCGGTTACGAATATTTTCACTTTTAAAGGAGAAACGTGGAAATCTCTGCTCCGGGATCGATATTTCTTTGCCGCGGAGCTGTATTCTATCTTGAAGCACCCCCCCCCCGCCCGCCGGCCCTCCTCCCACCAACCCGTATTCATAAATAAGGCGATGTTGATAGAGCTGATAAATTACAGGCACGACTGTATTCCAGGCACAGCCGTGTACATTTTCAGCTTACAATTATGTAAATCATTTCTCGTGCGAGTATCGATAAAAAGCCCGCTACAACGATTAATGCGATACGTATCGGGCGCGCGCCCGCGAGGAATTTATCGGCGATCTTTAATATTACTCTCCGTTCCCCCGGATACAATGTCTCGATATTGTTGTTAATAAAACAAGGAATCGGCCAGCAGTCTAGGGTCTACGTAGACGTCGGGCGAGGATTAAAACATGGCCTCGCGCTTCGTTCCGAGCACGCATGGCAATCGACTCAGCCTCCCTCGTACTATTGCACACCGTGCGAATGATTGTTCTCCGGCGGGGGACAAACGGTCCTCGGCTTAGCCGCGCATTAACCGGGCGCCCACATTAGCCCGATCCCCGGGTTCTCTCGCACTCGAAGGAGCCGATCCGGTCGCTAATTAAGGTCCCCGCCACCCCCCCCCCAACAGACGCCGAAGCGATAGGCAATAATTGCATCGGCGTTTCGTTATGGCTCGCGCGGGAAAGGCAAGAGGCGAGCCTCCTGGGACCCGAGCCGTGAGAAGAAGCGGCCTTTCCCGGGGAGCTTGACATCCCGAGCCCGCAGCCGAGGAGCCGAGAAGCGGAAGAGAGCATCGTATCCGCACGAAAATCTGCGGCGGGCCGCGCGAGCAGGAGGACGACGCGAGGTGTAGGCATTTCGCGCGCCGACCTTCCCTTTCTCCCTTAATCCCGTCCGTCCTTCTCCCGCCCCCCCCCCTGCGCCGACGCCGCCGCCCCGTCCACCGGCGGTGTCCCCCCTGGCCCGTGGTCCAAACGAGAGCCGGAGCTCCTCGCGGCTGCTGATCACTTGGTAGGCCTGAGAAAGCCGAGTCTTCTTTCCAACTTCGTTTCTCACGCTTGGAATCTTGAGGGCCTCTACTCTCTCTCGCGCTCGGTAGCCGTTACTAATTCTCCTGCCCCTATAAGGCCCGGCTGAAGAGAGACCGAGCCTGCCTACGTACACGACCGCCTCCTGCTCCCTCTCTTTATCTCTATACGAGAAATTCCTCGATAGACCGATAGATTATGGCCCCGGCATTCCTGCGTGTGCGCAACCGCGGCTCGTCCAAGGCTCTCCGAGATCCTTCCTTGCCTTCTGCGCGGCTTGTTTCCGTCTTCCTTTTTTTTTTCTTCCACCACCCACCCACCCCCCGCCCCGCCGGCCTACTCGCTCATTCGAGTCGGCGTTCAAGGGGAGACGCGAGCTTCCGGATTTTCGGCGCGGATTCGTCAAGGCGACTCCGCTGGGGTCTAGAGGAAGACCCATTGAAAAGCGATTATTCATAAAACTGGATGCTGCACACGACGAACGCTACGAACGTCGGTCAAAACTGACTCGTGAGTAGAAAAGCTCTCGTCCGTACTAATGGCTTGAGAAAAATAACCGGATGCCGCCGCCAACGTCGTTCTCCTCCTCCTCCTCCTCCTCCTCCGCCTCCGCCTCATCCTCCTCCGCGAGGTCTCGCTTAACGCGTTCGTTCCCACGTGCCGTGAGAAAAATATTCAGTCGCAGACTCATTTTTCTGATCCGAGGGTCCTAGAGCAGCATGTCGCGCGAGGAGGCTATCCCCAATTTACGAAATTTCAGGCTCCATCGGGCTTTCTCGATAATTATTATTGGACGGGGATCGCACGCGCCTCTGTACGCGTCTTGTTCTCTCCTCTCCCACGCGCAGCGCCTCCCTACGCGCGCATGGCTGCACGTGAGAAGCGTTTTGTCACGGGGTCGTAGGCCGAGGAAAGCCAATGGAGGAGCCAAAGCCCCAATCGCTGAGAAATGATAATTCACGGGCTTAACGATCCTCCGGGCTGGATATTATTAAATAAGGCCTCGAAGAATGCCGACGACCGCGGTCCGGCCCCCCTTTGTAGGAAATTCTCGTCAAAAGTCAATTTTTTTTCTCACAGGTATCGGCGGAGAATAAGTGCGGAGAAAGTAGTCGGACACCGAAAATAATAATCACGTTGGGGCAATATATCCGTCCCTCGCCGATTTGCAATCATCGTCCTTTAGGGCTTGACGCCGACCCTGTCCGAGATCCTCCTCCCCTTGCTCCACCGCCGTCCCCCCCCCCACCAAAGGCATTTACGAGCCAGTGACAAACGGCGCCTCCTCTGACGCGGGACAACAACGAGCTTATCCCGAACGCGCCTCGTGCCGGCCCTCCGGACACCGCTTCTAACTAATCCGATGGGCCGGTCGGTTAAGAAGCGGCCGGGGCCAGAGTGGGAGGGAGGGAGCGATGCCGAAGTCGGGGACGCTCCTCGGCTGGTGGAAACTTGAGGACTCCGCTAGTATTTTAATGGCAATTTCCTGCAAGCGTATAATTCGAAACTATCAGTTACGACTCGGCTTAACGGAAAAGAATTCACTCCCGAGAATTCCCGGATTCCCTAATGTCCTGGGACTGCCGCCGCCGCTGCCGCGGCGCCGGTGGCCGCGGGGGGGGGGCGGAGGGGTTGGGGTTGGGGTAGGAGGAGGATAAGGAGGGAGACCATTGTGGGAACTCCGCGTTCGGAAAGGTTTGATTTTCTTCTCATGACAACCAGAGGCACATGAGGCGAGAGGAGGACTTGAATTTTTTAAATTAAATACGAAAGAAATATTCAACCCTCGGTAAATTATGCTTTTCTAATCTGCAGGTGACGCCTGTCGCACTCGAGTACCAATTCCGTTTCGCTTCCGTCTCCAATAACTTCTCATTTGATAATGCATGCAGAAATTTGTTCCGAAATACTAATTTTAATTAATCGCTCCCGTATCGTGCGATATTTATATTAATTAATGAATATTCAGCTAAGGCGTAATCCTGCCTATTAATAAGGGTAATTGGTATAATCGCGTATTTGTATTGTTGTACCATCGCGTGAGAGAAGCCTTTAAGGAGAGGACAACTATTGCTTTAAGCTAAAGAAGATAAATTTCATTTAAACTTTATATGTCTGTTTAGGTTGTTACGTTGTAATTTTATTATTATTACTATTATTATTATTATTATTATTATTATTATTATTATTATTTATCATCAGCATTGCCATCAACAACAACAAAAGCACTTCTAAAGTATTCTCAATGATATAAATTTGGCAAAAAAATATGAAGGGTCGCTTCCGCCGTAGACTGAAATGAGCATTTCATGAATCAAAAAAACGAGTTAACTCGGGCATTCATTTTATTTTTGTAAAATTTTCTAAAATATTATTACAAAGTAGCATTGTACACACTGTCAATTAATTATTATATAAATCTGAGGTATGTAAACAAGCAATAAAAACAACACATTTCGTGTTATTTATTAGCAAAGCATGCAAATGAACGTTCGCGGATAAAAGTAATCCGTTATTCATATTTCCTCAGTCAGTTGTAAATGAAGTGATTATTGCACTTTTACAATATTTTCAAAGGCAAATAATTTTTATCCGGAAAATACAACTGTCATATTTTGTATTTGATCTGTGTTTACGAAAGACATCGATGATTTTGAAAATTGCAAAGTAGCTTACAAATTTACACGATTGTTTAAAACAAACAGCTCGAAACAATATCATGGAATACTGCATTCAGTTTAACTCAGCTCACATTTTTTACATGACTAATTGTAACAATACTTCAGATGAAACATGTCCATATAATACGAATTATTTCCGTATTCCGTTTATTTTATTTTCTCGATTAATGCCTACGCAGCTATTGTTTTTCTGCGATCGACTCATTCCTCTTAGACGGGGAAATTCAATAAATTAAAAAATTAATACTTCATTACGTATTAGGTATTATTATTTTAACTAATAAATGTTTAATCATTAATATTATTGTTAATTAATATATGATTTCAATAACTGTTGTTACTGTTATTATTGTACAGAATTCTATATAAAACTTTATAATAACATTAATATTTCGTATCAAACATAAAATAAAACTTATATTTTCCAATAATTAATATCAAAGCAAACAAAAAACAAACATCCTTTCCATTTGCACCAATTCTGATTTGCGTAAATCAGCTATGCGTAATACAAAAGTAGCTACTTTATTATTTGCTTATTAGATTTTCTCAGACTTAGCAATTCGCACGTAGTTTCAAATATATATATATATATATATATTTATTAACTAGAAAATATTTTAAATAATTTATTTGCTAATAAACAAAATCTTATGCTTGTATCAACCTGTTGTTTTTATCACAATCAATTTAATAATAATTACATTACTCGTAATAATGGCTGGAAGGGTCGGTCTTTAAAATTACAAAAGCAGTCGATTTAATCATGGCCCTTTTTAGAATTTTCAACCCGAGAAAGAAATTTAGAGCTCGTGTTCCCTATATTTCATAAAAAAAAAAAAAAAAACCTCGACCGTGTTGTAGACTGACAACTGTCGCAATGATTATAAAAACATTTTATCACAGGCTAAGGAGAAAGTAAAGTTTTTATAACAAAGGGGAAAAAATTTCAAAAACAAAAAACCAAATTAAATTAACAAAATATTAGACTTCTGTATCGAACACGTAGCGAGAATTCTTTGCCGTTTAAAATTATTATCAAGCGTAACAAACCCAATTTTCCGAATAACTTTGTTAAACTATCGACGTAAAATTTTTAACAATAACACGAGTGCATGTAGCGGAAGACAGCAAATTAGGTTTTGAAAAAAAAATATAATCTCGTTGCTAATAAAATTACGCGTGCCCGTCAGCAGCCAGCGCCCTGTTTAAACATTTTAAAGTAAATTCGTTGAAATATTAGGAGCATTCGATTACACGTTTACATAAAACCCAATGAAATTCAATAACTCGTTTGTAATTGCCAATACTCGAATATTACGAATACAAACGCCCGTATCTCAAAGAGGGATAATTGCCCTTTCGAGCATTTAACGAGAAAGTTAATCTTTTTGGCTATTATGTAATAATTGCATTATTCGTTGTGTGTGCCTAGGCAAGCACAAGAGGTCACTAACCAACAGCATAATTTTCAGTGACTTCCTAATTATCAATGGGAAGCCCTGCGTCTGCCTTTAATTATCAGTATTGATTGTTTGCACGGTATTCGCCGCTGCGTTATTTATTTACGCAGAACGATAATGGACACCGGATCGAGGTACCCGAGGAAGTTGTGCCGCTGCGCAGACTGCGAACGAGTAGCGGTCACTCGTAAGCTGCGAATCGGTGCCCCGTGAAAATGGCTCCGTGCCACATTGGGCACATCTTGTCCACGGGGCTTTGCGGCGCTGCGCCGCCCCCGCGCCCCAACCCGCAGGGCCGCGTTGCTCGTCTTCGGGCCGAAGGCGTGTCCCGCATACCTGGCCAAGGCCCTCGAGACTCGGGAGCCTCCGGAGACTTTCTCGGCTCTCGTGGGCCCCTAATAATAATGGTACCAGAAATTTGACAAGTGCCAACCCTTTTATTATTTGGTCGTAATCAGCACCAATTATTAGGCAATATTGCGAGAAGACGCGCAAAGCCCGTAATTCTATTCGTATCGCGGCCGACGAAACACGGCGAGGAGGAATCGCCGGGCTGCTGCAGTTAGCCAAAGCGTCGGTTGGTCGCTCGAGGAGTCCCGGGCCCGGTTCTCTTGCTTTTTTCGCCGGAGCATTTGGGCATCCGGTCGACCCCTTTTGTACCATAGAATCCTAATCTGAAATCGGACAAAATCAACCCTTTCGGTCTCGAGGAAATGACTTTTTTTCTTTTGTCCGTAATCCGTGAGCAAGCGGCCCTCTTGTGCCTTCCTGCTTCCCGGATGAAAATTCTTCGATTAATTCGTATTTACAATATTCTTCACGCCTCGGGCATTGTGCTTAATTTACAAAATTAACGACTAAATAGAAAACCGTGAACTTTTTCTCTCGTTTCTCCGACCGCGCGCTGGCTCGAGCGATTATACCGAATGCAATTCCCCTCTGGGAAATCTTGGGCGCCTGATAAATCGAGGCTTCCCACTTTTCGCTCTGCAGATTTCTTTGGGATCGTCTACGGAGGGTTAGGAACGATTATTTCTTTCCCAATAGTTAAGCGCGTCGATGTGCCCGACTCGAATTTTGGATCCGAGTAGGAGACAACGTGACGACGCCATTTTTTTTTTTTTTTTTTACTTTGTCTCAAGACCTCTTGGGGTACCTTGGTTCCTTGGTACGAAATCTTTGACTAATTTGTATTTACAATGCTTTTCACGCCTGTGGATGAAATACGATTAAGTTATGAAGGTATCCAGCGGTGCGCTTAGCCGCAAGCTTTCGTCGCTTTAGTGGGACCTTCGGTTAAACTGATAAATATCAATATAATTAGATGATTTAGAGTTAGTTAGGACCACTACTTTGAAGACTCTTTGCTTTCTTACTATCCTGCTCGGCAAAACTGTTCGGCAACCTGCGGCTGCGATCTCCTTTATAAAAAAAAGGCCTTTACGATTCTTTAAATAAATAATGCGCTTTATAAGGAAGCATAAGCTCGCAACGAATGTAACCTCATATTTGCCAGCAAAGATAAATAAAACGTATTGTAAAATTTTTCCCTATTCGCCCAATTCGCTATAATTATTTATAACGTATATCGTAACGTTATTTATTAAATTAACAATGCCGTGTAAAATTAATAATGTTCGCGTAAAATATATATATATATATATATTTCGAATGCCTTACATTGAATGCACTGCCATTTAATGATAGTTTTAATCAGAAAATAGCACTTTTATATTATTATTATGGCCTAAAATATCATTATCTACAAGCGCATAAATATCACATTTAATTACAATTATAAACGATTTTTTTTACGATTTCAGAAAGCGATATGTCGAAGGCCTTAAAAATAAATATTCCTCTTCAAATGTTTGCAATTGTGGCGATAAAAATTATGAATACACATCATTTTTTAACATAAAAAAAAAAAAAAAAAAAAAAAAAAAAAAAAAAAAAAAGAAGACAAAAAATAGTCATCTAGTTATTTAATTTTTTTCAATTTCGCGTGCGCGCACGTGTCTATAGCTGCGTAAATTGTTGTTAAAAAACCTTTGCCTTGAGTTTATTTCAATATCTCGTTTCTGATTAAAATTCATTCGTCTGAGAGATTATCGATGGTGTAGCATTGCCACGTCATTAGATCGCATAGAGTAATACTGCAGGACAACATCGTGCATTGATTTTCAGAATCTAAAGTACTTCTTCTTAGCGTTTCGGATGCGCGCGATTTTAGGAGGTGCGCCTGTCGGAGTGTCCTCTTTGCCAAAGTAAACATGAAATTAGCGAGAAGAAAGCTCCACTTTGCACTCCTTTCGAAAGACCACCGTGTCACTTATGCTTGGCTGTGATAAACTCCGTGAAAAATGACTTTTGCCAGGAGAATTCAATAGAGCTGCAATAATAATACTTTAGAATAGACTTACCTGCCTAAGTACAGTAACAGCCTCAACCCTCCGAATACCTAAGGTCTCGCTCGTGGGAGGGGACTTCCTACCTGTTCCCGTGGCCCTTTTCGAGCCACTTTCGCGTTTCTTATGCTTCCTTGAGAAATATGTTTACAAAAGTCATTTTAAAGATTAAAAAGTCATTTCGGAATGAATCGAAATTTCAACGCAATTTTAAAAGGACGGGCCTGCCTCCCCGAGCCCGGTATATTAATTTCGGACACCTTCGAATCTGCGAAAGCCTCTCGAATCCATGCCACGCCATAGTGCAAAGCCGTTACGTTATTAAAAGATACAAAGAGAATGCAATCGATATCGAATGACACCAATTTTAACATTTTGCTTACTTCTCCTTTTGTGTAAGCGCCAGTAAAGCGCGCATAATAAATATGATTATCGTAAAAACTTTTTCCTGCTGATCGCTTAGAAGTAAACAACAGACACGTGATATAATTTTGAAATCTTTCCCTTTTTGAAATACCTCCTTAGGCTTCCTGCTCCTCTAATAAACTTGTTGACAAAAGTCATTTTAAAGAAAGGAAAATTTTATGACCGTAAATTACAGGATTTACCGACCGCAAATCTATTACAGTGGCACAAAAGCTGTATTCAACATAGGGAACGCATTGTACGGCAGTATATTACGAATGATCCCAGTAGTTATAGCCAGTATTGTTTCGAGTGCGTTGGTTCGACAAATTTAATAAATAAATTAGGCTTCTTCTCGCACTTCATTAGAAAATGTGCAATAAAAACACGCGAAGCCGAAATGTCAAAAAATCCAAACTGCCCGGAGGATTTCCAATTTCGTTCTCTTTTGGGAGCTCTCAATATAGCCCATTGTAAATTATGATATAAACTAATTTGTAAAGAACTTAGCACTGGGGTCAATCGATGATGCCGAGACTTCTGAGCTGCATTGTAAATCAAATCCCAGAGTACCTGGAAGAATTTAAATCCTCGAGGCATAGTTTGGAAAGCTACCTCCAATTTCTCTTACTTTCCTGCGAAAATTGTTTGCAAAAGTCATTTTGATGAATAGGGGAAATTAGCCGTAAAATCGATTCTATTATAAATACGTTATCGATCCCATTGTCCGACTTGGGACTCCCCGGGAAGCTGCCACGTGCCTCGTTGGAGAAGGGCAAACAGTCCATCATTTTTCGAAAACATTATTATCGAGAACTCGTCGTTACGATTAGGAATTCTCGGGCAATAGACGCGCACCTCGAAAATTATCAATGCGTACGGAGAAGTAGGAAAAAGCGCCAAAACAATGTTAAACAAGGAAAAATTGTTGCTATCGCTCCTGCGAGGACACAAACATTCCAGGAGGTTACTTGCGTCGTCCTTCTGTTATCCTGAAAAGTTTGTCTGGCTTGTTGACTTTTCGAAATAGAAATGGAAATGACTATAATTGGCTTGCGGTCAGAGTGTCCTTCGGGTCGTTAATCTTCCGAAGGATCCGAAAGGTAGCCGCCGCCTTTCTTACCTCCTCGTTGTCCCACCTTCGCCGCGGTCCTGCTCCCCTACGAAAGTTGTTTACAAAAGTCATTTCGTTAAATACAGGTTCAAGTGGCGTGAAAGTAGTTTGATTTTGAGAACTAATCGCAAAAAGCGCATTTGTCCGTCGGTGCGTAACGCGGCTCGGAAATTAGGCTGCCGACTTTCCGATCGGTCCTGCTTCCCTAATATAAGCATAGAGTAACTTCCTCAATAGTGCCTGGCCGAGTCGAGAGAGAGGAGGAGCCGGCCGCGTCGTCCTCGGCCTCGTTCTCTGTCTCTCTGTGTGCTTGTGTGTAATGTAATAATATACGCACAGTCAGTCAGGAGGAGGCTGGCTGGCCTCTCCAACTGTGGCAGATTTTTTCCAAATCCTTCTCGGAATCTTTTTCCCAATCCTTTTCCCGATCCGTTTTCCAATCTTTTTCGCCCGCGAACTAAAGCCGCTCGCAGAGAAGCGCTCGCGCGATTATTCAAATTTTCGTTTCTAAAATTGCCAGGATCGTAAAAAGAAGGGAGAGAGATAAGACATTTGGCCCACGCAATTGTTTTTAGATTTGGTGGCCTCGGAGTTAACCGAAAGCGGAAAGAAACGTAGAGTTGAACGAAGTCTGGCACGATAAACCGGAGAGGAGCAAAAAGCCTTTCTTCGACTAATGCGTTGAAAAAAGTTTTCTTATCTTGGAAGTGGTGTATCATTTTAAGCGGCAAGAGTCGATAATTTAAAACAGCCTCTTCGCGGACCTGTAAAGTCTGGTAATATTGCAAAAACAACGGGCAAAAGTCGCAGGCCGCACTTTTCAGCCTACTTCTGCGGAAAGAGGGAGAGAGAGTTGGGTTGGGTTGGGTTGGGTTGGGTTGGGGGGGAAGTCAAGATAGCTCATTGCGTTTAAAACGCGTGTTCAGCTTAGCGTCCCGTGTTCGCTCAATCGAACGCAGAAGGTCGGAAATCGTTCCTTCTACGTCCGTCGCATTAGCCCGATTAATATCTCGAAGACTCGCGGGGTAATAATATCCTCCCCGCGCGCCGAAGCCCCGAGGCTCGGCCGTCGTTGGTCTCGGCCGTACACTCGCAGGTGTTCTGTCAACGGCCGGGAAGGGAGGGCCGTCTCGTGCAATCGAGAGTCTCGTGCAGCATCCCGCGAGGCGCATCGATGCGCAAGCCGTAAAAAGGACGAGAGCAGCGTCTGACCGGGGGCCCCCTTGGGCTCCGCCCAAGCCCACGACCGCAGCGGCGGCGCCCGGAGCCAGGAGGAGCTATGGGGTCCATGACGCGAATAAACGTGTCAATTATTCGGTAAATGGCGCGTATCGGCGACCAGCTCGCGCCTCATGGAGCCCTAGGCCGGGGGCTTACCAAAGCAATTTGGCCGAATAGAAGGCGCCTAATCGAGCGCGAAATTGGCCCCATTGATCGATCGGGGCTCGGCGGGAGTCACCCGGGGGCCCTCACGGCCGGCCTCCGGAGCTCCCCGCTCGCATACTACCCTGCTAACGAACTGGAGCAGTTTCTAGCTCCGCTCGGCGAGCGGCCGCTCCTCCTCCCGCGGGCCCCCAGCGGACGCGATCGGGGGTGGCGACGCGACCCGCGGGCCCCCCTGGACCTCCCGAGACCTTCTCCGAACGTCTGGGCTCCTGCTCCTCGCCCTCTCCATGGATTCCCCATGGGATCGGCGTTCTCACGCTGCCGGGCAGCTCAACCGCCAAGAGAGAGAGAGCGGGAGAGCGACGAGGAGGGAGCGAGATTCCTTCCGTTAAAAGATAAACCGCCGCAAGAAACGTCGACGGCTCGAGACCAAACGCGGCCGGCGCGGAGCGCGGGGAAGTATCGCCCGTACGCCGTTGCACCATGTGATTTTATCGTGGCGCTTGGCTTTCCTCGCTCTCTGTCGAATTATTGTTGGCGCGAGGGGCGGGCAAACCGAACTGTCGTCCTAATAACGGTCTCGAGCTCGAATTCAACGTTAATAAGCGGCGGTTATGCTTGGCCGAGGAGACGTAAATTGACGTTTGCTCAACGGCTCTTTCAACGGCTAATGGGGATTCGCATTTTCTCGGCTTTGCATTGGGAACGTTCGAGCGCTCGATGGTTCCGATCGGGGACAAAAAAAAAAAGCCATACGTTGGGCTTTTCACACGCTCTCGCGTACGGGGCCGGCATTGCCGTGCGACGCTTGATTTTCAATAATAAATCGAGCGTCTTTGGAGGTGGGGATGCCGGTGGTGGTAATATGCTGGGAAAATAAGTGACGCAATTTGCCGTCGATAGAATATTGGATAGAGGAGTTGGGAAAAGGCATTGGAGGAGAGGAGATTGTCCGCACGTAAGGCTGAGTTTCACGTTAACATAAATAAGATACCCGGACCGACGATTAATTACCACCTTTTTTTTCCCCCGAGCTCCGTCTTTAGCGGAATAATACCAACGCATTTGATCAGATAATGCATTTCCCATCGAGGCAAGGCTCGTTACGCGATGCCGAAGGTACCATTACTCCTTGCGCGTGCAGCTCGCTTAGCGATAAAAGCGGCAAGAGCCGCGACAACATCCGGGGCCAGGGCCACTCGCATGAAAGTCCTCTCCTCGAGCCCAAACCTGCCTGGGAATCGTCCGGCTCGGGAGAGCTGCGTAGCCTGCGGTCGGCTCTCTCTCTCTCTCTCTCTCTCTCTCTCTCTCTACCTTTCTCACACCCCCGACCTCCAACCCCCAACCGCCGAGGTCCTGCACAGCCGTAGATCCTGAATTTCCGGGCTGGCCACAACCGCCGCGACTATCGATCGAAAGCTACTCCAATTTACCGATCGACGGATGACGATTCTTCCTCGATTCTTTGCAGTCGAGCGCAGGTAAATAGAGAGGATTGAAGCTCGAGAAAAATTGGTAGGGGCCCCAATGGGGCGAGAAAAGTTCAGAGGAAAGTTGGGAGTTAGAAAAGAGATCGCTCAAGCGTCAAAGCCTTATAAATACCTTCGAAGGAGAAAAAGCTGAAGCCGATAGTTGGTCGGGACGAGCCGAACGATCGATCGAACGTCGAAGCAGCGGAGCATCGGTGAAAACTTCGGAAAAAAATTTGTTCGCGCTCGTCGCGACGATGTTGGCTAAGCCGAATTTACAGGCGCCGCGTGGATAGTCAATAGTCTATATCCCCTAAAATGTATTACACTGTCGAAGCGATGTTCCGGTGGTAGGAAAAACAAATCCAAAAATTGACCAGCAATCTATTACACATCCAATCTCCCCTGCCCGACTTCCAGCATCGCTATATTCATTTGAGATGACCAATTAGCGTTGCGTCCTTCCGCCCCTATACACATTTCACGGATATTTCAAAATGCTTTTTATAAGTACTAAGCTTATAATACACATGACCCAGTGTGATGTATTTATAACAGCCGATGAACCGACCGTTATCTCCCTAGTTTTAACGTAACACGTGTGCAATGGCAAAGCGTATAATTCAAGGTATTAGGTCGAGCCAAATGTAGCTTGATATAACTGCCGAGACCAAGACTCTTATTATATCGACCTCGAGATATGTAATATGCATAAACAAATTGTCGGTTGAGTCTCTGCAATTACGCGAATATAGCATCTCCGAAGGGAATGGATATCGACCGCGAAGAAATAAAGTTTGCCTTTAATTGTACGCTCGTGGAAAGTATCGGAGCGCCATTATCAATTAATCGAGCAAAGAAATCCCTCAGTTGGGCACTTTCGTTAACTGGGAACAAAAATTCCCAATGAAAAGTGAAGTGAGGAGGGCTCCCGGCTAGATCGCGGATTTTGGCGGAATCCAAATTGGCCGGTAAGAGGGTCAC
Source organism: Kradibia gibbosae (assembly GCA_018907135.1). Taxonomy (NCBI): domain Eukaryota; kingdom Metazoa; phylum Arthropoda; class Insecta; order Hymenoptera; family Agaonidae; genus Kradibia; species Kradibia gibbosae. The sequence goes on along the minus strand of JACCHX010000001.1, from coordinate 13,605,053 downwards.
TCGCTCAGCCGCTCTCAATAAGCGAGCGGCGAGCGTTTAATATTGCATAAAGCGCATTGGCGCATCGCATTACACCCGAGGCTCGTTTCTTCTTCGCGAATCCAAGCCGCGAATCATTAGCGCTTCCCTCAATGGGAGCTCCGGGCTCAGGGGGGCGGCGGGTGAGCGGGGGCGGGGGCGGGTGGGAGGACACGGTTAATAATACCAGTGCATTACGAGTGCCGCGATAACGCGGCTGGCGCATAGCCGCCGCGAGCTTGAGGAGTCCGAGTCTCGGATCGATGGTAAGTCAGAGAGGCGCTGCTCCGGTTGCGGTTCGACCGAGGCGGCGGATCTCGACCGGCGCCGGGGGGGGCCTCGAGGAGTAGGAGGGCGGAGGGAAGCGGGGGTCGGAGGAGGAGGTAGCAGCCCGGTCAACGGCGAGAGGGGCGCGGGGCAGGAGGAGGAGGCCTCGCGGAGGGTCGGCTCGTATCTCTCGGGCAAGGCTCGTACGAGCGAGGAAGGCGGGCAGGCGCGGCGTCGCACCTTCTCGGCTCTCGTGCGCTCCTGGTACGACAAGCGCCATGCGCCTTCGCGGTTTTCCCACGCGCCCTCGCCGCGTTCTCACGCGTCGAATTAACCAACCTCCGCGCGCGGCTTTATAAATTCAACCGTCCGAGCTCCCCTGGCCTTTTCGCCCTCTCTCTCTCTCTCTCTCTCTCTCTCTCTCTCTATCTCCTCTAGTCTCTCGCAGTATCTCTCCCTCGCTCCGTATTTGCTGCCTGTCGTAATTGGCATTTTTTCGAATCGTGCGAACGCAGGAGATTCTCACCCCGACCACGTACGGGTACCCACGAAACAGAGTTTCTCATAGTCGGAGTCTTGAGAACCCGCTAAAACCGAAAAAGCCTCGGCGGCCGTGCCGACCGGCACTTGATATGAGGAAGGACCTTTCATCAAAGGGTGGCCGGCCGAGGAGCAGCAGCAGAAGGAGGAGGAGGAGGAGGAGAACGAGAGATATTACGTCATCAAGGCAACCGAGAGACCGACGGAGATTCGTGCATAGATAAAACGACGTAACGTGGCGCACGAGTATCGTGCGATTGTTGTTAATTGCCGGCGGATCGAAGGCCGTTCAGCATCACTTGAAAAAACACGCGCCAGCCGATGATGATGATGACGTAGATCCTGGGAGGCGAAAACGCGTTGCGGCTCATTTAACGGCTCATTTACGGGCTCTTGGAGGAATAAGTCCTGCGGTTGGCGGTGGAAAAGCGAGCGAGGGACTTCCTTGCAATTTTTCCTATCGGAGCGCGTGTCCGTTCGAAGGAGTGGTGAGGGTTGCGCGGACGAAGGAGAGAGAGAGAGAGAGAGAGCGAGGGGAGAGAGTCAGGTCGGTCGGCACGGCGGCGAGAGGGCGAGAGTACGAAAGGGTTGGGTGTCGCCGTCGGTCGGTCGGGGCTGGAGGAGGCCGGACGAGGAGGGCCGGGGAGCGCGGAACGAGGTGAAAATAGTCCAAAGCGAGTCGCGGGCCGTAGTCACGGGAACTGGGCTGCCGTCGAGCGACTTCTTTAGTCGGCATGGAGTCCTGGCCCTCCAGGGTTTCAATTTCTCGCGTTCCCGGAGACTCTCTCACGGTTCGCTCCCGTGGGAACGATTGTATTGGCCGTGAGGACGCGTCGCCCGCTTATCTCGGCAGGGGCCCGCGAGTCCTTGGAGACAGCATCGGCCGGAGGATCTCGGACCGGGGGCCTCTTTCGCAAAAATATACATATATATGGAGGCACGCACAGGCGCGCGCTCATGCATTATGTACGCGGCCGCGAAAACCGGCGAAAAGTTCTCGAGTGGCGATTCTTAGCCCGGATAGAAAGCCGGGGCCGAGGGCGCGGGACGGGGCTGGCTGGCGATGCTCTCGGATGTTCCCATGTACGGACTCGCAATTGTGGGACTCGAGCGTGGGACGATTCCCGTCACTCCCGGGGAGCTTCGACCACGCGACGGCCGATCGGATGCTTTCGCTCGTTACACGTTTGACGGGGCCCTCCTCCTCTGCTTCCCACGGGAGAGCGCCCCCTCCCCGCGGCCGGCCGCCCACAACCAGTCGCGAACCGCTCAATAAGCCTCACTCACGACGACTCACCCCTTCGACGGGAATGGATTATATCGAGGTATCCGCAGCGCGACGCTTCCATAATTAATGGCTCTCGTCTTTGGCCTGCCCCCGAGTGCCAGGCAGCCGCGGTCGGTTTTGCCTCCCACGGGCTCTGCTCGGGCCGATGGGAAACCGCGGGGTGGGATTCTACCTGGCGCGCAACAACGGACATTCCGAGGGACTCGCAAGATTCCTCCTCCTGGCTTATCGTGAGAATCTTCACAGCTTCAGGGGAAACCGATTCCCAGCCTGACTAGGAGATTATAGTGCATTAGCTGGTATATCTCGGGACTCTCGATTTACCCCTCACTTGACTCGCCGGAGGCACACGCACTTGTCTGCATCGATGGACAGAGACAGAGACAGAGACAGAGAGAGAGAGAGAGAGAAGAAGAAGAAGCGGTTGGCGAATGGGGGAATGGGCGGGTGGGAAAAAGAGAGGGACAGCGGATGAATGGAGCGAGAATCGTGTGACCGAATCGACGATTCCCACAACTCGGGACTTTTAACGAATGCAAAATTCGAGCTACGAGTGAACGAGCCACGGATTATCGGGCATCGGTGCGTCGTCGAGGATCGCATCAATTGCACGCAAACGGTATTATTATCGTTGAGCCTGCCGTTAATGGTTCAACTCAAGCGTCTGCCAATGACGGCTGTCTATTAGCGCAAGCGACCAGAAGGGGTAATGGATATTATGATCTCACTCGGCGGGCAATAGAATTCGTCGGTTTCTAGTCGACTTGGAGGCTCGAGTCCATTTGGTGCAGCATCGCCAGCAAAGAAATACAGGGACGCATGCGATCGCATGGGAAGAACAACGGGCCGAAAATGGGGTAGGAACGGCGATCGGGATGTGGGGGATAGACATGGACTTCTTTGGCCGCTGGGCTCCTCGCCAGCCGAGGAAGATCACCGGACCCCCTCCGCCGCGTGGAAGCGCAGGAGCGCTGATACGTCGGTTGCATAACCGCCGACTGCCTGATACGTGCCTGATAGTCTCGTCGCCCGACTCGCTCTCAAGTTCAATATCTTCTCACGCTCGTGGCACTCGTGTAACCATATCAGCGGGGCCTTTTTTCGCCGTGAGAAATCCAAGTCTGGGAAAGTTTCGCTATCGCGCCGCCACGTGCTTTCCCATGACTTTCGGATCTCTCCGATTGCGAGTCCGTCCACTCGATCCCTCTCCTCCTTCTCATTCTCATTCTCTCCGTATCGCTCATTCTTCCTCGGCCGACGTTCGTTCGCGTATTCCTCCTGTCTTGCCACTGCGGCAATCTGAAGCAGAGGCAGTCTTGAGAGGGAGAGATAGTGACAGAGAGAGAGAGAGAGAGAGAGAGAGAGAAAGGGAGCGTGAGAGCGAGCAACGCCGGCAGGATCAAAGGGGTGTTGGCTCGGCGAGGGGGTCGTGGGGGGGGGGAAGAAAAGCCGGAGGACTGGGAGAAAAGTCGAGGAGGCTGCGCTCGCGTCCTGCGCCTTTGATAATCGCTCCCCGTCAGCGGCCGTCCCGAGCCGCTCGTTCGGCCGCGACGCGCTGCCGGTGCCAGTCGCTAATCCCCGAGTCGGATCCGCTCTCCGTCTCGCATTGCGTCCTGGTCTAGCTGAGGCGCGTGTAAAAATAGCCCGGGCGCGCAGCTGAGTCGCCCGGGCGAGGAGGAGCCGGGGATCGGAGAAGAATCGAGGCCCTGCCGCCGAGCCGACGATCGCCTAATGGGCTCGCGGGGTAGGCGCGAGTGCGCGGGGGAGGGCGACCGCTACCGCCGCGGCGCCGCAGGGGTTGGCGGCGGCGCGGGGTCTGACCGTCCGTCGGGCAGGGGGCGGGGGCTGGCGGGAGCGAGGGTGTCCAGAGAGAGGAATCTAAGCTAGAGACCACCGGGCTCGGCCGCGTCTATGCAGGCTCTACACACTCGGCCGGCGTCTAGCTCGACAATAGAGAGGTTAGGGCAGAGCCGGGTCGAGTGTTTAGAAGCACCAGGCTAGCATGGCCCCGTAGCAGATAGGCCAAAGAGACGCCGGCCAGGCAGGAAGGAAGGAAGGGACTATCCTCCGGTGGTAGACCGGCCGCGTAGACGCCTCGACCAATCGGGCGGCTGCGACCGCCCTTCCTACTTCCCCGGACTGGCGCGCGCTCGGTACGCCCCCCTCCGGCCCGCTCGGCTCCGCCGGCGCCCCTTATCGGCCCCCCGGTCGCCGCCGGCCGAGCGATCGCACGGGGTCCGCGCGCGCCTGGGAATCCGCGGCCTTTCCCATACCCAGGGCGGCGCCGCCCCCGCTGCCGACTTTCCCAGACGGGACTGTGCGAACCCACCGGGGCTGCATCGCCGGCCGTGGGACGAGTCCGCGCCCCCGCGCCGACTCGCCGAGCCAAGGCCGGCCATCAATCATCTCGTCGATGAATGCCCGCTCGTGTCCGCGATACTAGGAGAGCAAGCGCCCCGGAGGTGTTCGCCGCCGAGACTAGCTACTAGACCCTCCGCCTCCGCCTCCTCCTCGGCCGCCCCCTACTCCGAGCGTACGGTGCGCGCGGACCGAGCTGCGCCTGCGCGATCAGCGCCGAGCCTCTCCGCGTCTAGTCGCCCTCCCTCGCGTCGCCGTCCGGCCCTAGGGGGCCCACCCCCGTCGATGCACCTGACTCGCGGCTTCCCCGGGCGCCCCCTTCCTCCCGGACTCCTCCCAAGCACGTGATCCTAGGAATTCGCGGAGCTGCTTTCCCTTCTTCTTCTCACTCGCAATTACCGGCTCTCGACCCACTTACCGCCGGCCCTTACCCTGCATAGATTCGTGACTAATGCACCGCCGAGAGAAATAATTGCCCTACCTCCACTCGACGCCTGCTACCGCGATACGTGCATTTGCATCGGATGTGTGTCTACTCGGCTGATTGTAACAACAGCAACGGCAACAATAATAACGGCTAAGATAATGATAATCCTCGAAATTCACTCTGATACGCTTTGGCATAATCTACTGATCCCCGATTTTCCTGTAACTTGCACAGTGTACAACGTCGAAATCAATTAAACGCGTGATATTTATAAAGGATTATAACATGAATTTTCCTCTACGGTGCTTTTAAAATACCCTCTAAGTATTCGATATTGTTTAGAAAATTCATAGGTTGTCGAGAGCCGTAGCGTAATGCAATATTTATGAACGCTATTTCTTATCGCAATAGAACACAGATCAATAATTGATTATACGGCTTTAAGCATTTTAACTAGAGAATTTGCAGGCTCAGCCTCATAATTCTCTAATGCTGGCGAATCGCGCGTTAAAACTGCTTGACAAAATGCTAAATTAACGATCCTACTTCTCTATTCGCAAGTGAACCAACGATTAGTTATTGATCGTGTCAGAACATTATTTGATCGCCGAACCTGCACTGGACGCTAAGAGCCGTAAAGATAAATAACAAATAGAAACGCGCGCTCGGATTTCCCCGCGCGGTGGATAAGTGCAATTTTTTTTTTGCGAGAAAACGCAGAATTTGTTTTCCACCGATAGGTAGATACCGGTGAAAATATGAGGAAAATTCGCGCGACATTCGGCAGGAGGTTGAGAATTTTTCGGGGTAAGTAAGAGTCGACGGGCGAACGAAACGCGTTATTGGAGAGTGAGGCAAGTGCAACGAAGAAGTCAGCGAATTTGATCAAGTGCCGCGGTTGAACAAAAGGTAAACAAATATGCATCCTCGACATACGGTTATACACTCTTAATACAAGAAAATCCCGCGGTTTCGTGGGATACATCGGCAAGTGCAACGAGAGCTTGAGCCTTCGAGAAATCGCTGGGAATGCGCGAAGTCGAGGGCCCGAGACTCGTCTGCCTATGCACCGAGTGAAGTCCCCGAAATCGGGCACAGGCCGTTCACCCGTCGGCTGTCGATCAACAACGGCATCGGCGCGAAACTTCGCACGGGGTCGAGGTGCACGACACCTGAACGATTACTAGTGGGGAGCAAAGCAAGGGGGCGGCGGGAGGGAGGGAACGTCGGAAAGCAAGGTAGAAATGATTGGGAGGGATAGAGATAGGGAGCGATACGGCGAGACTGAAGGGAGGGAGGGAGGGTGGGTGGGTGGTCGAGGGAGAGGTTGATAGATAGAGGGGGGGTGGGTAGGAAGGGGCGGCGAGCGTCGACGCGGAGGCGAGGAGAGCCAAGCTCGGAGGACCCAGGAAGATTAGGCCGGCCTTTATCGGCGGCGGTCCGACTCATCGTCCCCTGTTCCACATTAGCCGAATGCGCCGCTGTTAGGAACCGAGTGGCCGTCCTCGTCTTAGCCCTGCCGCTTCGGCCCCCCCCCGCCCCGGGCCGGCGGTCGGGGGCGCCGGGCCGGTGCCGACCGGGCCAGAGCTCCCCGTACCTCATGCTGCCCTGCGAGTTTACTTATTAATTTAGATTATGTCGCGCAAGAGCTAATTGCCCGAGAAATGGAATCCCCGGCGTATCATTGGCCGCCGGTCGATTGGCGAGATCGGCGGACCGGATCGTGGCTCGCGGGTCGCGCGGCCCAACGCCGTCCCTGCCACGCCCAAGCCTCGGCCCGCAGGTGGCGGGGGGTCCGCCGCGAATGGGCCTCTAACGAGGCGCAAGGGCGTGGCCTCGGCCGAACTTCCGACCGCCAGCTGCGCCCGCATGTTCTCCTGGTCGGCTGATACAGTTTATTGGTCTTCTTCGGATCGGAATGCGACGCGCGACGACCGCGGCGACCGCGGCGTCGGCGGCGTCGGCCCGTGTCCTCGTCGTCGCCGAAAGGTCGGTCGCGCCGCCGTGGCGACCCGCGCCTCTCGTCGGCCCGCGGCGGGGCGCGGGGGTGGCCCGCGTGTGTTCCCCGACGGCCGATTAACGCGGGAGTCGACGCCACCAGCTCGGGGCTCCTGCTGGCCTGGCGCCCCGGCTATGTTCGTGAGACAAGTGTGCCTCGGGAAGAACGCGCGACGACGACGACGACGACTTTGCCTCCCCCCCCGTCCACCCGCGCACTCCCTAGGGCAGTAGGCGAGCTAATCGCCGATCGCCGCGGGGCGGGTCGAGGGGCGCCGCACCCGATTCTTCATTGGCTTCCGATCGCGGATTCGCCAATGGGAACGAGCCGCGAGTGATACCGTTTTTATTAATTGCGCGAATCGGGCCGTCAAATTTTCTATTCGCGGCTATTCCTCGCCCATTGGCTGATCGCTTCGGCACACTCGAGCCATTTATAAGCCATCGAGGGAAACCTCGTTTCGAGACTGCCTCGTTAGTGGAGACGCGTCTTACCGCGAGCTGCTACTTATTTTATTTAACGGGTGTTAATATTTTCGTTGGCCTTTCTTTCTTTTTCTACGTTTCAACGGTGACACCTCGACTTAACTTCTCGTTATGGGCTTTATTCTAAACTGAATATTACTATCCCATTACCATAAGCTTTCCCGATATTCATCTCTCTCTAATTCCGTCAATCTGATAATTCGCGAACACCCGTCCTCCTTCGCTATTATTTATGAATACTTATCCTTTTTGTGCACTTCTTAATCACGCATAAATTTCATCCACTTCGACTTTATTTATTATACTTTTTTTAATTTTTATTAGACTTTATTTATTATACTTTTTTAAATCTATCAAAAATTGAAGTGCAAATTTAGCTTATCATTTCGACGTTATTTATAATAAAGCGATATTGAGCACTCTTTTTTATGTATTAATAACCTCGATAAAGTAAATTGCGAACTTATGGGCAAAAGAAATAAAAAAAAAAAACAGGCATTGAAAGTATCCGTGTATATTGTACATAAAATTTTTTTTATAAATATTTCATGTAAATGGTATTTCCGTTTGTGCTTTATACGAATAATATTTAAAAAAAGGATATTAAAAAATATTTTAATCTTAAAAAGAAAGGATAAAGATAAAAAAATGAATTTAAAAATTTTTTTTTTATTCATACAGAAGTTGATACGTCGAAAATATAAAACAACGTAAAGTACAAAAATCCCTTTATCATTTTATTTCAGTAAAAGCTTTTATAAAGCGCGATGTTTATTAAAGAAACATTTATACGCATGCACACATATGCGTTATACATATAAAAAAATATATATATATATATTTATTATTTTGGAAGCGATTCGATAGGCTCGTTCATACGATGCGCCGATAAAGGCTTTGACTTAAAAAACAGTGAGCTAATAAATAAAAAAAGGTGTACAAATATTATTTAAATGTGCACTAAGCGCCCGAGAAAGAAAAGTTTGTTCCGCGATAAATTATTAAACGCCACCGATGTTTATCATCTGTTGAAGTCATCCACTAGCCTTCGTTAAAAACGCAAAATGAAACATAAAGCGAAAGGAGAGAAAACAACATCATGAAAACATAGAGTGGGTTTATCGCGAAACGGAAGTGCGTCCCCTGACGGGGCGTCGGGGCAGTCGGCGGCGGCGGGAGGGGCCGGGGGGGAATTGTAGAGAGGTAGAGCGCTCAAAGAAAAGGGAAGCGCCGAAAGTAGGGGCGAGTATCGAGCGACGGGCGCGAAGGCCTACAGAAGGCCTAGCCTAAATTCACCGAGCGGCGGAGCAACTAATTTCTCCTGTTCGCCTGATACAACTGTCAGGCAGACTCATTTTTTCTCGGGCCGGCGAAAATTATTGGGCCCCCTCCCGTCCGCCGTTGATCGACGTCGTCGTCGTCGTCGCCTCTCCCTCGCGTGCCACTGCCGCGCGATTCCTTCGCGCCGCCGACTTCCTTCCGCGCTCTTCTCGGCCCTCCTCCTCGAACGAGTAGCGGCAGCGCCTTGGCTCGGGACCGGCCCGATCGAGGGTAAGGTCGGCGAGGAAGGCGCCGATGTCCCGGGGGGTCCCCGTTGTCGAAGGTCTCGGCCGGGTTTGCGCGCGACCAGCCGGGCCCCCGAGTCCCCGAGCGCGGCCCTCGCGAGTCTCGCCTGTACGCAAAATAAGGAGGCACTAACTCCCCTTCGGGGCCGCGTCGTCCCCTACGGGCGCGGGCCCGAAGGGGCGGCGCTGACACTCGAGGAGCGATTATCGATGGGACCCGGGCTGGGATTGGGCTGCGCGCGCGCGCGCCCAACTTAGGGGCACAACCGGTTTTTCGTAGCTGTTGCGCGTTCTAGTCGCCTAGTATAAAAATAGCCGTATTATCGATTTTTTCCGATCGAAATCTTTCGAGGGCCCGAAGCGGCTGCGCTGCTGCCTCGGAACCTCCGAGGCCCCCATGATGGCCTGGTCGATGTCGCCTCTCAATTTGCATGCCGAGATTTCGGCCGCAGCATCCCGAGCGACGGAGCTCACGCCCCCGAGTCGCTCTCCTCTCCTTCCCGCCTCCTGCCGTCCTTCCTTCCTTCCTTCCTGCCTGAATTTCCCAGGCAAACGGCCTTTCGTGCTCGGTGTCACCGGCACCAATCGACTCCGCGCTCTCACAGCTCAGAGGCCAAAAAAAGCACGTGCGCCTGTTGCCTGCACAAACCGCCCAAGTATGCGCTAACTCTACTCTCCCTTCGCCAATCGGTCCGCCGCCGCTAATGATTGGCATTTTGGCAAAAAGGAGGAGGGCGGCCTCCGAGATTCCGCTAACCGACGCCACCAGCTGCTGCGCATTCGAGGTTGTCCCGCGAGTCCCTGGGGCCGGGCCCTAACGCAGGACGGGAGCCGATGCCGCGAGTGCCGAGGACTCGCGCGCCCCCCGCCCCCGTCCGATAAAACGGCCTTCCCGGGATGATAAAAGGCTCCTCCTCGGATTAAATTTGGGAGCGCGTGCGCAATAGCGTCGTCATGATCGCCTGGTCTCGAAACCAAGGGATTTTCGACCTTACAAAGGGAAAAGGGCTCGCGGACGCGTGCCCGAGGCGACTCGCGGTCTCCGGCCGTAGAAGGAGCCGAGCCGCCGGGGGACCCCTGCGCCCTCTCGCCCCTCCAGCCGGCGGCAGCTCCACCTCCTTTCGCCCGTGCCGCGCGGCGCCTCGGACGAGGTGCAGAAAAGTGAGGCGCGCGAGCCTACGAGTGACCAATGGTCAGAGGCTCGGCCTGTGGGGCGGGGGGAGGGGCCAGTCACGCCTCCTCGGGCCGATGTTCGCCTGGTGCTTGGTCAAAGGAAAACATCCGTCAAACAAAGAATCGACAAAAACGTTGATCAACAACGCGCTGCTGCTGCTGCTGCTGCTCGGCTCGACCGGAGTCGCCCGACCAGTTTGAGAAATACCGACCCGCGCCGCGCTCCCCGGGCCCTGGCCACGAGCCTCGCACCTGCTGCCCCCCGACCTTTGTCCGCTGACCGTTGCCCCTTTGGCGGGGGGCGGGCGGGAGGTAGATCGTCCGTCGTTTCCGACCCGCCGCGACCTTCTTTTTTCTCTTGCTCCCCCCGTAGTTCTTTCTCGCTCGGACTATTCTTTAGACTGATTTTTTACCGCTTCGGCGGTGTTCGGAATGCGCCTTTTTCAGCCGAGAGAGAGCTGAAATAATAAGTTGCGCAGCATCGCGACTCCCGGCAACGAACGACGGGCCCACGATACAAATGCCCAACTGTGCGAGCAATAGCCCGGAGTAGGCCCGAGGATCTTTGCGTCTGCCGAAAGTCCTTCGTAAATTAATAATGCCGCAGAGCAAGGGAGAAAAAACATTAACGACTGTTTCTAATTGCAGGTAAGCAGCACATCGTATTTAACAGCCAGTCGACGATACAAGTCGGCGGCCGCTGGAATCGGGGCAAAAGTCGGATCGACAAGTCGTACGTCGGCATAATGTCGGGTCTCGTGGTCAACGGGGTGAGGATATTCGAGCTCGGGGCAGCCAAGGACAGTAGGGTACTGGTGAAGGGCGACGTACGAGTCCTCCCGATCGGGAGCCTCGTGGACCGAGCGGCGCCCTTGCAAAGGATGCAACAGGTGAGGCGGGCGGGCGAGCCCGGGTAAGGTGCGCTTCTATCCCAGCCGATATTGACGAGCTCTCTCTCTCTCTCTCTCTCTCTCTCGATGCATTCGACAGACACCGGCCTCCGGATTCCCAGGAGTCGCCGACGACCTCATATTCTCCGGGGCGGGGAGCGGCTGCGCCGGCGACGACGAGGACGACGAGTGCACGCCCATCTACGAGAATGCTTCCGGTAAGCCTGAGTCGTATCCCCAAGTGGGCACGTATCGGCCCTAATCTCGGTAGCTCTCTCTCTCTCTCTCTCTCGAAAATTTCCCTCTGCCCCTCTCCGACCCTCCAAGCCCGGTCCGTCCTGGCCTCTCCAATATTAAGGCCTGTGCCTTGAGGAGGCGCTTTCCTAAATCACCTAAGATAAGCGCGCAAGCGAAATAAAATTGCCGGGCGCATCGTCGCCCTTTACACGGAGGAAAATGATATTTAAGGACCGATGATTCGCGATTTTTTGAATCCGTTTACCGGCAAGTAGCTCTGCTACGCTTCCTCGAGATAAGTCGTGTAAATTCGCGTAGTCGGAGGAGGGTAGTTTTCTTTTATTTATTTTTTTCTTCATTTTTAATAAATGAGATCGCTTTTGCAAATGACAAAGCGCATTAGTATTTTATGCGCAAATAGCTTGGATGGGATACCCTTTAACGGAGGGGGACGCAGCTAGAAGAAAAATATTTGGCGAAACCGCGGACAAAGATTAAATGGGGCAAACATACGCCGAAGCCGTAAAATTTTCAGCGCAACAATGCCTACCATCAAGTATAAGCGTGCCGTGAGCACTTCTTTATCTTTTTGCTCCTCGTTTCGTGTATTTTATAAACGTGAAAATTGCGCGTTTTCTTAACGACGCAAAGATCGTAAATCTCGAAGGAAGCATACGTAATTTTACGAGCGTTAGGACTTTTCCCCTTGGTTTTCTGCTCGTTTTTTCTCTCCCTCTCTCTCTCTCTCTCTCTCCTTCTCGCCCTCTCTCCATCAACTTCTCTCCATCTCTGTCTTTTTTTGCGAGCCTGCAATTGATCATGATTGACTACTTAAGTGCGCTCGAAGGTTAGCAATTTGCGATCAGTGGCGCGATCGTTATCGCATATTTATAAGGCCGAGATGGATTCGCGCGCGCCTTGTTGCATAATCGCCGGAGCAGAAGTAGACCGGAGCTCAAAACCGAGTAGCACGACCTATTCGATTTTATGTTCGCCCGATTGTATCTTCAATTCATTTGCATATTTAGGACCCACGTGTAAATATAAAATATCCGCGGCCCGACCTTTCTCTTGCCGGCTCGGCTCCTGACGCGTGATGCGCTCCCGATCCAAAATCTTCTTCGACTGACTAAAAACCCGATTCGATGATCGACGACGACGACCTCCGTCGTCTCGTCTTTTCAAATCATTGCCTCGCGCCGAGTCATTCTTTCTTCTGGCCTTTCTCCCTACGCTCGTTATATATATATATATATATATATATTTTGTCACGGGGGGGGGGGCCTCTTCCGCCGCCTACGACGGATACGAGCAGCTCCCGAGTCCGTCCGTCCCGGAAGGCGAGCCACAAGCGCCAAGATGCGCAACTCGCGTGCAGGAGCGAGTCGGCGAGACCGTCGCCATCGGTTACGATCCATTTCCCGAGACTTATTATGGTCTGCCCCCGGTAAAAGCAGTAGCGCGAGCAACAGCAGTGCCCTGCCGGTAGTAGTGCCGATCTAACGAGGCGCGCCAGGAGAGGAGCTTCGTGCGGTAATTGACGGGGGGGGGGGACTTTGTTGTTTACAGATGACCTGATCACGCCGGTCTACGTGGCCTCGACCAAGTCGCCCTCGACCATAAGGCCGCGCAACCACGGCTTCCAGGGCCCCGATAGGAACATCTCTTGCGACGACGAGGAGGAGTGCAACGACGGCTCCGGGGACCTGGGGACCACCGAGGAGATCTTCGTCACCTCGGCCACCGGTAGGTAGACGCGCCCGCGAGGCCAAAGGTGGGGTACGGCGGAAAGGAGCAAACGGAAAACAAAGGGGCGTCCGTTATTGATCCGCGACAGGTGCTGATTATTGCCGGTCGATACGCGCAGACGTACGCGGACGCCTTTTATCGGATTCCGATGGGACGCGGAGCCTCGCTTGAGGGCCGGCCCTCGGACGCTCGAGCCATACCTCGGCGACGGACCAAGTGGGTGGTGGGTGGAGGAGGAGATCAGCCGGTCCGCGAGTCGTTGCCCGAGCCGACGCTTCCGAATCCTCGGCCGTGTTTTCGAAGCGCCGGCTCGGCGCACTCGAGCGATCGTACCGCGACCCGGAGTAATACTGATCCAGGGCCGAAAGATAATCGACCCCCGGGTGTCTGCTCCTCCTCGCAGATTCGGGCTTCTCGTCCCCGACGGGCTTCTCGACCCAGCGGGAGCTGACCAGCCGGGAGCAGCAGAGCAGCACCAGCTACGGCTCGGGCACGAGCGGCAGCGTCGCCTGGGGCGCGACCTCCGGCCACCAGTCGACGTCCCTGGCCCCGCACCAGTCGAGCATCGAGGCCACGCGCACGAGGTGAGTCGACCGCGGTCGCAACCCGGCCCCTCGCCGACCCCGACGAGGCCCTGACCAAGCCCCGACCTTCGGTTTCAGCAGCACGACGACGCAGGAGCCCTCGACGAGCGCCGCGAGCCACCGGACGGCCAGACCCTCGACGACCGAGCTCCAGGAGCAGCCCACGACCACGCGGATGTCCTTCACCGACATGAACCTGCCGCCGAAGGGCATCAACGCGAACGGCAACGGCAACGACAACTACATCCACAACATCAACAACAACAACAACAACATCATCAACCACGGCAACAGCAACCACGGCAACGGCAACGGCAACAGCAACAACAACAACAACAACAACAACAACAAGCGCATAACATCCGAGACGGCGGAGAACGCGGCCCTGATAATAGGCATAATAGCCGGGGCCCTCATAGCCATAGTCCTCATCATTCTCATAATCCTGAAGTTCAAGAGCCGACCGGAGGTGAATTACAAAATCGACGAGGGCAAGAGCTTCTGCCAGGACCCGAACGCTGCGCTCCTCGGGGGCGCCCTCGTGGCCGGTCAGTCCTACAACGGGGCCTTGAAGAACGGCCAGAGCGACGGCAGGAACGGTAAGAAGCGCGACCCCAACAACGTGAAGGAGTGGTACGTCTAGAGAGGATCCCGGGACGGGAGAGGAGCCAAGACTAACTGCGTCGAGCGACCGAGAGAGAGGGGGTGGCGGCGGGGGCGCCTCCTCACCGCCAGTCGGTAGGGGATGAGCCTCGCCGGCGAGCCCTTGCGAAGGCGCGAGCGAGAGCGAAGCCAGTGGGGCTGAGAGAGTCGGAGGACGGCGAGGCCGTTGAGCCGAGCGCCGGTCGATGGGCTTCGTGGGGGGTCGGCGACAGGAGCCTGCCAGTGATACCGAGGCGCGGCCACGAGCGGCAGCGGCGACGCCGGATATCGGATTTAAAGTCGCGGGACAAAGGGACTCTCCCGAAGCTCCGTCGCGGCCTGTGAGACTGTGGTTCCGTTGCTTTTCAAGCTGCTCTCGATTGCATTGGACTCCTTTGGTACTGATTCGGTACGAGCGAGCTCGAGAGCCGAGCCCCCCCCCCCCACCCGGCCCACTCATCGCCATGTAGATAATAATCAAAGGTTCGTCGTTACGTTTAATTTGACTGTTGATGAAAAATCGATTGCATTCGCGGTGCCGTGCGAATCGCGCTACGAATGCGCTTTCGATAAAGCAATTGATAATGAAGAATAGCACGATAACGCATATCTCTGGTGGACAACATATTTTGCTGCGGGTCACAAATATTGTTGTGTTGTGTGATCACACGAGGAGGAGTGAGTATCTTATGTTTAAAGTGAATCAAGCGAGTGACGAATAAAAAGAAACATACAAATTAATGAAATGAGAATGGCGTGACAAAGCATTGAAAACTGTAAGCGAGTAAAATGATAAATGAAAAATGAAAAATGAAAAAAAAAAAAAAAAAAACATGAAAGAAAATAATTACGATGGGGATGCATATGGATCCTATTTAGCAATTATGGCATTTATTGTTGTATAGATGATATACATATATATATATATATGTATGTATATATATATATATATATATGAAACTATTTATAAATTGTGTTATACGTGTACATTGTTTATTAAATTTTAGATTTTATTATGTGCGAGACGAATTAGGTGTTTAATAAAAGAGAGGATCAACAAATTCATCGCTATTGATATAAAAACAAAATAAACTCTACACTGGCAAATGAAACTATGCCAATAATGTAATACATAAGCGAAAGGAGAATCTTACTCGACCGAAGCTAATGAGTTGTCGAAAGTCTGAATATAAAATATTTGTTTTTTTTCCCATCCATTACACACCTATGCACCTTCACAGCCGTACAATGAATGGGAATACAGTATTGTCATTTAGCAGTCCGTCAAAGTCTTGTATCTTTTCCGTACGGGAGCTCAACGAGAAAGTCTACTGTTCCAAAGTGTAACTGCCAACCGTACGCATACGCACTACGAATAAAACTGTGTATAGAGTAAAAATATGGAAATTGTCCTGAATCCATTGTTACTTTAATTCGTGTTTGAACTTTGCTTCTTTGCTCGGAAACAGAGTCGTGCAGCTCTGCCACCATAATAATATTATTCTGGTTTGTCGATCTCCCTGAAATGACGTTTATTGAACGGAAACCCTCGCGTTATAGGAAAATCAGGACATTTGTTTAAGAGAATTCCTACTAAGACGTCTTGATTAATTAGATGTCTCTAAACGTAATAATACACCGTTCGCTTGAGGATTTATAAGTCAATACAATTTTAATTTATAGCGTAGTTTGATATTGTATTTTTTTTTTTTTTTTTAAAGGTGGTTGTATCGTAGATAGGAAAAATTGTTTCGGCCTTTTTCGAATTAAAACGTTTTCGTGTATTTTTGTCCTCACTTGAGATACTGGCATGGTTTCGCGCAACTATCTTTTCAGTAAGTAAAACTTTATACAAATTGCAAAAAATTCAGATTCTTCGAATGCTTTAGCCAAAAATAAAAAAATTTATCAATTTTACCCAAGCAATAATATTTCATTAAAATGTGCAAGAGTTCGAGAAAACCATTCAAGTTCAAAAGGTACGAGGCGAAAGCCCACGCCGTTTTCACGTGAACTTGTTGTTTATATTTTTAGAAAATTGCGAAGGCGAATGACTGAATGATCCAAAGAGCCTCAACAATATTACAATTATAATATGACGGAGGTCCGCTGAGATAAAGAAAACGAATTTTTATTCTTAAAAAAAAGCACAAAATCCATTTCATTGATCGAAAGTCTGTCAATTATCTATTCCACGAAAATTTGAAGAAAAAAAAAATTGTTTTATAATAATATTGATACGTGTGCTTGTTTGTTACTTTGTTTGTTTGTTTGTTTTTTGTCGGTCAAATGGTCAGTTAGTTAGTTATTTAGTTCCTAATGTTTTTTTGTATATCTTTTCTTTTGTACATAAAAGCCATATCACGTAAGAACAAAAGTAAAATTGAACTACTTAAAAATTACACTTTTGTGTAAAAGGCATCGTAAAATATCGATTTTAACTGTAATGAAAAGGGGGAAAAGCTCGTAAGAGAGATACAGGGGCACTAATTCACTTGCATATCAATTGAGAAACTTACTAATGAACAAGTACAACGCGCGTTATTACGCCACTAACGGTAGTGTTTATCGCTTGAAACGTTTTTTTGAAACGCGTTTCCCTTTATCGCAAAGTCAGCTATTAATGTAATGTGAGCACTGCCTAGGAAAGTGCACCATTTTCAAAGATTTCAAATGAAACGCACCTAAACAAAGTCACCCTTTCATGTTTTTTCTAAAATTGGTATTGCTGTGCTTATACATACTTGTACGATTTTCACGCTCTTCTTCCGCAAGCGATATCGTTAACTGTTCGTTCATTAATTGCTCTTAAATTATAATACTATTGTAATGTAAATGACCGTAATTTTCGACGTTACAAAGTACCAAATTTCCGAAAGTCTACTACATTTCCATTCGTTGAGAGTTTTTATTAAAAAGAAAAAAAGCAAATTAATACAAAAAAAAAAAAAAAAAAAACAACAAAAAAAAAAAAAACAAAAACAACAAAATAGAAGAAGAAGAAGAAAGTAATCATCCAGTCGAAGTGTCAAATAAATTAACGTGTTTCTTTATAAAACATCGAGATAATTTTATTGGGTAGAATATAACGAATGTTTTCAAATGCATAATTCGATGAGCCTTGAAATTGTCATATAACCGATACGAATACTTTTTCACCTGTTACGTTAAGCGCACTGATTTATTGATGTTTCTTTTTACAAAAGTTATATATTTTATATCAAATATTTAAACTTTGTTACCAATCTAAAAATTTGCCCTAACGGTATACATTTTTAAATAATGTTCTCTAACTGAAATCCTTACATATTTTTCGCGAAATGCCTACATTGAGTGTAAAAATAGTAACGTCAACACCGACTGCTGATCATTTAACTGCCGCAGCTAAACTCGACTGCTGAATTAAGGATAATATCGGTTGACCGGTTGGAAGAGGTGGCGATGAATTTCTTTACGCTGGAAGCTAAATGAAAATCATACCAATAAGAAATGTGAAATAAAAATGTAAAAAAAAAACAAAAAAAAAAAGGATCGATAATGTTGTGAAAAAAATAATTTTCGGCTATGTTGAAGCCGACCGTTACTCGAGATTCTTATCGCTCGCCGAGACCGAGACCGAGCGACAATTTTCTTGCTGGTGCAACGCATCTTCTATCTGCATATCCCTTAATGTACTGAAAAACTGATATTTATAATAATTAACTTCTATGCGATATCTATGAACAGAGATGTTACTTCTTACACTTAATCGTGCATAGGCTTGAATTACGAGCGTATGGAGCGAGCATAAATCGTCTTGACGTTGGAACGAAAGGTTCGAGCTTGAACAAATTCCATGAGGCTTGAAGCATCGATTGGCGCTGTGTCTTGCCGAGTAAGTTGTCGACGGGATTAGCCGAAATTACGCCGAGTCGCGAATTCGCCGTCTCTTCGACAAAATAATTTTTACCCGCAGACCGTGTTTTTATTTGCCATTGTTCAGAAAGCTCGTAAAGTTATCGCGTCAAGGTCTTCTCGGTGTTCCCTTGTTCTATAGCCAGATCCCGTCGAGGCATACAAAATTAATAAAACGAGCATAAACAATCCCAATCGCGGGGACTCATCCTCGGCTTGATAGTCGCTGGCTAGTTATACGTTGCATTGCACGGCTACGAGGAAAAACCATGAAACCACTGCGAACGTAGGAACTGCATTCGCAGTAAAGATACTTCCGTTAACTCAAATAAAATATCTACGCGATGCGGTACTAAACTTTTTACTGCTGCTGTGCAATGTCGAATATATTCTTGCAAATACCTTTATCGAATCTTTAGCGCATCTCGAAAATTATTTGAATGTCCGAGGAATCGCTAACTTTTTTCCGCGAGTCTTTCATTTCCTTCTCGGAGCAAGAAAATAGAGGCCGCGTCGGTAGCAATACGACGAAATCTACTCTCTACTCTGCTTATTATTAATAGATTGGAAAATTGCATAATCGACCCGAAGTGATTACGAAGGGCTAGAGTTTATAATGAAATTCACAATGTGTTTACATTCTCCACACATCGACAATGAATGGTAAAATCCTATAGTCGGGAATTTTCGTTTTGGCACGCGAACTCGATGCACTCAATGCTCGAGCACAGTAGTTCGTCAATGTTGGATAGATGGGTTTAAGGCAGACGATACCTTACTTCAAAGTGTGTAATTTATTTATTAGTCAATTAATTTATATATTTGTATTGAAAAACAAAGCAAAAATATTAATATTAATATAATAATAATAATAATAATAATAATAATAATAATAATAATAATAACACTAATAATAATACTAAATATAAAAACAACAACAACAACAAAAACAAAAACAAAAACCGCAACAATAATAATAAAAAATAATATTGATGATATTAATGATATTGATTATATTAATGATTATAATAAATAAATAAATAAATAAATAAATAATGATAACAATAATAACAATAATAATGTGTTATGTATGGCAGTCAGCGTTGTAGCGCAGCATTAGTAAATTTTTTGTAACGACAGCTATGACTTTTTGTTCGGCCCGTCTATTGAAGCGAATAATAATGTTGGATCCCTCCCTTCTTACCTACGGCATAATGTAAATATACAAATATGATTTTCAACATCGAATGATTTACCCAAGAGGCTGATTAAAAACTAATCCACTACGGTGTAACATGACACGGGCGCACACTCCTGTGTGCGTCCACATGTGATCGCACGCCCATCCACTCCCGGCAAACAGGCGCACTCGCGCACCCACGCACCCACGCACGCACGCACGCACACCGACAAAGGATCCTTCCTCCCCCCCCCCAACATAAGCTCTTGCAAGCAAACAATCGCGGCGGCATAAGCGCGCGCCCGCCCAGCCACACGCACGCACACGCACACACACGCGTTGTACACATGCGAGTGCACCTACGACAGCGGCAATAGATGGGGGAGATCGTGTTTTGCGCACACTATAGTCGCATTACGGTAAAAGCTTATTACCAGGAAACAGAAAATGCAGTGACATGTAAATAAAATAGAAGTATTAATTGCTACAATTATAATATTACGAATAAAAGTTGGAAAATGTAATTAAGTATATGGTGTATTTATTCTTTACTCTACCCTTGTCCACTGCTTAAAGGGAATCGGTCGCTAATTATTGTCGATCAATGTTATCGATCGACCAATCCCTAACTATATATAACCCTGCAAGAATGCGAAACAAATGATTGTACGCTTTAATCGAAAATTAATCCTTCGGGTGTACAATTTACATTTACTTACGCCTCGATCTTGCAAATCAATAACAAATCTATGTAATTGTGCTTTACCTGGAATGAAATAAAGACGCGTCGACTAGAATTTTCATTATGTACCTAATAAAGAAGTAAATAAAAGGAGCTACATTTTAATTTATTCCAAAACCACGGCGATTTAGGACACTGCATCGGTATCCGCGAACGAATGCAAAAGGTAAGAAAAAGGCAAAACGAGTCTTTGGAATCAAGGCTCGCCGCGAGAAAGAATCCGCGTCAGTTTGGAAAAACAACCAATTTAACAGAAATAAAGAATGCGGTGCTTATTGCTTTTAGCGTACCCAAGATTTTTAGCCGCGCTTGTTAAACAACGCGGTTTCTGCACAATTTGGAAATCACCTGGACAATGTTGGTTAGTCTACTCTTACGGATGTCTTATTTAATGCAAATTTTTTACCTGGAAGCTATAAAAGCCGATGCCGTTTTGTTAGAGAATGCGAGAGTAATGCAAGGGGGAAGGGAGGGGCTATCGACGAAATTCAACAATGGGTAGTGTACGATGGGTTAATTTACATTTGACCCTATTTGAAGTAAGCTTAGCAGCAAAGGTGATGTAAAGTACACAAGGCGAATAAGTAGAGCACTGCGGAATAGTGAGCCTGCCACGGTAATTAGCTCGGAGATGGCTACGTTCCTTAAAGGCAGGCATCGACCTGCTGCGTACCAATTTGAAATTAAGCTCCGCATAGAGATAGAGAGAGAGAGAGAGAGAGAGAATATTGGAAAGATGGCCACGAGTGGCACAGGGAAGCAAGAGATTTAGTATTCTCCTCGAGGCGGTCCTAATGACGCCGTAAGTTTTGGAAGAAAAGAAAATCACGTCTCTGCTTTATGGTCAATTTCATATACCTGCATACACAATGAGGAAGGTTATTCCGGTTAAAAGCACCAAATGCGTTACCGTAAAAAGGGGCTCTGCCTTGAAATTAGGATCGGATTCCTGCGAAGGGATAAATTCAACGAAGGCTCCCTTTTATGTAGTGGCAAGATTCACCGGTCGCTCGTTCGCGTGGACAAAATCCTCTCAAAGGTGGAGTTTTTTTTTGGTTCGCCAAAGAGTAAACAAAAGTGATTTTGCGCACGTGTGCTCTAAAGGCACCTACGGAGAAAATGTTTTTCTCCGGCAAAAAAGGCCTGCGCCTAAATGCAAACGAGCCAATGGATAATTACAGCCGCGGCGGACTCAAGCCTGTTTAGAGGATAAATTCCAAACTCAAAAAGCAAATAAAAAATCTCTGCATAATTCAACTACGTATTTTATTTAAAAGAAGCTTCAGCATTACGAAAGCCGATTATCATAAAACGGTAAATTGCTTATTTCGATCAAATTGGGCTCATATATCTGCGATAAATATCATTATAAAAATTACATGCGTACTCAAGACACACCACTTGTTAACTTCTTTGCCAACGCAATGTGGATTTATCTTTTTTCGCTTTTTTTTTTCTTTTCTAATTCGTGTAATTTTCCTCGATTAAAAATGCCATTTATACTTTCGATAGAAGCTCGAGTTAAAAAAAAAACAATTTAAAAGGCTTTAAACTTCTTATTTGAAATCAAGTTTACCTCGTATGAAGTATTTTTAGTACATTTTGTGAAGGATAATTTATTCGCATAATTACTTCCCTACTACTGATACTAAATGCGACTCTTGATCGACAATGTACTGAATATTCAGCTAGATTACGATCCTCGATACTCGTCTTATACAAATTACTGTTTACCGAAATATGAAGCCTGTGCTTTACATTTAATTTTCGCGTCAAAGCCGTCTGCTTGTGTATCGAGAAATTAATTCGCAACTTATCAAAGACAGCGTTAAAACCATCAACGCCTATTATTTACAATCCTTGCCATTTTACATATTGTTTCGAATATTAGTTCCCCTTCTTATCGTTGTATCTAGAACACTGAAAAATCGGAATTAATGCGACGATGAATACAGTTGCATTCTATACTCCGTAGCGTAGTATTAGTATTTTATTTAACATAACTAGTTGAGAGAAAAAACGATACGAGGTTGTACATACATATTTTTATCAAATTTGTAATTTGCATCTTTAAAATGTGAAAAGCATTAGTCTATGTTATTACGATAATTGTACATAATACTGTATATTTATTGAGAATTATATTTGCCTGTCTTTTATTCTCGCAAACAATATATTTGTGATAATTTTGAGAATAGAAAATCAGACTTTTAAGGTTAAGCCGGAGTACTGTACAAGCAATGAATTATAAACAATGTAACCCCTTCAGAGTACTTTATCTTAAATTTTGATTTATTTCGTAAAACCGAAATATACAGTGTATATATTTTCTCTACCGTGGAATTGATTATTTGTAAATAAATTAAAAAATGCCGGATATTAAAGTCACACCCTTAGGGGCCGGACAAGATGTTGGCAGAAGTTGTGTATTAGTATCGATGGGTGGAAAAAATATAATGTTAGATTGTGGAATGCACATGGGCTTCAACGATGAAAGAAGATTTCCAGATTTTTCGTATATAGTTCCCGAAGGTCCAGCAACAAATTACATAGATTGTGTTATTATATCTCATTTTCATTTGGATCACTGTGGAGCTCTTCCATATTTCACCGAAATGGTAAATATTAATAATAATTTTAGGGTGTCCTATGCATTACTACAATTATATTTGTGAATATGATTTATTTAAGGTAGGATACACAGGACCAATTTATATGACGCATCCAACAAAAGCCATTGCGCCAATTTTGTTGGAAGATATGAGAAAAGTTGCCGTAGAACGTAAAGGCGAAAGCAATTTCTTCACGTCGCAAATGATAAAAGATTGTATGAAAAAAGTCATCGCTGTAACCTTGCATCAATCGGTAATGGTTGATTCGGAGCTAGAAATAAAAGCTTATTACGCAGGCCACGTTCTAGGTGCTTCAATGTTTTGGGTACGGGTCGGGTCCCAATCGATAGTCTACACCGGTGATTACAATATGACTCCTGATAGACACTTGGGAGCCGCGTGGATAGACAAATGTAGACCCGATTTGCTTATATCGGAGTCCACTTACGCGACTACGATAAGGGACTCCAAGAGATGCAGAGAAAGAGATTTCCTTAAAAAAGTGCACGAATGCATAGATAAAGGTGGCAAGGTTCTGATTCCAGTATTTGCTCTTGGAAGAGCTCAGGAATTATGTATATTATTGGAAACTTATTGGGAGCGAATGAATTTGAAGGTCCCCGTTTACTTTGCCCTTGGCTTGACGGAAAAAGCCAACAACTATTACAAGATGTTTATTACTTGGACAAATCAAAAGATCAAGAAAACCTTTGTACAGAGGAACATGTTTGACTTCAAGCACATCAAACCATTTGACAAGTCGTACATCGATAACCCTGGAGCCATGGTTGTCTTTGCCACACCCGGGATGCTGCACGCCGGCCTATCGCTGCAGATTTTCAAAAAATGGGCTCCCAACGAATCCAACATGGTCATCATGCCTGGCTTTTGTGTACAGGGCACGGTAGGGCACAAGGTATTGAACGGTGCCAAGAGGATTGAATTTGAAAATCGCCAAATCGTTGAAGTTAAAATGACCGTTGAGTATATGTCCTTTTCCGCTCACGCTGACGCGAAAGGCATTATGCAACTGATACAGTACTGCGAGCCCAAGAATGTCATGTTGGTTCATGGGGAATTCGCTAAGATGGAGTATTTGAAGGACAAAATTAAACAGGAATTCGGGACTAATTGCTACAACCCAGCCAACGGAGAAACATGCGTCATAACCACGACGTCGAAAGTACCCGTTGATGCTTCGTTAGCGCTCCTGAAGTCCGAAGCCAAGAGGTATTCCGCGTTGCCTCCTGATCCTAAAAGACGAAGGCTATTGCATAGCGTATTGATGTGTCGAGAGGATGGAATCTGTCTCGTCGATGCCGAGGAAGTGAGCTGGTTTTTTTTTTTTTTTTTTTTTTATAATAGTTCTATTGCAATTAACAGCGGCATGAAACATCTTTCTTTTAAATTTATAGGTTTCAAAAGCAGCAGGAATTACAAAGCACGTCGTTAGATTTACGTCGACTGTGCAAGTTAGAGATCCTGGGCCTGCGCACGCTACGACTCGAAAATTGCTACAACCGCTGCAGGAAAGATTATCCGGCTGGACAGTGCAATTGACAGACGGTTCAATATCGGTTGAATCGGTTTTGGTAAAAGTCGAAGGAGACGAAGATGATCAAAAGAGTGTTTATGTGTCCTGGACAAATCAAGACGAGGATTTAGGCAGTTACATTCTTGGCTTCCTACAAACTATGCTCAATTGAAAGAATTTTCCTCGATGAGAAGCAACTTATTTGAACAACTCGGTGCATGTACATATACATATATCAATTCAAATATCGTTAAAATGTAAAATATATCTTTTCGAGAAATAATAACCGAGAAAAAAGTAAAAATTGTATAAATTTTGTAAGAAAAAAAAAAAAATAATAATAATATCATTATTACGAAATTTATGTACTTTTGAAAAAAATAATGAAATACTAGGCTGACGTAAAATGAAATGTCTTATCAATAAGTAATAAATTGTTTTTTATTATATAACTTGATTGGATAATAATTTTTTAATAATACCAGTTACTTATTTTAAGTCTTATGATAAATTAAAGAATCAGAGAACATTTTTCTATTTAATTTATTATTGTATAGTGTGAATACTGAACTAAAATAAAGGAGACAACTAAAGAGCAAGTATCATCTTTTGGATACTTGATTCTCAATTGGTCGTTAGCCTTGATAATAGTAAAGTGACAACTTTTAACTAGGTTATTTGTAATATCAATATATATAAAACCGTTAACCACGAATCCAGTCTTAACCAGTAACAAGGTTTTTCAAAACCAGTAACAGTTCTCCTCCATACATTCTACATAATAAGCATTTTTTTTTTTTTTTATTCGTCACTATCCTTGAAAAAGTATAAAAGGCCGAAAATAGAAATATTTTTTTTTAAAAATTGAACTTCTGATCAAATCTTGTAATATCTAAGGGCGTTTTTCTTCATTATTCATTATAAATTCAAGTGGCGTAATCGAGTGGTCTAACTATTATAGAAGTCGTTTGCTTAGTTAAAAAATAACTTATTAAAATTTGTCATATTTTAAGAAGATAACAAACCTTCTTTTTATTTATTATTATTGCACATGTTTTAAAACTTCATTACCTTTTCACATACAAATTGATTTTACTGCCCGAGACAAATCTCATTTGCGGATTTATGATACAATTTTTAATACATTCTTGTATTCAAATTCAATTAAAATCATCTATATTTCGAACATACGACTGTCCGTTAAAAAAAAATCCCTTCGCTAACTTACTTAGCCTTTGATCCTCAATAAAAAGGATCTTTCATCGTGCATTTCGTTGAAATTGATTGCAAATTGTCAAGATATATGCGTGTGTGCGTGTGCGTGTATGTGTTTGTGTGTGCCCTATGCTTATGCATATGTGGATGTGTATGAGTGTATGTATAATGCTTATACAAGCTATTATCTTTAGACCGTTTGATTTTTATACAACAAAAAATAATCTCTTCTCGAAAAATGCGTATTACCCTTTAACATGTAACATATTCGGTTTATATCGCGCATTAATAAGTCATTTACATTTATTAATGTAACCATTACACACACCATTTTCAAAATTCCTTTAATCGTTTTACTAACTACGTGTTTAATTGTTTATATTTCATCCACATAATAAAATATGATATTTGTATAATAAACATTATCCGTAGTATTTCATTTATTATATTAGTCTTCTCGATAGCAAAGTCTTTGCTGTTTGTGTTCTTCAGCATGACTCCCCATGCATTTGACACATTCATTTTCGCCTCTCTTTATAAAGCATATTTCTTCGGACTTGATTAACGCAGTTTGTTCCTTGGAGTTACTTTTTTCCGGATCCACCCTGAAATTTATCGGAAACGTTATTATACATTACTATGAATACATTGACATGCCACTATTACAATCCTTCTTTAAATGTCAGTCTTAATTTTACATTTGCATAAGAACTACCTTAAAGCAAGTCCAAGTGTATTGCAAACTTTTCATTAGCTATTTTAAGTACGCAAAAAAATTATTTATCGAATTTTTATTACAATATTTCGTAAAATTTTTATTAAAATATTGCTATTAAAATAAATGATTTTTATGGTACTTTTAGCGAAACTATGAACCCGTAATTCGTATCAAGTGTACACACGTGTAGGGAAGCATCGTTTCGAAGAAACACGTAAACAAAATAATTTTTTCTTTTTGTACAAATTTCGTTACCTATGAATATTAGTTTGATTTTAAAATTAATAAATGCATAATTAATATGCTTATACGCATATTATTTCCTTTGTGCTTGTTTGTTAATAATACGACAAATTACCTGCTTCAAGCTAATTATATGATACTGTATTATCCACAGTTTAATTCCATTTATTACATTAATAAGTTTTTATAATTGTATAAATGTTCTTATTACAGAAATTCACAACACAATACCATTGCTGCCAAGTGTATAACGAAATTAATATAGACTTAAAAAAAGTTAAATAGAAGTTTGTAAACAAAATTATGCTGAAATGTAAAAAACAACTAAAAACAATGAAACATTTAACTTTTTTCAAAACATAATGCACCTGTGAATTAGTAAAATGTAAAAAGCTATACAAATACACATACCAAAAAAAAATTAGCCTTAGCTATTAGTATAAGCAAAAAATAATTGGATAACTTGTGAAAATTTCTGTTGTTTTTATTAATAAGTCAGTTATGATTGCATACTTGGGCACACAAGAAAGCAAAGTTTTCTAATTAAAAATGAAAATGAATACGAATGAATATTATGAATAGAGAGCTGATATCAAAACATCTATTGTAGTATTAAATATTATAGCGGTAATATCTGCAAGGTAAATTTTAAATTTGTTTTTTTTTTTAGTAATAGCTTACGTTAAGTACTCATGTTAAGCAAAACTATTTATGCCAAGTTAGTACGATACCAAGGGTTTGATGGCGCAAAATTTGTTAAAAACTATGCTTTCATTTCTATTTTTTTAAACACGTACAACAACTATACATATATTATTATTTAGACATACACCTAAGACTACTACTAAAATAAATCATTTCCCACTACATTTTAACTATTTAAATAAGTGTTATAATTTATTACGAAATCAAATTAATTTTCATCGTGCGTCTTAAACAGTAAATATTTATTTCCATGTCTATAATAAGCAACTATAGTCAACTTTTAGTAAGTGCTCAGACCGTTTACCCCAGTGTTTGTGCTATTCAAAATGTCAATTTTAATTGTGCTAAACTGCTTTGATATTAAATTTTTATTGTTCTCTCCAATTGTTTAATTTCATTTGTGCAAATTTATTTACACTTGAATCATTTCTAATTTTACATTCTTTGGCTGCCCTATTATGATTTGCTTCTTTTAATCGATAAGAATATTTCATTCCTCGCAATGTAAAAGCCAAACTAATACTACTATCTTACAAGAAAAAAAAAAAAAAAAAAAAAAAAAACTAAGTAAAAATTTTATACAGATAGAGCATTAAGAAATGAATTTAAAAGCCACTCTAGATTGTTTAAAATCAATTTCTAGTTCTGATAATAATGACTGTTTGGAAAAAGGGGGAATAATATTGCTTTAAATCAAGGTAAAATTACTTGTGCAATTTGTGGATAATTGAATAAACGGTATATTTCATACTACGTTCTATATATTAAAAATCGATGATAATAGATTTTAAGCAAACAACAGAAATACAAATCTGAACACAAATAACAAGGGGATTAAAGAGAACTTTTTAATTGTTTTAGTACGTTAAAAAAACCAGTAGACAAGCGAGGAATTTCATGTTTTAAAATAAAATAACCATCAGTAGTACAATTGATCAAAAAATTCGGAAAAGCAACCTACTGCCTCATTAAACGGCAATAATGATTAAATTAACAATACAGTATTGAATTATTATGATAAAGCATCTTAATAAATTGTACGTTATTCGTGGCTTAATAGAGATCGATACCCTAATTTCAATAGTTCCCCTTGCACAAAAAACTAGATGTTTACATAATCTGGAGAGTGGCTTAAATACCTTTTTAGGCCCATGATTTTAATCGAATATAAATTGACTTTAATGAGGCATGAGTTGGCAAAATGGCTGCTTTTAAATCGGATTCTACGATGAAGAATATTACAAATGAGTGAATATCCAATGATGGGTTTGTTAATGGACATTGAAAGAAAAAAAAAAAAGAAAAAAAAAAAATATAAAAAATAAACAATGTAACTCGGAAGGTGACGGGTGAACAAACTAAAAAAAATTCACTGGCCGCCGCCTAGCATTCACCTTATGGTAAAAAGGCAACAACTAACTTTTGGATGGAATCACATTTTGTTTGTTTGCGTACCTGCGAGTCTGCCTCTCTTTGCCATGGTTTTCTTAGTGGACTGTCAGAACAACCAAAACACAATATACATATTATTGCTAAAAATATTACGCTAAACGCAGCGGTTCTATTTTTTTTTCTTTCTTTCTTTCTTCTCTTTCTTTAATAACGATAGCACTGCTCGTATGATTATTCATTTATACGCGCGTCTTTTAATTAAAACTTTCTTTTAAGTTCAAACTACGCATTATCTAAATATAATCGTTATTCGAAATAAACTACCCATCACCAGAGTCTTAATTAAATTTGCGTATGCACCTTAGATATAATTTTCTTCTTAATAACCATATTTTACTATGTTTTCTTTGCATATATTTGTACGTATTTCACATCACACAGAACAAACACTGGAGAAAGGTTGTATATAAATCTTACTAGAAGGTTAATGTTTCATACTTACTAAAAATATTTTAGACAAAGATTTTAAGACAAATAAAAGATAGATACGACACAGTTTCGGTAGTTAGTTGATTTCCAAGAATCACTATTACTACAAATATCAACGTACATGTCTAATAACTAAAAGAATAGTTCTGCCTTAAAAGTAAAAAGAAATTAACATGAATCATAATGCTGCAACTTCTGTTCATTAGATCGATGTTTTTGCAAAATCAAGGGGAAAAAATTATAAAAAGAAAAATGAAAAAAAGTTGTAAAAAAAAAAAAAAAAAAAAAAAAAAAAAAATAGAAAAAAAAGAAACTTTTATAATCAATATAATAAGTGCATGAACAATTGTTCTAGCCATTCAAACATATTTCACGATTTTTCTAAAACCCGCATCGGGGTTTTTACCTTCCGTTTTTTCTTGTGTCTTTTTTGCTGCTGTCCATTCAAAGAATTGCATTCATTTTGAATAATTTTATCTGTCAAATGACAGTCATTGGAAGCAAGTTTTGAGGTAAGGGAGCTGTTGTCGATGTCTTGTCGGGACTTAACTGAACCGTCGGGTTCAGGTAAGGAACATTTATCAAGCTGAGTATTCTTGAGGCGGGATTTTTCTAAGGCAGTTATCAGACATTGCGCTCCTAGCATTGGCTGCATATTATTGACATATGTATTATTAAATGTTCATACTGTAAGTTTGAACACGAGCTTTCACAGATTACAATAAAATACATTTTTTTTTTTTCTTTTCTTCAAATTAGATGTCGATTTTACAAAATCAAGACAACTACGTGGCTCGCCCGTAATTTATTATATTCTGTGAGATTAGTTTTATAAGCGACACGGTTATAAAGCGCATTACAGAAAATTCATTATGGTTATTAATCGACATAACGAGGACAATGAAGTCAATATCCTCGTAGAAAATAGCAGTGCCGTTCGTTTGTTAACTGTTAAAAATAATTCAGATAATTCTTCTAAAGTACCCGAAACTTTATTTATGAGAGTCTATGTATGATTTAACTTTCATGCTATTATATTTAAAACGACTTTAGAGAGAAGCAAATCTTCGAATAATTATTGAAGGATCATTTTTAAATACTAACCTCGGACATTGGGGAATCGGTAATTGGGGGACCGTTTAATGTTGATTGTTCTGAACTACTGCTACTACCACAGGTTTCGTTCTGAATACAGAAAACGATTGCATTAGCTTTTATTTCAGGAAGAAAATCCGTATTAAAAATCATACCTTAATTTGAGACATTTCTTCTTGTAGTTGTGAAACGAGGTTCTTTTCTCGGTACAGTTCTGATTCGCTTACTTCTACAAGTAGACGCAATTCGTTTATTTTTGCATCTAATGCTACTTGCTTACTTTTCTCGTTTTTTAAATTCTGTGTCAACTGGGCATTTGTCTAAAATTTTAAAATAATAAATCCACAAATCTGCATTTAAAGATAAGGACTAATTTTTGAATAATAATAACCTGTTGTAGAGATTCCAAATCTGCGTCTGAAATTGTGTCTTTTCCTGATTTATGATAATCAGCTGATTCATAATTAACTCCTCTATTCATTGCCTCTGCTTCTGTTAACCTGGATTCCAAGTCTGCGATTTTTTGCTGAAGCTATTACGGTATAATTCATGTTAATGATAAGTAATACTTTTTTGTTTTAAAGCATAGTAAATATTTTTTTTTTTTTTTTTGTATTCTCTGATTTCTTAGTGTGTTACTTATTATGAAAATCTTATAGGTTAATATTATTAAGCATTGTATAGAAAAAAAAGCCATGTTGTGCATTAAAAACATATGCATTATAGGTAATTTCGAATACAATAGAATTTGATTTTTTGAAGAAGATGTATAAAAAATTGATTTTATTTTCGACAAGAATTTTATCAAGCAAGTGATATTAAAAAATCATAATCTCGTATTTACGTAATTTAATTGTTTCCTAAAGAAGCAAAGGTGTAGGCTATCTTATGAATTATGGAAAAGTGATGCTGAATAAACTTAAATAAAAAGCTTTGATGAGTTCTTTAAGTAAAATAAAATACTGGATACTTTGCTATCATGAGAAGCTCCCTACCTCACTGGTGATAGTGGGAAGCGATTTCTCTATACAGTTAAATGCAAATTCAACTCCATCACTGTTTTGAAGCGTAGAATCCTTAGACTGATAAACATATGCACCCGTCAACTAAGACATATACCAATATCAAGCGATAAACTACAATTTCATACTTTAAAAATTAAATATACAGATTTATGTTGTACGTATGTTTTTTCTTCGATTGAATTTTAGATACGCAATAGTTAAATAATCTCGTTAATGTTCAATTATACACTTTCTTTTTTTTTTTTTAGATTTTCATCACGATGAGAAATATTATCTTTGCTTAAGTTATTCGGTTAAAGAAATATCACTTTATTATATACTATCAATCATGCATTGTAAAATTTTTAAGTATAGACAAAAGTTTTACAAGTGTTAATCGTTACCTCAATATTGGATGTTTTATTTTGAAGTTCATGAATTTCTACCCTCAGGTTTGAGAGTTCAGTTTCTTTTTGTCGAAGTTGTGTCTGCCACCTCTTCTCCTCTGATTCTATGTTACTCTGAAGTTTGTTTAGCATCGCTTCCTGTATAAAAAAAAAAACATATTCAATATATTTACTTTTGACAAAAATAATTTTACCAATTTTATTTTTCAATTAATTACCGTATCGTAAATAATCTGCTTGTAATGGTTCACCATGGTTTGTAAATTTTTATTAGTTTTTTCAAGTTCTAGGGATTCGTCGTCAGATTGAACATCGGTGTTTAATTTTTTAAGAACGTTATGAACTTGTTCCTCGAAGACTTTCATCCACTGATCGTATGATTTTTCCGATACTTTGATTTCAGGGAATATCCTTTGTAATAAGGTTTTGGTGGCCTCTTGTTCTTCAATTTTCAATTTCTGCGCATTATCCTAAGCCATTATTAATAAAATTGAAGTAAAAAACGTTAACGCACACCCATTATTTTTTATTTCAGTAATTGTTACGACACAAGTAATTGTTAAACACAGAAAATCAAATTAATTCGTGGATTAGAAAAATTACCAAGTAAACTTACATCTGTTCCAGTATTGGTTTTAATGCGACTCTGTGCCGAATTAAGAGCTTCCATCACTTTCCAATTTTTTCTTCGCAAATCCTGCATTTAGGAAAAAAGATACTATCATAAAAGAGATCTGATGAATTAATTTGTGTTAGATTAAACATTAGAAGCTCTGTAAAATGTTTTCTTCCAATGTAATAGCGTTAAGACGATTATTTATTTAAATGAAGAAATTTGAGCAAAGTGATGGAAGCGATTTCCTAGTACACATCTTGAAAAATCTAATTATACGAATGCATAAGATAATTAAAGCATACATTATTTTTTGATCTTTGCTGCTCCAAGTCATCTTGCAGTCTTGAAGTAATGCTATGTTGATTATTAATTTCGCTTCGCAATGATTCTACTTGAGAACCAAGCTGATCGAGTTCTTTCTCTTTCTGCATTAACGTTGTTCTTAACGTTGCGAGCTGATCTTCTTTTTGCGCCAAACTATGCAGCATTAAAATATAAAGAGTTAGAATATTTAATAACATTGCTTTTAAAAGTCTTGGCTTACTATTATAATAATTAACTCACAGGTTTGTACTCTCAAGAAGCTGAATATTGTTCTTTTGAGCCTTCTCTTCAATTCCATTCTCTCGGCCTTCTACGGAGGGACGCTCCGCAACATTTAACAATTGAGACGATAGGAGCTCATTCTTTTCCTGCAATTGTTTAACTTCTTTTTGCAATTCCAAAAAGCCTCCCAACTGAAAGGACCAAGTGGCCAAATTAAAGGAGAACATTTGACGAACGATTTAATTTAATATTGATATTAAGTAAATTGCGGCTATTGAGTCTTACTTGGGCTGAAAGCCTTTCGTTCTCCTCGCTCAATTTGATTACTTTAAGCTCCGTCTCCTCGGACCTTGCATCATTGTTCGTGTTGTTGAACTTGAAAAATTCGGCCCGGGTTTGTGCTAAAATCTGTTGTATCTCGCGCAGCTCCTCCTGACACTTATTCAGATCGTTCTGCGACAATTTATAGTTGTCCTGTGCTCTAGCCAATTCGGACTTGGTAGATTTCAATTCGTTGCGAGCATCGGTGTACTCCTGCTCCAATCTCGCGTACTCGTTCTGAGCCTTTAGGCAATTAGCCTCCAACTCATCCAGAGCGGGCAAGGAGCTTTGGAAGTTTTGTTCCCCGGTCTTCGAGGAGGCCGCGGTTAGCTTGGCCTCGTCGGGACCGTCGCAGTTGCCCTCGCTCGCGGCGACTGGCTTATCGACCTTGGCTCGAGTCAATTCGGCCCGCAGCTTGTCCAGCTGCTCCTCGAGGGCAGCGGCCTCGGCGGCCTTGGCCTTGCTCGCGTCGAGTTCCGTTTGATACCAGGTCATCTTCTTCTGCAGCTCCTGCTCGTGGTGGTGCATGCTCTTTATCCTGTGCTCCATGTCGCTCTGGGCTCGTCGGGAATCCTGATAAGGAGAGCAAGAGGAACCCGGGCCAAAAAGCGCAAGGTTTAAATCGGGCGTTCTTTAGCTGGATACAGAGGGGGAGAGAGAGAGAGAGGGAGATTCTCGTACCTCCAATTGCCGCTGGGCGTCCTGCAGTCTCTCCCCGGCGTCCTTGCAGTGCTGCAGCTGGCCCTCCGAGTGCATGATCTGCTCCTGCATGATGTTCATCTTCTGCCTGAGCATCTCGATCTCGTGGCTGCTGCTCTCGCAGGTGGCCTGGAAGTCCTGGGACATGGTCATGTTGACGGTCTGGAGCTCCTGGTACTCAACGTGCTTCTGGGCCAGCTGGGCCTTGAGGGCGTTCTCGTTGTCTCGCATCTGGGCGAACTGCACCTCGAGCTGCTTGCGCTGGGCGATGAGCTCCTGCTGCATCTGGCCCTGGGTCTGGCCCTGGTCCTCCTGCATCTTGTGAATGATGGCCGCGTCCTCGCTTATCTTGCCCTGGAGCTGCTCGATCTGCCGGGAGAAGCCCTGCTTCTCGGCGCTGTGGCTCTCGAGGATGTGCTGCATGCGGGTGTGCAGGGTCTGGGCCTCGGTGGCCTTGGCGTTGAGGGCCTCCTCCAGCTGGCGCACGCTGCCCGTGAGCCGCGAGCGCTCCCCGTTGAACTCGGCCCTGAGCTCGAGCAGCTTGCTCTGGACCGAGAGGCTCGCCTCCTGCTCGTCCTTCAGGGCCTTCTCCTTCTCCGCGAGCTGCTTCTTCAGCTTTATCACCGGGTCCGCCCGGCTCTCCGTCCACTCCGCGTTCTCCCAAGGATTGTCCTGCTGCTTGTTCAGCAGCTGGTCGATGAGAAATTGGATCTCCGTACGGCTGAGCTCGGCCTTCTGCACGAGGGGCTTCAGCAGGGAAAAGTTCACGCCGTCCTTGTCGCCCCCTGGCAACATCCGATGCGCACCGCCCCTATTTATTATTCGCCTCTCTTCGATTTCTCCGATGGGCACCGCGACAAAGGCGGCGCTTCCCTTTCGTTCCCTCCTATCCCCGATTCTCTTTACTCCAAAAACCCATAAGGCCCGGGTCTTTTGCCTTCTTCCCACCCCCCCCTTCCTTCCTTCCTTCCCCCTTTACTCCACCTTCAATACGCTGGCAAATTTACGGCCGATCATCATCCGTTATCGAATGATGATAATAATAACAATAATAATCACACAATTGCATTAATAAGAGCAATGATCATAATAATAAAAAAAAAAAAAAAAGAAAAAAAAAAACTTTATTATTGTCGTTTTTATCTTTATTGTCGTCGCTGGTAATAAGGCTGCTATTATTTTTATTTTTTGCCCATGTTGTGAAAGTACGCAATGGAAACGTATGCTCGAGAAATTTCCATTTATTCGTAAAATGTACAATTTTTCAATAAAATCCCACCATTCTTCTTAGTTGTTTTTTATTTATTGATTAAACATTGGCAATTCATAAAAATGCATTACAATAATCACATGATGTAAAAGTTGTTCCTAATATAGAAGCAGCCTTGATGGTAACCGTTCGGGACAATGACCCAAGTGTTTGTGGAAGGGGTTTAAAGGGAGGGGAGGGGAAAGAGGAAGGGGACTGATTCTACCTCAGCCGCATTCCAATGCTCTTAGAGGTGTATGATTTTGACCTGGGCGAATCGCTTCGTAAAATGAGCCGTAAATTTGCACTCTCGGTTTGTTTGGCTAAATATTATAATTTTTTTTTTTTATCTTCGTATTTACAAATTGGAAAGGGACAAAAAAAAAAAAAAAAAAAAAAAAAACTAAAACCGGATAACAAAAAAAAAGGCCCGATTTCTAATAGTAATATAAAGGATACAAGTTAAATTTTTCGATCTTCGCAAAATGTTGATTGTAAGAATTATACGAGAGTACAGAGTTAAAACGAATATTATTCAGCTTATACGAACAGAATAGGATATAGATTAACAGTGCAGCTTATTTAAGGTCGTTGGTTTTATCGATCCTATGCTTTAAATTATATAGATTATTGGTCTCTTTCTCTATTTCTCAAATCTACACAATAAAAGTATAATTAACAATAAAACTATGTCAAACAGACTAGAGATGAGTAAAATAAGTATCAATTTCCAAGTTACTTAAACACCACGCAAGGCTCATTTTCTATTGATAAAGAATATAATTTCGGTGTATCACATATGACAAGGGTTTGGCTTTAATCTCTAAAAGCTTATAACTACGTTTTAATTATCTACGAACAACTAATTCAAAAAAAAAAAAAAAAAAAAAAAAAAAGAAAAAAAAGATAATTTCCGATAAGGCATCCGGACATATTTTTGAGAATTTTTTACGATACTACACAATTATCAATTTGCTTGTCGCATATTTAAAATAAAACCAATTGATTACGTGTAATCTGTTTTTCGTTTTTAAATTTTATGAACGATTTATTGAATATGAAAAATCAATGAATTTCTTACTTACCAATCTGAGCAAGTATATCGTTCTTTTTCTTAACTTTCTTGGACTCCTTATTTGTAGTTTGGACTGACACAAAAGTGTCCTTAATAATTTCCTTTGATTCCTTGGCTTCTTTTGGCTCTCTTGAAGATTCCTTCGACTTTTCTTTCACATCCTTACCACTCTCTTTATTGTTTTGCTGCACAGGCACAGATAAAACTTCTTTCTTATCTTCCTTGTGATCATCCTTCTTTTTGGATTCTCTGTCCTTTGCATTTTTCTTGGACTTTGTTGGTGTTTCTTTTGGCGATTTGTTCACAGTTACTTCAGAGTGACCGAGTTGATGTAAATTGTCTCGCTACCAAACACAATTTCAATTCAATTAATTTTCTTTGAAAAATAAAGTACACGTGAGTTTTTCAATTGCCTGTAAATATTTAATTAGCGGTAAGCCAAAGAAGCCATGATTTAATACTGCAGTATGTACAACTGTTCCTACATCATAAGGACCTAACCACATTCATTGAGTAAGTGCCAATTAATAATTTTATCAATGCTAAGCTTCTACTAAAACAGATGCATGCAAAAGCTTCTAAGCACTCACACTGTGGCTTCTAATGAGTTCAAGATCATCCTTTGGTTGAGTGACATCAAAATGATTGCCTTCTTGATATTGAAAAGAATGGGAGGAATTAAGTTCATCAAAGGCAACAGCAGCTGCTTCTTCTTTATTCAGAAGGATTGGCTTAATTTTTTCAAGTTTTCCCTTCTTCTTATTTATCTTTCCAGTTTCCTAATATATTAATGCAAACAAAGAAATGATTCCCAAGAATTAAGCACATTGTGCAATTTTATGCAAAAGGTACTAGGGATCTACTACAGTTTGAAAAAGCATTATATTCGTGACAAGCGAAATTAGGAGACGCCAGCATGCTTTTATTCAATATTCTACTTAAAAATATAGATGCAACAAGTGAACATTTGAAAAATAACTATAAAAACTGATGCACCTAGACTATTCGTTAAATCTTGTTAATTAACAATTAATTTTAAGTTAAATATATTTTATTTATTAAAATAAATATACTATTAGGATAATTTCTTTAAAGGAGGAAAGCTTTTGCGGAAAAGATAATAATTTACTTTTCACCTTTGAAATTTTTTTCTTTTGATTTCTTGCAAAGCTTAAATACCTGAAATGAATAAATCCATATTATGAAGCCTCTTGAAATTATTAACATTTTTATTTAATAACATCTGAATAAACTAACGATGATTATAAAAAATTTTAATAAAAATTTTACTATAATTTTTTTTAAACTTTCTTCAGCTTCGACAAATAAATTGTAAATGCAAATTGCTGTACTTTGGCATACTTTGTTAATTTTTAAATATCGAAAAAATTCATTTTTATCGTTATAGAAGACTTATAAACATTTTATGTAGTAGTGAAACTTACCAGGGCAT
The DNA here is from genome assembly GCA_018907135.1 of Kradibia gibbosae. Lineage (NCBI taxonomy): Eukaryota > Metazoa > Arthropoda > Insecta > Hymenoptera > Agaonidae > Kradibia > Kradibia gibbosae. The sequence goes on along the minus strand of JACCHX010000001.1, from coordinate 13,567,642 downwards.
AATAAGCTTTTAATTAAAATCAAAAAAAAAAAAAAAAAAAAAAACAATTAAAGAAAACAATATCTTGAAAAAGAACTAAAAATTTTTCACAACCTATTTTACAAGACAGTTGTTAAAAATGAAGTCAAAACCTGTTACCATAGTTTCAATTCTAAACAATAAAAAACAATGTATCTATCCAATAAAAAGTAAAGAACAAGATTTCGTATTTTGTATACGTACAAACAGGTGTACGTATCTACTTTGGACTTGTCTAATAAAAATAATATTAAAATAAATTAGGAATGGATACTTTAATTGTTTTCTGCAATGTTATTCATACCCTATTATGTCAAAAGTAAGACACTAAGCTCAAGCGCAAGGTCTGGAATTTAACACATTATAATAAAGTCCTTGTGGATGACCTACTTGTGCAACACCTGATACTTGAACCGACATACCACATTTCATGCTTGAAGCGAACGAGAAATCCAGACACTCAATTGCAATACATTAACTAACGTGCAGTGTTAAGGTTAAGGTGGATTAGATAACATTTTTATATCTGTTACATATTATTATTCAACATGGAAGCTTCAAGCAGCTAAGCATTAAAGTAGATTGAATTAAAAAAAATTGTATCAAACAAGAAGCGTACTTTAATAAGTTCAAGATAATTTTTTATTACGAGGCAACTATGTTTCAACTATAATTAATCAGTTAATTAATAAGCACTCTTTACTTAGCTACAGTACTCGTCGAGGAAAAAATTTGCATACGCATGATTTGCAACGATCGGGTAAGGTAATTACCGGTAAAAGCATAACGATTCGAAACTTACTTGGGACAGGGGCTCCGATAATAAAATTTGAGGGTTCTCCTCAAACTGCACGTGTTCCACCTTGTCTTCCTTATCTTCTTTTTCCTCCCTCTTCTCTTTAACTTTCTTCACATTTTTATTCTTGTGTTTCTTATCTTTGCTCTTTTCTTTTTTACCTGCACCAACAAATCCATTAATGTATTAACTTACAACAAAGCCACGTAGCGGACGAATGCTTTTTCAATTCTATAATAGCATTCGAGGCCTGAATAACCATCAAGGGTGCTAGCGAAGGCTTATGGAAATTACCTAGTAGGAGATCATCGGGTAGCTTGCGTTGCTCTGCTATAGCCTCCTCGTAAGACTTTTCCTTCATAGCAAATACAGAGACGAACCCAATGACTAATGCTGAGATGACAACAACCGCCACATACACCAATCCCGTTTGCACATCCATTTTTTTGGTCGTACGAAACTTTCTGCACAGGTCAAAGATACTCACTGATTACATCCGACGTGGTTTCGGGGATAAATATGACAGTGGGAACGATAACGGCAATGGTGACAACGATAGCAACAGTAATTTAATTAAAAAGGACAACGATAAGAGGATGACTATCATAAAAACACTGAGCAATGGCGAGGAAATTTCGAAGGAGCTCGGAGGAGTGCGCGTACAAGGACGAGGGAGGGAGAGTCGGCCGAGTGAAGATGAATAGAGGAAGTAGAGGCGCGAGCGGAGGGGGGGGGGGCCGAGCGTCGTCGTCGTCGTCGGGTCCTCCGAGGGGAGAGGCGGAGCCCAGGACTCCAAGCCCAGTGCCGGGAAGCCGTCAGGAGGCAGCAGGAGGAGAGGCCGGTGGGGGACGGGGAGCGGACGCGCGGAGGCCTTCCCCGAGGAAAGCGGCGGAGCTACGCGGCAGGAGGGATACACACCGCTCTAAGGTCGTGGCCGTTGAGATTGCGGAGCCGCAGCAGCTGTCGGTCCTTGGGCCTCGGCGTGTCGCCGGCGATCACGAGGCGAGGCAGCGTGAGGGTCCAGGTGCGCTTAGACGGGGGCTAGACCGGCGAGTCCGCGTTCCTCGAGGCTCGGCCACTCGGTCGGTGCGCACTTGCGCTCGCTCTCCCTCTCTCTCTCTCTCTCCCCGACGGACGAGGTACGCGGGCGTAGCGCGAATCGCGAAGAGGCGGCCTCCGGACCAGGGGAGGCGAGGTGTCGGTGCTGCCGCTACGTCCGCGCGCTCGTGGGGAGGAGTAGAATAATGAGTAGGAGGACGAGGAGGAGGAGGAGGAGGTGGACGGGGACTGTCTCGGGCCTCGGTGGCGACCGAATCGCCGAGGGGCGGGTAGGTGTCCGAGAGCTGGAGGGGAGCGAGGGGCAGGAGGAGGAGGAGGACGACGAGGAGGAAGGGGAGTCGGCGGCGGCGGCGGCGGCGGTGGCTGAGAGGAGCCTCGTCGTCTCTCTTCTCGCGTTCACGCGCTACGTGTGCTCGCCTTCGTTCGCCGTGGTTAAATTATGGCGGCCGGACGTCGCGAGAGTGCGGCGAGCGTAGCTTTCAGCCCGAGGAAGAGTTTCGAAGCCACGCCTATCGAAGTTGCTCGGCTCTCGATTGGCGGGAGCCTTTGCCACGTATGCATCGACGGCGGCGGCGGCGGCAGCGACGGCGACGACGGCCTCCGGTGCTTCGGGAGCGTCTCCCGTAAGCGCAGCACTACTACCACAGTGCCGACGACTCTGCCTCGACTAAAAATATTTGCGGCTAATTGTAAGCGGCGGGAGTGAGAAGGAGCTACTCTCCCTCTCTCTCTCTCTGTGTGTGTGGGCCTGTGTGGCGCCCGTGTCGGTCCGTAAAATTGTAAGCGGCCGCGCTCGCCGAGTTCGTCGGATACTATAGAGAGAGAGAGAGAGAGAGAGAGATAGGGAGAGATAGAGTGTGTGCGTGTGTGTACGAATGAGGGCCACGTTCATTCATTCGATTTTGATCGAATAGAGTCTACTAAGTCTACTTTGCCCGAACCTTTTTCACTCTTTCACTACATTTACCCCCACCCCCACCCCCTTCCCCCACGGCCAAGGCTCTCATTCTTGCCTTTTCTCTCTCTCTCTCTCTCTCTCTATTTCTCACTCGTCTTCGGCATTCTTTCGTACGCCTCTAGCTTCCTATTCTTGCTTTCTTTCTCTCTTTAGTTTTTTTTTCTTTTTTTTGTTCTTTTTTGTTTTTTTTTTCCAAAGGAAAAACCGCATTGTCGAGTAGGGAGCGGCGTGTTTCCAACCGCTGCAGACTGCCGCATAAACTTACTCGATAAGCGGTCACTGGTCGTCTTCCATGACGTACGTCAGTGTTCCATGCACTACAGCAGTAGGCTTCGGAAAGACCAGGAATTCTGAATTTCTAATGAAAAACAATTGATGGCACGGCCTGGTGGCAATGGTGTCACTAGATAAGAAGCCCCGACTGTAGACTCGACGAACGGCGTATGCATAAAAAGAACCCTGCTAATAGTGCTAATATGTGTACATTGATCAATTGGAATTGTAGGTGAAATTTCCGATCAATTTTACAACCATCTAGACGTTGAACATCTTTTTCATGAACCGTACCGATGTCGACGGCAAAATCCGGTTATAAGTCGGTATATCCATAGGAGGGAATGTTTGCGGGAAATCTCAATTGTTTTTTCATTGTTATCATCAATTATCATATATATGTATATATATATATATGTAATATATATATATATATATATATATATACACGCACATCGAGTTATATTTCATTACATTGTTACACAGATAAAGTCACAAACAAGTTTTGTTAGCAAGCGGATCTTATCGGAAACATGGACACTTAGATACGTAATTAATCGTAATGCTCTATTAATTGAAGACATTTTAAAACAGTTTCTTACCATAATGTACAAAATTTTCTACCGCATCTGGCAAGTTGTAATCTTATTACTGGAATATTCGGACAGTAAAATATTGCAACGTTCTTCGATATGGAATACCGTACCGGATTAAAATTGAATTGCAGACCGTTGGGAATAGAAGAAGCAACGACTATTACGTTCCGAATTAAAAAAAAGAACTCGAATACCTTTCTCTTTTGCAACTGTTTAATTTCCCGCCACTATGCGTATTTCGAAATTAGCATCGAGTTTTTCGCATTCCTGCCAATGTGAAATACACAATGCAATTGACAATGGCGATTGAAGTTAAGATAGAAACGGTACTCTGGAGAAAAGTACACACATTATCGCAGTTAATGAATACGGATTGTCGACTATTAAGTTATTACATCTGTACAGTTTCAGCGGATATTTTTAAAAAACATAACCTCATTTTCAATATGGTAAAAAGTAATAACCCCACGAAGTTCAGGCTAGACGACAGCATGTTTATTTTGCCTATACTATGCCTATACTATTGCTAAATGCATGAGTTTTATATAGGAATTGCGTTTGAAAGAATAATTAAGTATTTTTGATGCCTGATATTCCGTGCGAGGAAAATATTTCTTTAAACTTCCCTAGAAATAAGATTGTACCTAAATTAAGGCTTATTTTGAGTAATTGTGTTTTTATTGTTCAATTGCTTTGACAGCCGTGCCCATGTAATTTTTATTGATGACGAATCATTTTTTAAATAGAAAAATATTTACTACCAAAAAGAGCTTCTCTCCTTTAAGATACATATCTCTAGTTGCATTGCTTATAATGTATTTAAAAGACTTAAACGAGAGTCTCGATAGCATTGTTTATTCAAGATTGTGTTTTATATGATGCGTCTAAACTTGATACCCACTATTTTAACAGGTATTATACTACAAAATTAAGTTTTTTTTTTTTTTTTTTTTTTTTATTTTTTATTAATATGTATTAAAGAATGTTTTTCATTCGATCGGAGCGGCAAATGTATTAACCGTACTTATAAGTCACTGTGCAAAATAATTATAAAAAACTAAGATTCAATGCCAACTTGCACAAAATATAAAAAAAATAATAAGCTCGTTATTCCCGTAGTTATCCCGAGTATGGCCGTTAATTTTTATTGTTACGAAAGAAATTAGTTTTTAATTTGAAAATGATGATTTGAAATATTTTATACGCACGAAAGGAACGTTAAGATTTCGTCCCAAGGTGCATAAATGGCGTGACAAACAAGATCTTAAATTCTGTAAATTTTACGTAGATAAAACATTTATTTTAAACTTACTAAAGCTGGGACATAAATAAGATTCGTATTAATAAGGGTAATCACAGCTTAAAAGAATTGTAGCCTTTAAAAAACTCTTTAATCGCAAATGATATGTTTGAAAAAGAAGCATTTATTTTTGCGAAAAATTTATAAATAGCTGTAGCTCAATTACAAAGTTTTATTGTAGAAATATTTTTCAATAAATAAACGGCAAGCACATTTTTATCGTTATTAATTAAGACGACTAAAGGCTTATAATAAGTTGATTTGCAAATTAAGAATTTCTTATTAAAATTTCACAAAATATTAGCCTCACTATATGCATACTTATATTGCAGGGTATGATAAGATTGCATAAACGTTTATAACGAATTCTTATACTAATTGTCGTTTACGATGTGCATTTAACTTTTTACGTTTAGCGTAATTTTCTGAAAATAGTAATTTCAATAATCAAATCGCGTACTGGCGGTCTTTTGGCTTCATTAGTATATTTTGGATGAAACCCGGCACATCGCTTCCGCGTGAGTTCCCAATTACGCTCAAACTCTGTACATAAAAGCAAATCACGTGACTTTGTAATTATGAAGTGCGCTCGACGATTTCTTACCGATAAATCGATTCTGTTAAGAATCCCATTTATTTCGCATCGTAACGGCAAAAAATGCCCGTATCATGCTCACCTATATTAAGAAATAGGCTTGTTAGAAAGTATGTATCTGCAGCCCTACAGCCAAGTAGTTCCCCTATACGTGCAGATACGTTATTCCGAGGAGGCTAAAGCTTAACAATACCCGAGCAATGCAAAGTAACCTAAGCACCGACGACTGTAAAAAGCGTTGAAAAAAAATTCCTTAAGCAAGTCTTTATTTAGATAAATTAAAGGATAAGACGCCGAAGAGTTCTCGAGGAATAACTCGTGGGAGTGCCTTAGGCGTCGTCTTCGATAGGAAACTCAATTGAATCAATAGCATCGGGCCTGCACTAACAATAATGACAAGGCCAGTGTTAGGCGCTGCACTCAATATTAGCTACTTCCAAAGAGATCTCGAGCCACATGCCTTTTGCAATATCACAATAAACAGCCTCTTCGTCCCTTACCACAAGGAGATACTTCAGTCTTTGACCCCCCCCACCTCCCGCCGCCAGTCGAAAAACCCCCTCGATCGACCGGGCGAATAATCTCGGTTCAATCTCAAAGGGTATATTATATCGCTTTTAAGAAGCAAACAGATTTTTCAGGAAGTTACAGCAACGCCAGCCTAGGCAGTTGCCCACGACGTAAAAACGAAACACTTCCCGATAAGCTTCGTAACTGACCGATATGCATTGTAGCGGCTTACATAATGTCCCCCCTTTCTCTTAAGTTTTCCCCTCGCACCCTAATCCCAATCTCCCACGAGATCTATGAGAGCAATTATAGTGTTTGCCTCGCCATGGAAGAAGAGTCTTTAGTCTATGGTCTTCTCTTCTCCTGGTGATTTACCATCCTAGCGTCTTATCGAGATTCCCTTCCCTCGTGCAATTTGAACATTTATTCGCGCTTATCTTCAAAACGTATACTTACTTGGTAGCGATAAATCAAACAGAGGCGAAATCGATCACGCATGCAATATGAAGGATTTCGAAATTGCGGCCAGCTTCGCGATGATGAGGGTAAGGTCAATGGACAGAGCCACACTGGCGGTTGCCTATTATGAAGTGTGGTAAAAATCAGAACGATTATGGGCGAGCAGATGTTAGCAGATTGTACGAATATCAATAGGGAGATAAGTTGCCGATAACGGGAAAAAGCCCCAATAGCATTGACGGGGTTCCCGTGTTTAGAAGGATTGTCGGGTCACTCGTAGGAAACCTAAAAGACAAGGGCACTTTGAAATTGACTCCAAAAATCCACGCTTTACTTCGGGCAAATATAGATAATGAGAAAAGTTGTGGCGGCGAGGGGGAAAGTCTGTGCGTGAGAGAGAGAGAGAGAGAGAGAGAGAGAACACAAAAGGGAGGGAGGGAGAGAGATGGAGAGGGGCAAAGAAGCTTATTACTACTAGAAATAAACGCCGTCCTTTTAGCGACAAATAAGTAACATTAGTAGAATATAAATTATTTCTCTTGTTTTATCCGTGTATGCTTTATACACGATTACGACTGTACATGACATACGTGTAAGCTTAATACTTATTACAATACCTCATAAAATATACTTATCGCTAGTCAAGTTACCGGCCTCCAATCGTTCCGGATTATTAAATATTTCATTTAATACCTTTACAGCCATTTAATGCCTATGTAGACAAAGCTTGTAAAAATCTACTGCTGACCGTATAATTCTCGGGAAGGCCCGCTTATCTTAACATTAAAATATTTTCATAATATTTCAGAAGCGGATTTTTAACATTTGGACGGATCGTAATATAAACAATGCGATCACATAAATAAATTGCAATTTAATGGATCTAATGACTAGCGTTTCGGAAAGTCTTTTAACAAATAATAAGTAAACGAGGAAACATTTAATACGCAGATTTCATTTCCTTAATTAAGAACGCATTGTATTGAGCAGTCAAAGATGATAATTTCTCTAATAATGATTCACGATCATCCCTGTCTAGCTCATTATGTTCATTTACATTGGTAAACCTTTTTAATTTATCTTCTAGAATACTAATTGGCCGATAAATTTCATTCTCCTTGATTTTCTCTTTTAATTCGCTGTAATAATCGTCCATAAAATCAAATTTACTAGTCCTGCTCTCTCGGTTAATCGATTTACCATTTCCTATCGTTAGTTGCCTTAGTTGGCCTTCGGAAATGTCATACACTTTTGAGTCCCTTTTAATTGTTTCATTATACATTACAATAGAATTGTCTTCGTAACTGCTTGTATCTACTTTTATTTTTGCTTTATGTGATTTTAGTTTATTTAAAATTTGTCGAAGCTTATTATTATCTTGCTTCAATTCTTCAAAACTTTTTTCATTTCTATTTTCCGAATTTTGATCAATCAATGACTTTAGTATTTCCATTTCATTAGCCGTTAATACACTGCTATCTACATTTTCAGTCATATTGTTCGATATATGATCTAAATACTCTATAATTTCATCTTCTAATTGTCCCAATTTTTCAAGCTCTTCGGCTTTGCTTCTTTCTAATGTTGTCATAAAAATATCCATAATTTCATCTTTATCATAATCCTTATTCTTAACCGACTTGTCTAAACGAGTTTCTTCGGTATCCGTTCCCAGCTGCTGTAATTCTTGTTCAGCATCGGCAATTTTCTTCTCTATTTCTATGATTTGCTTCTTTGCAGAGGTAACGTCTAAATTGTTTCGATCCATATTATTACCTTTGCTAGACCAGGACTTTGGCTGTCCCTCTAAAAGCTCGTCTCTTTTTTTTTCGCTTTCAATAATTTTAAAGTATATTTTATAGGCTTCTTGTTTCTTCTACAAAAAAAACCAGCTGCAAAGTCGTTCAAAACATTGCCTTTTAAATTAAGAGCATGCAATACTTACAGGAAAATATGCAATTTTCTCTTGCATCCTACATTTTTCATCGGTCAATTGATTTTGTTGTTTTTGTAGTTGATTAATTTCTCTTTGCAAATCACCTCTTCTTCCAAGAAGTTCATCAAATTTAGATCTCATGTCCGCATTCATATTGCCCAGCATCTTTTCAGCTGTATTCCTCCTATAATCGATTTCTTTGTTCACAGCGCTTAATTTACTCTCGATCAGTTGACGCTTTTGAGAAATATTTTTTAATTCCAATTCTTGACGATCATTGAATTCCTTTAGTTCTTTCGCTTCGCTTATAATTTCCTTCTTATTGGCATCGGACACCAGCTTATCAAAAAGATTGCAATACTCGGTGATTTGTCCTTGTATTTTGGTCAATTCAGTATTGAGTCCCTTATTAAGACTTCCATCGTAATCCATGTGGGTCTCGTGTTCGCCGCTTTGGCTTTCAACTTGCAGGGTTATAGTATTAATTTCTTGATTCAATTCACGAATCTTTTGCTGCAGTATTTGTTCGTAGTATCTCTTGTCTTGAATTTGCCTGAAACATTGGCATGGAATCATTTCTCGAGGGATGGCTCAAGCTTAAGGACGAGAGAAGAGCAAATAGACAATTACTTGGCAAGTTTCGGAACGTTCTTGGAGAAGCCGGAGGGCATGCCTGCCAAGCCCTGCTGGGTGACCGGTCGGTCTATGATCTTGGCACTGGGCTGCACGATGTTCCTCAATATACCGGAGCTGCTGCGCGTCAAGCTCGCGGAGCTGATGGAGCTCAGGCGCGAGGCCGCCGTGGCTCCTCTGTTGACGAGACCGGCGGAGGGGGGCCTGGAGAGGACGTTTCTGCCACTGGTCGAGGGCCTGGACATACCGTACTCCCCGACATCGGTTTTGAAGCCCCTGCGCGAGCTCGGACGCTCCATTTTGCCGTAGGATCCCATAATCCTGGCGCTGGAGTTCTCGGAGGAGGTCTGCGACTTGTCGCTGGAGTCCTGCTCCCTCCGCCAGCGAGTGACCGGTCGGTCGGCCGACCTGCCGTTCGACGCTATTTCCTGGTCCATCGTCCGGGGCTACGGGGAGCCTCTGCCGAAAGCCGCCGGTTTGTGGCCGGGCTCGTAGCCATGGGAAACGGGGCCGCGGGGGGGGGGCGCCAGCGGGAAGCGGCGAGAGCGGCCTCGGGCAGGGATTCGAAAGCCCGCACCGGTTGGCGGGTGGAGCCAGCGAGCTTACCGACGCCCGAGCCCCTACCGGGGGAGAGCCGATGTAGCCGACCGAGCCGCGGAGGTCGAGCCTCCGGGGGGTAGAGGGCGCTGCGGTAGCCTCAGCGGCGGTCCTCCAGGTGTCCTCGCCGCCGACGGCAGAGGCCGGAGCAGGAGGAGGAGCAGCGGAGGTTGGGGGGGGGGAGCAATAGGGGCACGCGCTGCGGCGGCACGAGCTGCCGAAGCCCGTACCTGGAGCAGGAGGGGCCTCTGGTTGATCCGGCTCTGGCGAGGCGGCGTTGGGTGCGCGCCGCGATCGTGTCGTTGTCTCCCGAGCCGAGCGGGTCGAGCCTTCGAGCGGCCGAACCTCGTAACGCCGTCGTAACGGACTCGCGAGTCGTAAGTGGCCGCGCGGCAGTGCGGCACGACGGACTGACGAACTGGTGCTGGCGGTCGCTCGCGGCGCCTCCGAGAATACGCGGAAGACCCTGGGCCGCGGCTCTAGTAGCGCGCCAATGGTGCTCGGCCGTAATTGAGTGGCGCACGCGGTGGCGCGATGGTCATCGTCGCGAGTCGCTAAGCAACGGAGGACTACGACGCGAGCCCGGCTCCTCTCCTGGCTCCTCTCCTGGCCGACCGGACACGGTGGCTCGCGGCTCCCCGAGGAGCCGACTCGGTGCCGCTGGACGCCCCCCGGTCGTAGACACGCGGATGAGGTTAGGCCGAGCCGATCTCTCTGGCTCTCGAGTCGCGCGCCGGTCCCTCCTCGAGGGGAGGCTAGAACAACCTCGGCTGCAGGGATTGGCCATGAGCGCCCTTCTGGTCCTCGACTCCTCCCGCTGACGGATTCCCCTCCAGCGACCCTCGCTGCCGATCTCGGTCCAGCTTCGAGGCACCTTCGCTAGGCGATAGGTAGGGCCAGTGGCTCTCGAAGCCTTCTAGAGGAAGAGGCACCATGGACGAGGAGGAGGTCGACGGCATCAAGTCGCCGATAAAGCGGCTTGGCTCCACGAGAAAGCTCCTCATATTCAACAGTGAGTAATAAGCCTTCTCGACTTTTGTTTCCTAGTTGCGCCGAAGGGGAAAAAGTACGATCGGGCCTTGGCGAAGGCTTTCACTTTCACCCGTGCCAAACGTCCGCGGAGACGATAATTCGCCCACCCGATTATCGGCCTCTCCAAAAGCCCGTATGGCATTTACAATTTTAATTTGTCCAATAGACGATTACCCGGTATCGGTGGGGGCGGGGGGGGTCAGCGGCGGAGGGCTGAAAGACACGCGTCACGCAAAAAAGCGAACGCGAAAACTGGCGCTCGCACTGCGGTGGGGTGGGGGTGGGGGTGGGGGGCGAGAGAGAGAGAGAGAGAGATATATGGCAAGAAGATGGTAATGTTATTCGAAGAGCATCTTTGGTCTTTCTTTTTTTATTCTTCACCTGCGCTTTCGATCGCCGAATCGGATCGAGCCGCGAGAACGGGTTCGTTTGCATCGTGCCACGCGCTCCGACTGTCGAACGATGCCTCCTCTCGCTCTTCCGTTCTTAGGCGGAATAATTACTCGCGAACAAAGGAATCGAATACTCGGAAGCAGCACACTAGGAGAGCGTAGGTGCCAATGAAGGCAGAAGCTACCGGTCGTGGCTCGAATTCGGGGCCGGACCTTCGCGAGGAGCGGCGGAGGGATGGCGCAGGAAGCGCGACGATGGGGCGCGGGATTGTGCGGCTGGGGCGGCGGGGCTGGCGCGGGGGGCAGAGACAATCCATGCACGAAGTCCCCTCGAATAAACAAAAGGAGGGAGGGGCACTCGTTTGTTGCAAGGAGCGCGTGACGCAAGTCGCCAACGGCAACATGATCTTCGTCCAGGACGTCGACTACGGCCGACCTCCTCCTCCTCCTATCGTTCATTCCCTTCCCTCCCCGGATAAGCCGTCGGGGACGCGCAGTGACGTCGGCTACCGCGCCACTCGGCTATTTAAGCGCCTCGTAGGGTCCCTCGGGGAAAGAGAGCCTGCAAATGTACCGAGGAGCGAATTCAAGGCCGCTTTGAAGCCGCGCGCAACGAGGGCTAAACCCCCGGACGCCTCAGCGGCGAGGAGAGAGCCTGGAGGCCCGAGAGGGAAGGCCACCAAAGGCCGCTCGTCGCGTTAACAAAGCGCCCGAGAGACAACCGCTGCAAGCCGTCGGTCGTACCTTGGAATGCCGAAGGTTCTGCCTCCGTCGCCTCTCCCCCTCGCGGCGCCCACCCACACGCACGCTAACACACGGGCGCACACCTGCGCGCGCGTGCAAGGCTGTCGATATTTAATCGTCATTCGAGGATCGCGACTCGCTCGTAATTATTCATCGTCTCGGCGCTACTCTACGGCATAGGCGGCGGCGGCGGCGGCGATCCCGAGAAAAGGAGCAAAAGGGCTGCGGAGCTCCGCGGCCCCGAACGGAAGCCTAGACGGGGGGCGGGCGGGGGGGGGTCTTATTGCCCTGGCTTTGGGAAACTTGCACGCGGCGATGAGACGCGATGGAGCGTTGATCGGAGCGGCGGTCGAGGCGCGGAGCGAAGGGGCGTAGGAAAAAAGAAAGAAATAGATGCTTCCGCTCGGAGAATTAAAAATAGATCCGGAGCGGCGAATGAAAGCAACCTTGAGGGTAAGCCCGCGCGAACTTCAGCAGATTCGGGTGTAGCGTTACTCTCTCTCTCTCTCTCTCTCTCTCTCTCTCTCTCTCTCTCTAGGGGCGCCTCTCTCGGAGGAATGATATTTCACGTGCGGTCGACACTAGTCGCGGAAACGCGCCGGACGAGGTGGAATTCTTACCGTCCCCGGACACGGGAGGCGAGCACTTTCGGCCAGGCCAAACGCCCGTCGTGGCTATTTTCTCGAGAGCCGCGTCAGCGCTACTCGGCACTCGGCGATCCTCCGCCCCCCCCCCTCCGCCTACCCGCCCCGATGAACGGCCACCGCGAATTCCTGACCCTGTCGGGAGGCCCCGTCGGATCCTCCGGCCGAAATCGAGGGACAGACGTTGCGCAACGTTCGCCGAGTCGGGCTTCTACGGCGACGGGGGGGGGGAGCCTCGACGGAGGCAGACTCAGGAAACGATAGGCGCAACGTCGCGGGGCTGCCGCTGCTCCGAGCGACCCCCAGGAGCCGCGGAGGGCTCCGTTCTTCCGCCCGCTCCTGGTTTCCCCAGGTTGGCCGCGAAGCGCGGGGGGAGCTTCGGGCTCGCCGCGATCGAAAGCCACCTTATGGCCCCCATCGGGCGGACGTTTCTCCCGTTGGGTACGTTTCGAACGGAGCCGCAGGCAAATGTATTATTTCCATTTGAAGTGACGTAGCGCTAAAGTAAAAAGGTGCGCCGATGAAATCGCCGTGCCACAGCAGTGGCCATCGCCATATTCACCGTACGGAACATTTCCATGTCTTCGGCCGGTGAAAGTTTCGAAGGCGAAAGGGTCATTGGCGGCGGGCAAGATTAACTTTTTTTTCTCTCCTTAATTTATGCGCCTCGGCTTTTGATCGAACGCTTAATATTGAAAAGCACTTGATTTATTTTACCGCTCGAGCGTCGTGTCGAAGACTCACGGCTATCGAGACTGAAAATATAATAGGCTCGTAACTGGATGCAATGTATAATTGAGAGCAAAATAAACACGATTATCCTCTCCTCTTCCAATTTCACTGTCCCACGATTCATCCGGGCATTAGTTCTATTTAATAAATTGAAAGATTGTTTTAATGCTCGCCTTTAATAACACTCGTAACATTATATGCGCGCCGATACGTTCGCAGGACTTTGTTGGAGACTCGTCTTCGGGAATGTTTAGCCGTGAGCTCTTTTCTTTACAATGCTTAAATTACAGTATAATAATTTTAATATTCTTGCGACTGTTGCTAACGTTATTGGAGGCTTCTTTTCGAGCCCGAATAACAAAGTTAGCGAAATTATTGTTACGCAACAGGTTCAATGATTGATGCTCGCTCGAGTGAGGCCGGTAAAAAGAAGTCGACGGAATCAATAAGGATTATTCCATGACTCGTCGTACTCGCGCATTATATTCGTCGCTCGCATTATACGAGCGATTACGCGTCTCTGAAAAACTCCTCTATCCTCCGCTTGTGGAGTAACCTTACAATATATACCATGTAAAATACGTAGAACAATACCCGCGCACACTTATACGTAGGCATTATCTTGTGCGAATAGCCGCAAGCAGTAGCTTAATAACAAACTCGTCGCACGTTGTCGACGCGTGTCCGTTTCGCCATTGGGCTGGCAATTTTTGCGCCCATTGGCACGCTAAGGTTTATAAAGAAGCACGAGTTTTTTAGGCCGCAGCGTACGAGCATCCGAATTGCGAGCGCTGCATCTTTTCATCTAGAGGAAGTAGTTGCCCTCGGAAATTAATTTGTATGTACAGAGGGCCTCTCTTCTCGATCAATGTCTGTGCGCGTACGAGTACGCTTTGAGCGCGGGCATTTTATTTTTATTTCTTATTTCTTATTTTTTATTTCAATTTTATTTTCATTATATTTTTACGCGAAGGTAAAGATAGATGCCAGTCGAGGAAGAAGCGGCTTTTCGGTACGTTGGGCAAAATAACGCAGCATTGGCACAAGCCGAGACCTTCCGCATATTGACTTTTTATACGTATCGCCAGTCAATAATACCGAATGAATACGGAGCGACAATAATAATAAATTAACGATCTCAACTAATTTCGTTCCGAGTACCCGCGAACAATGCGTCAGAGCCTCGGACTAACGAGAATCCCGCGCTCAAATTAAAACAACGGCGCTGTTTGATTTTCCTGGGCGCTGGCAGTACGTCGCCGGCGCATTGGCACGGTCCGACGGGCGGGCGGGGGGGGGGAGAGCAGGCGCGACTTCCAAAACGAGGGCCTGGATTAGCGCCCGCGGCCTCCCCCGGCTGCTCGGTCCCGGTAAGGGGGTGGGCGCCGGGGGGCAGGAGGTTTGCCAACGGTAGCGACGGGCCAAGCGGTTAACTGGTCGGGCGCGCGTAACGGGAGACGCGGAGACGATTCCGCTGATTATCGCGAATGGTATCGGGCTGGCGCAGCGGGAGTCGGCCGGGGGCGGCGGGGGGGGGGTCGAGGATTGCGCTGTGAAAGCGCGGACCGAGATAGCATTGGCCGGGCTTTCGCCGACTGCTTGTTATTGTCATTTTTACGCGGCTCCAGCATCTCCCGATACACATGTTGCCGCGCGAGTAGGGCCCGACTCGCCGAGCCGCGCGAGTGCCGCTTTTCTCGCGCCAACTCCGACTTTCCTCTCGGGCCCTGACGATTTTCCTCCGATTATCGCGAGGCTCCCTCGCTCGCTCGCTCGCTCGCTCCCGCCGGTAATGGCCCCATTACTCCACTGGCTTTATTACGTTTCGCTTAGCCAGTGTAGCCGGAAACGTGTGGCTACCTATTATGAGATGGGAAACCCTCCACCTCGGGTACCGCTGCACTTTTATTCCTTATTTGAATTCCTAGATCGGCTTGCTTATAAGCGTCCACCGTGGCCCAATGCACAGATGCGCTATTCGATAACGCGCTGCATCGCAATAATTCCCTGCTTACGGCTTCGTGATTATTCGTGATATGCGCGCGCGCGCGCGATTATTTCATTTTCTAATTCGGAATGCGCGTCGAAAAAAGAACGTACCGATCGCGATTGTTTAGGCTTGCTATAGTACAGCGATCGACCTACTTTCATTTACTTGTAAAATAAAAGACTTTGCAATAGCAAATCTAATCTCGCATTCGCCAACTCGTTTGGAATTATTGTTAGAACTGAATCATGTTTTTTAAAAGTATTGATTAATGTTAATCTTATAATTCATATTGATCGGAAGCAAGTAAAATATCATTCGCCAAGACTTCCCTCCGGTTAATGCCTCGTTACGATCAATTAAACTGGGAAAATCATTTTATCGAATCGGATAATATTAATGCACATTGGGCGGGACTCTTTTTAATCAGGCTGTTTTTTTCTTTTTTTTTTCTTTCTTTTTTTGAGTAATGCTTTTATATTTTTTAATGACTTAAATCGCTTACGCAGAAATTATTAATTCTTTTGAATTACTTTTTCTTAAGCTAAATACAGCAATTCATACATTGATTGGTTCAGGTAAATTATTAAGGAGACAAGGCAGTAATACTTTTATAAAATTTAATTATAATGCTTTTTAATCTGTGCTTAATACAGACTTATTATCCCTCTTGTATCCACGAATAAAAGTAATATAATGCTTCATTAAAATAAGTGTAAAAAGTAATAATTATGTGTTGGTTGTATACAATTCAGTAAATAATACGTGAATCCCTCTCAATTCCGTACGTATATATAAACCCTCATTAAGATCGAAGATAAATTAATAAATTGTGTTCGTTATTTTTATAGAAATAAGACGCTCTCGACAAATGCCAAGTAATATAATTCTACATATCAAGGCTTAAAAATCAGGGAATCTTTTTAATTCTATGCTATCATTGATGTTTGTAAAAATTAATACAAATTATAAGATGCATAACAAAAATATTGTCTAAAACAAATTTATCTATTGGTGATGTCGTAATTTACAAAAAAGAAAAAAAAAAATTACTCCGATAAAGATTGAAGATATTTTGTAGCAATCGTAAAAAGAATATTATGTAGATACAAGCTGGTCTCCCCCCTCATCTTATTCTCTCTCTCTCTCTCTCTCTCTCTCTCTCTCTCTCTCTGCATATATTTACATAGTTAAAGCTATACTGTAAATTTAAACCTGCGTATGAATAAGCGTTTAATCCTGTTCTCTCACGATGAGTATCGGAAATCAATATTCATCCGATATTGTATTTTATTATTTAATAAATTTGCTGTTTAATGACGAGAGAAAGAGGTGTATTTTTGCCCTCGCAGCGCAATTAAGCGGCGTTAAATCGAGTGTTGGTTAAATTTAAAAATACATGGAAAGTGTCGCATGCCCGCTGCGTGTTATTTTAGCCGCTTATTTCAAAGTGAAAATTTTGTCGTTTCAAGCCCCGAGAAGCAGAGGATCCAATTTGAGCGCGGGGGACTGGAGGAGCTCCGCGCTAAATGAGAAAAGGGCTACGACTCGAGATGCGCCACCGCGATACCATCGCCTCGAATCGCAAACGAAGGGAAAGGGCCTGCTTGGGTTGGTGGGGGTGGGGGTAGGTGCTTCGAGGGTGGCCCATGGGTCACCCATGGGTGGGCGCGGGCGTGCGTCGAGGATCGTCGAGGCGGAGCGCAGGTTCGGGATGATTCGGCACAGCGGAGCTTGAATTTTCGCCCTAATCCTCGGCTTCGTCCAAAGCGAGGGAGCGGGGCTCCGCTGCTAGAGAGTCGGGGAAAGCCCCGGTATAACTTACCGAGATCAAAGGATCAGGAGCTCGATCGGGGCCGGTCTTTGATTCCGGGTCCGATGGGGCGCTCCTGCATCTACTCCGAGCAGGTCCGGGCCGAGCTGCCACCTGGGGGCTCGAATCTCCCGGGTGAGACTCCTCTCCCCGCTTAACCGGCGCGGGAAAGCTCCCCGCCGCGCCTCCCACACGAGATAACCCGAGCTCTCAAGTTCAATGCCGAGCCCGACGTCGTCGGTGGTTGGGCGCATCAGGTGGTGGGACGGCGCGGGGCGCGGGAGGGGCCGGGCCGCGCACAATCGGGGTCACGGAGAGCGGCGCCGCGTCGGGCCGAGGTCCGACGACGACGACGGGGCTTAATCGATTGGCTCAGGATGCGGCTGCCCTCCGGCGATGGGAGGCAGGAGTCCTCGCCCGAGTCCTTGGGAGCTATTGTCCCAGAGTCCGAGGCCGCTCCCCCCATTGTGTCTCGCTTCGCTATTATTATCGGCCCCCGGGCGCCTCCCAACGCCCCTTCCTTGGCCACCGCGTCATCCTGCGACGATCTACGTCGTCGTCGTCGTCGGCGTCGGCGTCGAGCGCGTGTGCAGCAGCATCAGCAGCAGCAGCCGAGCCGCTGATGAATGAATTCGAGCGGACAAGGTTGCTGCTGTTGCTGCTTGCTGCTGCTGCTGCTGCTGCTGCTGCTGTTGCCGCAACCCCCCGGCGAGTGGCGCGGCTCGTCAGCCCACGCGGTTTTCGACGGAGAGCCCGACTAGGCCATTCATGAAATCCCAAGGTAATGCGATGCGCGGATCGCCGCCGATGGACGCGGCCGCCGTCCTTTCGCGAAATTCCAGTGGCCCGAGCTGCGCCCGGACCGCCGCCTTTGCTATGCCGCGAAGCCCTGCGCCCTCGGAGGTCTCCTAATGCCCTCGGCTCCTTCGAGCCCGGACCGACGTTGCGTCGGCTCGAAAGTGAGGAGCTAGTTAGTTTCTTCGTCCGTGGCTACCCTTTTTACACGCGTAGACGCACATGGACACTTGTGTGTTTTTCTCCGTACGCGACTCGCGCGCACGCAGACATGCATACGTACGTGTGAATGTACTTGGACTCCTCGGGGCTGGTCGTAGTGAAATATGCCAATAGGATTGTGTGGCGTCTTGGCATTAGCTGACTTAGTTCGAATAATGAAATTATTTATTGTATGCACATGCCACGGTACTCGACTCGTTAAATCCTTCATTTCATATATATACATATATATATATATATATATATATATATATACATACATACTAAGCTGCGGAATCTTGAAAATTCTACAAATATAATTTTATGGATGCCAATTTTCAAAGGCGAACTTTACGCTCGCATTGACGGCATACGTAAAATTATATCCAATGAATATTTTTTTTTTAAAAGGGGAATTAAGACTTTCGACTTTTTTTTCAACAAAGCTTCTATACGTAAACGAATGATTATGACGTTTCTATATTGTTCTGGAGGTGAAAAGAATTTTGCTTCTAAATGTACACGATTCGGTAAAAGATAGCCAGTCATTCCTGAAATATTTATCACGTTGCGGTACTTGCGGTAGCATTATACTAGATTATTTATTATTATACCAAGTTTATCCCTAAATAAATATGAAGCACCTATTGTTCGCATTATTAATGTCTTGCTCTCCGGCGAAATCCTTCCTTTTACCAGCCTCGAGAAATCAAAGATCAAACTTTCAAATTACGCTCACGACATTTTTAAAATTTTCTTTATTATTCGTCCTGCTGCCCCATTCGTTTTCTTCTTCTTCTTCTTCTTTTTATTCTTTTTATTTACGGAAAAGTGCGATTAATGATCGTACAAAGATACTCTACAGAGCGAGAAATAAATGAATCAACGGGAACAACGGACAGCTTGGAATAAGCTGAAGAAGTGTAAATGGATATACATTATTTATGCCAAACTTAAAGAATTCAATGCAACTCACTAAGAGCGAATGAAGTTTCTCCCTCTCTCGCTCTTTGTCTTTCAATCCGAATGAGAAGGAGACAGCAAGAGCAGCTTCTCAATTTTGCCATCCTTTACTTTGGTAGCGGCAGCTGCATCTTAAACGCGAGTGCTCTTATTGCAAATCCGATCGCACCCCAAACATAAAGGATCGGAGAGGCCCAATCGGCATATCTCTCTCTCTCTCTCTCTCTCTCTCTCTCTCTCTCTCTCTCTCTCTTTTACGTGCACTTCTTATTTTTCTTTTTTCCCCACTGACAGAAATCCGAGAGCACGAAATAGGAAAAAAAAATAACAAATAACTGTAAGTTATTTATGCCGTATCTTATTTATTTTTCCATCCTCTCATTTGTATTTTCGTTACATGGGTGCCATGATAAAAAATTATCGTCTATTTATGTAGTTTTTTTTATACATACCACGGATGTATCTAGAATGCTCGTGAATATTTTTCATGGAGTAAATATTATTACCCGAGAAGCTTCGGCAGTAATAAAACATTGGAGTTCGAACGCTCGTATCAAAAAATGAGGAGAAGCTCATTGGATTTGGTGTTAGTTTCTGCAAAGAATTTTCAACCAATTGTAAAATTATTTCGAATCATTGGATTAAGGCAATTGGACGAGTGGTTAATTATTGCGCGCGCGATCTTAAATTGTTAAGAGTGTAATTTTTGATAAATCATTCGGCTTTTTCGAGGCGACTTACAATTAAAGTAATGATTTTAGAAAGCCGTTGGTCGATTTAAGCGCTTCTCAACATTGACGTCAGAAGAAGTAATGCGTTAGGGTCAGCGATGATTTTCATTACTGGGATCTCCGTACTGCGGCAGCCCTCGTCAATTAATGCAACAAACTCGGCTGTAATATAAAATTAAGAAAATAAAGAAACGTCACGTTTTATTTGCGAATCAAATAAATCACGTAGTTTGCCTCCTAAATATCCATTGTACTTTCTTCTGAGCCTTGCTCGTTCAGCGGAATGAAATTGGAGGACCGAGGAGCGATGATTGGGGAAAAAAAAAAAAAAAAAGAAAAAAAAAGTATGTCAATACAGCTGTAAAAAGTTTTACTGTCGCAGTGGGCGCGCAACCCGTTGCGTATCATCGGAATCGTGAGACCCATAATGGAAGGCATAAACGTCATCGAATAAACGTATTTTAATGGTAAATACAGGAGAGGCGCACAAGAAGAATGAAGTTTTCAGGCGCTCGCTCGGCAGCTGGAATGGTCGTCGCAACTAAAAATGTTGAGGAGGCGAGCCCGATACTTTTGCGGTGTTACCCTTTCGGGAGGTTTTGAGTTACCTCACGTGGGTCGTCGAAGCCACGAAACGGGCCGACAAGAAGCAGAAGCAGCAAAACATCGCGGAGAGCAGCGACTAAATCCGCTTCCTTCTCTTCTTCCATGCGCATATGTTCGTAGGCGTGTGGGCAATTATGCGTGCACTGAAGTTGAGCGTTGAATCGCGGACGTGGGAGTAGGGGGAGAAGGAGAAGGGGGGGGGCGTGGGGAAAGCGGAGGTCGTCGTAAAAAAAGCAAATGAAACAGAACGAGAGGGGGCTCGCGATGATAGAAGATAACGAGTGGAAGGAAAAAAAATCAAATAAATCAGCTGAAGTATGCGCCGGGGGCTCGGAGGACGGTGGCCGGGAAGGATGGAGGAAGGAACGGTGTTTATTGGAAAGTTAGGGAACGCATGGAAAATCTAACAATGGAAGGCGTCGCGCGCGTTTCTACACGATCAGGGGAAATTGACCGATGCGCTCGTCTCGTTCCTTTCTCTATTCAGGTCTGAACAAAGAGCCCCACAGGAAAGGAAAAGAATTAAAGAGTCAGGCGAGGAGAGAGATCTAGCGAGAGAGAGAGAGAGAGAGAGAGAGCCCTCGTAAGGAGTAATCATGCTGGTAGTGTATCGCGACAAAAATTGTCCAAAAGTTTGAGATTGGCCGATTAGGCGAGGAGTGTGGCAGAGAGAGAGAGCGAGAGAGAGAGAGAGAGAGAGAGAGAGAGAGAGACGCAGTCAGTGCATAGGTAGATGGAGATAGGGACAGGGAGTTAGTCAGAGTCATGGTCGCGCTCTCCTCCTCTCAGGGCGGAACAGCTGAGCGAGAGGGCACGACGACGCCGATGGGGACACGCGCGCAGCCGCGCGACGGCGCTCGTACGCGCGTACACCGAGAGAAGGAGCGTCGTCTCCCCTCCCGGAGGAGCGCGGCTCTCCTCTCCTCTCCTCTCCTCCCTCCCTCTCTCTCTCGCTCTTTCCGGGCTCAGGGGCTTCTCCTTCCCTCGCTCGGGCTCTCACGCCCGCCGCTCCTGCTCTTACTCTTGGCCCGATTGCCCCCGTCGGCATCGGGGGGCTCTTTCGCGCCGCGCTCGCACTCCGCGCCCCGCAGTCGCTGCTGGTTGGTGCGTGCGTCTCGACGGCCCTGGTCAGTAGCAGCGGCGGAGCGAGCGCCGCGGAGGAAGAAGAGCCCAGGGGCAACGGGGACGACGGCGGCGGCGGCAGTAGTCCGCGACTCTCTCGGCGATCTTTCGAGTCAACTCCGCCGCTGCAAAAGGAGGACGGACGCCGTGGCGAAGAGGGCGGCGGGAGCAGCAGAGTCGGAGGATCCCCGGTTGCCTGGCGACCGGCCAGTTCGATCCCAGCCAGCCGGCGAGAAGCAGGCGCCTCTCCGCCACCCTCGCGCGACGACGCCTACGATTACGCGGTGGCTGCTGCGCGCCCTCGAGGTCCCGGGCGCAGAGGAGGAGGGCCGGGGGGCCGGGGGACGGAGGAGGGGCCCGTCGGTCGGCCATTTGTCGCGGCGGTCGTGGACGTAGCTCGCGGCGCTGGGCCCCGGGGTGGCGCGCCGGGACTATGGGGCCCAATGACCGGGGCCCCCGGGTGACCGACCACTAGCAGCTCCGCCATCGCCACCACCAGCGCCGCGCCTCACCATGTTTCAGTGCATAATCCAGCAGCGGAACGGGTGGATACACCCGACCAGCGCCGACACCAAGGACGTCTTCCCAGGTAATTAGCCATCGCCGTCCAGGGGCTGCTGCCGACTTCTCTCCCCTCTGCGGCGGCCTCCGGATCGACGGGCAGATTTTCGTGGGACCGCGAGTGGGTGGACGGGTGGATGCTGCGGGTGCGGCCGCCGATCCCTTGCTCTGAGACTGAGAGAGAGAGAGAGAGAGAGAGCGAGAGAGAGAGCGCTCGGCGTCGAGCGTCCAGGAGGAGGGAGGGCGAGAGATGCGACGTTGTGTAGTCTAGAGAAGAGGAGAGAGACACAGGAGGCGCCCTGCCGTAGGGCCCCAAGCCTCCTTCCTCCTGCCCTTCTCACTTCCGAGCTTCGTTCCTTAGAGCCTGCGTTCCGGTCTCCTCGCCGCGTCCAGGAGCACGATCCCCGTCCTTTTCGTGTCTCGTTTATTCCGGCTTTGTCGGAGAGCCCTAACAATCGGACAATGCAGACAGGCACGCGCACGGCGGCGGCGGCGGCGGCCCCGTATAATACCGTTGCTTGGGCGCTATTAATCACACGGGATTCCGCGAAGGAGGCGAGAAGTGAGCAGCAGCGCTGATGGGGACCGGTTTCTCCACCGCCTCCTTCTCCTCCTGCTGCTCCTCCTCCTCCTCCTTACCAACCCCTCGCTTCGCATTCGCCGCACCGTAAGATCACCCTCTCTCTCTTCCCGTCTATCGCAAACTCCCCCTCGGCCACCCTCGCTCGCCCGAGGTCCTTTCGTCCTTCGTCCCTTCTCGTCCTCGGCGGCGCAACGACGACGGCGGGGCATCGGGGTGCGGACTGGCCGGGTAAACGCCGGCATGACGACTCCAGGCCCCTATGATTTCGCTCGTTCGAGGGCCGTCGTCGAAGAGGGTTACGAGCGAGGGTAATCATCCTAGCGCTTTTGGTGTCTTTCCGCCCCGGCGGCCCTCCTGCTTTGCCCGACTCGCTCCCTCCCTCGCTTCCACTCCGGCCCGATCGCTCCTTCGGGCTACATCGACTCATTAGGAAAGGTGTGCGTGGGTCTCCGGCCCCCCCCCCCGACGTGCCCCGCACCCTCAAGGGGATTTAAATCGGCGTAGGTCCCTAACGATGCTCTCTGCGAGCGAGCGGATCGAGGCAGGAAACCCGGACGGGCTGCTCTCCCTTCGTTTTATTCGTTCGAAAGCTCGGGCACAATGGGCGACTCTGTTCCACCTCGGGCTCGTGGCCTGCGGTGCCTCGACGTGTCTATTATACGCGACTGAGAGAGAGTGAGAGAGAGAGAGAGAGAGAGAGAGGCAGGGAGCAAGATGTGCGGCTGACGCTGAGTGGCATTTCCGCGGAAAAACGAGTATGAGCCGCTGCCTCGCGCTCGACTGGCGTCGAGGGGCGGGCGCGCGCGCGGAGGGGGAGGCGGGGGGCTCCGGCTAATTGGACGTTGCCGCAGTTTTCCGCTCTCGCTCCGCTCGACGCGCCGAGCGCATCAGGTCGCGTCGAGGCGCACACGCGCTCCCCCCCCGGTCGTACTTTCGCGTCACCGGCACCCTCCTGCGGCCCTCCTCCCGATATCCGCGCGAGCAGCTCGGCGAGCCGCTCCGACGGGCTCCGGTCCAAGAGCCCATCGGGCCACTGGGCCACCGGCGCTGGGGGGGGGAGGGAGGCTGGCAGGAGCTGGCACCGGGGGCTTGGCGTTCGGCCGGTGCCGATCGCTCGGCCCGACGACGACGCCGGAGCCGGGTGCCGTGTCCTCCTCCTCCTCCTCCTCCTCCTCCTCGGTCGCGTGCTCCGGCAGGGGAGGACGGCCAGGGGAACGAGAGCCAGGGCGCCATCGCGATAAGCGCCTCCGAGCGCAGTCGACATGAAAGTCCCCGCCGCCGACCGCTGACAGAATCCGGCTCCTCGCTACTCGATCTTCCAGCGAGCGAGAAAAAAAGCCAAAAGGGGCTTGAGACTTGGTCCGTTGCTGCGAGCAAACGGACTCGTCGATCGGCGGGGGGCAGG
Organism: Kradibia gibbosae; assembly: GCA_018907135.1. Classification (NCBI taxonomy): domain Eukaryota; kingdom Metazoa; phylum Arthropoda; class Insecta; order Hymenoptera; family Agaonidae; genus Kradibia; species Kradibia gibbosae. The sequence continues at coordinate 13,543,601 of JACCHX010000001.1, read as the reverse complement.
AGAGGAGGCACTCCGCTGGGCTCCACCGATGCTGACACGTTGTCCCGGTCACGAGCTGAGCGATACCACGGATCAGATATTCGTTTGATCTCGGCTTTTCCTCTTAGTCGTTTCGAGCTCTCCCTCGTCAACGGCTGCGCGCCGGCCGACGTTTCAATTTGCCTCGCTTTTTTTTCGCATTAAACGCTCGTTCCGTGGCTTCGCCAATTATAATCCACATTGTTCGCGCAATGGCCACAAATTTTATTTGTACATACACATGCGCCTTTGGCCTGGCGTTTTTTTTTTTTGTATTTTTTTTGGTTTTAAGGGCAAACGCTTTATTTCACTTTCCAAATAAAGCTCGTTTGTATTTTTAAATTAAATTTCTTTGGGAGCATCATCGAATGCTGCTGCCTGCCCTCGATCAAGTTCACTCTCAATCTTATTCGTGCAAATGCTTTTTTTTGGCATTCTCCAACAATTGAACGATCGTCGCCCCAATTTATTCGAAAGAGACACTTTATTTACAAGCGTACGTTAAAAAATAATAAATGTTCTTTTGTCTCACCGTTGAAGCTTCAGGGAAATAAACTATTTTATTAAGTTCGAAGAGATCAAAGGAATCAAAGGGAGATTTTTCATAAATTCTTGCTCATTCTGAAGAGCCAGCCCAATCAGAACTGGTTTAGTGCAATTATAATAAATTATATAATGTTTTACGATGCAAATGCCATCGTTCGAATTCAATGCTACGACTATAAATTTACATTTCAGGATTAATAAAGCCAATTCCAATATAAATTATATTAAAATTATTAATTTATATGGAGCATTTATCTTTTATTACAATGGGCTTAATTTAGGCTTTACTTTTAATATTCGGTCGCTATCTCCCTCGATTACCATCATTGTCGTAAAATTGAAGATTTCGTTCCGCTTTTCGCTCTTTGAAAGTTTACAAATAGATTTGGCCTCGACATTTTGCGGCTAATTAAGCAATCCCGTTTAATCAAAATACGGAAATTAGATTACGTTTCCAGTGTTTTTTGTCTTATTAAAGTTTACAAAAAAAAAAAAAAAAAAAAAAAAAAAAAAAACATTCGCTTGAAAAACATCGGACTAATAAAATTTAAGGCTACGTTTACGTCTGAGCACGATTTAATTGCTGCGAATGTTTAACATCGAGTACTTAGCATCCGGAGAGTAACGTAATCTAAACAAGCGGCTTTAATAAATGGTTCAATTTACGATAGAACAACGATAAAACACGAAGGATCGAGTGTCTACTTACGAAGGAAGGAGTAGTGCTCGCAGAGACGTGGCGAGTGCTGCAGGTCTACGTGCGTATGAGTTTGAGGGGGATTAATGAAGCTGACAACGGCCTGGGAGATCGGTACGCGGCGATAACGCGCTGCAGTTTCACGGTGTTCAATTACAATGGGTCGACCATTGGCTTGGACGAAAAGCTTTTGTCCGCGGCTCGGCGTCCTCCCGAGGAAGGTTCCCGTCGATCGGCTGTGCCGCGCGCGCAGTCGGGATCAAAGGGGGCCCATTAGTAACACTCGACGCTGCTGCTCCTCCTCCTCCTCCCCCCCCGGTCGGCGAGTGGGCTTTTCGCGGGGCGGGAGGGCCGACGGAGGCCAAAGCGCCTCTCGCGTACGCTCGTGCCGTCCGGCACAATGAACCCATTGTGTAGACTTGGCGCTGCGGGGGCGTAGGGAGGCCGTCCGCGGTCGCGTATCGCCGCTGGAAACGTAACGAGCCCGCGGGATAAGGATCCCCTAGCTGGAGGTCGCCGGCAGGGGAGGCGCGTCCGGCGACGGGGACGAGCCCCGGCAGCGATTAGCGGCTGCTCCGGCGGCTGGTCCGAGGCTCGGGGAAGAGAAGTGCGACGCTCCCAATGAAGATGCGCTCGATTCGATTCTAACAGGAAGGAAGTCGATAGTCACGGCGCGGCGCATATCAATTCACGCTCGGCCCTCCCACTCGTCTCCTCTTCCTCCTCCTTGCCCCCCCCCTACTCCTCATCCTGCACCTCGCCACCGGCGGCTTTTCCGCTCGGCGCTCCGCGAGACACCCGGGGAACGCGTATTTATTTATGCCCGCCGTCGGACGCAATTATCCGGCTTAGCATCGGCGTCGCGAGGCGCCTCCGACACAACCGAATCCCACCACGGGGATTAACTCCGTGTCCGCTTCGTTTCCTCGCTCGTTAAAAGACCTCCATAACGAATAACTTGGACTTTGAGCGCTTAGCGGCAAGCCTATTATTTCGCGCAGTAGCCTCTCCTATCCTTGCATTCCGCTTCCAGCGTTTATTACCAGAGCTCTACACCACTTTTCCGTTTTACCCTCTAAAAATAACGCCCGGAGCGGCCCTCGGCAGCCTCTCCCAGCCCCCGAAAATCCGACTCGCCCGTGGCGCCCGATTCCTTACTCCTCGGACGCCTGTTGTCATTTGTCAGCTTCTAGGCAGAGAAACGGAGCTCTCGGCTCTCGCAGCCGATCGGAATGCAACCCGCGCCCGTTCTCCCCCGATCGCGGACCAAGCCTTTGATATCTCCGGTGGGCGAAATGGCATCGGCCGACGAGGAAGAGCCGAGGAACGTCGGTGCGCGAAAGGGGCTCGTCTCGAGGAAAGCTCACGGGTGGCGGCGGCGGCGCTCCTCCCTCTCGGCCCGAGCAGCCCCTGCAGCTCTGGCCACCGCTGCGGGGGAAATAAGGGCCACGGGCCCGCGGGGGGGAGAGGAGCGATCGCCACGGCAAACGAAGCCAATCTGCTGGCGAGGCCGCCCGAGGCCCCGGCGCTCGCTCGTCACCCGATACTCTTCCACCGACACCGACAGGCCTCCGTCGGCCCCCCCCCCCTCCGCGCCTAATGGATACCGCAGATCGACATCCTAGACGTCGTAGACCGCGACTGCGAGGAGGCCTTACGTAATGTCGGACACACGGTGCATCCGAGCCCCGCGTCGATTAATCGCAGCGCGCGCTCAGATCGAGCACGGAGCCGCGCTCGGTAAATCGAGCGTCATGGAAACGTTGGCTTACTGCACTCGATAATTTAATGCGTAACACCGCGCCGCGAGCAACCCTGCCACAGTCGAACGAACTGTTATCGAGCAGAGTGCCGTCTACCTCCTCCTCCCCCTGCTCCGGCTGCTCTTCGGCGCCCGGCTCGACTCTCGGGCGGCGCACGAGTCCGGGGTAGAGTCCGACTCCCCGCGCATATGTCCATCCGTCCAAGGGAAGACACGCGGAGTCCCTTCTCCCTTACCCCCCCAATGGGATGGGGGCAATGCTTCCCTCTTTCGAGCCGGTGCTCGAGTCGCGCTAACGACGGTCAGCCCTCGGGCATTTTACGAGAGAGAGAGAGAGAAGAGGGTGGCCTCGAAGGATGGACCGAGAGCGAAAAGTGTAACAGTAGGCGGTTGGGAAACGCGCGAATTAATTGCATTAACCTCGATTCAGCAGCAGCAGCAGCAGCAGCCGCTGGCATTCCCCTCGGCCGGAGTAATTTTTCCGCGTAGGAACTGTTTATCGGCAGTGCCAATAAAGGCGGTTCTCTTGCTCCCATCCCGCATTCGCCGTCGTAACGATGCGACGAGTAGAATAATCGGTAGGAAGATGGACGGACCGCAGAGTGGCGTCTAGCGGCGCACGTAGGCGCCGAATTTCCGAGCGCGTTCCTCTTCCTGGTCGTAGCCGTCTCGTAGACGCCGAGCCTTAGTCTAGCGGCAGGAAAAATGTGGAGCGCCCGTGGAAAGGCGCGCGAGGCCCGAATGAAAAAAAATGGTGCCAGGAAATTAAACCGGCCCGGCGATGCGACGGTGGTAAAAGCAGAATAGAGCCGAGCTCGGGTCGTTTCCTCGCTTTTGTTTCTTTGTGTCGATGCAAATCACCACCAGCGTTCGGAGCGGGTAGACCAGGAGAGAACGGAGCAGAGAGAGAGAGATATAGATAGAGATAGATAGAGATATATGTAATATAACTGTATGTCCGTTTCTTTTGTTCAATAATATCACTGGGACTCCTTTTTCTTCCTTCTCTCTTTTATCGGGGCCTATCTCATAACTCAGCGAGGCCCGAGCGCATTATCTCCCGCTCACTCGCCATGGCCAAGTCCCTTCACTCTCCTATCGATTCACGATACTGCCCGCATCTTTTTTCATCGCCTTTCTCTTTTCGTATCTCCCCACCGTCCTCGCGCTCTCCTTTTCCACGTCGCATTATCCGCGTGGCCCCGGCTGCTGTCGATCTCTCCCTCTTTCTAGGTCTCCTCGCAGGTGCAATAAAATCCTCGGGCCCTCCGTCTCTCTCTGTCTCTCTCTCTCTCTCTCTCGCACGAGTGCCGCGGAAAATTGTTCACGGCGATTTTCGAAAGGCCTTCGAAAAAGCCTGCTCGGAAAGCCGGCACTTGGCCGCGCATTCGTTAAAGTAATCGCGCGCTCCTGAATTATCCCGAATCGAAAAAGTTCCCGACTTCGGCCCTGCGGCGTTTATTTTTACACCTCTGGGCTGGCGGCGGCGGTGGTGCAGGAGGTCTCCGCGGCAGAGGTAATCCTACCGCTCCTAAGTACCAGTCGTTGGCGCGCATTACCCCCCGGCTTACAAAATATTCGAAGCCCCGCTCTGCAGCAGTTTAACTTTACGGACTTGCGGTAACCCGAGCCGCGAGCGCGACTCTCTCCCTCTGAGCCTCGCGGAGTCTTGAATAATATTTTAGGCTCTCCCTCCACCTGCGCCCCGCCCCCCCCCGCGCTTCCGCCGGCCGCGCAGCAGGTCCTCGCCGAGTCTTCGGGAGACGGCCGCTGCGGCGCCGAGTGTTTATTCTTCCCGCTTGTCGCGCGCCAAACATCCGTGCGAATCGGGTAAATATTTAGCGCGCGCCGCGCACGATTCCGATGGCCGAGAGCGGCCCCGCCGCAGCCCCGCCGCAGAGCCCCTCGGGACTCTCCCGAGGTCGAGGCTCGGTAGGCCCCCACCCACCTTGACGCGCGCTCGCTTATCGGGCCGCCGAATCTCGGAGCGCGCGATCGCGGAAAAACGTCGCCTTATCGCCGCGAGGTGCGCGCCGCTCGGGTCCCGCGTACTCGCGAGCGAGCCCCGAGAGCTTCAGTGCGCCCGCGTACGTTTGATCGTCGCCTTGGCCGAGCGTGAAGAGTGATGGGCGCCGGTGGGGTCGCCAATCGCCGGTAATCCTGCACCGCGGAGGTAGTCCGAGGCTCGGAGGAAGAATGTTCAAGATCGGGCATCGGTTTCACGAGTGGGAGAGCTGGAGCAAAGGTAAAGGCCGAGGCTCGGCCCTCGATTACGATGCTCGTTGCAATGATAGCGGCATCTGACTAGGCGTGAAGAGGGGGCCGGGACGGCAAACGCCGCGACGATCGAGGAGTAGGAGTCGGAGGAGGAGGAGGAGGCGGCGGCGGCGGCGGCAGTGAGCGATGCGTTGCTCGGTCGGGTGCCGCGAAAATGTTATTAAACATGAAGTCTCGGAAAGTTTCGGAGCCCTGTCGCCGCTCTTCGGAATCACGCTCTCCGAGCATAATTTAGGCCGTGACATACGTATTTTTGTATGCGCGTGTAAGCGAGTCTCTATAGACGCTTTTGTTGTGCCCCTGTCCCGTAAATAAGGCGACGTCGTCGTTGTCATCGTCGTCGTCGTCGTCGTCGTCGTCGTCGTTGGCTCTCTGCTCGGCGACAAATACAAAATGAGTTGAAACGCATGTCCCGCGGCACTTATCTCAAGCACCGATAAATGGAGCGGGGGTGGGGGAGCGAGCTGCGAACATCTGTAGAAAAACGAATGGAGTCGAATTCACCGACGGCTTTTATCTCTCTAGCCCTTGTCAGTTTTTATTTCCACGAGTCGAGGGACCGGCGAGTCGGAGAAGCCGGAATAGCGACTGAGGGGCCTCTTGTATTATGTAGGAGATGGAAAAAGTCATGAATAATGCAGGGCGTCCATCGGCAAAAACTCAGTCTCCGAAGCGTTCGCTCCATCTGTGCGCGAGTGCTGGATGCGCGTGGGCGGGGGCGGGGAGATTCGGGGCCGAAAATGGAAAAAAGGATCCATTATCGGACGGAGTCGCTCCTGCGGTCGGTGGCTTCTCTTTGCCCCGTCCTCGGGGGAAAGGGGGAGGGACCCGGAGCCCTCACTCGGGGGGAACCATCGGTGGCCTACCGTCGATTTGGCTCGGCGGGAATCACGTGGGAGCCAGACGTCGCAGTTACATTAGCGCCGGGGAAAACGCACGTGCGCCGCGACTCCCCCCCCCCCCCGCCCCCGGCCCAGCCCCTTCTCGGTCACTTTCGATAGAGCGAGGCTTGGAGGATGGCTCCGCGTGTGCGTGGATGATCTCTCCCCCCCTTCCATCAGACTTTTCCGATACGTATTTTTATCGCGGCGCTCGAAGGCGCGCTCGCTCGCGCGATCAAAGAGAAAGTGTTATCTCGCGCTGTCTTTGCCCGAGTGCCGGGAGCCCCGGCGACCTTTATCTTATCGAGCTACTTAGAAAAGCCCGCACACAAGGCATGCGGCTGCTCCTCGTGGAGCGGGGCGCCGGACTCTTTGAGGAATCGGTCAGCGAGAAAACAAGGACATTGTGCTCCCGGCTCCGCAATTGGAGCCTCCTCGGCCACGAATAATCCGCTCGTCAAAAGCACCGAGCGCCGGATCAACGTACCGAAAACCTGCGGGGACCCTAGAAAGTTGTGGGACGCGCGCGAGGGGGAGAAAGCGAGAGCCGGAGCTACGATCGACGACGACGGCTGGGCGGGGTTGGCGGCGGTGTGCGCGCGTGTAGGTGTAGGTGGGGGGGGGGGAATCGAAGAAATAAAGCAGCGCGCCTCTTTTCTTCCCGAAACGATCGATGTACTTTAAATTTCCAGCCGGGACTTTCTCCCGTATTTTTCACCTGGCCGGCAATTTAAATTTACGCCGCTCTACGATTTCTAATGGCCGTTGGCGCGTTGGGTAGCGGCGCTAGGAGGGGGCGCAGTTGGCCGGTGGTGCGTAGCGACTCGGGCGCACACTCGCGGAGAATCCGATGCGACACGCTCGCGCCTCACCGCGAGGAGCGAGAGCGAGTGTGTGCGCCCGGGCCCTGGCAAGCGCAGGAGCCATTGGTCCGATGTGTGTCGGGCGAAAAAAGCAGCGGGAAGCCGTTGAAACCATTCCAACTGAGACGGCTCTCTCGGTTTCGCAAGCGCCGTGAATTTTCGAGCGGAATCGCTCGCGTCGCCGCCAATAAATCACGACTCGCGTACGTGGCTCGAGGAGGAGCCGAGCCGAGCCGAGCCGAGCCCAAGGAGCGCCCGGAAAAGCCCCGCCGGATCGAAGCCCGGCTGCGCGACGCGGGGAGGAGAGTCGTCCTCTGCCCTGGCTTCGGCCGCCCGCTTTTCTCGCCGATCCTGGATTTTGGAGGCTCGCCCCGCTCCCGACGACGACGCGCGCGTTGGCGGAGAGAGGGGGGGGGACAGGCGGGGGCGGATCGAAAATCCGAGGCGGCCCTCGAGCGCTGCTGCGACCCTCGCTTTCATTCCGCAGCCTCGATACGCATCCGTCGTTTTTTCCTTTAATAAGCTCCGGTTTTTTCGTCCCTGCCCTCGACTCCGCCAAGGGCTGTCGACCCTTTTTTTAACGTCACGACTTGCCACGCACACCAACGCTAGGCCAACCTTCCCCTCGTGCGAGGGGCGAGTCGCGCGGACATTCGCTCGCTTCCCTCCAACCTGGGCTTCACCGCGTTAAGTGGGCGAGGAGACGAGAGCCTCGAGTTTTCCGGCTCGCTCCCGTGAAATTCCTCCTCCTCCCCCGACCTCCAGCCAGGCTCTTTCGTAATCGACGACGTTTGCCTCATCCAGCGTTTCAATTATTTTCTTGAAAACTTTCCGCGCCAGTGGCCGGATAGGAAGCGATTTTAAACGCGTCAGCCGCGTCTGGCTTTGCATCGGAAACGTTTGATGCTCCCCCCTCCCCCTTCCCTTTTGCCCTTCCCTACTTGTTATTCCTAATGGCATTCGTTGAATTTTTAATTGACATCCTACCAGGACCTTCCGACGTTGAGACGTTCAAAATTTCGACTGCTTAAAGCCGAATTCGTAACGTATTGTCGGAGAATAAAAAAAAAAAATGAATCCGGTGCTCGTGAGAAGGTAGATTAACAATCTACCCGAACGTACAAGCAGATAGCATCTGTATTTTCCAGGCTGCATTTCTAGGTACCCAATCATTCGCCCCACCCTTTCTTTTCGTCGAGTGTACGGCATCGATACGTTACTGCAAATTTTAATCATTATTCTGATACAGGCCTGATTATATTTACGAATAATATTACACTGATTATTTAAAACATCGGCTTATAAATGATATGCATTTCTCATAACGGGAAATAAAGCATCGAATTAAGATTTACAATAATCGGAACAGGATGTAACCTCTATATATACGTGTATCTACACTTATTTCTTGTAAGTAAATTGCGTTATAATGATTTTTACCCTTTTTATCACAATAATCAGAACGATCTTACTCGAAAAACAACTACGCCGCTTAATAATGTAAATATTAACTAGTTACGGTACTGAATACCAGCTTCGTAATATTTTCACGGTAAAAATGTACCAGATGTTGGGGGGAAAAAATTGCCTCGATTCTTGTACCAATACGCTATGAGAGGCATATCGATAGAACTCTTAAAATTCCACTGATTCTAGTTTTAAAATAAATCTTGTACACAGATTAGGTTTGTGTCGCTTATTCTCAAAAAAATTCTGTTTATCGCGAGCTATTATTTTTCAATGTCTACTCGCTGATTAAATTTTCGGTGAAATAAACGTCTCTTAACGACCAAATTTCAGCCTATTGATTAACCTTAATGTACTTCTGTAATATTGAGAACTATCGAATAATCCTGCTGTACGTGCACGTGCTGTGCATGGATAATATTACGTAGAAGAAAAAAAAACTGACTTTTCAATTATGTCGTTCGAGCGTATCGTAAAATATTTACCAAACCTGTTACGATCGTTCTGTTAAAACGCATTTACCTACTTTATTATGAAGCTGTCGACTGATTTAGTTTGTAAAAAACACAAGGAGAGAAAGAAATCACTGTCAAGCTCGACAGACCCTTGCTGAAAATTATAGTGAAGTGGGCGGTTGAAGATAACTCCCTTGTGACGGGGCAAGATATATTCTTTAATTGAAATATGAATGTGAAGTGTGATTTGTTAGTCCAGTGTGTGCGGTTCTGGCGAGGCGCGGCGGCGGCGGCGGCGGCGGGGGGGGCGAACAACAAGCTAACAAAGTCTCACAAAATAGAAATCACAGAAGTTCAGGCGAATGTAATGCGCAAAAGGCTCATTAAAATTTTATTTGCAATATAGTGAACGTACAGTTTTCATAAACATGTTCACCGCTTGCGGATAAATGAGTAATTACTAATATTAATAATGTAGAGTAATTAGATCGAGTGTCTTGCAATTTAATGAGAACAAAGTGGTCATATTGATTACTGTACTTCGGTAAGTCTATGATAAAATTTATTTCCTATGTGTTTACACGCGTTTGCTCACATGTATGTGCAAGCTACTGTGGGCATTGAAAGAGTTCTTTATATTGAAAATTATTGTATTGATATTTTATTGAGAAAAACGGGGTTCAAAATTATATCTTCATCTATTATTAATTTAATGCCGTGTACATTAAATTAGCAGTAATTGCGTATGCTTCGTCATATTTGCAGCTTCACGTTACATAACAGAATTGAGGAGTCTAAAAATAAATAGGAAATAATTGAATTTTGAATAAAATCGAAATTATAATGTTCGAGGCAATTATTAATATCGTCGCGAAATTTTTTGTTATTTATCTGCTCTATAAAAACATTAATACTCGCGTATAGTTTTATTCGTCCATAAAGATGTACAATATATTAAACAATCGTGATGTACTATGTTGTGTACATTGTCCAATTACCTTTTTCATCTTACTTTACTCTTGCATAAATGTATTTTACAATGCGAAAATAACACATTTACCGTCAAAGATTTGATTTATGAGACACTGTAAAGAAGAATGTGGGTCCGTTATAAGTCTGATAAAAAAAAAAAATTTTTATGAAAAAGAGGTATTTAATATTTTTTTACTATGTATTAAATTGCAAATTGCGAAAATGTTTTTTTTTTTTTTTTTTTTTTTTTTTTTTATATTATTATTATTATTATTATTTCAAACGAATAACATTTAGTCTACGCGGCAATATAATTAGAGAATTTTAATTATAAATTCAATGTTTCCGTCAGTAAGAAATGCAAAGTCGTAAATCCTTTGAGCTTGTACATAATAATATTCAGCTGGTGGAAATATCAAAGTAAACACGTTTTTAGAAATAGTGCGTAATTGTTATATAGTAAAGTATAATAGAACAATATTGAAATTAATTTTGTACGTTTAGTAGCAAGCCTACACTTACACGCGTCAAAGATTCCCATTATTGACAATGTTCGGATGTGGCTCGTAAATGCGTGTATTTTGCATTTGTTAAATTGCGAGGAAAATAATAATTTTTTTTCCTCTTGTGCAAAGCAAAAAAAGGCTCACCTCGTATTGGCCGAGATTACATCGAGGAAGAAAAAATGACCGACTCTAGCGCGCATAATTACACGGAAGAGAGATCGAAAGAAAAGTGAAAAAACGGACACACGGACTCACACAAAGAGTCCGTGGCTGGCGTTAACGACTATTCGAAAAGCCGTGAAGGCGACGAGCCTGCGATATTCGGCTCTCTCGCTCTCTATTTCTCTTTCCCCCCCCCCCTCTCGCTCTTCTCGACGCCCCCCCTGCCCCCACGATGCCCCGCACCGTGTTCTGCACCCCACCAGCGTAACCGCTTTCATGAGGCGGTACGCTCGAAAGGTCAGTGAATCGTGCGTAGCTCCCAGCGAGTCCTAAGCTTATTCTCCTCAGGGGCAAAGGTCGAGGCATGTGCTCTCGGGGCTTTAGGTAGTGCTCGTCGTCTATCTTGCGACACAGAGAGAGAGAGAGAGAGAGAGAGAGAGAGAGAGAGCGAGAGAGCTACGCGGTAGGGATTTGGCGGCGGGGAGAGAGAGGCAGATCGTACACACGCAGAGGACGGCTGAATCACGCAGGAAGGAAAGCGAGAAAATCGATAATGCAGCGCGGCCCTGAAGGCTTCTAGTCCTCCTTTGCCGTTCCCGGTGGCGCGGAAGCATTACAAGCAGAGACGTGCTCCAGAAAAAGGAGGCGCCCCGAGATAAAAATAATTCCCCCCTTTACACCCCCGCGCCTAACTCGCGCGCTGACACGCACGCGGCGAAGCCCCTCGAGGTCGACGTCGCGTGGGATCGGGAAATAAATTCTCCGGAGCGGGTGTTGGGACGAAATTTACGGGCTCGGCCGCCGCCATCCTTAATGTTTCGGCCCGAGTGGGCCGGGCCGGGAAGCGCGGCGGGGGGGAGCTCGACGCACGTGGCCCACGACGGCGCCCGATCGTAGCCTCGCTCCTGGCGCCCCCCTTGACGATCCCGAGGACGGATGATGCAGCAGCAGCCCCGGGGACGGATTCCGGGGACTGTCCTTGCCGTCTCTTGGGCCCGGGGTCGGGGCTACCGGGGCTCGAGCCAGGGCCAGGGGCGCGGCCGGTCGCGAGGAGGAAGCCCAGGCGGGAACTTCGCCCTCGCCGCCGAGATCGTTAAACGCGAGGGGCCTGAGACTAATGACGTCCCCACGGACCGCCGGGGTCGGAGCGAGCCCGGGACGTAGACTTGAAATTAGCCGCGACTGGCAAACGTGTCTCGCTCTCCGAGCCGTGATTTTCAACGCGTAAGGGGACGGGCGAATTAGCCTCTAAATTACACTCGGGGCTGTTGCGCCTCTCGACTCTTGGTCCGGGCGAATCGAGGAGTCGCGGTTCGTCGCCCGCTCCTGCTGGCCCCCCCCACCCCCCGCCCAACACCTCATTGGGCAAATTGCAGCTCGAGGGCTATTGGAAGAATTACAAAGCCCCCCCCCCTGCATTCGCTCTCATTCGCAACGATGCACCGAGACGCGCACCGCGCCTCGGATCGTCGTCCACTCGCAGCTTTATTTGCATTTCCAAAGCAAAGAGGCTGCTGCTGCTGCTGCTGCCCTAAATATCGTCGGAGCGAAACTCCTCGGTACTCGAAGGCCTATTATTAACCGCGTGCCGGCCTCATCCGCATTATCGACGAGCCACTTGCGCGGCGTCCACGCACTTACGATTAGCTCGGCTCTACGGCAATTGTGACACATTGCGCGTGGCCTTGAATCCACTGTGCGAGAGCCTCTTCTCGGCCGAGGCTCGCCGCATGGGTTTTGCCGCCCCCCCCCCGCTCTCACTTGCCCGCAGATGAGATTTTTCGAGCTAGACAACAGTGGCTTCGATTCACTTCTTTTTTTTTCAGCTCGCTCGCGACGCTTGGCGCGTCCTCTTCAGCGCCGGTAAGAGCCCGATGAGCCACGTCTTGCCAAGGCATTAAAGAAAAATATATATGTACCTACCCCTCCCCCCCTCTCGCTCTCGGCTTTCGTTTTTGCGCAATTTCGACTGCATGCGCTTGGAGTATCATTACACCCAATTTAAAAATCATAATAACATGTGTCTCTGCTATTATTAATTCATAGGGATTTTTATTATCCTGAAAATGGAGCTCGAATAATATTTGCCCACGTCGTAAATTTGTACGATGCACGTTTGGCTGTTTTTCAAGAATAATGAAAATAAAAATGTCTTTATCTCGTCGTCTTTCACTACTTTTGAATAATATTTGAATAAGATAAGCACGCGATGAAAGGAAAAAAGACATTATTTATAATGTCGAGCGATGGAATGATTAAGACGGCAAAGCGCAAAGCATCTAATAGGACCAAATATAGAAATAAGCAAGCGAAAATTATAAATTTATTGTAATATGTAATCGAGTAGTAGGCAGTTGCTTCATTGTTGGTAAATAGGTTTCATTAAATTTTCTGAATTCTTAATTTGCTACGTGGGCGTACAGGAACGCTTTTTTTTTTTTTTTTTTAATCCGGCTTTGAAATTAAAATGGTATTTCTATTCTAATTAATTATGCATCAATAGCAAAATCACGCGGAATAAGAGACGTCGAGTATTGCAAATGCAGACTTAATAAATGATTTGGGAAACCTTTTATTGTTTTAAATAAATGTCACGAGTTATTCGTACATGTACATCACGCCGATAATAAAGGTCGGAGTGTCTTGGACAATTCAAAACAAATTCTAAACGTACTATTTACTTTGAGTATAACGTATTTACAACATTTTCGCTTATAATATTGGGTCTTTCGACGTATACATTATAACACTTGTAATTATAAATTATTCACAAACGAACGCTTGCTTCTTGATCGCATATCTTTAAACGGGTTTCACGGATCCGTCGAATACGAGTAAAGCGTTTCCATACGTGCATACGCGTGCATTGATAGACTAGAAAAGGTATAGAGAACGAGGAAGCGAGACAGACAGAGAGAGAGAGAGAGAGAGAGAGCAGTATGCGACAAGAGCACAGAGGTAAAACAGTTTGCGCAGGAAAATAGGAGAGGCTCGTTATACACTAGGCACCTTCCATCATTCATTCACCAGATTAGCAATAATGAATGTGGGAAGCTCGGCACGAGCCATTGAACGGAGGAATCCCTCGCTCTTGAATAATTAAAAGTCACCGAAAAACGTAGTTGTCGCCCCCCCCCCGCCCCGCCCCGTCACAGCCCAGCCCCCCGGCCGCATGCATCGATCGTTCGTCGGTTATTCATTCATAAAGCGGCCGGGCGTCGGGTCTCTAATTACGCGTCCAAAGCAACGAGAGCAAGAGGCGAAGGCAAGCGAGGGCCCCGAGGAGAAGAGCAGCCTCGGCATATCTTCCAAAGGGCCGATGGCGAATCGGGGGCTCTGCCAATGGCATAGGCGGGTAAAAGGGAGTCCGGTCTAGTGGCATGCCAACGAGGACGGCAAGAAGAGCCGCGGTGACGACGAGCCTCGTGGAAGGTCCTTCGTCGAGCCGCCGACTGTGCGGGAGGAGGCTCCGGGGGGCCTCGAGAGTCCCGAGCGGCCCCGATATCGCCAGGGCCGAGTGCCATCGGCGAGAGAGCCTTCGCCGGCCGCCCGGAACCGGAGGATGGAGGGAGCGCCGGTGTCGGGGCCGGGGGTGTGGCGCGAGAGAGGAGGAGGAGGAGGCGGCGGTCGGTCGGCAAGGCGCGGGGGACAATCACGAGCGAATTCATCCTCCTTCCAACGGCCACTTACCTGCCATCTCTCGTAATAACGCGATTTCCCTATCACGCCCATGAATAATTCATGTAATTAAAGGGACCGCGATTTTTACGTCTTGCCCGCTCGCGTCGCCGGGAAGAGAAGGACGACGAGGTAGAATACCGGACGCAGCTGACGCGTCCGGCAAAGTACGTTACTCGTCGTCGCTTATGGGGCTTCGCGCACGTACGCCTTCACCCCGTTTCCTTGGCCGGGGTGAGGCACGCCTCCGCTGCCTCCCCTCCCCTGCGCCATCCTGCCCCCGTAGCCCCCTCGGCCGCAGCCTGTCCACCCCGTCGCGAGGACGAGTTCCGGAGCACAAAGGCCGCAGATGCACGCGCTCTCTCTCTCTCTCTCTCTCTCTTTCTCCGGGAGGAGATCGCGTCGGTCGATATATTCCGGGGCGCGCGCGCGCAAGTAGAAACAGACAAAGGCCGACGCCGGGCAAGTGAATGGGAGTGAACGCGAGCGAGCGAGACTGACTGATAGATAGCTCGAGGGACAGAGTAAAATGTGCCTGGCCTGTGTGTAACTATACGCGCGCACGTGTGTGTACATATATATATATATATATACATACATATATAAAGAGATGGATTGAGAGAGAGAGAGAGAGAGAGCGAGGGGAAGGGAAACAGGGAGAGCGAGAGGAGGCACCTTCTCCTTCGAAATGCCTTTATTTTTAGTCTTTTTCCATCCATTCGAGGCCAGCTTCCCGTAACTAATGCATAGCGCAGCTCTTTGGATTTTTTATCCGAGGACGACTCAAGCCCTTACATCCTAACGCGATAAGGAGCGCTTATCCGTGGAAAGCAGCGGGGAGGCAGCAGGGGGTGGGGAGTGAGAGAGAGAGAGAGAGAGAGGAGGGAAGGAATAGGCGCGTATTCATCGGAAAGGAACTCGCGCGCACGGGTGCTTACGCTTTTAGTCTTGGAGCTGGTCCAAGCTGCTCTTGTTTTACGATCAGCGTGATAAAATCCAAGAAAATCCGAATTGTTCAAAGGCCCCGTTTGTGAGACCTTAGCCGAGCGCGCTAAGTGATGTCTACCAGTGGCTCGTTACTTCCTTCCTCGAAGGCTCTTGCCTCGATGAAGAGGTTTGCCGGAACAATCGCCGGGCCGCGAGGCGGGCGGGGGGGGGGGAGAGTAATAATGCCGTTCGAATGAGCTCCGCCCATTCATTTTCCGAGACAAAAGCCCGCGCAAATCTACGATATCGAGGGAAGCCGCGATGCGAATGGAAAAGAGCGTCGAGCCGAGCGTCGGCAGAAGGGGGGGGGAGAGAGAGAGGAACAGAGTTTAGTTTTCTGACTCTCTGGATGTCACCTCGCTTAGTATTTACGTCATGTCTCGCGGGTATCAGTTGTGGGTTTCGCTGAAAGCTAATTTCGCTCTCGCTCTCTCGTCGTTCCACCGCTAAGGCGTTACTGCATTTCCATTTCATTGTCTCGGCCATCCCGAAATAAACGAGCGAGCACTGCGACTGGTTTGCTCGCGAAAAAATAAGCCGCGGGGAATCCTCATTTGTACGCCGAGGCAGAGAAAAATTGAAGCAGAGAGAGCGAGAGAACCCTTTTGAAATTCGACCAGATCATTATTATTCTCGGTACCCCGTGGTCTGGTTTGGGGAATCGTCTCGGAGGGAAGCTAACGCAATGAAAGAGGAGCCACCGGACACACATCTGCGCTCGTTCGGGTTGTGTTTCACACGCGCTTTTTCAGAAAAGCTTTTTCGACTCCTCTTCTGCGTAACGAGGCAAAGGCAGAGTTGGTCGCGAGATCCCCGACAAAGATCCCCGAGATCTGGGCTCGAGAGCGGATCATCCGAGTGGGCGCCGCGGGCCGCCGATTCGATAGCCATCGCCACTTCGGCTCTCGATGCTCTCGATTGATTCGATACCCCTCGAATCTAACCCCGCCGACCCCCCGCCCGACCGCTAACCCCCATGGCTCTCGAGGGCCTCTCGAGGGCCTCTCGACGCAAGCGGACGATAATAACGAGCTGCCCTGGTTTGGCTGACTTGCAGACATACGGCTGCAGCTGAACGAGCAGCTACGATGCCTGGACGTGCGGATGGAGGCCCAGGTTGCGCTCGTCGCCGAGCTCCAGGACTTCTTCAGGAGGCGGGCCGAGCTCGAGCTCGACTACAGCAAGTCCCTCGACAAGATGGCCAAGAGCATACAGATGCGCCACAAGGAGCAGAAGCAAAAGTAAGCAGCCAACTCGGGTCGACCGACCGAGGCATGATCGCGACGGTGGTGCAGGGAAGGGGGGGGAGGGGGAGGAACCGAATCGAACCGCGGTTGGGGGGGGTGGGGTTGGATCGGCCCGGTTTGATCGTCCTTTCTGTCCGAACCAGGCGGGAGCAGTGGCCCCTGTTCTCGTCCTACGCCTGCTGGCAGCAGCTCGTCAACGAGACCAAGTCCCTGAGCCGAGACCACGCGGCCCTCTCCGAGGTCTACAGCACCCACCTCGTGGCGCGGCTCAACCAGGTCATGGAGGACGTCCAGCGCATCTATAGACGCGTCAGTGCTCCCTTTTACACGCGCCCCTACCGCGTAAGCGATGCATTACAGCCCTGTTTCTCTCGGCCTTGCAGTGTCGGGAGATCGGCTACGAGACGCACGAGGAGATCCTCCGGGTGCTGCACGAGCTCCACACGACGATGAAGACGTACCAGGGCTACCAGGCGGAGTCCCGGCAGGCCGAAACCAAGCTCAGGGTAGCCGAGCAGCAGCGCACGAAGCTCGAGGTAGCCAACGCTCCCCCGGAGAAGCTCGCCCGCAGCAAGAAGTACAAGCTCATCGAGAAGGAAGTTAACAAGGTGAGAGAGAAGCCCCTGGAGTCCCTCCCTCGCGGTCCATTCTCCGAGCGAGCTCCTCCCCTGGCGAACAAAGGGCCCGGGGCCGGGGAAGGAGCCTCGGGCTCTGGGAAAGAGACTCGGACCATCTGGTCGCCGACGCCAAAAAGTGCCTCTTTAACGATATGTTCTTTTTTTCTCTCCCCCCTACCCCCTTTTTGCGGTGACAAGAGAAGACGAGCGGTTATAAAAACACGAGGTCCATCATGTGGGTTTTAAATCTCCATCTCTGTCTCGCTCCCCCCCCCCCGGTCTTTCGTTCCCCATCGATCGAGGATGCTTTTTTCGGGAGTTGGCGGGCTTAGGAGCGGGGCGAAAGGAACGTGGGCCGCGAAGGGCGGCCGGAGAGGAGGCAAGCTGATAAATAACGAGGGGCGATCAAGGAAAAAAAAAGAGGAGGCGCGTCGAAGGCGCAACGACAGTCGTATTGGTTGCGCTCGCGGGAGCCGATAAAGCTAGAAGTGTGAGCCACGTAGTTCGATAGGAGAGCCTCGAGCGCTCGAAATATCGTCGCGTAAGCGCGTTTACTTCCGCCCCCGGCCCGGCGCGATTTCGTCGCGGCCTTTTAATTTCGTCTCCCCCGGAGGGATTTTCCGCCAGGGTCAGCCTTTTTTTCAGCTGACGGAAAAGCCCATAAAAACCGAATGGCCCGAGGGCGGCGGGCGTCGTCTCGCTTATTAATCCGTCGCGGCGACGAGCCGGAGCTAAGAGCCGAGGACAGCTGTCGGCCGGGGGGGGGGGAGGGGACAGGGACAATAATATGAATCGACGAGCGAGCGATGTGCCCCCGGCCCCCCTCCGCCGTACTACCAACCGGTGGTTTTTCTGCCCACAGAGGAAGATCAAGTACACGGAGGCGAAGCTGAAGGCCCTCAAGGCCAGGAACGAGTACATCCTCTGCCTGGAGGCCTCCAACACGACGATACACAAATACTTCGTCGACGACCTGTCGGATCTTATTGACGTAAGTCGGCTGAGCGAGGACTGCCTCCTGCTTTCCTTGTGCTCGCGCGCTCGTAGGCACACGTAGCTCTTGGGTTATTATGACACTCGGAACGTAATCGCGTTACCCACGACTTCACCGCTCTCCCTCGGATTAGATAGCGAGAGCTTAACGGTATTATCTTTCGGTCAATAAGGGATTCTCCTTCTCTCTTCTTTTAATAACCATTCGAAATCACTTCGATTATTCCGATGGACGTGGAAAATTAAGCCGTATCTTTACGATCGCGCTTACATAGCGCCCGCGTATCTCGGCAATAAATGTATTTATGTGCATACGTAACTCGCGGTTTTCGCGTAGTAAATTCGGGCATTAATATCCTGTATTTATATTCAAATTATAACTTTAATTAACGTGCCGATTCACATTTAAATGCTCGTTTACTTTTAAATACACATTATTCTAAAAATATGATTTTTGAACAAACTCGCGTACAAGTTATATTTGTTTCAATAGGAATTCTATTCCCGTTGCATCGGAAATATTTTTGCAATACAATAGTGGCGCAGATATTTTCGTAGCCGTGACACTTTATAGCTATTTTATTAAAGACAATTCGAAAAGCTACAATCTTTCCGAATTCTAATCGCGCACACGAGGCTCTATAGCGACCGCTGATGTTTCGCTTCCGCCAGACGTCAGAGTCGTCGTAAGCCACATTCCACAACCATACTTTCCGAAAAGCGCTTGCAAAACTTCTCGCGAAGATTTCTCGCTAAAAGATTTCCGGCAAAAGTTTCTTGCAAAATTGCTTCGCAAAATTGCCTCGTAAAAATTGCTTGCAAAATCACCGGCCGCAAGTGCGAGCGCACCTCGGTCTTCCGCAACTACTGAACTCTCTATGCCCTTCTTCTCTCAAAAGTGTATGGACTTCGGCTTCCACAATTGCATTGCGCGAGCTTTGCTAATGCACTGCAGCGCAGAGGAGGGGAGGCAGCGCTCGCTCCAGCTCGGGGCCGAGCAACTCTCCGCCTGCGTCGGTGCTTTAGATTCCAGGGCGGATAAGCAGAGGTTCCTCGAGTCCCATCACGCAGCCTTCATGATCCCCAAGAAGTTCGAGTTCCAAGGCCAGAGGGGCGACGAGGTGAGTCCGACAATCGGAGCCCATAGAGTCTCCTCCTCCCCCAATTTTTTTGCTCGGCTTCTGAGCCTGGAAATTTGCCCCCCTCCCAGAGCCCGGAGCCGGAGCTTCAAAAGGTCCTGCACACCGAAATGGAGCAGAGACTCCAGCAGCTCCAGCAGAGGGTTACCTCGCTCAGGACCGAATCCGAGGAGGTCTGGAAGACCCTGGAGACCGCGGAGGCGAGCCTGCTCGAGATGTTCACGGCCAAAGATTACGACTGCTCGAGGTATTTCGGGGACAACGCGATGCCGACGTCGAAGCCGCCCGAGACGGTGCAGATCAAGCTTCGGGCCGATCGCCAGGAGACGGAGGAATTTTATCTGACGGTTCGTAGGCCGACAAACCACCCCTGCCTCCCTCTAACCACCGCCCGCCCCCCCATCCCCAAAAAAAAAGCCATAC
The DNA here is from genome assembly GCA_018907135.1 of Kradibia gibbosae. Taxonomy (NCBI): domain Eukaryota; kingdom Metazoa; phylum Arthropoda; class Insecta; order Hymenoptera; family Agaonidae; genus Kradibia; species Kradibia gibbosae. The sequence continues at coordinate 13,523,911 of JACCHX010000001.1, read as the reverse complement.
CGGGCCTGCTTTAAACCGGGCTCCGGCCTCTCTCGTGTATCGAAAACAGAAATTCCGGGAGTACCTGCTCGGCACCTCGAGGATAGCGAGATTGGACGCGAAGCAGGAGTACATCCGGCAGAGCCTGCTGGAGGGCTCGAACTCGAGCCCCAATCCCTCGATAACGACGACTAAGCAGAAGCAGGCCCGCAGGAAGCGGATCGGCCGCTTGCAAATGAACGGGCAGCCTAAGCTCTTCGGGGGCTCCCTCGAGGAGTACCTGGAGAGCACGAACCAGGAGATACCGCTCATAATGAAGAGCTGCATAAGGGTCATCAACCTATACGGGCTCCACCACCAGGGGATATTCAGGGTGTCGGGCTCGCAGGTGGAGATCAACAATTTTCGCGAGTGGTTCGAGAGGGGCGAGGATCCCCTTGCCGACATGACCGACGCCTCCGACATAAACAGCGTGGCCGGGGTATTGAAATTGTATTTGAGGGAGCTCCGGGAGCCCATTTTCCCGATCATCTACTTCGAGCAGCTGATGGAGCTCGCCCAACTGGATTCCAAGCAGGACTTCGTTCTTAAGATGAAGGCTGTCATTTCGAGTCTTCCGAGGCCGGTCGTCATCGTCATGCGATACCTATTCGCCTTTTTAAATCAGTGAGCCAATATTTCATTAACCTACCGCGTCCACGACTATCCAAGCCCTAGCAATAATGACTCGCTTTCTCTCTCTATCTCTCTCTCTCTCTCTCTCTGTCTCTCTCTCTCTCTCTCTCTCTCTGTCTCTCTGTCTCTGTCTCGTCGCAGCCTCTCCGAATTTTCCGACGAGAATATGATGGACCCGTACAATTTGGCTATTTGTTTTGGACCGACGCTAGTTCCCGTGCCAGAGGACAAGGATCAAGTTCAGTATCAGAATCAGGTGAACGAGTTGATAAAAAATATCATAACCCTTTGCGAGGAGATCTTCCCGGATGACATCGGTGGCATCCTCTACGAGAAGTACATTAGTCGAGAACTCGACGACGTGTAAGTCGATAAAGGCCCTTAATCGAGGCATCCAACTAAAAAATAAATTTTACTTTAGCCTCGGCTCGCATTACTCATTATTCGATTGTATTCGCAGTGACGTGGGAGACTCGCCGACCGATCAAGTGCAAGAGGACATGGATTCGGAGGTCTATCCATCGGAAGACGGTAACTTGGAGAGAGTGTCGTGTCTCCCTTGTAATTGTAGGTAGGGAGTTAGCGGAGAGAGGTTTAACGTTGGCCGATGGTTTATCGTTTTAGAATCGGAAAGCCTAGAGGCCACCGCGCAGTTCGACTTCAACGCCCGATCGGAGAGGGAGCTGAGCTTCAAGAAGGGCGACACTCTGACCTTGTACACGCAGGTGAGCAACGATTGGTGGAGAGGCGCATTGGCCGGCAGGGAGGGCCTCATCCCCGACAAGTACATAATGCTCAAGATAAAGTGAGTAGGGCTGTTGGTGTTGGTGTGGGTGGGTGGGCTCGTCGGCCGCGTCCGATCAAAGCCAAGGCTCCTCGCTACGAACGATCCCCAATGCTTTTCAGGGACGAGGAGCGAGACAAGGACCTCAAGTCCTCCTCGAGCGAGGAGTCCATGAGGAGACGGGCCTCGAGCTCGGCCGACAGCGTCTTGTCGAGTAACAATTCGCCCTTGATGGGACCGAGCAGCAGCAGCAGCGCCGCCAATGTTTGGCCAGGGGTCGTAGCGTGCGAAATAGCGTTGGCCGCCAATAATCCGCAGTCCGATAGCTCGAGCAGCAGCTCTATCGTGCCCGCAGTCGTGTCTAATGTACCTTGTGTCACGTCCTCGTCGCAAGCCATCATTAGTCGTGAGGTATTGGAAACCACCGTTTAAAAACCATCCCCCCATATCACAACACAAATCCATGAGCCGTTTTCGCTTTTTTACAAAAAAAAAAAATAAAAAAATAATAAACGTTTAGCGTTCATTGATCGTTATAGCAGTTGCTCGTTACGGTTCGTGTGCGCGTGTGCGCGCGCGCGCGTGCCAATGTACAACGATTAATGCGCGCCGCACCCGCACGCGCACCGACAGGTGCATGGCTATTTGTTTGCTGTTTTTGTTTTTCATCATTATTATTAATTATTACTATTAATTATTATTATTAATTATTGTCATTATTATTGTCATTATTATTATTATCATTTTGTTGTCGTTGGTCGATTTTGAAGCGCGCGTCGAGCGATGCCACTGCCCGAGTACGCAATAGTCTCGACTCACACACACACACTCACACACACACACACATATATATATAATATATATATATATATATACCTATTGCCTGCAAAATACGCACCTGCACTGCTATGCACACAGCTTAGTTTTATAGTCGGGAGATGCCATGACCAGTTGATTTGCACGTTAAATGTAAATTATTATTATTGCAAGAGAGAAGAGATTTTATATTTGTTTTGTTTCGACGAAGAGCAAAATTTTCATACATATACAACTTATAATGTATATTTCAAGGACGTTGTGCTATGAAATTGCGGGCTACGAGCTGCTCATAATTCTCTGCTCGAAAGACTGAGACTTAGAAACGAACGATTGTACTTGTCGCGAAAGAATCGCAATAGAGCAATTTATCTCCTCGTATCGATGTGTGTCGTGGAACAAATTTTCCGTGTGAATCTTTTCTGTACAAAGGATGAATAAAGAACGTACCTTTTTTAAAATTGGATGTTACGTTAATGGTAAGGGAGCCATGAATTTACCGCTAAAAGTTTTAAATGGTCGAGAAGCGTTTGTACAATAATGATGTAAATAAAATTAAAAATATACAGACTTTCTTTGCTGCATGAGCTATTTATATCTGTGTCTTGCGAAGCCTTGTTCTGTGTGCCTTGTGCTCTCCACTTTATCCTCTAAATTTGTCAGTGTTAATTGTTTTGGGTTGATTGCTGTGTTTCCAGATATACGTTTAGTCAGCACTATCTAACCGAAGACGAAATACAATATAAAGTCTTGTGTACGTAGATATGTATTCTGCTGCAGCATTGTTTAATGGACTAAAAACTGTTCGATAAAATTACTGTCCAGTGTTGCGTGGTTTTCTTTTTCCTTTTGTGTTTTTTTGATTTCTTTTAAGGAATGTCAATTTGACAGTTCAGTTGGTTTGTGAATCCTAGAATCCTGTAGATCAATGTCAATCCATAGACGATACCAAAGGGGGTGTCGATTGTCGGAAGAGCTTTGACGACGGACTATCATTGGGCTTAGGTGAGTAAAGAAAAGCCTTGCCCCCCACCAACCCCCACCAACCCAACGACCCTCTCACCGCTAAGACTAACTCCGTCGAGCTTCCCTGGCGAAAACTACTGCACCCTCCTCCCTAACACAGTTGCATTTTTTGCATTTTTTGCATTAAACGCGTGGTCTGCATACTCATACCTACATACATTCATGCGTGCATATGTGCATCCGATATACGTACATCCGCAACTTACACGCCTAACATCAAAATCCCATGTTCTTTGCTGCCAGGGCTGGCACGAGTCTGCACCCCGACCCATTAATTTAGCTAGCATTTGGTAAACTTTGTCAATCTTGTTTTGTGATCGTTATTTGCTGTTACAATGGCCTCAGTTTTACGAGCAGTTTCTAATCCACTTCTAATATTGCATTGCGTTGTGGTAAATTTCTGCATGCCCCTCGCCTACCCTCTGCATGATTATTGAACTTACTCCTTAACTGATTTCAAAGTCTTTAAATCGGGCACCACGTTTATTAATCATGTCACGTCCATTGTAAACTTCGAGCAACCATTAATGTTTCGCCAGTGTCGCGCGAGATAAATACGATCGACTTAATAATCACGATTCATGTACCGTTGGAGGCACCAAACGCCCTAAATGCTCGCAACGATGCTACGCAATATATATATATGTATGTATGTATATGCACATGTATGTATTTGTGGCATCGACGACGGGAAACCCATTAATAAGCAAAGCACTCCCCAATATTAAGCGTCACTCATCGTAATATTTGCTCCAATGCGCAAGCCAGGGCCGGCAGGTCGTTAATCGGCCGACTCTGGCCCCGTTCCGCTCTCCTCAGCCCTGCCACCGCAATAAGACCGGAGGTTTTCTTTTAGGACGCGACAGCGGCCTCAGGGCGAGCAGCCCGAGGGAGCAGCCCTGAGAGGGAGGATCGGCGCAGGGCGAGCAGCGGCTCCTCGGCCGAGAACGGGCTAGCCAGGGGGCGGGAGGAGGAGGAGGAGGAGGAGGCGGAGGCCGCCGAGCCGGGGACGGGCCCCAAGCCCTCGGGGAGCGAGGAGTCCGAGAAGTTCGGCTCGCTGGCCGAGGTCGAGACGAGGCGCGGGGCCGCGCGCAAGCAGCACTGGAAGTCCCAGAGCGTGGGCGACGGGGCCCCCCAGCCGAAGAGCTCGGCCCCCCACCAGGAGGAGGACTACCAGGAGCACACGACCTTCTCCGCGAATCGGGAGCTCTGGCAGAGGCGCGCCACCTCGCAGACGCAGCTCAACCCCCCGATGTCCGCGAGCCCGAGCTTCTTTAGGGCCTACCACGAGCTGCGCGACCTCCGGCCCAAGCACACGCCCGACCTCGTGATGGACCTGCCCCTGACGGCCCAGGAGCCCGGCAAGAAGTCCGCCTCGACGAGCAGCCTGAGCGGCGGCGGGGGCGGGGGCGGCTCCGACGACGAGAGTCCGGGCCACGGGGCCCGACAGGAGGCCGGGGGCCCCGGGCCCGCCGCCGCCGGCCCCGAGTCCCCCGACATGAGCACCGCGGCCGAGCGCTTCGCCAAGCAGAACCAGTGCACCCTGAAGAAGAACACGAAGGGCCCGGGGGGGGAGAACGGCAAGCAGCCGAGGCTCGGCCCCGAGAACGAGTCCGAGCCGGAGAGCCTCGGGGGCCCCGAGGGGATCGTCCGGTCGGCGAGCTCCACCCAGATCGCCAATGCCGGGGGTCTGGCCCTGAGGTCGCCGGTGCCCTCGCGCTCCACCCCGAAGATCGCCGCCAAGTTCGCGGACATGCACCTGACGGGGGGCAGTCAGATCCAGGTCTCCTCGTTCAAGCCGCAGGTCAAGATCAAGCCGACGATTCTCCGTAAGCCCATCGTGCCGTTCCCGCACCCCCACATGAGCCCCGAGCTCGCGAGGAAAATCGAGAAGCAAGCCCAAAGCGCCGAGCAGGCCAACTAGGCTCGGCCCTCTTCCGTCTTCGTCGTCGTCGTCGTCGTCCGTACCACCGCCACTACCGCCACTAGCGCAACTCTTACTTGCCGACGGCCTCGGTTCATTCGGCCTCGAGTTGCCCAATCGGTCCAAAGTAAACCTCACCCGCTTCCCACACACACACGCACCCACGTTTATCCCCGAGACTTCGACGCAGCTCTGGTGTGTATCCAGTGACGAGACGCGTCGCCCACAACTGCTCCAACTCCTCAGTCCTTGCATCGAATTGAAAGTTACACGTAGCGTCAGGATCGAGCCACGTCCCGGGGCCGGTCCATCGAGTGTTTACGCATGTACATGTGTATAAATACACGCCCGCCTACACCGCCACCCCAATAAATACACGTACACACGCGCACGCAGGCGTGTATATATATGTATATATATGTATGTACACACCCGCGTGTATATGAGCCATTGACCGGTGAGAGGCGCCCGGCACGAGTCTCAGCCCTGAATTTACTTTTTTAAAGGTACTTTTTCGTCTAACGCGTTATTTTTTACCATGTGACGGATGAAACCAGGCTTCTAGTCGCGGAGGAGGTACATGTGAGAGAGAAGAGAAGGAAGGAGTAAGCGTGGCCGCTAACGCGAGAAGAAACGAGAGGCACAATATATATATATATATATATATATATACACATACATACGCCCACTCGCTTGTGCGTGTGCGTGTATGCGCGTGCGCGTGTGCGTAAGAGAGGAGCAATTCGATTAATCGATAAAGTCCTGAGCCCGAAGGAATTTCTATATATGTATTCAATTTGTTATAATTTTCTTTTGCGCGGGTATGCTTGGAAAGGCGGTTAAATTTTCTCGTTATTCTTGGATTAAAACTGACACGTTTCTTTGATGAGATTTTTATTCGAAAGACACGTTTGATGTTCCTTTAGTGCCAGTGAGACTGTGTGTAAATCCTTAAACGTTATTTTAAAAATGAGATTGTATTTTTTTTTTTTTTTTAATGGTAAGCTAATTCTCTGGTATGCAGGGAAGGGCCGAGAAGCCGGAGTTCAAGCGTAAGACATTATTATATAGAAGTTGCTTTGCTAAAAGCCGCCATCGATAAAGAGAATGGAACAAAGTCGTGTCCATTTGATTCTAGTAGATCTGAGGGCGCGAATCGGAAAAAATAACCCTGTCGTGTTTTATTTCGCTTAGTTGAGTCCGAGCTCGCCTTTTAATCCAATACTTTTATCCGAAGCAAACCCCCTAGCAAGCGATGTTCGATACCTAAAGTGTCCGTGAGCTGCGTGCGCTTATTATTATTATTATTATACTCGCGCGCGTATTATTACGCGTATGTGTACGTGCACGGGTGGATGCCGATGCGTTCGCACCTGTGCGCATTGGCACGTGTACACCTACGCGTGTACGTGTACACCCACCCACCCTTGCGCATTATGCGTGGGCTGTCCGTGTGTGGGTGCGTATGAATATGACAGCGCGCAGAGTCGGGCACGTTATGCGAAAAGGAGCAAATGTACAATAAAAGCGAGCAAGCAAAACGAGTGAGAAGTTTTAAGAGACGTAAACAACTTACGGGTTTAGCCATGGTATTGAATTTTGACAATGAGCATTGCAGCTGCTCGAGTATACTCATGCCTTTCCTTATTATTGCGATAACAACGAGACAGTAAATGTACCGTGATGTCATCATACCTCCATACAGGCGTGTATGTTTAGAAATATAAAACGCATATATTCTTTACAAATATTCTTTGGATTCACGATCACTAACAGTATGTATGAGCTAATATGTTATGGTTAGGGGCGATTAGATAATATATATACATACATACATATATATATATATATATGTGTGTGTGTGTATATATATATATATTGATAATGCGATAGCTTTATTATAATAATACTCCTAGTTGATAATAAAGATCGATTACTCAATAATGGTACGAGTAATAATGCAGGCAAAATAAAGTATTTCCTTACTGCAATACATAAATGCCAAAGTTAAGAAAAAAGCTGACTCCTTGTAACATATTTTTTAATCATTTAATCTGAATTGAGTTTTTAAATATTTGTTAGTAAAAACATGCACCAATAAATTATACCTGTATAGTGATTTTCTACCTTCGAATTATAGGCTTAAGATTAATTTTTAAATTGATTACTAGTTGTAAATTTTCAAAGTAACCATACTTTATCATGATTCATTTGTTCGTAATTTTATGAAAAATAATTTTACAGAAATTACAGTTCTCGTCACCTGAAGATATTTTCAATGATGTTATTACACGCGATAATATACAAGCATACCAGGCTGTATAACTATGATTATAAAATAAAAATAAGATGTAATGTGTAGTATTTACTAATCATTGATCAAAACCTAATGGAATCTTAATCAATATAATAATATAATTGAATATAAATATAATTGAAAGGCCTGACCAAAACACTTATATGTTCGTTCGATTCTTGGCTCGCTACTGTCTAATGAGCTTTTGAAGGAGACAAATCTACGAGTCATTGCGTCTTCGGAGAGTCAAAAGCACCCAATAACGGATGGATATTTAAACACTGTCAACAAAGTATCGAGTACTATTTTTAATTTTTAATCAAAATGCGAATAGACACAAACAAAGGCCCACTCATTTTTACAATTTGATTTAGCGATTACTTGTTTAATTTATAAGAGCAGATCTACTCTTTTAGGTATGTTTGCCGAGTTAAAAATTTGGGAAAAAGCACGAGTAAATCGGAGCTCTTTAATTAATTTATCGATTGAAGGCAAAATGCCGAATTGCTGGTTCAATCCATTTCGCTAGTGTTTAGCGTATTTTCTTCAATGCACTAATGATAATAAATGATTAGTACCAAATGCCAATGCACAATTGCCAAAATTTAAATATTTCGATAAAGCTTCAATGCTTTCATCACTACGATTGAGCTTAACAATAAAGGATAATGTTAAGTGGATTTAATAAACTTTTTAGCGTTACTTAAAAAATGTACAGTTATCGACGTACGTTATTTCAATATTTATCACATTTTAATAAGAATAACTACTAAATTTAAAAGTACTTTTTAATCGAATTACCATCGATATTTAAAATCAGTTACAGTGTTCCATTTTTTATTACATTGATTACTTATATTGTATATATTGGATAATGTAGGCAGGGAGATTTTCTACTTTTTATATGAATTAGGTAACTTTTAGCTTTATTCTACTCTGCTTTAAATTTTGTAGTCAGATTAATTTGATCAATTTAAATAAGCATCAAGATAAAAAAAAACATAGTTACTGGACAAAAACATTAATATTAATGATTGCATAGAAATTAGTCTAATTAATTTTACTTTTTATTTCAGATTAAGTCGAATAAGTTTAAAAAAAAAGAAAAGATTTTTTAAGTTGTTTTTGAATGAAATATAAATGCATTAAAAAGTAGAATACATTACAAAGATTATAAAATTTCTGAATGCTTTTTATATCAAATCGATAAAAATTTTACGCATGGTAATAAGTAATTTAGAATTTGATTGTAATTTGAATAATTAACAAAGGAAGAGGAACACGTGAACCATAATCTATAAGCAAAAGTAAAAATATTTACAAATTTTTCATAAAAATGTGTAAGCAATAGGCTTTTCAATTATTATTTGACTGACTCAATTTAAATAAGTAACCTGTACGATAATTTGTAAGATCAATTTTTTGTTGCTTTGAAATATTTAAACTTAATTGATTAAAATGCAATTCTTAAAATTTCCTATCATTATTAATGATGACTATGTAAAAAATTACATCGATCAACATTCATGTACGTCACTTATTTTCGCTCTTGCAAATCTTAATTATATTGTTTTGATCTCATTGGTTGTGAATGACAAATGCATTTGCCAGTAGCAGGTATAATATTAAAGGCTTGTTCATGATTTTTTGTACCAATATTATTTACGTAGCCCAATTTCTGTTCAACAATGTTCGCTGTTATATGAAGCCACATTTTACGCGGTATTTGGAACAACAGTTGCCAGGTTGCCACTGCCGTTGTTTTGAGTGGCTCTTCGCAAACGCATCGTTTCAACGGATTATTTCATCTCTACAAGCCTTGCAGATCTACATCTTATCCTAAAACTTATTGCTTACAAAGAAATCTTGGTGAATTATGTATATATATATATATTTATATATATTCATTAAATATAAATTTTAAATTTGTGGAGGATTTCGAACAAATGTCTTCGATTTTTTAAAATATTTTTTTAAAAACATTTGTTTATCAAAATTGTACATGAGATTATTACTTGGTTAATTTTTTTCTTATAAATAAATAATATTGTTTCTAGAATGGAAAATAATTGAACGGATAAATAAATGGAAATTCTATTTTAATTTGTGAGCTTGCTATTTCATTACAATACTCGTTCAGAAATTAATTGGTTGACTATAATTCTAACGATCTTTTAAACGTATTTTTAGTCATAAGAATAATCGTCTATTATAGACAGCTATATTCCGAATAATGACGAAAGTCGATAAATCTTCAATGATCTTTCGTGTGACCTATTAATACCACTACATTTCCTGTTTTCGATAGGTATTTATTTATCTCCAATAGCTGTCGTGTTTAATTGATGATTTTTATTGTTGATTGATATTTAGAACCACGATGATACATTAAAAAATTAGTAATCGTTGCAGAAGAAGAAAAAATCGAAAGTACGAAAATAAAAGTCAATTATATTATTGTAATGGCAATTATGCGCCCTATATCTGTAATTTTTAGCATTTTTAATTAATTTCTAAAACGAAGTTCGTTTATTTAGGATTTTAACTATATTTTTGCTGAAAAAGTTGTTTTTATTAATATTTATACAACGGCTATTTTTTATCATTGATAAATTACTTATTCGAATATTTATAATTTGTATAGGATGAAAATGAATCATGAAATTATATAATGGCTACCGAAATAAAATATTTCACTCGTGCTATTTTGATGTTTTGCAAATAAAAAATGCATATATGACGATAAATAATTACATATTAAACATGATTGTAAAGCATTTCTATGATTTTACTATATTATTGGTCTCGATGTTCGTTGGAAAAATACTGATCAAGTGGCTTTTATAATATTCAATACGAAATACAATTTAAAACACAGTTTGATTATAAAATTATTAATGCTTTACGTCTACGATGATAAACTATTAATTAAAATAAATTAAGAGTTCAAATGCATAAAAATATTTCTATTGTTCTAATCATTTAAAATTTTAACATACGTTATTACTTGCTGCATTGGTTTATATGACTCTAAAAAAAATCTTTTTTGCGTTTGATACAATTAGTAAAGAAATTGCTTGTTTCTATATTCTTTTATGTTTTAATACAGATATTTGAAATTGTACGTACTGTATCACTAAATTACGTTTACCTTATTATTATAAAATATTAACAAAAAGGTTTTTATGTTTTTTGATAAAAACTGTTGGCTACAATTTTGAAAGCTTGAAAATGTTTAAATAAAACAAACATAGCTGATATATCTCTATTTTTATTTAGCTGTTTTTTATTCTAATTGTCTATTCTCAGTTCCTTACATGCTTCTAAAGATTTTAATTAGAATAGCTGGCCGAAAATAAATAATAACTCGTTAATTTAAAACATTATCGAGAAATCTTATTTCTTAAATTTAGTGTATAACATAGCCACCTTGTGGTTTAAGTTAGAGATAAGTAAGTATTAGTATTCCGCGTTGTACAAAATCACAAACTTTTTTTCGTATATCATTATGTCAATTATTCAGCATTCAATAAACAGCAAATACAGCAGAACAGATAAATTTAATACATAAAATTAAAATAATTCTTTTATAATACAATTATGTACGTTGACAAAACATGTTTTCGGTGTTTAGAGTTATTAAAGGCTGCGTATTTGTTGTACTAACCTAAAATGTGCAAATTTATAAAACTAAATTTTTTTTATTTTTCTGTAAGTATTTTGCCAGATGTCATTTAAATATTATAAGTTTAACTTTTTTATACCAAGCAGTTTTGGTTCAAATTCACATGATTAATTTCATGTTTATAGTCATCTATTTGATAAAGCACAATGAATTTAACAGAAATAGCATTAAATATATTTGGGTCACATTTTTATGAAGAAATTAACCCTTCGAACAATGAATCATCCAACAAAGATAATAATGAGTATGTGTATATACATACATACATACATATCTACGTATATATATATATATATATATATCTATATAAAATTATACATTTTATAAAATATCTATAATTAATTATATTCTTTTGATTCAGAATACAGCACCTAATTAAAGTTATTGATGAGCAAATCGACAGTTTATTTATACGAGAAAATATTGTAAATAATGTAGAAGATGGTAGAAAAGGAAGACTCGGACCCAATCTTGTAATATTAGATACATCAACTCATCACGGCTTATTTATTGTATCACCGGATAGACTTAATGTGACTTCCCAAAGTAATTTTTGTACAATAAGGGCAAATGTTGGCGTTTATTATGGAAAATGGATGTACGAAGTACAATTAGGTTCAAAAGGAGTTATGCAAATAGGTTGGAGCACAATGCAATGTAAATTTAATAAAGAGTTTGGAGTTGGTACGTTAATACAATATTAAATTGTTAAACGAAATGGCATCGAACAAATTACCTGCAACACATTGTTTCATTATTAGGTGATGTAGTAAATTCTTACGCATACGATGGTAATCGTATGAGAAAATGGAATGTATCGACGCATAAATATGGAGAAACATGGCTGTCAGGGGATATTATTGGTTGTACAATAGACATGGAGGAGGGAACGATGTATTTTTACAGGAATGGAAAAAATCTAGGCGAAGCCTTTTCAAAGATATCAATGGGTCCAGGCATTGTTTACTTTCCAACGGTTAGTTTAGCATTTGCCGAAAATTTGACAGCAAATTTTGGAACAACGCCACTGAGGTATCCGGTAAAGGGTTATCAATTACTTCAAGAAGCTCCCGTCGTTCAGCTCCATAGTTCTAAAATTTTGTTCGATTGGTTCGAGAAGCTGGTTCATCAGTACACAAATTTAGAAAATTTAAAAAAAGACAAGCAAATTATCAGTAACGAAGCATTTATGGCATGCTTGGCTCGATCCATATTAAGACAAATAGGCCCTTTGATCGAAAACCCTTACATAACTCAAGACATATTCGTCCCATTTATCAAGAAACTTGCAACGGACTATCCTTCTATGTTGTTGACCTCGTTGAACCTAATGTGGACCTTCTTAGAAATCCACGAATTGAAGATTTGCCTAGAGACGACAGTTGCATATTTTTCATCGGTGTTTCGCCAAGTCTCCGTCGTTCTGGAGTATCCCGATCAACGCACAATATTGATATTGCTCAATTGCTTGTGCCAGCACACGAGAACGCGACAGTATTTGCTGCAGCACATTTTATTCGACAAAGTAAAATTCGCCAATTTCGTCCACGTCAAGCCATTGGACGAAGAGTGCTTAAATAATCTTGTCAGTGATATTTGGTGGGAGACCAAGCCTGTGGATCTGTCGATAGAAAGCTTCAAGCAGGATTACATGAATGCATGCGACAAGATTAAATTTTGGATATCAGGTATTTAAGGACAGCGGCCGATTTATATACACGTACACACATATATATTTTTTTTATGCATTTTGTAAAGACTAAATACAGACAGTATATTATCTCAAAATAGAAGTGGAAGCACTGCAGGTCGAGCTATTGTTGACGCTTTTGAATAACTCGGATGGCAACGAAACAACGCCTACGTCGAGGGAGATTTTTTTAAGAAAATTCCGAACCTTTGTGCAGGAAAATTTATTATCGAGTCGGGTAAGTAAGCTCAAAGAGTCGAGTCGAAGAGGCTGGGGGCGCCCTACTAATCCCGAGAAATCCTTAGTCAGAATTCCTGCAGCCGATGCCGATGTATCAGACACCGTTGCCGATAACCCTGTGCTGCTTCAATCGGCTCTTGGTAGCCTTTAGAACCTTATGGGATGCCGAAATCGGAACGAGTCCGATTTTCGTTCCGCACAGGTAGGGCCCGATCAATGCTAACCGTAACAATAACAATAATGATAATTTGCAATAGCTCGGCTCATCGTTGTTTGTGTGTGTAACAAAAAAAAAAAGAAAAAAAAAATTTGCCCATCATTCAGATCGTTCTGCGATGCGTCTATAAATTATTCTGGAATCGATCGATTAGGAGGAATCCTCTCTCACCTCAATAAAACGTTTAAGAAGGATTTGGTGAAGCTGCTTGGGCCGGATCATGCGACGGTGACCGAGCCCGAGCCCTCCCCGGCCTCGGGGAACTTGTTCGCCCTACCGACGAGGATTCCCGACACCCCGGTCATATCGGTCTTCGCGAGGACCATTAATATGAATTCCATGAGCGTCGGGGGCTCGACTATATTGGAGAGAATAGGCTACTTCCCTTACAGCAGGGAGGACAGGACTCCGATGCATTTTGGTAGGCTGGACCCGAGGATCTCGCTCATCGAATTCCTGGACGGGATCATGCTGTTTTACCACGCCACGGCCAAGAAGCAGATAGCCAAGGTCGCCTACATAAGGGACCTGATGTCGGATTACGTAGTAGCCATGTCGGACACCAAGAGCCGGCTGGAGTCGATAAAGGACCTGAGCGACCAGGACTCCCTCTGCGCCCAAGGCCAACTGCTAAAGACCATCGAGATCTTCAGGAAGAAGCTGACCGAGCAGGCCCGCCACATGGCCTGGGTAAGAGCGGTGGTCTTCTCCGAGGAGAAGCAGGAGCGGATCGTCTGGCTCTTGAAGGTCGTTGTGCTCACTTTGGGCCGGGCGAGCGAGAGCGGCAATTTATTTAGCTTCGTTCCCGAGTTCTACCTAAAGCTAATGGCGGACTTGATCACCGGCTTGAGAAATCACATACACCCGACGGTGCCCATCGAAGGTGCCTCCAACTTCAAGGAGATGTTGAGCGACATCGCAGAATTTTTATGCGCCCATTTCCTAGACCCCCGCATAGTGAGCGCCAACTCGAAGGACACTTTGATTTTTATATTAGCCGGCTTCGCCTCGAACCCCATGACTCTCGAGGCATTGGAAAACGTCTCGAAGGACTCCAGGCAGAAGATGGTCTCCAATTTGTTGAAGTCCTACGAGAACAGAGCCTGGGCCCAATCCAATTGGATTCTGGTTAGGTTCTGGCAGGGCTACGGCTTTGCCTTCCGTTACGACAAGAGTCCGCACGTGACCAAAAAAGTCGGCCCAAAAATATTAAACCAAGAATCGATGACCCAACCGATAAGTGGGTATTTCTAGCTCTTAAGCGATTGACCGATCAGTCGTCGACCGGTCCTTAATCGAGCCCACTTTTGCAGAGCCCTGCCCTTCCTTGGTCTATCAGAGCCACGTCAAGGAAGTGCTGCTGAGCAACAGCCAGTCAACGACCCTCTTCTTGAACTCGCTCCTCAACCAATTGAATTGGGCCTTCTCCGAGTTCATCGGCATGGTCCAAGAGATCCACAACGTCTCGGCAAGGCCCGAGCGCGTCCTCATCGAGTCCCGGCAACTGCGAATATGCGCCACCTGCTTCGACCTGGCCGTATCGCTTTTGAGAGTCTTGGAAATGATAGCTTCCATAGCCATTAGCGTCTTCACGGATTTCAGCGTCCCCTCGACCGAGAGCCTCCTCGCGAGATTGTGCCAGGTTCGTCCCGCTTTTATTGTTATCTCCTCGAAGGCCTCTCGATCATCCGGGCAAAGGGGCTTTGATTGTTTCCTTCGTTTCAGTTGCTATGCCAAATACTCAATCGAACGAGCATACAGACCAGTTCTTTTCAGCACGTCGTACTCCTTGACATACCGGATCTTCAGTCGGTCGATCACTTTCCAATTTTAACCGCCGTCATAGGTATCATCGTGGTTTTATTAAAAGAAGACATGCTACTACCTGGTAAGGGCTCGAGCTTGCTTTTCTTTTTCTTTTCTTTCTTTTTTAACCAAAAAAAAAAAAAAAATTAAAATTCACTTATTCCATTTTTACAGAATCGGACGAAATACCCCAGGTGACAAAGGCACTGTTAACCGAACCGAGTTTTCAAATCACATCCTTGTATTTCGTCCTCGGGGACAAGAATAGCAAAGCCAAAAATGCGAAGCCCTTCTCTCTTCTCGATTGTACGTTAAGTATTGAGTCAAATTTTACTCTATTAGCCAACTCATATTACTGACAGTTCTTAATTATCCTCTAGATAAAAATGATGTGTCCGAGGCGGAAATCGACACCGTGAGGAAAATGCTACAGCATTTAGATTATTATCGTACGAAATTATCGGAAACCCCCTGCAGTGACGACGATTTATGTACAATTTGTTATGCCTTTCCGATATCGGCTGTATTCAAGCCCTGCAATCATACCTCGTGCCGTGCTTGCATAGATCGACATCTTTTGAATAACCGAAATTGCTTTTTCTGTAAAGCAACGATAACCCAAGTTACTACTACCGATGGGAAAATTTTACACGAATTTTCGAGCGATACTTCCATTCAAGATTCCCTGGAATTGGATAATTCCATGCAGTCTTAAGATTTGATAAATTGTTGCATTACGAAAATAAATAATGTTATAATATAGCGTGAAATTTTATTGTGAGACGGCTGAAATAAAACCACTGACTAATAATTGAAGCATAATTTTATTGATAAAGTAGCTCAAAATTTCTAAAAATATTTCATCAATATTTCATTGTTGTATAAAAATAAGATTATTTATATATGTATATAAATATTTACATCAGTCTTGTATAACCAGATCTACTACTAGACTTAAGTAAATTTTATTTTATATTTTTAAATTTAAGAACTCTAAAGTATTCGAATGAACTTACTTCGTTTTATTATTATGTACATAAGCTTGCACCCATTTGCTTTTTAAATCCAGTGATCAAAACTGGTTCGGATGATGTTTTTCTGATGTCCTGAAGGGCTTCCACGAATACAACTCCGCAAATAAAAGCCCCGAGAGCTGTTATGAAAACGGCTAAGATCATTAAAACTCGATCTTTGTTTAAATATAATAGAGGATCTTTCTGTAATGTACTTTGAAGTAAGCAAATTCCTGGAAATATAAATATAAATGACGCTGATAGCGAACCCATCAAATTAATAACAGGTGAAATGTCTGGTATCATGACAGCTATTACTAAACATAATATAAACCAAATTATAGTTATTAAGACTCTTAACGAGTAATGGCAATCGACGTCTCTGTTTAATAAGCTTAAGATGGCATCTCTTCCACAATACAAAACTATCGGATATGTTGTAAAATTTTTAATGGCTATAGCAAGGATCGCAATCGTTAGTGTTGTACTTTTATCAGAGTATCCTTGCAAAATATCACTTGGCACTTTTCCAATACCAAATGTTGCATATCCAAACACACCTACAGCAGAATATAATATAAAACAAGCAATCATACTAATGATGGCACAAAATGTAAATTTTTCAATTTGTTTGTCTCTCATGCATGCATATGTCGGTATAGCAGTCATATGGCTCTGTAATTAAAAGATTTTAGTTTGAATTAAATTATCTTCGAGCTTATAGTCCTTATCAATATTTACCTGATATGCAAAACAAATGATCGGTACAATTTTTAAAATTTGCGAAGCATTTTCCGGCCAAATATGCATTGGTTTTGATGGAAGCTTATGATGATCAAAGCTTTCGTAGATTATTAACCAAACTACGTATAAAATTGTTATACAGCCAATGGAACTAGCATAATTTAAAGCATCCAGTCTTTTAAAAAATGACAAAGGTAATATAAAAAGTGTACTCGAAAGACATGTTATAAAAGGTCTTGCTAAATACCTAAATAAGATTAAATTGGTCAATAACAAATATTAAATTTAGTAATTAATGTATTTAATCAGATTTATTACCAAGTATGGCAATAGTCTAATCCATAAAATGTGGCAAATACTCTATCGAATTGATCACCAATAATAATTAAAAAAGTAACGCAACATCCAAAACTATATACAGCAATACAAAAACTACAAAAAATTAAAGAATTTCGACCACACAAAGCTGCAAAAGTACTTTGCAGTGTTGTAGTATTTGTGACATTACTACTATTTGCTAAAATGACTAATGTAAAGGTAATAAATACTAGAAAGACTAATTGGACAATTAAAGCTGTACCAACGCCGCCAGATTTATCAAAAGCTTCTGGAAAATTTAATAACCCTGCACCTAATGTTGCATTTATTATTAAAAAAATTGTCCCAATTAATCCGATTCCTGTAAAATAAAAAATAAAATAGATAAATCGTAATGTTTTCGCACTCGGAATATTGTAAAAGTTAGAATGTGTACCTTTTCGCTGAGTTGACATTTCTCTAGTCGGATGAATGACTGTTGATATCATAATATCATTTTGTACAAAATCGTCCTCGTCTTCATTTGTGTTATGCATTTTAAAAATAAAATTAAATCCAAAAACTTAATTACTATTAATAGGCAGTTGTAAAGACCGTAACATGCAGGAGAAGAAACTAAGAAATCTGTATTAAGCAAACAAAAATTGCTTATAGTATTATTTACCATTTTAATTAAATCTGCTTAATGGGATTATGTGTAAGGTAAAAAAATGTTTTCAATATTACAATCATATTTATCACATTTAAAATCAAGGCTCTTTATCATTTTTTATAAGAATCACATTAAAATAAATATCGGCTTATCATTCTTCAATTTGACTAGATTAACAAATTAAAATACTTCTATCACAGATGATGTAGACTAGAATAAAAGATATATGTTATAAGTTCTATGTGGAGGTTCTGTCTTTTATAGAAAAAAATAATCTATTGAAAGCAGTACTCGTTTCGATTTTAACCTTTAGAAAACAAAATAAAATATAGCTTCGCATTAGGTAAAATACAAACCTTAATATTCTCAGTGTGGTTAGAATTTGGAACTAAGATAGATTCGGTCGTATGTGAGCTAATAAAAAAAGTCCTAATACAAAATCATTACGCTTTACGTTTAAGATTTTTAAATGGAATATTTTGAACCCAACGAAAGATTGAAAGATACTTCTAAATGTTCTACCATTCGTGCTCAATTGAAAATGTGTTTACTAAAAACCGATTGCTGCAAAATTGTGAGTCATTAAAATATAACCTTAAATATTTATCCTCAGTTTGATAATTTCCAAGAATAAGTTAATAACTACAAATGTATGGATAAAATTTTTATGCCATATATGTCAAATGTTATTCATAGTTTTATAAAAATTGTTTTTTTTTTTTCATCCTACGTTGAAGTATTTCGATGAATAATAATATAAATGGTGTGTTCATTTAAAAAGTAATCATTAAATTATTTTGACAATTACATATTTACTTTAAAGCATAAGATAACACCACGAGAGTGTTTAAGAAACCATCACGAATCCGTTCCTGAAGAATGTTACATATTAAAAAATGTATTTTTTGAGTGCAAAAGATCTATTGTAAGTAGTTTAAATACATTAAATTGGTAATCTCATATTAATCATAAATTTTAGTTTTTAATGATTTTTTATCTCAATAGCTTGATGCAAGAAGAAGATTTCGAGGTTTAAAGCAATAATTATTAAATACCCGAAAGTTTAATATGTTTGGTAGAATTTTGTCTATTTTAATCAGAATTCGAGGGTATCTTTAAGGAGCGTTACTGAAGTTTGAGTAAGGATATATGTAAAAAAGGATTAGTTTTGTTTTAAATATAACGAATTATTTTAATGAATTGTTTTAATTGTCTAATAATATAATCCATTGAAAATTTCCTTAAGTAGCATTAATTAATATTTGGTTCAGAGAAGAGAGCTTTATAAAAGAAGTCGATGGTACATGAAAATCGTAAAAAAAAAACTAATAATTAAAGTAAAGAATAACTGTACTCAACCTCATCGATCCTACGAAGTACTTTTAAATATAAGTATATTTCACTTTTCATTTAGTACACTTATAAGATACAATAAATAATTTACCATTTATGAGCAATTAATAAAGTTAGTTAGAATCCTTACAGCTGCTTACTTATATAATTTGTCTATTGTCATTGCTCTTGTGGTCGATAATTATAAAGCAAGAGCAAAACAAAGTATAACAGTATTAACTTGACTAAACGGCGGATTAACTCAGTAACAGATTAAACGAATCGAGCCAAAAATAATCTTTGCAGGAATACACACGTATATCTATTCGTTGTTTTTTATTGTTTTTATTATATTTTTTTCTTAATCGTAGTTAAGAAACAAAGTGTACTTTTCCGGGAGCTGCGCTCTTTATTTATCATAAAGCGGGATCCCAATGTATTTGCAATTGTATTTGCGACGAAATGTACATATATATATATATATATATATATATTCTTACCGATAAAAGTTACTATCGTTGTAAATTTAGCACTAAATTCGAATTTTGAAATTCCCGTGAAGGTAAATAAATAAATTAGGAGAATGGTCGCTCTAAAACGTTATTGCTTTATTATAACTCGAGCGGAGGCAATACGTAAACACGTCGCCGCTGTCCAATCGATATCTACGTCCCAAACGTTGGCGCAGGGTAGTCGGGGCCGGTCTAGGCTCCAGGCGCTAGAGAGCGGCCAGAGCGGAGAGAGTCGCCGCTGATCACAGAAACTATGGCAAAGCCCTTCCGAGGCCCGTGGCCGCCTTCAACGGTTTCAACGTTTTTTTAAAAGGGCTCTTCGCCTCTTGGAAATTCCCGGCCCGACGCTCCGGGAACGAGAAGCGCTTGCGACGCTGAGGGAGATCTGGAATGCGAAATTATGCGGGAGGAGACCGACAGGAGATTTGAAATTGAAATAATTGCGCCTGCGCAATTGCTCCGACAACTATTGTCGATGTAGGCAATAAGCGTACGTACGGCTACTGATTTAGATATTTGTACTACTACAAGGCCAAGTTGAACTATCTTATTTTTAGACGTCTAGCGTTCGTCGTTGCTTTCGTTTTTCGTTACAACCAGTACCGTTAAAATTAGTTTAAGACTTCCGCGTAGAAGCGATCAGGATTATTTACAAATATTTACTTGTGTGACGGTACTCTTTTCTTCCTTCCCCGATAATCCCGATAGCTACTCTGTTATTTCAACCAACAGCATCGCAATAATGCCTATCTAATTGGTCTATGCTCGAGGTTCGAATTCTATATATAAAGATGGTCATTATCCAGATTATTTATCTCTCTATCCCTCTCTCTCTCTCATCCCTTCTATGCCCTCGTACGAAGTTACATGTATATACGTATATATGTATATATATATATGTGTGTGTGTGTGTTTATGTATATTTTTTTTGTTTTTGCTTTCTTGAGCTTGAATTTTCTAAGTACGTATTTATGTAAGTATGCGTACACGTAAATTGTGTATTACACGCGTTGCCGAATATCACAGTCTATGAAAAAAAATTGTGATATGTGAAGAGGGTGTAATGTGTAATAAAAATCGCGTCGATGCGTAGTCGATCATATGTACAGGTGGGCGGTGGTGGTGGTGGTTGGTTTCCGATGGGAAGGCTCGGAAAAGCTCCTCGTAGACGGGGCGAGTGCCGGGGCGGAGGTCCGGAGGCTAGAAGCAGACCGACGGTCGGTAAAGTCCGATGTAGCCGCAAAGCCGGGCCCTGAGCGCCGGCAGTAGTATCGCAGCCGCGGACAAATTCTCCTGCAGCTGGGAGCACTCGCATATGAGCAGGTAGGTCTTGTCGCCCTGGGACATGGACTTGTGGAGGGTTATTCGGCGCAGGCCCACGTACTTGGGTAGGTAGCGGTACATCATCCGAGCGCCTGCAAAGGGAGAGTCTCCGGTCAGGCGCCTTCTCTCTCTCTCTCTCTCTCTCTCTCTGGCTCCGGTACGCGAGGCCGCGATCATTGTTTTTCCTCGCTCCGTGACTCGCGTCCCCGTATAATAATATGCCCCTGCCCCGGCACTGCGACCAGCAGTTTTTTTCCGAGGGAGTTCAGTCTCAGCAGGCTTTGAGAGCAGTGCCGTTCCGATCGCTCCTACGGCCGCCTCGAGCCTCGCGAACGCGGTTCTTCTTCCCGGATTCCCGACGCTCTCCACCCGCGCAACTGCCCGCCTCCCACGGAGCTCGGCTTCTCCAAACACGCCGCTCGCCGCGAGGGTTTCCGTTACGGATGCGAGGAGTCGGTTTCAAATCAACAAAGATTGCGATAAGCCCACGCTAGCTGCCCGGTGATTTCTCGGCTTGGCCTTTTTCTTTTCTTCTTTTTTTTTCTTTCTTTTTGATCCGTTCGCTCGCTCGCTCGTCTCCGGAGCTTTTTCGCTTCCGTGCGAGCGCTCAATTTTAGGCAAGCCTCCGGGTGGGGGGGGGGGGTCTGACCTTACCAGGCCGAGTAAATTAAGCCCAATTGCCGTGAGGGGAATTTCTCGAATTACCTAAATTGCCGCGCGCGTTCATCATTGAGTAATAAAGACGAATGAGCGCCGAGGAATGCGAGCCATTACCAGTCCAGTAGAGCCAATTCTGCTCGAACTTTAAGCGGTCGTCGCCCTCGAAAACTTTAAATATCGAGACGATGTAGCCCGTGGACGGGATCGGGGGCCTCCCTCCAGGTGGTTCTAGCGGCGGCCTCGCAATGCTCGCGACTTCGTTGAAGAGGTCCAGATTGTGGTTGGCCGCGTAGCGCAGGTCGCGTGGGTCGAACTTCTTGAGGGCCGCGCACTGCACCTCCTGGTAAAAATCTACGGGGTCGATCTTCTGCTTGTTCACCACGTAATAAGTGATGAAAGGGAAGTCCGCTGTTTTGAATGAAATTTAAAACAAGAAACAGGTATGTCTTAATCATGGCTTATTGCTAATTTACAGCAAAACACACGTGATTCGACTTATCGAGAAAGCGCTCGCTCATATATATATATATATATATATATATATATATATGTATATTAATTGCTGAGCCATCGATGTTTCGCAATAGAGCCTCAACGTAAGAGCTCCTTTGCTCGTTTGCCACGCTGCGATACTCCACGGTGATGTTTCATAAAAAAGGAAATACTTGTATAATGTTGCTTAAAGACAATATGGCTTGCCGACCTTCGCCGTTTGATCTGCAGCGCAAACCGGACGTATTATGCAAATTATGTTACAGTGTTGTTTATACGATGAAATTTAATTTTAACGCAAGTTGCAATTTTTTAGAAGGAAAAAAAAGTAGCGACTTTAGTTGAGCAATCATGGTTAAAAAGAGAAATTAAAATTTTAAATGCGTTTAAAATCCTTATCCTGATTTAGCTTTGGTATTAACATTATTAATGCGTTGAGGATACACGAATTTATAATATAGTATTTTAATATGCGATTATTAAAAATTATGAAATGAAAATATTTATTCCTTTGAAGCAAGAGCAATCGCTTAATCTTTCAATTATTAATCCCTGCTTGACGGCAGTTCTTAGGGATTAAAATTGTCGATAGTATTTTTCTCGTTATGTATAATTAATTTGTTAAGACTTTTTAAGCTTTCATTTTCATTCTTAAAATGATTTTTATTCAACCGTAGCGTAAAAATAATAGAGCTACTTTTATCAGATAAAAATAAACACGACGATTATAAATGCCAGTTGCAGGCAGTAAATGCTTTGAAATTTTACTCTCTTAAATCGAAGCCAACGTATTTATAAGATCTTAACAAATATGTAACTATTAAGTAGCCATTAGGTACTTGTGAAGAGAGTTTTAATGAAATATCCAATATCAAAATTGGCAAAGGCGAATTCAATTTTGATCGAATCTATTTAAATTGCGGCTCTTTAAAAGTCATTAACTTTCACTTGTCTTGATTTGGCCTGGCTTCGTTATAATCAATCACGTGCTGCCGGGTCTAGGCAGCAATTATAATACAAAGCACGCTAGTGCTAAAAGGTACCATTATTTTATTACCGCGCTTCCGTTTGTTACTCACAAATGCGTTCGAAATACGTATAGTAGCAATTGTGTATCGGAGGTTGTTTTTTTTATGCCCAATCATCGGAAGGCGTTGGCTATTAAGAATTGATATGTACCGGGCTTAAAGCATTGTGTGCTCCGAGGTAATTTTTAAACAAGGGCTTTTAGCGAGTTGACACCCGCGGAAGAAGGCTTGCGCAATACGCTGAAATGGAAAAAAAAAGCGAGGAATGTTCGACGTTATCCCGGATAACCCGGGGAGGTCTCTTATTCTTGGGGAGAGAGAGAGAAGCCTCGGAGGATGTTCCTCGAGGGAGGAGCGGAGAGAGGCCGGGGTAGGGCCGCTCGGGCGAACGAACCGTTGCGCTCCATGTTGGTCAGGAGTATGCTCTGGGAGGCGCTGGGGGCGACCTCGGCCAGAAGCTCGGCCGCGGTGTCGCGCTGGAGGAGGAGGGGCCGCGCGACCGGGGACTCGACCAGGGGGTCCAGGGGCTCCATCGGCGTCATTAGGTGGGCGAGGATGCACTGCTTGGGGTCCTCGACCTCGAGGACGGAGAGGGGACTCTCGGGCCGCTTCTTGTCCGCGCTCGGGACGCTCTGAAAGGTCAAGGGGGGGGTGTCGGGTGAGGTCAGTCTCGGGCTCGGCCCCCGGGCTCGTACTCGTACCGGTACTCCGGCGGGCAGGAAGCGCTCCAGCGAGGCCAGGGGAATGATGAAGCAGTCCCGGTCGAGGGTCGCCAGGGATATGGGCTCGCTCCTGGTCGGGCTCGCCCCCTGGACGACCAGTGGCGCGTAGCTGCCGGAGGCCCGGTTACCGCTGAAGGAGACCTGCACAGAGCCACGGCGAAACATCAGCACCACGGCCAAGGGATACCACGGCACTCGTTCGCCGGCTGACGATCTTCGCCCAAGACCGATTCCATTAGCCGACGCCAGCAAAGCCCTGTATATCTTTATTACAGCACCTACGCGCGTACATTCGCTAAAGAGCTCTTGAGAGCCTCCAAAGAGCTTCTAAGCCCATTAGACCCGCGCTTGGGACAATCGTGCCCGAGCCATTGCGCCGCCCCAATATCATCGTTACTTTTGCTCTGCGAGTCCGGGCATTGGGGTAAAGATTATCTAACCCAAGGCCGGAGATTTATACCCCATTCTTTGCATTATACATAACTGACACTTAGCTTTCTTACACGTTCTATCGATCTACATCTAAGCCTTCGAAGCTCCTGCTTTTATAAATCGAAATGGCCGCAACCTTAAATCACGAGCCTCTTTAACGCGTTCGTAAGACACCGACGGATTCTCTCCCCCCAACGATGGCCTTGTCATTTCTCCGTCGGACAAATTTTATTCAAAGCCGATGCCGAGCCAAAGAGTCGAGCTTCGCGTCGAAGTGGGAAAGTGTCTCAAGCCCAGGTCATTATTGCTTACGCCTTTACGCGGAGCTTTTGCCCTCGTCAGGCCTTTTATTGTCTCCTTTCGCGTCCGAGTAATTTTCAAGCTCTTGGCGGCAATTTAATCGAGAAGCTACGAGAGAGGGTTATTACTCTAAAGGGCTTTTTACTCGTTGATCACAAGCCCCATTTTACCGAATTGTACTACTTAACGTCGATTTCAATTTTCTCAAAATACACAATAACAAGAGGACGTGCCGTATTTCCGTGCAACCATAGATTACTCGCTGAATGTAAAGTGTGCCCTTATTTGTCCGTACATAATATAGAAGAACTCTGCCTTTGTTAAGCTTAAAAGAGGCTGACTTTTTTGTCGTTTTGGTACTTTTTCCATTCTATCGAGACAATGCACACGAAGAAAGGTAGGCACTCCATGTGTTTTCATAATAATTGCCTACCCGTTTTCCTTTTTAATCGTCATAATAACATTTTTCTAGTGATTTGAGAATCGCGTCTTATTTTGGTATTTTGAATACTATATTAATGCCATAAACAGATTTATAAATGCACGATTAGCTTTGTGCATCATCATTAGCTTCTTCTATTCTTACTACTTTACGTGGAATGCAAGATTAAGTAGGGTCTTTTGCAATCGATACACATGCGCGCACGCGCACCCACACACGTATGCTCGCCCACACGAGCGCGCGCGCACACACACACACACACACACACACACAGAGCAGTGGGCGCATGTGTTTACGCGCTGTGCATGTATTTTAAATAGATAGAGCGACTAAAATTGATAGTTCCGAACGTAGTACCAAAGCTCCGATTAAAACGGTATCAATGTTGTATCGCCCACTTCTTATCTATATCTAAACAATAAATGCCATAAATTCGAAGATACCATAATTTATACGTTATCCGAGAGTCGAAGTCTTATCGCACTCCATAAAGATGTTTACATTAATAGGATTATTTAGAAAGTGGATAAGTTGACAAATAATACATATTGATTAAATAAAGCTCGAGGGCCGAGAAGTGGCTGGAGCGGACAATTTTTCGCTAGATACACAGGAGGCGTTCGCGATTTAAACGAGACTCATTATTTACCGTAAATACTAAAACGGAATCATCATCTTTTTTATTATCTCGTGCTCTCACCAATTACCAGAGATCCATCATAAATGTACATTGTTGTGTTCTTACAGATTAGCTTATTATTATAGACAATCGATAATTTACATGTTTACGTTACGAACTCGGTGACTTTTTAAAGAATCGCGTAAATTTATCGGTGCAATCGTCATAAGCATTGGATAAAGAAGGAAAAAAAAACAAAAGGAGAAGAAAACAAAAAAATGAAAACGAGAGAGAGAGAGAGAGAGAGAGAGAGAGAGACGAAAATGGAAACAAAGTCGATAAACACGGCAACCGTATCTGTTTGCTCGACCAATATTAAAATTTGTCAACGGCTTTGTTTGGAATTAACGTTGCGCTTGAAGCTCGATCCCCGAGGGAGACGAGCCTCCGACCGAGTGGCCGGCCGATCTCGGGCTGAGGCGAAGCCGAGCTTCCGATACGTGGCCGCTCTCTCGCGGTTCATCCCCTACCTTGGCTGCTTCCGAGACAAGCGAGGGTTCCCTACTCGCCGCCAAAACCAGCCCCGTCCAAGACTCCGTCGCAGGAGCCGCGGCCCGACGATCGCAAAACGCGTAGCCCCTCGTGGCAACCCTCCCGCACCCCCACGAGCCTTCGCTAACGCGTTTCAATTCCAGATAATACAACGGCATGAACTGTCCCGTGGCCGAGTGGACGACCTTCGTCCGCTACCGTTAGGCCCTTAGGGCCGTTTGGCAGTGGCCTCGTATCCGACGACGATCATCGTTGGGTTGGGCGCCAGCCACGGAGAGACGACCATCGGTCCATTAAACCGCGCGCGGACTCGAGTCGCCCACATTGATAAGAGGCTTGCTCGGAGTGTTTTTTTTTCCCTTGGAGCGAGAGGAGGGCCGGAGAGTCGCGGCGGTGGGCAAGTGGGTGGTCGAATGGGGGGACGGGGGAGGGGAGAAGACTCGTGCATTTGGCACGGGCGCAATCGAATTGGCGCCTCGGCCAGGCTCTCAGCGTTTGCGCGAGATCGAGAGGCGAGCGCGCGATGTTTACTCCGTGGCTCGAGTGACGCGCGATAAGCTCGACTCTGGCGCGGTGGTAAGCTTTCGCGCCGCGTGGGTGGGTCGAATGAGCGGCGGCGGCGGGGGGGGGGCCGGACTGAATTGCGTCGCGCTGTCGAGGCGTGGGTGGCGCAGTTGGCCGCGGGGGGAGGAAGGGGGGGGCAGGTGGCGCTGCGGCGGCCACGGGCGGCAATTTGGGGCGAGGAGGAGGAGGAGGCTGGTGGGGGGTGGGGGCGAGGCGAGGCGAAAAAGGCGCGGAGAGGGTCGGACACGAGGGAGAGCCTCCGCGCGGCGAGCGGGGGCCAAGAGGAGGAGGGTAGGAGGAAGCGGGCTCCCGATCATCCGGGAGGGTCTCTCTCACCTGTCTGGAGGCCGGGCCGGGATGGCCGAGGGCCTGTTGCTCCGCCGGGGGGGCCTCGTGGTCCCTCTGGCTGCCGCCGGGCCTCCGGCGCTGCTGGGCCTGGGGCGGCTGCCCGGGTCCCGGTCCGGCTCCGCCCCACTTGATGAGGTGGGGCCCGGAGCTGCGCCGCGGGCCCGGCCCGAAGCGCTCGCCGAACTCCTCGGGGGGCGAGCCTCCTGCGTGCGCGGAGAACAACAGGTGAGTGCGGTACGCGTGGCTGCCGTGGTCGTGCTCCATCTGGTAGTAGCCGAGCTCGCGGCTCCTCCGGCCCGGTCCCGGCCGGCCCAGGCTTCCGGCGCCCCCGGAGCCCGCCGCGGAGGTCCCTCCTACGCCGCCGCCGCCGCCGCCACCGCCTCCGACGCCGCCGCCCAAGGCCGAGCGCTCGACGCCGCCTCCTCCTGCGCCGCCGCCGCCGCCGCCGCCGCCGCCGCCGCCGGTCGCGGCCCCCTTCTCGAAGTTCTTCCGGAACATAAGATTCATGATTGCCGCGGCTGGTCAGCGAGGCCGGACGGACACCAGGGGTGCTGCTGCTGGGGCGTGTGCGGGCACGGGAGTGCGTTAGGCGGTGCGGGGGCTCGTGGCCGCCGGCCGTCCGCCGACGACGACATGCTCGCTTGGACTCGAGCGCACCGGGACTGTGCGAGGCGGTGCTGGGAGGGTCGGGAGGACCGCGGGGGGGAGGCCCGCGGCCGCCGGGGCTACACCGATCGACGACGAGTGGGCCCCCTCACGTACATAGCATACGTGGAGGCGGGCCGCTGGGCCGGAGGCCACCCCGGAGGAGTCCGAGCGAGCCGCGGTCGATCGATGCGCGCTCAATTATTCACCTGAAAGCCTGTCGCCTCCTCCTCCTCCTCCTCCTCCTCGCCCGACCAACACCGAGGCTTGGACTCGCCCGGAGGGGCTCCGAGCTCAGCGGTAGCGCGGCCCGCACTGGCGCGACTCCGCTTCCAGCGGCTCCTGCCTCGCGCCGCACCCCTGCCCGCCCACCCTTTCCAAGAGTATAAATAAGCGCCCGCGGCCCCGGGGTGGGGGCCGAGCAGCTGCGTCCTTGCGCCCCGACGCCGACGGTGGCTGCGCTGCCCCGAGGGGCCCGCTCCGGTCCCCGGGCCTCGGCCCTTTCCCCTTGGCTCCCTCGCGCCTGCCCTCGAGTCGGACGCAGGACCGACTCGAACGGCTCTGCGCCGCCGCTTCCCCCTCTCGAGCCGCTCTACCTCCTCCGCCCGCGCTCCGGCTCCCACCTCGCTCCTGCGTGGAGACGCGACCGCGACCTTGACTTCACCTTGCGGCATCAGCGAGCGCTGCTGGAGCGACCCTCTACGGCGCCTCGCAACGTCGGGAAGCCTCCGAGAGCCGAGCCTCCTCTCCTCGAATCGCAGCTAACGACGGGGAAGGATAACTCGGGCGCGACTGTCTGACCGTATCGAACAAATTCTACTTCGCGCGGTCACGAAGCTTTCGATTATCACAGGCTTATCAATTTCCCGGCAGCGTCGTTGAAAAGCTCGCTCTACGTTTACCTGCTCCGCTATTGCAATTCAATATCGTGCGCTCGCTCTCATAAATATTACTGCCGCATATTCGTGACTCTTCTAATTTAAACCAAGTTACTTTTTTCCAACTAAACGACACGTTAAAACGCTCTTCTGTCAGTCGCATAGTTCTACATTCCTTTGAGTAGATCCGCTAAGCTTATCAGCTTTCGCATGCTGGCTTACGATGGTGGCTAATCGATATTTATGAAAAACACATATTCTGAAATACAGATTATGCGCTTTTTTAAAATTTTGAGAATTCAAATTCATCCATTACATTTCGTGTAAAGAGGGTACGAGTTAATTTTAAAGGTAATTTTGTAAAAATATTATGTAGGTTATAAGTTTTTAATAGTATTGCCCTTTATACTCCGTTCACTCTCATTTTATTATTCATTCGTTTAATTACATATTCGCTTAAAAGCTTGGTTCGAAGTTATAATTAATCGTTACGAAGTTGGCGTTATACCGCAGTACTCTCTCGCCACTTAGCTTCGAGGAGAACCATTGAAATGCATTGACTCTTTTTAAATTATTTGGAATTAATACAAGTCGATGATATGGCATCGATGGAAAAATAGTTAATTAAATTTCTTTAAAATTATACTTTTCTTCTACACCCTGTATGCGAATTGCAGGCTTAGCTATTAAACAGCTAATAGTAAAATAAGCGTATTAAGCCTTCCTTATAAAGTTCCATATTAAGAAATCTGAATCCAAAATAAGGAAAATTTTTAATTATCTAGTGGGTCAATGAATGTAACGTTAATCGATGCTATTTATTTCTAAGCTACTAAGTCTTGTGTTGTCGACGAATCTAGTACAAAGTTATTAGTACTTCTTTTAAACTCCAACATTTAAAGTTATTTTTTATTTTCTTTCCGTGTTTATGATTTTTAAATGCCGCTATTCAATAATTTAACAGACGGTAATGCTTTTATCATTGAAATTATTTTCTCCTTTTTAAAGGGCTAATTCTCTTCAAGGTATCGTCATTGTCATCAATGCTTCTTTCATTATACTTTTACGTCACAGTTTTCTTCATAATATTAAGTCGCGCTATATATATATAAAATACGTTGTGGGCTAGCTTTTAAGTTTTTAACATTACACGATATATATATATGTATATATATTAATAATTGTCGCTGGATCGGGATGAATTTTGGCAAAGATCTTTATTTTCGCATTAACATAAGCAACCATTCACGAAGCTATAATAAGGTGTTTGTGGATGTATTTTAATTTTGAGTGAAATCGTTCGGCGATTTGAACGCGGAACAAGTGTGAGAAACGAAAAAAATAGACGAACCATCGGCATGTCAATGAGTAAGTTTCCGTATGGAATGCAAGTGATTTCAATTATAAACAATTTATAGAATAAATGAATAATTACGCAACGAAATTGACGGCTTCGTTAACGTGGCGAAGGAGCCTCGGTGACTTACGTGGGAGTACTTGCCGACGATAACATACGCATCAAGCGCTCGGAATTGCCGCGATCAAATATAAATAAAACCAATGCAATAGCAGTGGGCGAGTGCTTAGCCAGGTAAACAACAAAGCGACAATGTGTTTCTATTGGACAGGACTACCGTGGAGGAAAAGAAGATGAGTCCACTCGGAATTAGACGATTGGAGGAGGACTTCTCCGAATCAGCAGGAGCCTCTACCTCGTGATTCCGATGCAGAGGAGAGCAGGACGCCTGCTGGCAATCGCCTACGTGGAGGCTTGGCCGCTAAAATTTCTCTCGCGGAAGGCGCGCTTCGCGGCTGTCGGAGGGCAGCTCCAGGTCGCGGGCCATCCCGGCTGGCTCGCTCCCACCCTTAGGGACCGATCGATTTTGGGATAGGAAGGGAAGTGCGCTGCGTCGTCGGCGATCGATCGGCGGCCCGCTGCTCTCGGCTTAAGGGCGACCGATCGCTCTCCCCCCAACCCCCCTCGCACTACGCACCGATGATTCGTGTCACGAATGACGGTGCTCGCGCCTAGCGATCAACTGAGAGTCGGCGACGCTGGCCGTCGCAGGTGGTGGCGTCGACGGGGGCGTTCCTCGTTGGCGTAAGCTCGGCCGACCTAAACTTATCCCGGTCTGTTTATAACGAGCCGCGCCGTTATTATAAATAATTTCAAGGTGCTCGCGGACGCCTCGTGAATTCCTGCCAAAAGTCTGCGCTTCTAATGAATCGCCGACGGCGTGACGAGGCACGTGTCCCTCCTCGACGCGACGTCGCGTGTCCCGAGATCCTCTATGCCTGCTGCTTCGTCTCTCTCTCTCTCTCTTCCCACCCTCTCCCTCTCTCTCCCTCTATCACGCCTGTCTCACCCTCCTGTCTCATCCGAATCTCCTTTCATTGGGGTCAAAATGACGTCGGAGTCTGACTTTCGGGGAACCCTCCGCTCGACAGAATTTATCGCTACCCAAGAGACATTCCAGCCTTATTTCATTCAACCATTCCCCCCGCCCCTACCCAACGAGGCCTCAACTAATCGCGTGTTCTCGAGCACGAGAGGCACTCGAGCTCTTCGATAGCCACTCTAGGACAAAGTTACCGCTGTCTATTGCCTCTTCGGGTCTCCCGAGCTGCCAAGTTCCCATAGCCAAGGGCTTTCCTTAAAAAATTGTGCAAATATCACCGGAAGGCGCTTTATCGTCCAAAGGATAGGGCCTACGGGTGTAGGCTCGGCCCTCTGCGTCATCAGCGAGTTAACCCTGCCATCGTGACAATGTCCACGAGTAGCGGGTGTCGGATCGAAAACCTACTCCCAGGTGACGACGATGTCCTTGTCTTTGTACACCGATTGACAGCCAGAGAGGCGGAGAGAGATAGAGAGAGAGAGAGAGAGGTCGCCGCTCAGGGAAAAACTCACCGGTCTCGTCCAAGGGACAAGGCAAGTAGCGATAGCTCGGGTTGAGCAGTACCAGCCCTTTGCTCGCCATCCTCAGCGCGGACCCATGAGCGCTAACTCGTCCGGTCGTTCGCTCGTGCGCACGAAGGGCGACTGGCCGACGAGCCCGAGAATAGAGAAGCTCCTGGGCTCCGCTCGCGCGCTGCCAGCGACTCCTTTGGCACTCGGGACCCTCTCCCTCCCGCCCACCCCCGCTCTCAGCCGCTCCTGTCTCTCTATCAACGGTCTCCGCGTGTAGGTGCGTGCGTCCGAGCCCGAGGGCCGAGCCGCCGCCACTGGACCGCGAGGGATGCGGCTGGAGGCTCGCCGCAGTGCATTTCATCCCCCGTCGCCCGGCCTACCCCCTCCGCATCGAGCGCCCTCGGAGTTCCGCGTGACGGTACGCGAGGGAGGCGGCGGACGCTCCGCGCGACGCCAACTTTACCCCGGCACTTGGCTTCTTGGCCTCCCTGCCGACGTCGCGAGCCGCCGCCGACGTCGCGCTCATCCGATGCTCCTCGGCGCCACTCACCTGACTGCTCCGGCTGGCCCCCCCCCACCCACCCCCGCTCGCCGACCCTTCTCGCGGTTGTCGCAGTGCGGACGGACGAGGAGTCGGGGACCTGGACCGGGCGCGAGATGAGTCGCGCGGACGCCGATCGGCGTCCTACCGGACTCCCCGATGACGGACAGGATTGTGGCTTTGATGGGGCACTTCATACTACCGAACACAAATCTCCTTGATCTCTTATTTATTTGACATGCTTCCTCTATTACTTTCCTACCAAAGCTATTGGTAAAATACATTTATACATATTTCGTTTATTCCGCGCGTCCGTGTGCGTGCGGGGCTTTGTGTGTTATGCACGTGTACGCTCAATTGTGCCGCAGTACTCGCGCGCAAATCGGGTCGATTGCGCTGGCAGGACTCGCAGCTTTTCTTCCGTTTCTAAACGCCTCCTCTGCAGAGACCAAAATTATCTAGAAAAGAAATGGACGTATCCCCGAAGGATGGACCAGTCTTGCTGTTATTAGCATTAGGCACGTAGCAACAGCCTCAATTATGTATTTCGTTCTTCTACGTCTGCTTCTTCTTCTTCTTCTTCTTCTTCTTATTTGTCTAATACTACTGCTACTACTACTATTACTACTACTACTACTTGTTCTTTCTTTATAATAAATATTGTCATTTTTATTTCTCGCTAACGCTATTACTTTGGGCGCGTGTGTACAGAATTTTTGTACAAAACGTTATAAATTGGAAGCTCTTGGCTAACGCGACCAAGTGTACAAAATGTAGTATGCACGGCAATGCGTTTCCTTAGTTTAAATAGCTCGTGCATGCGGAGGGCGAGGAAACGTCAATACTACGGCCTTGCTTGAACATAATAATAAGCTTTCGAAATATCATCGTACATTTGCATCGCAATACAATTACAATAGCGCATACCTAATGGACGACAACGGCGAGCAGCTCAATCGTTCCGTTTGCCCGAGGGCTAAGAGGAAAATGGACTGGGGGCATTATATAGAGCCGAGCCCCCTATTGCGTCGCGATATTTTTTACGGTGTAGCTCGTCTTGCGTGGAGCGAGCATTGGATCTTACGAGGAATGTTTCTTAATTGGCGCCTACGCTGTTCCGACCGCGAAAAGCGACGCTTCTTACCCTTAACGAGCTCTTTGCTCGCCCAAAGTACCGTCGGCTAGCGATCCGAACAGTGCGGAGTACGGCTCGGCTATTGTGCTCGAATGAGTTCCCGGACCGATAGCGCACTATCGTCTTCCGCAAAAAAGAGACATATATATATATAGATATGTATGTATGTATAGGATCGAGCGCAGTCGTGACTGACGGAGATACAACGCAATTGGCGCGATCGCGATGAGTTGCACGCCACCGTCGCTGCTCGCTCACGTGTAAAATTTTTATGCCTCTCCCTACTCTATGCACGCGTGCGTATAAACGTGCACGTATACGAGGCATAAGCGCACACGCGTGCCTACTCCTCTCCGTACGTGGATGCAGTGTAAGTTGCGCTTACTCGCCCGACCCGTCGCCTACCTGCACACGCACATTCGTTCTTTATCCTTGTATAAATATGTATCGTTATGTATCTCTAATGGGTATGCGTGGATACTGTGCGCTTGTTGGTGTATATTTATTTACAATCAAAACGAGACCAGCCTCTGAGGAGTCCTGGAGTCGAAATCGAATAGTAGGCGTGAGTCGATTTTCCTATCAATGGTCACTGCTGGACGGTGATGGCGAACGAATCTAACGGACATGGAATGTTTTTCACACCCGGCGACGCATCCTTGAATAACAGAGATCCCTCGGGATGCCGTGGCGTCACCTTGTAGAGTCGACGAGTCTCCGAGTTCTCCGCACGCGGTCATTTTTATATCAATTACGCTAATCAACATTAATCTAGCTGCTGGCTAATAGCCGAGATAAGGAGATGGCAAGGATGTCCGACTCCTGTAACGCGAAAGAGCCCCGCGTAAGCTGGACATTAGCATGTATTTACATATAATCGAGCGAAGTCGGTTCCGCACTCGAGGCGGAATAAAACAGTCGACCGGTCGCGTCCTCTCAAGGCCAGTGGGCCGACGGCGAGGCAGACTGCGACTGGTAATAATGGCACTTGGATACGCGGCTACAGTTTCTAGCGGCTCCTCGATGTCGGTGCTGGCAAAATGGCGCCTAACGCCCGCTGCGGCGGCGTCGAGCTCGCCCGCGCAACCGTAAAACCTCGGATGACCTCGCACGGTCCAAGTCCCTCTAGTGCCTCATCCGGTTCGAAGTATCATCAGGACTTCGCGGCCTCGCCGGCTGCGATCAGCTCGCGCTGCTTCTCTCGCAGGTTGACCTTCTTCAGGGGATAGCAAAAAACAGCCGAGAGGATAATGAGCGCCCCGGCAAAGTAAAACGAGGCGTCGTAGCTTCCGGTCCAGTCCTTGAAGGCTCCTGCGTCAATTAAGAAGTTCAGGGCTTTGCCCGGACGCCCGAGCCCTTCTAAGCCCGGGGCTTAGCTCCTTACCTGCCACGGGGGCCCCGATGGTCGCTCCCAAACCTTGGAAGAGCAGCAGCAGTCCGAAGGCGTTGGTCAGCCTTTCGAGGCCCAGGAGATCCACCACTAGGATCGACCTCAGCGAGGCGAATACAGCTGCAAAATAACGATACGAGGTCAAAGCAAACGCGGAGCTGACGCTGATTCTTTGATAAGAACTCAACGACGCAGCCTCTCTCTCTCTCTCTCTCTCGCGCGCGCTGAACGGAACGCACCGTTGTGCCAAGTCCTTCCGAGTGATTGTGAAAGCAATGGGGCGGAAGGGGGGGGGGAGAGGAGAGGAGAGGAGAGCGACCAGCGAGGTCGTTCGAAGAATCTCATAGAACAAGGTTTTGTTCGAAGGTGAGGCGGGAGGGAGCTTATCGCCGAGTCGATGATTAATTGGCGTAATATCATTGATCGGGAGGTCGGAGAATGGCGCCGAGAGGGAGAATCGCGAGTAATCGTCGACGGAAGTGCGGCACTCACAGACGCTGAGTCCAAAGGAAGCGGCGTAAAAGAATTGATATTCCTTGGTTAGGGAGAAATTGGAAAACATGGTGAGAAGGCCGCTGACCGTGACGAAGACGTTATTGATCATGAGGGCATCGACGCCCGGCAGGCTGCTGATCAATCCCAGGGCCACGCGGCCAATCGTGTTCCCGATGCCGATTATGGAGACGAGGAACATGGCGCTGCTCGGGTCCATCTCGGCGACGATCGCCCTGTCTAAAGAGAGAAGGTCCTTTTGGTGAGGCTGGGTGGTTGGGGGGGGGCTCGGGGCAGTCGCGCGGCCCCGCTAGTGGCTGACCTTTCAGGTAGACGAAGGGCGTGTAAAAGCCCATCATGGTCAGGCAGCCGCTGATCCCGAGCAGGAGGAAGCTCGGGCTCTTCAGTAGGCTGAGGTCTAGCATCGTCGTCAGGATCCTGCGCACGCTCTCCGGGCAGAGGTAGCAGCTGCCGCTCTCCTCCTCGGCGAGGTCTTGGGCCGTGGGCAGCCGCGTCACCGACATGTGGTAGCCCACCGAGGACATCTGCGAAAGGCAAAAGAATCGATCCCAGGGGCTGCTCGGCCGTGCACAAAGTCGCGCGGAGTCGCGCCTCCACCTCACCTGTGACCTGTAATGCGGCAGCCTATTGAGCGAGCCCCCGTAGAAGATGTCGTCTCTGTAGAAGGGCCTCTGGGGATCCTTGGCCGTCGAGCCTCGGCGCCTCTCGACCTTGAAGGACTTGTGGCTGCCCACCGAGTCGGCGCGACTTCGCCGGTCGCTAATCGTGTGCCTGCGAATCTACGGCAGCGGTGCAAAGCGGGGGACAAAAAAACGGCGGCGGGGGCGGGGGCGGGGCGGGGGAGCAGACGAACGGAGGCCTGCCTCAGCCAGGGGACAAAGCCCCGGGAGAGACGCTGCTCGTGTGCTCGCGGGGGCTCGGTAACCATCGATAATTCACAGGGCCGCTAAGCGTCTGTGCCGTAATAAATACAGGCGATCCGCGCGGCACATCTCGAGTGGCAATTGTACTCACGGTCGGAACTCTGCCGTTGAGCCGCTCGACGTCCCCGTCGAGGAGGTTGTTCTCCTCCTCCACGGACTTGAGCTCCTCGTCGTTGACGATCTCGAGCTCCGGGTAGATCGGCACCGACAGCCGCTTCTCCGAGCTGCTCAGCCGCCTCTGCGGCGCCCGGGACTCTTGCACCTTGTGCAGCAGGTGGAGCGATCTGCTGCTGCTGTTCGCCCAGAGACAGACGGACAGGCGTAGTGAGAGAGAGAGAGGGAGCGAGAGGGAGAGACATAGCATTAGAGGTCCGCGAGGCGGCCACGATAGGGGTTATAGCGGCTCTTTGGCCGGCGGCGTACTTTATGATCTCGGGGCTGCTGCCGAGGATCTGGGCCGCGGTCGGGTACTCGGTGTTGTTGTTCGTCCCGAAGAATCGGTTGCTGATCGGCAGGTTGGCGTGGAGGGAAGTCATCGAGGTGCCCCTGGCCAAGAGGCTGGTCCTCCCTTCGGCGACGGCCCCGTCCGGACTGGCCTCGACTTTCACCCTCGTCGGCTTGAGGGGCCGGAACAGAGCCCCGAAAACCGCGCAGTTCAGTAGCATCCCTACAATAATGGCTTCGGTTAGCCCAAAACGAGCGGCTGAAGGGCAGACGAGATCCGAGCCGATGTCGCCGATCCGATTGCCCGCCGATCGATAAGCTCGTTATCAACGAGAATCCGAGCGAAAATAATTCCATAATATCGGTAGCGGCGCGCAGTCGAGGAATTCGCGCGTAGGTAGAAAATTCCAAGTGGGCAGATAAGGAGGGGCAGCGACGGCTGCTGATCGTTGGGAGTCGGGCAGCGGATGGTCGGCTTTATCGCGAGCCCGTAGCCGAGCGAGTGTCCCCCGCCTTCCTTGGACACTCGGTGTATCTTCGAACAGGCAGGAGCAGAGGCGCGCGTGGCCCCACACAAGCGCAGCCACGCACGAGCCCAGGTACTTAATTAAAATGTTATCAGCGCGAGATCGTCGACTCCCATCGATCGAACTTATCGTTTGCGCCCGGCCCATTCAAAACTCCGAGTGCTCAGCCGATAGAGATAGAGAGAGAGAGAGAGAGAGAGAGAGAGAAAAGTCCTCCGCGTAGCCGAGGTCCGTTAAGTAACCAGTTTGCTCGCTCGTCAGCGCGACTCATTTCTCCGGCTCCTCGCGACCGACGCCTCCTCCGGCCTAGAGGGTGGACCGGAGGGGCGCGAGCCGCGGGGGCCGAAAGGCTCCCGGTGGGCCCCGGGCCAGTCATGGACCAACCGGCTTGGCAGAGCAAGGCCTCCCGCCAGCCGCGCCTCTCTATCAGGAGGCTGCAGATCGGCGAGAGGGCGAAGGCCCCGATGCCGGAGCCGCAGACGGAGATGCCGGTGGCGAGGGCCCGCCACTTCTCGAAGTAGAAGCCCGTGGTGATGACGGCCGGCACGTAGATGAGTCCCGCCCCGATGCCACCTGAAAGCAACCACAGGAGAGCAGCGAGGGGGGAGTCGCGGCTTGTGGAGGCCGGACAAGGGTCCGGAGCCCCGGCTCTCACCTAATATCCCGTAGCTGACGTACATGAACTCGATGGAGGTGGCGAAGTAGGAGAGGACGAAGGCCGAGCAGGCGACGAGGCTCCCGAGTATGGCCACCGAGCGGAATCCGTACCTGTTGGCCAGAGCCGAGACGAATGGCCCTGCGGGGAAAAAGCCAGGCTCAGCTGTTGGGCCCGAGGGGCTTGGGCCGGGCTCGCCGGTGACTTACCGATCATCAGGTAGAAGCCCGTCTGGAGGGAGCCGACGAGGGCCACCCGGGCGGCCGAGACCCCGAAGCCCCGGGCCATCTCCTCGAGGAAGACCCCGAAGCTGAACATTATGCCGTCCACGACGAGGTTGCACATGAAGGAGGCCGCCACGATGATCCAGCCCCAGCCCCCGTCCGGGGGCACGACCATCTCCACGTAGCCCTGGACATAGCGATTCTATGTGAGCTCCGGTCGCGAGCCTCGCCTTTCGACGAGGACCCGACCTTTTTTGGCTCTTTTGGTGGCTTTGAGGGGCGAGCAGGGCGACACGGGACGGTTGTACGCGAGTCCGCGAAGAGGAGAAGCTACGGGCCACGCGATTGAGGGAGAAAGAGGCGACAGCGGCCTGACCCGCAATCTGTCTCCTTGCCTATCGTTCATTGTATTGCAAAACCGATAGGGGCAACGGTCACTTCCATGCGCGTCCAATTCGCGAGAAGGCACGGCAGCTTTTCCAGCGGCCTTAGATCCAACTGTATTTAAATCGAACCCTGACTTCTCCCGAGCGAAAACCTCGCCCATCCTTTCCTTTCCCCTGGAATGGCTTAAGACTCGACGTAATGACGCGTGCCCATCGACCTCTGGCTTCCTTGCAATCCTCTCGCGTTCCGCGGACTGCGATGATGAACTAGAAGAAAGCAGAGGCCTCGACGGTCTCTGATTTAGCCACGAAGGGGGTCGCTAATTTAGCCCTTAGAGAGAGACTCGGCCCTCGGCCAATATCGGAGCTGCGCGGCGACGTTGAAGGAACAATGAAGGATTTCTTTCGATCCCGAGCAGCAAAGTGTTGTACAATCATAATGGCGTGACGTCAATGCCTTTGCTTGGATCAATTTTGAGGTTGCGCGATCAAAAATTTATGGAGAATGCTTTAATCTCTGCTCAGCGCACTTTTCTCTCTCGATGTTTACCAACGAGCGAATTTCAATTCGCATATTCAGTTTTGCTAATAGCCACCCGCGCTATATTTGCATTGGAAGCTTATGGGACGTTGTGCATCGAGTGCATCAAGTTTAAAGATCGCTCGTACAACGCACAAAATTTACACGCACTTAATAAATTACGCGTAGCTTCGCCTTTCTCGTTATTATTAAATCGTATTTTGCACTCGGCAGTCTCACGGCCGCTCCAATACACCTTAATTAAGGCTTAATTGTTTTTAATTATATGTATGCACAAGAATCGATAAATATATCTATAAGCACCTGAAAAGTTGAAACTTTATAATTGTCGAGTAAAGTAGTCTTTATTTTCCATGCAGGCCGACAAGATCACGCGTACTTTTGGTGTAATAATCGAATAGAAAAACATTGCATAATTATGCCAGGAGGAAAAAAATTTATAATTCGTTAATCGTAAATGTGTCAATTTTTATTTCTAATTCAGTTTCATTGCTATTCTTCTTGCAAATAGAAATCTAATTATAACTTTTTTTCAATAAATTCTCTTTTATGTCTACTCGAGCAATTTAATGTTTTTGTATTAGTAATTATAGTAAGTATAGTGAGTATTATATTGAAAACGAATTGATCGGTAAATAATGAAAACTACGGAGTCCTCTGCTTAACAATAAATAAGAATATTTATTAATTTGCGCAAAAATCCACTGTTTCAAAAGATAAAAATCACGAACTTGCAATAAAACTTCGTAAAGTGACTTTTTAATTCCTTGTTATTTCAAAACGTTTATAGCGTTTAATTTATCTTATTTCCTTCTATAATGATCTATTAGCTACATTAAACAGTTTTTTATAATGTTGCTTGTGTCAAGACTCGTTTTATGCACTCATTCTATATTGAAATTTCTTTTTTGCAATGTTATAAATTCTTTAGCTTAAAAAATTATAGCTAATTTGTTGAGAGAAACGAGCAATAATTAATTGTTATTGAATTATGATAGAGCTTAGAAAATATATACACATATTGAAACCATGAAAATTATATATATATATATATATATATATCTATATTTAGTAATTCATTATAAAAAATCTTTATTATCAATTAAGCCATGGACTTATCAAAAAAGCGGTCAAGTTTCTTGGATTCAAGAGGTTAACAAACCTTCAGATAAAATAAAAATATTGAATGATTGCCACGGTACCGTTGTACCACACTCGGACTACATTTGCTTATTGCAAATATTAAAAACAAATATTCAGTAAAACAATGACTGAAATTATATTTTAATGCTCGTTTTATAAAAATAGCAAAACAACTTTTAATTATGAAAAGAATTTAAAAAGCGGCACTTTTTTTTTTAATTTCCCCACTCTGGCATTTACAAATAAATATATGCGATTGTATTAAAATTACTACTAATTGATACTTAAATTATTGCTAATTGATTAAGCTAAGGTCAATCCGCAGCTATATTTGTATTATTATTTAAAGAGATTTTTTATTTTAAATTGATTATTCTCTATAAGTATTTATATTTTTCTACTTAGTACATGTCAGTCGTACAATTAAAATCTTTATTATCCAATAAACTTATATTTTTCACCGAGGCAAAATGAGACTTAGATTAAATTTTATTTTATGTATTCTTTAGTATGTTATAGTTACATATATAAACATTTTTGATAGTGCGCTAAATATTTTTTTCTTTCAACATGTTCTTCAAATACAATATGCAAACAAATTGTAAAGCCTTTAGTCTGCACTAGACTTCAAATTACCTAAAGTTCTATGTCTCGAGCTACATTATCAAGAATATACTGGTATATGGTGAAATAGTATGCTTCACTTTAATTTCATTCGACTCATTTGAATAAGAAAAATATTGCCTTTATATCTATTAGTCTAATTTACAACAATTATTAAATTATACAGCTTACGTATATTTTTTAGCGAATTGCGAATATTTTGTGATAAATAAGGCTATGGAAAAGTTATTTCTAATTTATTCAAATGCATAACGTACTCTACAGACGCATTTCTTAAAACTATGACGCTTGATTATAAATTTTCACGAATTTTAAAAATGATTTGTACAATGTATCATTCTCGATTAATTCCAATAAGCTAAATTGCTAAATAAGTACTAATTAAAAGTAAGAATATAAAAATAATTAAAATACGATAGGCTATTAC
This sequence comes from Kradibia gibbosae, assembly GCA_018907135.1. Classification (NCBI taxonomy): domain Eukaryota; kingdom Metazoa; phylum Arthropoda; class Insecta; order Hymenoptera; family Agaonidae; genus Kradibia; species Kradibia gibbosae. Next base: position 13,482,813 of record JACCHX010000001.1, on the reverse strand, counting down.
GAAACGAAGTATTTATGAAAACACACATGACTTCAAGGAATTAGTATTATTATTTACTAATCACAAAGATACTTCATCCGCCTAAAATTACACATTTGTGTACATGTTTATTTTGAAAAATTTTTTTCTCGAAAGATTTTTCCCGCGATTAAAGATCTAAAAACACATTATTTAATGCAATAAAAGTTATCGATAATTAATGGATTTCAAACAAATTTTCACAATTGACAATGTTCTCCTAGGATGATTGATAAAAGTTAATTTAGCTAATCATTTTCAAACTGATACGCTTCTAGAAAATATGTTTTGTCTATATCTGCAGATAGTACTCGAAAGAAATCGATCAACCAAAGTTTGCTTTTCAATAATGTGTCCAATGATAAAAAAAAAAAAAGAAAAAAAGAAAAAAAAAACTGTTGTCGTAAATATAAGACCATCATTAACAAATATTAACTCGTGATATTTTTATTATAAGAGTATACTTAAATAATCTAGATAAAAGTGCCTACATTAGTCATTACAAAATCACTCGCTGTGAATGAATATTATATAAAGTAATCTGTGTTGGATTAGCTTTCGTGTGAATGGATTTTAAGTGCAGTGTCGATAAAATTAAAATGAAGTCGAAACCGTTTCGAGAAATCCACGCATATAATTCGAAGGCTATTAGTTTTACGAAATAATAATATAACACGAGTGAGGCCTTATTCTTTCGCAAATCCACGGCTCGTAATGCAAATGGAATAATCGCATAATTGGATGAGCGTTGGGGAACAAAAATGGGGGGGAAAAAAAATGAAAACGCACATTGTGGTTAAGGAGCGGGAGCTGCTGAGAGGACCGTTAATTTTGAGGCTTTGGATTATCGAGTCCGATTCCCGAGAGAGAGAGAGAGAGAGAGAGAGAGAGAGACGCAAGGAATCGAGTCCGGGGTGATCGGCGGCGGCGAATCCGCGGGCGCAGGCGCGCGCCTCCGGCCGGCCCGCGAAAGCGCAAAAGCACGGGGTAAGCATAGGCAAACGAGGATGGAGCCAGCTCACCTGATCCTGGTTATCCTGGTCGACGTCCTTGAGCGGGATGGCCTCCTTCATCGCGTTGCCGTTAATCTGTATGGTCACCTTGCCGGGCTCCTCGACGCCTCCGTCCGCGATCGCCATGGCCGCGGAGGATCGACTGTAAATTAAACGACGTGCCTCTCTGCAAAAAAAGCCGTGCTGTAAGAAAAGCGTCCCCGGGAGATGAGAAGCGCGCGAGCACTCGGCCGAGTGCAGCCTTCGAGATTAAGCGCTCGTCACTGGTGCCGCTGCATCTGTGGCTCTTTTGCTTTATCGGGACGATACGTAAATAAATTTACTTTATCATGGGGCGCCAGATAGTGACAGCGCGAGATGCGAGCGCCGAGAGAGAGAGAGAGAGGGAGACCGAGAGTGGGAGTGGGAGCGAGAGTCGCGTTGCGCGATGTGTCGAACGGGGCTGGGTGGGCGGTGCGGAGGGCGGGAGGGAGCAGGTGAAGCTGAAAATGTGACAAAACGGAAAGCGATCGTTCGCGGCGAGCTCCCGCCGACGGCTTGGCTTCCCATCCGCTTCCTGGGCTTTGCTCCCGCGGGCTGCCCGATGGCGTCGGCCCCGCGAGCCGAGGCACCTGCTCCTATCGGGGGGCGGCGGCTAATATCGCCAGCCGATCGGGAGATCGCGGCCCCCGGCTGCTTTGGAAATTCTCTTCGCCCGTCGTCTTTGTCGTCGTCTTTGTCGTCGTCTTTGTCGTTGGGAGACGGGAGCCGCGGTTTACGTGGCGGCGGTCCCGAAGCAGAGCGACCAGAAGGAGGCTCGGGCCGCGTACGGGCCCGTGTCGAGCATCGGCTCGGCCGACGGAGAGGAGAAGCAGATAAGGAAACATATGGAGATGAAGGCACCGGGCTCGGGTATCGGCCTCGAGCCTACGGTGCCGGAGCCGAGTGTCAATTTCGGAGCGAGATGTAAATTACTGTGCCGTCGAGGCCAACTTTTTCGAGTACTTTGCACCGTTGTAATAATTCCCGCTAACGCGGCAAAGTTCCCCCTGCCGCGGGAGAAGTAATACGCTTTAGATCTAGCCCTCGACCGATTACCAGCCCGTTCCTACGCAACTTCTTCCACGCGCAATACTTTTTAAAAGGAGATTACGCAAAAATTGCACACCACGTGGAATTAAAAGTACCAATAGCGCTAACAAAAACACATTGTTAGGCGCTGACTGTTTCCTTCAGTTTATCGTGCTTATCGATTAAAAGTAATTGTTTTGTTTCAAATCTATACTTTTTGCCAAAATACATACATACACACATATATATATATACATACATATATATATATATATGTATAAATAGCAGCGTGATATTTCGCAAAAAAACTTGACAGAGTAGTCGGCGCGTAGACAAGGCCACGTGCAAAAGGTACATATTGTACGATGAGAAATTATCGTGGTTCGCTTACGAAAAAGGTGGAAGGTATTGGTTTTTACAAGGCGGAGTGTCCTATCGGAACACGATTTCTCTTCGTTTTCCGGGAACGAAAATTGTTAAGTCAGAAGAAGTACGTTTATAAAGAAAAAGCAAACGAAAGCGAGATAGAAGGAGAGAACAATTTGGATGGCATAAAGAGAGCCCAGATTAGGCGCTAAATAGTAATCGTCGAGCGATAGCTCTAGCTTATCTCAATATTGAAGTAAAGTCAATAATCAGGATCATTAAAGAGTCTATTGAAATGAGAACAATAAGAAAAAGTTATATTAGATACTGGGTCGTGAGCGTTTTATCCCCGCGCATGCGCGCGCAAAACTATCTAGGACGCAATACCAAACTTTCCTAGTGCAAATATTCTTTATTGTTCCCAACTTACTAGACCGTCCATTAAAATCAGTAGTCGTTGCTTTCTCGCAATGTGTCAAAATACGAGCGTACATTTGTAGATAGGCTATCCGATTTTTGTGAGCGAATAGCGGCTTAGTTAAGGCGCAGGCCATTAGTTTAATAAAGTTAACGATTATACGCCCCTGCCCTGGCTTCTCCTTTCTTTTCTTCGTTGCTACTTTTCCACGACAGTTGGTGTTTTATTTTCGGAATGCGATCTATCCTTATTTACATACTAATTAGTACCGATCGCAGATAAGCGAAGAGAGTGAGAAAGTTGGAAGGAGAGATAGGGAGCGATTGGTCGAGGGAGCGGTAGAAGGAATGACGAAAGTAGGAACGGACAGAGTGCGAGCGAAAAAGAATGTCTCTACTAGTTTGTGTGCGTATAACGGAGATATATATATAGAGATAGAGATAGATAGAGAGAGAGAGAGAGAGAGAGAGAGAGAGAGGGAGGGAGGGAGGTATCAAAAACCGGCTGTCAAACGTATTTGTCAATATCAGCTTGGAGCTCACACGTATTTTTCTTTAAAACGTCAGATACGTTGAGCGATGATGTTACATCACGTCGATTATAGAAAAGAATCGACTGCAAATGAAGTCACTCATCATTGACTGCCTGTAATAATGTTACGATTCGCTCAAAGGGAGGCAAGGGGGCGAGAGGAGAAAATAGTCGGCTGGAAGGAAATTTTCGCTGTTTATCCGACGAAGGAGGAAACGTTCGGATACGATTGCCGTCGATTCACTCCCTGGTATATTCCACTTGGCTTATCGTTTCCCGAGGCCCGAATTGCGCGATCCGAGAAACCTCGCACGGAGTGGCAGAGCGGCAATGCCGACTCCGGCGACGGATAAGAAAGTCCGATGAGCGCATTCTCAACGTTACCGAGGTGCGCTAGTTTCTGCCGAATCGCTCATTAGCCGGATGGAGCGAGCTCGATTTTGGAAGGGGGAGCGAGGAGGAGGAGGAGGCGCGCGAGTCGAATGCCGCTCCGGTGGCGACGATCCACGGCGATGATCGGGCCGAGGATCGGACGGGAAATCGACGCGGCGATGGCAAAGGATTGCCCCGGCGATCGCCGGTGGTAGTCCTCGAGCCCAAGTAGCCGCGGTGGCCCGAAGGCACGGATAAAGCCGAGAGCGAGCCTGCGAATTCCCCTGATCAGGATCCACCACGTGGACGAGATAAGCCGCCGCCGGCCAAAGTCAGTAGCCTAGCGCGGACTCGTCGGGAGGTTCGGCGAGCGATAAGGCGACTGCCCCCGCGAGACTTACCTCCTCGGGCTCGAGCCCCGAGCCCCTCCGCCCTGCTCCTGCTTTGCGACTCGGCTGCGGTCTCCTGGTGGGCCCTCGACGGTCTTCTCGGCCCCCCTCCCCCAGCCCCCGAATAACGTGGACAATGCCCGAGTCCTCCGCTACCCTCTCCCTGGGAACGGCGCCCCTCGATCGGGAGGCCGGCCACTACGAGGACGCGCACCTGGTGAACGGCTTTTGCATCGACCCTTGGCCCGCCGACTTGACGCGGCTGTCGAAAGTTTCGCGCGCGTGTGCGCGATATTGACAGTCGTGCGCGGAGAGAGAAGGGGAGATGAGAGAGAGAGAGAGAGGGGGGGGGGGTGAGGAGAGAGAGAGAGAGAGCTCGCGGGATAGGAGGGGAGGCGGGCAGGGGGAGCGAGAAGAGGAGAAGAAGAAGGGAGCGCGCGCGCGGGCGTCTTTATCGCGCTCGCTCGCTCGTCGGACTGACTCGAGAGAATAATTTCGAGCGATAGGCGCCTCGTGACAAATGCGCTCCTTCTCGCGGATACGAGGCGTTTGCTTCGGCGGCGGCTCGGGCCCCTTATCTACTAAAGAACGGCCGGTCAGTGGCTGACTAGGGGCACCAGGGGATCTACCCACGGCGGATGCACACCAGCTTTGCCAGGGGGCTCCGGATGCGGGCACCGGGAGATCCGCCGCTTCTCCGCCACTCGCGGTCCTGGAGTCCGGAAGATGCTCGGGGAGCCGAAGGCCGGGTGTCCGCTTCGGAAGTTATCCAGGCCGCGTAGGGCGGAAGGGCGGGGCTCCAAAAAAAAAAAAAAAGAAAAGCCGCGGCCCTCCTCCTCGAGCGGAGGGTCTCGAGGCACTCGAGCCGCGCGAAAATCGGCCCGCGCCCTCTAGAAATCGGCGCCGCGCTCGGCTCGGGGGATTTATAAATATTGCAGCGCGAACGTCGAGCGTCGAAACGATTAGAGCGCGGACAGATTGGCCGCGATGGGCCAACGTTTGCAAAACCGCCGTCGCGACTCGTGCCCCGCTGCACGCGCGATAAAAGCCGGAGATGCGATGTTTAAAAATACATTTGCCAGCGTAAGGCTTTTTTCGCTTTTGTTGTATTTCGTTGGCCTCGCTGCCACCCAAGTCGCGGCTCCGGCGCGCGACTCGCCTCGACTGGGCTTTCGCAACGCCCGCACCAAGTGGCAGCCTCTCGGGCCGGCCGAACGCCCCCGCGGTCTCTCGGCTCCTCGGCGATGAGCGGAGGCGGCCGAGGGGGCCCCCGAGCTTCCGGCCACGCTCCTCCGAGCGGTGGCCTTTCCAGGGCCGCGGCCGAGCTCCTCCTCGGCTCTTCCAGCTGAGCCCGAGGGAGGAGATAAGGGCCACCGCCGGGGGCGACCTCGGTTCCTTCCCCTGCCCGCGAGCCACACGCCGAGGAAAGCTCGCGCCTTTACCGGCTTCGCGCCCCGCTCCCCTGGCTCTCATTATAATTAAACGGCCCCGCCGCTTCTCCTCCTCCTCGGCGTCTCTATTCTCGGGCTTATTGCGCCCGATCGGCCTGCGCGGCTGCGGGAGGAAAGACTTGGGCCGGGCAGGGGCCAAGGGGTGTATCGTGTAGGGTGCACGTTATATACGTAGGCGCGAGCGTACATAACGAATAAAAAAAACACAAGGCAATTTCAATTTTCAATAATAAAAATTCATAATTTCTTTCATTTTTCATCATCTCCTTAAGCCTCTCATCTTCTCCTTCAATTTCGATAAACATTATCTAATACAATTGTCCTTCTTTGTACCATATCGTGCGTTAACATATTTAGCATGGAGGAAGCCTGCCGCGCGGGTACGTACATTATACAACAACGTGACCCGTTAAAAACTACGCGCGCGTCCATTGCTCTCCCTCCCTCTCACGCAGGCAGGCACACGCAGTCCGGGCTACTCTCCGCCGTCGGCTTGGCGCGCAACTGGAGCTGGACTCGCTCGGCGAGCGTTTATCCCGGGGCGGCAGGCCCCTCAACCCCTTGGGCGGTGCCCGCCTTACCGACGGCGAGCGACGAACCGAGTGTCCCGCGGCTGCTCGGCCGAGGCACGCGAGTTTGCCAAGCTCTCTGCCCCCCCCCCCAGCCCGGGGCACGCGAGGGCCCGAGGGAGAAAGAAGGGAGCCTGCCGGGGGGGGCGGGGGCGGAGGAGGAGGCAATAATAGCAGCGATACGCCGGGCGAGCGAGGAATTATCGTTACGTAAGCAGGCCGTCGTCGGTGTGACGTGGCTCGCGGAGGCGAAGGGAGGACAAAATCACAATGCACAATGCCATTCTCGCTCGACGCCGCGTAACCGGGATAAGATAACCAAGTCGGTACTACTCTCCGTGTGTCATTGGAGTTGCTCGCAGGGGCCGAGGATATCGGCACAGAGGGCCAACGATGCTCTGCACTAGCCATGGAAGTAGCCATGGGGCTCGATAGCCTCGAGCTCTGCTTTGTCCCCTCGCGAGGCACGTGGGTGGGCGGTTTTCGCGCTCCTCCTCCTCCCCCTCCACCGATCATCCCCCGAAGCCGAGATCCACGTGGCCGAGCCCCGATCGGGCCCCTCCGCCGAGTTGTCTGCGTTGCTCGTGGCGGAAGGAGAACGAGAGCGAAGTAAAAGCGATCGGAGGAATGAAACGATCAACGATAAAAATACCGAATAAAGCCGCTGCCGCCGCCACCCCCGCCGCTCTGCGCTCTCCGCTCAACCAGAGCGCGGCCTTTAGAATTGAGGGAGCCTTTGAACTCGGGCTTTCCGTACACGCGACCTGTGCACTGCAAAACAATTAACGCTTAGCAGCCAACAAGACATTTACAATGATTCCTCGTTTCCTTTTCCTCCACGATGCATATAGGCATATATACACATTGTTCTTTATTGTTTTATACATATATATTTCTTTCATTATAAATCACATTGTAACGCATTAATTGTAATATTCGCTTGCTATTGTTTCGATTAAATCATATTAATCAGTTAACCAGTGATCACTGTGGAAATTGAGAGACGCCGGTGGCTTCCTGCCTTCGCTAGAGCTTTCCTAACGTACTTTTTAAGTTATAAAATATTTGCCGATGCGCGGCTTGTGTTGGCTAATGCTCCTGTACCGGAGAGGCCTCGACGCCAATTGAAAAAGCTAAAAAGCAGCCAAAGGTCCAGCGGCTGCGCAATTTTTACATTAATTAACACAAGCGCGATCCGCGAATCTCCGAGAGCCCGTGCAATCGGCTTTTACCTCGATATCTCTTTATGCAAAAAGTAAAACGGCTAAGAGCGAAAAATTATCATTTCGATCGATGCGCTCGCTGACTCCCGACCATCGATATATTAATTTTTCGGTAATAACGTTTACATTACTAAGCTAAATTTGGATTCTGCTGTTGCATTCTCGGTTCGAAATGCAGAGTCCAGCCGTTGGTTCAATTAGCGCCTTTCTATATTATACAAGTATTCGTTTCACTTTTATTTACAATTGAATTACCAGTTTTTTCCGTTACGTTTCCGCCTCATTTCCATAAAATTGATTCATTGAAATGTGTCGTACGTTGGCCTTATGTACATTTGCCGTGCGCACATAAGAAATATATATTTTTGCATTTTGTTTTTTTGACCTTGATAAAAAGCCTCTTGTCGGAAATTCTTTCCCCCAAAAATAGCTTCCAATGTCGAAGGCTTTACGTAATAAAATTCATGCATTTCACCTATCACGCTTATTGTTGCTGTTGTGTTGTTGCTATTGTTGTTGCTGTTGTTATTACCATTATTATCATTATCATTATTATTATTATTATTATTACTACAACTATTTATTATTATTATTATTATTATTATTATTATTATTATTATCATTATCATTATTATTATTAACCATTACTATTATTTATTATTATGATGGTATTATTAAGTATTAATAATAATTTTCTAATTATTAATGATATCTACACGAAATAAAATATTTATTCTGTATACACACATAAAAGCATAATTTTTTTCGCATTTCTGTAGATTTTTATATTTGCGACTTTTCTTAGACATACTGACGATCGATACTGATTTAGTTTATTAAACATCTCTACTTCAGTCAATGGGTATTAATACAGATGAGATAAAAAGTATGCTGATCCGATAGAATTTTTTTACCGTCGGGTTTACATACAATATTTATATGTTCATATACATACATGTATATATATATATATATATGTATACATGAATATATGTGTGCATATGTCAGATTAAAAAATAAATTTAATAAAATCATGAAAATCGTCAACGAATGTACGAAAATTCCATCGGTCATTATCGTCATTTAATTTGTGCATGTAAATCGAGAAGTAATCGAGCAGCTTAAGTACCTCCCGAAAAACAGTTGGATTTTTTAGCCGTATCACAGTGTGGCTCGGGCATAGCTTTTCTTTCGTCGAGTGATGGGCATTCGCCGGTAGCATTAGAAAACGGTGAAGAAGAACCGAGCTTAGAATCTCTTGGGGCAAAGGTTGCCGTATCCCCGGGGAAGAGGATTCCTCGAATCGGCCCTAGGCCAAATGGCCACTGCTCACTGTCCGCGGTCAGAGTTCGCAATCGCGTTCGCCGGTGGCTCGTTACTCCGCGCCGGAGTAACCTCATTAGGATGCTGGAGGAGTCGGTCTAGGGGTCACTTGGCTGGAAGAGGAGCCGCGCTGCAGGAGGGAGGCCGAGCCCTGGGTCCCGATAACCGGGATAGGAAAGCACTCGGTGTGGCTCGGCCGTAGGGGGTTTCGAGAACGGGCCCCGGATGGAGTGGGCTCGAGGAGGCAGGCCACCGTAGGAAAAGCCGAGGCCGCTTTGCTCGGTAGGAGGAGTCCTTTGGAGGTAGACGCGAGTCGGAAGTCCCGGCGATCGAGGCCGACGCCTCTCGGCCTGTTCTCGGTTGGCCGGCAGCGCCTTCCGAGGCTCTTGGGCTCTCGGCAGAGCTTCCCCCGTCCTCCCTCGTGCCCCCGAAGCTCCTTTTCTTCGGGCAGAAGCGAGGGCCGGATGCAGAGGCTCGGGCCCGATCCCTGCGACGGCCTCGTCCAATCGGCATCCTAAGACGTTGCTCGTTGGGCTGAGCCAGTGACCCCGACCGAGTAACGAATGTCGGACACGAAGCTTTCGACATAATGGGCAAGCGTCCCAACTCTGGCTGCTGCAGCGCTCGGGTTCTATCGGTGCATCGCCGGGGAACATCTTGTTCTCGTGTAGGCGCGATCCTACAACGCCGAAGAATGACTCTCGATCCTGGCCCACCGATTGGCACCGGATCCGAGGCTTGGCGAGTTTCGCGCCAATGGCCCGGAAGACACTTTCTTTGCTTTTTTTTTTTTCGTCATAGCTCGGCGACTCGGCCCGGGAGGATCGGGCCACCGGTAGCGGTCTTGTTTCGGGGATCGGGCGCGATCGAGGTCGTCGCGTAGCCGGCGATCCGTTGGGCGCTGACGAGGGCAGCGGCTCCGTCATCGTGCGAGGCTGAAACGGCTGCCGAGTCTCTATCTGGCACCGAGGGGTGAAATGGGAATGGAATGTCGGCTCGTCGCCGATGTCAGGGGCGGGGGATTGTCGAGCGAGCCCAACGAGGTCAATCGCCGGCTTTAGAATGATAACCGGGCAGCTCGGTCGCCGAGGGCGTCGGGCTCCTCGGGGCCGAGAGCCCCAGAGACGGCCCGAGCTCGGGTTCGAGCTCTTAGCTGACCGAGGGGCTTACGACCAGTCCGATGGTTGAAGGCTAATTGAGCGAGGGTACCGGGGCCCGGTGAAGTCCAGGGCAGAGATTCTCGTCAGGATACGGAACCAACGACTAGTGCTGGTACGAATGCGGAGCGAAATGTCGAAAGCATTGGGCTTGGACGAATCTTATCTAACAGACGAATGCGTTGCACGCGAATCGGTCGGACCTTTGCCAGACAGACGCAACGGAACGAACGTGCAATTGGTAATCGGTAGCTAATCCCGGCGAAGAGATGTGACGCAACGCGACAAAGCTATGGTAAATTTGCGTTCTCTCCCTTTGTCGCGAAATATAGCGGCGGCAGCATCCGACGTTTGCGCTTATAATACAGACTCGATCTGCTTTATCTCCTTCTCGGGCTGCTCCTGGGGAGAGGGCGCAGTTTCGATAATTTCTGGAATATCGTCTTCGTTCTCCTCTTCAATGTCTTCGTCGATCGGTGTCAATGTATCTAATATCACAGGCTGAGTCTGCAAGAAGGCCAAGAAGGCCAAGAAGGATTATTATTATTATTATTATTATTTATTAAGGGGAGGTCCGGTGTAGGGTAGGTAGGGTTGGGATCGGTCGCGGCGGGTCCTCACCTGCGGCGTGGTGCAGCGTTTCAAGGTTGGAGCGACGAAGCTCGTGACGGTGCTAATTAAAAAGCAAAATCCTGCCATGTAGAAGGTGATTCCGTAATCCTTTGTAAAATCGTACAAATTGCCCGCGATGGGCGGGCCCCCGATGGCCGCGACTCCTCTGAAGAGGATCAGCAGTCCGAATGCGTTGGTCAGCTTGTCGAGGCCCAAGAGATCGACCAGTATGATGGAGGTGAGCGATATGTAGCCGGCTGCGGTGGAAGGAAATGCCATCAGAGCCGCGGGTAATGGCGAGCGATGTAACGACGATTATTATTGGCTAATGGATTATACTCACAAATGGCGAGTCCGAAAAAAGTACTCATTACCATATAATGGACAGTGGAGTAGCAGAAGGGTGTTAGTGTCACCGCAATCGTGGCCACGATCAAGCACACGTTGTTCAATAGCAAAGAATCCACTTGGGGAAAGTCGGCAACGTATCCGCAGGCGACGCGCCCCACGGTGTTGGTTATCCCGATGACGGAGAGCAGCCAGGAAGCGTACTTCCTCTCGACCCCCTTCGAAGAGCATGAGATTTTAGGATGGGGGCTTAGGGGGGAGGGGCCCCCCCCCCACCTACTAAGGTGGCTTACCTTTTGGACGGCCGCGTCGACCAGGTAAAAGAACGGTATGTAGAGGCCAGCCATGCCGAAGACGTTGCTTATGCAGATGAGGAGGAAGGCCGGGTTCTTGAGGAGGGACATGTCCATCATGGTGCCCAGTGCCTCCTTAAAGGACTCCGGGAGCTCGAGGCAGGGGCAGAGGGGCGCTAAACCAAAAGCGTCCGTTGGTCATATTTTTGGGCTCGGTTGGCGGGGGGTGGAAGGAGCGGCGGCGGCGGCGGCCCGCGGGGACTTACGCTGCGAGGACTTCTCAACGTCGCCGTCCTTGGCGTCGACGCCCCGCATGGACTTGGGTATCGAGAGGACGCTCTGCCGGTAATTGGCCAAGGACTTCTGGCTCTGGAACTCGGGCAGGTTGAGGACGCTGCCGCTGTAGAAGATGTCCTTCCTCGACAAGGGCCTGACCATTATCGGCTTCTCCCGGCCGAGCCGGCTGTTGCTCGTAGTGAAGGTGATGCTCTCCCCGTCCTGAAAAAGCAAGGTCGTGCCAGTGCCCCTCAACCGATTTACCCTCGAGAACGGGGCTAAAATACTGACGTCCATCTCGGTGTTGTTGTTCCGCGAGCCGAGCATGCTGCTGGTGGAGAGCCGCAGGTGGAGGCTCTTGCGGATGTCCCCGTTGGAGTTGAGGGTCGTCCTCGAGTTCTTGATGGCGCTCAGGCTGGGCTTGTAGCGCTCGCCCGTGCTCGTCTTCCTTATCCTGTCGAAGAAGGGCACCGAGCCGTTCTTCGGCAGGCCCTGCACGTGGGTGGTGAACGCCGGCTGCGAGGCGTTCCGCGGTATCACCGGCTTGTTGAACTCGCTGCTCTCGGGCTTGCTGCTGTCGAGCGCGTCCTTGGCCGGCTCCTTGGCCGGCTCCTTGGCCGGCTCCTTGGCCTCGTCGATGGCCTTCCTGCTGCGGGACTTGACCGAGCCGCCCTTCATGTCGACGCTGCCGCTGTTGCTCGTCGCCCCGCTCGACGAGTGCTCCTGCACCTTGACTTCCGATATCGTCGGCAGAGTCGGCACAGTCGGTACTGGTGTCAGGGGCGTTCCTTTCGCAATATTAGCATCAATTAAAATTATCAACCCCCGGGGCCAAATGCTTATCTTAGGAGCCCAACCCCTTTTACCTACTCCGCTACCGGTACTTCCGCTATTCTTCCCCGTCTCTCCGGCGCAGGAGAGCCGGCCGAGCCCACTCTAATTAATTCTCCCTTAATTCACCAACGCGCTTAATCAATGCACCCGTAATGGGCGAACGCGCGCGCGCGCGCGCGCTTGTGAAATATCATTTTCTAATCGGTGGCCGCGACGCGACTCGCATCAATAAAGCTCCGTGACATGTCGACTTTCTTACCAGGCACTAATTGGTCTAAATTGAAGCTAGAGTGAACGCCAGGGTCAATATTAATCGGCATCTTCATCCTCTTCTCCATGGATCCATCTGGCAGCTGCACCATGAAGTACGAGCCCCCGATACTTCCGCGCTCCATTTGGAATCTCTTTTCCTCCGCCATTCGCTGCAGCAGCGGCTTCACCGAGGAGGCCTTCGGATACTCCAGCGGCCTCATCATTGCCCCGAAAATCTGAAATTCATCCCAGCGGCCATTTGTCATTATAAACGAAACCGACGCTCGCCTTTCTTATTGCGCGGCCTTTCCCATTGTCGCAGAGTATCGTGCGCACATCGGCTGCCCGAGGTTCGCGTCCATCCCGCAATTAATGAGCATTCGAGCCCGCATCGCGACTCGTCGCTTATAGCTATCCTCTTTACTTTACGCTTTTCCGCCATTGGTAATTTGTAATGTCAGTCTAAAGTAATCTTGCTGGATATAATTCGGGAAGGAACACAAGCCCTGCCGCCTGTGTATAACTTGGACTCAAAATATCGGATCAACCGAGCATTTATTAATAAAGCATTCGATTCAGTTGAACAGAGCTAAATATAGTGGGAAAAAATATTGCAGCGACTGCTATTATGACAAAGTTAAATACATTTCTCAACAATGTTTTCAAAACGAATAGTTCTCTTAATGAATTTTAGCTATGAGCTAAAAGGCGATGAATTGAAGAAAAAAAGAAAAAAAAAAAAAAATAAATAAAAATGAAAAAGAAAAAAAAAAAAAAAAAATGTAAATCAAATAAAATGAAAAAAGCCACTTGAAATATCCAATTACAAGGAGCGCACATTTTGTATAAAAATAGCTCATCGAAAAATTGAACAAAGTATCTCGTTTCGGAGAGTAAGCATGCCAACTAATAAAAAGCCGCACAACCGATTTCAAACTCCAGAGTTTATTATCGGGTGGGATCGCGGTGTTTTGCGAGGCTAACGATGATGAGGCCAAAGCGCGACGTTATCACTCTTACGAATCTAGGCGTGGTTATCATATCGTAGGCGAGATTTACGCGTATGAAATTACTAATAATGAAGTCAAGGTAGATTGTTTTGTATTCGTAAATAAGAATGCGTGCGATATCCGATGTATGTATAAAGAGATAATCATTTGGCGCTGATCTCGACGCTCCTCCCTACAATCAGAGGCATTTATGTAATTCGATAAGTATCGAAACTAGGAGATCGAAGCCTCGGTGTTAATTCTTTTTTTGACATTCCCGCTAGGCTGCCGCGTTTAACGCAGCCGAGCATCACGGCCGCGAGCAGTGAGGTAATTGTCGAACGGACGGCAGTTCACACAAAAGACTATTTTCCGTGAATACGTATTTAGGATTCTCGAGAGCGTTCCGTAGTTTTATGATGTAAACAGCGATGTGCTGCTACTGCATCCGACACCTTGAATCGTAAAACTACGAATAGCTCGACTCGTTAAATAACCGCGGGAGGGGGGGGGCGGGTGGTTGGTGGCCAGAAGAAAAAGGGAGAGAGAGAGAGAGAGAGAGAGCGAGCGACTGCCAGCCATTCTTAGGAGCGTCATACTTAGGATGATGTTAAAAGTATTTGAAAATGTGGTGAAATGTTTTCTAAATGGATAACATTATCGTCGACGTGCGACAACTGCACATCTTATCGTCAGCAGCGCAGTTTAACGTTGAACTTATTAACTTTTTATTTCAATTAACGATGGCATCCGCAGCTATTTTAGCTTTTGAGAAGAACCTTTCGCGCTGGTTTGATTTTGATATTTTTTTCCTCGTTGCTGCTGTTGCTGTTGTTGTTGTTGTTTTTTTTATTTATTTTCGATTATTCGCCATCCCGAAATGTTGCCGCGTTCTTGGCCTAGCTTCATTGCTCTTTGGCTCATTTTTAACTAGAGCTTCGGACTATATACAGCGGCTCAGCTAAGGACATAGATACTTTGTCGAAATCGCTTGAAAAGTTTGGGCGGCGTTATTATTGTTGTTATTTTTTTTTTCGCCATCCACGACGAAAAGGAACGACGATAGGCTCGGCGCATCCGTAGCGAAGCTTTCGGGAAGCGCGATCCCGTTCAATTTTTCGAGCTTTGGCCTTGAATCGATAAATGAAAAATAGAGTAACAGATAGAGGAACGGAAAGATAGCGATTGCGAGAGAGAGAGAGAGAGATACATATACGTACGTACGTACATACATACATATATGTATATATATATATATATATATATATATATAGATAAATAGAGAGAGAGAGAGAGAGAGGAGGAAAAATTTTGTTATTAAATCGAAATTTATCTATTCATTCCATAGATTAATATCTAATCTCGTAGCCTCAAAGTAATCCGATATGTCCTAAATTAAAAAGAGTACTTAGCGCTGTACAGAACTTGAAGATTATGCGATTACACGTGATTAGATTTAATTTAGCGGCGTTTCGATAGCACAGCCATCGCTCGCTAACAGCCAGAGCAGACATCGCAGACATTGCAGGCATTGGACGGCTCTCTTTATCGCACGTATAGCTCGCTCACAAAGGACAAGCGACGTGCCGTCGAAGCATCACTAAATGAAATTTAATTACGTGTACACATGTAATCAGTAAGCTCAACACAATTGAAGACGATACCCACGATTTTATCTCCCGAGCAAATATTGTACAATTTACATAAAAAATAAAAATTTCAGAAATAAAGCCAGCATCAAATGGGCGCGCGGACGATTTGGCCGTAAGCGAAAAATTATATTTTTGCCTCTCTTTAACGAGGAGCGCCACGGGTTAGCTTATTTTTATTGTTGCGAGAACGCGCGAATCGCGAGAAAGCGAGCCGCGCGCGAGACTCTTCGTCGCGCTCCGCACGCCGGCGTAAATTATGAAAAATCGATGTAAATTAGTCATCATTTAAATACAATGTAAACGTGTGCAGCCCGAGGCCGGGGCCGAAGGGGGCAGGCCGACTCAGGCGGAGTCATGAGACTCCGTCGCTAAAGCGTCGGAGGCGTCGGTACGATTATCCGCACCGCTGCCCCTTTACCGGGATGCATTAATAGACCAATGGCTCGCGATTCGAGCGGGCGGCTAGAAAAATCAGAAATTTCATAAATCCTCTCGCTCGTTAAATGGGTTAGCGTGTTTACGAGCATCTGTCGGCCGGCCGATCCTCGCGGTCTTGCGCGCGTACTTGAAGTTTTTTTTCTTTCTTTTTTTTCTTCTCTTCTTTTGAAAATATTGGCCTCCTCGTGCGCAGCGCGCCGATGCGAATCGAAGCAGCGTATTTTCAGCTGCCAAATCTTTTCCCGTGGCACAAGTTGACGGGCTCCTCTCTCTCTCTCTCGCGCCCGACTCTCTTCGCCGCGTCAGCTGGGCTGCTGCTCTCTCGGGCCTCCTCCCTCTCCCGCCCGGCCAACGAGTGCGTCGACATACTTTACGGGGTAAGAGACAGCGCGCGCCGAGCCTTCGGTGAATGAAAAGCGCCTCGCGAGCTGGAGGAAGGAAGGAGGCGCGTCGGCGAGACCTCGTCGGTCGAGTAACCCCTTACGGGCTCGAGCCGAGGCTCCTCGCGGCGGTCCCGGGGGCAGGCCGGAACACGAGTGGACGACGGGGGGGCGGGGCGCGGGGAGAGGTGGCCAAGCCAAGGAGAAAAAGGCCACCCGGGGCCGCAGGCTCGAGCGCCGCAGGCGCGGTAGTCGAATCGCGAATTGTGAAAGTCCTTGATCGGGAAATGCTCGCGCGCGGCGCACGTGACCTTTCGATTTCCGGGGCGAGGGGGGGGGGCCCCGCGGCGGAGAAGGTTTTTCGCAAATAATACGCAGACTCGGTCGATCGAGCGCTCGCTCGCGGTATCGGAGGAGCCCCCCGGTCTCCAATGGCCCCTGCGTTCCCTTGGCGCTCCCGCTTCGGTCCTCGATTACGCCCGAGGTTTAAGGCGCGTAACGATCTATTTTCTGCGGATGGCGCGAGTCGCGCGCTCGGCTCTCCGCGGCCTCTGCCTCGCCCCGTCATTCATCCATTCCGTTAAGGCCTGCCGTGGCGGCCCACCCCCTACTGCTCGATAATCGATAGCGGAGCTGCTTTGGGGCGCCCGAAGCTCGCGCCCCGGGGGCGGCCGAGGCCAGGAGTCCGCGAGACCGAGATATGCGTATGTATACATTGTCGAAGGAGGCCCCCTATGACGAGGTCCATCTTTTGTAACGAGCCCAATGCGAAAGATCGGTCGACGCGCGCAGGATTGCGAAAGCTTTGGCCATTGAAGGATGGCCGGTGAAAATGCCGTCGGCCGGCGGTGGGGAAAGGCGGATTTTAAAAATTGTGAAAGCCGACAGGTATGCACGCGCAGTCGTGCGCCCGGCCGTGCATGTGCGCAAGTCCCCCCCCCGCAGCCGCCACCGCCACCGTTACGAAAATATTGTTTATACTTTGTCAATGACGCTGCTTATATAATAACGAGAATAAAAAGTCAAGCGCGCTTCGCAGGCGTGACGACGCGCTTATACGATTCGATTGCCGCGCTAATGTAAAGCTCTCTCGGCTGAGAATTTATCGGCGCGCGTGCTCCGAGATCGGCGCGACGCAAAACACAAGAGGATGGAGAGCACGAAAAGGATATTAAATCTGCATGCGCGACGAGGTGAGAGGACGGGCAGATAAGGAGCCGCGCGGGGAAATGCGATGGTGCTTCCATCCCTTCCCCTTCCTCCCGCCCAACCCCTTCTCTCGCTCTTACTCTCTCCCTCCCTCCCTCCCACTTTGAACTTGAACGCGTACACGCGCGCGCGCGCGCCTCTTCGGCTGCCTTTGTGTGCGTTTGCGTACGTAGTAGGCGATACTTACGGCGCAATTGAAGATGAGGCCGGCCAGGATGAGGATGGCGCCCTTCCATTGGTACGTTTCCAGGAGTATCCCGGCGAGGGGTGCGAACATGAAGGTGCCGAAGCCGGAGCCGCAGACGGCGATGCCCGTGGCGAGGGACCTCTTGGTCTCGAAGTAGTAGCCGACGCAGACGACGGCCGGCAGGTAGATGAGGCCGAAGCCGATTCCTGGTAGAAGAAGGATAAGGAGCTCTCAGTCGTCGTTAGGCTGTCGGAGGAGAAACGGGACTCGTAGGTCCGCCGCCACCCCTTCCGAGCCTTCCTCGTTGAAATTGCGGGATCGTCGTCGTCGTCGTCGTCGTCGTCGTGTGTGTGTGTGTGCGTGTGTGCGTGGGGGTCGGGGTGGCTCGGGGGGGGGGGGCTTGGGTACCGAGGTAGCGAGCATCTCGCAAGCGCTCATACTGACCGCCCAGCACTCCGTAGGTCATCATGAGCATGGTGACGGAGCCGGAGAAGGTCGCCAGGACGAAGGCCAGGGCCCCGATGCAGCTGCCGGCCATGCAGACGAATCGGCAGCCGTACTTGTTGGTCAGGGCGCTGACGACGGGCCCGGCCATGAGGTAGACCCCGG
The DNA here is from genome assembly GCA_018907135.1 of Kradibia gibbosae. Lineage (NCBI taxonomy): Eukaryota > Metazoa > Arthropoda > Insecta > Hymenoptera > Agaonidae > Kradibia > Kradibia gibbosae. The sequence continues at coordinate 13,464,854 of JACCHX010000001.1, read as the reverse complement.
AGAGGAGGCTCCCGGCCCAGGCGACCTTGCTGCTGCTCTCCTCGAAGTAGGCCGCGAACTCACCCAGGAATATCCCGAAGGTGTACGCGATCCCGTCGACGATCATGTTGCACATGAAGGAGGCGAAGACGACGACCCAGCCGTAGCCGCCGTCCGGGGGCGGCGGTATGTCGTGGTACTCGCATAGCGAGCCGGCCTCCTCCTCCGGGGAGGCCTCGTCCCCGTCGGGGCCGCCACCCCCGGGACCGCCGCCCGTCAGCCGGGTCTGCTCCTCCACGGAGTACTCGCTCTCCGTCTGTAAAGCAAACGAGCGTCGGTCAGGCCGCGGCTCCTTGGCTCCTGATGCTGCCTAAGGGGCCCGGGGGGAGGCTACCCTCGCCCCTGCCGCGTCAGCTGATCGGCGGCCGAGCCCCTCGCCCATGAGCACCGATCCCCGATCGGCGGCACCGAGGCAGTTATACCGCGGTGCTCTTCGTCGATCGGGCCCCGGTCGCGCGCCCACCCCCTGGGGGGGAAGAGTCGAGGCCGCGGAGCGCGCGCAACTCAAATCGGCGAGGGCCGATCGTCGTCGCAGCCTCGGTCCCGTGGCCCGTTTGGCGGCCTCGAACCTCACCGCGTCCACGGGACCAGGAACAGCTTTTGCGCGCACCCGGCGGACTCCCACTCCCCCCCCCCCCGGTCAGATGACTCGGGTGGAGGAACAAAGGGGAGCGCACCCGCGACCGCTGGACTCGGTGGAAAGGAGGCCTTTAAAGGAGGAGCAGTGCCCGACCGAGGCTTGCAGGGGAGGAGTAGGAGGAGGAGGAGGAGAGAGAGAGAGAGAAAGGGCGACGGTGAATGAATGGGTTGGTCAGTGGGTTGCGGTAAGCGCTCCGCTGGCGTGAAGGAGAGATAAGGGCAGTCGAAGAGGTGCGAGTGCAGCGGCGGAGAAGGGGCTGGACGAGGACGAGGGTAGGACAGTGGAAGTAAGTGAGCGGCAGTGCAATGGTCTCTCGGAGTGCATGGTTTAAATGTCTCACCCACCGTGCTGATCTTCCGGACACGACGCGAGCCGTATTGGCTCGGTTGCGACTTGTTAAGCGACACCCGCGACATTTCTCACGTCCGGAGGCGTCTTGCACTTGGTCTCGCCTCCTCGATCTATTAATAACGAACTCTCGGCTCCGACTCCTCAACACTCGGGTACAGTTTTTCGCTCTCCCCGTGTGTATCGCTTGCTCTCGCTCCTTCTCTCTCTCTCTCTCTCCTTCCCTCAATCCGTCTCGGTCTCGCTCGCTGGCTCACTCGCTCACTCAGCCCGTCCGTCTCTTACGCTCCAACTCGGTCCCCTCCTCTCGCGCTGTCCAGGCACGCACTCCTTCTCTTTCGTTCTCCCACACCTCCCTCTCACACTGTATAATTTTTCTTCTCTCCTTCTCTCTCTCTCTCTCTGTCGCACGCACAGTCGTGTGCCCACCCGCACGCCCGTACGCACGCACGCACGCACGCTCGCACGTAAGAAGCCACGAAGGAACGAGCGGACGCACGCACGCACGCACGCACGCACGCAGGCACGCAGGCACGCACGCAGGCAGCTGGAGGGCTCCCCCGGGCCACCTAGGAGGAGTCGCGACGCTCCGCGCACTGGCCCGCCATACTCTCGAGGCCGAGGGCGAGGGTCGGCGGTGGGCCCGCGTAGGAGAGGCCGCTCTCGAGGCGCCGGAGGGACTCCTGTGGCCGGCCCTTGCCGGGCTCGAGGCCCGCTGCCGGGGCGACGCCCGCCCCGAGCACGCCGAGCATCGCGTGCATCGCTATCGACGCCAGGTCCCCGCGCGTGTGCGCGTCGTCCCGCGACGACCGCGACGAATGCCCGCCACTGGCCACGGGCCCCCGGGGGAGAGCGACGGGCAGGAGCGGAGGCAGGAAGGAAGAGCCGCGGCGGCGGCGGCGGCGGCGGCACCGGGCGCGAACCGCGGCGCCGGGGGGGCTCGGGCGGCAGGGCCGAGGGCCGGGAGAGGGGGGGGGGCGCGGCGGCGGCCCGGGCGGGGAGGGCCTCGGCGCACCGAGGAGAGGAGAACGTGGCTCGCGCGCGAGCTGCTGCTGCTGCTGCTGCGAGGAGGGACCGACCGAGCCGCACAACACGCGTGACGCTCACTCGACGCCGTGGCACTGCGACGCGGGGCGCCGCCGAGAGCCCGAGTCTCGAGCCGCCGCTGCCGCTCCTCCCCCTCCCGCGGCCCGGTCTCTCGGCCCCTCTCTCTCGGGCTCGTTGCGACCCCGTAGCTCCGGCCCCCCACCGGCCGTCGGCCCCCCCCCCGCCCGCCCGCGCCCGCGCGCCGACGCAGCCGCCGCGCCGAGTGCGCACGACGACCCGCGACACCTACGGAGGCGCTCCTGCAGCGGCGGACTTTCCCTTTCGAGGGGACAGGCGCCCCGAGGCCGTCGGCGCGCGCGCTCTTTCGAATCCAGGCGGCTATCGGCGCGGCTTCCGACCGGGGCTCGATCGGTCCGCGTCCGTCCGCCGCGAGCGAGCCGCGCTCGATTTAATTAGTTAACGACCGGTGCCAATTAGCGCTGTCGCTCCTTACGTCACGCGCGTTCGCCATCTGTTCGGCCGCGCGAGCGCCCTCGACGTCGCTGCCCCGCGAGCTGCCCCGCGAGCTGCCCCGCGAACAAAACAGCCTGACAAAAACGGGCCGCGCGCGCGCTTAAATGAGAAAACGGAAAAGCTGACTCAAAGTCATAAATAAATGAGTCAAGCGCTAACGAGCCTCCGAGCGCGCGCGCACCCAAACATTGATCCTTTGTGCGAGAGAGTCAAATCCCGATCCCACTGTCCTAGTCGTCCCCGAGACGGAAGGCTCGCGGAGACAAAGCTCGAACAGCGGCGTCTCGAGTGGCGAGCTCTCGAGCTACCCTCCTTCCGTCGCGGCTGCCGCCCCCGCCCCGCCGCCAGCCTCATCCCTTATCTGATACGACGCTCTCTATCGATAGATAGCCGGCGTTAACCTCGTGGATGGAATTTCGAGTTATCGGGGACACGAGCTCGCACCTCTTCCCCCCCCCCCCGGGGCCCCCTCCTCGCTTGACCGATACCCGGCCTTTAGCAACCAGCCCTCGGGTGAGACGCGTCCTGACGCCCGCCCGACCATCCGTGGATCCTTTGGCCTCCTTTCTCCGCAGCTCCCGCTGCTGGCCTTCGCCCTGGCCCCTCGTCGCGATCCTGCGCGACCCGACAACCCACTTTTCCCAAGACACTCGAATGTACCCGAATCGCGACACTCGAGGTCCTCCGTTGAAACCGCCCCCGAGCTCATTAATTTCTCCCAATTCGCACGAGGGTCAGCCTGTAGAGACTCGATCGCTCCGCAAAAGGCACGTAGGTGAATTCGCGCTACCATTGGGCTCCTCGCCGAGGTCCTCGATTTTTAAGGACGAGGAACCGCAGGCCCTTCCGATTCCGTGGAGGGATTTCGGAATGTCCCTTGCTCCCCTCCTCGCACGCGACCAACCTACCGGGGGGTAGGCTCGTCCTTGGCCGCTGCGAGTGCATCGAAAAGATAAAGCAACGGGTCGCCGTTCGCGCTGCACTCGTCGATAGCAGGAGATAAAGGCACGGAAGGAGACGACTTTTTGACGTGCCCGCTTTTACAAAGATAGGGCGAGCAAGAGAGAGAGAGAGAGAAAGAGAGAGGAGGAGGGCTCTAACGCGCACGAATTCTTCTCAGCTCCGAAACCGTATCCCCGTGATTAGCCACAATCGTCGCCCATACCGGCACCGAACCGCACGAGCTGACCCGAGCCAAGGGAGAAAAGCAAGGAGACGCGCCACCCTCTGGAAATGCTTGCCGAGGCCCAAGGGTGCGCGCGGAGGGCCAAAGAATGCCCGGGTCGGGGCAGGGGCTCCGTTCCTACCTTGTTCTTAGGCGGCATCTCGACGAGGGCCTTCGCTGTCGGCTCTCCAGCGACGGCCGTAGGCTGCGCGCGGAAAACGTACTGTGGCCTGCCTCCGTGTCCCCAGCCACCCGATTTCCGCGACGACGGCGGCGACAGCGCCGGCTGGACGCGCGCCGCCAAAGTACGAGGAGCGGACTTTATCAGCGGAGGGGTGTGCGACGGGTGGTTGTGCGGAACGCAGTCGCGCGGCGCGGCCCGGGGGGGGGGCCCGTCGGTCGGTCGGCAGCAGGATGTCGGGTCGGACTTCGGGGAGGGGGTGAGGGGGGGCGGCGACGGTGGTCGGTGCCGGTGGTCGCGGCGGCGGCGTCTCCAACCCCTCCGAGCCGCGATCGCCGCCCCCCGGCTCCGGCGCTCGGCGAACGCACCTCGCGAACGGCCGAGGGCCGGACCCCGGGGCCTCCCGACGCCGAGAGCAGCCTCCGCGTCGGAGGCTCCCCCGTCGGAGCTGCCAACCCCCGCGGAGCGGGGGCGCGGGCTACGCTACTGCTACTCACGGCTTCGTGCTGGAGGCTAACGCAGCCCCGCGGCTTGATCTGCAGGCCGCCCTCCTCGTCGTGGACCTCGAGGTGGCTCTCACGGCTGCTCATCGGGCCCATCCTCGGCCTGGCCTGGGATATGGGCGCCGAAGAGCTGCGGCCCGACCCGGGCGCATCCTGCGCGGCCCCCGCCTCTCGGGCCCGGGGCCTTGGCCCCTCGCGATCTCTCGCCCTCTCTCTCTCTCTCTCTATCTCTCTCTCTCTCTCTCTCTCTCCCTGTCTACGGGCCGGGGGGAGGAGGGAGGTTGGAGGAGGGGGGGCGGCTGGTCGGGCCCACCTCGCCCGCCTCGTTCTGCTCCCTTGAGCGGCTCTCCTGTGCCTGCGAGCGTCGGGTCCCGAGCGCCGCGACGCCGGCGTCCCAGGCCAACGAGCAAGCGCAACGTCCACGGGGGGATCGATACCCGAGACGAGCCGAATCCACGCGCCGCCGAGGCCGACGCCGCCGCCGCCGCCGACGCCACCGAAAAAACCCCCGCCAGCCCGGCCCCCTCGACCCCGCCAACGCCCTTAGGTAGGAAGCTCGCCCTCGCCGTCGCAGCCCCGCCGCGACCGCCGGCACGCATCCTCCATTCATGACCCGCGCAACGTGGTGCGCGCGGCGCCTCCGACCTTTCCCCCCCGGTCCCCCGCCTGCAAGACCCTCCGCGGCTCCTGGCGCCTTCGACTCGCCCGAGGAACTCTCACTGACCTGACCTTCTCCCGCGCGGATCGGTCGATTCTCACCCGAGTGCCGGCGATGCCCGACGCGCTTCTTCCCCTAGCTCGGCCGGCCTTATCCGCCGGCCTTTCTCCCCGGATCGTCCCCCGCCATTCCCCGACTACTGACTTTTTTTAAAGGTCCACGATACACCGAATGCCGTGTAGCCTTAGCCTCTGATCTCCCTCGCCAGCCTATCCTCCTTACCCGCGTCACTCCTCCACCTTAATCCGCATTCCCGACGAGAAATCTATTTCTTCCCACCGTTTCGTACATCCGTTCACCCTCGCGAATTACGCTTTCGGCTCCCAAACACCTTCGAGGCCTCGTCCTAGCTTCGTCAGCGGTTATTCCTTTACGTCCATTGTTTTCGTAGTTACCTCGTCCTAATGAAGTAACTGCCCATTCGGAAAGCGGATTCCTCCTGAATCTCCGGAATGAAGAAGAAGAAGAAGAGGAATTTTAAATAATAACACCGCCGGAACCAATGCTGACAGCGAAGTGATAAAGGATTTCGCGTATCGCCATGATTATTGGCGTTAAACGAATGTTGCTGTTATCGCTGCTCTAGTAATTGTTCTTGCGGATTTCCAATAATGTCTCCTTTCATCGACGAAAAACGTCGATTGTCGTCAAAATTCCCGAAAAGCCAGTGTACATCGATTTCTCACGTAATTGATACCTTATCAGATAACAGAAATAGTTAATAGTGTACTCGTGCGCTTAATTAACTTTTTTATTTATCGCTATCACTTTCGTTTTTATGCAAGAGTGATCTAATTTTTCATTAATATTCTCAATTTGTTAAAATCTCGCTTTCTTCCTCTTTTTGCTTAATCGACTGGAAAATGTATCTGTAAGACTTTTTTATGTAAATTAATTTTAAACGACAGATTAATATTTAATTGAATTTGTCGCATCAACGGAAAAACAGCCAATTAAAAAATATTATAAATAGCCGAGCATTATTTGTATCATTCTATTATTTATATAAGCAGACATTTATTCTTGTGTATTATAAATGTTGTCGAAAAATGATAAGTCTTAAAAATACGATAACAAATAAAGGAATACGATATAAGTGGTAAGAGTATAAAAACTAGTAGTACTTGATACTATTTTTAAGCGTAGTTAAGCATCTAAAACAATTTTGTTTTCTAGAAAATTGATACTTTGAAGCATAGTTAATCATTGAAAAATTCAATTATTAAATTGCTTGCAAACATTATTACGTTTCTTAGAATATTTGATCAATTATGCATTTTTCGCGTGTTGCCGTTTTATACATTCAAATGTACCTAGTTATTTTATCTGCTTGTTTTAAGTACAATCATCGTAATGTTTTACACATTTCTTTTTTGTGCTGCAATATAGTATTTAACCCGTTGTAAAAATATCTTCAATCGTGTAAAAATCAGCTTTCGTGAATAGGCCGTTGCGCCAATCATTTTTTTTTTTTTTTTTTTTTTTTTTTTTTTTTTTTTTTTTTTATCTTAAAGATCAAACATTCTAATCAATATTTTCACAAGGCTAAAATCATATCCGAATGACATATACTAAGTACATTCGCGAGCAAATGTTATGAAGCCAGGAAAAATATTTATCATCGTGAAATTGGAGGCCTATAAAAAACTGTTTGCGTACTCGGGAATTTTCATAAATCTAAGAAATATTCACTGGGACACGTAAAAACGTCGTCTCGGAATAAAACCATTTGCAGGTTGCTACGAGGGCGTAGTGGTGTTGGTCTAGGTACCAGAAAAAGCATCGCTATAATCGGCTTTCGTTAGCCGTTAAACTCAACCCTCTATACAGAAGCCACTGGCGCTTGATGCCTATAAACAAGCAACAAATTTAAATACGTTGAAGAATTCCACGGCTGTATCGATGACTTAATTCGAAGGCTTACTTCGATTCTCCGGAGGCGGCGGCCGGAGGGGGGGGGGAGGGAAGGACCAATTCAAGCCCTGCCAAATTAATTAACTTGGCTCATTTATCGCGTTATCGTGGCTCGCGCGCACGCACGCACGCACGCACGCATAGCCGCTCGCTGGCTGGCTCGCTCGTGTGTGTGCGCGCGCACACCTAGAAGGAGTGGGAGGGGCGGAGGCGAAGAGAGGTCAACTTTCCGATACTGCACACGTATTGCCACGGGATTTCAAAGAATGGTCGAGGCTCCGCTGCGACCGAGCTCTATGCCGAGGCCCTACACTTTGACCCGACCATCGGGCTTTATTAACGAATTTCAATTTTCGCATTTCGATGCGAGCCTATGGCAGCCTCGTTCGAGCTTTAATGCGCCCCCCCCCCCCCCGCCCGTGCATTGCCACACGCGCACTCTTGTGTGCACATATGCGCGCGGACGTGTGCGTCCGTATTGTATACTATGCCCGAGGAATGGCAAATGCGTTTAATGTGAGAACGCCGATACGTAGGAGATGCACAGATGCCGGACAGCGGCGGCTCGAGTCATTCGATTATTCGTGGCGGCTCTCTCGGCCGCTCTAATGCCTCGGCTTGGCCTTAAAAAGAAGCTCGAAAATTTTCATGCCCAAATACGCGAATCTTAGCTTCGATCCCGCCCAATGCGAATCACTGGATTTTCGTTAAACGCCATCGCCGCGGCCGCCCGCCGCTCCTCTACGGCTGAGCAAAATTGACACACTTTAAATCGGATTCACCTACAACTGTGTACAACATAACGTTCCAACGTGCATCGACGACAACAACAACAGCAACAACTTATTTGTCGCCTATTGTGCTTCTGGCGGGGCGCTCTTGCGTGGAAAACAAGAGACTGATCTAATAAAATTTTAAACTAGATGCAGGTGTTGTAGCCTACGTCATTCCTTCCTACTATCGAGTCTTTCTTGTTTATCTAGTACAGAAATATTCTTGCCTCGCGCGATGCATTTACTTATTTATCCGTGACATTTTTTTTTTTTTTTTTTGTCGTTCCCTCCTTTTCTTTTTTCCTCTTTCCTCATAACGAGAGCGACACCAGTGGCTCGACGAAACGGGCGCATACACGGAATACCGGGGAATTAAATTTATTACATTATAATTTATTTCGAGCTGCGAGCCGCTCGCACATGCAAAGCTGCGCCGTTGAAAAGGAATTGTTCCTATCGGCGTCGAGACTGCATTTTGCATACGCGTGAATTCCTATTATTATAAATGCGCGCGAACGAATCGAGATTTCCGCAGTCCATAGGCGTCTCGATTATTTATCGCGATATACTTTGAGGCCAACCGAATGCAATCTATAAAGACTCCATGTGAATCATTTCGCGGTCGGATAGAAAAATGCTAATGCTAATGATCGGCGCAATATAAAATCAACAAAGAAGTAAATTGTGAATGCCCTCCCCGCACTTCTGCCGCCGGTCACGAGGACGCGAGCGTTCAGCTTCCCGCAGTGACAAAGAAGACCATAGTGCAGCGATAAACCTGACGAGTCAGGCGAGAATTAGGTTACTGCTTTTGCTCGCTATTCTTCTTCCTTTTCTCCTTTCCACTCGCCAGGATCATCTTACATCGAGAATTATTATCCCATTATTCACAACAATGTAACGGTGCACGAAAGCGAGCCTCGGAGTGAAAACTCCGGGCCGGGCTACGTGGTACGGTGCCGATGCAATTGCTACAAATGAAAATACCATATGCGACTGTACCTTGGACAATACAGTTTGTTCTCGATATTAGCGGCCTCTCAATATGTTTACACGTACCCATGATGAATCACAAGATTGATCAATTGACTGCACTTCGTCCAGCGTCTAAGACGAGCTCGTAAAAATTCTTGATGCATTTATATACATTTATACGCCGAATGAAGGAGAGGAGACGCAGAAGAGAGGAACGAAGATTATGTCGTAGCGCTGTCACGCGTTATATCCATATGTACGCATATGTGCAATAACTTCTTGGATATTAGAAGCAATCTAATAAAGCTTCGAAACTCGCAGCCACTCTGCCTGCCCAACTGGCACTGAACTCGGGAAATAAGAGATGAGCTTCTTTTTTCTTCTTCTTCTTCTTCTTCTTCTTCTTCTTCCTTTTTTTTTTCTTTCCCTTACATTTCCCTACTATTAAAGCCAATGATAAAAGACAAGACTGGGCACTCTTAATTATTATTGCTTTTAATTAAACACCTTGCCTCTATTATTTACTTTCTAACAGTTTACGTGCGCTTAGGGAGATTCTCCATTGCTCCTTCGGCTGCTCCTCGTACCGCCTCGTCATTGTAATTCAAAAGTATTTTTTTTTTTTTTTTTTTTTCTTTCAACTAAATGGCTAATTTACGGACTGACGTCTAATAAAAAAAACATTTTCACGGATGAATTTTCCGATGCGCGAGAACGCAACGGCAGTAAACAAAATTATTTTAAGCGCAGCGAGAAAAGTCTTCTTAATAGGAGTGGATTATATTACTAATTTAGAGCTCGAACGAAAAAATTGTTTTCATCTTATTGAATGTACTTACGATCTAGACCAATCTAGATCTAGATCATTATAAGTTAATATTGTTAATTTCACAATATTGTAGAATTTCTCATTTTAATCCAGTACTTGTTGAATGTATTCTCTATGCTTCTATTATAGAATTGTGTCTTGTTTACGCACCCACTATCATTGTGCACATTTACAATTTATATAACAGACAATTAAAAATGATGGGGAAAAAACAATCAAATTATGCCAATTAATAGCATTTTCAATATTTCTACATTATCGACATCGGACATTTAAAAACAATACCATTCAGTAAAGCAAAAAAATTAAATGCAGTGTGTTATGCCATAATACTGCATTGATAACATTGTATATATTTCATAATTTTTATAATAATAATAGGGGAAATAAACGTTTTGCGTATACAAATCTTTGACACTGGTTTATAGCATAAGCAATTATTATCTATGAAAGCTGACAATTAAGTTAGATACGATACCTAGTAAACTCATTACCAATTGACTTTCTGCATTATCAGTATGAGGAAGTGATGATTTATATGTATTTATAAAAGAAACAAACACTCCATTTGGTCAAGTAAGAAACTCTTGTTAATTTGGTTATTTTTTACATAAACGTACATAACATTTTTTATATTGAAAAATAAGTTTGCACGAATTAAAAACATACATAATCATTTATTTGCACACACATATGGACATATGAATCAAATTATAAAATAGGTTTTATGTAATTCTTAAACTTGAAAGAGTTAATCGTTAATTTAAGCGTGTATTTGCAATGATTAAAATAATTAAAAATTCCTTTTTGATGTATCGTTCTAAATTTTCCAAAAATAACAATTTATTTTTAATATACAAACATCAGGATTTTTTATTGAATTTTGATAGTCATTAAGCAATTTTTCGTAGTCTGAACTTGATAATAAAAGGCAAATGGTTCGTGTACAAATATTTTTTGCTAAATTAATAAAGATGTTTGTTTAAAAAATAACTATTCAGTAATTTACATAATTTAAGTAATTTCAATTCAATTTCAATAGTCATTCAATTGTGTATGGTTAATGACGTATTTAATAAATGTGCTGCGATGCTATATATACATGCATATGCATATGTAAACATACGTATAGGCACACACATATATATATATATATATATATACACGCGCAAACACATTAGTTTTCCTTCGTTCGTTGATTCGTTCGCATATGGCTGCAACTTCTCATTACTAAAAGCATTAACCACTAATGTTATTTAACTCAAAGGAATGAAGAATATTTGACGATATCTGGAAAATAATATTTTAATTACCGTTAGGATGCTCGAAAGTGCGAATTGACGGGATTTACGATGCTGAAAATCGTGTGATTATTTTTGAATCCTTCCCACTTTGAATGGGTATCAATTACAATTGTACCTGCTTGGAGTGACGAATAGAGGATGTAACTTTAATCGTTACCTGCGTATTTACATACTATATATATATATATATATATATATATACAAAAAAAACATACAAGGGGTAAAAGTTATCGCATACGGTACAAAGGAAATACAACTTGCTCGAAGCCATTGAAAATCGGATGAAAGAAAATTTAGCTTGCGGGGGGAGCTTAAAAGCGTAGCAATGATGTTTCCCCGTAAGCCATAAGAGACTTTATTGGCCGACAGGAATAAGGGCGGGTCGGGGGAACGGGGCAGGAGGAGGAGGAGGAGGAGGAGGCGGCAGAGTCGTTCGGCATAAGGCAAAGCACCTGAAAAGCGAAGAAGGAAGGAATGTTTTTTTTTTGTGTCCTTTTTTGTTGCGCAATTCCCGGTACTCCGAGGATCGGAACAGAAGGAGGATGTGACGCGGGAACGGCATCGAAGGAAAAAAAAGGCCAGAGTGGCTGCCTTCAAAATGGCGCACTAGGCCTCAGCGAGTTTTCTTACGTCGATTTAAAATAGCCCTAGTCGTCGGAGCGGCGGAGAGAAGGAGAGCCACGGGGTGGGCGAACCACTGACCCCCTCGACAAAGCCTCGACGGCGTGAAATCGCAAAGCGTGGCTCGACTCCCCATTGTTGGGAGGTTCTCCCAAGGCCCCCCGAGGGTCCCGTTGTCAGTGTTGGCACTGCGCGTCCCGCGGCGCCGCCGTTGCCGCCGCCGTAGCCGTTGCCGCCGCCGCCACCGCCGCCGCCGTAGTGGGACGCGGGGTTGGGCCGAGGAGTGGGCGGGGAGCGGCACGCCGGTGCGGAGCGTAGGTTACGGGGGGGGGGGAAGACCCGTTGGCGCGCGCGCGCAAACCATCGCTTTGGGAACGCGCAACGGCTCCGCCGGCAGCCGAGCGTCGACGACGCACACACTCGCCGCGTGGTCTATTTGGAGAAGCTTTAGGAAAGCGAGCCGAGCGGTTGGCGTCCTTTACGGTTATGCCGAGAGAAAAAAACAGCGTAAACTATAACCTCGCGTATGTTTTCCGAGTTTTATGTATTCACGAGATTGTGCTTCGAGTTGTGAGAATAATACCGCTGTCAGCAGACTGATCAGGGTAAGTCGCGCGCGGGCCCGAGCCCCGAGGCTTCGGACCGACCTACCCGAGAGCGATAAATTCCCGTCGGCTCGCGCGACAATTCCGGTCTTCATTCTCCCGCCCGAAAGTCGGCAGGCACTGTGCGCTGTGTAACCCCCGCGGCTCTTCGACACGCATACGCGGGACCTCCTGTAAACAAAACTCCGGACGATGTAACGCTTTGTTCGGCGGACCGCGAATACTCGAGGATCCTTCTTGCGTTGTTATTCCCACATTCCGCCGATTATTCTATACTTAATTTGCAATGTTTGTTATGTAAACCGATCGGAATCTATCTATTAATAGTCTCGCTCGCGATTCCAGTCACGTAGGAATTTTTGTTTTTTTCTTCTTCTTCTTCTTCTTCTTAAATTGGATGGAAACAACCATATTGTATAAATAAAAAGTAACTCCTGCTACGGCATCTAACGCTCCTTGTGTCTTGTGTATTTTTAGAAAAGATGAAGTTCACCGAAGGCGAGGAAGTCCTCGCGAGAAGCCCCAGCACCGATGAATACGAGAAGGCGAGAATTTTATATGTTAAGGGCAGCAAATACAAAGTACTCTTCAAGGGTGGTGCAGAACATACGGTTAACGAAAGCGATGTCAAGGTTCCTACGCTCGATACCATTTTTTTTTACATTACATAATTTACACTGTCTTTTATACTTTTGTTCTTTCCTCTCCCAGGCCAAAAGATCCTCGAGGAGCCAAACCAGATCTCGGGGAAGACCAAAAAGCCCTTCTAGAAATTCACCCAGCAGAAGGTCACCCGCTCGTAAGTCACCTGCTAGATCGCCTAATTCTCATATTAGGAAATTACCTGTACGCAATGCCAGACAAGCTAAAATCTCTATCACCAGATTAGAGGTGTCTAAAGGTATACATAATTCAGATTGTGACTAAACTCAATTTAATGGCCCATTTTGACTTATGAATCCTGATACTACTTTCGATGCCAATACATTGCGTTTTTCTCATTTGAAATTTATTATAAGTTTTTTCAAACTCCATTGGTGCTACTATAATATTTCATTTAAGTCTCCACCTTACTAGATAACTCGAGCGATACAGATAAGACTGAAGGATCCGAAAGCTTGAAGGATGAATTTCTAGAACCGCCTATTCAATCTCGCTTACGAGAACTTGGACCGATTACGCGACGTTCTATTCGTATAATGTCTAACGTGGCTAAGGCAGAGCAAGATCACAAGCTCATGATGTTAACGAGAAATATAGATCGAGCAGCTTCTTTACCAGTGGAAAAAAAAATTCAGTACAATGCTCTGTCGCATGGAAAAGAAAGAGGATTATCTGTGCAACCGGTTGAAGTAGGTTTACGTCGAACTACAAAGTTATAAATATTACAGAAATATATATATATCTTGTGAGTTCGCCAATAATGGGCCTAAATTACATTCCGTTTTAGGATATTTTGACAGGAATGCAATACGACGATGATTTAAATCTGGAACACTTCACTGATGGCAAAGCTAAGGAAATAGATCTGAGTAAACCTCAAGAATGGGGTGGATGGTTTGGGGCACTATTCTTTATGTTTGCAATACCTGCTTGCACTATCCTTCTTCAAATTGCATGCTTCAACAATCATTGCAGTTCTGAAAATATTCGTATTCCACTTTACACGGAGTGGAAGACTTTTTTAAATTTTCAGTCATTTATATTATATGCTGGATTTATATGTTTCGTGGCCTTTACATCTGCTCTACCTATTGGTAGGCTAGTAGATGGCCAACAGAGTAAAACTGGTAGACTGCAATATCGAATAAATGGTAAACCAATATTAATATCTTCTTTTTTTATATTCAATTAGCTTGTTTTAATAATTTACCGTTATTGAAAAATTGTCATTAATTTATCAGGAATATGGATCTTGATCTTATCAATAATAGCGTTCGGAGTATGCGTATACAAAGGCTACAATATTAATGACATTTTAATAAAAAAATCACTATCGTTGTCAGTAGCTGGTTTGATTTATGGAGTTATTCTTGCCTTAATTTTATATATAAAGGGTGGTCGAATGCCAATATCCAATCTCAATATATATGCTTCTACCAATAACGTAATATACGATTTTTGGCAAGGTAGAGAAATAAATCCACGAGTCGGCCCCTTGGATATTAAGATAATTCTTCTTCGGTGTGCCTTAATTGGAACGGTAATACACTCGAAAAAAAAATTGTTTCGTTGAATCTTTGCATTAAGAGTTTTTTTTTTTTTTAATTATAGATTTTAATTAATTTGTCCGCTATCGTCAACATAATTAAAGGAAATCCAACTTTAGAATTAAAGAATATGAATATTGTCGCTATTGCAGCAGCAGTTTTACAAATAATTCATATGGCCGATAGATTGGTATTTGAGTCTAAAGCAGTTACATCATTTGAAATAACGTCCGAGAGTACAGGTTACATGTTGAATACCAGATATCTAACATATCCATTTTTAGCAACAATAACAACAAGATACTTACTGATTAACACGTAATTTTTTAATCATAAAACGTTAGCATTGTTGAATGTTGCGAATTTTCATTAACTATTATTATAATATTCTGCAGAGTTCATCAATCAATATATATGATAGGCTTGTGTACCCTTTCATTTTGCCTCGGGTATATAATTTATAGATTGAGTAACTCTATGAAGGATGAATTCAGGAAAAATCCCTTTGCGCCATCTTTATCGGGTAAGCTTAAATTATCACATGGAAAATACGAAGATTCTTATTCATGAATTTAACAATTAATGTAAATTTTGAATAGACCTGGAGACCATACCGACCAAGAGGGGAAAACGTTTAATCATATCTGGATTATGGGGCCACGTTAGGCATCCAAATTACCTTGGGGATATTATAATGCATTGGTCAATATCCTTGCTAATCCTGGCCAATGATATTCTGCCGTACATTCTTGCCATTCAAGCGACGCTACTGTTGATTCACCGAGCTGTAAGAGACAATGCTCGATGTGAAAAGAAATATGGATATGCATGGGAGCAGTACTGCTCGCGTGTCAAGTACATGATCCTTAAGCGAGTATTTTAAGTGATGCGTTGAAAAAAAGATAAAGAAAAATTACCAACTATGCACGTCGATGAATGTACACATTGAAAAGCATTTACAGATTAGAAATATTTTTTAAATTTAATTGACAATGATGCTGCTTAAATTATTGCATTAAACCGTGCGGAAGCTCAATAGGAGCTTCTGTTTTATCCGAAGTATTATTGATAAATGCGATTCAATGTGTCAATTGACGAATGTGACACCTTCAGCGGCCTTAGAGAATGAACTTTAGGCGGGTCGTATCGATTGCGCGAAGACGAACGAGGCTTTGAAATTGAGATAATGGAAAAGCGAGCTCGTTTGCATATCGGATCTCGTCGTAAATTGTTTATAAATACCTGAGCTAAAAGTTAAGGAAGTTTAAAAAAAAAATCATTAGATTTTTAAGAAAAGTATTTGTGCATGACATTTAATTATAAATAAGCAATAAGGAGTTTTATACTTTTTTTATACATATACATATATGTGCGTATCGATGTAAAACTGGCGACACCATGAACAAATTTGGTAATTTAATGAATTTGCAATACCAAAATTTAAGAACAATAAAATGACTATAGTAAATGACTGGATTGTTTTATTTAACGTTTATTTACTTTGTCTACTTGCCTTTGAAGCCTATGAAGGGTAGTGTTGAATGGTGTCGCTACGTGGCGCAAGTAGCGCTGGCGCGATGATGCAAATTTCACCGCGGATTGAATTTTTTCGTTGCGCCCAGTTATAATAGTTATAATATACTCTCCGAATATAATTCGAGTTTAATAAATGTAAGTATGGCCAGTTACTTTGGAGAAGTTATACATCCCGTTTCAAGGGCATTTTGGAATGACGAGGACGACGACGAAGTTCTTGAGAATACTCAAGATAATGTGCAAGTACCAAATTACAATAACTCTTGATGTATAACCTCAATTCTTGTCTATTATAGATTATAGCTACCTAAGGATCATAATATTATACATTTAAAAAGTAACGTGATGCCAAAGTGAAATTTTGATAAAACATCGTAATATTTCATCTTGCTAAATTTGCTGTTAAATTATTTTTTCAAATTTACATATTATGTTTAAAAATTAGTATTATACACATAGCAATCAGATTACAAAGCACTTTTTCTATAACCTTGTTAATTTATTGAATCATTATAATTGTTCAGAGAGTTCATTGTTGATTGGATTGAGCCAGAGCCGTCTGAATTTGAGAGGTTTTTTGTAGTAGAAGGCGAAATGGTTATAGGTAAAAAAACAATTGGCTCCGAATGTCTATACAATTTTAACTCAATATTTAAAAACAAATGTTATAAAATTTATTTACCAATATTTTAGATTTTGTTACAAAAGGCTTACTCGAAGATGTAAGACCTGTGTGTACCATAGAATATAATTCTGATAAGAATTGTACAAAAATTTATTCACTCAACAAAGGCATATATATTTGTACAATTAGTACAAAACTCAATATAGTACAGGCTGGACAATTAACGGAGACTGTATATATTATCGTTTATAAATAAATTATTACTTAGCTGATACTGAGATAATAAATTATACTTCTAAACCATTCATTCTAGATTGCACCTCTATTATCAAAATCAAAGCACTTGTACACACTAACAAGTGATCACATATCACGCTTTAAATGCGAAGAAGAAATTACTTCGGCATCTTTTCTAAAGGCTTTATATTCTTCTAAATCAAGGAATTGTAAAAATATTGGAACTTCTATTTTAAACCAACCAAATATTGTTACTGGTGTTTGTGCCGGAGGTAAAGTATTTTAAATATATTATATTCACAAGCTTATATATTTTGGAAATAAGTCTACATATTTTGTATTTCAGTATTATCTCATGCGGAGATAGCTAATCTGTCTTGTATTATGTACATACTCTATACCGATACATTTATATTAGATTCCAAAAATGCATTACCGCTTGTAGAATTATTTTCGGAATTATTAGGAAAAGTTCCTAATTTCACAGCTGCAGATTCAAGCTTCTTTAATAAAGGAAACTTGTACATGTAATTTACATTTTTAATTTATTTAAAATGTTTTCATAAAACACAACAATTATTATTTAATGGTAGTCAGCAGTTAATTGAAAATGCTCGAAGAATGACTGGTAAAATTGTGCTTAATCGAAGGGTAAATAATTTGTAATTAATAAATTACTTTGTTTAAAAAATTTTCCATAGGATTTAAAAGTAATATTTTTATAACAATAAAACGAAGGACAAAGAATAGATTTGTAGAAGAATTACCAGTTAAACTTAAGGAAAAATACAGATTTTCATATTGTATTGATTTTTTATACGATTAATTAAATTCTTACTCTGTACTTATAAATTACTCATCAATAATGTAATTATCAAATTGGAATTTAATTTTCCTGTACTGAAAAGTCTTATTGTATTGATTTACAATTAAATGGTTGTTGATGTACGTATATCCACAATTTACGACTGAGGCGGATAATATGTTCGTTGTGTATTTGAAGATGGTGCTGCTGTACCGCTTGGAAAGTAATTCGAGTTTGCTGGGTAAGAGTAAGGTGGATGAAATGATGGTTGAGTAGACGCCGTTGATGATGGCAGAGGTCGAATAGGTCCAGGAACATTCATGTGCATTGGAGGTACAATGTGATTTAAAGTGTTAACAGGAGGTGGTGGAGGTACTGCTATGTTTGCTGGGAATACAGGAGGGAACGATGTATTTCCGGGAGGGAAACTAGATGAATACGGTGTAAAGTGACTAGTTACATCCATTGGCTTTGCACTATCTGGTACATCCGTGGATGGACATCCATTAGCAGAAACGGAAACAGCCTCAGTTTTTGGAATTTTTGGAACAATGGCTACAAAAATAGTACATTAAAATTATAATTGAAAGTTCAAATTCAAAGCTTTTTTTTAGAAACTATCAGCTACCATTAGGTGTAGTTGACGCCGATTCTACTACTGGTTGTATCGCAGGCCTATCTCTAATTGGTTCATTGGATGTCAGCATGGGTGGGGAATCTGGAGTCTTTGCATTATTTGCTTGCGAATATAAATCTAATACTTGGTGACAAATATCTTTAAAGAGTTGGTAAAAAAATACTTATTAGACAAATTATTTAACAATAAACTTAAACATTATTAGAATGAATAGGATAGTTTAGAACCTTCTAAGAGATCCATGGTTACATCTTCTACAAACATGTCCCACCATCTCAAATGTTTTGACTGCCTTCCATTCCAGTCAACGACATCAAATTTACTTAACTTTCCAGCTAAATACATTAGAGCTACCGCTATTATTTCAGGCTCCCATTGCAACGACAAAGTTGTGCATAAACTAGAAAAGAAAGAGAAAGTTGATTTCACGTGCAATTGTCAAGGAAAACCAGTGAAATTCAATACCTATCATTTACAAAGGTCCATGCCATTTGCACCATTTTTTGTAACTTATTTTTATCACCTAAAAATATTACAAAATATATCGGTTTATACAAATAGATAAAAATAAAAAAAGCATTAAATAAATCTATGAAAATTCAAATTGCCTTTTAAACATTTAGCATATTTTAATAAGTAACTGTACGGATGTTCTACTTGCAAATCAAACTTGATAGTTTGCATTAAGATCCTTTCTAATGTCATGACTTCTTCTTTTGGATCTTCTCCAAAAGTCAAAAATTTCTGTTCACTAAGCAATGTCTTTGCAGTCTTAATAATGTCTTTACATTTTTTAGGGGTTTCCTCTACTTTACCAGCTAAAAATAAGCAGCAGCATGCTGTTACCTGCGCAGAGTTTGATAATTGAGGTCAATGAGAACCATTTTGTAATTAAGAATTAATGTAGTGGCGTAACGACAAATGAAAATAAGATGCTTACGTATCGGGGGAAGGTTTTAAAAGAGTGGAACATATAAAATCTGTGAAAATATACAACTCCAGTGGCCATCGTGTTATAACCTAGGTCCATTTTTGTTCCTACATCAATGATGAATCGAGCCCCTTCCTTTCTGTATCGACATTCTGTATCATAATCGATTCCATCCTGAATCGAAGGTGTGTTACGGAGTTCCTTCTTTTCATAATACCAGCAAGGCATTGTTAATTGGTTCTGTTAATCATAGTACACACATGATAAATATTCATACATCAATAGCAATGAGCGTAAATAAAAATTGAACAAGTGTTACAAAAATGATTGATAATAACCAATTATAGCATTGTTAAAATACGGTAAATATTGTATGTAATCACAGATTATTAAATCGCTTATGCGACTACTGCTCAGTTCTAAGTTAACCTATAATAACAATATCGCAGTCACTCGTGTGTTCGATAACCGACGGCCGTTTGAAGTTGCGTGCGAGGCGTGCAAAGTCTAATATCACTTATCGCTGCAACAATATAAAAAATAATGCGCGCCCGCAAGCATTTACAAAGTCATCTATCGTTGTAGAATAATTATATAAACATATCGTCCTTTATAACGTCGACTGGTGTACTTCAGAAAACTTCAATCATCGTGGGCATTGCACAGGAATTAGGCATGCGCACAAAATATCGAAGTTCGCTATCTCTGGATGACGTAGCGGAGTGGATAACTATTGATGCACATTGCACGTACCGTCGTATTTTGAAAATGCCAATCACCGGACAATTTTCATCGGCCTTAACATATTTTTTCCGCGCAAAATTATCCTCATAAAATACCCGTGCATAGAATATAGATAATCTTTCTTAACCCTGTATAAGTTTAAGCTTCGATAAACCGTAGCTCGCGATTCGTGTATTAGTTTGAATGCAGTGAACGGATAGACGTTAAATTTTCCCGCACATGCACCAGCCAATGGGTTCGGACCCGGTGGGCATTTCTTAAATCTTATTTCAGATTGATAACGAGTGTTGCAGGAAAAAAACGCTAGATTGGCAAATCTGACGTTCTGCTGGATACCTTAGATCCGGTAAAAATCGATCGACATTTGCATAAATTTTTATTGAAGCTTAATCGCAACATTTCGCTATCGTCACTATCGGCTGCCGAGTTTCTCGAAGCAATGAAGTATTTTTATAAATTGCTTACCTAAAGCGCGCACGCTGTCGGTAACCATGTGCAATTGTTTGCGACTGACGTTAGGTGGCGCCTGCCAGCCCACGCAGCAACTTTATCCGCAAGTGACAACTCGATAGGTAGAGCACTGCGCGTCATCCAGAAATAACGACATTAACTTTGCTCTCTCGTACGGGACACTTTGAATTGACTTTGAATTTAACTTTTGTTCCCACTTCAATTGTCTACTCTTCATAAAGCACAGAGCCATTTTTAAGTTTCTTTGAATATAAGAATTTAGCTGCTTGTATCGTTACAAATGATCCAGTAATGTTCCATGACCCAAGCTCGACTTTGATGTTCATCATGTCAGATAATACTGAAGCATAAATATATCAGGAAAAATTATACGAGTTTATTTTTTGTTCGTTTTCGTTTTTGAAGCTTCTTCTTTATTTATTCGTTATGTTTTATCGCGGAGAGTTAAATTGCATTCGATTTTAGGCTGAAGCAGAAGTGGATTGTGAAAAACTCGATTATGGGTTAAGACCACTTGAGTGCGTGAATTACAATGACTCGTTAAAGGTCATTTGTAATAATTTAATTGGATTTTCAAATACCTTTGTGGAAAAAATCTATCCGACGAATTTTGTCGATAATCTCAAAATTCACGAATTATGTAAATTGTTATTAAATGTCAACGCAAATAACAAAGGTGTTTTCTCATCGGTGATTGGAGCTTTCCTACGAGGAGTAAATTTTTTGTCGGCTATTTTAATAATTTTTTTGCCAGGTCATCGAGAACGCGCAAATGCTTGATTTGTTCTTCGAATTTATTACCACTAGTCATGAAGCTACAGCTAATTAATAGATGTTGCAACTTTGGGAGCTAATTGGTCATATAATGCAAATGCTTTGGACGAAACTTTTTTTCGGACCATGCAAAAGCAACGATTTTATAAAGAGCCGATGGAATTTTTTCTTCGAAAGCTTTTTACCGTTAGTTGTTTAAATATAATCTTAGCATTGGTGTGGGTTTGCGATTTTCTTGAAAGCTGCAATAAACGAAAGAAAGTTCAATCTGACATTTTCACGTGTGCACTTTTAGAAGCTTCTTCCTCGAGTGTCTACTTCTGATTTACTAAAACGCTCTTGGCTCTTTCCTCTCTGTTAGCGCAGAGTAGTAGACTTTTTTCTGGTTTAACCAGTTTTCGCGTTTTTAATAAAGCAAACCTGCAAATTGATAGAAATTGTTTATACGCGCGCGCACCTCATCCGCACGAATCGCACGGGCACAAACAGTTTAAATTTACTTATCATCCGCACAGTCGTTGGGCTGGGATATTAGTCTTTCATTATCAAGGGAACGAAGGTCGAGCGCGTTAAATGGACTTTTCCCTACAAGCGCATCCGGCGTTTAGAAGCCCGTAGCGGCCAGTAAATGCTCGGGCGTTACGCGAATGTAGCGCAGGTCAAAGCGAAACGAGAATAATAGCAATTGGGCAGGAAAGGCGGCTCGAGCGATGCGGAGCTTAATAAGGAGGCAGCGAGGCCGTCCGTCGGGGCTGAGGCTCTCCCGAACGTCAACTCCCCCCCGTCGCTTCTCGGCTTTTCGGGCTCCGATGCCACTCTAAGGCCGGCCCGGCGAATATTTCCGTCGCGCTATCGAATCCTCGTCGATGGACGAGAGTAGCCCTCGCAGCCGGAGGGGAAAGCAGCAAAGCCTCGGCTACGGTGGCGAGCGCGGAGCCGACGGCCGGAGATCCTCCCCTCGAAGCCAGGGATTCGAGAGAGGGAGTCTTCGGGCCCGGAGCGTCTCTATCGACTTTAACTTTTCGCTCGCGATCGACGACGACGACGACGACGATACCCACAGGCCGTCTTTTGGGCAGGTGCAGCTCCCCCCGACTGGCGGTACCGAGTACACCGCCAAGATCCTCCTCTCGAGATCGCCGCTCTTGGAAGTCTCCATCGCGGCGGCGGAGGCACGGAGGCGCGACCCAAGCGCGAGGGGAATAACGGATCGCCGACTTTTTTCCCCCCGGGCTCGCTTTGTCGCGCGGATAACGGTTTGCTTCGATGGGCAGTGGCCGCGGAGAAATATACAGCTGCGCATTGTTGTACTCGCGATCGCCGGCTACCGTGGGTAAAACGGGTAAAAAAAATACTCGCCGGGAGC
The DNA here is from genome assembly GCA_018907135.1 of Kradibia gibbosae. Taxonomy (NCBI): domain Eukaryota; kingdom Metazoa; phylum Arthropoda; class Insecta; order Hymenoptera; family Agaonidae; genus Kradibia; species Kradibia gibbosae. The sequence goes on along the minus strand of JACCHX010000001.1, from coordinate 13,442,343 downwards.
GGGGGGGGGGTCCGGGGAGAGAGTTAAGTGGAAGTAGGCTGCGCCTCGGCTTCGAGCCCGAGATGAGATGCCCGTCTCGCGGGTCTACGTAAGAAGCGGAGGAGAATTCAAGTACGGCGGCTCCTCGCGGAGAAACAGTTAGTGTATATACTCGTTGGTCATGTTAGGAAGACGGCAATATTTATATTGCTCGAGTATTGACCCGCCCTACAGCGTGGAAAGGCCTTTTTCCGGAAAACGGGCGATGCTCCCTCCCCATTTCAGATCGTTTCAGATTTTATAAATCCAAGGGTTCGCAGAGTCCGCAGGGCCTCGCTCGGCGTGATTCGCGGCTGCAAATCCATCAGTATCAATTTATCCATCCGGTCGCTCATCCAATAGTCAGCGCACTAATCAGACGAATGATTGCAACGGTAATAATAGCCAATTAATTGTATTAATAATCTTGTCCGTGACGGTTGGAGTGCGCTTTTTTACGCGCCGGGCAAAAGTTCGCTCCGCAGTTGATAAAAGTGTTTATTTACAATTTCGAAACACGGTTATAGAAACGTGGAAAGGAAAGATGTGGAAATAGAGAAGGATTGTGCGCGCGCGAGAGAGGTAGAGAGAGAGAGAGAGAGAGAGAGAGAGAGAGAGGCAGAGGAACGAAAATTATAAGAAGTGTTTGTTTAAGAGGAGCGAGCGAGCGAAGGAGCGAGAGCCTTCGAGAGAAGCGAAGGATATCCAGAGGAAAAGGAGAATGACTTCCGAGGTTGTGAGAAAGCGAGGATATAGAGTCCGTCCTTATCTGCGAATAACAGCCGAGGCTCTTAGCGTTGAGTTTCGCGACGCGCCATGATGAATCGGCCATATTGCCTTACTGGCCTGTAAAGGGGCTGCCGTCGGCTGACAAGTCACGGAGCCGAGATTCGCGTTCCTTCGCTAGAGGAGTGCGCGCGAGCGAGAGGGGCTCAGACCGATAGGTAGGTACATTCGAACAGCCGACGAGTAACCGCACACCTTCCCCTATATTTACCCATACATGGACGGATGGAGAGAGAGAGAGAGAGAGGGAGGGAGTAAAAAAAGTAAAACGTCGACTGGTGAAAAAGGTGTCCTCCGACGAGATGGCCCAACTTATATAATGCATGCGTAAGAATAATGGACCACCCAGGTCGAGTGTGAGAGCGAGGAGGGAGCCTCTCGACTCCCGGGCTCGAGAGGATCCTCAAGGGTTGAGCCGGGCTGCAGGCACGGCCGGTCCACTCCATCAGCCGGGAAAAACGTCGGAGGCGGCAGGAGGAGAAGTTGCCCGCGAGCCTCCTCGTCGCGAATTCCAGAAAAGTGAGAGGAGCCCGAAGAAAGTGGCTGCCGTTTGGAGGCCTGGCCCCGAGCCCACCCCGGCCCAACCTCTAAGCCGATTGCCGTGGTCGGAGGCTGCGGGGCCCGGGGAGGCTGGAGGAGGCTGGAGGCCCCGAGCTCGGTCCGACTCCTGCCTCTTCCTCTGCTGCTGCTGCTGCTGCTGCTGCTTCTACTTCTTCTTCTTCTTATTTCGTAATTCAGTGACGAGAGCCCGAAGGTCAGACGCCGCGTGTGTGGGCCCCGGGTGAGGTGTTAATCGCGGCTACCGTGCGGCGTCAATTAGTGCGAGCCAGCTGCCCACGTCCCCGTCGATTATTCAGCGGCTGGCCCGCGACGGGCATCCTCGGCCCCGCCGCGTCCCCCTGCCCACTTGATTCCCGGTGGCAGCTCGCGCAAGGACAGCGCGGCCTTTCTCGGCCGGGCCCCGAGAGCACAGTGGGCCCCTTGTTGCCCGTGGCTTTCAATGCTCTCCATCCGCCCGCAGCAGCAGCAGCTCCTCGCTTTCGTCACGATGACCAAGCTGTTCCCCGAGATGTCCTTAAGCGGGAGCTGTCGTCTCCTGCCCGGTCCCTCCTCCCCTCGGGGCCCCCGCCCCTATGTTTTCGTTACCGCCGCTCAGTTTTTTTTCTTTTTTTCTTTTTTTTCTTTTCCTCACGCTCCTCTCGTTCGTCTTTTTTCTTTTTTCTGCCGCGGTCGGTCATTACGGCGCCACGATCTTGCGTCTCTCTTCCCGGCCGCGATCTACCGCGCGAAGGACGCACGGAGCGAAGCCAGCGGGTTGAGGAAGAGGAGGGTGACGCGAGCCGCCGCGCTCTATTTGCAAAAACAAAGTTTGCACGTGACAAACAGAGGCGGGCTCCGAGCGTGTCAGGGCCTACAATTAAAAGCGCAACGAAAAATTCGAGCGCGCGTCCCTTTATTCCCCTCCTTCAGCCCCGCCGAGCCCCTGTCCCGGCTGGTTAACGTTTCCCTTACGTCCCGTACATCGGCCTGTCCGCCTCCAACGATCGATCCACCCTCCTGAAAAGCCAGAGCCGCGACGACGAGCCTTCCCTTTCCTCCTATGCGTATACTCCCTCGCGGCACTACACGCGACTCGAGGGCTCGACGCGAGCCGTCGGATGTCGCAGTGCTCGCCGTCATTGTCGAGCAAGTCCATTATTCCGCGGGCGTTTGGCGCAGCGTTTGCGGGAGCCCCGGCAGCCCGGGTCAATTATCTCCTGGATCCGACTGATAGCTCCGGCAGGAGCCTCTCTCCCCGGCCCGGGCGTGGGGGGCGATTAATTTTTAAGGCGACAGGAGCCGCGTCGCGTCGAAGCTCGTGCGAGGCTCGGCTTGCGAGCCCATCGGCGAGTGTGGCTCCTCTCCCTGCGTGGGTGTGAGCGAGCTGCGCTCGCGTGCACGGCTTTATAGAGACCAAATATTGATTCGTCAACAGCAGCGCTGCACTCAAGGAATCAGCCGAAACGCGATCCGGAATAATGAAGCCGACGGATAGGAGGCCTTTAAGAATTGGCGCGATCACCCCCCTGGCACCTTGCTACCACTGGCCACGCCGCTGGTCAGACTCTCCCTCCGCGTGGGAAGCTTCGGGGCTCTTAGCCTGAATTCGCAGAGCTGCCCCCGGGTCGGGGGCGGCGGGCGGCCAGGAGAAAAGAGGGCAGCGCGTGCATCGGCCCCCGGCTCCGATCTTGACGTGCCCGCCTCGGCTCTCGCTCTGTGTGCTTTTAATTTACGGGGCGGCGGGCAAATGTTTCCGCACCCCCCTGACGCTCCCTCTCTCTCTCTCTCTCTAAATCTCGGGTCCTCCTCGCCGCGAGGACCTCGCTCCCCGAGCCTTTCCGCTGTCTTCTCCCTCCTCCTCTTAGCCTCGTCGGCCCTCCTCCTCGCTATGCGCGTCCCGCATCAATTTTACCACGTTTCTTGTGCGCGCGTATTGACCGAGTCCGCGCGGGCAATCCGGGTAAGGTCTCGCTCCTGTGCCCGGCCCGCGGAGGCTAACGAGGACCGAGGCGGCGCCAAAATCGCGAGAAAGGGCGGCCAGGACCGAAAGCAACGACCGCAGTAAAATAACCCGAGCCGTAATTAGATCGTCGCGTAGGCCCCCGCGGCTATCAGTCGCTTCGCGGCTTTTAATAAAGCGAACGAAGAAAGAAAAGAGCCCTCCTGGTGGCCCCCTTGTCAAATATTTAACTGGAAAATATTTGAGCGGCTGTCAACTCGGGGGCTAAGGGAGGCATTACCCGGGAGGCGATCAAGCGCGGATTTACAACTGCAAACTCCCTCCGGCCCCTCCCGGCTCGGGCACTCGCGCCCCGCGGACTCCGTCGGCTCCGGTCACCCTGGCCCCGGAGACCCGCGAGTCCGGGCACTCGAGGGCGGCGTACGCGCGTGCGCCAATGATCGCCAGCGACGCCTGAGCGACATGTGTGTACACACGCGGCGCTATCCGCGCAATTATCAAAGCGCCGGGGAGCTCGCGGACCTTCGACGGAGAGCTTGCGCCTCGACTTGTTTGCTCCCTTCGCTCGGCTCCGCGTACGCGAGCAAGTCGAGAGCCGAAGAGGGTTGAAGAGCGAGGGCAACGATTTCACGAGAAGGCACGAGCGTGAGAAAGCTTTCGCCTCCGGTACACATTCTGCATAATGTATACACCCATATATATATATACATATCTATATATCTATATATCTATATATATATATCTATAGGTATATAGGTAGGTATATATAAATCGATTAAATTTTAGGAAACTGCCGCTGCTCGTCGGCCGAGATGATTGACGATAAGTGCGACGGAAGGACAAGTGCTACGCGCGACGGACGTAATTACGACTCGTCGGCACGCGCTTAACTCCACGCGCCATCCGTTAATATATGCGACGTTTAATAACCCTCCTATTTTATCATTATTATGCCGCCCTTCGTTTGTTTTACTTTTGTTTTCGTGTAGACTCCGGCCTGTACTCGAGGCCCGTCCACGCGACCGGAAGCCGCCCACGTTCGTCTCATCCTTTCCCCATCGGGCACGATTTCCTCTCTCTTTCTCTCTCTCTCTCTCTCTCTCTGTTCTTGGGCAGCGGCGGTGTCGCGGGTGTGGGAGCCAGCCCCGGGTCGGCTTATCTCCACATTCCAGCCAGGTCACACATCCTACGAGTCCAGCCCGCAGCCCCGAGCACCCTTTGATCCTCGAAAATCGCGAGCAGCCCGGGAACGGCTCCCACCCTCTGAATTACGGCCTCTTTCATTCTTTTTTTTTTCTTTTATTTCTTTTTTTTATTATCAATTAGCGAGCGTTACGCACCGTCGGCGCGCCTTCGCGGCACCTTTAATTGCGTCGTGTCAAAAAATTTATCGCGCTCAAACGATGGACGGCCACGGAGAGCGACCCTTTGGGCGCCCACCCCGTAATAGCCGAATTACCGTTACCCACAATTACGCAGCTGTTCTAGCTGACATCGCTCGTCATTTCTTGTTTTTCACGCCGTTCCTGGTGCAGGGACGCGTGCGCGCTCCTCTCTGCCGCCGCCGCTTCCCCCCCAGAGCAATGAACATCAGACGGGGAAGGCAGGAAAGGGAGGGAAAAAGCAGAGATAACGGACGAGGGTTGAGGGAAAGCCAAGGCGAGGCGGACCGAGATGTTCGCGGCCCTTTATCGCAATAAGAAATAAATGTCTGGAGGCACCAGGTCCCGAGCTTATATTAATAAGGAGACAGGTCTCGGAGATTGGTCTGCCGAGGTCGAGGGAGCACTTTCGGCCCTTCTGAGAATTTTCCTTCGACTTCTCTCGAGTTATTTCCCGGCTGCGCGGGAGAAGCGGGCAAGAACTTCAATCGGGGGCGCAACCTTTCTTCCGGCCTCGGTGTTCTCCACCCTTCGCAAAGATCTGAGCCTACGCTCCACTGGATCCAGGGAGAGAGAGAGAGGGCTTGTGATTGACTGGCTGGTCATGCCGGAGTTGCGGGGAGGGTCAGGGGAGGATGGATATCTCGGAGCGACTTTGTTTGACTTTCCGCTCCGTAATCGAACTCTACGCACGAACGTTTGATCTCTATGGCCCTGGCTAATGCACGCGCTAATAACACACGAGCTCTTATGGCATCTGTCCTCTTTCGTTTTATCTGCTCCTCCTTCGCCCCCCCCTCTCTCACTCCCTCTCTATCTCTCTCTCTCTCTCTCTCTCTCTATCGCCCTCTCACCTGCTTATTCGCTCTCAGTGGTACAAATGGCCGAGGCATCACCGGCCACAAAACTGCAGCATATTTGCATTCGCGAAAATCCACAAAGCCTCGATCGCGCTGCTCCTCCCCCGATTCTGGACTTCTGGACGGGGATGAAAACCACGGTGGAACCATTACCGGGATTTCGAGCTAGGAATATTTCTAAAAAAAATATACGCTTTGATGCTCGGGAATTTCAAGGGTTTAATAGCTACGCGTTTGGCTCACTTAATTAAAATTGCGCCTGGTTTTCACGATGATTAAAAACCGACCTCTATTATTTATGGGCGATTCATTAGAGGAGCCGTTCAATTTGAATTTTTCCTTCTCTTATTTAAACATACATTGGCCGGGTACTCGGCTTCTAACGGGCTGTTATCCTTCGGTATAATGCTTCGAGCCATAAACTTTGAGTTGTTTTGAATGAATCATTTCGACGTTAACGTGTAACTTGGAGCTTTTTATTGCGAGCAAATTTGACTATTATCATCTGTATCTCGAGGAAAGTTAAAGCACGCGCTCAAACAATGAAGTGGAACAGTTTTTTTTTCCCAAGCACGTTGATATTATACCGTTCGATACATGGATTGCTGGACATACGAAAGCCATTTTTGGCAAGTGGGTGCATAGGAAAATTTTGAAGTCCAATAGACTCGCTTTAATCGTGATATTTCTTTCGTGTTAGCTTTATTTAGAGACGCGTTGAATTAGTTCGACATGGTAGATAAAGATAAGATGTATATCGAAACTTGCCAAGATAAACAAAGAGTCAGGACTAACTGATGAAATATGTAATGCGAGGAATTTTAGAATAAAAAAAAAAAAAAAAAAAAAAAAATTGTGTCAATGGCTGAGCGTACGAAGACTGCAAATATTTGAATAGAAGGAGTTAGGACAGTTTCCTTCAGGTTTCACACGGCAAGGAGCCTTTCGATCTACTTAAGGTTGTGATAAGCAGCCGATTGGAAAGCTAAAAATAAAAGCCCAATTAACGATTCGATCGGCGAGTCATAGCCAGCAGGTGGGATGGGTGTGAATGAGCGGGGACAAAGAAAGGAAAATAGCTGGTAATAATTGTCATAATTTGCAAATGCGGCAACTACAATAGCGCTCTAAATCAGGGAATTATCAAAGCGATCTGTTGACTCTCGGAAAATTCATGATTAATGGGTAGCTCGGAGTCACGATTGGAATATTGTTGGAGTGCAAATTTGCTTAGTAAGAGTACGAGTCCTCGTGCAGGTCGCGCCAGTTGGTTGACAGCAGCTCGGGTTGCATAATCGCCGACGCGTCGCACGCAGGTGCCGAGTCGCGCCTCTCCGGCGGCGGCTTTTTACGCCGGCGACGGGCAGCTCGGGGGCAGCTCGCGGGGGGGGGGGGCGAGCGGGCGTTCTTCAGCGGGGACAGAGGCCTCGGCCTCGGAGGCGTGACGGCGAGCGTGGGAGGCTCGGAGGGAGAGGTCGCCGGAAGAAAAAGAAGCCCAGCGAGTCATTAGTCATTCGGGGCGCGAGTCGCCCTTCCCTCCACCGAAATACGTCGATCAAAGCCGAGCCGAGGCCGATGGCTCGTCGAGGTGCGCGCATGTAGGGTGAAGGGCGCGCTTCGGCCCTGGTACCGGTAACGAGTATTTGCCGGCCAGCTCGATGCATAGTTAATGATTTGTCAACCGACTCCCCCCGGGCGGAGGCGCGGCCGACCTGACTAGGCCATACATAATAACTGGCCCTCTACGGGTAGGACGAAGCCCAGGGCTCGACGGATGCCGCGGCGAGTTCCCTATGCAAATAGGAGGGCACGCGCGCAAGACCAGCGCCGACCAGAGCCTCCCGTGGGCGCGTGGCTCTAGGGCACCTCCTCGGACTACTCCTTCCCGGCGGTGGCCTCGAAGATTCCGGCGGGATCCCGACGGGCGCTCCTTCCCCCTCCGGGGCAGGCCTTGGGTCCGCGGCCTGCCGGGCCGAGGATTAACGGCCGGGGGCGGGGCGGGCGCGCTACCGAGTCGGATTCAGCGATCGATAATGGGATCGATGAATGAGGAGGAAGGAAGGAAAAAGCGACCCGTAAAGAATCGATAGGGATGGCTCGAATGGAAGGGGCGCGAACGCAAGGCTGAGTACGCACAAGGGCTAACGAGATCAGCGCGAAGTTCCGGGGCCGGTGACCGGCTGTTTACCAATTGGCTTAAATCAACGCTAAGCCGATGCAATCCAATCGAATGGGAGGCCGGCGGCGGCGGCGGCGGCGGCCCCTTTCCCGGCCGCCTCCCGAAACTTCCTACCGCCAAGATCCTCACAAAGGAGACTCGGAGCCCGCTCGGCACCCCCGCGCCCGTCGCTCCTGGAGATGCGGCCGCCCCCACCACCCGTGGCAGTTACCGGAGCGCGCGGATCCGAATCGGCCTGTAGGCCCGCCCGACCGGGACGACGAGGATCCCGGGGATGGGCCGCTCCCGGTCGCGCAGCCGGGGAATCATCTCGCCGATAATTAGGGACGCGGGGGTCGACCGGTGACAATGGCCGCGCAGGGCACGCGAGCGCCCGAACGGAAAAATTAAGGAGTCAGGTAGACAAATGGCCTCCGGAGGGGCAGAAATTTGTCTGCGGCTTGTAAAGCCTAAAGTCGCGCGGCGGGGAGCCGCCGGCCGGGGCTCCGCTCGTACTTACGGATTATACGAGGAGCCGGGCTCCCGTCGCGAGGATACACCGGGACACATGCTCCCAGACCACGAGCCAACACGCGCCTCTGCGCCGCCGGGAGATCGGGAAGTCGGTCGGGGCCCCGGTGAAAGGCACCCGGGGTGGTCGTCGTTTTACACCGCTTAGCCGGCTAACGGCGATTGTTGCTCCGCACTCGGCGACATCCGAGCATCTGTACGGGCGTCATTAGCTTTTTAGCCAAAACAAGGCCGGTCTCCTCGGGGCCCCCCCCCCAACCCCCCTCGCCCCTATTGATCGAGCGACGATCCTACGGACTCCTTGGCCCCTGGCTCGCGAGCGGCCAAGAGCCCCGGACAGGAGTTCGCGTTAGCGTACCCCAACGCCCGAGCTAAACTTATTAAAGAGTCGAATGCTCTAGTTGGCTTCGGCGTAGAGTCGAATCCGTGTTTACAATGTTTGTGAGCGTCGTAAAGCCATGAGCGAAGTATTTAACGTGTTAATCAATCTTTATCGCTGGGGGAAATAATTTACTAAATTCCCGTAATTATTTCTTTAAATATTATTAAAGAAATATTTACCCACATTAGAGTTATATTAACTTGATTTGAGAGTATATTTTTTTAAATCTACGATTTGTCTACAATTGAGTAAATATAATGTTAATTTTAGTAAATATTTCTTTAAGGCTATTGTCGTCTAGTATTTACTTGAATTTAGTAAAATTTCTTTTTCTCTTCATAATATTATCTCATGTAATAAAATATTTGGTAACATTTTATTCAATCGTTTACTCAATCGCTTTCGCGTCTTTATCATAATCCAGGGGTAAATTCTTGGCAAGTATCCATTCGGCTGCACTTAAAACTAACGATTAACACACCGACAAGCTCATTTTCAATGTAACTTTATCGAATATTCTGTACTAATACTGCAGAGGTATCGGTTAGTATTGATGAACGCGATATTGAGAATACTTTCAGCGAGTTTGCCACGGCGTCGCTCTCTCTCTCTCTCTGTCACAAAGGCTTGTTTATCGAATATGCAGAATGTTAATTCTCATCAATAGTTGTTATTAGCAAACATGGGAATGCGTCTGGGGAGGTGGGGTACATCGAAGAAGGTCGGATGTAAGTGATTTCTTAGGCGTAGAATCGTAGAGGAAATGTCGGCAGGGCACGCGGTAAAAATCAGGATACCAATGCAGATATTTGATTAATGGCAGTAATGGCACTGGCATTGTTTAATACACTTCGATTCGTAATGCTGCATCCCAGATGTAAGGGTGCAACTCTAAGCCGAGCCAAAGAGAGAGAGAGAGAGATAGAGAGAGAGATATAGAAGCAGTTTTCGGGGGTTAGGAGTTTTTATAGCCGTAGGAGCGATACAATGCTCATTTACAAGAATCCCGGGGTCGAGCCACTGCTCGATCATCCCAATAAAGAATACAAGACTCGGGCAGTCAATCATCCACGTAAGAACGATTGAATGAGGCCGTTTAGTGAATGCGCGCTTTGATGGCGCGTATTTCAGAAGCGGACGGGGCCGACTCCGACAAACACTCGTAAACACGTCTCGGTAATATTTTGCCGTATCACGGGCCGCGCCGCCGCGCCTTCCCCGCAGAAGCGAAATTCCAGCGTGGCTCGCGTCGGGGACGGGGGCCTTTGCCGCCTGGATTTAGGGGGGCCCGGGGCGGGCGGGGGGAGGAGTTCGAAAGGAGCCGGAAGAGGCCGTGAATGGCGGACAAAAGTCAAACGGTCCGGACGCTGTGCTCAATTGGCGTGAAATGCTTGTTGTGCCCCTCGGAAGGGTCCTTTTGAAGGGCCCGGGGCCGCGTGGGCGTACGCCGTCGCCGGTGATGGCCATTAACCGGGGCCCGATGATTCCGTTAAGCGATACCTCGGCTGGGCGTTGCGCCTTAGATCCTGATTGATCGTGAGAGCGACGTCGACGACGATTTCCTCCTCGAGGTCAGCGCCGCCCTTTTCGCCACCAAGGAATCGGCACCTCCGTCGAGTCCCGCGCGGCTCGCGCTCCCCCCACACCCCCTCCGTCCACCCCTCTCCGGCCCTCCGCGCCTCTGGCCGCCACCTTCCCGGCATTACAATAATTAATTCAGGTAATCTCTATTTGCGCTCCCAATATTGACTCTTTTTATTATGGAGTCGCGCGAGTCTATCGAGTGCATTACATCAAATGTTTTTCCATGATTATTGCGGTTGAATATTTATATTATATCACAAACACCGATCTTTGTCTGGATGGATAGAAATTCCTTCCTGCTCTTCTTCTGATTTCAACGTGCAAATATGTTTTTGGACTTAGGGTAACTCCAGCATCTAATCTTCGGCTTTTGTACGCTTTCCTCCCGGCGCGTGTACTTGCCTTGCCTTGCCTTGCCTTGCCTTGCGTTGTGTGTTGTGTTGTGTTGCGTTGTGCTGCGCGCGCGTCCGGTCGTAATTGAAAATTCACACCCTGTATACCCTGCTTGCCCTAAGATTAATAGGAGATACAGAGTTTCGGAATTACAATGCTACCGATAAGTTCATTTGTTCCATTAGGGATTGAATCATTAAGCCAAGCATTGCGGGCACGATGATCTTTCTTCGGGCAATGAAAGGCCAATCCATTACTACAGTGGCAGAGGGGCGCTCAACAGGCGGACAAAAATTGTGAATAAATACAAATAGTATGCAGTATTTATACATAGGCGAGGGCGCATGCGTGTCGGACTCTACGAGTGCATACATCTATCTTACTTATTTATTTATAAGCGGTGTAAAAATGAAATCGATCGGTAATTACTCGAGCCGACACTGTTTGCCGTTTTCCAGTCTTTAAATATTTGCCCTACCATCTTACAATATTTTTCGAGCAAACGTTAGAGATTCTCGGGGCATTTATCGCCAGAGCGAGTCGAGGCCGCGGGCAGGGCCCACGCAGAGGCGCGTCCAAGGAAATTGGTAACGAGGTACGACGGTACTGGCGCGAGAGGCTCGGCTTGTTTTCCACTGTAGCAACAAAGAGCTTTGAATAATGTAGCCTGCCGCATAAATATGTATGATCGGGGGCGTCGCATAATGCACTAACCAGCGCTCCTGCGAGTGCGAGGGAGAGAGAGAGAGCGAGAGAGCGGTAACGGGGTGAGGAGAGCGTGTCCTCACCCCCGGACGCCACCTTGCACACGTAAAGTTCACGACGGAAAGCAAACCGCCCCGTTTGTCACACCGCTCGGACAATATCGGCGACGCCCGTGCGTTTAACGAGGATCGCGTACGTGATCGGGGCGTGTTTCCTCCTCGCCTAGCCGACATATGTCGCGTATCCTCGTAAAGCCGAACGACTTCCGTCTGGGCCATTATCACCGCGAGGCTCACCTTCGACGGAGCTCGCCCTGCCTCTAGGACTCGAAGAGCGAGACTCGCGAAAAGCACCGCAAGCCATGGGAGGCAAAGAGAGAAGTCCAAAGCCGTGGCTACGAGCGCAAAATATGACGAGCACTAAAACAACATTTTAAGCGCGCAAACTCATAGAAAGTTGTAACAAAGGGCGTGACCGGGGAGGAACACATGTCCAAATATCGAGTACAATGTCCTGCCGGTCAGAATTGTGTTCCCCTCGCTCTGTACAGCGAGAGCACCAGAGAGACATAGTGAGACATAGAGAGAGAGATAGAGAGATCGATAAGTAGAGAGTAATAGCGAGCTAGGGGCGAGAGAGAGAGAGAGAGAGCGAGAATGAGGGGGGGTGGGACAGCGGGGCGGGGTAAAAGAGACAGATAAAGACGGATAGAGCGCCGGTAAAATGTTTGCGATGCGTTACACGGGTATTCAGCCCGTGAATCGCTTGGGTAAACGGCGACTAAATGCCGGGCAATGGGCAAGAAATGGTCCGGGGCCGTGGGCCGATCGAGCTCTTGAATGCCTTGATCTGCGGGGCGCGTGGGACACCCCGGGGTCGCATCGCCACTTCCTGTCGAGCCCAATGATTCTCCACCTTAGGGCCCGCCGCCGCCGCCGCCGCCGCCTGCACTAGCAGCTCCAGCTTGGGCCCAGCTAAGAAGGGGCCCCCGCAGCCGAGGAGCGGAGGCCGTCTCTCGGGAGTCCCCGAGCCCCGGCTATTGTTTCAACGTGTTTTGAGCTAAATATTGATGGAACGGTGGGCGCGCAAAGGGAGGCAGAGGGCCTCGGACACTTTGACGCTCGCACGGAGTTGCGCCTGCAGCCATCACGAGCTACCCGTAAAATCTCATAAAGTCTCGTCAAATCTTATAAAATCTCATAACCCGAGGGCGTCTCGGCAATTCAATAGAACTCGCTCGTCCGTTGTGTTTGTCTTGGGGTCAGGGCTCTTGGGCGCGCGGGCTGGGGCGATTTCGGCCGGGGGGCCGGGACTAGCGGGGAGGGTAAGGACCACTGCGACGGCGAGGACGCCGAGGACGACGGATTGCGTTTCCCGAGGATGGAATCGAGCGAGTGCTCGAGCCAAGCTAGGAGCTGAGATGGGGGCGGCGAGGAATAATGGAAAAATCGCTCGGGAACGGAGGACAAAAGGAGTAGGCGCGGGGCCACTTCAAAAGACGCCGAGGATAAGCCGAGCTCCGGTTTTCGCCTCCGAATTACGGGGCTCTCGTCACCGTCCGTTCCTCGTCAGGCTCCTCTGCAACGCCAACCTCCTTCGCAAGCGAGCAGGAATAAGGAGTGTTTGCCCAGAGGAAAATGTGTTTCCTTAGGCGAGCCCAGGCGCTCGGGACGGTTAGACTCGGTACACCGAGTACTCGCTGATTTTCCGGTAATCTATCGTGTCCGTGGCGAGGGGCTGGAGTTAAGTGGCGAGCTCGGTCGGTCCGCGGGACCCACGTACCACGGAAAATCTCGACCCACGAATCCAATAAGCAAATATTATTTTCCCCGGCTCAACGACGTCCTCTCGTGCGGGCGCCTCGATTTTCCTCGATTCTTAGAGTAGGAGAGAAGCGGCCCGCGTAGTATCGATCGCGCCGCAGCGGCAGGAGACGCCGGGGGCGGCCAGGATTAGGAGGGCCTCAGCCGAGAGCTTTGACGCGGTCGTGCGCCTCGGTGCGAGCACGTGGGACCGGGGCGGAGGGGTTGGTGGTGGTGTGCGTGGCGGTCCTCGCGTTCGCCGCGGCTCCTTGGCCCCGTCGAGGCGCCGTGACGAGGTGTGCCGAGTGGGTGGCGCGGAATGGCCGGGCCAGGGGGTGTCGGCGGCGGGGGGGGGGCGGCTGGTTACAGGGCAGACGTAGTAGCCGACGCGAAAACACGGGGAGGGGCCGGCGCGGCCCCATCGCGACTCCTCCAGGCCTCGGCCCGGAAGAAGCACAATATTTGTGCATTAAAGGCGCGTCGCGGGCTTGTTTTTCCTGGGGTGCCGGGGCCCCGACCTGGCTATTAACTCGCGCCGATAATTCACGAGCTCAAGGCAAACAACTCGGGCTCTCGAGTTACGGGCGGAGCCCCCGACGCCGACGCCACCCGTTATCGACTCGGGCGCGCGCAGGCACTCCAAATTCGCCTGTTAAATTCGTGAGCGGATGGGGGACAGGCCTCCAGCCTCCCTCCGCATCCTTTTCCCTTTTCCTCCCTTCTAAATTTCACCTCACCGTCTCCGGCGAATTTTTCTCGGCGCTCGTGGCCAGTCGATCGTCGGTTACTCCCTGCTCGAGGATCGTACGGAGCTTCGGAGGCTCGCCGAGACTCTTCCCGTCCCCGAGACTCGCCTGCCTCGGCCAAATAAGAAATAACAAATAAAGAAGCAGCAGCAGCAGCAGCAGCAACAGCATAAGAAGAAGAAGTCGCTGGGATGAAAGCGCCATAGGCAAGACGCAATAGCGGTTTCATATACATAAAGGGTATACACATGGATCCGAGGTCGAGTTGCACGGAGGATGTGTCGACTGATAGTAGGCTCTAAGTAGGTTCTGCTCGCCCTCGTTCTCATCTACACGCACGCTCTCTCTCTCTCTCTCTCTCCGTCGCGTTATCCGTGCGAGGGGGAGTCGGGCGCGCAGGTCCGGGAGGGAGCGGGCGCGAGGAGGATAGGGGCTCGCCACCGGTGTGTTGGTACGGCAAACATGTCTGCAACGTTGTCAGGCGGGCAGGAAATTACGTCCGCCTTTAGACGGCTCCGCTCCTCTCTGCCCTCCCGCCCGCCGCCCCGCCACCACCGCCGCCGCCGCCGACTCCCCCCCGACGGCGAGCCCCTATCCGCTCGACGAGGCGAGGCGAGCGCGCGCCGCTCTATATTACAGGCCTGCAGCCATCCCCGGAAACCTTGGAGCTTGCGAGCTCGAGGAGCATCCGGCGGGGGCGTCCGCATGCGCTGGGCGAGCCACCCCGACGAGCCCGACGGAGCTGCATATAGATCGAGGGTCCGCTGCAGCCCCGGCGCATGCGAGCTCTTCTTCTCTCGGTGTCCGAGGGCTCTCCTTCCGTAAATACGCGCTGACTCATTCGCGCTATGGGGGTCAGGCCAGAGGTCGACCCTGGGGCGGCCCTGGGGGTGGCGGCGGTGCTGCTAAGCGAGGGGAGGGGCGCGATCGACAGCTGATCGGCCGCCGCGTCTTCGGGGTCCTCGAGGTCGGCCCTTGGGCACCCGGAGCCGGGGCAAATTTGCTCTAGACCGAAGAGCAAAGCCTCGCCGGCGAGTCGCTCCGAGGCCTTTCCTGCGCGAATGTAAATGTGCGAAGGCAATATCCGGGGCTAGGCTGGCGCCAATGGCCGAGGCTCCGGCGGCTGGTGCTGCTGATTGATGTTCCGATGTTTGACTAGAGGGTCGCTTCAATGCTCGGCAGCGACGGCAGCATCCCCCACGGACCCAATAAGCACCTACGGGAGGAGGCTCTCGCCCCCCCCCCCCCCGTAGCCGCCCACGCCACTCGACGACGCCATTCTTCGGCGAAAGCTCCGCGTCCCGTATGTCGCTCGAGACCCGAGCCTCCCTCCACCCCACGCGCGCACCCCCGGGGCGCTCCCTCACCGTCGAGCCTTCCTCGAGCCTCGGCGATGCGGTGACTGGGGTGGTCCTCGTTAGCGCGCAGATTCGCTGGCAAACCGAGTGGAAGTACCTCCTGTCGCTGCGCCTAAACGAGAGTCCCCGTCTAATTCGTGTCCTCCTCTCTCCCTCTCTCTGATTCTCTCCCCCCCCAATCCCCACTCGCCAGCTCGCTCGCACCGCACATGCAAGCGCATTCGCGTACTCTCTATTCGGAGTCCCTGCCCGCCTCCTCATTGGCCGACTCTCGTTTTCCATCGGGAGGCCGATTAATTAGCGTAGGTGACGCGCACCTCGGATCTTTTAATCTACTTAAAAGGCCATCCATTTGGGCATTATCATCGGAGATGGAAATTAAAATGTGGCTAGAGCACCGGCTTGTTTATATTCCGCGGTCGCGTACCGCTGTTTGCTTTTAAATTTAACTCCAAATACAAATGCCGGTAAGAGACGATTGCGCCGCAAACAAAGAGCTTTTCCTTTTTTAGCCCCTCGCCGCGCCCGCCCCACTTGCCTATTTGTCCAGATAAATATTTTACTTTGGATCACTGCTCAAGTCGATTACTCGGTCTATGCACTCTCGCCCGCCCGCCGCCTCCGTTCCCCCCCCACCCCCAACCCCGGAGTCGCTCTACCCGCCCCGCGACCATTCCCGCCTCGGAAAATCCGATATCCCTGTAGGCCTTTTCCGGATTCGAGTTGAGCAAACGCGACTCCCCCGTCGCCGCCGCCGCAGCCACGACAGGCGCCTAACTTCTTCCGACGAGGGAGACTTCCCCGAGCGGCGAGACCCTCGCGTCCTCGCTGTGGGCAGCCGCGGAGCTTCCGCGATTCGGCCCGAGGCCGGCCGACTCTGGATAACGAAAGCCTCTCTTCTCCGGACGCACTGATTACCCTCCGATCGCCACTTATTTCCCCGCTCCTTCGAGTCGATCCGAGTCCTCGGTCCCTCGCTATCGGCCGCGATTAACATATTTAGGATTCTGATGAGCGGCGCGATCTCGCCGCAGATTAACGAGGACGCGAGCCGGCGACTCCCCCCTCCGCACTCGGGCCGCTCCTCCCGATCCTCGCAAATATTGGTGTTTGTCAAAGACTATCCTCGATCCGCGTCTCTCTCGCCCCAATCCTTCTCGGCCCCTTGTCGGCCCTCGCCGACGTGCTCCTTTCGCACGGAAGCAGCCGCACCGGCCGCCGAGCACGAGAGATCGCGATCAGTCGTGTCACCCTCCCTTCTCCGATCGCTCCTTAGGCTCTCGTTCTCGCCTCCTCTCCCCGCTCTCTCTCTCTCTCTCTCTCTCTGCCGATGCTCGTGGCCAAAGGAACAGTGGCGGCGCGCCCCGCTTATCGTCGCCTGCTCGAAACTAGCGCTCCTAAGCCTGAAAGTAGCAGGGATGAAAAACAATTGATTTTTCCCGGTCCCCTAATCAGTCTGTCACTCAAAATCAATATTATGCGCTCGTAGAACATAAACATGGTTTATTTTGATTTATAATAAATTTTCCTCCGCGTGCAAGTTACTCCCCGGTCAATAATAATCCAAAGCAGATAATGAGAAAAGCGAAAAAGAAGTACCGGCCTTATCAACGAGACCAGGGCTACTCCCTCCATCAAATCATCAAAAAAATAAGCAATAGCTACAACATTAACGCAACGAAAAAATTTCGGAAGCAAGTCGAATTGGCTCTTCAGCGTGGAGTCGATTTTGGAATACTCGTAAAAACTAGAAATAAGTATAGGTGAAGACTCTTTTTTTTTCACCGTACAGCCTTCTTTACGTTTCATAACCTTGGACCGCCTGACTTTCACTATTTTCACAAACTGACGTTCTAATACGGTCCGTTGTCGCTGAGTCCTTACTCGGTGTATCCGATCGAGGGTACTCAAACTCCGTGAAAAAGACGGGCAGCGTAATTTTTCTGGCTCCGAAAGTATCTTGGGCGGATATTAAAAGAAAAACACTTCAATTACATATCTATGATTAAGCGACTACCCTCTACTCGACGCTTACATAAATTAAATCCTTCCTTAATCATCTTAATTCATTTTACCCCCCCCCCCTCCCCGGCTTTGTAAACAAACTGCTTGGATTTTACTTTTGACGTATTAGAGGCGCGCATAATTTAATTGAAAGTGTATAGGAGTGTGCCTGTAGCGGCGCGCACACGCACGCGCCCTCTCGAAAATCCATAGCATCCGCGCAACGGGAGATAACACGGGATAGGATTCGGGAAGTGGTCCTCTAGGGAGGGGGCGAGGCTCGTCTCGTTGACCCCGATGCTTAACGCGATGAATGATCGTGAAATCGTTGCAGATACCTTCCCGATGCCTCCGCGTTTCAATCTGTTTATGGGCAAAAGTGCTTTAAGGAGGCCAGAGGGCCAAAGCCGAACAAGCGCCTGTGCAAAAATTGCCGCGTCAACGATGACGATCAAAAAAATAAGCAGGAACGGCCGAGGCCGGAGCCGAGGCCCTCGGTGCCGAAGCCCACCGTGCCCCCGCCGCCGACCTGGAGCTCGAAGCCCCGCAACCTTGTGACGGAGCCCTTCCTCAAGGTTATCAAGCACTCCAAGCACTGCAGCCGCGGGGGAGGCTACGATTGCGAGAGAGTAGCCAGTCTCACGGCCAGGGCGAAGAAGGGCAGGAGGAATAATTCCAGACACGTGAGAAAGCTGCTAAGATGAGGTTGATTATCGAGAGAGCGAGGAGGATCGGGACGACGAAAAATTTGACAACGACAACAGTCGCGGTGACGAGGAACAAGACGACGAATTAAGCGATGAACTTACCAAACGAGACGAAGAAGACGACGATGCAGAAGAGAATGATGAAAATGACGAAATTGGATGAAGATACAAGAAGCGAAATTAATAAAATGTACCCGGTGGCGATGTCGGCCTACGATTTGTTACACGATCTGCTGCTCATCCACTTTTAATGCCCTGGCAGGGCAAATAAAGAGCTCGTTAAATGCGACTAAGCGAGCCGCTCCTTTCTATCCCTCCCTCCCTCGTATCCTTGGGCTGGCGTTGTCCGCGGGTTCAGTGCACTTCAGGGCCGAGGGTCGGTGGGCGCGGCAGGGCCGTGAGCGAGGGGGCGAGCGCGGCTTAAGGCCCGGCGATTTTACGCCGCGCCGGGCCCCGGGCCGTGGCTCGGGGTGACAGGGCCGGGGGCGGACGCGCCGCGGGGCGGAGCGAGGAGCCCGAGGATAATGGCCATTGACCGCAAATTCGCCGGACCGCAAGGCGCGCTCCGGGCCAAGCCAGGAGGATGCGTGAAGCGGCCGAAAATAGCCGCGGCTAATCGCGCGGGTACACGTAATCCTGGACATCCGGCACCTGTTATCTCCATGGCCCGGCCGCACGATTAAGTGGAAGACAGTTTCCCACACTCGCCGCCGGCTCCATACAAAGTCCCTAATGGACTTTTGCCCACACGAGGGACTCCTTTCTCATCTCGGCCTCCTCGATTCGGTATCGC
Source organism: Kradibia gibbosae (assembly GCA_018907135.1). Classification (NCBI taxonomy): domain Eukaryota; kingdom Metazoa; phylum Arthropoda; class Insecta; order Hymenoptera; family Agaonidae; genus Kradibia; species Kradibia gibbosae. The sequence continues at coordinate 13,423,634 of JACCHX010000001.1, read as the reverse complement.
TCATCCCCGCGCCGCTTCTTCCTCTTGGCTACACCTCGCTCCTCCCCGACGATCATCCGACGACACGCTCTCTCTCTCTCTCTCTCTCTCTCTCGCCCCCGTCCCCGTCCTCCCCCGTCCCGCAGCCGCTGCAGCCCACGAGGAAGCACACGCACACACACCCCCCGACGAAAGCGTCGCCACCTATGCTCAGCCATGCGTCCACCCCATTGCCAATTGCGAGCCTTTGTTTCGCATGCGGGCGAATTATGCAAATTCGAGGCAGGAGCGCAGGCACGGGCGTTAAAATGTTTGGCCTGGCCGAGAATTTTGGAATCCGATAATAATCGCCGCCGCCCTCAAACGGGGCGCCCTGTATTTTTAATCGATTTGCACGCTCGGCATCGATCGATCCCTGATCGAGCCCGATTCCGGTGGCAGTAGAGATTTATCAGGCGAGAGGTCCGGAATTCCGTGGCAAGTGCTCGGAGAGCTCGGGGGAGAAGAAATTACGCTGATTCCCTTGGACGCGCTTGCATAATAATGAAGGGGGTCAAAAGGCGCGGGGGGTTGTTAGCGCTTATAAATATTTCAATGTGAAATTGGCTGGTAAAGAGTCGACGCTTGCATTGTTGTCGTATTGTCGTGGATAACAATGGGGTGGCTCAGTATCGGGCGCATTGTTCGTAAATTGCACGTTGCGCGGGCGCGTCACAATACCGGGCTAAGGCCGCAGCCCCGTCGTAACACCGACGGCGCCGTCGAATTAGGCGTCGGGGCGCTCACTGAAAATTACGGATGAGCGCCATATGTCGTCGATGGATCATCAGCGGTTTCCCGTAACAAATCGACTAATCGAGTCGCCTTGGCCGCGCTTTCGAACCCTCGCAGGTGAATCCGCTAGAGGAGGCTGAGAGAGAAGGGGGGAAGAGGGGCAACGAGCAAAGCGACGCGGAGGAGGTCGAGCGCGAGAAGTCGGGGATCGCAGCCGCGGTCCAGGTGTCAGCCCGGCCTCGGCCTCCCTCCTTGCCGCCCCTTGCCGCCAATCCACACGGGGCTCGAGGCTTGGCTTTTATTACCTGTGGCTCGGGCGCCGCCTTATCTGCTGCGACACGTGTCGAGTCTCGAACTTCCGGCGGGCTCTCAATGGCGGGCTTTCATTACCGGCTCGGCGTCCCACGCTCTCGAGACTCTCGGGCCCGACCGAATTCAAGAGCCTCGCGCCGTAGATAAGATCCGCCGGTCGATAAGGAGTCGCGCAAGGAAGCGCATAAGGCGAGGGACTCGTGAAACAAGCGAGCCGCAATGAAGAAGCGTCTCAGTATTCGGCCTCGTTGCTCCTGATCGCCGATGCGGAAAGCGCGAGTCACCCCCGCGATTCATATATCGACGGGCTCGTAGGGTGGGCCAGATGTAGCGGCACTTGACTCGGAAGCCACTCGAGGCACAAAGGCCACCTCCGCGGACAATGGAGCTCGGCATTGTTTTGGCCCCGTCGATAATCCACTTGTCCCGGAGAGTCGACGAAGCTAAACGTCTCCTCTTACCCTTTGTTCGGCCTCGACGCAGGTACCGGACGCTCGGCTCGCGGCGAGGCCGCCCTCGCCGCGACTCTCGCCGACCCCCCGAGGCCTCGGGACCGCTGCTCAGACCGAGGCCTCTCCCCGGGGAGCCCGGCGATTAATTCTCCGAGCGCGGCGGCGGCGGCGACGACGACGACGACGACGGAAGCCAGAGGCGTCGGCGCTCGCGTCCGCTGCTGTTCCACGGCAAACTTTAATTAACTTGCGACTCGCGCCTCCTCCGCCTCCGCCTCCCGCTCTACCCCTCTGGCTCTCCCACCCAGCTCGACCTCCTCTCGGCGCCCGCGAGGATGATGCATACGCGGGCGCTCTTTGTCGACTCGGCTATAAGATAGAGGACGAGTCTCGGGAAAGCCTGGCGCGGCGAGGGGCTCCCTCGAGGATACGTGCTAGGGAGGATGGGTGGAGCGGCGGCGGCGAGGAGGGAAGGCCATAGTCTGGGGGCGAGGCGGACGCCACGCACGCCTCCCAGGGATTCAATATAATCGCGCAATAAAATTCACTTACGAGCTTCGACTCGCCCCGAGTTTACCCCGAGTTCGCCCCTCTGTAGCAGCACTCGAGGAGTCTCGCGGCGACTGGCATCATCCCTCGAAACATCGACTCCCCCCCCCTCCTTCCCCACACCCTCGGCTTCTCCTCGTCCTCCTCCGCCCGGCGGCCTCACCGTGATCCCCTCGCCGCGGATCCTGCTCCTCGAACCCTGCACCGGATTCCCTTCTGCGTCGCTAAGCCAGCCGAAATATCGTACGGAACTATTCTACCGTGCGCTCGGTGCCTTTACTGTTACACCCTCTCTCTTCCCCACCCCCGGCCCCGCCACGCTCTTTCATTCGGTACATCGAGGCTGAGAGAGACCTCCGGTGGAAAAGCGGAAATCTCGGCCCGACTGGCGTCCCGATAAATAACGGGAGGGACGGGAGACGCGCGACGGGCAGATGATCAATCTGGATATCGAAACTGCGGAGTTCCGGGCCTCTCCTACCATTAAATCATACGGACGCGATACAGACCGGCCAATTCATTGGTCGTGTTTGCTCAGGGCCGTTGGCGCGCGACGTGCGGAGGGACGCTCCGGGAGATAGAGAGAGAGAGAGAGAGAGAGAGAGAGAGAGAGAGAGAGAGAAAGAGCGTAAAGTAGAGCTAGGGTAAATTTGAAAGGTTAAAGGCATCGAAAGTGAACCGGCAGAAGGAGAAACGGGAGAGTCGGAGCTAGAGATGGAGATGGAAAGAGAGAGAGAGAGAGAGAGAGACGTGTGCTTGTGTACACTCAGCTGTCGGCCTCTTTTTACGCGCTCTCGTTCCATTCTTTCTCCGACTCGTATGCTGCAGCCGTGTCACGAGCACATAATGCACGGAAACAAATACTCTCCTTGTCCCGAGCGCGCGGCTCTCCGATTTTTCTACTCGCCGGCTGCTCGGCTCTCGGAGAGGATTTTTATTTATGAGCAGCCGCTCGCTGATTCGCGCGATCCTTAATTAACAATCAACTCGGAATTACGTGGAAGGTGAAAAAAAAAAAAAAAAAAAAAAGGAGGAAGACGAGGCTCTGATTTCGGACAAGTCCCGGCGCTGCGCCCGCCGACGGCGCCCCGATTTCACGGGATACGGGCGAGACGGAGGGAGCGAGATAAAATCCAGCGGCGAGTCGAAATTGAAATCCGGGCCGCTGGTTGGTCGCTCGTGACTCCGCCCTCTTGGCTTCTTCCTCGCTCGGGTTACGCACATCCTGGATTTAACGCGGGACGCACACGTAGGACGGAGCCCGGCCGCGGGCGAGTTTTTCCAAAATCTCTTGGCCGAACGGCGGCCTCGCGGGGCCCCGGAGGGATGCGGCCCTGGGCCGGCCCTCTCCTAGGGCTCCCGGCCGAGGAGGCCCTCTCGGGGCCAGGAGCCGGTCGCCGGGCTCCTCCTGGAGGACAGGCGAGGAGCCAGGCCGGGAAGCAACGCCGAGCTGGCGATCGATGCTCCGACGGGCAATTTTTATTTTTGTCCGGGCGCGAGCGACACCCGACCAGACCCAGGAGCCAAAGAGTATTTATGCGCCGCGACGGATTACACGTGTAAGAAGCGAGTCGAATCGCGATTGCCGGGGGATTAGCCAGGGCGACGAGCCAGCCCAGGCGCGCCCCGATGACAGGTTAATAAAGCAAGGATCCTCGAGAAGCTCCGAGAGAGAGAGAGAGAGAGAGAGACGCGCCGTGACCCGGCCGACGCTCCACGGAAACGGTAACGCGAGGACGGCGCGTAACCGTCGGATTAGCCGCTCGAGCGACGCCGCGTATCTCCTGAATAAAGGCTCTGCCGAGCAAGATGGCGGATGCTGAGGATCCTCGCTCATCCAGGGGCTCGATTCGCTCGCGCTTCCCTTCGACGCACACTTGTGCTTACCTTTGGCGTACAAATTAGCTGCTAATTGCGCCCTCCCGGCGTCTCCGTCCTAGCGATGGCTCCCATCCTCCTCTTCCGCGGCTCGCAGCCTTTCGCCAGCCCTCTCCTCTTCTTCTCTCTCTCTCTCTCTCTCTCTCTCTCTCTCTCTCTCTCTTTCTCTCTCTCTCGGCCTCGGTACGACGTCGGTGCGCGCAAGGGCGACTGCTAACGCATGTGTAAACTTGGCTACAAATCCTGAATTATGGTCGGGCCCGCCGTTATAATACTTGGTCGATCGAGTAAATGCCTCTTCTTTGACAAATCGTAAGCTCGAATCTTACTTGCGCGGTACAACAATTTGCTTATGTTTAACCAAGAGCATTAAATTATTGTAATTCCCATTGCGAGCACATCTCGCAGATTCTTACTTTAATCGAGTAATCGTTGAGTATATTTGAATATATCATTGTCAATGTTTCTCCACGGGAAACTATTTTTCTTTCCATGACGATTACCCTGGCTAAAGCAAATATCAATATTTCTTTTTGATTATTAGCACAAATAAATAAATATATATATGTATATATATATATATATATATATATATATATTTGTTAATGCCGTGGCCGATTCATAAATTCACGTTTCACCGAGCGATGTTTTTCCAAACATCGCCTCGTCGAGTACTGATACTCAATTTTTTATTTGCCTCTTCTCTCGAGTCGAACATACCGACGCATTATTTATGAACACCGGCTAATGATTAGGCTTTCAAAATGAACTGCGCGGTTAGAGTTTTTTTTTTTTTTTTTTTTTGTTTTCACCGCAATTAGAGTAGGTGAACGAGCCGTTGGTAAATGTTGTAATAACGAGTTTCCGTTGTGGCGCAGCCTGGCGACGAGCTCTCTATTTTTGTTTTGATTATTCGTACGAAGAAAGTGTTTCCATTCACCGGCTAATGATAATTACACTTACTTACTCTTACGCATAGAATGATTAACGTTTTTAAATTATTGGTTACAAACACCTCTGCGCATTAATCTTGAGAAGCGGAGGTATTGATTTTCCAGAATATTAATAAAATAGCACCGTAATAAAGTTAACTCTTGCCTCAAGGTAAGGATAGTGGAGGAATCAAAAAATGTTCAACTCCTGTATTGGAAAGCAGAAGCGAGTCTATTTGTCGATCAATTCGATCATAATGCCGAACGATAAATTATTAAAGAGCCAAGCTGGTAAAAGTCGAACGTGTCCATAATTATTAATATAGTGAAAATCAATTTGCACCTTAATTTAAAATATATACCCAGGGCGCGCGCACTAGTTGACAAATTTGATTATTGGATTTTCACGGCAAACTTTGGCCTCCTATTTATTCTGGCTTTTGAAGAGAGCCTCGAATTCGCTCAATCGCTGCGGTATTATTATTAATGCAGGCTCTCGAGGCACATTTTTCCTCGGCGTATCAGCGATGGAGCAGGAGGCCACCAGGTTTGAAAATTATCTTCCATTGCGAGCAGCGTACGTATCGTGCTGGCGAAAAGGAAGAGAGCCGAAAAGCAAACACGAGCGCGTCGTTTCGTTATCTCGTTGGCAACACCGAGAGGAAGACCAGCAAAAAAATTCGGCCGTGCCTTTGCGCGGAGCATCGGCCTCGGGTTGGTGCTCTCCTCCTGCTTTCATTCCTTTGGACGCGAATCGGCTTCGACGCGAGTGGCCTCCTCGCCGGTGCCGATTCGCGCGCCCTGTCGATGCATCGTATTCTCTATCGAGGAGGCCAGGGATAATAAGTCGACGGGGAGAGGAAGAGCCCTTTGGAGAATCGTTGTGGGGGAGCTCGGGGCCGCTCGGATGCCCGACCCAGTGGCGACGGAGAGAAGGCTCGCGATCCTCGAGGCGCGGCTGCCGATGTCACCGCGACCTGCGCCGACCGAGGCTCAAAGGAGCCGCGGGAGAGAGGCTCGATATCCCCGAAGGAGTCGCGGTGGCAGGAGGGTGGCCCCGGTGGGCTTCGAGTGCCCTCGAGGGCCGGGCGCAGGGCCGCTTCTCTGCTCGGGACGCGGCCGAGTGGCGTGTAGAGTCCTAGAGATGATCGGATGTCACACGCCGTGTCCCCGGCCCTTGTCGGCCGCAAACCACCTCCTCGAGCCGAACAATGGAACAGTGGCGTCCCTGCGGCCCCGACGACGACGAAGAGGTCGCCGACGACGACCGCGACCGCGGCCGGCGCTCTCGACCAATGATCTTCTTCCTCCACCGGGGTGATCCATCTCGGACTCTTGGCCTCTCTCTCTCTCTCCAGCCCGCTTTTCCCTCGTCGAGGGAACTTCCCCAGCCCCTCTCTTAGCCCGCCCCATATCGCTCACTCTCTCTCTCTCCCCGCCATATTTCTCTCCTTTTTATTATTAATTCGCAGCTCGAACGCTGGGCAAACACTAGTGCGTGTACGTGTACTCGGTAATTCGCCGGGACGCGCAGCTAAATCTCGTGCCTAATCTCACAGCCGACGGTCGACGGCAATATTGCATCTTGATCCATCCTTTCGCGTCTGCACGACCGAGGAAGAAGATAAAAGCACGGTGAAGGGGGGGGGGGAGAGCCAGGAGACGGGATAATTTTTTATACCGCTTTATAAGGCTACGGTATCCGACGGGAGCACACACCATTCAGCCTTTCTGCATTAAGTTCGATAAGCTTCGCCTCGGGACATTCGAGCACTCCTTCGCTCGAACAACATATTTATCGACTAACATGTGCCTTAAGCCCAAGATCGTAGGTCTTTGCTAGATTAAATTGCTGCATTAATAATTAAAGTGCGTTAGGCATACCGGTAAGGCTACCGGTACTTTTGGAGTGGATTTACGATTAAAGCAGTTGTAACTTTCGTCGACGTTAACGCGACTCGCGCGTTAATCCACGATGGTTTCAAATGCTGTTCAATAACAGGGAAGCCGTTTGCTCAACGATTTATAATGCTCCTACCATTGTGCAAAACGCTGATCGGGTGACATTGTTTAAACAAAAAATTTCGGCTCTAGGTCGGCTAGAGGGGGTTGGGGGGGGGAGGGGGAGGTGGGAAATTAATCGAGTCGATCACGACTTCTTGTTTGAAAAGAAGAACGAGAGTATTGTAATGTAGCATCGGTTGATAAAGCGCGCTATTGAGTTTGCAATCTGTTATCTGCTTATAAAAGAGCATGAAAATGTATATTAATAACAATCGGTAAATATGTACATTTGTAATAATATTAATAAAACATTTAAAAGAAGTAGTAGAAGTGAGAGTTTAGTTTGCCGAGAACTTAGAGGCGAATAAATATGAAGAGTATGGAAAATATTTGATGTAAAAGCAAGCATTTGTCAATATTATTATCGTGGTGTAACGATCCGAGGTGGAGAGCCGATGATCCGAAAGTGCGGCAATAAAGGCAGGAGAATTATGGCAAAAGGATGACGGCCCGTCCTCGTCCCGAGGAGGCTCCCTACGTCGTCTCCGGGCGTAGCGGCGCTCGCCCCGGTGGGGTGGAGCTCCCCGGCTCCGGGGATCGGGGCGCTGTTTTTTGGAAGGGCGGGGGGGGGGCGGCGGAAGCGGGAGGTAGCCTGGAGGGGGCAGGAGCCGGTTAAGTCGAGTCGGGCCGAGACGCGGCTTTTCCGAAAATCCGTGCGAACCCGCCGGGGATGCGCAGCTGGCCACAAAGGCCGGGGGGCTCTCGATCGCTCGGCGTGTCATTGTTCCCCGAGGAGGAGACTCGCGCAGCCGCGAGAACACGGCCTCGACAAACCGAGCAATATGTAGAGCGTTTAGCCGGCTATTATTCGTAAGCCCCTTGTCTGCGATCTTTGGCTCGCCCCCTCCTCCGCCACCCCAGCGAGCGTTACGGGGGCGCTAAGCCCGCCTGCCTTGGGGTGCCTGGGCCCTCGGCCGTAGCGCGGGGCGAGCGGGGGTGGACTCGGTCGATGCCCGCCCCGCAACCGCTCCCCGGACCAGGCCGAGAGCGGCGGCGCCTGACTGCGCGCGAGTTTCGAGAAGCGCGCCCGAGTCCGGGCGCTCCCCTCGTTAGCACTCAATTAAGGGGGCCCCGTTCGCTCTTGGGGCCTGGGTGCGCGCCGCTTTCCGAGAACGCGCGACTTCCACGAAGCTCGATGATGAAACGCTAATGGGCTTGCGCCGGCTCCCGCCCGCCCCCTCCTCTGTTTGCTCACCTCGACGCTCCTCCGAGGCTGCGTATTTTCGCTCCTATCCCTCCCCCGCCGGGCCGCGTCTTGACATACTTGCAGGCTTTTCACGGTGCTCCTCGTTTTGTCCGCCCCTCGACGGGCTTTCGGCTAACAAACACATCAATCAATGTGCAAACAGTCAGGTAAAGAGGCAGTATCGGCTCCGAAAATAAAATGAATTGTTTGACGGTGCGCGAGAGGCCGAGCGCCGACGGCTCGAAGGGTTGGTCGGGGCCGGGAGTCGAGCTCCTCCTCCCCCTGCCGCCCCCTCGCCACTCGGAATACACTCGATTGATGGGCTAAGGGGCTCCTACGCGAAATTGGGTCACTCCCGTCGGAGCTCCCGAGGACCGATGCTCGCCCCTCGCCGGGCCCCTCGCCGGGCCCCTCGTCCGGGGCACGACCGGGCCGGGGAGTCCCTCACCGGCTCCGCTGTACAAACGGCGCTCGCCAGCCGAGGCGAGACTAATTGAGAGGCTGACAAGGAGTACATTTGGCTCCGGATCATTTTCGCAAATACTTATACGGGGTCGGGGTCGGGGGGAGATAAACTCGAGCCCGGTCCGACTCCCGTGTCGCGCGCCGTGATTTGATTTTAGCAAACGCCCGCAAAACGCTTTGTATTAGCCCTACCCATATAGACACGTTCATTCAGTCCCGCGCGACAGAAGTTTGACGACAAAATATTTGTCGTTCAAACAGCCCGAATCTCTCCTTCCTCGGGCCGGCATCGCTTACCTAGAGTCCCCGGCTCCTAAGAGCCTTCCCTACCCTTACCCTCCCGCTGCCTACTCCTCCTCCTCCTCCACGGCCAAACTATTAACATTTGTCCGTCCCGGGCCTGGAGGGTGCCAACGCGCTCGGCGACCCTCCGGGGCTTTCCGCCACTACCCCGGCGCACGAGTTGCACAGCCCGGGCACGTGGCTCGCCGAGCGTCCTAACGACGATAATCACTAATTACGAGCGTTTAGCGTCGAGGCCCCCGCCCCCCGCGGTCCCGAGCTAAGCTCTTCGCGAGCCCCCGAGAACGACCTCCTCCGCGCTCTCGCTCCCGAGCGTAGTAATGCGTCGGGCAAACACCGGCGGCGGGGGCGGGGCGAGAGAGAATTTTCGCGCCGTCCTCCCGCCCCTCGCGCAAACGACCTCTTACCACCTCGTTACGAGCAGGCGAATGGTACTTAGCGGCAGTCCGCCAAGCGCAAACAGCGAGTTTCGCGGGTCCGCGCGAAAAATAAGCGCACGCCCGGGGTGGAGGCGATCGATCACCGGATCCATTCGACTCTGGAAGGTCGAGTGACGTAGTCGTAGTCCCGGCTGCGCAAATATTGATCCAAGTAGTCACTCTGTCGTCGTCGTCGTCGTCGTCGTCGTAGTCGTAGTCGACGTCCTCGTCGCATGAAAAATTCCACCGTGTGCTTACGCGCAATCGTCGGGGCCGTCGCGCAGACCTTCTGCGCAGCCGAAGAAGCCTCGGCCTTCCGCCATTCCCGCGGCACTTTTTCGCCCCTCGCCCGCCGCCGCGACCACCGCCGGCCTCTCGCATCCCGATCTCCGATCGAGCCCTATGTCAATCCCTCCGTCAGAGCCTCGCGCCCGGGGGCCGAGCCCTCCTCGTAATTGGGGCGAGCCCTTGGCGTGGCCCGAGCCCGAGGATCATTCGGTGGCCAGCGACGGCAACTTTCCCTTTTTCGACGAGTCGACGATTGCCCGAGTGGTGCCGCTCCGCTAAATTGATTGGCGTCGAAGGCCCGAGCAAACGCTCGCGAATCACGCGAGCGCCTCTCCTCGATCTGCATTATTTAACGCACAATCTGTTACGCTTTTTCGCTCGCTCGTCCCTCTTGGGCAATGGAAGGAGCCCTTCCGCTCTCGAAAGGCCTGACCTCGTTCGCCTTCCCTCCTTGCCTCGCTTTAGAATCGCTATTATCGCCTCCGCCCGCCCACCTGTCTATTTTTATTTTCATTTTACATTGTTTTCGGGACATGCCTTCCTCGTAATGGGAGTACGGCAATGCTAATGAAATATTATCGACCGGCCTTACCTTACCCCGAATTAACATAAATGTACACGTTTTAGAAGATAAATATTTTTACCCGTGTATTCTCAGGGCTTTACCAGCGGAATCATTTTTCGAAAACTCGATGAACTCTGTATGCTTTACAGATTAGAATTACTCAAATGGAACGAGTCTTTTTCATCATAAATCCAAGTCCTTTTGACAGCCTTGAATGGCTGAACGATTTGATATACTTCTAATAAAATCCTTTGACTCTGTATTCAATAAAGCATTTTAATCTAGTACCATCGATGATCTGCTCGAGTGCTTCGATTGCTTCTCTAGCGAGTTTCGACTGATCCGCATGACAGCTACGGCATATCGAGCAAGAGCTCGTTGTTGTTTTAATTTATATTTACACAATCACACACGTATATGCGCGCCCGCGCCCGCTTGTGTGTGTCTGTGTAGAAAAATAGAGGAAAGGTCTTCTTAATCACAGTTATTGTTCGTGATAATTTTCGAAACGAGTTACAACTTTTGTTTTATTACTTTGATACATACATGCATACGTGCATACATATACGTATATACATATATATATATATATATATATACATATATAATATATACGACACGAATTTTTATTTACTTTGCGTACTATATATTATGCAAGGCTACAAAATTATTAAAAAATTGTTGAACTTCAACTCGTGCTCGGGAGCACGTACATAATAGCACACGAGATTTAAGAACGACGAAAGATAATAAGGATTATTTAGGCTTAGGGATTGCCTTTGAAGCATTAATAATATATATATATATATATATATATATATATATTGTTTAATTAAAAAAAGTCAGAGAACTTAAGGCGACCAGAAGTGCTCAAAACGTTAAAGCATGACGCATAATAATTAAAATAAACTCTTTCGGTGTTATTTGTAAAAATGGAACATTAAAATTACGACAAGATTTTCAGATAACATTACAGATGCTAGTTTTGAGTTAAAAAACACTTTGAAATAGGAAAAACTTATCTTTGAGTGAGCAGGCGTTAAGTAAAGATGTTTGTTGTTTTATTACAACAGAATTGTCTCTTTGTAAACTTTTTACCGTGTTTCAACAGATAATTTAAAAAAGTAGTTTAATTTTTTAGTACAATTTTCAAATACATTCCGTATTCTAAGGTCATATTAAAACTATGGTCACATTAGAACTTTGCACAGATCTAGAATAATCGCATGGAATGTGGCCTCGCTCGAAGCTCCGCATAATTATCTTTGCCGAGAAGCAGTCGCTTTAAAAATTGGCTATTCGTTTAAAAAATTACCCTTTCAAAATGGAAATCTTACAAAAGCCGGCAGGCAAATTTTTAGAAGGCAAATAAACGTGTCTTTTATCAAAGTAAGGATGAGCGCGTTTCGTTTTCCCATATTTAGGATTAGTATTTGAATTTTCAAAATTGATTATCACTTTTCAGCCTGTCGAGCTATGAATAGCCTTTATAGGTTAAAAATGTAACCTTGTTAACATTATCTTACCAATGAAAAACGGAATAAAAGTTGTAGCTTCTGCAAAGCCGACAAACTAAAAAAACGAATGTGAAAATCGCTATTTTTTTTTTATCTAGGCTCGTGCCGCTCGGCTCGACGCTACGGGGCACGTCGTAGTAGGAACCCGTTCGTACAAAAGTTCTCGTAATCTCTAATAGAGTGATAATGCACAGTGAGAAAGAAGAAGTGTGACCGAACCAGGGGGAGAAAGAGATGGAGCGAGAGAGAGAGAGAGAGTAGCCCAACCGAGTGTGCATCGCCTCCTATCGTCAAACTATATTTTTATGGATCGTTCGCGCGTCATGCCGAGGATCGTAGCGAACACTCGAGATGAAGCCCCTGAGGTCACGAGGACCAACGACGCCTCTCTCTCTCTCTCTCTGTATATATATATATATATGCCTCACAATCTCGCTGTCCGATTCTCCTCTGTTTCGTTCCCTCAGCCGTGGTCGTCCTGAAAAACGCACGTAACCTTCTCAAGAGTTCTATCCGGCTGTTAGCGAGAAAGATAAAGAGAGAGAGAGAGAGAGAGTAAGCCTTTCGACATTTGCTCTGGCTGCAGATGTGCCATAATACGCGAGAGCAAACAAAAGTAGTCGGGCGCAAATCGCTGCGGAAAATAGAGTTTTCCCGTCGACGTGCAAAGAGGATGGATGCCATGGACGATTGGACTTGGCCGATAGGAGGAAATTACGTGACGCCGCAAGAGCACGAGGGGACGAGCTCAATCGTCGATAAAAGCAGTGCGTGTAGCAGGTGCTACGACACCTTCCCGTGCGACTTTATAACAAAAAGTTTCATTATGAAAATGAACGCGAGCCAATTATTTGCACGTATCGCTCCACTACTTATAATTAAGGGTGTATTAGCACTTGCAATTTCCCTGGACTAAAGACTCCTCCTACTACTTTTTTTCTACTCATTTACCAAATATGTTGCGTTAAATTTGCTTTTTTATTCCTAAAATCCGATCCAAGCAGTCGACTCGATTGTGCTTCGGCACAATGTTATTTTAATACCGGGGCATCGTAGTATAATGATTTCAAGTTTTTGTAGCTACGTCGTTCACGTTGAGCCGTTCATTATTGTCTTCTGGCTCTTACTCTATGCCGCACTCGAGCAAATGTCGGCTAGCTCCAAGTGACATAATCGTAAATAATATATGAAGTGTAAAACCCTTTCAGAATCGTAAGGATTGCACCTGCGGCCAAAGCCTTTCATACCGAGTGGCCCCTATTGTTTCCCTCTTATTTCTGATGCATTTCGTTTACGAGAAGACGACTGCGTACTCTTGGGGCCGAGGCTCCATCAATGCCAGGGCAGAAAAGATACCCGAGAACACAATGACCAGCCGTCTCGAGGTCGCTCATTCGAATGCACCATTAATTATTGTAAAGATAAGCGGCGCGCACGCGGAGGTAATTGGTCTCGATGCCGGGAGCGCTCGGGAGGACAGACGATGGTCGGGAGTCGAGGCTGGGTAGAGCTGGCTCGGGCATCGGCGCGAGCTCGCTCCCTGGGAGCAAGAGCCCTTGCGAGTACAGTCCCTACTACTGCCCAGTACGACCAGGAGCGTCCGGATGGTCGAGCGCCGATCGGACGTAGTACCTCCAGCTCCGGTCAGACCGGGAGCGAAGGAGCTGACTCCCTTAGCCCGCGGAGGGAAGCAGGAGCCGAGGGCTGGGGTGGCAATAGCCGCGGGAACGAGTTGGGGAGGGGCGCCCAGCTCCCGCGAGGACTACGAGGGCCAGCTGCGGGAGCCGACGCTTGCCACCTGTTCTGCCGCGGGCTCGAGCCTCGGCTCTCAGCCGCAGCGAGCCCCCGCAAGGATTTGCGCCCGGGATCGGCCTCGCGTCGTCCTCGACTCGGCAGGGCTGCCACTCGATCCGCTCGATCCTATCGAGCTGATAAATCAGGGGGGGGGCGGCGCATGCGCGGGTCCGCCAATATTTGCGGACTACCCCGTGCGGGGGCGTACGGGGGGGGGCGGTAGAATCGATCGGCCGGGCAAATATTTGTATCGCGGGCCGTTTCATTAAAAGCGTCCCGGCCCCCGCGGACGAGACCACGCGCCGGCGAAATGCACTTTTAAATGATTTTTCCCGCTAATTGCCTGGGGATGTTCATTTGCCGATCAAAGCCCGATGAAATCGTAGCTCCGTTGTTTGCTGATCGTGCGGCTCGCGCGACATGCGCCCGCTGTGTGGGAAAGCCGCGCCCGTGGGGAGTAGGGTCCGCGCCTCCGGGGACGCTCCTTTAAGTCGGCTGCGCGTGCCGCCTCCTCGCGAGGCTCCGCCGTCCGCGAGCTCCGTCCGGACGAGGCCTCGCCCGTCGGTCCGTCCGTGCGTGCCTAAGTGCCCGCTCGATAATTACTTTGGCGTGGATCGAGGGCTGGCGGCGACTTGGGCGGGGGCGGCGGCGGCGGAGCGATCCGGGAGCGAGTCAGCCGGTGGAAGAGCGGAGCCAGGGCCGAGTCCGAGCACTCGAGCGGCAATCGGCCGCGAACAATCGGGGCCCTCGGGTCACGTGTCGCCGAGGCACTTTAATATCGGCCCCGCGCACAATGAGGCCGACGATGTTTTACAAACAGCCCGACGCCACGTGCGCGCGCCCCTGTCAAAACATTCCGCGGAGAGCCGAGATTCCGCACCTAACGGCTCTGCATGCCAAATCATGGGAATCGCGCGATACCCGCATCCCCGAGTCTATTATATCTGTCCAGGGACCCTCGAGGCCGATCGAGCCCCCGGGCCGTCGCTTGCGAAGCACCGGGGCAGCCCTCGGCCGCGGCCCTCCTCGGCTCCCTCCGCGACTCCATCCCCGAGAGGGAACCTATTCGCCCTCGCCCACCCCCTCCATCAAATACGCGGCACGTTATATACTTTGGCGTGCAGCGCCTCGAGAGTCTGCTGCGTGGGCTGTCAGTAGGCGCGAAACCAAGTGCCTCGGCTCGGTGGCAAAGTTCAGCTCCGGAGCCGCGTGTCTGTCGAGGCTGCGCTAATCGGGCGACGATGCCCGTACGGCCCTACTCTGATGAGCCCGACTCCTGCAGGCTTTTTGACCGAGGCGGAGGAGGAGGAGGAGGAGGGAGAATATTCGTGGAGCTCGGGGAGCCGAGGCCGGCCTCGTCGGCTCCTCGTCGCGGAAGGAGTTCCAGGCCGAGCGGCAGCCCGGGCTCGGGGGCGGCGGCGGCGGCTCCTCGAGGGAGCGAAATCGATAATCGGGGCTCGCGGGCGCTGCTCTCGAGTAGCGGCGGAGGGAGCGCCGGAGCCCGGAGTGGCGAGTGCCGAGGGTCGGTGGCGCTCGGGCTCGAGGTTGCCCCTGCCTGCGGGGGAGACTCGGCCGTAGCAGCGCCTTAGGCTCCACCGGGCCGTGCGGGCGATTCGCCACGGGCGCCGGACCCGCGAGGGCCAACCTCTCCCGATCAGCCCGAGATTCCTCGATTACAGCCGGGACTCGCGCGATTCCGGCCGACTCTCTCCGCTCTCCGTTCCCGCCCGCCCCCCCCCTTACCACCTACATGGGGCAACGCAGCGAGCGGAGAGGCTATCCTCTATAGCCGGTGCGCAAAGGCCCTCCCCCGCCCGGGCCTCACGAGTGGCCGAGGGTCAAGGGTAAGTGGACCGCCGGCTCTCCTCGACTCCCCTGCGGCTCCGCAACAGACCTCCGCACCCGCACGCTTGCGCACGGACATGGGAGCGTGTGTCAGCAGGCGTGCACTCGCCGAGGTGCGGTCGGACCGCGGCTAATCGGACACGGTCCTCATCGTCCTCGCCGTCCTCGCCGTCCTCGCAATCTCCGACTGTCTTCCAACGATCTTTCAACTCGCGGGCTCGTAAAAAATTCATTACCGAGCCGGCGAATCGATCCCGAGCCCGTGTAATTACGTGTGCCCTTTTGCGCGCTGGCCTCGCTCCTTATATAAGTCGCGGGCAGCGAGAGGAGCGCCGGCTCGTTGAAAAAAATTTCGAGAAACGGCGAAAGGAGGGAGGGGAATCGCGAGGGTCCGCAGCCGCTAATGAGCCCGAGGCACTTCCTTCCGCCGCCGGGGGATCCCCGGGTTATCGGCCCCTCGTGCGCCTCGGCGGCGGCAGGCTCCCGGGGCCCGGTTATTATTTAAGAAGGTTATCAGCGGAGGGAGCGCGGCGAACGTGGGTAAGGATGGTGACCTCCGAGGCTGAACTCCCCTTTGTAGGGCCGACGCCGGCGGCTGGCGCGAATCGCGGAACGCGTTGTAAAATCGACAATTTGTCCCGGATCGATCGCTCGCCCGAGGATCCGCAATAATGCGGCCTGTGCCGAGGAAGGCCCATCGCCATAATCGAATTATCGCTCGAGTTGGCAGTGCGCAGCTCGCACAAAGGGAGTATCGCGCCCGATGAAAGGCCATTTCCGGAGCCTCCGCCTGCGTCCCCCCATCCACCTGCGAGCCAGCCTTAGCGGCCCTCCCGTATAATTACATTTGAATCAGGAGAAGGTTAATTAAGTGGCGGCAGCAGAAGCAGCGGCAGCGCAGCAGCGATATCCGGAATAAAGCGGCTACTAATTACTCGGTTCGATTTAAAGAAAGACGCGGCGAGAGTCCTTCTCTCGCCTCGCCGGAAGGGCCGAGGCCCCGTCACCGATAACCCCAGCCCGAGCTCCTGCTTGGCGTCCCTGGAGCCTGGCGCCGCGTCCTCGGCACCCTTAATTAATTGCATCGACCGCTGCCGAGGAGGCAGCCAGCCGCGCCTGATTTGCCTAACGAAGCAGATTCTTAAATTAGCGGGACTCGGCCGTCTGCTCCTCCGTCCCGTCGAATATCATTTCCGAGTCCTCTCGCCTTCTCTCCCTCCCCCAGCCACCCACCCACCAACCAACCCCGACTCTCGTTCTCGATTTTCCCCCTCGAGCTCACTCCCCCTGAGAGCCGGCAGACTTCGCGCCCCCGCGCGCTCCTTTCGCAATTATTCGTACTCGCCTTATTTTCATCAGGCACTCTTACGTAATTAGCGAGGGCATTGGAGAATCGGTGGGTAGCGGCAAAAGCCGGGCTACGGTACATATTTACTTTAATTACTCGAAAATTCAGCGGCGATTTTCAATCGACTTTATATTTCGGGCGCTTTCCTCGCCTTCGAGGCTTTGATTTTCCGCGGGTTGCCGGTGCACTCGGGCGATTTCTTTCCCAGTTTCTCCCTGCCCTCTCTGTACCGCCGCCACCCCCCCCCGACCATCGAGCTCCCGCGCCCGGCCGAGCGGCGTTTTGTCCGTTTTGCGACGCCACCGGCAGCCGACGGATCCGGAGGAGGCACGTCTCTCCGTCTTCCTCTTCCTAAGACTAACAAAGCCCGGCCTCTCAAGGAGCGCGCCTTTACTTTCTTCCGCGGAATACCACTCCGAATAATTGAGAGGTCTAATGGATAGCCGGTCGCTCGCACGGTCCGCTGTTTGCACACTTTTAAAACATGCTCGTGCACTATGGAGAACTAGAGATTTTTTTCATCGGCCCCCCAACCCCGGCTCCTGCCTCTGCCAGACCGCCCACCCGCGCCACCCACCCCGCCTTTTCGCCTCCAGTGCTCGGGGAAAAGCTACGCTCCGCTCCCGTCCTCCTTTTTCCACGCGTCGACGCTGTCAAGCATCCAGTGGAGGAGTTGAAAGGCGGACGAAAGATAAAAGTGAAAGAGAGAGAGAGAGAGAGAGAGAGAGGCATAGGGAGAAGGTTAGTGACAGCCCTTTAGTCAGCGTAATACTACTGGAGGAACGAGAAGGCAATAGCCTTGTATTATTGCGCTGCCAGCGGTATTTAATGGATGGGGGTCAGATTTTTAACGGTTTTTAAATTTTAAGGTAATATTGGAGAGCAATAAAGTTGTGAAAATAAATGGAAAACCTACTTTAAAGCAGTCGTGCCGAGAAGAAGCATTCAATTGACTTCTAATCTAATTCACAATAACATTCTGCGAGATAAAATCCTCTCTGCGTCGGCTTCTTATAAAAAAAAAAGCATTTTTATGATCATCGTAATTCTTGATAATCAACATCCAGGCACATCGTACGCACAATATAATTTCAAAAGTATTTTCCCTCTCTTTTCACTTTTGTCTAATTCAATATTGATACAACATATCTTATATATATATATATGTAAGATATATATACATATATTTATTAAAATAATAAAACAGACATCCGTAATAGCCGTTTTCTCATTATATTTATATAAATACAATTGTTGGATAATTTTTTCTTCGGGCACATCACATCCGTAATACGCCTTATTTAAGCGCCCTAACGAAATTAATACGCATCTTATGAATGCTAACAACGTAAATATTTTATAAATGTATGCTTAACGCCTCTTTCAAACAAGTATAAAACTTGATACTATAGATAAAGATTTTATTCTAGAATTGAAAATATTGACAACTCAAAGAGAAATAAAACTCGACTGTTTACAAGTACTTCATTTTCAGATATAATGAAAAGAGCAATGAATCTTCAATGATCGAGGCATTCGTTAACTTATGATTCTTTTCATTTATAATTACACTAGATTAGTTTTCATATCAAGTTTTGGATGAAGAGCAGATCTAAATAAGTGGTAAAGCTGTTTATGCAACGACTACTCCATCCGACGATATTTAACCCGAATTTCGATGCAAAACTTCCTTTGCGCAACGCATCATTTCTATTTGAAGGAATATTTCTGACGCGTCGTTTAATAAGTCTGCTTCAAATCGAATACGATGCATTGTGTTAATATTGCCGAACAAGGTGTTACGTATTTAATAAAACGAGAAAGTTATTTTTAAGTTACTAAACTATGTATATGACACTGTTTGCCTGTTTGAAGTTTTTTTTTTTTTTTTTTTTTTTTTTTTTTAAACGGTATCTCCTTTAATGATGAACCAAATATTTCTTATGTTACAGTTTGTTTGAGAATTAAGCACGTACTCAAAAAGAATATATTTAATTTTATATCATAATATTTTTAAAGATAATTAATCAATATTTTATATGTAAATATGTAGTAGTAATTTGCAATGCTAACCATAATATTTACAGACTGATAGAGTTTGAATAGTTAAAATGTTTATATTTAATAAATAGTTTTAATTCGGAAATAAATTCAGTGTGAAATAAATAATGCATTCTTATCAGCGCCATGGTAATTTTTAACAAACAAAAGTAATTATTAAATAAAACTGTTACAGAACCGAAACAGCATTAAAAATATCAATAATATCGTAAAGAATGAATGAAATAATATTTAAACAACGTAATTTACGGATTTAATTTAATAGAATTGATGTCACTGGTAATTATTATAATATTGTGGAAGTTATTTTAAAAAGAGAGAATAAAATGCGCGACACACGAATTCATAGTTTTAAAATAAATTTCAACGCGCATAATCCAAGCCAACGTTTTAAAATGAAAAACCGTAGTGTACACGTGTGCATAAACACCGCTGAAATATTAATATATAAATATTAAAAGGCGATGGATTTATTTTCTCGCGATCTTCCACGTAAGATAGCCTCGTCTCTTGGAAGGCATATCTGGGGCCGGATGATTCAGAAGAGCCGGGGACGATCTTACAATGTGCGAGGAAAGATTAAGCGGTCTTAAACATTGTATTTCTGTAAGAATCGTTCGAGACAACGTAGCAATATGGCCAAGATATGAAGGTTGCGGTGAGAGCATTAGGATAGGCTTCGAAAAGACTCTTCACACCGTTGGCAAAACGCACTATCGGTAATTAGCATTGAAAGCAGATTAAAACCGGGCGTAAAACTTTCAGCGGCCACGAGTTTCGGCTCAGCGGCCTATCGTACACACCGTGGAGTCGACTGATTTGAGGAAGAAGAGAGAGGATGTGAAAATGGAGAGGAGAAGAGACCGATGGTCGGTGACAGAGAGGCAAGGGAAAAGCCATGGAGGGTCGCGAAGATCAAAGAGGTGCGGGAGCGAGGCCGGGGAGCCTCTCCGAGGAGGAGCGCTCCCTTCGTCCGCGAGGGGGACCTTCGGGGAGCGCGGACTGGCTCGAGGCGGCGCGGGGAGAAGGAGGATTTCGGGTGGTGGGGCGCGAGGCGAGCCCAAGCCCCAGGACGGAGTTCCGGGAAGACGACGCGAGTTTCGTAAGCCACCGAGCGAGCGGCGGCCGGGCTCTTGAATTGGCCCGGTTATCGCGTCGTTGTACCGAAGCTGCCCGATAAGGTGAGCTGCCACTCCGCGTGTGGCTCGTGGGCCTTCGAGGAATCCGGGACGAGCTCGGGCTCTCGGGGAGGAGGCGGGAGGCTCCCCGCCTCCCGGGCAGCGGAGCGGGGCCTCCTATCTTATCGGCGGGCTCTCGGTTATCGGGGCCCGCGACCACCCCGCGGGCCAGGCCGCTCCCAGGTGCGAGCCCGAGTTCTTCCTTCCCGACTCGCGGGGCCCGCGCGGCTGTTTGCGCTCGCTCGCTCGGCTCTGTTTGGACAAGTGCCCCGTGCTGACCCCCGCCCCCGAGAGCCCGCGAAACTCGCAACTGCTCGCGTCCCCGGCACCGCGCAATGCACACCCGCCCCCCCCCCGGCAATATTGGCCTGCGTTAATAGGCGCGGATCAATCGATCCTAGGCCGTGCGCGTTATCGGCTTCGAGCCTCTCCCTGCCGTGCGCGCACATGTCGCGCGTATGACGTGGGCGCGCATAGACGCCCGGCACCAGCAGCCAAAGCCTCGGAATAATATTCCGAGGGCGGCGGAGGCGCGTGGCCGAGCCGCGACGAGGCCCCGGCGATCGATGCGCCCGAGACTCCTCGCTGCCGCGGATACATATATTTAGGGGAGCCGCTCGATTTTAGCTCCCGCTCTATTGCCGCAGGGGCCGATCCATCCGTCCAACTCGAGTCCGTCCGCGGCCCGTGGCTCCGGCTACCCATTGGGCGCCTAATCCATAATCGAGGATTGCCGTCTTTTTGCGCTGATTCGCCGAGGGCCGACTTCTCTCCCGCGGCCGGCCAAAATATTTAACCTGCGATTAAGCATCTCACGTATACGAGGTGATTCGGGAATCAAACAGCGGAAAGTCAACCGTGAGGTATACTCGGTACATATTGTAGGGAATGTACGCCCCGTGTACATACCGGAGACGCCCGGGAGAAGCAGCAGAGAGAGAGAGTCATAGGGAGACACACACACACACACACACACAGAGAGATATATATATATGTATATGTATATAGGGAGACGCGTAGGTCCGCGGGCACCCACGTTCTATCCCGGGTGCAGCTGCACCCTCCTGGCTCAAGATTATTCGCTCGAGCGAATCGCGTGCGCGCGTCTGCGTGATTTTGGCGCGGTCGTGGCTGCGCGGGCGTTCGTGGCTTTGCCATGGGGGATGACAAAGGAGACAATGACGTCGATAAAGACGTAAAAAGTGCACACTTGCCACAAAGTATCTCCTACCCACCCTCCACTTTCGTCACCAGCTCACCGTCTCCCTCCCTCTCCCCCTGTCCCTTTATCAATCTCTCTCCGTTCCTCCGCGCCCTTATCTCTTGGCCTCTCGTGCTCTGCTTGTCTCCCCCGCGCTGGCCCTGCTAAGGGCGGAGGAAACTTTGCCGTGCACCTACAGTTGCCTCGCTCCACCCTCGCAAGAGAGATACGCGCAGGGCAGACGCTCGTCTCCGACATATTTGACTTGTGTCGCTTTGCACTCGTGGCCAAATATTTATTTGTTTGTACGGCAATAGACATTTGTATTAATCCGTGAAGCGCGATCTCACTTCGGTACTCGGTACCCTTGGCTCTCGGTGGCCTCTGCGCTCGTGACTCCGCGTCGGGCGACTCATCGCCCGGGCAATAATCGCTTATTAAGGCGCGCGGAAGCTCGGTAGCAGCGGCGATCCCGGTGATAAGCCGAATCGCCTGATAACGGGCCCTCGACCCAATGCGTGCCGCGCCCGATAAAAATGAAAGCCGAACGGGCACCCCCCGCTCCCTCCTCCCTTCGGCCCCTCCTCCTCCGGACCCACGTTGCAGAGTCGGCCGAGCTGCGGCCGTGGCTCGGGGCTGATCCGAAGGGGCAGCCGAGCCCTCCAAGCCTTTACGGATGCCTTTTACTACCGAGGCTCCGAGACCTCCTTCTATTTCCCTTCGTAAACTCGGCTTTCCGACACACGTCTCTTTTATAAAAGTGGAGCCTCGCTATTTACCCACGAAAGGAAAGAGCGCACGATTTACGTATCCCGGGCTTGCATCGAATTTACTCTAAATTCGACTCGTAGCCAAGCGTTTCACGCGCTCGCAGATTTTCACTGTTTCCCATCCTCCCTTAGCCTCTTATCTCTCTCTCTCTCTCTCTCTCTCTCTCTTTCTCTTGCTTTATTAAAGAGGGATAGACCTCGCGAAAACATCGCTCCTTCGTTCCTCCACCCTCTCTATCTCTCTCCCTCTACCCCCCCACCCACCCACCCAGTTTCCCACGACTATTTTGCGCGCTCTTGCATCCCAACTTGATTATTAGATAAACATGAAAAATCAAGCTCTCGCACGCCGGAAGCAAAAGCCCGGACTGAGCGTGGGGATGCAGGCGCTTAGCCAGGGAGTAGGCGAGAGCAAAGAAGCGAGTTGAACCGGGGCTGTTCGGAGTGGCGGGGCGGGTAGAGGTAGAGGATGCGCGGGGACACGAGTCGGACCGCTAGTTCACTCGTACTCCTCTATTTGCGTAGATCCAAGATCGTACAAGTGGCAAAGCCTTTGTCGGGACCCGCCGACTCTGTGGGTGGCTCGCTTTCGGCTCCTCTCCAATCCCTTTTCTTTCAGGGCCTCCGTCTCTCTCTTCGGCTCCCTCCGCCACCCCCGCAAGCGCGCCTCAGTTTCGCCCGGGTTATCAAAAGCCGCGCGCGAGCTTAATTATTTAGAGAGTCGGCTAGAGCGATCGAGTGGGGCCAGCACAGGGTTTCCCTTGTTTTTCCCGAGGCGAGTGCACCGACCACAGCGGCAAATATCGCCCTCCCCTCCATTCCCCCGCGACGCACGACGCATCACCTCCCAGCGTTTATTTAGATCCTCTCTTTTTTGCCCGGCAATTTAACAAGGCCCGATGCAGGGCTCCGTTGGAATCACTGATTCTTGGTGCTCGGTTCTCCCGACAATGAGCAGCGCGGCCTAAGTACGAGAGACGATAACAAACATTTGCGAGTCAATAAAAGTGAAACAAAAAAAAAAAAAGAGAGAGAAATGGAGGAAGAGGGTTCGAGGGAGGGCCGCATCCAAGGAGAAAGACGGAGAGGAAGCGAGAGAGAGAGAGAGAGAGTCAAATGAAGAAAGAAGACCAGAAAAGAAAAGACAACACACAAATCGGAATTGACAAATATTGGTTCTGTTAAATTCACGAGCGACGTATGTTAAAGCGAACGATAAAATTTTACGCACAGGAAGAACAAAATGAAAGTAAAGGAGCGGTGAGGCAGGGCGCGCGTGAGAGGGACAGAAGAAGAGAGTAATAGAGAGAGAGAGAGAGCGAGCGAAAGGAGGCGCACGAGTAGAAGAATCCGCTATAGATTGGCGAGTGTTATTAGAGGCCAATTGCGATTCGAGCGATATTCCGATTGCGCTCTCGCGAGAATAAAGATCGAGGAGCTACAGGCCCACGGGATGTTGCGGCCCGCCGTCGAAGGGTTGGCGTCGAGCAAAGGCAAAGGTTACCCAGTGGTAACCCGATCGTCGGCTCCGCACAAGGACTTTTCCCAAGAGCCAAGAGGCGTAAAAGCGTCGTTCCTCCCGCGTCCCGGATATTTCGGAAAAGCGCCGCTGTTTGCTGAGCCGCGGTACAAACAGCCGAGCCTCGGCTCTTACCTGCGGGCCCAACTCGACGGAGCCGCGCCTTACCTGGAAAAGCGCGCCGCGGCACTCATCAAAAGCGGAACAATTTACAGGAATAGAAGGCGCAGGGGGTGGGGGGACCCACTCATAGACAACTCTTCGGGCTCATTTACCCAACGACTCTCTTTCCTGCAGATTCGTGGTGGTCGGGCCGACCGAGCGAGATTCGAGTAGGTCTGAGTTGTTGCCCTAATCTCTCTCCACACCACCCCCCGCTCCTCTCTCTCTCTCTCTCTCCGTCCGTCTGTCTCTTTAACACGAGAACGTAGGTAGCGGCGGCCCAGAGGGCGTAGAACTGGATTTCCGTTGGTCTTTTTCACTTCTCCCTCGGTTGCAGGGACATTCGGCGCGAGTGATATCGGCTCGAGTCAGAGGAGACTCTCCCGATCGAGCGCCGATAGCACTCGGCTGTCAATATAGAGCCAGGGCTCTAAGGGGCCCTGGCCGGAGGAGTCACCGAGTCACCGGCTGGAGGAGTCGCGCGAGCGATTATCGATGCCCGAGGGCCTATCGGGTCCCGATCGGTGGGACAAAGTGGCTTATCCCACAGGAAGCTTCGGAGCATCGGCTCGTCCCGGCGATAAGGGCGCTCGCGGGGTATTACCTCCGAGCGGCGGCGGTGGTGGTGGGGTGAGGGCCGCGCGCGTATCGGGCCGATAGTCCCTGTTTGCCCAAGGCCCCGATAAGGCGACTGGCCGGGTTGCCGGCGCCCGACGGCTAATCTCGGGCTATCGGCCGGGCCCCCCTCGGGCCCGAGGCCGGCCACCCCCGCCACCGGCTCGGGCTGACAAAGCCGCGAACAAAGCCCTTGCCCTATTCGCTCCTTTATTTGCACGGCACCTAACGGCCACCGGCCCTTATCGGCCCTCCTCGACGGCTAAGCGCCCACCGACTATATTAATGCACGTTAAACCGTCCGGGAGCTCGCCCCCGCTCCTGCCGAGCCCCTTCCGCGACCATTGTCACGGTGGCGAAGGGCGCCCGGGGGCTAACCACCCCAGGACCGAGGGCCGCGGTATTAGCCGGGCGCTCGGGGCCGTGCGCCAGGGTGTCTCCGGCCGTGTATAAACACGGGGTGTTATCTCCTCGAATTGTTCGGGGAATTAGCCGGGTAGAAAGTGACGGGCCGGACGGGCAAGTACGTTTCATCGGGACAGTTCAATCGGCGATAATGCGACGCGCCTTATGTGGAGTCGGCGTTTCCCCGTCCGGAGTCCCGCCGCCGCTGCCGCCTCTTGGCTCCCCCGCCCCCCGCCTCGCCGGGCGCGAGTCTCGGGCCATACGTTATTGCCCCGGCGGCTGCCCTGCCCCCGAGACGAGGATCGACCGGAGAGCCCCCAGCCCTCCGCGGCTCTTGCTCGCGGCTTCGTCGTCGCTCTTGGCCGCTCTTGCGAGCCCGAGTCGACGGCCCTGAGACCCGCCGGGCCCGGACGGGATAACGAGTACTTTGCAAATGTCGACCTTTTCCGAATCGACTGGCCTCTGATAAGCGAAATTAACGAGGCCGCTGCCCTTGCCCCTCTGCTCCTGCACTGCGTAGCCCCCGTATTGAAACCCCGTGCCGCGCCACTGCGATCCTCGTACACTTTAATTGCTTCCAGCGGAGATGCGATCGCATTTTTCACAGATTTCTGACCGAGTGAAAGCGAAACCTCGGCTTCGCCTCAATGGGCCGTGCTTTATCTGCCGAGCATCTAGACAAAACACTTCTACTTATTTTTACTTCGCGCTCGAGAGGAAAAATGCCATAATATATTCAAGACTTCGTAATTGCTTACGAATTTGCGAAACGCCTGTTTGTTATCTATGAATGTTGAACGCTTATTTAATAAAAAAGGAGACTCCGAGTGCGTGCCTGCGAGAGAAAGCGAAATACAAAAAAAATACTTTTCAGAAACGACGTTAAAGGTCTTTTTTTCCTTTTTCTTTTTTTTTTAATTTACGCTTTTACAAAACTCATATTTTCGTCCAAATACACTTTATTTAAATTCGTATTGATATTCGTATAAAGTAGTCGATTTAAAAATAAATTCCACATTGGTTTAGTTTTTATATTGTTTCTCGTTTAAATTAGGCTTTATTGGTGACAAGAGCTACATTGTTTATCCAAATGTATATTTTGAAATAGCACGAATGTAGATAGACTGATAGAAGATTGTTCTTTAATAAATTTTATAAACTGCTTTTGTACGACGAGTTAAATATGCGCATGTCTATTAGTATTGTAAGTGCTCGAAATCATAATTTCGGTTTCGATATGATAATTCCAAGACAGAGTAAAAGGCCTAAAAACATTCAGTACAAATATAAGTTAATTAATGTATAAATACACGATTGATAAATAAAAAGTTTTTCTTTGTAAACTTTTACTCAGTTTGCGAAGATTCCTATTTATTTTAATGAGATTTTCTTTCTTTAATATCTGACATTAATGGATAATACAATTATTTGACAACGTCTGTAAAATATGTTTGATATGTATAGACACTTTGATATGTATGTACATTGTGATAGAAATGTACGTAATTATGACTTCTGTACATCTTTTTAATGTCGATTAATATAGATTGTGTTTGATCGTAACTTGAAAGAAAATAAAAAACGATGTGTTTTAAGTTATCGAGTTTGAACAAACTCCTCTGCTTTCTCACGTATCACATTTACATGTTCAAATATCAATTTTATTTGTCACATGTGTTATAAAGTTGTAGACTTACACATCTTATTCCTTTAATGTTTAAATGTTAAATAGCCGATTGGGTTATACATAACAGGAGATATTGATTTTCAACGTAAACATATCGAATGTATCGTTCGGTAAAAAAAAAAAAACCTAATTTGCGTTGCATATATCTTTTCGGTAAATTTATCATTGATATTTATTTAATATCAGAAAAGTTAATGTTCATTATAATCAGAGATTTCTATTAGATTTATATTGAATTTAAATTAGTTATAGATGATTTTTTGTTGACACGTTAAATGGAAGATTAAATAATTTACCTTCAGAGCTTTTGTCAATTAGCATAAACAAATTTTTCAAAATTACGCTGTTATGTTTCACGATAACAACCCTAATATTATCCAAGTTTCTGCCAATCACTAATATGCAGTAGAACTTTTGTTTCCTTTTAGTGTAATTTCCTCAATGCGCTAATGTATAAATAGTAATTTATGCTTTTTCAAAGATTGAGCGGTAAATTGATTTCGTTCGATCCAAAGAGACGCAGCCTCTGGCTTGTTGTAGCCATGTGTTATGCATTGTACTTTGTACAAATACTTTCTTTTTTCAAGCACCTGATGCACATCATCGAATTTGATAGTCAGCAGTATAAATCGACGCAACGCGCAAGAAATCGCGAGGCCAACGATGTATTTCGAGTCTTTGTTGATTTATAGAGCTAAATTGGTTGTTTAAATAGTTTTTTTTTTTTTATTTTTGGTTCATTTAATGCCATTTCAGCGAATTATCTTAAATAACGGAACGATCACTTTAACGCTGGCCTACGCGCTACATATTAAGCAACCTAGCCGCTGAAATTTGTTTATTTATCGGCTCAGTTGAACCAAGTTATCGAATGGCTGTGTATTATTAGTCGAAGGAATATTTATGCACTCCCTACTATGTGTTAATAATAATTATTCTTATAATAATAGTTTGAATTTCGTATTATGATTGTGAAAATAATAACAAACAAATATAAGAACTACGAATTTGGTTTATATAATAATAATTGTGTAAGAACCAGGAACTTGGAGAGAAGCAGCAACACGCAATAAAATAGAAGATGATTCCTATGTCAATATGTATTCAACTATACATTGAATAGCAAAGTTGAAATTGTTTTATATTTTTGTTATTTTATACACACAATCAAAAGTTTTAAAGAGACTTATCTCTTTATTTCGATACGCTTTGTGACAAAGTTTAAACCTAAATTATACATGTATGTAATTATACACTTAGAGTAGGTAAATGCTGTTTATTAATCTGTTATAATTACATAATAATAATAATAATAATAATAATAATCATCATCATCATCATATTCATCATCACCATCATCGTCGTGTCGTCGTCATCGTCGTCGTCAGTATCATGATAATCGAGAACGTTTGCACGGTTGGTTTTAACTACGTCCCAATACGCGGAATTAATAGTAATGCTTTTAATGCGGGATGATTAATTATTGGCCGTCAATTATGTAAAATATATAGGCTATCAATTTGTAAAATTAATTGAAAATGTTTGATCGATCAGTAATAATGTCTACCACTTACAATTACGAGATAGGAAAGATAAAGTTATCGAATGGGGCGAACAAGGTATGATAATGTTAATTGCCGGGAGAAAAACTTTTGGCATAAATTAGGCAGAATCAACGGGGACGATTAAAGGCACGTGTTTGGCGTAAACTCCGACGAATAAAAATGCCATTACGGAAGGTGTTGTTTGCACACAACGCGAGCATAAACAAATGTATTTGTTTAAATGTCTGTAAATATAAAATCAATATTATGAAAATTTAACAATTCGAAAGGACAACGCAGAATCCGCACAGCGCCAGTATCATTATATAGCAAATATTCATATTCGCGGACGATAAATATTTGCCGTTCTTTTAATCTCGGGGAAAAAGTAAGCGGCGCTGACCGGAAAAACGCCGGGCGTCGTAAACAGTCCTCGGGGAGTCTCGAGCAACGGGGACCCGAGCCGCGACTCTCCTCCGGCAGGAGGGCGTAGGGCCCTCCCGGTCCCCGAACCCGCACCCCCGAGGTCGCGTCCGCGCTCCTCCAGCCGAGCGCGGCCATGTTACCGCGCGACCGCCGCCGCCCCCCCCCGAGCGTCCTCCTGCCCCCGCGGGGCCGTAAAGCAGCATGGCCGCGCGCTCCCCCGTCCCTCCCTCGCCCGCGAGTCAATACCTCGGCGTCGGCGTCGGTGGTGGTGGCGACGGCGGCGGCGGCGGCGGCTCCTGGGGCCGTGGCAGAGCTGCGCGCGCGAGCCAACCAGGAGGCGCGCTGATATCCAGCCGTAGCGATGGCAACGCGGCCACCCCCGCCGCCGCCGCCGTCGCCGTCGCCGTCGACGCGCGCGAGACGCCGCCGATCGCGGCCGATCGTCGCCTGGCCGCGGCGCGACTCTCTCCCTCCGGCCTCGCCGACCGCCACCCACCGGCGCGCCCCTCCCGAGATCGAGGATTACGATCCGATTAAGGGGGAAGGGCGAGGAGGACCGCGATCCCCGAGCCGAGACTCGCGCCGCGGCCTGGTGCGCAATCGCCTGCGCGCAGGCGGCAAACCAACGCGTGCACGATCGTTCTTCATTATTTGCTCAAATATTGGCGAAATACGGGGCTTTGGCTTCGCTCTCCCTCCGGATCCCGAGCCTCGGCCCCACCCCCAGCTTAATCCCTCCGCGCGCCACAACGGCCCCGGGGAATTTTCTTAATTTTTTCGCTCTCCGTCTCCCTATTTTCCCCCTTTTTTCCCGCGTGTTTGCCCCGGTGCTTCCGCGGCGGCCTTGATACCCTTTGTTACCACCTTTCGGACGGGATTTATTTGGCCTTGGCCGCGGAGGGCGCTACCTCCGCCCCTCCCCGGCAGACTCCTGCTCGGCCGCCGAGTCGGAGTCCTCGACGTCGGGCACCGGAGTCTCGCGGGCACTCCTGCCGTCCCGTTCGCGACAAGCCCATCGCCCGGACAGGCAAACACCGACTCGAAGCTCCGCTCCACCTCCTCCCGGTGACATCGTCAAGGATTCTTTGTTTTTTGGAAACCGAGCCTACTATTTACTTTTATCGGCGCTCTAACAATAAATGCCCGGGACGCTTGCTCGCTCCTTCTGAATGCCATTATATGCTCTATGCCTCTTAATCGCTCCTTCGGCCTTTCTTCAATTCTCCTCAATTATCAACTCGTGTCGACACTCCGAGCCTCCTGGTGCATTAGCGTCCGTCCGGTTTCAGCTCTCCTCCGTCCCCTTGGCTGCGCCAACGATTCATGCGCGTAAGTGAATTTCGGCGAATGCTGTTTGCACTGCCTCGTGAAGAAGGGACTGCAGGAGTATAATTAACATAATTCGAAGCTAAATAAGCATCGGCGCACGGATTGTCTGCGTGCGTTCGGCCTTTTTACATTTTAAGAGGCTCGAAAACCCTTTGACCCCCCTTTAACCCTCAGCGACTTCTTCACGCGGGACAATAAATCGCCCCCGTGCCCCTCCCCGCCCCGCACTCATATCGTTACATCATCAATTAATGAAGCTGGCTTGCTTGTCCCCTCAATCGTTAAATATGTTAAAGTATTTTTTTATTCATGAGCTGTGACATTGGCAGAGCATTAAATCACATTTCATAAATTCTGTTGCATTAACATCATGTCAGAATAAATATGTGTACATATACATACGCACATATTGCCTTTTGCGGAGTGTTTGGCTTTTTTTTTAAACTCAATTACACATTTATTGTATTTGTTTTTTTTGTTGTTGTTGTTGTTGTTGTTGTTATTATTATTATTATTATTATTATTATTATTATTGTTAAACTCATCGCTATGCGTATAGTATATTACCGATATAATACATTGTAAATACATTAAAAACGTATTGCATTTTGTTAAAGAACATATTTTATTTTACGTTGAGTGATTCTCCAGTTGAAGAATTTATTGGTTTCCGATTAAACGTAAAATGTGCGCTTAAACGCGTAGAGATTTTCAACTGCGTATACACTGATATTTATTGTGTGGCAAAATCGTATAACAAAGTTTCTCATTATTGAGCCAACGATAAGAAAATATAATTTGAAGCATTTCAAATATTTTAGCGAATTTCAATTAATGTACATCTGTTAAGTTTTATTCTTTTTAAATTTACAATACAAAGTCCATAAAATAAAAACGATAATTAATTAAGCATGTAGAAACAGCAGAGCTGTTTTAGTATTTAATCATACCCAATCCATCGAGCATCAAGCCAAATACTCTATTTCAACTTTTTAAAAATCCGTTATTTTAATAACAGTATATTATAATCAAGCGAAAACTTTTGCCTTTAACCTCGATTTAAAATGCTTTTTCTTTCTATTTATTTATCGTTTGGGCTCGGGGAATATCACTATATTAATATATCTAAATTAATTATGAATGCTGTAATAGAGGCTTCGAAGGCTTTAAAAAGTGTGAACTGCCAATTTTTCATTTAGCGGCACTTACTTACTATTGTTATTATTATTATGTATTTATGATATTAATCATAAGTTCATCAATTTATCGTCGTGTTCAAACATATCGATGCCTTCCAGGATAGAGTAAAAAAGACCTCGGTGCTCTTAGCATGCGATTACCGGGAAAGTAAATTTTACTGAATTTCATTGGAGTAACAACTTTAAATAAACACACTCGTATTTAAAAGGCAGCAGAAGAAAAGTATTTACAGTTTAATTGAAAAGGCCGGCTATCGTTGGAGGGTAAAACGCGCAAAAAGTTATGCGCCGGCTGGTTGGCTAAGCCCGCCATATTTTAAGCCTAGGAAAATTGATTTCCGATGTCCAAATAAAGCTTATAATTATTCGAGATAAAATGTTAATCCAGGGAGCGGATGAGCCATTGTTCCTCGGCGCATTGTTCCGGGTCGCGGAGCTCGCAGGGAGGCAAACACGCGTATAAAAACGAAAGTTCCAAACGGGAAAGTTAGATCGGGTGCTCGACTAGAATCAAGCATTGCACTTTGAAGTGGAGCTGCCACGGCGGCGGCGGCGGCGGCGGCGGCGGCGAGGGAAGAGGGAAATCAAGGAGAAGGAGTCGGGGGATGCGGCAGTTTAATTGGCCGGGGATGCTTCCTCGGAGCCGAGCTCGGAAGGCGGGCCCGAGGGGGTCGGGGCCCAGGTCGAGGAGGGAGCCCCGCGCCTACGGGGAGGGTCGCGAGGTTGGATCAACAGAGGGGCTCTCGAATATGCAAAGCCGAGCAGTCGTCGTCTACGTCGTCGTCGCCACCGGCGTCGAGGCCGCCATGTTAGATATCAGTCGTCGAGCCCGTGACAAGAGGCGCGACGCATGCGTGGCATAAGTGGCGTAAGGTCCGCCGCAGCCGACTTAGCGGATGCCGAGAATGACGGCCATTCAGCTGGATGAGGAGACCGCGAGCTCGAGGCGCACCAATGGCCGCCGCTCGAGCCCGATTAGCCGGGGGCCGGAGGCCCAAGGCCAACTGCGGCCGGGCCCGCTCCCGAGGGAGGCCCGCCCTCCTGGAAGTCCGCTCCGGGGAGGCGAAGGACGAGGGCCACCGGGCACTGGCCGCGCTCTCGGTAAAAAAAGACGCCACGTGCGCGCGGGGGGCGGGGGCGGGAGAGCTCAGCCTCGGCTGTTGTTGACGGCTTTCCTCGGCTAGGCTCTTCGAAACCTTGTGCAGCCAGCTCGAGAAGCGATAACGCATTCCCTCGGAAATGCCTTGGTCTCGTGTACTTGGCGCTACGTAAAGAACAGCCTGCTCGAATCGAGAGCGAGGCTTTTTTTTCCAGCCGACTACAGATAATAAGCCAATGCATATTATTTTACATATTAAACTTATTCGGGAAATAAAGAGATGAATTATGAAATGGAGCGACGATAGGCAGGTTCACGGGTCTTTTCACGCTGCCCCGGTAATCGCTTTGTTGTTTTCCTGTTCTACATTGCTTTACAAAATACCCGAGGTACCGATTACTCCCCAACTTGAATTCACCCGTATTAAAAAATGCCGGAATGCTTCATTTCTATCGCTCTCGTGGTTCCACCTTCTTTGTTAGTCGTGGCAAGCCTTTGAAATGTAGATTAAGGCGAAACTTACAAAGAGAGTATCGCGCCTCGAAGAATTATTCTTTTTATATCAAATAATGAAAAGCCACCGAAGATACCGTTGAATTTTCCAGATGTTAATCTTGTAAATTTTAATAATGGTGTATTC
This sequence comes from Kradibia gibbosae, assembly GCA_018907135.1. Lineage (NCBI taxonomy): Eukaryota > Metazoa > Arthropoda > Insecta > Hymenoptera > Agaonidae > Kradibia > Kradibia gibbosae. The sequence goes on along the minus strand of JACCHX010000001.1, from coordinate 13,391,129 downwards.
AAGTTTTTTTTTTTTCTTTTTTCTTTTTTTTTTCATACTTTTTTTTTCACGCCCAACATTTGATCGACTTCGATATTATCACTTTTTTCCAACGGGCCTCCTTTGCCTGCATTATATAACGTATAAGAGCTGCAAATTGATATATTTAAGCATGGAAGTGAATTCCTTAATTAAAGTCGCGTTGATAATAGGATACAATAAATAATTTGCCACTAAGGTGATATCAAGCACGCTCTTGAAGCTTAGACTTTGCTTTGTAGTAATAAAAACATCTTCTTTTATTAGTTTATAAATTTTACATCTTCTCGAAAGGGTTTTTGAATGTCTATTTACTAATATTATTAGTAGTCCTGTTTAAATAAATAAATTGAGGGCTTAACGAGATCTCTTATTATTAAAAAGCAATAAAATCATACGATTGTTTTCAAAGTATCAATTCTTCTCGTTATTATGTATTTATGTGTTTAATATCATGATTAATCGTATCATCGGTTCGAATAAAAAACTAATATTTATTCAATTTATATAACTAATTTTTTCAAAGCCTCGAAATATATAAATAAATCAAATTTATTTAAAGCACACACATTATTGATATTGAACGTTCTCAGTTTTGTATTAAAAAATAGAATTTCAAAATAGATTTATGGAATGTTTTCTAGACAATATTGTTTCAACGTTAAGCCCATATTATTAATCAATATTAAGCATCTAATTAATTGTACATTTTAGCGGTGAATAGTGCCAAATTACAAACGTCAATGTAATTACAATTGAATCGATTACCGATACAAACAGTATGCCAAAGATAATTGTTTTTATTTTTAAATAACAGCTACTTTTAATAAATGGTCTCGAAGGGTTGATTAATGGCAAGTTTTTAATTCACGAAAAACTTGAATAGCACGGTGAAAAATGTCCAAATTATTATAAAGCTTTTAAGCGCCCATTTATTCTGATGTCTTGTTCTTTCGTATTTCAAATAGTTTGTGAAAAAAACAATGACATATTTTCCAGTATTTTTTTAATCACATATGTTATCAGCTTCAGTCTTGAATTTATAAGTATATTATGTTTTAAATTACTTACCTTTATTTTATTATTTTTTTTTTTTTTTATTCTGAAAAGATACTATTGCAGCGAATTGTATCCGAGGTACTGTTTGTGTTGCTTTTGAGTAATAAAAATTTGCCGCGATAAAATAAAACATTTGTTGGTTACAATGAGTTACATAAAAAAAAAAAAAAAAAAAAAAAAAATAAGAAAATAAATCAAGAATCAGAATTCCGCAAATAAATAAATTGAATTTATATGAGGCATGCATATAATGCTAGTGTAAGAAAAATTAGTAATTAACAAAGTATCACCATAAGTGTGAATTATTTATAGGGATTAAGATCATTTTCAGGGATGTATTTATTTCAGCGTATGATTTATTTCTATTGTTCGGAATTTCAAATTCAAAAGCAGAATAGCAATATATAAAAGCTGCATTGAACGACTTTAAAATGCAAATAATAATATATTGTCTTAAAAGTATACTAGTCTGTTAATAAAATTGTTCTTGTTTGTTCAAAATCAAAAAAGTTAAGAAATTAAGAAGAATAACTATTTGATATTGTAGATTTCTAACAATGTAATTTATTAATTGACTAATTGTGATATTTAAAGTAACATGGTGATTGATAATAAGTTTGGCATCGTCAATAGAAAAATCTTTGGAAACTTCTGGCGGCATTGGGCTACATCTGTTCCAGCGATAAGCTAATTTTTATAAAATTTATTCCACTTGATCATGAATTTTAAGTGACGTATACACCAGATATTGAATTGAAAAAGCAGACAATCACACACATGTTCGATAATGATGGACTATTGCGCGAGGAACGACTTTTGGTACGAAATGTCATGTAAAATAAAGGAAAAGATTATCAGAGCAGCTGGTTAAATTTTTCACCCGCTTACTAATTTGATATTATATAGTTAAAGTTAAATTTCGTTTCAATTAGAATTCCGTACTTGTGTTTGCCTTTGCCATTGACTAATCTTTTGTCGCTGTGTTAATTTTGGCAGTACTTTATTAGAAACGTATATATTTTTAGATAATATTTTTTGTAATAAATTCTTTTTCGTAAAATATTTAAAAATTGCCAAACACACTTCTTTTTATTATATAAAGAAACTTTATAACGACGCTTGTGCTGCTAAGCTGTTAGAAGGCAATTTTTTTTTCGAAATCGAGATTGAGAAATCTAGAGTTACACTTGTAAAAAAAATCTGCCAAATAAATGTCTTATTTCTATATTGTCCCTGATTTATTATTATACAATGTAAGTAGTCGCGATGAATTTTAGTGCAAAACAATAAGAATGCCAAATGAAATTGAATGCTTTTGACAACCATCTAAATAATTGCTAATATTTGTTTTTAATAAAGCGGCTGATTGGAGTTTTTTCATCATAACGTAGAAAGAGCTTGAGGTAATTAAATTAAGTATGAAGTATTTTTTTAAGAAGCCTCGCATTACAGAATCAGATTATATCAATGAAAGAAATATGCTTTGATTGTGAGCAAAAAGTTATCTAAATTTTGCAAGTCACAATGTGTCTACTATAAATGTAAGCAAGAGCCAGCAATTAAGCATTAATTGCAAAAAAAAAAAAAAAAAAAAAAAAAAAAAAGGCACCATAAGCAGTAATTAAAAAAAACTGTAACACTATTTATTGGCAGTGAGAAATTCGTTTGCAATCGTTTATTGTTTCAGTTTATTAAGAATTTTATACAATCGACACAGAGTATAAAGAAAGTGGTAATAATTGCGCGAACGTTTTTATTGTGTAGATAATGATCGAGCGTATGCGCAAACAGAAAAAATTATTTCGTAATCAAATTTATTTCTCAAGCTTCAATCTCATTTATTCCCGCCTATTTAGCATTCACATAACGCATACTTAAAGCGGCTTATATACACGTGCACGCATACATGTGCACATGGGCGTCACAGAGCCAAAGCTCGCGCAACCTTTTGCACCGTCGCAATTTTATAAAACATGTGTTGCGCGTGATGCAAGGAATGCCTCGATTAAATCTACGCGCGTGTGCGTGTGCGCGCGTGCGTGTGTAAAAAAAGGCGAAACCAGTCCCTTGCCCGCGGATAGATTCGACGGCTGGCCGTCCAATGAATCGTAGGGGTGGGGGAGAGGCAATACTAAAAGTAAAAGTGCGACTATTATTAATAATTAAAAGCGATGGACGCTTGCGGGTAGGTAGGGAGGGAGGGATCGAGAGATCGGCGAATACTCGATCGGAAGGCTCGGGGGTGTCGGGCCCGTCCAAGTCCCCGGTGCGGCCGGTCGTGGCTCGGGAGCACTCGAGGTCCCGTTGGAGCCTAATCCGATGCTCGAGTTCTCGGGGGCTGGCCCCTAATTGCCCGTTTGGTGGGGCCGTAGTCCTCCCGAGGTGGCGACCGGAGCTGAAGGAGGCCTCGATGCGCTCGCCGCTGAGCGACTCCGCCATTATCTCGCCTCGGCTTGTGTATTTACAAAATTTGGAAGCCTTATTCCATCGTACAATTATTATGTACAGCGATGGCGGAAAGCATTTCAAATTCTAAGCGAATCATCAATTTGTACGGGCAAAGTGTCAGCCACTCGCAATTACGTAACGGAGTGCGTAGATGCCACAATGTATGCTCCACTTTGCTCGCTCTGCGGCGTCCTTATCAAGTTTATTATTAGATTTGTAACTTATTGTTATTTTTTTTTTTTTTTTTTTTTTCCTTCTCAACGCTTTTCAGCACCGTCTTCAGCGGCACTTGTCGAGCCGGCGAAGAAGAGCTGGCTTTAAAAGCAGTACTCCGTACCTTGAAAGCTGTTGCCTCGTTTAGAATCGAATTCAACAACGAGGAGGCAAACGTGCGTTTAGGAGGCGAGCCATCGCTAAATAAGAAAACATCTCTCCTGCCCAGAAGCCGATGAACGAATTTGAAAATATTAACTTTGTTATAATATTTAAAAGGACTTGTAAGCATTGCCGATCTACGTATATATATATATATATATATATATATATTGACTGTCTCACAATATTATCAATTGGATGAAAGGAAATCACATTTTTTTTCTCTCTAAAACATCACAAGATATTTAAATTTCTGTTTTGTACATTCATTAAAAAAGGAATTGTAAAATATTGATAGTAAACTTACATAATTGTTCAGAGTTATTATTTGTTATTAACAAATATAGTGTTAATTAACGGCATGTAAGTTTAACTTACACAATATTTATTTGCGAATTATAAATATTTTCTTCGTGTAAACATTATTTGATTGTCAATCTTGTTTGAATCTCAATTTAAAGTTTACTGGGAAATATTTAGAAAGCTGAACCATGTACTACAAGAATCATTCATTTAAATATTAATACAGCGTTTTACCGTGTATTTGAAAACGAACTTGCTTTAAAATCCATTCGATTAATCATAACGTAACTTAACTCTCGCATACGCACGCGCGCACGCACGCACGCACGCACGCACGCGCGCACGAAAAGAGGGAAATGCCTGCTCTTGCACACAAGGATAGTTGCGCGCGTGGGCGTGTGCGCACGGGTACACACGCACACACGCGCGCGCGTAATGCAACAAAATTTATGTTTCTCATCGGCATATATACACTCTATTAAAATTAATTTTCAAATTGGAATAGATAACAAAAGATTTTAGAACAATGCCATAATTGACTGTTGAACAAATACTTATTAAACAGTATATACAATTTCAGCATCAAAACATTGACTTTGATTTGCCTAGTTGGATTTCTTTTACGATTCGGGTATTCTTTCTGAATTATATGCACCATTAATATTTTCAAATACGTGTTTGAGCTTAAAAATGTGAGATAAAAACTTCCTGAGAGCGCTAATTTAATTAGCTCTTATTTATGATGTGGTTAACAATTTTCTGAATGTATAAAAGTAAAATTAGACTTGTACTAATTGCTTCAATTTTGTAATTTTAAGAATTTACATTTAATAAAGATTTTCTTGGTAAATTTATACGTGAATAAATCTTTTGTCGATAAGAATATAATAGCGAAAGTTTAATAGGAGAGACATTCGTGGAAAAAGATATATTGCGTCGTGCATTTTATGCAGCGACTAGTCTACAAAATTAAAAAACACAATAGCGTAAGAGCCTGAAATTAAGAATTCGCAATAAGCGCAAAGATATTAAAAATGATGTATTCGACAGGGAGTCATCTGATGCTAAAGAAAAAAAAAAAAAAAAAAAAAAAAAAAAAAAAAAATTGGCGCTACTGTGCTTCCAAGACATTTCTTAATTATTCATTTTACAAAATACGCGTAGCTTTTGAATTGACTCGAATAACTTTAGTAACGCTTTGTAGGCCGTATGTTCTGAGTGGAGAAGTTTTTAGAGGAAAATTTATACTTCGTACGTTAATCTTTTTTTCTTATCACGCAGCAAGCAAATAATGAAAAGACTGTTCATTGATAACACGAAAAATCTAAGTCTGTTAAAATAAGCCTCTTGGCGCATTTTGCTATTAACGGAATGGTAAAAAATGAAGGATGACGAACAATATTCTAACAACTTATTAAGGGGCTAGCTCGAAGAAGAAGAAGATGAAGAAGGGAGGGAGGATTGAAGGGGGGGTTAATTTGAATGATTAGTAACTGAAGGGAGTATCAAAAAGTATTATCATGTCCCGATTGTTTGCACGTCAACCCGTAGAGACCAGTGTCGAAAGAAAGTTCCAGATAGAGATTTTAGGGAGAAGCAAGGAAATTGAAAAAAAGAGAAAGAAGGATTTTGAATCGGAAGCCATTAGCGAGAGTCGCGAGTGAACAAAGGAGCCCGGCGGTGCAGCTGCGACGGTCGCGCGAGGAGTGAGGAAGGAGGCCTCGACGATATTTGGGGGGGTGGGGGGAGGCGAGGGGAGTTTGCGGGCGAATGGCATTAGGTGACACAAGTGATTGAACAACAAGACGACAATCATGATTTTCATATTTTCATCCGTAGAAATACGTTGGTTTATTGAAACATGTACAAGTTCGTGAAGAGGAAGCTCGTCCTCTGCCTTGCGGACGCCGTCGCCTCGGAGATTTATCGCGTTCGCAGCGCCGGGACTTGTCCGACCTCTGCCACGAGTCCCGATCCTCCCTTGCGTCGGCTCGGGGCGGAAAGCATTTCGCGCGTCGAGCGCGCCGAAACTGTTCTCGCATTTTTTCGCCCGGCCCTCGCAGAGCCTCCTGAAAATTACGCCTCCCGTCGGCGCGAGACCATCCGCCCGACCCTTCGCCAGCCAACCTCGAGCCTCGACGACGATGCTCGACGCTCTCTCCACCCGACCATAATAACCGCTGCCCTGCTTTCCGCTCTCTTTATAATTATAATAATAATAATAATAATAATAATAATAATAATAATAATAATAATCGCAATCATAACCGTAGTCGTAGTAAATATTAAAGGACAATAACGATATTGCCGACAATAATGTCCTAATAATAATTGCGATGATAATTGCAATAATAATAATAATAATAATAATAATAATAATAGTAATAAGAAGAAGAAGAAAAAAATAATAAAATTATAATTGACGATAATTAATAACGATCATAATTGTAATAAACGCAGAAATAATGACAATAGCCATAGAAGTAATACAATTTCAATTACAGTAAAAAAAAATTGGTCGTAATAATAAAAAATAAGCGACGACAGTCAGCAGTGATCGTTTCATTTCTCGCAACATAGTTTACTTTTATTTACAATTTTTTTTTTACTCTTCAAGCTCTCTCTCTCTCTCTCTCTCTCTCTCTCTCGCTCGTATACACATACCTACACACGCACGCGCGCACACGAACACAGCGCAAACGCACGCATGTACGCACACTCTTTTGTCACTGTTCAGACGGAGTCGAACGGCTCGTCTTGGAAAACACCGCGGCAAGAAATTGCCGCGAATACGAGGCTCGCGCAGGAAATTACGACGGTCCATGTGCACCGGGAGTACGCAGCGGCCCCGAGGCTCGGTTACGTAACGGCGCTCGCCGAGGCAAACTAGACGAGATTACTTTTCACTAGACGCATCATCCCCTTTCCCTCACAATATCCACGCTTTTTTCACACGCATCACCCACACGCGCTCACGCACGCACACATTTATATGTGTGTATATATATATATATATATATGTATATATGTATATACAGACACACATACGCATATAACTATATGCATATACATATATACATATATATGTATATATATATCGTTGCCAAGTTTCCATTTATTTATACTATCTCTATATATGCATAATCATATCTATGGGTGGGTACGTGTGTGTGTGTGTGTGTAATTTTGTGTATACCTATGTATACGGGCACGGGCCTGCATACAGGATATACGCATGCCTCGTGTCTTTATAATTCTTCTTTGTATTTCCATACGTATTTATATTTATATATTTGTATTTATATTTATATTTATATTTATATTTATATTTATATTTATATTTATATTTATATTTATATTCATATTTATATTCATATTCATCTCAGTGTATTCTTATGTAAACGCGCGTGTACGAATATATATGTGTGTGCGTGTGTGTGCGTGCGCGCAAGTATGCGTATGCATATGCGTGTAGGCGTGCGTGTAGTGTGGGTGTGTCAATATAAGTATCTATTTATGCATGTGCGTAGGTCCTCAGGTACGCTGGCGTGCATAGGAGTGCACGGGTAGGCGCATCGCACAGCATAGGGGGATTCCCGCTTATTAATTATTATTCATCTATCTATTAATTGTGTCTATCCATCCATCTGTCGGTCTATTTCTCTGGGAGCGCGTCCTCGCACCGGATTGTCCATCTATCCGCAGGGAGATTCATCGGCGCGGGCAGTCGGTGGATGGACAGACGAATCGATAGACGGATGGTTCGGATGGATGGCTGGTTCGGATGGTGGAGTCGCGCGTCCGAGGCTGGGCCTCCGGACGGACAGATGGATAGAGAGAGACACCTCTGCAAGCACGTACGGGGCCGGTGAGTGCGAGTCAAGGGGCAACGAGCTGCCGGCTATCTACATATGTATAATACAAAAGGGGCGCCGAGAGTTCCGAGTCACTGGTCACTCGTCACAGGCCTCGCGGGCCTCCGGCGTCCGCCAGTCCTTCCTCGGGCTATCACAATAAGCGGGCTTGCGCTCGCAGTAGAGCGGGCCCTCCTCCTCGGGCTCCTCGAGGTCCTCGAGCTCCTCGTCGAGGGGCCCCCAGCAGCGCTGCACGAACGCCGCGGCCGCGGCCACTCAGGCCAGGGCGTAGGGGTGGGCCGCGTGGTGTCACAAGCCCGGGGCCCCGGAGACCGCGGCCCCGGGCGGGGCCCCGCTGCCCACGCCCGCGTGGTGGTAGAGCGGGCTCTGGTAGTAGTCCTGGTGGTGGCCGGCCATCTGGTGGGCCCCGGGCTGGCCGTGCATCCCGTTGTGCTGGCCGTGGTGCTGCCCGGGCACGTGGTGCGCGGCCCCGTAGCCCCCGTAGCCCTGGTGGAGCTCGTACATCTTGAGCTCGGGGGGCTTGGTGTCGGGGGCGCCGCTCGAGGCCGCGGCCGTCGCTCCCGGCAGGAGCCTCGTTATGCTGAAGGGGTGGCTCGCAGGGGCGTAGGAGGGCTCCTGCTTCAGGCTCCCGGCCATGCCGTGCTGGAGGGCCGCGGGGTCCGCCAGGAGGTGCGGGTGCAGGCTCCGCCCGACCATGGCCGCGAGCTCGTCGTGCCCGGGCCCGAGCTCCGAGCCCAGCAGGCCCCCTATGTCCTGGTGCTGCTGCTGCTGCTGCTGCTGTTGCTGCTGGTGCTGCTGGTGCTGCGCGTGCTGTTGGTGCGCGTGCTGCTGGTGCGGAGTCACCAGGCCGTGGAGCTCCTTGTCGTCCGGCTGGGACACGTGGTGCTGCTGCTGCTGCTGCTGGGGATGATGGTGCGGATGCTGCTGCTGCTGCTGCTGCTGCTGCTGCTGTTGCTGCTGCTGTTGCTGCTGCTGCTGCTGCTGCTGCTTCTTGAGACCGACGTGCTCGGGGCTCGCGTGACCCGGGGGCGGCCCCTGCGAGTGGTGCTGCTGGTGCTTGGTGCTCTGCCGGTTGAGCTCCTTCTTCTCGTCCTTGAAGCGCTTCTGGCGGCGCAGGTAGCAGCCGTTCTCGAACATGTTGCCGCAGTCAGGGTGGAGGGTCCAGAAGGAGCCCTTGCCGGGCTTGTCGGGGGTCCGGGCGACCTTGACGAAGCAGTCGTTGAAGCTGAGCGAGTGTCTTATCGAGTTCTGCCAGCGCTGCTGGTTCTGCCGGTAGAACGGGAAGAGGTCCATTATGAACTGGTAGATCTCCGAGAGGGTGAGCATCTTCGCCGGGGAGTTCTGTATGGCCATGGTTATGAGGCTTATGTAGGAGTAGGAGGGCTTGGCGTGGGTGTAGCTGCGCCGGTAGGACTTGTCCTGGCGGACGCGCTGCAGGGCCGAGTTGGGCGAGTCGGGCTCGGCGAGGCCGAGGCCGTCGCGCTGGACCCCGCCGTTGGCCCCGGCGGTCAGGGGCCCGTAGCTCGGGAGCCCGCTCATGCAGGAGGCGGCGTTGCCCATGCCCCCGACCGCGCCCCCGTAGCCGGGCATGCCGCCGCCCCCGAGGGGCGCCATCCCTATGGCCGAGCCCATGTTGAAGGCCCCGGGGCTCTGGGGGCTGCAGTTCATCGACATGCCCATGGAGACGCAGCCCATCGAGTTGATGGAGCTGTACGTCGGTGCCATGCTGCCGACGTTGGACATGGCCGCGCTGCTCATGGGCCCCTCGCCGTACAGCTTCTGCGACTGGAGCATTGTCATCTGGGCGGGCGTCAGCCGAGCGCGGGCAGGCCCGCCGCCGCGCCAAGGTCACTCGACCGCACCAAACCCCGGCACTTGGCTGCTGCTCGCACTCTCCTCGCTCGCCCGGATCACCGGCTTCCCTCGCGGACGGATCGCGACGGTCGCCGGCTGGTTCGCGCACTCCGGCCGACCTCTCGGGCGCACCACTCGATCCGCTCTCTTGCTCTCTTCGCTCTCTTGCTCTCTTGCTCTCTCTCTCTCTCTCGCGCTCACTCTCTCTCGCTCTCTCGCCTGCTCAATCAGTCGCACTCTCTCGCTCGCTCTCTCCGTTCTCCTCGAGTCCGACGGTCCGCACACTCTCGCCCTCGAGTGCTCCCTTTCTCGGTCTCTTTCTCGGGCACGGCCTCGAGCTGTCCGCCGTGGATGGAACCTGGATGGGAGCCGCGCGGCGAGTGTAGCCCGGCGTACTCGAGCCGGCGAGTCTTGTTCAAACAGCCCCCACCCGGGCGCGGGCTCGTGGGCGCCCGGACGGCGCCGCCCCCGCGCATCGCGGCCCACGGGGCCAATGGCGGCTCGGGGCCGTGCCGCGGTGCCAATGGCGCCCGGAGGCGGGGCCCCCGCGGGGAGGCCGAGGCGTGGCCGCGCAGGCGCCCGAGCCCAGCCGCCCTGCCGGTGGCGCGTAGCTCGCGGGCCGCCGCCGCCGTCGCCGCCGCCGTCGAGGCGCAAACCTCGGATGCGGGCCCCGGGAGGCGCCTCGGCGAACCCGGACCCGCGAGCCTCGACGAGCTTCTAGGCCCAGAGGAGGACCTCTTGGTGCTGGAGGAGGGTGGGCGGTTGGGCCCGCCGCTAGCCCCGGAGACGGAGAGCCTGAAAACGCGGAGAGATTCAGAGGGATTCGGAGCGGGCGCGCGCGCGCGTGTGTGCGTGTGTATCTGTTTGATAGAGAGAGAGAGAGAGAGAGCATCGATGTTAGATCCGTGGCGGGCACCTGTACCGGCTCTTTATCGAGCTACCAATTGTTTGCGGAATGAAAATATTGTCCCTGTAAACAGTGGGCTGCACTGTTACAATAACGAATCATCCTCTACGGTGGCAAGTGCCTTGTTGTTTCTTCCTATCGAAATTGCATTCGAGTACTTTATTAGGCTTACTTCTATTGCCGCGGCTCGCTACAAGCCCAATCGATTTTTCTATCATCTCAATCTTATCGTGATTTATCAACAGAGTCATTACTCTCTTAACACTTTTACAAATATTATTACAACTAATTGAATATCAATTAGTACACAAATTTCTAATGGTACACAATTATACTTAATATTATTTTCTGCACTTCAGCTAAAACACACACGGCACTTAACAAAAACTCTGCACACATTTGCTCGAAATCGGCTTTTATACATTAATTACGTATTTACAAGCTATCGACACTACATTCATAAGTAATTGCTGCTCTTTTGTTTACCCTGCTTTCTTTCAATTTTTTTTTCATTTCGCTCCTCCCTCGTACATCTCCGCTACTCTACTTCTTCGTGTTTCTCCGTCCCTCCGCCACCCCCCCCCGTCCCCAGTAAAAAGGCTTCTTTAAAACGTCGAGGCTCGTGAGCAACGCATCCTGATTGTTTTAAAAATTACCATCCACCGAAGGGTAAGTACTCTTGCGTGAATAAGCGAGCGAGGCTTGCGATCGCAGTGGCGAAAATCCTATTCGCCACAAGCCCTTTCGATCGTTTCGAGATTTTTTCCTCTTCCTTCAGCAGCAGCAGCAGCAGCTCCTTCGACTTTTGTTTATTTTTATATTTTGCCTCGGAGCCCACTGGCCCAGCTCAGCGATCCCGAGGCGATATAAGCTCGGCCCGTAAAGGAGTTGGATCGCGTTTTACGCGTTGCATATCCGAACGGAGGCGGACACTCCATTATTCAACGGGCTCGATAATTGTCGGACAATTATCGAGTGAAGCTTAATCGAGGCTGCCCATTGGCTCACGGCCGGGCAAATTATCCGTCGGGAGGATCGAATCGCGGCCGCGTCGATAGTCCGGGGCTCGGGGGGTTGGGGGCAACGCAGGGGACTCGGACGTAGCGCGGATTAATCGTCGATAAATTGGCCGCGGAGGGATATTTAAAGAGGCTCGGGGTTTCGAGAGGAGGCCGCCGGGACTGGTAGGATCGTCGGGGCGTTAGGCTCGACGTTAGAGGACTCGTTGTTCGGACTCGGCCACGGGAGCCGCGATCGGCTTATCGCGTGGGTGGGCGCCGTCCGAGGGTCGTGGAGCGGAGCCGGCTACCTGGCAACGCGTGGGTGGCCCCCGGCGCCGACGATGGCCCGGATATTCGCGTGTTTTCGGGACGTGACCGTCGCCCGGGCGCGCACCTGACGCCCTTCTCCTCTCGAGTGCGAGCGAGCTCGCTCGGCCCTCTCGGGACCGCTGACTTGGGGGGGCCCCGGGCTCATGTGCCCTGGCCATTCGTGGCCCACGGAACAACAACAACAACAACAACAACGACGACGACGCAGACGACGACGAGCCCAGCCCCGGGGCCCCTAATCGCCTGTTTTTTTAACCGATCCTCGCGCGCCGACTCCGCCGCTTCTAAGAGCGGGCCCCGGGCCTTGTACCTACCTCGGCTCGCCGCCGACCCCCTTTGCTCGGCATTCCGCCACGTAATTCCGACTTGGCTCACTTGCAATAACAAACCTTAATTACCTGACTCGCTAATGCCACGAACCTCCGTGCGATCCCTGTTAATCCACGAGGCTTTTAATCGCCGATCCACAGCCACGCTATTCTTTCTTCTAGAATATATTCGCTTTGTGAGCGCGCTCTTAACTTTATGCTTGATTACGTGCATCGCTTTAAGAGCCGCCGTTACAATCGGCTTAAGGCACTACGATTGTCGTACAAATAAATTACAAGCCCTGCGCTAAATTGAAAGCGAAACAAAGGAGCTGTTAACTTATTAATTATAGCTTTCCTTATTGATCCATCATTCCGCAATACTTGCATCACTACTGGCTGCGATCCTTTATCGTTGATAAGCTGTTGAAATTGGAAAAAAATTGGCTTTACTTATTATCTTTATTGAACTAATGTCATGCCACGTTATAATCCCCCGCATTAAAAAATAAAAAATGTAGCAACTATTGTTAGAGTTATATCTGGACAGTAAAGCCGCTTAATTTTATTGCTATATTCCAGATGTCGCATACACTCCTAATGCCCTATTCGCTTTCGTATTCATCGGGTAGTAGTAATCTTTATTGTTTGTTTTATCGAATAAATGAAGAGCAAACTTTTTTTCTTTTTTTTCTCTCTTCCTTTTAAAAATAAAAATAATATCGCTTATGTTTAATTACACGCTTTTAAAGAGAGATATTGAGATGAGATGATTTTCAAAGGCCGACGTACGTTGCGAAACGCGAATATCAAACACGATGGTATTTTGTTCGTACCACATTTGAAAAAAAAATAATATCATTCTCGCCGGTATCGAACGATACATACATATACATATTTATATACGCGTGTATGCGTGTGTGTATACAACGTAATTATTCATTGCTTCAGGAGCTTGGCCTTAGGAATGGCGATGCTCCGTCAAATTGTATACTACATTGATAATAACGACAGTACGTATATCAATACTATTCGAAAGCTGTTATTGAAACATGTTTTTACTCGGAACGTTTAATAATGATTGTGCCAATAGTGTAATCACACCGCTCGAACGTGAAAGAAAAATGTTAATGCGTCGCATGTATAAAGAAGGGCTTCCGTACCGAGTAAAAACTGATGCGGCGCTCGCTCGCATTAAGCGCTCAAAGCGAGCGCTTTTAAGGTGCGTGAAGAGAAAAAAAAAGAAGAAAAAAAAATTTATAACGAATGCGTAACCACGTTATTTACATAGCTATTTTTTACGAGATAAAGCGTACGAAATTCGCGCTCGCGCCGAGATATCTAATCTCGAAGCCGCTAGTCGCGAAGCTCTTCCCTCGGCAGATTCCTCGGTCGACAAAGTGCCAAGAGCGGCAGGACGAAGGCAGGAGGAAGTCGGGGACCGCGGATCCGTGGGGGCCGCAGGAGCGAGTCCTTACGAATAGGTCGAGGACTCGTTCGGGGCTATTCGTGCGCTTGGAAGAGTTCGGCTCTCGCGAGCTCCCCTTTAAACAAGGCCCCGTCGAAGAAATCGAGGGCTGGATTAATAAGAACGACCTCGTTCCCGAGCGAGTCGTAGCCGCGCTGGCAGTATCGCTTTATCGATTCCTCGGCGGCAGTATCAGCGGCGCGGGCTCGGGCCATCGCAGCCGGCGGCCAAGGCAGCAGCAGCTAAGCGAGGCTGATAAGGAGCCACGAGCCGGCTCGAAGAGTACAGGCAGGTGTCGAGAATAAGCCAACTGGAAAATTCGTCGGTTGCGAAATCCTCGGGCGGCGGGGGCTCGAGGGGGGGGCCAGGCAGCCAGTCGGCGGTGCCGCGGGGCTCGAGCCCGACGGTCGACGGGGTTGCTGCGAGGGAGGGAGCCCTGGGGGGTTGGGGCCCGGGAGCCGACGGAGCAAATCGCGTCGGATTAGAGTCGGAGGCCTGCGCTCGGAGTAGTCGCGCCTGCGAGGGCCGCAATCTCCGGACGGGATGCGCCGGTGGTGGACGATGGGCGGGGGGCGGGGGCAGCCGGTAAGCCCGTGCCGGGGCGCAGTTCGGACGTTTTTAATGGCTCGGGCCTCGGTAATGCAAGGGCAGACTTGCGCGCTCGAGCGCCAATTACCGTGGGGGCCCGGCCGCTCTCGTGAACCCCTTCCCCGTGGGCCCTCGTAACGCAATGCGCGCCGAGACGCGGATAATCCGCGATAATCCCTGCCGGAAACGCAACAGTAATGGCCAGGAATCGGCAGGAGCGAAATTCGATCGGCCGCACTCATTTGGGCTAATGGGCCTGTCGCGACACTCTTTCCTTCTCGGTTTCGTTCTCGTTCTCTCCCCCGTCCCAACCCAACTCCGTCTCCGCCGCTCTCTCTCTCTCTCTCTCTCTCTCTCTCTCTCTCTCTTTGGTTTCCGCACTCACTCTTTGGGCACACACACACACGTGTGTACGCGTGTTTGCGCGCGAGCACGAATCTCGCTCGCTCGACCCTCGTCCGGAAAAGCGAGCCGCCGTTAGTGTTTGGGGGGAGGGTGGCGGGGGGGAAAAGGTGAGGGCCGATCGGCCGATGGGGTCCAGCGTGGAAAAAGGATGATTCGAGTATGCTTTATCACCCTCGACGCGCAGCAGACGTGGAGTCACGCGTCGTGCGTGCCTCCTCTCGTTTTTCCCAGATTTGCGACCCCGGCTCGCGCCCCCGCCCCGCAGCCCCAGCCTCCGGACCCGGCATCGCGTCACCCATCCACGAATCGGCCGGTCCGTGCGTTCCTCGGCGTCTCCCCCGCCGCCGATCATGCCGGCGCAAAAATAATACATTTCCACCGGCTCCGCGCCCTCGGCCGCTCCTGCACCTACACCCCCGCTAAGATAATAAAAAAACATCCTCCGAGTGCGATCCACTCGCGCTATCCACCGGGGCTCATGCTCCACGGATATTTCTTCTGGATTAGGTGTCAACTTGTATTCAGCCGGGGCTGTGCTGCCGTGCGATAACAACGCAGATTTCGGCCTTTCCCGACGGCCCAACAACACCCGAGAACGCCGACTACGTGCCTTCCGTTCCCTCTACCCTCTCCGCTCTCACTCTCTCTCTCTCTCTCGCTGCTCTGGCCGCAGCCTTATTTTTCCTCCCTCCTCGCCGTCTCTCTCCCCGCCCCATCTTTTCCCATCCACGAGCTATTAATGCAGTTAAACGCGCGCGCAAACTCCTCTTGGCTCCTTCTCTGCCCTTCTCGGGCCGCAATAAATCCGGGCTCTCGAATTTCCCTTTTGCTCGGCCGCAGCTCGCGTACGAAGCTGCGCGTATCCCGAGTGCCCCGGCGTCAAGAGCGTTTGCCAACTTTCTCGCGAATCCGCGAGGCTCCGATCGAGTGAACGACCTACGGAGTAATGGATAGCAAACTCATCGAGGGGGAATCATTAACGAGGCTCCTCGACCGATGGATTTTCACATTTACGGGTTTCGGCTCGTACGCTGCAGCGACCTGCTTTATTCCGAAGAATCCGAGAGTCCTGTTTACGGACAAAGAGACTTAGTCATGCCCCTTATATCTAGTTCTTGTCGAGTTTCTTTACTCGGCCTATTGATTCTTGCGAAAATAATAATACCTAAGGGCATTCCTTTTTACATATTTATCTATATCTTAACTGATTGTTCTCACTGAGGCGCAATACTGACCTCAAGATAATCGACTTGGCATACCACGGAAATATCCGAGAAAATAGATTAGAGAAATCTCTCTTTCTTTCTGGTAGAAAGTTGATAAAGGCCTACAATCGCGAGCCGATGAATGACCAATAAGAATAATAATGCATTCTGTGAATCCGCCTCCTATATAATAGCCGTTGATATCTAAATACGACCATTAGATCTTACTTATTCTATTAATTACTTACAAATACATACCGATACACGCTTAGATAACTGTACAAATATATACGATCGTATTAAGATTTTTATTGTGCTTTATTTAAAAATGCGATAAAGAAAATATAATAAAATAATTAAACAAAAAAATATGTGTATGTGTGCCATTGAGTGGGATAACGGTAGCCAAAATAATTTTACGTCTGCATTATATTCCCACCCCCCGACACATTTCTCAGATTTAATGCTTTTTTCAATATTACCAAATTATTTTTTGACTTTTATCGTATATTTATATGTTCCATATAATAGATTACTTCGAATACCGATAAAACAATTTCATACTATATATTCGCTTACCGCTTAAATACACAACAAGAAAATATTACTGTTTACAATTATAAATTACCTTGTTCATTAACTATTCCACAGACTAACAATAAAATTAATTAATACTGATTACTAATTTAATAAGGGAATTGTAAAATTAAATAGACTGAATATTCTTATATTCTAAATCGCTACGAAAGTAAATGCAATCTCTAAGTAGTAAACATTGTTTTTTAATGTATCTGTATATTATGTGCTTTGGTGTGTGTGTGCGTGTGTGTGTGCGTGCGTGCGCGCGCGCGAGTGTGTATGTAATTTATCCGAAAATACAATTTTGTGTCAATATTTATCAATACGATATAAAGGTATGCGCACCACAAGTATCAAATTAATCAATAATTTTACACATTTGACAGAAATAAAATTTGCTACATACATCTTAGAGTACAATTATTGAAATGAATGCCAAAAGTAAAAAAGCAAAAAGTATTGAAAAAAAATTGTTAAAAATTTAATGTTAAAAAAGGTCAGCAATTTTTTTATTGCTATCAAAATTACATACTTAGTTACATACTTAGTCATTAATGAGCGCATTTTAAGTAAAAATGTGACCGATTGCAATAACAAGCTATTCGTAAGAGTCGTGGTAAAATAAATACATGCCTTTTTAATTTATTATGCGTTAGGTCAATTATAAATATAATTGTTAAAGTAAATTTTTTTGCAATGTTGAATATAGGTTGTTAAAATATTATTTTAATCAGGATAATTACACAAGGCAAATTAGCTATAAAATTTTAAAAAGTATTTTTAATAATTGAGCTATTATTAACGACATAATATTTTACATTGATACTTTTTTTTTGTTTTTTTTTTTTGATAAATTCTGATCTATGAATGTAGTTGGTAACTAATAACATAAATGACGCAGCGAATCATTGACATTTGTATCAACTACGTTCATTTATTATTTAACCGTAGCCGTGGAGACTTCATTTTTAACAGTTTCTCTATATTATTATATAACTTTTTAGAAAAAATTTCCCTTTGAAGCAAAAACTCTTCCTTTTGATATAGTAAAATCAATTGTATTATTTTGTTCTTATTTAGCATTTAATTTCAATAGAAATGCTAAAAACCAGTTCTCAGCATATTTAATTGATAAAACAAGATATTTTAACAGCGTCAATACTGTTAAACCGTACTCCTTAACACTATGGCAAATATGCGTCTTGCGAAAATGTTCCTAGAGAAAGAACAACGAAACTTTATTGCACTCAGTTTTGAAGAAAAAAAAATTCAAATAATTTAAAATATATCTAAATTTTGAAGTTTTTTAACTTTTCAATATTTATTTTAAATACATCATTTTTAAAAATACATATTTGACTAAAAATGGAGTGTGAGTATTAGTAGTATTTTGTCACTGGTAAAAGTCTGTAAGCACTTAAAGTTTTTTGTACACATTGAAGATAGTCAGGTTAAATACAAAAAAACGTTAAATGTATTATAAATTTTTTTGTAAACTGCCTTTAATTTAATAATTACAATCAAAGTTTAGTAATGCATATTTTTTGTGAAAAAAATTAAAACGTTGAAGAGTAAACAGAAATCATAAATAAGGCAGACACATCTATTAAAAAAAGTTTCGAATAAATTACAAAAATTTTTAATTGTTTACTTTGTTTAAAAATTTGTTATTGCCGCAATTTCAATAACGTAATTTCATTTAAACTTGAATTTCATAAATATTACGATGTAACATATTATTTGTAAATAGAAAATTATCGCAGGTGATTAATGTTTATAAGATATTTTAATATAAATATAGAAGTAGTGCAAAAATTAAACGAATTTAAATATTGTTTGAAATTAATACGAGCCAACACAAAGCGGTTATAAAGAAACGTAGTTGTGCAAGCTTATGGAAAGTACCGTGGCATTTCAGTTACATTTCAACTCGATAAACTACAATCTATATCCGTTGCATTATAAGAAAAAAAGAAAAAAAAAAAAAAAAAAATAATGAACTTTGAGGTTGACGGTGAACTATGAGGACTATTGGTTAGTAAAAAAAAATAGTAT
Organism: Kradibia gibbosae; assembly: GCA_018907135.1. Taxonomy (NCBI): domain Eukaryota; kingdom Metazoa; phylum Arthropoda; class Insecta; order Hymenoptera; family Agaonidae; genus Kradibia; species Kradibia gibbosae. The sequence continues at coordinate 13,372,351 of JACCHX010000001.1, read as the reverse complement.
AACAGGGTTAGGTATTTTTCATTTATTTCAGTACATTCAGTACAAAAATTGTAAAATATAACGTTTTTTGAAATCCTCAAAAAATATAAGACTTGTATAAATATTTATTTAAAAAATACACCCGATTAAAGCTCATAATCTTAACGTAAAATTTGTTCCGCTTCAAAAAACAATATGTCATTTAGTTAAAATCGGCAAAAATTGTTACATAACTCTATTTCAGAGCTGCTTAAAATTGTAAAGCTCCTTAAAGACACGTGAAGAAAGTCTAAAAGATAAAATGGATATTATAGGATAAATACTTGAGTAATTATACTGGGAGTAATCGTGACCGCAATAGAAGTTAAATTTGTAATACACGTCCCAGGAACATGAATTTTATCTTATTTTTAATGGATTTTTTGGTCGAAAGAGCGGCGGATTTTTAATACGAATATCGCGAAGAGCAAACATCAAACATAATTTAAAACAGGTATTCGAAATTGTATTTTGCATTGGCGCACTCGGCGAGGAATTCGAATGTAAATTAACCGCGGTAAGACCTCGTACGAGGAATCGCTGCTCGCGCGAGAAACAAAAGGTAGAGAGAGAGAGAGAGAGAGAGAGAGAGAGAGAAAAAAAAAAAGGCGGTTTTCTTTCAATATTTTTCTCGTAATTTCTCGAGCGGAGAGTAGAGGCGAAGGCGAATGATTTTGCTCCGCCGACGACGCACCAGACCATCGGCGTGTCGTCGTGGTACACTCGTGTTCGGTTAAGCGATGTCCCACTAGTTATGTAAAACTGTGTGCGGATCGATTGTGCAAACAGAGGAGGCGCTCCCCTCGTTCACCGGCTCGCTCGGCTCCTACTCGTTTATCCCCTCCCCGCGCCGGAGCGTCGCATTGCGCTCCTACTCGTTTCGACATTTGGGAGGAGCGAGGAGCGAAAAGCAGGTTAGCAGGCCGATCGTCCTCGATCTCTCGAGCCGTCGTCCGTTGGCGGCTCGCCGCCTAAGCCAGAGTCATAGCCATAGCCAGAGCCCCGGGCCCAGGGTGGCCCGCGATCGCGACCAGCCCCGGGGCAAACTCGCCCCGACGCCCAAGAGCTCCCTCCGACGGCTGGGTAAAAGCTCGCGGCTTCCCTCGGCCAACTCTCCTCCTCCCTGCGACGAGATCGGGCCCCCTCTAATGGCCTGGCTCCAGTGCCCAAACAGTCGGGCCCGATAATTGGTCGGGGCCGGGGCAAGCCAGGGCAAGCCAGGGCAAAGAGCCCTCGTAAAATCATTATCGATTTACGAGCAGGCGCAGGCGGCGGCGGCGGCGCTCCTCTTACTCGGAGCAGCGCGGAGCTTTTCCATCTTCGACGTGGCGGCGTCGGTCGCTTTATCACCCCGGTCGTAAAGAGCCCCGGAAAACCAACGGCGCAACATAATGGATTTTAGAAGGACGTGCGAATTGCCCCGGCCCGGACTACGATCTCCCCGAGATAACGACCCGGTGGAAGGGCCGGGGAAGCTCTGCGGCGGCGGCGGCGGGAAATGGTGGCGGGGTAGAAGACAGACGGGGAAAAAAGAACAATAAACCCGGGGCAGGAGCGATAAGGTTCTCTCGTGTGGCGTAGCGTACGTGCGGCTCGCCGCCTTGGCTTCCTTCCTTCCTTCCTTCCTTGCTGCTGCTGCTGCTGCTGCTGCTGCTGCCGACCTCGACCGCCGCCCCTGTTGTCTTTGCTAAGGGCAAGTGGAGAGCCATTCGTGGGAGCGACCTGCGGGGGGGGGAGCAGAGGGGGATATGGCTCTAAGCGAGGGCCGGGCGCATTCCTTCCGCTGCTTCTCACCCTCGGAGCTCGCGGCCTGCGCCTCCTCGTTACCGAGCAGCCATCGGTTTCGCAAGGGCAGGCATCGCTCGCCGAGAGCAAACACCGAGGAGACGGCGATGCTCTGGGCGCAGGCGACGCGCCTTTATCTCCTCCTGCGAGTCCGATAAGGCCTCGCGGGCTGCGCTCTTGGGAAGGAATTATGCTGCGCTGCGCTCTCGACTTGGCTCGTAAGATATATGCTTTTATTGAAACTTTAAGAATACAGGTCTTCTACACGCGTTTATTTACAATATTATTCGGTGAACTAAGGCAAAAGCTCACTCCTCCAATTACCTTCCCTGCCCCCCGACTCCCGAAGTCCCCCTAATAATACGATTCGCTCGGGCGCACGCGCAGACAGGCAGACTCCGTAGGCATGGGACTCGACGCGCGCAATGCTCGATTCCCTGTGGCGCGCCTCCTCCGGTCGAAGAACCCTCTCCATTTTCACCTCCGGCTTCCTGGGCCGTGCAATTGCGTCGATTACGAATTACGTCGACTTTAGTCTCGCTCGCTGCAATTTCCAAATACAACTCCCTGAGAGGTTCTACCCTCCCTCCTATCGTTCCTCGGTCCTCTAGACGATCTTACAAATGGAACTTTATAACTAGAGTCGACGTAAGGGTCTTTAAAATTATCTTAAAGATTTCTCACCACGAAGCCGTTGAATATTGTACGGTCTCGGCCGTATTTTTAAGTACAAGCTACAGCGGCGCTGGCTTTTCGATTAAACTTTTTCTACACGCGCGCACATAGAAATTTATGCCTGTCCTTTCTTTTAACAATGATGTGTGTACTTGCATTCCATGAAAAATCGCTTGATAACGCAGAGGGCTCGAAGCTTAGGTCAACATTAACATTATAGAAAAATTAGCTAATGGCACTTTAGTCAGTTTATACTATGGTATTTACAGATTTTACATTTTTTTTTCTTTTTCTTTTTTCGGTTAATATCTTCAACAACGCAAGCCCTCGGCATTACATGTTACAAAATTCACAAATTTTCGTTACAATGATTCTTCGTACAAGCTGTAAACTAGGATTTCGTTACAAAGCGACTCTTGTGTTAAAACTTCTAAAAAACAGAACTGTATAGGAATAAACTTTACAAAAGGCTTCTTTTTCATGATTATTATACAATCTTCTACGCTGTCTTTGATAATGCTGGTAAATAATCAAATATTACTATGAAAATACTTATTATAATTCTGTAATAAATTCTATGCTTAATATGAATTTTTAGTAATTACAATTCATGATATAATCAAGGTCTTAACAAATGCACGTGACACAGTACGGCGGCTGTACGACGATTTTCAGATTATATTGTTTTAAAAATTTCAGTATAAAATAGTTTTTATTGAAAAAATGTCGTACGTCCTGACCTTATTCTACCGACACACTCGCTATTATTCTGTTATTACTATGTTTGTGTTTATTATAAAGATTATTATTGCTAGGAATTTGGACTGGAGTAAGGGTCATATATTGTTTGTGTATGTGGATGTAAAATTGGGTGGGTGGATGGGTGTGTGAGCGCGCATACGCACGCGCGTGTAAGCTGTAAATTAAAATCCTATTATTAAAAGATCTTTATTTTTTTTTTAATTACTTTATAAATTGTCCGAAAGAAGACAATAACGTGTAACGTGTAAAGGATTCTTTTTCTTTTATGTATATGATTATTGTATTTCTTATATTTTTGCAGGATCGATTCAAGAAAATGCAGACCAGTATTGTATATAACAAATATATGTATACATACTATTAGTAAAATTAAAACTTAAATAATTTGATTATTACTCTAAGCATAAGTTTTTCGTCTAATGCAAATTTAATAAAATATTTTTCTTGCAGATAGTTTTATGCTGAAATCATGTACTTGCAAGTACATGCTTATAAACACATATTTAAATATGAGTATATATTTATAAAAAAATTGATAATTAATTTTTTTTCTAATTAAATGGCATTGGCAATACATGTGCCAATTGATCTTTCTATGCAAAAGCTCGCAATGAAGATAAAATTAACACGTAAAGAAACAAAAACAAATAATAATAGGAGGAATAAGTTAATGGTCGATTTTGGTATTGATTTTATGTACAAGGATTAAAATTAATTTCACGATTAATCGATAAAGGCTAAACTTATCTACGGAGTGGAGAAGAGAATAAAAATTTCTGTCATTAATGAGAAGAGCACAGACACAGGCGCACGCATGCAAGCACGTGTGCGTACGCGTGTGTGCGCGCATTTTTACATAGAGTACAACAACGGTTGTTCTGCGTACTTGTGCAGTACTTGTTCCCTTGTAAGTGAGCATTACACGTTCCATGTGTGCTTGCGTATGTACATACTTCGGCGCACGTAGGCATGCGGCTACAGACAACGTTAAGGTAATTATTACACTGATAATGCTAGTGTAAATAAAAACATTTGAATCGTAACGTACGAGGATTGCTGGATAGTGGCGGGGACGGGGGGGGGGTCGGGGAGGGGGAGGAGAGAGCGAGAGAGCAAGTACGTATTCCTGACGGATCGTTCGGAGGCACGGGAAGAGAAGCGGATGGACAAAGGAGTTGGGAGGAGAGAGAGAGAGAGAGGGAGAGAGAGCATTCGATTGTTGGGTCAGTGATGGCGGTAAGGGCGGAGGGTAGGGGGGGGTCGTAGGGTATATCGGAACGGACGGGGAAGGCGCGGACGGGTGGCTGAATAGGGGCAATCGTCGGGGGGATCGACAGGGAAAAATCACGTGAACGGGAGATCGGAGGTCGCCCGTACGGAGCCTCGGGGCGGCTGAGCTCCCGGTAAGTCGCAGGCCAGTCGCAGTTGAGCTGGATCAGGGGGCCGGTTGATCAGAGGTCGGTGACGGGGCCCGTGGCTACCGCGTGGCTGCTGCTGCTGCTGCTGCTGCTGCTGCTGCTGCTGCTGCCGCCGCCGCCGCCGCCGAAGTCTAGGCTGCCCTCGATCGCGTTCTCCAGCAGCTCCACGACCTCGTCCTCCAGCTCCCCGAGCTCCTCCCTCTCCTCGTCCTCTGGTGGACGGAAGACGCCAGCCGCCGAGTGATCCTGGCCCCTCCTGCAACCGGCGGTCGGCCCTTTCTCGCGCAGAATCTCCTTGCGCCTCTCCAGTCTGACAAATCATCAGGTATCCGCGTTACGTATACGAGGCCACGTACGTCGGCCCTTCTTAAAACGCCCACCTATACAGAGAAGCGAGCCCCCAAAAGCCATGCGACCTAGCGACGACTGCTCCTATGGGGATGGAGCGAGTCGAAGAGAGGCAAATCCTTCGTCGGCCTTGTGACGCGTCGTCGAGATCTCCGAGGGCGGCTCGGACTCGACTCGCGAATCATCGATGCCCTTGATTCGTTAGCCAGGCTCGGTTATTATCGCGAACATTTATACGTTACTCGCAGGACACAAAGCAGTGCACTCTTGAGCTCTTTCCTTTTTTTTATATATATATATATCTTTCTCTCACTCACTCTCTCTCTCTCTCTCTCTCTCTCTCTGTCTCACTCTCACTCTCACTCACTCTGCGTCCGTTACTCGGGGATTAATTTTCCGTAATTTTCGTTTTCAAGCGATAAACCAGGACACGGGCTCTGTTGTACTTTATAAAGCGCCTCTGTGTTTTACGCCCCCTTGCCGGCCCACTCCAAAGGATATTTGGAGTGGATCTTGGAAATCGTGCGTGTGGAGAGCTCGGTAAGCAACGGCGCGCTTCCGTTTTCTTCGTGTGCCTTACGGTACTACTTTTGTTTGCGGGTAAAATTACTGGTTCCGAAGAGAAAATCGATTCCAATGCGGATACGCTCCTATCCGCGCCTATGATACTTCCCTCCCCTGGCCGATTATTAAATCCGTTGCGCTAATCGCGTATGCTCTCCGCGAGAATTCAAGCTACCCTCAATCTCGAGTCCTTATCTATCGAGGATCTTGGCAAAACATTTTTTTCCTTCCATTCTTCCGCAAAACAATTTCTCGTCTCTTTGGATTCTTTTATGTAAAATGTAACAATCGATAATGGAAACCGAATAAACTCGTGATCTTCGTCATTTGAGTGAAACGCATTTTCGGTGAAACTTTCAAGCTCTTACTATTTGAGACGTTTGATTGCTTAAATATTGAATAATATTACCGAACTTTTCATCGTTATTAAATCTTTTACAATGGTGACACTCGATGCTGGGATTTACAAGCACTTTTGTGTCTATTGTTAGTATAAACGCCGACTATTATTGATATATTGCAGTTTGCTCAGGAACCCTCGAAAACGTAAGTTTAGTCGTGAAATAAATTTCATGTTATTTTTAAGCTCATTCAAAGCAGTTTTCTTTATTGCTTGAAGCACTGTTTTAGAATTCTTTTAACAGCATCAAGTTTGTAAATTTTGCCAGATTATTATGTAGCCGCTCGTTATAATTTACATTATTAAAAGTTTCAAGATATTAAAAGAACATATTTGCGTCATTTTTAAATTGCTTAAATTTGGAACTATGTTTTTAACAAATATGTATAAGTAATGATCATTAGCTTCGATTATCCTTTACCTTTAAAAGCGCACATGCAAACTCGTAAGTCCATTTCAAGGTCTTAATAAAATATATAATAGTATAAAAATTAGAAGAAAAAAAAAAAAAAAAAAAAAAAAAAAACTGACAATTTTGAAAAGTAAATATCGCGGTTCATTTCAAAGAAACGCACAATTAAAAATTACAAAAAGAGCGCCTTTAAAATCCACAAAACAGCTAAAATAATACATTGTTCAATTTAATGTTTATGATCCTTGTCAAGTAAATATAACTTTAGGATGACTTGAGATTTTCGGGCGGTTCAACCTTCGACACAAAGTTTTTATTTTCTTAGGATAGAGCCATTCTGTCGGGTGTTTAAAATCCACCAAAAAAAGATACAATATAACGATTTCACTATTGTGCGGATCACAACAAATTTTTGGTATGAATAAAAAGATTCTTCTTAATAGTTCCATCAATTGCTTTTAAATTATCAAAACATTGCACTCGAAAATTGAAAAATAAAAATTTACTCCGATTCAAAGCGCAATTTGGCTTGCATTAAGATTTGAGTTGGCTTGGTACGTAAGAACCGAGGAAGAACAAAACAATAGTAGTAGTAGTAGTAGTAGTATTAAAAAAAAATGCTATAAAAATGTTCTCAATCGTCTTGACCGTCCTACTTAAACTTTATTCTAAAAGTCGAAAAAAAAAATGAAGAAAATTGCAGAGCTTACCCGCCGTATCTATCGTAATAAACAATATGTAATTTCCCGAGATAAGGAAAGCTCAAAAAGCAATTACATGCCGTAAACCTGGTTTATGCGCAACGTGTTATGTACGTGTGTATACATAGATATATATATGTATATATATATACACACGCGCACGCACATGTATACACGTGTATGTATATATAAATTTATTTATTTATACAGGTGCGTACATGTGGAGGAAGAAAAAAAAAAAAAAAAAAAAAAAAAAAAAAATGCACGTATAAAAGTATTGCTCAACAATCGAGAAGAAGGATTCACTCTCTTGCGAGAAAAAAAAAGAGAAGAAGAAGAAGAAGAAGAAGAAAAAAAAACCCCCCAATATTTCCAGACATCATCGAGTAGGGCCAGTCTATTTGTGGAGTACGAGAGTGTCTGAAAATATTGATGCAGAGGCAGAGTCGTAAGAATGGAAATGTTAGGCAGAGCATTGTAAGATAAGCGGTGGGGAAGCAAAGCATAATGGCGGGTGAGTCCAAGTCGGCGACGAGGATGACGAGGCGTATTATGTACAAGAAGGCATGCATGAACGGTGAACCATGAGACCTACGTGCTATTTATTTTCTCGGTATGTACAGAGTCGTGTGGCAGCCACTAGGGGTAAGCCAGTGATAGAGGAAGCCCTCGGGGTGACGTGGTGGCGAGACGTGTGCCTTTTTTTTTTTTTTTTATTTATCATTTTATCTTATTCGTTTTTTTTTTTGCTTTTTACTCTTATGCATCCGATTTCTCTGGTTCGTCTCTGAGCATTGGCTTTGGCTCGGCTCAATCGGCTCGGGCCAATCGGGCCCCGCGTACGCGCAGACGAGCCGATGGCGCGTGTGCGCGTACGCGCTCTCGCAGGCCTCTGCCCGCGGGCCGCGCAGGGCGTCCGCGCGCGCGGACCCGAGGCGCTCCCCGGCCGCGGTGCGCGCGGGGGCCCCCCGCTAGGCGCCTATCTCGGGCCTGGCTCCGTCTCTATTAGCCTAAGATAGCTGTGATTGGGCCCGCACACGTACGGGCTAAATGTAGGTGGTGGTGTAGGTGTTGCGTGAAAGTTCTATCAGGACTCTGGAGGTCAGGAAATTGGCCGAGTCGGCCGGGTCGACGCCGCTGAGGGGGGCGTCGCCGCGCGGTCGGGCCTCGGCGCCGGTCCCCGGCTCGTCGCGGGCCCGCGGCCTCCTCCCCAGCCGCGGGCAGAGGCTCCTCTCCTCCTCGTCGGTGTAGTAGTACTCGTCGAGGGCCGGGGGCGGCGGCGGCGGCGGCGGCGGCGGCGGCGGCGGCGTCGGCGGCGGGAGCGAGGAGCCCGGCGAGCCCGTACTCTCGGCGGATGGGGATGGATCTGTGGATGTGGAGTCGTACGAGGTGCGCACGGGGGTGCTGGTCATAGAGGGACTGGGTGAGTCGAAATGTACAGGCGTGAGAGGCCGAAGGGCTACAGCAGCGTTTACGCACTTTGTCGCCCGGCGCTCGTCGGTGTTCCTCGAGGCCCGAGCCTCCTGCAGCTCGCGGCGCAGCGTCAGGTTCTCCTCCTCGAAGGCCGTGATCTCCCGGTTCTCTCTGCTGCCAAGGGGCCCGGCACCCAAACAAACGTCAGAGCCGTTAGAAAATGCTTACCGGGGAACGCTCCATTGGTCCCCTTCCTTTACCCGACCCCCTACTCACTTTAAGCTCAGCCTCAGGGATGCGACCTCCTTCTCCAACTTGCCGATCCTCTCCTCGCTCACCTCCTTCTCGCTCCGCATCTTCTCCAGCTGGCCCTGCAACCGAGACCATTCACGCATATTACACACCCTATCGACCCTATGGGGCTCTCTCTCTCTCTCTCTCTCTATCCGTCTAGAGGAGGAGGGTACGAGGGAGCCCTCCAACGGCTAATGGACGGGTGTAACCCGAAACGCCCCGGAGAGGCGACAGGGTGGCCAAGGGGCGGCTAAGTGCCCTCATGACTCTGATCGCTTACGCCCCTGAAAATGACGGATAGATTGACTAGACCGAGCTAAGCCAGCTCTTCCCCGAGAGCCCCGGCGTGAAACCCGATAGGGCTCGGTCCCTACCCCGGCTCTCTCGTCGGTCGCCGTGCTGCCGGCCGCCCGCCCACCCCCCGAAATCAATTTCATTAGGAGAGCCCGACTTTTTAATAATGGCCTTCTCCCGCCTACCGACCCACGCCTTCCGCCTTCTCCGGGCGGCCAGCGCCTCCGCGCGAGTCTAGAACGCGGACGCGTTGTTTGGCTCGCGTACGAGGAAGGGCCAAGAGACGAGAAACAAAATCTCGAGGCAGAAAAGGGAGGAGGCCTTCACCTGGTCGTCCTAATCAAACAAAGTGATATCTCGAGAGCCCCGGGGAAAGCCGAGACAAAGCACCTGGCCACTCCAATAATCAAATTCTCATTCCCACATTCGTCTACTAATTACTTACTTTCAACTGCTCCAGATCTGTGGATTTTTGAGATTGCTGACCCTCCTTCGATACTTTCAACATCGAAAGCATCACTTCCTCCTTCACTCTGCTGGCGTCTCGGATATCGTTTATAATATCTGCAAATGTACAACCGTCGTTAATGCAATTAATATTGAAGCTTTTTGCGATCGCCTTTACCGGGTTATTCGAACGGCGAATCAACGACTCACCTGATAGCATTCCTGGCTGATACTCCAAGGGTATACTTTTCTTGAATTGGCTTAACTCGGTCTTTACTGTTTCCAGGTCGGATTTTGTTTCGTGGAACTCTTTAAATAACTGACTGTACGACTCTTTCATTTTTGTTATCTATTGCAATACAAAACATTGGCTACGCGTTGCTAGTTGTAAGAATGTTCTTAAAAGTTGGAGAGCTACTTTACCTGCTCGAGAAGCGAGAAATATAATTTGTTATTCTTTCCGACGGTAGTTATTGAGCTATCGCTGTCTGCGCTATCCGTCCCTTCGCTTATGGAATTGGATGGTAGGTCGGCAGGTCCCAGTCCAGGATCTGAGTACCGCCTGTGCTCTGCATTTAGTTCCTCTCTGTCATCTTTATTGTCGATGTTTGCGGTGGGAGGCAAACTTGCATAGTCTCCATTTTGATAGGCCATGGGCGTCGAATGATTCCAACCATTTTCTTGAAGACTCGAATAACCGTTTCCCAAAGCATCGTTACCACCCGGAGCTCGATGCTGAGTTCTCGCTAAGGATGCTCTTGTTCTTCCCCTATAAGGCCTATACTGTGCCCTTATTACCGGCTGGTGAATGCGGTACAGCTGAGGCAGAGGAACAGACTCCATAGTGTAGGTAACAGGAACCGCTGAATATTCGCAAACACTGGGGTCTGACATCGCTGTAAAAAGGCGTTGCCCATCGTGAAGACTCGGGTGATGTTGCACTGGAGGCAATCTTGGCTGTTGCCAAAACATGGATTTGTATTCCATTCCGAAAATCTCCTCTTCGCTTTGGTCATGGCTGTCTCTGTCGTTATTGTACCAAGACTCGCTCCTCAAACTGTTTTTCCTATTATTTCGCTTCTTGCTCTTCCTCGACTGGCTCGGGAATCCAGAGTCGCTTGGAACTTTTGAATTCGGTAATCTGATGAAAATGTCGGCATGAGCAAAATAACAAGTATTTATTATTCAAACGGCGCCTACCCACCTTTTATTCATGTTGACGACAATCCAAGGAGATCCCTGAGGCACTTGAAGGTTACGCTCGAACGACCACAATGCAATAATTACGACATTAAGCTGAATAATCACGGAAAACTTGACCCTGATTGGAATTTCACCGTTTCTCTTATCTGCGAATTCATTAGACGTCACAGATGACCATCATGGGGGCCGCCATTACGCCTTGTTTACCATCGCGCTAAGGCGGGTACGCGAAATTATTCAAATGCCATTCGAAGAATCTTTATTACGTAAGCGATGGAGCGAGTTGGAGGGCCAAAGACTGGCGAGAAAAGGACTCACGTGCAAATGGAAATGAAGCGGCCGGTAAATTTCGGGCCCCCTTGTCCCCCTAAAGGGCTGGCTTTTTCGCTTGGGAGACGGTAAATACGATATATCTCGATTTATTTCGACTCAAACAGAGCCATTACTGTCAAAGTCACGGCATAAGAGAAACCTGAGAAACATCTGATCCGGAGCTCCCCCTCGGTGTACCCCGAGATCTTAATCCTGAGATTCAGGCCGCTAGAGGCACTCGGAGTCTCGCACTCCCGCAGTCGGCGAACGTTGCCTATAATACGCAGGTGCCGCGAAATTCGTTAGAAGCGCGCTCGATTCAAGGAAGCGAATGCTCGAGTACGGCCTAGGCCCGGACAAGTGGAAAGGACCGACGCTAAACGCGAGCAAGTACAGTGGAACTTTGGTAGGGAGGGAGGGAGAGAGAGCTACAAAAATAATACAAATTCAATGCTGGAACGTGGCGTGAAGATTGGCCGCGCGCGATAAGAAAGCGTGGGCGAGTGAAATTATTTTTAACAACTGCGAAAGAGAGAAGTCGTCGCTGCTGCGTCGATCGATGAAGCGATGACGGCGCGTCGCGTTACCAGCCCTCAACACGCGTACACACGAGCAGTTATCGACCGTTATCGATTAGCTCTTGTTTTCCGCTGAACAACAATCCTATGGCTCCTGCTTGCCTCGTCTCCCGAGTGCCCCTCGGCCTTACGAGGACGGGCTCTGCTCTCTAAGCTAATAATCGGGGCCCTCCCTTCTCGGCCAGAGTACGCGCGCATGCATTGGCCGATACGTATCCTCTTTCTCGATCGAATGGCGCACGCGACCTTGCAGGGATTCCTCGAATTAAGCTGGAGTGGCAAAGGTCGGGCTAAAGTGCGCTGCGCAATTGCGACGAGTGGGGCTGGCTACTCCGTAAATCTACCTCGATTCGCCATGGGGCCGCGAAGGGCGAGGAGCTCAGGACGCGCGGGATCCTCGCGGAAGGGGGATGGCGGGAAGGAGAGCAGGAGGCTGGGGCGAAAGCGCAGAGGGACGAGGGGCCGTTGTCGATACCTCGCGGTCGGTGTCGTCTGCCCTCGGATCGCCCGGAGGGCGGAACTTCCCTCGCCGCTGGTCGAGCCGGGGGGCGGCGGCGGCGGCTGCTCCGAGGAAGGCCAGCCAAGGCGCGAGCGGTCGGCCGAGGCGTACGCAGCGGCGCGCGCGACGAGGAATCGTTATCGAGGACCCGGAGGCCTCGCTCGGGGGGAGGGTGCGCGCGCCCCCCAGCGGCGGCTCCGCGTAGCAGCGACGCCCAGCGGTGGACCAGTGGCGGCGTGGTCCGAGCCATGCCGCGGAGTGTCATCGTTGGCTTCCGCCTGCCTGATCGCCCGTGAGCGATTACCTCCTAGCCCGTGCATTGCAAAGCCCGAGGGGGCGCCGCTCGGGAGGGACCCGCTCTCCTTGGCAACGGCCGTCGCCAACGACTGCGAGGAGCCAGAGGGGAGGGCTCCAGGCGCGACGATTGACGAGGCTCGGGGCTACGCAGTTGCGCGCGGCTGCTGTGCCGTTGAATCGACACCGCCCGTGGCTCCTCTCGGAGGGGCCCGAGATCGCTGATATGCCGTCGTGACTCGGCATCGCTCTGTAACGCGCGACCGACCAATCGTGCCCGATAACGAATTTCGGCGGAGCGCCCTCCCTCTCGTTGGCTCCCGAGCAGCAGCCGCTGCACAATGGGTAACAGGTCGAGCCTACTGCTCCGCGAGGAGGAGATCGCCCAGATCCAGGAGAGCACTGGATGTGAGTATCCCGAGGTCCTCCCCCATTACCCTCACGGGCTCCTCCTAACTTAAGCGCCTGACAGCTGCTTCTTAGGCGAGCCCTCGAGCTCCTTGGTAACCCTTGAGCTCGTCCCAAGCCCATCCCCCCGACCACCTGCCCGTCGTTTGCCATTAGCAGCCAACTACCTCGGTTGGACTCCTCGGTATCCTTCGCTAAAAAGCCCGAGAGATTTTTTTGGTCCTTCGTTCGCGTTTTACCATCCTTAAGCGACTCGTGCGATTCGTCACTCTAATCTGGACGCTTTTCAGTCACTCAAAATCAAATAGAGCGGCTTTACAGTCGCTTCACCAGCTTGGACCGAGGAGATTGTGGCACCCTTAGTAGAGAAGACTTTTTGAGAATTCCTGAATTGGCTATAAATCCACTGGGCGATAGGATTGTTAATGCTTTTTTTGAGGAAAGCAGCAGCGACAGAGTCAATTTTCTTCAATTTATGCAAGTGCTAGCACATTTCAGGCCTTTAAAAAAAAACAGCCAAAACATATTAAACTCTAGAGAAGAAAAATTGAGATGTAAGTATCTTGTATTCCTCCAATAAGTCACCCAAGCTTACTGCAATCTCTCGAATAAGAATTCGATTCTCCCCATAAGGATTTTCAATCTTGTATATGTTTTTTTCTTCGAACAGCGACGATTCCTAACAATTACATTATTACATTTATATATTTATTACAGTTGCTTTTAAAATGTACGATTTAGACAACGATGATTTAATATCTAAGGAAGAACTACTAGCTATATTACATATGATGGTTGGTGCTAACATAAGGTAACTACGTTTGAAGCCATTTTTGTTTATAAAAAAATTTTTTACCAATTCCGATCAGAGGTGTGATTCGTTCGTTTCATTTTAGCGAAGAGCAGCTTTCTAGTATAGCGGAACGTACGCTATCCGAAGCTGATGAAGATGGTGACAATATGATAAATTTTGAAGAATTTTGTAAAGCACTCGAAAGAACAGACGTTGAGCAAAAGATGTCGATAAGATTTCTTAGTTAAAAATTTGTTTATTGTATAGCACAAAGTTGATAATGTAGATTATTACGATGACGCATTATAAATGAAAACAAGTATTTTATTTTGCATCGATGGCTAATGAATATATTTATCTATTAAAAATAGCCCAAATTTACTAATGGTTATAGAACAGTGTACATTTACTGTTAATAGAAATAATTTGATTATTTTTTAAAATAATCGGCGCGTAAACGTTTTATATTTAATAATATTAATGATGCTTTCGTATTACATAAGTGCTCTGGTTAGCATTTATTTCTTAGTAAAATGGTTACGTACAGTTAAAGCAAGTTCTTAATTATAAAATTGTCCCTTTAATATCTGGCAGCCTTGACTGTACTTATGTACAATACCTAATGTCATTAAATAATAACGACGTTGAATAAATTATTGTTTGTAGATACGTATTTGTTTTTTTAATTTTCCGCTGTTACTTAAAAATTTCCCTCTTATTTAATTACAATTTGTTAAAAATGTTTTGGTTTGTTGACCCAATATTATTCTATATTGATTCTACAAGGAATGCCAAAAATATGTACAATCTATTAGAAAAATTTATTAAGCAACCAATTTATTCCATTCCACAAGTACGGTTATTTTATTCGTCATATAATTTAAATTCTTATGAAACCAGTCGTATTAGTTGTTTAATAATTAGCCTTTTCTCTTTTTTGATTTTTAGATTTACATCAATTATAAATTTTTATGATAAATGCATTATGGTACATTGGAATCAATAAACTAACCCCTAGTGCCCTTAACAAATACATATTACTTTATATACTTAACGTATTCATTATCATATACAAAAACAAAGTTATCAACTATTGCATTTAATTCAAAGCTGTGTGCTAAGCCGTTGACGATACTGCTAATTTCTTTAAATGTTCCATGAATACCTGTAGACTGACGTCATCCGTCAATACTGGAGCACCGCTTTCCTGTACACAATAAAGGGCATTAGTAAGGCAATAACGATGATTTGCTTAAAATCAATCCTCAAGCACAATGTTAATTCCTTCACCGTGTTTAAAACAAGATGATAGTAATAAGGCTTATATGTAGCTCAACGTTCGCGTAGCAAGGTATTGACATTTTTAAAAGAGAAATGTCGATAACTTTTGTCAACGCTGAGTACAATCGAAGAGGTAAAATGGAAAGTCGTGGCTCGAAGCACTTCACCGTAATTCCCAAGATTGAAATGACATTTCAGCGAGAAAGCGTAAAAAAAATTATAAAGGAGCAAGTGTATAAAAATCGTTTGATAAAAAAAAAAAGAAAACCAACCCCGTTGGAAATCGGCATCCCCTGGTACACAGGATCAGGATAACATAAAAAATTCATTAATAACAATGCTTAAATAAATATTGACAATAATAGTGGCGCCAACGCTCGGATCGACGATCAATAATATTAAATAATGATTAAAAGGGGTCGATTGAAGGGTCGAGGACAACTTACCGCTCCATAAGCGTACATATTATTATGCGTCTGACTAGGATTAACTTTGCTGAGAAGGAACCTAGCTTGCGAGCCACCGTGTTCGGTATCAATGTACCTCGGGGCCGGGAATCTCCCGACCAATATTTCAGCAGCATCGTCCACCGGCGCAGCCAAAAGCTGCTTGAAGTTTTCGTACTCTGGAAGATCCTGATACTTCAACTGACGCCACTGCGCTATCGTCTAAAGAGCCGTTAGAAGAAGCGTTCGCTTTTTTTACTCTGGATTAAATTTAAAATGGGCGCGTTGTAGAGGAGGGCAATCGATAATCAAGTACCTCCCCGTGGAAAATCAGAATTTGGAAGAACGTGTCCATCAGTAGGATTCGGTCGGATTGTATGGACGAGGTGTCCAATAGAACGGGTTCCGGGGGCCCGCCAAATCCGTAGCTGTACAAAAGCGGCTGAACCATGATCAACGAGTTCGTCAGGTCCTCCCTCATCAGCATGTTCCTGTAGAAGCTGGTTTCATCCGGAGAATTGTTGAATACTTGGAGGAATTGAGATCTCCGCAAGTGGTACATGAACTGCGGATAGAGGGAGAAATTTTCGGCCAATCTGAAGCTGTTGGGGTCATCTTTTGCGTACTCCCCGAACTTCTGGCACTGAAACAGCACAAGGGATAAAGCGATTGCTCACTCCTCCGGGATTCGATGGAAAGCTGGCTGAGCTCCCGGCGAGACCCTCACCAATCTTATGAGCATCCTGTCGACCCATCTCAAAACATCGGGCCCGTCCTCGCTCTCGGCCCGGAAAACGGCCAGCCGGGACATGAGGACCGCGGCCGCCTCCTGGTCGAATCCGGCGGCGATGTGGTGCAAGGACGAGGAGGCGTCCGCCCAGCTGAGGAAAATGCGAAATAGCGCTCAGTCAAGGCTAACAGGGGCCGCCCTCGAGGCCCTCCCAACTTACTTCCTGGCTACGGTCGTCACTCTGATTCTCCGCTGGCCGCTGCTGTGCTGATACTGGGTGATGAATTGTATGCAGCCCCGTCCCCCCTGAGGAATCGGGGCCGACTGCTGATTGACGACCTCGAAGAACAATGCCGTGGTAGTCGAGGGGGTAAGCGAGCAGAACTTCCATTGGCAGGTGCCGCCCAGGCCGATTTCCTGCTCCCCGACGCTCGGGCCCTTCACGTTCAGGGATACGCAGGGCCCGATGGCCCCCGAGACCTTTATCTCCCGGGAGGTCTTTATCTCCAGGGTGGCGTTGAAGGCCATCTTGAGGTCGCCGTTGTTGTCCTTCGAGAATACGCGCTGGAAGGTCTGCTTGAATAGGGAGGAATTGAACGAGTCCCCCATAACCATGTGGCCGCCGGTCGAGTTGCAGCACTGCCTCATCTCCAGCAAGCCGGTCTGGTCGAGCGCACAGGAGTAAATGTCGATAATGTGGCCATTGGCCGCTGCCCGGGCGGCTAAGCTGTCGTAGTGCTTCGTCGCCTTCTTCATGTGCTTCGCGTTGTCCTTTTGAATGTCGTGATGGGATCTTATCGGCTGCCGGAGATCGTCGGTGACGACCTGGCCGGGTCCTTGGGAACAGGGTCCCCCCACGAACAGGAGAATCCTGTGCAAAGTGCCCCGAGCTAAGTACGATACATCCGAGCCTCGGGGCGCTTCCCTTTGAAAGGTCGCCTTCCGAGATCCAATGGGCTTACCTAGCTCCGGTGTTGGCGTAGCTGGCTTCCAATAGGCCCGTCGCCACTGCCAGAGCGACTCCCGTTGACCGCAGCGAACGCTTCCCAGATCCAATGGGCCAAGGGTCTCTTTGCAATTCTCCCAGCAGGTCCGTTAAGCTCATGTCGCACTTTTGGACCGGCTGTAAGAATCTGTTGGCGGGGGGTAAGGGCTGTCCACTTGGCCCTCTTTGATTTGGATTTTGGCCAGGGATAAGTCTTCCTATTCCCAACATATCTTGTACTTGTTTTGGCTGCAGGTCTTTCGTTCCCCGAAAAACGTAGCTTTTGCTGCAGCCTTCGCACCCTAACTCGTGCACTTGAACCATTTTTCCAAACGTAACGAGGCCTATCAAGGCATTGGAAGGCAATAGAGATAAGGACATTTGTAGCGAATCCTTCAAGGCAGTCAATTCGTCTTCGTCCAAACAAGTATCGACCACGAGTAGGAATATCGGCGGTAGGCACTGCACTCTCTGTAAACGAAAATCCTTATCAAGGGGTATGCGCTTAAGCTAACGTAAGCAGAAATTACGAATCCTCTTTAGACTCACAGCGATCGTATACTCTATAGTAGAGAACATTGGCATTAATTCAGCGGGCTGGTGCTGCTCTGAGATGGCGGCGTACTGAGGCGGAAACTAAAAAGAATAGAGGAGAAATGAGAAGACTATCGAGGGCTCGAGTGTAAATTGAGGTGGTGAATCTTGGGATAACTAACGGGATTCCTTTGAAAACAAAAGTTGCAGACCCAAAGCTTGGCTCTGTAATCGACTTGGCAAAGAGGATTGAGAATAGCCCGACAAGTAGATCTGGTGCACAATACGGGGTCGTACTGAATAGGCGGGAGTACCAGCCGCTCCTTTATCGGCTGGTAGAGCGTTCCCAAGGGGACGACTAATCTGGTGGCCTCGACCCTCGAGGAGGGCCAAACGTTCCATGTGAAGCGAACCCCGTCTCTATCCTCGTTTTGCTGAATGAATTCTTCGTAAGTCGTCATCCTGGCTGGGAAGACAGAAGAGCGTAAGGCCGATAAGTAAGGGGAGCTCGACTCGAGGCGCGATCCCGAGGTAGGGGAAGCCTGTTGGTGTATCGTCTAGAGGTTATACGACATATTATACCTGAAAGCTGCTCGTTTCGCCGATATAAAGTTAAGTGCGGCCTCGTGCCGGCCGAGTCCCAACGAAGGAGCAGCCCCGAGATGGATCAAATCATGGTAAAGGTGGTTAATGTAAAGCCAGTGAAAGCGAGGGAGGTCCGAGTTGGGCCAGCGTGCGATTTAAGTAGCCGTCATCCGGGCCACGTCACAAGCGAACGAGTCGTGCGGCGCCCGCGAGCCCCGGGGCTCCGCCTAGCAGCCGCAGCGACAAGCACGAGCCGTCGGTGCCTCGCCCTCTCTCTCTCTCTCTCTCTCGCTCGCTTACCCCCTCTCTCTCTCTCTCTCTCTCTCTCTCCGCGACCGCCCCGCCACCAGAGCCGAGCCGGCGCTGGGCTCCGAGTGCGCGCGAGATCGTTTACGTGTCGGCGCCGGGCTGCGGAGTTCGGCCCAGTCGACGCGGAGTCGCCTCCGCTGCCGATGGCCGCGGGTTCGACGGCACCGGGGGAGCCGCGAGGCCCCTGGCGCATGCGTCCGGAAAGCCGCCGAGGCGATCGAGAGATCCTCCTCCAGGAACCGATCGATCGCGTCCACCCACCCCCAGGCCTCCGCGGGCCACGTGTCCATCGGGGGGAACTCGCCTCCTCGGCCGCGGGATCCTTGACGAAGTTGACCCCGATCGATTTGCGGGGAGCTTGGCCAATAGATTTATCGGCCCCGCCGGCGTCGTGACTATTCTCGTTCGCACGAGCGATTTTGCGCAGCGCGAGAAGCGGCGCGTCCTTGACTCTTGCGAGCCCGAGCTAAATTTACGATTAGGGCTTTATCGCGTTAGCTCCCGACCCCGTCTCGAGCGAGTCTCGGCGCTCCTCCATCGGCTATGCGCGATTACTTCCATTTTTTTCTTCTCCCGATTCTTTCAGCAAGAAGCCGTTGATAGTGAAATCGTGCCGCAATCGGCGCTTATTTGCCCGCCAGTAGGCTCGAACGCTCTGCGCTCGATCCCTTATCCATTAATCGCCGACGCGACACACGCGCCCACACTTGTGAAACCCGGGCGCGTATCGCGTATACGTGTGCCTGCGTATTACACGTATATGTGTATATGTACGTATACGTACACATTGGTACACAGCTGAGTATATTACATGCTCGAGCCTTGGGAGACTTTTTTTCATCGAAGCTCGTTGAGCGACCACTTGCGAGGAAAAATTATTAGACAGAGTGAACTTTAGCTTCGAAGCTACACGTAATAGCTCGACTGCTTCGTTTTAAATTGTTGTCTCGCACCAGATAAAATAAAAATATAATGGCCCGAGTACTCGTTGGAGTTAAAAGAGTGATCGATTACGCAGTTAAGGTAAGGTAGTTCTGGATCCTTTTTCCCCTCCTCCCACAGTCGTAACTCGTTAAAGGGGCAATTCGGAGGCTTCCCAGGGTCGCTCTGCTCAAGCCACTCATTATGGTCCCGTTAAAGCCTCGGAACATTATTGCGTGCGTAGATTCGCGTCAAGCCAGACAAGTCAGGAGTTCTCACAGATGGGGTCAAGCATTCCATGAACCCTTTCGATGAAATCGCCGTCGAGGAGGCCGTGCGCATGAAGGAGAAGAAGCTAGTCAAAGAGATCATCGCGGTCAGCTGCGGCCCGGCTGCCTCCCAGGAGACCATCAGGACGGCGCTGGCCATGGGCGCCGACAAGGGAATCCACGTCGAGGTCTCGGCTGCCGAGGCTGAGACCCTGCAGCCAATACACGTATCGAAAATCTTGGCCAAGCTGGCGCAGGATGAGAAGGTGGATCTGGTCATCCTCGGGAAGCAGGCCATTGACGACGATTGCAATCAAACGGCACAAATGACCGGTGGATTGCTTGGCTGGCCAACTGCTGTATCTTGCAGCAAGGTAATCCATACGGGAGCAGCTCTCCTCTTTCCTTTTGCAAAGTGCATTTCTCCTCGAGGTGGCTCTTTCCCTATTCTATTTTTTATCTCTCTCTCTCTCTCTTTCCCTTAGGTCGAACAGGGCCAAAACGAGCTGACCGTTACTCGTGAAGTTGATGGCGGCTCAGAAGTTCTTAAAGTTAAGACCCCAGCCGTACTCAGCACTGACCTGCGCCTGAACGAACCCAGATATGCAACCTTACCAAACATTATGAAGGCCAAGAAGAAGCCAGTTAAGAAGGTTTCTTATAAAGATTTGGGTGTCGATATTACACCCAGGGTGCAGATACTTTCGGTTGAGGATCCACCTGTGCGACAGGCTGGCTCTATAGTCCCTGATGTCGATACGTTAATTGCCAAATTGAAGGAGGCAGGGCATGTGTAATTAGAAATTGAAGAATGTAAATAAACGTAATATGAATATGTTACATTAATCCTTAAGATTTATTAAAATTGCTCATAGGCAAGTAACAGTTTTGTACATTTTTGAGGTTTTTTCTATAATTATATTTTTTAAGATAATAAATGTTTATCGTATATATATATATATTTACATACATTGCAATGTCTTTTGATAACTTGTTAATATTTTAAATAAAGTATCTTATTGCAGATAAAAATGCTCTCTTTGGTAAATGTAACGATATAGATGAAATAAATCTGTATAGCATTCGCATTATTAAAATCCGTTGTTGAGAAAAATTTTTTTTTCAATTACAAACAACAGCGACCTTTCTTAATAATTAACGTCAACTTTCTATTTAAATATTTTTTAGAAAAATATATTTTTAAAATACTTAAATATTTAATTCTCTATACATTATTGTGCTAATTTAATTAGTATTTTGTAATTAATTAAAATGTTTAACGAGTAAATTAATCAATTTTTTATTTATATATATATATATATATATATATATACATAAAAAATTTTTTAAAAAATTTTTTACCTATAATCTATTAATACTTGTGAACAATGATGATATATCATGATATATCGATAACCTTAGTTCTTTTCTATTATCCTTTATAATTTAATTTTTATAATTTGTATAAATATGCGGCGGCTTTTTCAGTCAATTCATCCACGATATAAATAAAAAAACTATTACAATTTCGCAAAACTTTATGGAAAAAATGAGTTCAAGTTAAAATTTTCCAATCAAATCTCTTATTACTACTGTGTGTTACGGGGGGAAAAGGCGGTGGATGAAGTTGCCATCCATCCGAACCTTCTTTAGCCATTAAACATGCTAAATATGGTACCTGTTGTACTAAACGAGTTATCTCCGTAACATGAGGCACTCTGCCACCTGTTAATTGTCTTGTGCAGGCTGGTAATGAAGTTGCATGGGCAACGATCAATACATTACCCTTGGTATTCTCTATGATACTCTTTATAAGAATATAACTTCTGTCATAATATTGCGCGGCATTTTCTCTTAAAGGTAGCTCATCTGCTTTGACAACTGGCTTATAGGATTTATCTATTTTGAATCCTGCATTAGATAATTCCTCTGGTGTCATCCAAGTAGGCAAGCCGTTTTGGTACCAAGCGACCCATTCCATTAAACCTGGCTCAATTTTTATGGATAGATCGGATTGCAAACCTTTTAAAATTTGCGACAACGTCTGTATGCATCTCAATGATGGCGAAGCGAATGCCACATCTATTTGCACATTAGATGACTTCATTGCTTCTCCGATTAAACTAGCTTGCAACTCTCCTAATGTCGTTAACGGGCAATCATCTTGAAAATCTTGTATATTTCTAGGGGGAATTTTTTTCGGCATATTTAAGTCTCTACGTACATAACAGCCGTTCGTTTCGAAGCAGTACGGAATCCAAGTACCAAAAGTAAAATCTACTCGTTCACCATGTCGGCAAATAAACATTTCACGGCATGGTGGTACCGTAGGTTCTGAAGCTTCCATCTGATGAAAAAATTTATAAACAATAGAACATATAATGCAAACAAGTGTACAAATATATTGCAGTAGAATTTCGATAAATTGAAAGAAATTTTATTTGAGGAATCAGTTCCATTATTCAGTAAAGTAATTTAATAAAATCTTAATATAACAATTGGTTTTAATAACAAATATCCTACTATCCATCTCAAAATTCTACTGTCAATTGTTATATTACAGTATTTATATAATTACGGGTTCGTTATCTGCGGCTACTCCGTCTGGAGCATCTGAAGATTCACTTGAAAGAATTATTGGTGGCCTTCTAGTTTTAGGTATTACGTCCTCTAAAATTTCTATTTTGTTCTCGGTTATTTGCACCGTCGAGTGTAACGTCCAAGAATCCGAATCCGCAGTACGTTTTGTATGGTTTAACGGAAAATAACCAGAAGTTCCTGTTAGCCACGAAACTCCTTCAACCCATCCATCTATTGAGGAAGTACATGCCTCTTCTGGTACATATATATAATCACCAGGCCTAAGTTCTAATTCATCGTGTTCTCGTGGAATATGTAAATGTATAACTTTGTGTACATTAACGTTTGTGGATCGCGGATCTTTAGAATACAATCTTAATTCCCAATTCGCAAGCTTATTGGGTTCTAGTTTTTCAACCATTGAGCGCAATGGCTCAAACAAATTATTCGAAAACTGATAAGCAAGTGTTAAATGCAATGATTTTGTATTCGGCTCTGCATTTATGCCTACATTCGATAATTTATTTACATATTTAAGAGCTAAAGATTTTAACCATTCAGCTTGCTCGTCTTTAACAAATAATCCCATGAAGTTCTGTGATATATATGTTTCTAGTTCAATTGTATCTGGACACTCGTCTCTAGTAATTAAGGTTTCTAAAATTGTAGTAAGTTCTTTTGAACCTTCGTCAGAAGCCTGTGTAATAAATTTTTAATAATTATAAAAAAATCTCTGAATCTAATAAATTAAATTAGTTAATATTTCAGATTTGTTTACCTTAAAGAATGAAACTAGTGTTACATGTGGCATGAAATTGTGCGCTCCATTCCATTCTAGCTCTTTACTTTTGATCCAAAACTTCTGTAATTCATCATTTAACTGTCCAGTCGGGCATAAATAAAGAACATATTCTCTTGGCTCGGCTGAGTCAAGTGTGGGATCTCTGACATGAGCCAACAGCCAGTCTGAAGCAAGTTGAACGCAGCGGTGTCCCGTAGCAGCTAAAGCTCTTTCTCTGGAAGTACGATACTCATAAACATTGATCTTGAGAAGAGATTTTCAAAAATTTTACATACTTCTAAATCGCTTTTTTAAAAATAACTATTACTTAAAGATAACTATTTAAAACATAACAAATTTTAAAACATCAAAAAAAATATTAATTCACTTACAATGATTAAATATGAATATTTGTATTTAAAAAATGATAAGATTACAAGTAATTAATAATATTAATAGCAGATTACTGGAAGTTTATAGTTTCTTGCATTTAAGTAGGACTTTTTATTTTACATAAATTAATTCTGCTTGAAAGAGATTTCTATATTTCGCGATATATTTGAGAAATAAAAATGCTAAGAAAAATATCAATAAACGATCAATTGCTTAAAATAATATTTAAAATTTAGCAGGTATTACTGCCCAATATTGTGTAAAGTGAAGTGTAAAGTTGAAGAAATAATTTTAGACTTACGCCCTGTGCTTGGGAAAGCCTAATTGCAGAAGAATTTGCAATGGTGTCAGGTATTCCTTTGAAATTTTTGTAGGAGTCGGATTTTTGCGGGGTGGTAACGTCGCCATGACCAAACATCAACATTACTACGATTGTCTATATTTTAAATTTAAAAAAGAATGTAAATATTAAAATTGACATAATATTGTTTTATGTCATTTCATCATATGGGTGGTGAATCATTAATGTATTCTTCAGTTGGCTTATAGGTTGTACTTCCGAATTCGAATGAAATATACTGGTGTTATAGGATTTTTTTTTCTTATTTCAACTAGTCGTCTACATTATTCAGTTTTCAAACTTATAAATAGTGTATAAATATAGAATATGTTTTCGATCGAAAGCACCGCTAAACAACAGTTAAATTCTTTAACTGATACGATTAGAAGAGAATGTTTCAAGAAGGCATAAAATTTACTGCAGAACTTACATAAATATTTGCGAATGGACATAACGGTAATGCTATTTAATTCCCTTTATATCCGTAAAGGTCGCTGTTATCGCGAATTTTCAAATTAAAAAATCATCGAATTCAAATTAGTCTCAAAACTTTAAGCTTTAGAATCTCTATTTTTAACATTTATTTATACTAAAGCAAGTAATGTTAAAGAACTTAGTTTAATATTTTGTTACCGATGAGTTAAATTTATTTTCTCTTTCGGTAATATTAAGAACATTTTACAACTTAATAATATAACCTCTAATTTGTTTTTAATTTAACTGTAATAGCAGTAACAAATATTCATCTAATGGATAATTAACGAAATTGAGCTCATACAAAATTATACACGAAAAAGTATTACTTAAGCTACCAGTAATTTTATTAAGCTTTACTTTCAGATATGAATGAATTATTACCAAAGCACTGTGCTCTCGAACCACTTAAATGGCTTGAAGGGATTTGGATTACAGAAAATGTTGGTAATGGTCGGTTTCCAACTATAAACTCATTCGAATATTGCGAAGAAATTAGTTTTTCATCAATTGGTCAACCAATGTTAAATTATAAAGCTCAAAGTTGGCATCCCTATAAAAAAATGCCCATGCATCAAGAAGTTGGTTTCCTCAAAATAGTTCCAAATACAAATAAGGTTTCACTTTTTCTGTCACATAATGTTGGTTTAACAACAATTGAAGAAGGAGAAGTGTTAAACAATGAATTATGCCTAGAGAGCACCAGCATAACCAGAAAAACTGAAGGATCAAAACCTCCAGCTGTAATAAAGGTAGTTTAACATAAGTGTGCAATTGGCAATTTTAGTCTTTGAGATTTATTCCTTTTTTCTAGTCAAATTATAAAAAAATATAAAAAAAAATTAAACAAAAACTTTTCTTTTTATTTACTTAAAAACCACGTAGATTTACTTACTTAAATTGGTTCTATAGTTTGAAGTAATAATTTTTTAATTAGACAATTATATCAATTAAAATATTTTATGTTAGATAAAACGTCAGTTTACACTTTTGGGAGATGCACTTCATCAAAGACTGTACATGGCCACAGAAAGAACTCCGAAATTAACAGAACACTTACATGCAGTTTATAAAAAAAAACAAGAATATTTAGAATCATAGATGCAGGTTTAACAATTACAGCATTGTACATAGAAAGATTTATAATTATTGTTATTAAATTTTCCATTAATTAAATAAAGTTTTACTGTGTATATGTAAAGTTTATTTAGAATTGAATTTCCTCATTACAATGTACATCGGGTAAGCAGTTGAACTTTCATTGAGAATTTAGTTAATAAATAAGAGATACCAAATGAAACATAAAACTTATTTCATTCGCACGCGATTGCTATATATCAACTTTGCAATCTAAATTAACCAGTTAGGATTCGATCTTAAATAAATAAATGAAAATGAAAAAATTTAATCAATTTATTTAAGTTTGTTTTTAACCTCATCCCTGGGACTTATTGACAATCCTTAGAAGAAAAAAAAATAGTTAAAAAGCATTTGCTTGCAACCAGCAAATTCAAATAATTGCGTAGTAGCTAAGAGCTATAGAATCGACGAATTATTTAGTTTGATAGATTACGTGTACTCGCGTAGGGCAGGTGTGCCCTATAGTAAGGGTAAAATAGTGGGGAAGCAGGTAGAACACCTGTATGTCTGTTAGGTGGTGAAACACCCCCTATTCTGGTATCGCGACGTCACATGCGACAGTTGTTCATAGCGTCGGCTAGAAGAGCGATCGCAGTCGTACTTTTGCACTTTTCGCCAACATACGTTTAAGTGGGTACTTTTCACTTGTTTTTACTAAAAGCTACCAGAAATTTCATTATTCGCTCTTCGGTAAATCATTTTCTTTGATTATTTATTATTCCAATGATACGCCGTGCGCTGTATTGATTTTATTATAAAATATATTATATATTATTCAGCCAACCTATTTTCTTCCGAAGAGTTAAAATGTAAAGCAGTTTTATTAACCACAGCAATATGATACCGCTGTACGATGGCCAAGAAAATCATTATAAAAAAATGCTGGACCTTCATGAGAAATTACGAAGGAGGTAAATTCGTTGCGTTGAGCTTAACAATAATATGCATGAAAAGACATTAGTTAAAAGCTTTTACTGCCGATCTATTGCTTATTTGTGCATCATTTACATTTTCATTGCAGCGAAGAGGAAAGAATTAGGTTGGAAGAGAGATTTAATCTTATGGCTCAAGAGTCTCGAAACAGGCGAGTATTAAATATCATACGTTGCTATATTGTACGGTTATCGGGGAATTAATGCATTGGATTAATGCATTCAACGAAAAGCCTTATTTAATGGTTTTCGTAAGGAAAAATTTCGATACCCTTGCCTTATAAATAAATCGCAATGGATTTTAAAACCCTCGGTGAAAGCACTTCGCGCTATAATATGATTTTCTCAACCCAATCGATCTAACGCGGATACAAAGAATCGCATGCAGTCAGGCCTCCTTGAATGGCAGAAATATCGAATTCGGCATGTATTAAATGTAAAACATAATTCCGTCATATCGATCGTATACAAACGAGAGTGAAATATTCCTTGGTCTTTAAGAGGGCAAATACGGCGTTTTACTTTTTCTTACAATTAAAATAATATGTATGTACAAACACAAGCACAAACGCGCACGCCAAGAAGAAATTGTGACCTTGCAAGCTTGGCAAAAAAAAAAAAAGTACAAATCAATTTCATACTTTCGTGTTGACTGAACATTATTAATAAGACCAAATGCAATAAGAATAAAATAAAAGATTAGAAGCCTTAATCGATGCATTTATCATTGCTCGTGGCTTCGAAGCAACGCTAACCTCATTAAACAAATTTTCAAATCGCATTCCAGTTAAATGGTATTATTATTTTGCGAATGCAATTGTTTTAGGCATACGGCTTGCATTAACAAATTGAGAATCTGCTACGTAGAATTTCTCGAGCAGCAACAATTAAGAGAGGAAAGGAACAACAAACTACGAGGATCATTGGATAAAATTGATTGCGGCTTAATTGCGATAACTGCTAAAACGGAGAGGCTCAATATTTTGCGAGTAAGTTGAATTAACGAGTAAAGGATTAAGAAATAATAACTCATAATAAATCCTTATCGATAAATTAACCGCAGAAGCAGTACGAGGATTATTTGTTACGTACGTATGGAAGCCAAGGGGCAAACAGAAGTGTTACGGCTGACAGTGGCTTGGAAAGTCAAAACGAGCAGGAGATCTCTCCGAGTCCCGTTTTTTCAAAAGCTGCACTAACGGTTTCAAAAAATCTTTTCCCCCCCGCCAATCGGGATTATCCCCGAAGCAATTGCAAAGTTTCGCCGGGTCTAGATAACGCAAATGGACAAAAGTGCGATCTGTTGCAATACGTACCGGAGGCAGGACGGAGAGCGAAAGACGAACAGCCGGAGTCCGCTGTGCCAGCTGCGCAATTCAAAGACTCCTGCGACGGTTCGACAAAGGATAGCCTTTTGCCAAGCTACGCCGATCATTTGTGGAGATACGAGAGCGCGCCCAAAGCGGACGCCCGAGCGAAGGAGAGAGATCATAAGTTTACCTCGAGAAAGGCTCCTCCCGCCGCCGCGAGCTCATCGGCTGAGCACGACTTGGACAGCTACATCGGCAACATCAAGCGCCTGCACGAGGATTTGCTCCGAGCCGACGATCGAGTGCTAGAGCCCAGCCTCGAGGAGGCCGACCACGAGCAGAACACCAGCGGGGATCTTTTAAACGTGACTTGGTCGGAGAAGGGCCTGTCCTCCTCGTCGGACGACGAATGGAAGAAGGCAAGGGGCAAACTTTGCACCTTGCGCAGCCTCGGCCGAAGCGGCTCGACGAAAATTAAATCCTCCGAAGGGGCTCGCGATTCCTGGGCAGCTACTCTCGAGAGATTCAGCCAGCCGCATGTCAGCGCCTCGAGCCGCCGAATGCCCGCCGAGCAGGAGCAAGTGCAATGGCCATCGGAGGACTCGGCCGCCACGGAGCTCAATTTCGACAAGGTCAGGCGACTGATTAAGAAGAATCGCAGCCTTATCGCATCGGAGCCCTCCCCGTCGAGGGATGCCCAAGAGATCGAAATTCCAGAGGAAGCGATAGAGGCGCCCGAGGAAGACGAGCCCGAGGACGAGGACGACGAGGAGGAGGACGAGCCCAAGGACGGCGACGACGACGGATGCATCGAGGATGACTACGATCACACGGTTGACATAGATTCCTGGATGCCGGATGACTCGGAGCAGCAGCCGCGAGAAACGCAATTGCATGGCAAAATTCGGGACATATGCAGGAGGAAGCTGGAATCCATAGAAGAGATCGATCAGCCCGAGGAAGAGGAGGCTACGGGGATCGATCCGACTAACGCGGAACAAATTCAAGGCCCGAAGGCTCATTTGATGCATGAGAATGGGAGCGGGGGGAGAGTCAAAGATGCCACTCGAGAGGATTCCCGCGATTTATCGGAAGAGATTACGGTCTTCAAGGCTGAGAGCGTATCAGGAGACGAGGCCAACGATTATGCGCAAGATAATAATGAGCAAGCACGGCACCGTTCCGACTTAGAGTACGCGCAGAGCTACGGGCCACGAGACAATGCGGATGTGCAAGTGCAGTACGAGAATTCGGACGATCAAAATCAAGAAGGCGCCTACGGCGTCGATGCTCGGTGCATCGGTTACGATGATCGGCGGTACCCTGACGCGCAACACGGATGTTTCATCGACGAGCAGTACGAACCATACGAGCCGAGCCAACGGTACAATCCGGACCAGGAGTACGTTCCGAGCCAACAGTCTGATCCAGAGGAACTTTGCGATCCCAGCCAATCATACGATGCTAGTCGGCACTATGCTTCAAGTCAGCGACGAGGAAATGCTAAGCAAGAACGCGATCCGAATCGGGTGCACGAAACTTATGAAATCGATCGCGCGAATCCTGAAGATAATCTCGAATTTGAACAGGAGTCAACATTTGTCGAAGGTTGTAGAAGCATTAAGGATTCCCAAGCAGAAGGCGATTACTCGGGAGAGGCGCAGCCTTGCCCCGAGGTGGGCTCACCGCAAAACTCCCTAGCAGCAAAGTCCGCGAACGAGACAAGCCCGATAAATCAAGTCTCGGGGTCAAAGGATCGGCAGGCCTCAGCCGCCGACTCTCGCTCGGAGGCGAGCTCAAAGGATCAAGGAAGAGGCCGCGAGTCCTTTGATCAGGAGACAAGTAGCAGCGGTGCTCAGCTCCCAAGGAGCACCGCAAAAGCCAAGAAGAAAAGGAGAGACGTTATAAGATCGATTCTCGACTCGGACTCCGAGAGCTTCATCGAGCGAAATCTCTCTAATACCGAGAGCGATTATGATTTCAATTAGCTTTTAAGTTTTCGGCACAATGAAAAACAAACTGCAAGACTCACCGCGATCTCTCCTATGTAATTGTAATGAATTAAAGCGCTAATCAGCACGGCACTCATTGTTTTTGTACGATAAAATTGTAATCCAAGACGCTGAATGTAAACCTTTGTCCGTCAATTTACATATGTATGAGGAGGCTCATTAAATACGACCCGTGCAACCAAGCATAAAAAAGTAGTGCGCTTATCATTCGAACCAGTGACACACTGCGAGATGAGCGGAGAGGTGGTGGGGCCTCGGCCGACGCTGGCTCCGAGGTGGAGGAGGAGGAGGAGGACGCCGGCGACCGGGAGTCAGGAGGGAGGCGCGCAGAGGAGCCGAGCTGCACACGATCCGCGTATGCGTCCCTCGGCAGCTGGATATGGATTTTCGCGGTGTCGGCGATAATTGGTCGGGGGTCGGGCGCGCGGCCCCGCGCAGCCAATCGACGGCGCGCGTCTTCTCGCTCCGTCCTTAGGCGGGTGTCGCGACGCCAGGGCCCGACGGCAGTCGTCGCCGCTTCCACCGGAGTCCGGTCGCACGCGCCAGGAGGCCCGAGGAGCTCGCGCGCCTTCGCCTCTACTACTTCCGCCTCGGCCGCTCCACGACCACTTGTGTGCCGCTCCCATCGTACCCATAACCTCCTTCTCGCCGGTTTTCCCTTCGGTTTCCCGAGCCCTTGCTTCGCTACCCGCCCTCCTCCGCCTCGTCTTCCCACGCACAGGCACGCACCGGCCCCGTCACCACCCTCAACCCCCTCCGCCCTTCTCCCCGCCGCTCTCCCCCAGAGCTCGAAGGTTCGAAACTTCGCCGTTCTCGTCTCCCCTCCCGCCCGTCCGCGCCGCTGCCTCCGCCCACTCCCACGCTAACGGATAATCGTGCGCAGTCGGTGGAACATTTCTTTTGTGTTGCACCCGCTGGCGTCGTACGCTCTTTGCGACGTTGTGCCTCGCGCATTTTTTTTATTCGCTCTTTGTCATGCGACGCCTCTTACGAGCTTCCCACCTCATGGCAATTTAAATCTGATAATCAATAGCTCTTTAACACCTGCTTTGCGCTTGACGTTTATCGGTACGAGTGCGGTGCCAACTGGCCAGCGGTGGCACCTGGACCATTGAAAGGTAAACAAAAGCCTTGTACCCCTTCTCCCCCCTCTGGCCCATCTTCGCGACTGGGGTTAATTTTTCAGGCATGTGCATTGGCATTATTTTGGCGATGAGTTTCATTTTTCAAGGAATTTTTTTTTAATTTATTTTCCTCTCTCTCTCTCTCTCTCTCTCTCTCTCTCTCTCTCTCTCTCTCTCTATCTCGCTAACACCACACTTGAGGTCAATATTCACGAATGCTTATAATACGTACAGTTAAAGCACACGAGTTACAGAGACGTCGTGTCAAAAACTCAAATCATTCATAAGTTAATAGGCGTGTCAGTCAGAAGATAAATAATAGAGGGAATCGTCCTTCTCCATAACCCCATGTGATTACCAATAGTTAATATTTTTTCATCTCCGAAAGCTATTATAAGTGCATTAATGGAAACATCGCAGGAAAGTGGCAACTGGTGAGTTAATGAGCTTTAAAATAATCGTTAAATACACTTATTGTCATCATTAAGAGAATACAAAATTGTAAGCATCTCACGTTACATTTTTCAAAGAACCAGTGAATTAATTAGTCGTGATTAGTCACCGCATAGACGCGCGCGCGCGCGCGAGCTCGAGCCCACACGCGTATAGATTCTCATGTACTTAAGCGTATAATATATATGTGCATTTCAAAGGGGACAAGAAAGCAACAAGTCCGATGCGTTTGAAATAAACTTTATTCGTATGAAAATTAAAGGAGGAGCGCGCAATCGACGTAATCGTAAAAATAATAGCTCGTAAATAAATGCGCAGCGCTAAAAATTGTATAAATATTTTAGGAGGATGGACGAGGCGACGGTTGCCATGAACATAATGACGGATGCTCCAAATGGGAATGTGTATTACGAGCTCGATGACGAAGGCGATGGTGACAGTTCAACGACGCCTTGCCATCCTTCGGATCATCGGGACCGTAAGTCGTAAAAATTGCGCCAGCATCTCGCGGTACGAGATGTGCCGTAGATCGCAAGCCTGGGCCTCGATTCTAGCGCATAACCTTTGTCTCGCGGGATATAACGAGCGACGACGGTGCGTTATTCGAGCAAAGGTTATTAAGCAACCGGGTAGGTAGGGGTGAACGCGAGGAGGTCTACGCGGAATTCAGGATCGCGCGATTCGAGCAACGGAGATGAAGGCGCGAGAGGAAGCGCGGGTCGGGCGGTTCGGGGGAAAGCTCGACCGGGGGCGACTCCTTGGCACCGCGCGACACGACTCGCTTGTCTTGGCTCTCGCCCACCTTCTCTCCCCCTGGCGCCGTCGCCAACCAGGAGTGTCCTACGGATATCGATCGGGGCTGCCTGCGCGAACCGGCCGATTCCTCGGCCGAGTGGCCGAGTTAGTTAGCGGACCGCGGCACGTGGCGCAGCACCGGGATGTCGAGCAGAGGGGTCCTGCCCACGGCCAAGCCGGACTACAGCTACCTCAGGGCCCTCGACTCCTTCGACGAGGGCAAGGACTACGCGCCCGGCAACTACCGTGAGTCTCGGGATCGGCGGCCCGGCAAAGTTCCGGCCTCCTCGGTAGCCCTCGCTTGTTTTCCTCGCGCCTCGCTCGCGTCGCGCGTCGCCCCGGCCTTTGATCGCCGATGCCGCCGAGAGGGATTCACGGCCAGCTCGACCTTACCTCGCTCAGCTGACGCAGCCCAATAACATCCGTGTTTACGCTGCGAAAGCCGCATCGCCGCTTCTCCGGGCCTCCCGTTGGTAATCTTTTTTTTTTTTTTTTTTTTTTTTTCTTTTCTTTTGGGCCGCAGCCGCCGCCTCTCGTGCTCCCTCCCCGTCCTCCTTGGTGCCGATTCTGCGTCCCCGCCGCTGGCCCCTCCCCCCGTAGTCGCCGCCGCTCCTAAGGCGAGGTTACGAAAATACGCAGCTCCAGGCCGCCGCTGAATATCACTAATGAGCAGCGGCAGCGCCGAGCGAGGCTAGAGCCATCCTTGGATTGCATCGGAGCCGCTGCCGTGCACGGCGAAAGCCAATAATACGCTATTTTAAGTTGTTATTCGCCGATAATATTTTTGGACGCGGCAATACCGGGAGCCTGACGTAAGTTTTATTAAATTCAGAATTGCAGAAACATCGCAGCGCGCGTAACGCCCGTTGAATTATGCCCGCATTAAGGCTTATTTATATATTCTTGTAATTGCGCCATTCGCCGTCCGGATTGCACTTGTCCTTGCGCGCGAGGCAACGTTTCGCACTCGAATGTTTTAGATCACGTTAAAGCCGAGTTTCGTAAAGCGGCTAGCGTTACCGCGATTTCTCTCAAAAGTTTCCTTGCGCAACGCCCGAAGTCGATCGCGCTCCTCAATAATTAGCCATGCCACCGAATGGCCATAGAAAGACCTGAGAAAGACTCCGCGCAAGCTGCTGCTGCTCCTCGCTAACGGTATCCAAGGCTCGTGTACGGGCTTGTCAGGGTCCACGCAAGAGCTGGATAGTCCTTCCCCTCCTCGTCCTCGCGCTCTCCGGCTCCCGTTAACCATCGCTCCCCCCAGCCCCCGCAGCCGCAAGCTCGCTGCTCGGGCACTAGGCAGGTTCCAAGAGGGGCAGGACAATCGTCGCGGACGAAGGAAGCGCCGCTCGAGGCTCCGGGGCCTTTCTTTCGGCAAAAGTTCCTTGTCGAGCAAAATGAGCTTTAAAGCCGGGGGGCACCCGGCCGAGTGAGGTTGTAGACGCCGCGCGATCGCAGGGTCGCACCACTGGGACCGCAAGCCGCAACCATGGGAGAGCCGACTATAGTCTGCGCCGCGATCGTCGGCGGCGTCACGCCACACCGGCTGCGTTATAAATAGCCCCGGTTTCAGTATCGAGGTCACGCGCCTTTTTATTATCTCTACATCTCTATCTCTCCATTGCTCTCGCTCTAGCTCTCGCTCTCGCTCTCTGCATTTCGTCCGTTTTCTTCTTTAAGGACGCCGATGGGACGAGAGGAGAGTCGGGAGCGGCCTGGGAATAGACGGGGCGCGTCGGGGCAGGGGAATCGATAAAGGCGCCAACCTCGGGGGCAAATATTATCATTGTGGGTGCGCGCGCCTCAGTTGGCGGCACAGGAAGGGAAAGCACGCCGGCGGTGGCCAAGACACTCGTCGGCGCACTCAGTGCCCGAGGAACTCGAGAGATGATCAGGGGCTCCTCGTAGGCCCGCTCTACCCGGCTCTCCTGTCCCGGTCCCGGCCCAGAGCTACGAGCGAGCGACGCCCTCGCGAGCATCGTCGGCGCCTCGTTGGAGGCAGGGGAGGCCAAGGCTCGGTATGCCGTGTCACCGGTCGCATACCTGACGTCCCTCACCGCCTTCGAGCACGCGCGCGTTTTCTCGTCTATCTGCCTCTTTCGCTCTCTCTCTCTCTCTCTCTCTCTCTCTCTCTCTCTCTCTCTCCCCGACCCCCCCCCCTTCTCCCTACCTTCCGCTCATTCCCTCTCTCTCTCTCTCTCTCTCTCTCCCCCCCCTATCACTCTCCAATAAGCCTTTTTTGTTCAGTTGATTTGTTGTTTACGGTCGCGCCAGTGCCTCGCCCGTCATTATCGGTGCAGCCTCGGCCAGGGTATCGATACTCGGCTGCCCGCACTTATTACGTAAGTTTCGTCGCTTTAAAGGTGATCGATCATCGTTGGTACGGACTTACTTGACTTTTTAAAGCACGCGATGGTGCTGGAAAAGAAGAGCAACTTGTCCAATTCCGCGTCCAACTCACACGGCATCTCAGTCGTCGAGTGGCTAAGGAAGACCGGCCAGGTGGATTCATACGGTAAATAAATGTTGAATGAAAGTCGGCTTGGCGCGAGTGACGATGAGCCGCGGGGGTCGGAGAGGCGACTCGGGCAGGTCAGGCTCATCGATCCGAGCCCATGCAACTGGTGCCGATGTTACACAGGGGGGCTCGCCCGGAGCTCAGGGCGCCTCTGCCGCCCTCCGCGAGAGCGTCCGACCAATGATCATTGGCCCGCGGTTGTCTATGAGCGCGAGGGTTGTCAGAGTACGAGCCCTTGACTTGGCTAATCACTCACGAGCTCTTTGTCCGTTGCTTGCACTAGGAAGCGACAGTCCGCTCTACGGCCTCGACGGGGTCCCGACCAACGTCAGCGGCAACCCCAGACTGAGGATAGCCCAGCACGAGCTGCCGAACGAGATCTCGGCCCCCTACGAGGTCCCGCAGTTCCCCATCGAGCAGATCGAGAAGAAGCTTCTCATTCAGCGCCAGCTCACCGTCAAGTACGTACCCGGAGTCTTCGGCCTCGGGGCCTCTTCCCACGCGGTCTCGTTGCCCTCTTGGAATTCGCCGATCGCGCAGGATCGCAGAGCCCCGATGCTACGCCGCCTTTATTGCGGCGCTCCTCGGGGGGGCGGCGGCGGCAGCCGCTTTGCACCGAGCCGAGCTGCTGAGCCAGCCTCCGCGCCGCGCTTTACTCCCGCGGTCCAGCTGGATGGACCTTATCCATTGCTCGTGGTGGTGCTCGCTCCGGCCTTACTCTTCGACCCGGAGACCATAGAAAATTATTCGCGATGAGCCTACCTCTACGAGTGTTCCCAACAGGCCCACGTTGATGCTCGTATCGCTGAACCGAGGCGCGATTTCTAAGGCGGCTTTATTGGCGAATGACGATGCCCGCGAAAAACAGTTGTCGCCGCCGACAAACGTATTCCTCTTCGCAATAAACTTTCTTTGCCTTCCGTCGTTTATTGCTGTTGATTTTGCCGGCGACGCTCCCCAGCTAAGTCAATTTTGCTGGCTTTTACGCAGAATTTATGGATAAGGCAATATTGTTAGAGGAGCATCGATAAAAAAAACTTTCCGCGTGCACTTTTGGCTTCTCCGTGTTTACTTGCGTAAATTAAAGGCGGATCGCTTTATTTGAGCAAACAATTTCAATCGCGGCCGATAAAGAGGAAAAAAGTCTCCTGAACGAATAGCTAATAGCTAAGCTAAAAATATACGCGTTTAACCGTCGATTATTATTATTATTCTTATTATTATTAATATGATTAGTAGTAGTAGTGGTAGTGGTAGCAATGGTTTTTTAAATTAATGTAATCGTACATGGGCTAATTCCTCAATTGGCTCAAATTATCACTTCTCGTAACGAATTTAGCTCTCGAATAAAAGCACGGTTAAACTTAAAAGGAGAACTTCATTATAATTGTTATTTCTTGATTATGCATTAGGCGCAAACGAGTTTAAACTTTTAATAACAAAAATTATAAAAAGTTTCTTTCTATTTTATATGCAACTATTGATAAAGGCCATTTTTCATGCTAAATGTATTACTGATAGGAAAATATTACGAAACTGACAATAGCTCATTAAAGTGTAAATGAAAGAATTTTATGATTGATTTTACGAATCATTAAAAAACGTCGGCAAGCACACGAATGCCCTAAAGAAATATATTCTTGTCGTAATTTTTTAATTGTTTTAACGTACATTTGGTAAATGCAAATTTATAAACATGTTAATTACTCGTATTTTACTAGTGTACTTAAATTATATTTTGAAAATAACATTTTCAAATTTCGATAACATGTAATGATAAAACTGCTAAGTTGACGTTTTATTATTATTTTCATTTTATTTCGCAAAGCGTTCTCTATTAATATTAGCTTAATTTACATTCACATTGCATTCTTAATACTTGATATGTACATTTAACTTCTGTCTCATTATAGGTCAGAATATTATTTCGAGCTAAATGGAAAATAATAATTATTGTCGGCTATTTATTTTAATGTTAAATATGTAAACTCGATACATATTTATTATTCTGTTTTATATATTTTTATCGCGGAATGAACAAATTTAATCCGAAAAATGTGCCAAAGTTAGTCAAAGTTTGGCAATCTGCATTAATTTGTATTAAGGCTGCGAATTAATGCATTTTGGCACAATTTAGCTAGTGTATAAATGTTATATTAAATATTAGTATTAAATATTTATATTGGAATGAATAATATTTTTGATTGAAATAGAATAAGATAACATATCACTCTATAGTGGATTTAATAGGAGATGAAGAATACGGTCTCAGAAGTAGTGCTCGATAGAATTCTGCATCTCCCATTTGTAATTCGCAGATAATTTCGACGTTAAATTTTCCGGCAGGATTTTCGTATAAATATTTACCATGTGTAAGAAGCGCTTAACACTTCTTTTAAAAATTAGAGTAAAATTGTGTGGCATTTAGTCATCGCACGTTCAAGAAAGTAATTACGTCAGCACTTATCTCATAATCTTATATTGAAAACAGTTGCGTACACTCTGCACAAACAAAATATCAGTGCGTGCTTAAAATTTCGATTCGCCTCGATAGCATATTTTTGTCGCGGGGCATCAGTGGGCAACATTTTTAACGTCCTTATCGAGGGCTCTAGATTTTGAGGGGCTTTGTAAGCTTTACCTCGCCCTCCAATTGCGGGAGGGACGCCTATGCTAGCCGGTTCCAATTCGCAGGACTGCTTTTGTAGATCCATTAAGTCATCGATGTTTACGCATCGATTCATCGGTCCCCGCCCCCGATGCCTCGCGCAAACATCCAAGACATCGCCGGGTGTTGCAACTCTCGGCGCGGATAAGATAAGAAGGGGAGCCATGGTGACGCAATGCCCGATAGAAAAATGAAAATCCGTTTCTGGATAATGACGGCGACGCCGCTCGAAGGCAATACAAATACGTCAGTGCTCTTATCGGGAGCTCGTGCAGCGAGCGAAGAGTCGCGCGATAAGATACACAAGGGACTAGGAGAGGCTTCGCGTAGGTCCTTTGGGAGGCTCCTTACCGGGGAGACCAGATTTCCCAGTCGTCGGGCCCAGCGCCAGGAGCCGAGCAGTGGGACTCGCGTCAAGGGGCCGCGGCGCGAGTCCGGGAAAGTCGGTCGCGCGCGTCGAAGCCTTCGAGTCGCTCTCGCCGAGTCCGACGGAGAGGCTCGGATCGATAATCCCGAGCCCGGAGCTGCGCTGCCCGCTCGCGCGCCCACACGGCCAGCTTTTGCGCATCGCGCACTCGCGGCGGCGCGCGTGGGCCCAGGAAAGCGGACGCGCGCGAGCCTTCGCGAGCCTACGAGTGCTGATTCGAGCGGCTCGTACGTCGTCGTCGTCGTCGAGTCGAGGCCAGGCCTGGGCCCTCCCTTCTCGGCATTCCTCCTGCTCGTGTCGTTGAGTGGCTCGTCGTCGTTGCCGAGGAGGAAGGAGGCCGGCGACGGGTCGGACGTCGTTGACGAGGGACTGATATTTGCCGGTGGTCTCTCGTCCTCTCGGAGCCGTGTAGGTACGCGCGCGCGCGCAGGCGGGGAAGAGAGAGAGAGAGAGAGGGGTCTACACATGCGCCCAAGCGACGGGGGAGGGAGACAACGGGCGGGCAGGGCTTCCGTAGTTTGGACGGCACTCGGCGTGCGTCTCACCCCCCCCCCGGCTCCGCCGCTCCGGGTGCCACTTGCAGCCGTTGCTCGGGACTTGGTTTCCGCTTTTTAATGACTCGCGGCGCACGTTGGGCACGTATCGGCTCGCGCATGTTGCGGCAATGAATTTGCAATGAGAAGCGCGCCGTCGGAGGCTCCCGAGTCGCATTCGGGATCGCGCAACTGCGATGTGAGCTAGCGACAACTCGGCCGCTCCTAGTGGTGGTTAACATGTGCCTTCGAGTGCGGACCAATGGTCTTTTTTCCCATGTATTTTTATTGAGTAAGTAGGAAATAATCGATCCGAGTTATGTTCGCTGGTGCTATCGAGTCGAAGCGCTGGTCGAGGGACTGTAAGATACTCATAAGGTAACGATGTGCTGCTCGTATCTGCTTATAATTTCCTCATGTTTGCTCATGTTTATTGTCATCGTAAAGTCAAGCTCATGCCGGCCTATTGTTATCTTTTTTATTCATTTTCAACGATACAACTTGCATTGGCCAAACGTAGATTTCGACGTGTTCTCATTGCGAAAGCATTCGGCTTTGCCTTCTTCTAAGCCTTACAACCTTTAGGATTAGTAGTTGATAAGGTAATCGGTGGTCAAAGCTACGAAAGCAGAGCAGGCAGCTCGATAAGCAACGATTATTTTAAAATATGGAATCAAATGATTTCTCCTCCTGGCACAATTTCACCGAGCCTGTCCTTTCACGAATCCTTCCTTGACAATAAGGAATCCTCGTTATTTTCTCAAACCTCGCCACTGTGAACTTCATCTATATCGAAAGCAGCAAGTAGCTTAGATGCAAGCTCTAATTATAATTTCATTAAGATTCGAATCCCTTAAGGTTAACAAAATCCTCGCTTTGAGAGAACTGCTTTGTCACGAGCATTTTAAAAAGATTTTCTAATATACGAAGAAAATGATTGACAGCCAAGGCTCGCTAATCGTACGGATTATACGTACAGAAGAGTGTAACTGAAAAGCTTTCGCGTGTGCAAAGAAGCTTTAGGAATAGATCTTTGTCGACGTAGCCTGAGTTTACGGAAGACGCAGAATTTTCATATGTTGTATTCGTTATCTCTTCATCCTCCTATTCGTCGTTCACAGCAATCCTCTTAAGGATATTAGACGGCTAGTTTCATCCAATACAAAATTATTATTGTTGCGCGATATTAATCACCTTCGTTAAAGATGAAACATTAACCAATTGATCTATTAATCCGCGTATGCGTTGGCTCAAACTTTTGCAAATTAATTCATTCGAATGCTTGCAGAGCGGCAAAGGATCTAGAGGACCGTCGCAGTCACTACGAGCCATCGCTCGGTCCAGTCCCCGATGACAGCGATCACGTATTTCCACTCGAAGAAAATGACTTTGTGCCTCATTTTCAAAGGGTCTCCATATCCGGGGAGGACACTTCGGGGGTAAGCATTTCAAATCACTTCCAGACAGAGCGCTTCGACATCGCTCCTCTGAAGCCATGTATACCCAAATAGATCCATATGTATATATGTATATATATATATATATGTATGTATATGTATGTATATGTACGTATACGTACGTATACGTGTGTATATACGACGTAAAAATCGATGAGCCAAGCCTTGAACGAGACTACTAGCAGCCGAGCTAGGAAGACCGAAAAGTATGGGTTGGGGGCCAAGTTGCCGCATCGTGTCCGCTTGTGCTCTCGAGGGTCAGGGTCAAGCGCGTTAACCGGGTCAAAATACGCGCCTACGTTCACGGCTACTGTCGCCGGCTGACGTCCGCGTCCGATCGCGTTGCAGGTGCCGCTGGAGGATCTGCAGCAGGCCTCGCAGATGCTCGTGCAGGCCCTGGCCATCCGCGAGATGTACATGAACAACTCGAAGCAGTCCTTTCCCAGCATCGCCACGAGATTTTTGCGCAGCATCGACAAGAAGCCGGTGAACCTCGACGAGGAGATGCAGCACGACGAGCGCAAGGCGATCGAAGGTAAGGCGGCCGGGGTGGCCAATCACCCGGAGCTCGACTAAGGGCCTAAGTCCTCGTCTCACCCCTATCCTCACGACACCAAAGGTAGCTTCACCGGCACGGCGACCTCGATGTCCTCCTACTTCCTGGGACAGTACTGCTTCAGCTCCGGCATGGGCTCCGACTGCCAGTTCAGCGTAGCCTCAGGTGGATCCGATCCTTCCCTTCCTCT
Source organism: Kradibia gibbosae (assembly GCA_018907135.1). NCBI lineage: Eukaryota > Metazoa > Arthropoda > Insecta > Hymenoptera > Agaonidae > Kradibia > Kradibia gibbosae. The sequence continues at coordinate 13,331,990 of JACCHX010000001.1, read as the reverse complement.
GCTTTACTTCTTGTCTCTGTAGGGGCTCGGTGGGCCCTGGCCCGAGCCAATGGCCCACCGAGCCGGCCGCGAGTGACCGCATTTTGCCCTTCGCCGTAGATCACCCGGTGCACGCGCCGGCCTCGCGGGGCGACCCCTGGGAGTGCGAGTTCCCGCCCAACAAGAGGTACAAGATCGCACCGGTCGACGGGGTCTTCAACCTCTTCGCCAGCGAGGAGGACCACGCCGAGGGCAGGCCCGTGCCCTACTCCTACCCGGACCTCGCGACCTTCGTCAGGGACATGAACGTGCTCTGCGCCATGATCGCCGACGGGCCGCTCAAGTCCTTCTGCTACAGGCGACTCAGCTATCTCTCCTCCAAGTTTCAGCTGCACGTCTTGTTGAACGAGCTCCGGGAGCTCGCCAGTCAGAAGGCCGTGCCCCACCGGGACTTTTACAACATAAGAAAGGTACACGCCCTCTGGCTACGGGCCCCCCTTCCTTCGTCCGATCCCCCGAGGATGCCATTGGCATTGGCCCGGGCGAGCGTCTCCGAGCAGAGCCCGTCGATTAGAGTCGCGCGTTCGTTGTTCAAAGCCTTGCTTGGCAAGGCTTCCCCTCACCTTGAGCCTCTGCGTTAAGCTCCTCTCGAGTCCATCCACGACGAATATCGGCCGCCTCTTACATCTTTCCTTCTTTCTTTCTTTCCTCGCGGACTGCTTGGCCCGCGCCAGGTCGACACTCACATTCACGCAGCCTCTTGCATGAATCAAAAGCACCTGCTGCGCTTCATTAAGAAGACGCTGAAGAACCACGCCGACGAGGTCGTCACCTGCTCGAAGAACGGCGAGACTATGACCCTGCAGGAAGTCTTCCAGTCGATGAACTTGACGACCTACGACCTGAGTGTCGATATGCTCGACGTTCACGCAGTAAGGGCCACTTATAGTTTGCTTACCTACCGATGCCTCGTGCTTTGAATCCGTAATAATTAACAGCCTCGTGTCGGGGCCGGCTTCTCCCCAGGACAGAAACACCTTTCACAGATTTGACAAATTCAACGCCAAGTACAATCCTATAGGGGAGAGCAGGCTGCGAGAGGTCTTCTTAAAAACCGACAATTACATAAACGGCACCTTCTTTGCGAGCATCATCAAAGAAGTATCGAGCGACCTGGAGGAATCCAAGTATCAGAATGCCGAGCTGCGCTTGTCGATATATGGCAAAGGTCCAGAGGAGTGGGACAAGCTGGCCAAGTGGGCCATCCAAAGCGACGTTTATTCCGACAATGTGCGCTGGCTCATCCAGATACCAAGATTATAGTGAGTACTAATTGTACTACTAATTGCGAGCTCGCTCGTTTAAGGGCCATCGGCCACTCCCGAACGATTGCGAAGGCTCGAGGGATTTGCGATTAGGATATACTAATATTGATTACCCCTTACTTTGCAGCGACATTTTCAAATTAAATAAGCTGATGAACAACTTCCAGGAGATCTTGAATAATATATTCTTGCCGCTGTTTGAAGTTACCAACGATCCGACGTCGCACCCTGAGCTGCACAAGTTCCTGCAATACGTACGCATTTATTTAAAGAATTTTAATTTAAGGGAGCCTCGAGGAGCCATGCGATAATACAATTGTTCCCTCGTTAGGTCATAGGATTTGATTCGGTCGACGACGAAAGCAAACCCGAAAATCCACTTTTCGACAAGGACGTTTTTCCCCCGGAAAAGTGGAACGACGTAGAGAATCCGCCCTACGGTTATTACCAGTACTACACTTACGCAAATATGACAGTACTTAATCACTTTAGAACGTAAGTTATTCAATAATTGAGGCAATAATTGTGCAATTTTAACATTCAAAGCGCCTTAAAAATCTTTTCCCTTGTACGCAGAGATCAAGGCTTGAATACTTTTGTCCTTCGACCGCATTGTGGCGAGGCTGGCCCAATTCAGCATTTAGTTTGTGGATACATGATGGCCGAGAATATTTCTCATGGTTTACTGTTGCGGAAAGTACCAGTTTTACAATACTTATATTATCTAACTCAAATCGGAATCGCTATGTCTCCACTCAGTAACAACTCGCTTTTTCTTAACTATCATCGAAATCCTCTACCGGAATATTTAGCTAGGGGCCTCTGCGTAACTTTATCCACAGACGATCCTTTACAATTTCACTTCACTAAAGAGCCGCTAATGGAAGAATACAGTATCGCTGCTCAAGTTTGGAAGCTTAGCTCATGCGATATGTGCGAGCTCGCGAGAAATTCTGTCCTCATGAGTGGATTTCCACACAAGGTTGTCATCGTAAAAAAAAATAACTCTTCCTTACCATACATTACCCTTTTCATTTAACGATAATAAAATTCTTTAACTTTTCTAGAGTAAGCAATACTGGCTTGGACCAAATTACACTAAAGAAGGAGTTGCTGGCAACGATATTACACGAACAAATGTACCAGACATTCGAGTGGCTTATCGTTACGAGACCTTAATCGACGAGCTTTCCAATATTTTCAAAGTTGTAGAGAAACCCGATGTTTTTTAGCTATTTTCAATAAAGCAACGCGTGATCGATCAATTTTAATATTGCCATTAATATATATATATATATATATATATATTAATATTTTATGAAATTTTACAGATACATAAGCAAAATTTGATAAAGGAACGGCATGTAAACACGCATCGGATTTACCTTGTTTTTTAATAAATGTATATACATAAATATATATATATATATATATATATATATACATATAAAATTCAAAGATTTTCAAAAAATTACTCACTAATAGCATGCAAAATTGTATAAAAAATTACGAATAGATTTAAGCAATATTTCATGAAATTTTCGATAATATTATTTACAGAATACAGAATAGAGAGGAGTGTCATCAAAGTTTAAAAATATATTAATTAAAAATATAATCAGTCAAATTATCTCCCAGTCACGTAAACCGAATAAGTGGAAGTAATTTTCATTTGGAAATATAATTAACAGTCAAACAATCCATCATGAATTAATAATTCAACTTCATAATATTTCGACTTTCCAATTAGCGATCAAAGCATACAAGTTTGTAGTCGCAGTGCCCGCATCGATTGATTAGTCTAATGGAGAAACATTTTGTAATTAAAACTGTTTTTGAGAATTTAAATATGCACTTACTGTTGTAATACGAAGACTAAAACTTTCGATCAACATTGTTTTTAAATTGCATTCCGCCAATTGTAATTTTCCTTAGTATGAACTTTAAATTAAGGTGATTTATAAATTCTTCAGTTTTTATTGCTATTGAAATATTTTATTTTTTAATATAATAGTCTATGTATAAATTCTAATGTAGATATAAATTAAATATTGATAGCGTAATCTGGATCTAACACTTATAATTTACCGTTCATTGTTTATTAATTTAATGATTATGTTATTTCAATTCTATAAACTTATTCAATTTAGAACAAAACATTTTGTAAAAATCCCGATCAAATTAATTACAATTGTTTTCATTTGTTTTTCCAACAGTTATAAATATAAGTAGGGTTTGAAATTAAAAGAATATATACTTTTCATCTATTAGTAATTGTATTTTATCCTTTTTGTTACCTTTTATACGTTTATACTGTTACTGTTACTGTATACTGCGTTTAATTGTTAATTAGATAATTTAAAAATGTATATAGTTATTGTTTAGAGTGATACAGGATTAAATACGGATTATTTTATAATCATTGAAATTATATAAAATTAAAGAATGTATTTATTGTACAAAGTATATATTACATTAAACATATTATCTATTGTGTTTTGCAATTTTTGTAAGTCAATTAAATTAAATCCCATGAATTTTTCACAATAATGTTATTAATTTTTCTTTTATGTTATAAGATTTTTTGTGGAGTAATAGACATTGATTACCATACTAATGTTAAGAAAAATTACGCTCACGTACTACGGTTTGATTTAAGATATTAAAAATGTATACTCTATAATATCATCAGTATCACAGGTAATTCAATTCGTAAACACTACCTATTTATCATTAAATTATTTAATTCAACATTTCAAAAAAAGCTTATCTTATAAAGGTAATATTATTATATGCTAATTTTGTTATTTATTTTCATTCTAATAAAAATTGATTCAAAAAGAAATTGTCTAGGGAAAAAATTATTTTATATTTTACAATATAAAGTAAACGAAAATTATTTAACTTTTTTCTTTTCGTGCATAGACTGCAAACTTCTTTGTAACTTTGGAACGATTTCACTAAAAATAAATGTACCTACAAAAACCAGTATTGTACCTATCCAATGATATGTTGTAAACGGATTTCTGAAGTAAATAATTGAGAATATAAGCGAGGTGAATTTTCTTAGTGTTAATATTAAAGTAACTGTTAATGATGCACATTCTGATGTTAAAGTATATACTGAGTTGATGCACACATATCTAAAGAAGATTGTTAAGGTCAATTATTTATTAATGATAACTTAACTATTTAAATTTTAATTTTTATTTACAATTATATTATTATTATTATTATATAGTATTGATTAGAATAAATAAAAAGGATACTGAGAAAGTGTATTACCAATCAAATATGCCACTGTCTTAGGCATTGTAATTCCAATATAAGGAACTGTTATCAAAGGTGAATTTATTGCTTTGGTTATATGATCCAATAAATTTGATGATAATAAAATAAAAAATGGTAATGGCAACAAATGCTAAAAACATTAGTTACAATTAGTTATCAATATATTAATAAACTAAACATGCATTCGCATAAGATTATATGTAAATATAAATTTTACCGTGTAATATAAAGCTTCTCTTGGATGTTTTCCATAGTGTGAATACAGAATTTGTTGGTAAATGCCCAATCTGGCAGAAACAAATAATGAAATTGCTAATAGAGATAAGCCAATAACCCACCAGAAGAAATCATCAAATGGGGTTGTTGGTAAACTATTTTCGGTTACTGGCACAGTTGATTTGACTTCTTGGACACTCATTAAAGTACAAATTACTATACCTAACGTTATCATTGTTACTGAGAGATACTTATCAAAAGTATATCTCTTTTTTAAAATAATAATTCCCATTATCATGTTCGCTACCAGAGATCCCTAAAATTTATAAGACCCAATATAATTACAGTATTTAAAATCACGATTATGAAGATTTATACTTTTTTCCTACTTACAGCTCTAAATATCATATGCAAGGGCATCGGTATATTAAAATTAAATGCATAATTATTACATACATTAGCAATAAAGAATAGTACTACTAAAATTAGATAATTATGTAATGGTATTTTAGTTGGTTCTGTTCCGAATTTTGATGTAAAAACAAATCCTTCGATAGCAATAAATAAAAATTGTAAGAAAGTTACTAGATGGCCACCACCAGGATCATCTCTAAAACATAAAGCAAAAAATATATGTTTCAATTCATTGAAATATGTTTACTTGCCTTGACAATATGTACATATAATGATTATATATAAATTTATTGTTTGTTAAACGATTTTTAAATGTTATTTTAGATGAATATACATTCGGTCAGATGTATATATATATATATCTAATTAGTGAAAAAATTGTTTTTCCAGGTCTATTTTTAAAATTTTTTATTTACAAAGATTTTATTTTTTATAGAATTTCTTTTTTGAATAAACAAAAAATTGACATATACAGCATTTACATGATTTTCTTAATTAATTATCCCATCACAGAGCAATAATATACTTTTAATTCGAATAAATAATACTTTCTTATGGTCTGATAACTTATTTCACTTACTAAATTCATGGAAAGGCCAATTATATATTTCACGCTAATACTATTTTAACGATTATTATGGCTAAGTAAATTACAAAGAAATGAAAATTGATCTTACTTCATTAGTACTTCGAGAAAAAACAAATTTGAGCAGCATCCAAGAAAAACGAGGCATGTCGCTAATGGTGCACCCATTTTTCCAAGCAATTTAAAATTCGCGTTTAAATTCTAACCTACAAGTTGCAATGAGATCGATTTATGTTTAGTCACTTAATAACTCTTTTTGCCTCAATTTGTTTCTTGCGCATGGTTGGAACATAATCTTAGAATCATCAGTACAAAAAGCTTCGTCATTCTTAATTTGAACTAATAATCTGTTTGCGTGAGCGAGATAAAAATGTAAAACAAACAGTAGCTCATAATTAGTGCAGACGACAGAAGCGAATCTTAAATCTTAACTAATCGGCACAGCCATTAGCGTCGATTTTGAAATTAAACATTTTTCTATTTTCTTAACAGCTGCTGCGAAATCACTTTCAATTGTGCATTAAAATACGTCGAATTTATCTCTATTTAACTCAAATGACGCTTTTACGCCTTGTATAAATATAGAACAACATATATACATTTATACACCTACTACATGACTGTATATACGTTATTCTATTGGCTAGCAAAATTTCGCGTGCCATTGCTGTATCTAATTAGATGATTTGTGCATAAAAATGTATATAATTTCATTTACGTAAATTAGTCAAGTTTTGTGAATATTCCATGTTTTATAAAGAGAGGAAGGGAGAATAGAACATACTCTATGCGTTGAGGTTAAGCATGAATAACTATAAAAGATAATGCTTTAGGTTCTAAAGTGTCTATATTAAATATATATAATAAACAAGTAATTTTAATGTATGTAAAACGTGTAAATAAAAGCATAATGACTTTGAAATATATATGTTTACAATACAAAAATAATTCGTTACGTTGTAGAAGGCATTTTTTGCATTTTTCCCAGCGTATCCGTACATATTGCAAAATATATCTTCATCGCTTAATTATGCACATATGAAAAGTTGAGATGAAAGCAAGTTAGTTATGATACTGGAAATGGATGATTTATAGAAAAGAACAAAATATTTTATAAATAACATAAACATTTGGTCAAAATTAAAAATTATGCAGATTGTAAAAGCTAATCTTAACATTTAGGCACAAAAATAAAAGTATAAAAAGAATTTAAGTAGTTTTAAAAAACTTATGCAGTAAATTCGAACGTTCTGATCTTTTTTAGTATATATTGATTACGTGCCATTGATGAATAAGAAATACATTTTACCAATATATATATATTTTTTTTTTTTTGTTTTCTTAACTTCATCGCCGATGAAATATGTGACTACTGTATAAATGTAGAATAATTATTTTAATTTTAAATAAGTATTTTAATAAATATAGGAAATGCTCATGACATAAATAATGATTAGATAAGTTAGTATCATTTAGCCATTTCTGTATTAGGAGCTTGCATATGCAGGTAGTAAGCGTTACAAGGTTAATCACAAGCAATCAAACATCAAGGTTGATTTCAATAATTGTATACTTTCTTAGATATTTTTAAAAATAAAAACTTAGTAATTTGCAGCATTGCAGTTAATATAGGATTAAAAGTATCATTAATAAAAAATAGAAGAAAATTTTCGTATAATCAAATATCTACTGTACAACCGTGACACATATTTTTAATAGCTTATTTGATGTGTATGACTGATCAATCAACGATCATTTAGAATTAACTGTAACGAAATAGGAACATTGGTTTTATTTTCCTTTATTATTATGCACTATGCAGTATTACATTTGTTATTTTCATATTTATTATACGTATTCATTAGTATTACTGATTATACAAATGTTGTATTCAATTATACAGACGCTCACCCATCCACCCACACATACACAAAAGTATATGTGCTTATATAATAAAACACAGAGAAAGCTTGATTTGGAATTCATTTCAATGGACAAATTTTTAGAAAATAATATTGCAAATTAATTACGGTATATTTCATATTTAACTATAAGTAATATTGCACTTATTTTTTATAACCGGTTTATATTAATTTTATTTAAATGCGACTTTCTTTTTCGAAATATTAATTCGATTAAATAATCAGTTTTAAAGGTTTCAATTATTTGATGAACGAAAGCCTTTATACTCAATTAAAGTCACTCGTCCTGTCTATGAAAATCATTCAAATTTATTGTAATTGACTTATGACCCTTATTATGTATTATAAAGTTACAACACGAAGAGACTTATTATCTTATATCATATTATGATCTCGGCTTTACATTTATTTGTTATAGAAATAGTATCTATCCCAATTTTCATATCAAACTAGCATTATCTGTATTATGAAAAACAAAAAATGTATTTTAAAACATAAAAGATCGAATCACATTATTTCTTATTATTGTGTTTATATATTGCTATTTAACATTGTTGATATAATACAGATATTTAATGAAAAAAATCCGTATAAAAAAATCTTAATATTTTTAATTTTACAGCAAACATTTAATAGTTTTGTCTTTTCGAAAAAAATAAGTTCGAAACTCGAATAGAACCTCTACACGTTATGAAACGATTAATGGAGTGTAAAAAATTTTTTGGTAAGGGCACATAATTATTAATTTATTTATCATAAAAAATCAAAATTAGTTCAGGTTTTTGTACAATAAAATCCAAAAATGTAGTTTTTTATAATTGAATTTCTATTAAAGCATGAAATTTCGTTACATATTGTACTTGATTTACAAGAGGTAATTATTTAATAATACAATTATCTCTCTGTTTTATTATGAAATGATAAAATAAAGTAAATAAAAGAGATATACAACAAAACAGTGATCGTATTGTTAAATTTAAGCGCATGTTTGTATATACATGTGTATGTATTATTTTTTACATGATAGTTATGACTTAAGATTTGCAATTGCTATTATTTCATAAAAATGAAATTTAATTTAATATCATCATATTTAATTACTCTAAACATAAAAAAAACTTATTTGTGTTTTAAAATTTAAAAATAACGCAACTATTTTATTATTATTTTAATATTAATATCAATATGTATTATACTTATCACAATATAATTATAATATAATATAATTTTTTATTAATATCAATCCATAAATATCAATACATAAAAGTGTATTGTTAGATAAGACATTTTAAATTATACTTTCTTATATACTTTATTACATTTACACATGTATAATGATGCGCGTCAGTAATTCAAATTCATGTCAATTTAATAAAGTTTCTGTTTAATTTTAATTTTTTCCTAATTATTTGAGAGTATACAAACAAACACACATATATATATATCAAATTCATTGAAAATTATGTTATTAAGTAGTAGGTTTGTAATGACTAACGATGTTATTATAATTTAATGCTGCTCAACTCTAAAAGTTAGATGTATTATATATATATATTTATAAATATATATGTTCATGCTGACAGTAACGAAAAGAAATAAATTTATAAATTTTTATCTTAAAATTTGAAATTTCGGTGAGTTTATTCTGCGATCGGTACTGTTTCATATTGTTTTCTGCTTGTAGGTGCTTATAAAAACTCGAGTACATTGAATACCATATAAATCATCGGCCACATTATTAAATAAGACTTTCAGAGTAGGTACAGATTTTTCGTGTTACTTTATTTCTTCTTCAAGTTTTTTTAGAGCTTTCGACAATTCAATTACTAAAATGTTTTCAGAGATATTCATTAAATATTCTATTTAACGTATGTATATTTTTCTGTCTTCATCAAATACTTTCATTTCATTGAAAAATTTATCGAATTTTGATAAAACAGCCTTTAATTTATCTATTTTTATTTTTAATTAAATGCATTAATTTCTTTTCACTGCATATCAACGTAATCATCTTAATAGCCCATCTTAAATTTTTAATTAAATATTTTAATTAGCCGCTGAATTATATTTCATGCGATTAACTATGATCTAGGATAATGAAATGAGTTTAATATACTATCTTACTATGCAAGATATCAAATTCAAATTAATGTTAAATTGATTTATGTCACTTTTTAAATCTCCGTCGATGATATTAAATTTTAAAATATTTTCTTTTGATTTTCATTACTGCGATACAAAAGATATAGTTGTCAAATAGTGCATCTCTTTTTTTGGAGAATCGCACATTATTAAAAAAGATTAGGGCACTGTTTTTAAAAGATTTATTTATTTTTCATATGATTTTTGAAAGAACGATAACTGATTTTAAATATTACGAATGAAAGTATGAAATGATATTAGATATGTCGCATAGTGAATAGAATGGTTAGCATGTTAAGAGTGTTTTGAATATCTGACCACGATACCTTCTTTTGAGTATTATCGTCCAAAGTAGCATCAATAATGAAAGTAAAGATTTATTTCAAATACTATTAACTGTGTTCAATACTCCGATATCTAAATATGAAAGTAGAGTTCAATAAATGATATTCAGAATGCTTCAGCAGTTATTAGAAATTAAGTTTCTTCGACAACGTATTTTATATACATATATATTCAATCAAACACAATTATTTATTGGAATTAAACAAATGCTTACGTATTAAAGTTATTTTAATATACATAAACAATGGACACACATATTTCAAAAATAATTTAACTGTATTTCATAGTAAAAAATCCTTATGTGTGCTTTGTTATGGTAATTAAAAATTCTCCTAATCATTAAAGTTTTAATACAAGTAATAGTACTACCATTTGTAACATTTATTGCGATAAAATCAGAAATTAAAAGAGAATTTTTTTTTATATTAAAAAAAAAAACATAAATTACGCATATCTTCTCATACCAATCTTAATTTTTTAATGAAGGAAGTATTATAATCTACGAAAGTAAACAAAACGTAAGTAGTGTACACAGATTACATATCGTATTATAACTTTTCATTAAACGTAATTGAGATTACTATAAGTTTTACAAATTTAATTTTAAATGTCAATAATTCTATCAACGCTCTAATTATAATGTACTTTAGATTGCCAACATTTTATAACTTCTTAATCACAGTCCTTTATAAAACAGTTACTTTTTCATTAATTTCAATCAAAATGTTTTCAAGTCTCCGCAGGCTTCCTAAATATTCATTTCACTTGTAAAACTTTGTAATGTAATATTTTTTTCATAACACAGACTCTTTACATTATTACTATAAACAACTCATGCAAATTACGTTTATAAAGCTTATACGTTACACGGACAGTAGATATTCACACTATAGAAAACATTATATAAATTGTTTTATTTGCTTTGTAGCTTGAAAAATAAAAAAAAAATTGTATTTCAAATATTTCATGTGTATATATAGACATCTGTGTACAATATAAATTGATATAAATGATTACAATTTTAGTATTTTCTTTCTTATTATATTATAACAAAAAACACAATGCTAAATAACCATATGTTGATTATTGGAATTGACTATGCTACTATATTAATACGTGAAAATCTTTTTTTAAAAACTATTCATGAATAATAAATGGCTTCACTTATAAATTTTTAGATAAAACAAGCAATGAAAAATAAAAAAAAAGAATACTATAAGACATAAATTGTAGAAAGGAATATTATGTATATGCTACTAATAAACAAAAAAAATATATGTAACTTTAGAAATATAACTTTTACAGATACTGAAGGATATTTAAGAATTATACAGTATGCATTTGAGTTATGGGATTTTTCTCGCCACAAAAACAAACAAAAGTACATTCACCCAAGTCCAGCTGAAGGATACAATTTTTAAAAATATAATAACAATCCATCATAAAGTTATTATTGTCTAACACAAAGAACTCATAAATACTTTTGGAGTCGTAAAAATTTTGAGGATGCTGCAAAGCATAAGTATCGATTCATGTCCTAGAATTTACGTATTTGACACACAAACCACGAGGTCTTAAGAAACCGCATATAAATTAATTTATTACATTAAAAATACTTTGAAAAACTTGCAGTAGTAAAACATTTTATATGATTCGTGAAATATTAAGGAAAATATACATTTCAAACATACTTTTTAAGATATTTATTATAATATAGTTATTCGTTATTATTCGACATTAAGATCTTAAATAATTACGATACTGTAGGAAAAATTAAGAGGATTGTATTTTTAAAGTATAAATTCTTAAATTTATTCACAATGAGAAAGCTAATGGAATTGATTGCAATTTCTGTTAATGTTTAGGATTTATATCGATGCTATATTATTCGAATTAAGGTTTTTGTTTTTTTTTTAAAAATAGTTATCAAAATGATTGTATTTTTTCAGTGACGATGAGTCTTTCTAGGTTACGTTAAAAAAATAGATAAATAACATATATTAATAATAAATTTTATATTTATTTTATCATTTTACTATTGTTATAAATACTGCTTTATAAAATCACAATACTTATTATAATAGATAAATTTAGATTTGTTTTTCAACACCAAATCATATATATATATATCGATTAAACTTGAGTATAAGTAAGTTACGGTATTAATGTTCAATATACTTGAGAACAAAATTTTTTATAATTTTTGCAATTGTTTGATTATGTAAAAGGTCTTTACATATGTAAAATAAAATTTCCCTTTATTTTAAACACTTAGTCAGTATGATTGAATTAAGTTTTGTTTTAAATTGTGTTGTATTTAAAATTATACAACACAATCAAGCATTAATTATTACATAGCAATCAGTTATTTTGGTGTACTTTAACGCAAGTTCATATTTATAGTATAATTTTTTTTAAGCTAAATTAGTTTAAAATTAAAGCGACAGTTTGAATATAATAGATATTCATCTACACAAAGGAAAAATGATAAATAGACGCGTGAATAGAAAAATTCATAATTTAGCTTAGAATAAACAAATGCCGTAGAAAATCGTTGCTCCATAGTTTAAGTATTTCTAAAAATATTAGTATTAAATTGTTTTATGTTGTACTTAAAAAAAGCGTATAAATTTTAAAGCTTAGCCGTAGTAAGCGTTTAGTAAATAATGCGCTTACACAGCAGAGCAGTAAATTTGGTAAAGGGGAAATGAGTTTGAGAGAAAAAAAAATATACATATATATATATAGAAATATATAGTTTATTAAAAATATATCGAAAGCATTACAGCTTATGACGCATAGTAAATCATTGCTAAAAAACTATCTTAATACAAACAATAGCCTTAAATCTAAAGAAACGATCGAGCATTTGTGCGCATGTTAAAATTACAAAGCAAGAATTGCGGGGCATAAAGTACCATACAGTGCTGCTGCGTATGGATTGGTGTCGCTAACTGGAAGTGATTATTGTCAGTAATCGAGGAAAAATCTGTGCATAAAAGATCGGTATCAAGGAGCTACTTATCATTACCGAATAATTACTGGCCTGACCTCGCTCACCGGGTTTCAGTCATAAACAGTAATTGGCGCGACGAAATTCCTTAGTCCTTAAATAAAGTTGGGGACGGCGATGACGCGAATCGGTAGACGTCGGCAGGCTCGATGTTCACGAGGCACCGAGCTTGGCGGGTCGGGGGGCGGGTCGGGGCCTACCGCTCCGTAATACTGAGTCGTATGCCTCCGACGTTGTCGAGGACGAGGTTCGGGACGAAGCGCAGCTCCTCCTCGGCGTGGACCGCGTGGAACTTGTAGGCTCGGAGGAGGGCGAGCAGCGTCAGCTTCACCTCCATCGTGGCGAACTTGGATCCTATGCAGTTGCGCGAGCCCGCGCTGAAGGGGATGAAGGCGAAGCTCGGGAGCTTGGGCTGACCGGGGAGGAAGCGCTCGGGCCGGTAGGTGTCGGGCTCGGGGAAGTGCCGAGGGTCGCGATGCAGGAGGTACGAGTTGATGAGGACCGTCGAGCCTTGCGGGATCTCGTTGCCCTCTGCGGAGTCAAAGTAGTCGAATGAGTACATTCGCGAGCCGTTGAGGCCTCCTGCCGTCGAGGATCGGAGCCGAGGATCCCCGGATATATACTCACGCAGTACGATGGAGTTGTTTATTTGCCGGGCCATGAGAGGCGTTATCGGGTAGAGGCGCCAGACCTCCTTGATGCAGGCGTCGAGCCAGACGAGCTTCTGCAAGGACTCGTAGCTGACCTGGCCGTCGGGGCCGGTGACTTCCTCGAACTCCTCTAAGATCTTGTCCTGACAAGAGGAGGAGGTGGGGGGGGGGGTGGGATTAGTCAACTGCCGGTGAGAAGCCGGGGTTCGGATCGCTCGCCTTCACCTACCTGGTACCGAGGATTCCTCCCGAGGGCGTAGAGACTCCAGGAGAGGCTCATGCCTACGGTGTCGTGTCCGGCAAACATGAAGGTGTTGACTTCCTCCCGGATGGCCTCGTCCGAGAGTCCGCTGCCGTTGGCCGACATCTCCAGAAGGAGGTCCAGAAGCGTGCGCCACTTTCGGGCCGGACCCTCGTAGGTGCCCTCGGCCCTCATCGAGTACTCGAGTTTGCGGGCCGCGATCACCTGTAAGCAACCAGGAGATTGAAGCCTCGGAGACGGAGCGGTCGCGGTCTGGTTATCGGCCGATGGTAAAAGAGGCTCTCGTAGTACAGACCTTATCGACGAAACCGTGGACAGTTTTAAGAGCGTTTGCCTGCTGCTTTCCCACGGCTGTTCGCTTGAAGATGGGATCGTACGATATCCAAATGTTAACGAATCTCATCTGGGCTATCGCGGTCAGCCTAAACATAAAAGAGCCCTCTGTTAATTCAGCTCCATCGATTGGTTGTACCTTTAAAGTCAGTTCGCAAACTTGAACAAAATCAATCAAAGGCCCTTGGCTTGCGTACCTTTGCACTGCCAACACGTAATCGTTTCGGTAATTTGTTTGGGCGTCGATGTGGTAGCCCATGGCACACTCTGAAAATGCATAAGCAGTGCGTTATCGTCATTTTTTTTTTTTTTTTTCCATCGATATCTTAATTCAGTACGGCATATAAAATGCATCTCCGGTTTTTGGTTAATCTCTAATAAGACCTCGGTTAAAAATTTCCCAGTTTCGTTTAGATCACAATATAAGAACAAGGCGCGCGCTGTCGAAGCATCAGGCGTTCTTTAAAAGCTTATTAGCTCACAATGGAAAACGCGGTCACCGCTAATTCGAGAAGTGCACTCAATCGTAAAGCTTCGGCCGGTCAATTTGCAAGCGAACCGCCGAGCAAGCCGCAGAGCAAGCGAACGAATGTAAGCTCACACATAGGATTTCGTATAAATAAGAAGGATTATACTCTGCTTTCACTCTTTGAATTCCCTGCTTTCACATCGATTATCGTATATGAAAGTTGCGGCCCCGAATCTTACGTAAGCCCTACGATATCATTTGCAGCACTTGTTCCAACAGCCCAACAAAAAGGAGACACCGAGCCCACCGACGGCGAGCTTAGCGCCGACGTCGCGAGAGCCTCAATCTTTATCGGCAGGAGTTTCCCCGAAAAAGGTTCGCGCGCATATAGTATTTTCAGACCTTTCAATTTTCATCATCGGCCTGTTTGCCAATTCCTTTTCCAATCCTCGTAGGGACAATTGGAATCAAAGTTCAGAATATCGAAGCGTATCGTTGAATTGTCCCAGCCGCGAACCAAGGCTAATTCAAGTTTGAATCTGAAGAAGGAATCTTTGAGCTTGAAAAACATGATGATTTACGAGACCTCGCAACGACTGCTCGAGTTGGCGAAGCCAAGGCGAATTTTTAATCCTAAGCCCAAGGATATTTTACGTATTCCGAAAAAAGTTCTATGTGCTCAAGGTATTGCAATTGAGTTACACGTATTTGTATTCTTAACCCTTAAGATCCCCTTTTCTCGTAACAAAACCGTTTGTTATGATTTAGCGACGAATCGCATAATTCAATTGTCACAACCACGTCGAAAAAATCAATTGGCCGATCGGAAATTAATAAAAAGTCTCAAATGCTCAAAAACTACTCCTGTACTCACAGCTTCGCGTTCAATGAAGTACCTCAAAGACAAAATAAAAGGGGAAACGATAAAAAACCAGAACGTTACCGTCAATCAGCTTCCCTGGTAAGTTTTCATAATATATATTTAATATTTGCAGAAAAACTTTCCAGAAAAAGTAACAATCTTGATATTTCTAGGCTTCAGGAAGTGGGGAAAAAACATTTATCGACTGCGAAGGCCTCATTCTTTCCTCGAGGAAAGAACACGCGCGAGGTTAGAAAGCACAATAGCATTTTGAAGAATTTAAAGATCCCTGAAAACCGGCCCGTCTTTAAATAGGTACGGAAAATAGAGATAAATAAACTTGATGGATTAAAAAGGTTACTGTATTTTTAATAAAATAAGGAAAACTCCTTACCACATATAACGTCAAGGGCAGCACGTTTAGCATACGGGACGATATCGAATTCTGATTTTCCGAGTTCCGAGCGCAGGCAAGAAACGAAGATTTGAGCTTCTTTCGACGATACCTGAAAATAATCTCTCAACAATCCGCTGTGAAATATCGGGGTGAGCATTTTCCTTCTCGCGTGCCATTTTTCACCTGGAAAAGGAGAGAAGAACGATCGTCATCGATCAAACTTAAGATGAATTTTATGCGCGCAGCGTTGGCGCCGTGCCGATATGCATATCGAAGTAATAATGACGGAAGAAGTAGTAAAAAAAAAAAGGAAAAAAAAGAAGAAAAAAAACACACATAATCGGTAAAAAGCAATGAAAAACCGGATAATACGTAAATTAAAAAATGCACACGATCTCGGGGCGATTAAATAGCGAAGGTAGGCGTCGTTAGCGTAAAGATGCAAATCGCTTAATTAGTCTTATATGTGTATGTATACGTATGTGTCTCGAATCGAGCATTAAATATGATCCGACCTCGTCGGCTTCAAGTTTCAAGCGCCTTTCCAATCGAGTTCACCGTCGTCTGTCCTCGATATTCCACATCGAGGCGACAATGTAAAGCTTAATCGATCTAGGGCGCGCGTGCGGAGGCTTTCGCGCTGCGTATCATAATTTTTCACGAGGCGCGCAAAAGCGTCCGAGCCGCCGAAGAAGGCCGGACTCGGCGAGGCTCGGGCTCGCGGAGGCCGGGGACTCACCCGCGCTGACGATGAGGCCGTTGCCGAGCCAGGGCTTTAGGTACTGGTACTCGAGGCTCTTGTCGATGTGCTGGCTGCTGCTCAGGAGGGGCTGCACGTCCTCGGCCCTGTAGAGGAAGACGAAGGGCCGGCTCCCGACCCAGACGAGGTAAATGTCGCCGAGCTCCCGGCCCCAGCGCAGCAGCTTGCCGAAGAAGGCTGCGAGGACACAGAGGACGGGCCTGCTTTGAGCGAGCGACCATTGTTTGACCACCACCACCCTCCCCGCCCCCGCCACCCCCAGACCCCGCGGGTCGTCGACCCGGGACTCCCCACCCGCGGGCGGCACCGCCGCCGGCCCCGTCCGGAGCACGACCACGACACCCGTCCCCGGCTCTCCGGCCGCGGCCGGCCTCCGCTCGGTGGCTGCCGGTGGGCGGAGGCGGTCACGTGCACGCGGCCGCGGACGTTGACCGGCGCTAGGGGACGCGTCTCCGCGAACTCTGTCTACTCCACTCGATCGAACCGCGGCCGGCTTTGCCCGGAGCGCTAGGATCTCGCTGCCGGCGGCCAACTCCACCCCCCCCCTCTATAGGCGAGGTGCCCGCGAGTCGACTGCGGATGCGGTCCTCGGGGCCGGCGTTCGCCAGGTGCCCCGAGCTCCGGTTAACTTTCCCGATAAGGCCCCGATGCTCGCCGAGCGTGGCTTCAACCACTGCGTCGCCGAATGATTATTGCAGGGCGTTTTCTTTGTCTTCCCCCCCTCCTCCTCCTCCCATCAACCTGCCGGCCTCCAACGTCCAAGCCGAGGCCGGCTTTCTCCTACTTCATCTTGGCTCGCGAGTACGCGACTCCGGTAATAAAACTTTACGCCATGTTAGCGCTGCTCGGTATCGTGGGATCCCGGATCGCTAAGCGGGGACAACCGAGGCGAGCTCGCGCATTCTTCGCGAAGCCATTGAAGTGACATTTTCCATTCGGATCGCTCCCATGGCCATTATTGTTTTACTTTCAAATGCATCTTTCCCCGTGGTTTGAAATCATTCGCGAAAAGGCTTCGCTTTATTCGTTGTATCACTTTAAAGCGTTTTAAGTTGATTATCCTCGGTGTAAGTGTACTTGCACGTGCATGAGTCTTTAGAGAAATTTTTTTCATTTCGGGACTTGTGTTTTACAGTTAATGCTTTGAAATTAAAAAAAAAAAAAAAAAAAAAAAACAAGAATAAATGACCTTAAGAACATTAAATACCATCGAATTGTTTTCATTAAATATTGTATCGCGCAAACAAGGAATAAATCTACGATGATAAAGAGAGATTGAATTTAAATGCTTATTTTACGTCTTCGTTTAATTATTTGCGGCATCCGTTCAATTTATTAAAAATATTTCAGGTACTGGACAGACATTGAATTAAGCACGAGGATACCTTTAAGGTGGTTTAGAAAAGCAGCAAATGTGCGTGTATAAATATACAATGGAAAGTAAATAAATTATTTAATTTAAATTTAAAGAGACGAAGTCGATGATCGTTGGATTAAAAGAACAAAATACAAAAAAAAATTGTAATAAGCGCATATTCTACGAGACGTTGAATACAAATATAATTGCATTTATAAGCTCGATGTAGGATAAGCTATTATGGTTAAGAGGCAGAGAATGTGAGTGACAAAAGTAATTGCACTTGAAGAGCGCGTGTCTGCTTATTGTCCACTTCTTCTGCTGAGACGCGCTTTATCTTTATGATATTATATAGCACTAGATAAATTTAATAAGGTTCGACAAGAATTGCGCAGGACTTTGTGCTCCCCAGTAGACCGATCGTCAATCCTGATTCCGTGTGCTTTGATTAGAAGCTTACAATTCTAAAAAGTGATATGAAAATGTAATATAATAGCCGATTACACGTTGTATGTTATGCTTTACAAGATAAAGCAGCTCTCGACGTATAAGATCGATGGAGCGACGCGATTAATCTCGCCACTCGAGAGAAAGTAAAAAGATAAATGGCAATTATTAAACGTGCATGGCTCTTTATCGAAGCACGCCATTTCTAATCGATCGACACTTCATTAGCGATCCCTTGGGAATCGTTCGACCGTTGAGACCGATTCCGATGGGAAAGGATGTCCACGTTGGCGAGTCAATGCACGATTTGCGGTATTTATGCGCGGTAAAGATAATCGTGAAATTAACGAGTAAATTGAAAAGGGAGTCGTTGTATCGAGCAGAGGGACCCCGGGGATAAGAGCGATCCGAGTAAAAAGCGAGTCGGATTAGGAGCGAGAGTCGCTAGTAGAAGACTCACCTTCGGTGCTGCAGTTGAGCTGTATGGCGTTGCCGAGGAAGGGCAGTGCTTTTGGCGAGGGAATGCGCCTGAGCTTGTAGAGGAATTTGGCGCGCTTGACGAGGGAGACGACGAGCAGCAGCAGGAGGTTGAGGACGAGGGCGCAGGTGAGCCAGTTGAAGGGTCCGCCGTGAGATCCACCGGGAGCACCGAAATCGTGGCTCATGGTGTCCGCGATGAGCCTCGCGGCCGGAATCTCCTCCTTGCATGACATTTTGCTCGGGAAGTCGGAGCAGGTCGAGGCGTACCGGGCTTTCAAACGTGCGTAAGCTTCGAGCTCCTCGCGTTCCGTATGCGCCGTCGGCCGAATGCGCGCCGCTGCACGGACGGCGCTCCCTTATATACCATAGGTGGAAAGGCTGCAGCAGCAGCAGCAGCAGCAGCAGCAGCAGCAGTAGTAGCAGCAGCAGCAGCGGTAGCTGTAACAGCAGCGGTAGCAGCAACAGCAGCAAGATCAGCATCAGCGGCGGCGGCGGCGGCGGCGGCAGCGGCGGCGGCTTTCGTCGCTCCCGCCAATCCGCGACGCCGCTGTCGTACGGCCCGAAAACCGCCGAGGTGGCGCCCGGAGCTCCGGCCCCGGGGGCCTCCCACGGGACAGCCTCGCTCACCTCCTCTTCCTGCCCCGGCGGCGATAAGCCGCGGCCCCGTCGCATTACGATTATCGAAGGCCGGCCCCGGTTTCGCAAGCACGATTACGATTACGCACCATCGGACCTCGCGAGCGCCGATTTTTCCGTGCCGCTATGTGGGGCGAAAAATTGGCCGGCCTTTTCCCTCTGTCCGCCCCCGGCAGCCTCCCCGGCCCCGGCCGCTAAGGATTCAGACGGCGAGTCGAGCGGCCTCTGGGCGACCTCGGCTCGCACGCGCGCCCGCCCGCCCGCCCAAGGAGAGCTCGCACTCCCCGCCGGCACAGGAAGTCGGACGTCCGCGTTACGTCACCCGGCTCGCGGACCCTTCTTCTCGCGCCGACCCACTTTCTCTCTCTCTGCTCCTCCCGCGCCGCCTCCTTCTCGTCCTCCCGGTCGGGCTCCTTCTCCGGGCGCGCACACGCGCGCCTCTCTTCGAGCGCGCAGTCTTCGACTTCTTCGCCCCGCCTACCGGGCGCGCTGCACATCGGGGGACCCTCTCCCCCGGGCGGGGTTCGTTGAACCGCGACTCCGCGTGCATTCCGGGAGCTCGCACGTGGCAGCGACCGCCGCCGCCGCCGCCGCCCCCGATGCCCCGCGCGATACCGACGACGCGCGAGATGACGACCTCTCATAGCGGCCGCATCTCCGAGGCGAGCCTCGCACGCGCAGAATCCTCCGTGTTGCGTGACATAATCGAGCGGCCAGACGCTACACGATAGTGCGGCCGGCTCCACGTGCCTCCGCGCAGATGCACGCCGAGGCTTTTTCCCTGAGCCGGCTCGGCACCGCCGTCCTCGACCACCAGGCCCGGACCCGGGCCCCCCGCCCGACTCCGGCCGGCCTCCACCCCCCGAGGGCTCCTCGGGCTCAGCGGCATCCTCTTCCGCTCCGGCCCGGCTCGGCTCCGGTCGGCTCGCCCGACCCACTTTCGTCCTTGCCGAGAGGCTCCGCGACGAGAGCATCGAGACTCCGGGCCAGAGCGTACGCGGGGGGCGGGACGGCGGGGCAGGGAGTCGAGGTGATCCACGAGTCACTGGTCGGACACCGGCCCCCAGCTGAAGAGGTCCCCCCCCCCCGACCCCCGACGTTTACGACACCGGTCGAGGCTCGTAGCCCGCACCCCGTGCTCTTTAATCCACTCCATGCTAATTACTGTGAAATTGAAATACCGTCCGCATTGCTCCGTAGCCACGGTTCTTTGCCAGGGAACAAAACTCTACGGCACTCTACGCTCTTTCCGTGAACGCTCGTTACTCTCTGCGGTCGATCTGCCTCGATCGCCCTGCTGGCACTTAAGGCTGAGCTCCGTGGAAAAGACTCGCGAGCCTCCTTAATGAACTTTCTCGCTCGGTTCGCCTGCGCTAACAACGATTATTCGTATTGATAGTGGCCTCGTAAAAGCGGCCCACCTCCTGACAATTGCAGACTTATCGAGCTTTTACGACCGAGTCTCGGCTCCGCGCCACGGAACTCGCCTCCTGTGCGCAAAACGTTTTGCCTCTGGCCGTTTTTCCTAGATTCCGATCTCGTCGCTATTGCGATTCAACTTGCGCGGAGTAAAAATTGTTTGCTCCGATGAATCCATAGGAGCACATCGATCGGCCCAACTCGAACTACAAATATATATATATTACAACTGGATAAGACTATCTCTTTTGATATAATATCTTATTTTGCGCACAAAGTCGTTTTGTGTTTGAGAGCTTTCTAAACGAAGCCTTCGCATTATTATTTCATTATTGTAAAAGCGATCGAAGCGACCGATTATGCGAAAGGTTCGTTCGGCAAATCAGAGCCGTAAAAGACGAATGCATTGCACCTATTATGAATATGACAATGAGCATTATTACTCCAAGAGCTCAATTTATGGCTAACGACGCTGTCATCTCGGCAATCTGTAGCTGCCCCTTGCCTCGTATCCAAAACACTAATATATTATTGGCGTGCCTCCTCCTTCAATTTGCCCAAGACCTTTTTTTTTTTTTGTCAATTCTCGAGCGAGACTTCAACGGCTCCCGTGCTGTCGCTCGTGTGCCAATTGCTGCTAAAATTTACACAAATACTGCTCGCGTTAAAGTTTCGCTGCTAAACATCGTGCGGCATCTGGGAAACTTTTCCATCAAAACCCGGAATTCCCCGACTAGCGCTCTGCATTGGGAGATATTAATCACATCGTATTTGCAAACATCGCCGATTCCATTCATTACGGCGAGCTCTTGGTCGACTTGTAAATAAAAAAAAATTTGGCTTCGACTTTACGAGTGACGCTTCTGTCGAGGCTTACAAAATGCAATACATTCGAAAGTCTCATTGGTCGGCCGCATTTATTTACATGGATTACTGCTCGCGCGTGCATATTTATCATACACGTATATTGGCACATAAGACCGAAGTAATGTCGCATTATTCCGATGTATTGCGATTTTCTAAAAAATTAATATTTCGCTCTCCTCGTGTCGCGCTCACCCGTTATCGCGTATGGAAAATCAAGCCTCGCTCAATAACGAGTGCAATAACAAATAAGCGAGACCCTAGGGTTAAAAAAAAGAAAGCAGTGGCAAGATTTTTAAATCGGACGAAATTCGGAACTCGTAACGCGATCTCGCCTATGGCTCGACAAACTGCATCTCCCCTCCCCGACACTTGTCCTGCCGATATTCCGCAGCAGGCCTACGGGCAATTGCACGGTCGGCATTGCATCTTGTGCAGAAGAGAGGCTCGAAGGGGCAGAGGCAGTTTCCCGCGAACCCTTCGGGTGATCCACAGTCTCGACCTTGGAGTCCCTCGGCACCGGAGCCCTTGCGCGCTCTCTCCTCTCTCTCTCTCTCTCTCTTCTGTCCTCCACCCCCCCCCCCAACCCGCCCCCGACCGGCAGGCAGCCGCAGTTTCTTCCAATCACCGGCGTCCCGTTAATTCCCATTGCAGAAAGTGTTTCGCGCTGCCTTTCACCGCCGAGCACGCAGGTTTTCATGAAATTTTCAGCCTGGAGAACGGAGAACGGCGAGTTGTGCAACGCGGACTCGCCGTCGTTAATTGCACCGATGGAGCGACGGGCGTCTATCCTCGACACGCGCATCCGATGGAGTTATCGCGGTCGGGGCCAATCGTCAATAAGCGGAATGACCAGCGACTCACCGTTGCCGAGATGAGGGCATTCGCTGATCGGGTTCGAGGCATCGTTTTCGTGCTCGGTCTCGATGCTCCGACTGGCGTCGGTCGGCTTTTTCATCGGGAACTCTACAATGCGAGGACGATCCTGAGCCGAGGTCTTCTCGAAGTCGACGCTGCTGATACTTAGCGGCGGCGGACTCGCGCGGCATCGTTCATTGGAAGCAGCTCGATTTCCTCTTCTGAAAATCGACGAGAGAATAAATGGAAAAGTATATGTATTGCGCGCTACGCTGAGGGTCATCGTGGAAACATGGCGAGAGGAAGCGTTCCGTATTTATCTTTTTGTTTTTTGTTTCCAACTGCATTGCACGGCCGCATAAAAACGACTCGAATAAAAAAGATCCTTTAAGCGAATAATAATAAGAAGAAGGAGAAATAAAGATATTTACGTACGCGACTGCACCGTAAAACGTAAATAGGGTAAAGATTCAATGATAAAAAATTGTTATTTCTACAAAACTATAAATACTTGTGAAAACTGATACACAAGATTTTTCCGCAGCTCATTAAATACAGCTATTTACAATATCATAAATATTAAATACGATAACATTGTTTCAAGTATATTTATTGCTAATACTCGGATTCGATATTGAATATAAAAGGCGATAAGTAAATAGCCGCCGGAGTCTCGAATGATAATTAAGGCCTGTGCAGCATAAAAATGTTGCATGGCTGTGGGAATCGAGCTGCGAAAGCCACGAGCCAATATTGAATTACTCGGGATCGGAGGTATTCCTTCAGTTTGCCCATCGCTAGTCCCAGAGTCAAGGTGAGCGTTGCATCGCAGACCAAGTGTGCCCTTCGGCTCAGGTGCATGACCCCTCAGAAGGATGCGAGGGGCATTATTTATAGGCCTTGGCTATCGGGAGCGCACATGGAGGCGCGAGTGGGCCGAGCGGCGGCCGAGAATCAAATTGAAAAAGAGAAAAGGGAAAAAGGCCACGCGGAGTCGTTGCGATGCGCCCGGGCCAAGACAACGGCCCCAGTGTCCGCCGCGATAAGCGCCCCCGGTCCTCCGGCTCGGGCTAGCCCAGGGGACTGGGACGTAGCCCGACGAGGGGCTATTGGGGGGGGGCGGGGGAGGAGTCCAGCCGAGGCCTCCATCGACACCCAACCAGGCGAGCCGAGACGAGCCGAGACCTGACCCACTTTTTCGCTTCTCCTCTTTTTGCGCTCCGCCGGGACCTAAGGACGCGGGACTTTATTTACCGAATCGGGCCCGAGTCCCCGTTTCGAGCGGGCGGCCCCGGCCAAACTTCCTCTCGATCCAGCAACTTACAACATAACGCGCTCCGAGCGATTACCGTTGCTCCGTTCGAGCTCCCAAACCCCGATGGGCCCCCGTCCTCCTCCTCCTCCTCCCTTCCGATGCATCGCCGCCACTCCGGCCTTAGTTCATCGGGCCGCTGCATCCCGTGACGGCTACCTCTCTCCGCCAAGGACGTCGCGGTCGCAAGCCAATCTCTCCCCGCGAATGCCTCTGCCTTCGGCCGATGAATCGCAGGATGCGCCTGCCGAAGCAAGTCTCGCTGTCGCGTTTGGACAAACGAAGCGCTGCAGAAGGCGAGGGCGAAGGGAGGCCGGGAGGGGGCGTCGCCCGTTAGTTAAAGCCGATCGCGGAAGGCGAATACGATAAGCATAGGGAATAGGGTGGCGGAGGAGGGAAGGAAGAGACGAAGAAGAAGAAGAAGAAGAAGAAGAGCGAGAGGAGAGCAAGAGGCAACTGAGGCGCGCGAGGCACTTTGAAGGACAATAAAAATTAGGCGTTGCGCGATATCGCCGGGGCCGGGAGGGAACGGGACGGAGGCTCGTGGTGACGGAGTTGGGGGAGGGCCGGGAGGGTGTGTCTGATCGCGGTGCGCGGCCCGGCCTCGTGTCTCGAGGATGGCCTAGAAGAGCGATCGGGGGGGTGGCGGCCGGGACGGGAAGGGGAGCGCGCGTGGGCCCCAAGGGCGCCACGCCGGCGGAGGAGGAGGCGCGGTCGGGCGGGGGCAGAGTCCTCGGCTTCGGGACAGCGCGAGATGGAGCTCGTCGAGGGGCCGGGCAGGGATATTGCCTCTATGCGCCGGGGAGCGGCGACGACCGGCCGAGCGCAACCTCGATGCACATGTCAACGCTTCGAGGCGCGCTTATAGAGCAAGTTCACGATCGGGCCGTGGCTCGCTCGACTTCTTTCCTTCTCGCTCCCGGGGCCGAAACCGACGACCCGGGCCAACATTTCCTCCGAGCTCCGCCTGCACGTAACGCATACGCACGTGGATTGTTGAGCCGATGGAAAATTTATCTTTGGTGTTTACCGAAATATCGCCAGCGGGAATTTGGTAGGTCAATCGACGTTGTACGAGTCGGATGACCTACTCGATTCTCGATGGAAATATTTCACAAAAAATTAAAAGCATCAATATGTATATATACGATAAGGTGGCAAAGGATGATACATGATACACGATTTCGCGCATGCCAAATGTTGAAAGTGTATCGATTATTTAAAGCGCTTTTCGCTATCTTCGTTAACGATCGTCGATGGATTCCTGATAATGTATTGATCCGTATGGAAAAAACCTCGTACGATTCGCCCCAACTCTATTTCACATCGTATTTGGGCCGAGCCTAAAATGTTTACCCTTAAATTAAATACCCAAGGAAAGCCCGTCCTATTTGCAATTTTGTCGGAAGCTCCCGTTGCTCCGAGCATCGCAGCGTACATTAGTTATGTGCCCTTTGTATCCGTCATAATTAGATACGAGCTTACTCTAATTTATTTCAAGACCGACGCGTGTAGTATTATCTTCAGCCACATTTAATAAGCTAGAAAGTGCTCGAAGACTTATTTAATCGTATGTACGTTGTTTAATCATAATAGTCTGCCTAGCTTACATCGAGCGTTGACATATATATATATATATATATATATATATATATATATTATATAGTAATAATTTAATATTCGTATTCGTCAAAAAGGTTGGCTTTACTTTTGATTCCTTTCCAATCGGATTTTTATTTTATATAATAAAACTACGAAATATTCATTTTGATAGCACATAATTTTTTTGTAAGCGATTAGATATACTAATCGAACAGCTTAAATTTCAAAAGCTACTTTTTCTTCTCAAGCTCTTACTCTGACGTATTAATTTTTTTTTTATGAAATAGTATTATTATAATTGAATATTGATATTATTAATATTTACATAAGTTCCTGTCGATTCTAAAGCTCATGGTTTCGTAATTGTTTTGCAGCATTTTTCATTAATTACATTACTATACAAAGCACTGACTGAGGTGATAGAATCTGTTGATGACGTCTTCAAGGTATGGCATAATATAATTCTGTAAGTAATACGACAAAAGTTCCTACGCATAATAAACCTTGTAATTGGAAAAAAAAATTTTTTTTTTAATTTGAATAAACATGAATCTGATTTTTTACTGCATTACTGTTGTTTTTTTACTCGTATAATATTGAATTATAGGTTCAAGCCACTATTTTAATTGACTTTGTTTTATTTTTTTTACTACAATGATGGAGATGTTTACATCGGATACCAAAAAAAAAGCTCCTTTTCGATCGACTCCACATCGCATCTTGTGCAGGTGGTTAGAGTGATCGTGCATTATTCCTTTGCCTTTCTTTGTCTTCTCGATGAATTCGATAAATTGTTTAAAAAGGAATACAAAGTTAAATTGAATGTTCCTAGATTTGATCAACGTGATGTGATTTCCCAAATCCTTTAGCCTCTTCACTCATATTTTGAGGCTTTTTATCTACATTAGAGCTTATTATTATTAATATTTAGAGACGACCATTTGAAATTGGGCTGTTATTTACAATCGCACGCGCATACAGATAGAGAGTTGGCTTACACAAATGCTTACATAAAATTAATCCTGGGTGTTTAATCAATTGCTCGTTTAATTAATGCAATTTGGAGAAAAGTGTTCGCTTTTAATCGACAATAAACGAGTACGAGATTTAAAATTTCGGAGGAAAGGGACATTGGATTGCACCTGGTGCAAGGCCAATTTTCGGGTGCTCCAATACATGGTAAGCGAGAGGCAGTTGCATTTTCGCAGCAGTGGATGGATAAAAGAGAGTTTACAGTTACTGAAAAAAGTCTTTCAAGCCGGCGCCTGTCCACTCGCTACGAGCAATAAAGCACCGGCGAGGGAGACAGACAGATAGATAGAGAGAGAGAGAGAGAGAGAGATAGAGAGATAGAGCGAGAGAGGTCAAAGCTCGTCAATTAGCGGATGCAAGCGCTGCAAGGATAACGACGGCGCATCGAGGCGTCAGCGCCTATTCCGCCGCTCGCACGCGCCATCGTAGGGGACAATGGAGCCTTCTTTAAGGAGTCGGACTCGCAGTCGCCGACAGGCCGCGCAAAAACGGCCGAGGCGCAGGGTGAATAATTGGGTCGTGGCCAGCGCGGGGCCGACGAGGGCGGCGGTAGGGGGGGCGGAGGCGGAGGCGGAGGCGGGAGTAAGGGGCTCCGCGATGGGAACGGGACGAGAGGTTGTCGTTCGGGCGCTAAGCAGCAGCAGCAGCAGCAGCAGCAGCAGCAGTAGTAGTAGTAGGCGGCGGGGGAGGCGGGTGGGGGTGGGGAGGCGTATCAGGTTACGAGCGTGTGTTGCCCTGCCGGTGGCGAGCGAGGGGCGGGGAAGGGTTGTCGCCCCGGATAGCCTAGGCGCGTGCACAAGGCGGCCGCGTCTGGCCTTGGAGGTTTCGTTAATCGTCGGGGCCCCGGCGCACGCGAGAGCCGACCTCCCCGCTACGCCTGCCCTCGCCAATCTGACCGGGGCGGCGAAAGAAGCGCTGCAGGTCCAGCGGAGGCGCACACGAGTCGCGGCCTTTTGGAAATCCGTGGAAGGTCGACGGGTGCGACACGTGCATGCAGCCTGGATACCCGCTCTCCGTCTTGGATTTTCACGAGGTCGCCGATCGCGACACGCGCTCGGCTCCTCTCTGCCACCCCCTCTCTCTCTCTCTCTCCCTCTCCCTCTGGACACGGTCGGTCGACGCGCATCGCCCTCGCACAAGCTCATGGCGAATTGTACACGCTCTTTTTTTACGGACACCTTATGCTCGTAAGCCTCTTTTCGATATCCATTGACGGACGTCTAACCCTGATAGATCCGTCTCACGAGCTTTCTCAAATTATCCATGTCTCTAACTACTGGCGTAGAAAATGCATCGTCATTTTTATTCGGAATTACAGATTGCAAATCCCTGTCATCGGTTTACCTCGAGCAACAAAAACAACTGCTACTAGTAATACTAGTCCTACTACTGCTACACCACATCCTGCTGCGACTAAAACAGAAATAATGAACCTAATAATAATAAAATTCTGTTATTATTTCTACATTGGTTGTCGTTTTTTTTTCTACGAGATTTAATACAAAAAAATTAATGTACAATTACCAAAATTATCGATAAATATTATTATTAATATAGATTACTGATCTTTGATGGTGATCTTTTTAAAATCATTACTTAATCATTCCAATAATTGTTATATTGCTGATTAAAAATAATCCTACAATCAAAATCATATAGTTAATACATTCTTTAATCTGTCAAAATGCGAATGATGATTTACCGTTTTTTTTTATCCACTTCAGAACGTTTTCTTGATAGCTCGTTAATATTTTTTAGAAAACATTTGTTCTTGTGAATGTATTTCGCACTACCAAAGTTCAATTGCTTTATTTCATATACATCTATATACTGTTTATTGTATACTTATGTTATATTGATGGATTATTTCGTCAATTCAATATTTT
Source organism: Kradibia gibbosae (assembly GCA_018907135.1). Classification (NCBI taxonomy): domain Eukaryota; kingdom Metazoa; phylum Arthropoda; class Insecta; order Hymenoptera; family Agaonidae; genus Kradibia; species Kradibia gibbosae. Next base: position 13,303,131 of record JACCHX010000001.1, on the reverse strand, counting down.
ATTAGCGATTAATCGTAACGTATATGCCATTGAATGTGTAATGGTAAGACCATTGAAAATTTGATTTATACGAAAAATTGTTTTAACTTATACCGGTTTTATCTAACGGAAAAGCTTGGCCTCACTGAAAATCAAATTTATACCTTTTGTTTATCGAGACGTTGAAATAAGGAACATTAATGTAATACTTTGTTTCGGTGTACAAGTACAGTACTGTTAATTTAATGATAGTGATTTTGTTTATTCGGAAAAACCAGGTACATCAACATAAAATCTGTGCGTCACTTTCTTCTCGACACGTGTAATATACATATATATATATATATATATATATATATATATATATTTAAATATATCACAGGTACTTAAGTTAATTATGTTTGTAATGACCTCAGGCCTGGTTCTATACATTAATTACTTCAACGGAAAATGCGCCTAAATTCCGGCACGTGTCTCGAAGCAGGCCGACATTTACAAGTATATTTCTTTAAGCTGATACTGATCAGTCAAATACGCGTAAAAATTAAACGTCAAACCATTTTCTCCTCTTTAAAGTGAAAAGGAACTATTACTGTTTTTGGAGAATAGAATATTTTGAAGATTTCACATTTTCACCATTTAAACGTTTTTCTTTTCGACAACAGAAACAGTAAAATTATATATATATATATATATATGATGTTATTGATAATATAAAAATATATCTACTATGTTTGGAAACTAATAAAATACCTCCTACATATCTTAGAAATTTATTTGTAATTAATCTCATTGTTTATGTATTTTTGTACAGTAACTATTAGAATTTTTACTGCGCGTTTTAAAGAAAGTATTGCTTTAATGACTCTTGAATATAAGAGTAGATAGAATTTTCTTTCGTTTGCTCTTTCATTAATTGTTTGTTATTTGTCTACTCTATATCAAATGCACTGCATATGTTAATGGGCTGTTCATTATTATTATTATTATTAAAGTTTCATTACCGGATTCCATATTTACTTTGGATGATTTTTTAAAAAATATGCAATACTTAGGTGATTTTAAATTCCAAAACATTTCCCAAAAATGTGGCTATTATCATATTATTATATTTCATGTATAATCGATGCATTAAAATTCATAAGAAACGCAGATTACTTTTATCTAGAGAATTCTTTCAACACATCACCAAATAATATTCAAATATATAAGACTTTTATAAAAATCTATCAGGCAAAATTATAATATTATTAGCCACCCGAAAATGGTGGAAGATATTGTATTCTATCTATGAACAAATCATCTAAAAGCTTATTACAGTATATTAATAAAAATGTTTTTATCTTCATTTTACAAATAAAGTCTATCATCAGAATTTTATATTAATTTACGACTTAATACTTTCTTTTCATATTCATTAAACTTTAACAACGAACACAGCATTTAATGTTTAATACTGATCAGCACAAAAAAGAATATAAAATGGGAAGAAAGTAAAATAGCGCACTCTTCTAATCTACATTTTTTATTGGAAAAGAACGTTGACGCTTAATGAAAATAATAATTTAATCATTAAATCTTTCAATGAAAATATTTTTTAATAAGCTTTAAATTTGAGACATACTGATAAATGTTGCATAATTGAAAGAGTATCGTTTTATAGCTGTTAGTTTACTTCTGTTTACAAGCACACGAGGATATAGAAAATACTCCTTCCATACTAGCAAATAAAGGTACAAATAAAGTTATTTATTTATCTTAAATCTATCGTTGGCCAATATGTATTAGATTGTACTGCGTTACTTAACTACGTAAGTAAAAAAACAGCACTTGCCTTTTTTATCCAAATTGATATACTTTATAAATACGGAAATATAGTATAGGTTTCATGTTAATTAAATTTCTTGAATATAGAATAATCAGAATCAAAGCTGCTAAAGTAAATAAAAATGTTTACTTTCTTTAGACAGGAAAATTTATTATCTATCGATAGCATTACAAACCGGGTAATTTAAAAAGTGTATCTAAGATATGCGACGTGCGCCGTTTTTCTCACGTCGCATCCTGCAGTCGTATCATGTACGTGTGACTCGATACTCATCTGGAGGAGGAAAAAGGGGAACGCTTTGGATCCGAAAAAGTAAAAATTGACATCGAAGCAAGAGAAAGGGGCCGGACTGGAAGCCAATGCGCCCGTCGCGAAGGAAGGAAATAGATTTGCAGCGCTACCCTTGTAAAATGTTCTTAGCCTAATAGAGTATATAGAGGCACGCTCGAATATTTACAAAATGATTATTGCAACTGTTATTGTACCAAACTTCTTTTTCGCGTGGTATTTATGTTGTTCTTGATCCAGTCGTAAAGTTGCTATATTGCTAGCTTAGCTACGCTCGTGTACTGGATTTACTCATTTTATTTTCAAATACACAGTCGATGGGATGAGTCGTACATAAATATTTACTTGAACTCCAGTAGCACGTAATTTGACCAATACTAATTTGTGTTACTGAATAATTATAATAAAATAAATATTTACAAAATAATTACAATACTTTTTACTAAACACGACTTATTTTATAATTGCCTTGGTAAACATACAATGTTTTTTTACGTAAAATGACTTTTTATGTGACACGTGTAATATATTGATAACGCACTTTTTGCAATCTGAAACGCAATAATTGAAAAAAAATACTTTCCTTTTATCTGTCAATCAAAGATTATATATCTCTCTATTTATATATTTTTTATCATTCCTCTCGAATGAAATAGACATTTTAGAAAAATCTCACTATAGTGAAATAGTTATATTTTTTTAAATACATACGCGAGCGCGAGCGCACACACACACATTTCACAATTTACATATAAATTTGAATTCTGAATAAAGATTTTACGTTAGGTTTGCAAACTCACTAACAGTTTTTGCATTTAAACCAAATCATGGGTAATTTAATATAAAAATATTATTTATTTATATCTACACACGCGCACTGCATATTTTAATTGAAAACGATAATGATCCCATATGATTATTTTAAAAATAAATCTTATATATTTAAAAAGTACAACAATGTATTGTACGACAACTATTGTCGAACTAATAAAATTAATAAGATGTCACAAAGTTTATATTTATGATTTATAGTTTTTTTTATTTTATTATGCCATTTTTTTGTAAATGTCAGTAATGCTAAGGCTTTTTAAAATTATTTAGATATTTAGGTGTAAAAATCTACATAGTTAAATAAATCAATCAGTACATACAGTTTGGTAAATTATATTAAAATGAAAAGAATGAGTTTTACATTAACATCAGATAAAATAAAAATACTTTAGTAAACTGATTGTACATTGTCTTATGCAGTAAATATATTTTTATTTTAACAGAAATAATACGAAGCTCTTACCTAATCAAGAAGTATTTGAGAAAATATTTAAACTACGATTATAGTACACTAATCGTACTTTATTCTATAAAAAATGAATATTAATGTGCTATTCTTTTTTAAAACACTCAGCTCGCAAAATGTAAATGGGAGACTTAATAAAATTTTAATGTTATTCATATTTAAAGCAAAATTTAGTACCATCCCTTATAGCAATAAAAAAAGACTCTCGTTTTGAGACGGTTCTAAAGTATCAACAGTTAAGCGATTCCAGTAAATTTGATATCTCGCACTGTATCATTTAATCAAAAGTTTGGAGCATATTTACGATACATAACTTACATAATAGCTAAGCTCGATAATGCAAAATTAAAGAAATAGATCATCAATGGTTAAAAGTTATATTATATAAATTAAATATTTTGATGATGTACAAGTGACTTTTCTGTCATCAAAGCAAAATTATAAACCATTTCTAATACGATTTCATTATTGATGCATAATGGTTTTGATATAATTGTATAAAATTATTTGTATTCTATTAAAAGTTTTATGATTTTTTATAAAAATATAATCAGTGTATTCATGAATATAAAGTCTCGTAATAATATGGGTATTCTTTTAGTTTCTTTCGTCTGTCTTTGTAGAATTGTTAATTCCTTAAACAACAATCCAATTTTTTATATATTTTCAAATGATGAATTGAAATGGTAAATTATTAGTTTATTCATCTATTACGCTATGACCTCTTTGTTACGAATTTTTTATATAGTTACTTTTTTTTTTCTTTATAATATATGCAATAAAAACGAGAATAACGAAAGAATAATTAGGATTAGTAATCCAATTAAGTAATTATTATATTACAACCAAAATATTATGCTTTTACTTCAATCATGAAAATCAATAGCCATTAATTTAAGAAAATTTCTGTTATTAATTGTTTATTTACTCAGGATGAAAATATTTATTTATTATGATTTTATAAACAAATATATACCGCTATTTCATTTTCATCCAAAATCGAATGAAAAGCGAAAAATAATTTTTGGTTTATGAAATTCTTACATTTTAAAATTAATGAAAATAATATTGACTTAAATAAAATATCTAACTAAAATAATTGTAATTATTTATTTTTAATATTTCAATCTTTTCTTACGATAAAATTATAATACATATTATAATAAATGACAAGATTTATTTGATTTCTTCCGTGTTATAAATCAACTTATTAATCGGTTATACATAAATTTAAAGCTATTTATATTAAAAGTTAACATTTTTTTACTATTATAGAATAATATATTAATAATATTTTGTTAAAAAAAAATAATTCAAAATAATATTTACGTAAAATGAACTAATAATTCTGCAATATAAATGTTATTAATAAAAAACAATATTCAGTCAATTTAAAGAAAATATGACGTTCTTATTTTACAATGAATGCAGTTTATGCTTAATCCATAGTATAAAAAAAAAATAATAATTCTATGTCTAAAAGAAGCAATTATCAAACGTTTAAACCATAAACTCTATCTTTTATCACATTATCAAATAAATATCTGGAACATTATGCAATAACAGCTTCTTTAAATTCATAATAATTACTCATAAAAGCAAAATGATTTTTAAAAATTATTAAAAATTCCATAATAATAAAAGAAATAGTTTTAAAAATTCGACAACAAAATATTTATAAGCTTGTGACACGCGACTAATTTCGGTCACAGCGACGCACAATTGTATGTGAAAGATATGTGTATTATTTCGAGTAATATTACTATTAACCTGTACCTGCTTTTTAACCATCAAAAACTATAATAACTATTTAACTATAATACAAATGCTGAAGTTAAAAGGCCCCAATCAAGTAATATTCGAACATGATATTATTGATATTTTTTGCTTTGCGATTAATTACCATGCGCCAGTCTCGAAGATTTTTCTTGTTATTGTCGAATATAGCTATTATTATTTATAAGACGTCAACGTGCTTCTTTATATTTAAAACGAAAAAAACTATCAAAGTTTAGATGCTAATCTATATTTGACATTTGCGCTTTACAAACAGTCGATAAAGGTCGGACCTACGTGTATTCTTGTTATTTATTGTTTACTGAATTGTAAACGTGCAGAAAAAAATTGATGAAATGTCTGCAATTGGTCGAGGCGCATATTGAGACCAGCCCGATGGTTAAAAATACAATTAAGCTCATTCGCAGCTTCTCAATGTGTCGCCGATAAGAATACGAAAATACGTGATTCAGACATCTCTCGAGTGCATTAAAGCGCAGAAGCTTTTTATATAAAAAAAAATATGTTTCAAATGGTCAAACGGTACGTTCGCGCTTTAGATATATTTACGACGTCGATAACACTCGGACGCAAGTGTTACTGAGGCGCGTGTGCAGTGATTCACTTCGGTTGGCGAACATAACAATACCGCGGGCAATATATCGTTATGCAACTGGGCTGCTAATTATCGCATCAAAAACATAATCCAATTAATAACATTTATAATTGAAGTCGCGCTTAGAAATGCCCGTCAATCGACATTATTGCACTGCTCTGCCATCACCCTGGAGCCAATGATTGCCGCAGTAATGAGTAGCCTTATCTCGGCACCGAAAGCCGAGCATTCCTAATAAAAGATTCGGTAAAAACTCTACGTACCCCAACAAGCAGCCATTATTTACAATATAGTTCTCTTATTATTTGGAATCTGATCGGCTTTATTATTGGTAACGAGGCTTCGGGGTTTTTCTTTTGCGCACGATGCGACCTACTGAGCTTCATACAAATTACTTACGATACACGCTGTTATTATTCCTTTTTTAGCAAAATTTCTAAATTCCTTAAGAGTTCGGTGAGCTCATCCGACGAGGTGACATTAACGACGAGATTAATTGTTTCTTGAAAATCTGATCATCGTTATTATCGGTTGTTGACTAATTACCGAATTTTTCGGGATCTCCTTACATTTTAACTTCCTCTTATTTCCCTCGGCTATTATTTTCATATCTTACGAATTGATAAGTCCTATACTTTTTTGTGCCTCTCAATTATAGGCTAAATATAAAATCCATATAGAAAAACGATACGTGATTATGAATCCGACAACTCTTCTTGTAATTATATGATAAAGCGCAGTAGTTAATAAACATCGGTTTTATTTAAATATAATAAATAAACGCGTATCATAATTTAAGCTGCATTGAAATTGATTATTACGGCTATTATCTATCGAAAATATAACGATTCTCTTCTAGCAATTTCATTATTTAATCTAACTCTGCAGGCCACTCGATCATTATTGAATCAAGCATCTTATGTAATTAATCATCATGAGACAAGCCAGAATCACAAAAAGATAGGGACAAAGGCACCTTATCGATGCCTCGCGAAGTAGCGCGACGCAAATTTTGCTCGACACGAGAGTTAATGTTCTCGCGTAGAAGAAGAAAAGATAATTGGGAAATGGAGCCAAAGGGGCTGCAATGAAATCGGCTTGAGAGCCTTGGGAGCCATCGTAAAACTTTCTCCGTTCTATGATCGGATAAAAGCGAGCACGGATTTAATCGTCAATTTTATCGATAGAGAGCCGGCGGACTCTATTAAAGTTCAGCGTTGAATTCCTTAAAGGCCGAGCGGCCACCTTCTCGAGCGCCTGAGTTCTCGGCCATCGGGCCCGGCCGCCGCTCAATCGTTGATCCGCGGGCGCGTATCGTTGCGAGCCCAAGGGCCCAAGATTGGGTGGACGACTGCTAAATCGCGTCGGTGTTTGTGGCGCGCCTGGGGAGAGCCTCCCAACGGGACGCAGGCTCGACAAACGGGATGCGACTAGGGTTAACCTAAGACTCAACGCCGGGCAATCAATTGAGGAGTGAACTAATGGAGGCATTAACGTTCGTTCGCATTCCGTTCGGGAGCGACCCGTGCCCGACCTTGAACTTGACATTCCTTAAATGCACGATGGACTTTTTTAGCACTGGTCGATCCCTCCTATTAGGCCATTATCCCGGCTTGCTTCGAGTGCCAAAGCCCCCAACTTTCTAGCCCAAAGGACTCCAGGGGCCGATGATTTTCCTGCTGCGATAAACTCCTCGATCGCAGGGGACGATCTTATGATTGTATTGCTAAGATGCCGTTTCTGGTTTTTGTATTTTTTTTTTTTTTTTTTTTTATCAATTGGTGGCTTCGAACTTCTTTTAATTTACCTACGATGCTTCGTTGGAACATCGCAATGCTGGGCAAGACTTGTTTTTCATTTGTTCGCCGTGCCCGAATAATGTTCTAATGACTAATGAACCTTAATACGTTTCATAAAACTTAATATATGCAGAATAAAATTATTGAACAATTTTATACTTTTTTATTTGTTTACTCGGTACGTACTTACGTTCTTAAATTTACTGGCTTTTTTTCATTAACTTTAGTCATTCTCAACCATCGGTGACATTACATATTTATTTTCAAATATTCTCAATATCGACAGTAGCAACTTGTTTGCTATCAATGATGTTTAACTTTTGATTACACGTTTCGTAAAACAATGGTAATATTAAGTTTCAAAATATATATTCGCTATTATATTTAATGGTCCAAAAACGCGTCAACATGTTAAAAAACAAATTATCTTCTTCAGCGCTTTTAATCAAATGTTTAATTTGATCCGCCTCACTTGATTCGGAATTTTTTATCCAGAATAAAATGAGCATATTAAATGCTTTAAAATACTGAAAATATTAATATTTTTCTTATATATTAAATTTATTTGAAATTAGTTACATAATCTAGTATATAATGTAAAAAATTTCAAATTTGTATTACCAGTCGACTTGTAATATGCACCCTCTCTTATTTCGTTTAAACAATCATTTTTAATATAAGTTGTGTTATATTTTACTTTCACAACCACTTATTGAATATCAAATTATGTCGTTTAAGTCTTTTAAAATTAATTTTATTACGAACTAATTAATATTTTTTAAATTTATAATAAACTTAAATCACATGCAACATCATGTTAATCACAATTTGATTAAAAAAAAAATTTTCTTTTGAAATTTTCTTTTTTGTTTTTCTTATTCAAATATAATTTAAATAGTGTTTGCAAATAAATATCTTATATTTAAGTATTTTCAAGCGACGTCAAAATAAAAAAAATTATATTTTCATCTTTCACTTTTTCTTCTTCGTTATAATTATTAAAATTATCTTTTCATTTTTATCATTTTTTTCATTCAATTCTCTGACTCTGCAACAATTATAGATATTAATAAAACAAACGTTGAAATATTACAATGTTTTTGTTTTCATACGCACATATGATAAATAGTTTCCAGTTATTAAAATCATTCATCAAATTCACTGAATAAAATAATTTACGTTGAACAATGAATGCAATCATACCTATTGTCAAGATTTATATTTTTAATTGGTAATTTTTATTTTCATTGATATAAATTTATAAATGAGTAAATTCAACCGTATTTTGTTTTTTGCAAAAAAGCTTACTTTATTAAAAAAAAATTAACAAATTTTTTAATTTTATATGGTTGCTTATGTTTCATAATTTAATTATGAAACAAGTTAATTGATTAATACTGAAAACAATGCTCTTTTGTAAAATGTATGGATTTGAAGTATTGTATTTTAAAATTAAAGCATTTATATTAAATAGCATTAAAAAGTACATATCTTTCTTTTTTTTTAATACTATGTTTACTTTTTTTGAAAAGAATAAGTTTAAAAAATTTTTTTTTGAAGGTTCCCAGATATATTAAATTTTTTTTTTATATTTCAAGACATGAAAAAGACATATTATTATGAAATATATTATGATACAGTCGATATCTGCGCAAAAGTATGATTATAACTTAATCAAATCAGTTATACATAAAGTGTGTGTTATAACAGAGATAAAAAAAACATATTTAAATATTGTTCATAAATATATTAATTTGAACTTATATGACAGATATTTATTGTATTTTTAAAGCTTGGAAAAAATTAGGGCATAAATAAAGAGGTTTTGTATCACAAAAGCATTTTTAATGTTTCATCAATGTCTTTATTTACAGAAAAATAGTATAAACATATAAGCTTAAAAAATAAGACAATATGTACGTAGAGGCCAAATATAAAATTCAAATTCAAATCACCTGACCCAATTTTTTATGATAAAATGATGGGTTTAATGATAAGTTAGTGATGATTTAAGGCGAATTCAAATTTATCTTTGATGAACTAGAATGCGCCTTCGCATTGACAACAAGACTTACAGGTGTGCTGAACAGTTAATGTATGTAATAAGGACTCTATAGCTTAATTTTCTTAATGTATTGCCGCTGTTGGTGATATAAAGTGAAGTTTATAACATGAAAAAACGTAATGGTTTTTACGCTTGATTAATCATTAATATTTGGTTTCGAGAATTTTAAACACACTAAGTGTAAAATTAAGTTTCATTGCCTACTAGCGTGCAGAGTCAACATTTTCAAGCATTTTATTAAAGTAATCTATATTTTTTATTACAGATTATACAAAAATGAAAGTTGAAGGACAAATAATTACATTATTACTTTGAATTTTATATTGTAATATTTCAAACACCAGTGTATGGATTTTTCCAAACACAAGTTGAAACGTCGTGATTTTTTTCATTTATAGACTAAAGTTAATAACAAAATAATTCGTATGATTTATATTTTAATAAAATACAATCGGTCGAACAAAAAATATAAGATGTTCATGAGAAGAAATCTTCCTTTTCATAAATCTATTTATATTAAATAATGTTTTGTTGTTTTTTATTAGCAATTTATTGTTGCATTATCGATTAAGAGATTACAAATCGCCTTCAAATTAATTAAAGAGCACAAAAACAAATTTTTTAAATTTAATTACTCTTATATATATATATATTTATTTTTAATAGTTAATGACAAGCTCAAAAATTTATTAAAATGAAATTTTTTTTACTTAACAATGATTAAAATCATTTAAATAACAATAGCATGTTGAGAAGTATTTTTTGATCTTTATTTCAATAATGGAGGTATTGTAAAATGCTACACACACTTCTCATCATATTAAAAGAAAAACTTAAAATAAATTAATAAATAACTAGAAATTCTAACGCAAAATAATTTATAATAAAATGATTATTAACAAATTTTATAAAAAAATATATAATTTTGAGCACGCATAAACGTTTTAAAACATTAAAATTTGTAATAGTGTATCATGTCGATAAACAAATATTCATAATCGTAAGATTCAATCGCATTACATTCTAAGACAACCTTAGGTGAACTTTTTTAGCATTTTCAACATACATCGAAAGTACATAGTATCTCAAAATCTAAGTCACAAGTATTGTACATCATATATATTTTTAATTTATTAAAAAAAAATATTTGTATGTACATGTATACTTTTTGATTTTGGAAAATAATTTTTTATCTTAGAATATAAGTTACTTTATAGTATACAGTTTTTTTAAAGTCAAGTTTATAAGAATATATATATTAGTGATTTATACGAAGACAAGCATTTTAGCGGAATTTTAGTTTTGTGTTTCATCTAAAATTTTTTTTTATTTTACGGAAAAATTAAATAATTAAAAATTGACTATGAAAGAATATTAATTAACATTTTATATCTACTGTACAAAATTTAAATAAATTTTGTTCAATTTAAATTAAGCGGTAAAAACGTAAACTTTCGATTGAATTGAATTTTTATGATTGTTACTTCATTAGAAACTGTTATTTATATTTTAATATTGTATTAGATGGCAATTCTAATTATGTACTGTTGATGTTATAAAACAATAATTCGGTGAAGTACAGTACGATGTTATGATTAGTTCGCTTTGAAATTGCAATTTCCGAGTTGCTATATTTTGTACTGCAAGTAAGTAATTCGTTATTTTTCCCTGCTACTCTTAATATTTCTACAATGATAAAAAGTATTATAATAGCTCTTTATCGAATTTGAATTGTATATATATATATATATATATATATTAAGGATTACCGTGAGTACAGTATTTAAAAGTATAGTTTTGGTTTTAATCGTTTAGTGATTTTCTTTTTAGCAGTCGAAGTCAGAAGACATTGCGGGAATGCATCGAATAAATTCCAACTGTTCGTGCATCTATTCTTCGACAGCTGGTAATATTTCATATTACACGTAATCATTATTATTCTAATAATTTTATCATTTTATTCAATTATATAAATAAGTTATTAACCGCACGCGCTACTTCAACCTCAATTTCTCTGCAAATGAATAATCAACATTATTATCGCTCCGAATAAGAAGAGTGCATTGTATTTCCGATAAATAATGCCGACGAATATATAAGTGTAATAAGTAATGCATTTAGAATTGCCTGGCTAATCTAATTGGGACGCGAGAGATATTATTTACGTGCAACATCATAAATCGAAAACGTTGACAAGTCTGTTGCGTCTCTGAAAGGCGGGACGAATCCAAATAAATTTATTTAAACGCACTTACGCAATTGGCGATCTCTAACCAGACTATATTTGTTAGCTATAAAAAAAATTTACGGCTTCCGCAGGAGCATTGGATTATTCGCCATAGCGTCAGCATTAACTCGTTGCTTTCCATAATCGCATCGTTTCGCTACTCGAGCAGGTCTCGGGCCTTCCCAAGCAGATACAAAATAAATAAACGAACACGAGGCTGTGCATAAAAAGTACGCATATAATTTGTAGTTTCGAACGAGAGTCATATATTTACAACGGCATTCGCGAAGCAGATACCCGATGATGGTAGCGGCGGCGTCGTCGTCGTTCCCAGAGAGAGAGAAGCTTAAGGAACTGCGCCGAGCCGCAATAATTCCAATAAAATGGCAAAACAAAGGCTAGAGCGCCAGAAGTGAGGTAAGGATGTTGCATTAACAATAGCTCGCGTGCGGCGAGCGCAGATTTGCGCAACGTGCGTTCGGCGCGTCGTCGGCTCCGCTCCGGGAGCGAGTCCGAGACAAAGTCGGATTTCACGGGGTCGCTCGGTAAATCAGAGAACTGCCGGTCGGCGAGCCGCGGTCCCGATTCCTCCGGCCTTCTTCCGAGCTGGAGCCGCTGGTGGTGGCAGCCTCCGGGCGCGGCCCGAGGGAGGTCCTCCTCCTCCTCCTCTTCCTCCGGGGCCCGGACCGACTCTCCTCGGCCTCCGGGAGGAGGCGCCCGAGTCATCGCAGCGCGAGGAGGAGCCCGACGACGGCCAGCAGGAGGCCCTGCGAGGTCCTCGCGCTCCCGGCGCCGCCAGCCCTGTACTTCCCTGCGAACACAAAGAGAGGGAGCAGACAATTTTCGTGAGGGGCCCACTGCAGCGGATGTGGGATTTAACAGTTAGCGGAGCTCACACAAAGAAGCCAAGTAAGAGTGGCAGCAGCATTCGCGTAGCCTCGTGTACTCGGCGCAGTCGGAGGCTCGGACTTTGCAGGCTTCGGGCTCCACTCGGCACTTGTGCTCCACGTATCCAAACACCTCTGCAACGAGTATTTACAGTTGAGTCGGCGGCCTAGGCTGTCGACTTTTTTTTTTATCCAGGCCCTCCCGCCGAGTCGTTCGCCTGCACGAGGGACGCCCCTTACCGCGCGTTCCGCCCCCCCGCCCCGTGATCATCCGGGCCGATCGGTCGCACCTTTCGAGCCTCGCTCGGCCCTCCGCGGCCCGAGGGGCCGTCGGGATTACCCCCGTTATCCGGGGATCTCGGGAGCCGAGCGGCGCTCCTTCCCGAGGTCGCAAATAAAGTTATTCCCAAGCGGAAACGGCAATCGGGCGAATAAATTTGCAGGGGACACTGGCCGGTGGACTCGAGAGAGCTCCCCGTATCGGCCTGCTGATAAATAAATCCGAAGGAAAGCAAAGGAGGTGGAGGTAGTGGAGGAGGAGGTGGAAGAAGGGAATAAACGACGCCTCGAAAAGAGCTGCTGCCTGCCTTTTATCTCGGGGACAATGCGAGTGGCGCGGCCTATCGGGGCCCGAGGTGTCGGGGCACGAGGGAGGATTGACATTGGGGGCGGGCGGGCGGGGGGGGAGGCAAGGCGGACACAAGGCGTTCTTACGTTCTTCCTTTTGCCTCGCCACGAGTCAATAAATATTGCGGCAAAAGTACGACGGTTTTTCGCGCGCAGACTCAACAGCGAATTCTCGCAACGTGCTATCAAAACTTCCGGCTCGCTCGCTACCTCGGGGTATCGATGCCTCACACGTACGGGCGAGCAGCCGTGGCATACATCCAAACTTTATCGAAATCCATTTGGCCGGGTATTCGAGCTTGACACATGCCTCGACGACGCGCTCCGATGAATCGTTATGCCATCGGCGAATGAATCGGCGATTCTTGATTGTGCAACCGCTGCCTGCGCTCGCATTAGCACCGGACACCCGCCGGCCGCTCGTGGCTCGCGTAACTTTCTGCGCTGCCCGCAAAACCCGTGAGATTATTCGGCGGCTCGCGATTTTTATTCCTTAGGGAGGCCGCCCCCCGGCCCGAGTCCGTCGCCTTCTTTCCTTTCCTTTCTTATCTTATTTTTTCACTTCCTCCATTATATCCGCGAGCCTTAACGTATTGTACAATAATACTTAACCAATTGGGCTCATTACCAGCTATACATATATACATATACGTATTAAATGCGACGGCAAGGCCTTAATGAGTTGGCCTTCGATGAGTTTAACTCAGCCTAAATACGTTGGTACATTCGTCGAGTGATTTAGATAAGAACGGCAGTATGCATATTAAGCTAATGAATAGATGGACGCGCCTACTAGCTTTCAATACTTTTACCCTTTAAGCCACTTCCGATAGGAATTTTCCAATGCTTGTCATGTGACTCCTTCGACATTAATTGGCCAACGGATTTTCAAATAATTTTAAAAGCGACCTAATGCCTACTCTTGCTCCTTTTGTTATCTCGGGCCCATGAAATATTCATTTAAACACAATTAAAAGTACTCGTAGAATCTTACGCCTCCAAGTGTATTGAACAATCTTGGCTTTGATTCCGACGACGTGCCTTCAATAACGAAATTTTCGATTTTACATTGGCCGATGGCTCTTCTATTTTTAATATAATATTGCCAATCATACGTGACATGTGTTGTTTACACGCATTCTTTACATTACAGATTATGTTTATTTGGTCGTTGGTAAACTGATAAGCAAGTACCGTCAGTGTTTTTCTCATTTCAATAAAGAGTTCAACGCTTGGTTAATTTCGTTTAGCATAATATAATGGGCTTGATCACATTTTAAGATATAATTTTTTAAACGCTTTTATTGAAAACACGAATTTCTTCTAATTAACCATCAGCTACTTGAAATTAACATTATTTTATCGCAGTCGTATTTGGCTCGTTGAATAATTATTAATAACTAAATTAATTACTACTGAACAAAATCATTAAAAAAAAAAAAAGAAAAGAAAAAATGGAAATATGCTCTTGGATAATTTTAATAAAATGCAGTCAGCCGTTGTTGCAATATTATAAAATGTATAGTTTATCAAAATGCGAATTATACTAATATATATTTCACTGAATAAATCTGACTTTGCAATGTGCTAATATACATTCATTATAGAAATATACTATAATTAAAAAAAAAACACTACTATTAAAAGTATTAGATTGGATAATTCATTATTAAATCATAAATTGTTAGTCAATAATAATTAATGCTCTTGGTTATAAAGAAAACTTATGTAATAATAAGATTCTAAAAATAAGAAAAACTTTAGTTGAAAATAAGGGGCTACTGTCATACGCTTATGCCTTCTTTTATTTGCGTAATATTAAATAATTGATAAATTAAAGTATCGAAAAGTATCCAAGAATACCTGAACACTAAAGCTTACTTAGTGGTTATTGTTAATGAACGCATCTTATCGCATATTCATAATTTAATAGGGCGTCCGTCAAAAATGCAAATTTTAAAAAGCTACAGGCTCATAATTATTAATAGTTATTTATAGTCATCGGAAAGGCTTAAGTAATTTTTAAGGAGATGAAATTTTTTCACTCATAACGTAGTGTGAATTACGCATTGTAACTAGAAAGTATTAAAAAGTTTAATTAGCGACTGTACACTTCATATTTTGTACGTATCGTACAGTGAAGTTTTTATTACAAGAGGTTTTGATTTTGAAAATCTAAAGTAAACGGCTTCAGCGAAATGCATTTTGTCTATTCTATGCGCATTTCTAAAATGTGTTTTCGCGACGTACTTACAGATGCCCGTGAAATCCTTCACGTTCTAGTGTCGCACGATGAGCATGTTAAAAACTTTCCCAGTATGCAAATGCGCATGAAAGAAAATAAAAATAGAATCAAAATAAGAATACGCGAAGCCTGCAAGCAAAAACCTATGGACTAACGATTGGCGATGACTTCTCAGTTTTCTGGAATTCGAGCAAACGCTCAAAGCCTTTCGGTCATACGATTGGCCATTATTACAATTTTCCTTCTCGTCTTTAAAAAGATTATTACGGTTCGCTCGAAGCAGTCTTTTTTTTCTTTTCTTTTTTTTTTTTTTTTTTTTTGATACTGTAGAAAAAGAGCCAATATCTAATGCTGCGACAGATAGAATAAGTCAAGTATTTAGAAGATAATGAATAGTAGCTGCTCCCTACGGACATTAGGCCGAACGAATTATAGTATTGGGAGCGTGCGTAAGTCGTTGTGTCTTTAAATTCTTAATAATCGGCTTGAACTTTTGCACCTGATTTCGACACACTCGTGTGCTCGATGCTCCAAAGTTCTCATGATTAATGTCATGCACGTCATCAACAAAGTCTTCATTGACATTATTGCGTCTGTGCAGAGGCCGGCCCTCAGGCCTGTGTCAGTTTGTGCATGCGTTTGTACCAAGCGCGCGCGTACTTTATGTTTATAGTTGGCGTTCTAAGCATCTTATTTCTTAACGCGGCTATTAGCGTGAATTGAATTGCGGTCGTAATAACTATTGCTAACGAACAATGCTTTGTAAATGTTGATCTAGTTGCCGGATGGTGCGCCGGTGGAGAAAAAGAGATCGATTGAAGAAAAAAAAAATTACCAGTGTTCAGAATGAAATACGGGTTGCAACAGACTCTTCCCCCGGGTAGAGAGGCTTCGATAAGGCCAGGGTCGGGTGAAAAAACTTATCTGAAAGTTGATTATGGAATCCGAATACGGTGGAGCCCGGATAAGTGATTATTGACGGCGATCGTAGCCGCACAATAAAACGTTATTTCGAGCAATATTCCAGTTCGGTAAGGAGCCTGCGCAACGTAGAAAGTCCCAAGGACGATAATCGGGCATTTATCGGTAACAATATTGCGGGGCGAGAGGGAGTCGAAAAAAACCTGGCGGCGAGCCTCGGGACGGAAGCTCGCCAATGAATAACATAAAGGATGAACAGCGGGGTTAGAGGGGGAGGAGGACAGGAGCCGAGCTTTAAACGAATGCGCGAATCGAGGGACGAGGGCCGGCTCTCGCTAACCACCTGGCGGCTCTTGTCTGGCCGCCTGCCTCTGCACGTGTGCACGACGCGTTTCGCATGCGAAGCGACTCTCTAACGGAGTCTAGGGCGCCCTTTCCGCCGCCGACGCCGCGTCTACATTGCGGCCGATACGTGTGACAAAAGCCGAATGAGATAAACGAGAGAAAAAGCCGAGACGAAAAGCCGAGGAAATCGCTCAGTTTTTCTCGAACGTGTCCCGTCACGCGTCGACGCTCCCGGCCGAGTTTTCGCGTTCGCCTGTCGGTGTTCTCTCCTTCAAACTTTCTTTTTTTTTTTTTCTTTTTTTCTCCCCGTCCCCCATCGCCCCCTCCCCATTTTTTTTGTTTCTCGCGAGAGAGAGAGAGAGAGACCTTCGACAGAAGGCGCGCGCGACACGCCCGCGCCGACAAAAACACACGCGACCCGCGAAAGCCCACGTGAAGAAGAAGAAGTAGAAGAAGAAGAAAAAGGTGAGCGCAGCTGCGAATAATAACGCACCATTGTAGCCGCCGTCGCAGCAGCAGTGATCCTCCAGGACGCTGCCGTTGCGACAGTAGGTCATCTCGTCTCTGCTGCAGGACTTGCAGCCGGGCACGGGTCCTGCAAGGGAGAAGAAGGGGCAAGATCGTTAATGCGGGGTCCCTACGTCGGGCGGGCAGGCCTTGAGCCTCCGCGGTTGGGAAGAAGAGGCGAAGGGGGCCGAGGGGTGGGGGCGGGGGGGGGGATGGAAGGCCACCCGCTGCTCCGGCAAAAGCTCGCTCGGCGGGGGACTTACCGGGATAGAGCTTGAGGCTCCTGGCCTCGGCGAGGGCTCCTTCGTAGGTCACCTCGTGCTCGAGCTCGTACTCGTCCTCCGAGTGGTGGTCGACCACGGTCATGGCGCCCCCGGACCTCGGCAGCAGGAGGATCAGGGCGATCCCCAGGAAGGTGGCGAGGCTCATGTCGAGCGGCGGCTCGCATCACCCTGGCGGGCCTCGGCTGCGCGTCGGCGCTCACACCCCGGGGCCTCTGGTCTGCCGCTCGCACATGGATGCCGACTGCCGGAGGCGGGCGGGAGGCGGACTGCTCGTGAAGTAGATAAAAAGGCGGTGCCTGCCGGTGGCGGTGGAGGCGACGACGGTGACGGCGCTCGCTGGGAGTGCGCACTCGAAAAGAGGCTCGCTCGCTCGCTATCTCGCTCCCTCGCTGGCTGCGGGTCTCCCCCCCTGGCCGCCGCTGCCGCTGCCGCTGCCGCCCTGAGTCACGGCACTAACGACCGAGGCGGCGATCGGAGGCCTAATTAAGCTCAATGAGCGATCGCGCGAGCGGCCGGGAGCCGAGGGGAGCCGCGAGATCGCGCCCAGCCCCGCGAGCGCGGGGGAGGTTAGCACGCGGCCGAGGACATCCCGCCGGCGGGAGGCACAGGACTCGGGCGTCCGTCTCGTCGCGCGCACTGGCATTGACTAAACCCGGCCGCGAGGACGTCGACGACCCTCGCTAATCGATAGCGAGCGCGCGCGCGGCCCCACCCCGACGGATTAGCGGCGCCCTTTTCTCCTCGCGCTTCCCACGCGCCGAGGAATCGGGAACGGAGGAGCCAGGACGGAGCTGCTCGCGCATAGCCGGTGACTCGCCTCGGGCGCGCGGACGACGACTCGTCCTCCTGCCAGCTGCCTCCTCGCCGAGGGAGCTTCCCTTGCACAGCCCCCTCCCCCCTGCCAGCGCCGCCCGAGGGGCTCCTGGTCCGCGGTAGTGCGCACGTGCTCGTCGGCCGGGGCGCATGCGCGGCCCCCCCGCCCGCCCGCGAAGATGCCTCGCGCGCCCCGAGGGTTGCGCCGATGCCCGGCAGCGAGCGAGAGGGGCTGCGGCCCAAGGGGGATGGGGTCGCCGAGCCCGGGGCGGGGAGCGACGAGGGCGAGGAGCACGCGATGAATGGGGGCCCCCTCGCTCCGGTTGCGGCGAGTTACCGAGTTAGCCCTATTGATCCTGCGCCGGGGGCCTCCTCCTCGGCTGCTCGCGCGTCCTCGCCCGCGGACCCCAAGCTCCCTTTGTCCCGATTCATGGACCCGCGCGCTCCCTTTCTCACGGCTCCCTTTATTCCTTTATTCGTAAGGGCTCTCCCCTCGTGCTCTAGTGCCCCCCGCTCCGCAGCGGCTCCGTCGCCTCTTCCGCCTGCGATCCCCGGTTGCGAGGATCGTTTTTGGGCCTCGCCTAAACCCCCCTTGCCCCCCCCCCGCCACATTCTGCTCGGCGCTCTGTCCGCTGTGCGCACACGCGCGCACGCACGCACGCAGCGAGGATCGAGCCCGACGGCCTCGCGGCTCTTGCCGTGTTGTATATACTAAGCGACTTAACGATCGTCTTGCACGAATGTCGATCGGGAGGCGGTTTATCGTCGCCGCCGATTCTCACCGTCGCTGCCTCGCTCCTCGCTGCGGTCCCGGCTCTTTTCAACCGTCTGGCCCATTCACGGCGCGCCTCACCTTTTTATCTCCTCGATCGATGCGCTTTCAGCACTGGGCGCCGCGGACAATTGAATAATCGCACCGAGCACTCCTCGAGATCGCAACGCCCTTTATGCGACGTTTATCTGCTCCGGCAATTGGGAACAATGTCAAATGCTGGCATAAAGGAATTACGGCTAGGCGCTCGCACGCGGACCCAACTTTGTGCCTCGCGTAACCAGAGACACCTGATTTTTTCTACACCCTTCGGAAATTCACCTATAACGCCAATTATTTTCGTACTCTATTACAAGTCTATGATACGCCCAACTGAAGGAGCCTCTACAATGAGCGATGATATTCGATGCCTTGTGTGCCGTGATTTTGTGCGAGCACCATTGAAACCCACGATTGTACAATTCAGAGCTCCTATTCACGCGATGCGCTCTAAAACATCTCCAACCTTTATCCTGGAAATTCGTTTCGATCACACTAGCGTACGTCGCTTTCCCACAACAGCCTCAGCGATCGGCTCAGCTCTTGAGCCTCTTTAGAGAGAGAGAGGAACATTTTACACTTTTTGAGAACTATAAATATTGTCCACGTAACCCCGATAACATTCACAAGTGATTGCTCTCGCACGAGAAACGCCGCAGCCAATCACCCTAATCGCGCTTATTAATTAATCCAAACGAGCCAAAGCCTTATCCTATCCCGTCCAAAGATTCTAGTCCACGCTCGTTATTGTTGTTTTCGTAAGCTTAACGATCGGCTTGATCTCATCGACACGTGATTCGACGACAGCGGAAATCGCAACACCTCCGCTGTGCTCTTAAAAGTATTTCGGATAAAGGGCAAAACAATTTCCGAGTCGGCATTTTAAGCACCGATTGGCCTCGGGCCTGGCGGCACTCGTTCAATTGTCCCCTTTGACACTCGATAGCAGCACCGAAGGGGGGGACCTTTATTATTTACGTAAGACTCGTACGTAACGCCGTAACGAAATCCGGTCCTCGGGTGAATCAAATAATTCTAACGGGCTCGGGAGCTCTCGACTGTCTTCCGAATTGCGCCTCACCTTCAGATTTTACGCCCGCACTTTTCCCAGTTCGTTGTTTCCTTGTTACCGGACTCGGTCGCGGCGCGTACGTCTAGTCGAAAAAAATTTTTTCGAAGCTCATTTCCCGGTGAGCTTTACGGCCATTGTAATCTTATAACCAGACACGATAGCTGACTCATTTTTAAACATGAAATATTAGTGCTATGTTAAAGAACATAAACTTTATTCCTTTGTGCGATGCCTAGACACGAGTTCGCGTCCTACCATACACATACGATCGTTTTAACGGCTGCCCCAAGAGTGTATACAAATTTTACTCTGTTTCGCTCAAATGGATCGATATAAATGAATTAGCATACATTTTAAACTTATTCTTTCAGGAATTTTTTTGGTACGCGCCACTTCCATTCGAAGCTCGTCATTCGCTTTTGCTTTTACTTTTGGCTTAATTTGTTGAACGTTAATTGTACGGTACAAAACTTGATCGCTTTGAATGAAGCATGAAAAAAGCAATCTATACATTTTTTGCGCTTTATTAGTCAATACATTATGCATCAAAATTAGTTCTTTCATTATGGATATTTAAACCAAAAATTAGAGTAAAAATTGGAGTAGTTACTGTTAAATAGAATAAACAGTAGTTGACTTAAATAGGAGACACGCATCATTTCAAATGTCATTACATCAACTCTTAGATGAGCGTGGGTTTTATTTTCCACTCGGCCGATGTATCAAATTTCTAGCATATTATATTATTTGTAGACTTAGTCTTATTAATATATTATTTATGCCTATTTCTGTGCCTGTATAATTATTACGAGTGATTCTTGACAAGTTTGTAAAAACTATGACATAAAACTTATTGTACAATAGGAAATAAATAAAAAGTCTTCAAATTTATAACTAGAAGCAATTTTCTGGCACATGTATCAAATACGTAACACGAAACACGAGATAGTATTTATAATGTTTTTGTATATTTCACATGTTTTTTAGCATTTATTTACAGCTAAACTCATGCCAAATGATAACCTATGAGCTCTATGAGTCGTCTAAAAATAACTAGAATAACTCCATTTTTTAGAAAATTACATTGATCTTTTTAAATATAGAATGTGGAATTGCTTATTTCTTAATTTAACTCCTTAATTTATAAGCGCTATACACTATACGTATTTATACTTATTTATATATTTTATCTATTAAATTACTTTTATCGTTTATTATATGAATCAATGTACTCGTATATTATTGGTCATTTTTCATATTTAGTAATTTTTTTTAATATAAGGTGTATATTAAACGGCTTTATAGTTAATTGAATTTTTATTTTGTAATTTTGTTTATAAATAAATAATTTTGAGCAGAAAAAAATATAGTATATTTTATCAAACTCTTTTCTGTTTTTGCCTTTACGTCCGTCTATACTTGTTAGCTGATTTCTCATCAATCGATACACATGGTCAATGCTTTTTGACATTGAAATTACTGCACGAGAAAACTATTTTGTCATTTGCAATAAGTTCTTAATTTATGTCGCCATTCATCGATTTAGCTTTTAATTGGAAACAAAAATAATAAAAATTATTTTACCGTAATTCAAAGTACGGGTCGTTCTTATTTAAACGCATATTCAGATAACGCATGGCTCTATATTATATACATAAATATGATATTATTTGTTTAGAATAATTGGTAAGGCAGTATCTTTTGTTCCCAGTAATATAGTAGAAATATAGCAACTAGTATAGTATAGTAACGTACATAAACATAACGACTCAATGCTTTATTTATTAAACACGCACAATTTTGATAATAAAAAAAAAATCAAGTTGAATAACAAAAAGACAACAAGAATTTTCAAATGCCCTGGAGCTCAAATACAAAAGTAGTGATCGGGAGTAGTAGCGCCATCTCAGGAGCGTCAGGATAAATATCACGGAGTTCAATAAAAAATAATATAGATATACGCGGACATGCGCGTGTACATATATTTGCTTTTATTTATTTTTTTTTTTTTTTGAAATCTGAGCCATTCAATGTTTTAACTTTATCTTTTCGAAAACAAATTTC
Organism: Kradibia gibbosae; assembly: GCA_018907135.1. Classification (NCBI taxonomy): domain Eukaryota; kingdom Metazoa; phylum Arthropoda; class Insecta; order Hymenoptera; family Agaonidae; genus Kradibia; species Kradibia gibbosae. Next base: position 13,280,680 of record JACCHX010000001.1, on the reverse strand, counting down.
AAGTATACTTAGAAACGCCTAGTCAAACGTGAAATATCTCGAACACGATAGTAACAGTAACAGCAGTATAACAATTGCACGAATTACTTTGTATTTAATATTGTAAACTACAATGAATTGTGCACTTAATTAATTGTACTCTTGTAATAAGAGATAAATATATATTTTACAATCTAACCGAATGCTTCTCAATTCCGAACGAATCCTTTCATTCGGACAAAATAATAAAAATGGTTAAGCCGTCGTTACTTGTTCGAAGAATTCCCCTCAATTGTGAAATATCGCGGTAGAATGCGGGTCAAGAATTTCAGTTTTCACTTGGCGCTAACAGTGCCAGAGCCAAACAATTAAAAGCTCGGTAAGAAGAGTTCGCTTGGCTTCGGTTGACCGGTCACCGGTTCGCGCAAGGCTGCGACGTTGATAATTGCAATGAGACGACATTTGCGAGGAATACGAAGTCGTGCGAGCCAAGCCATGTGCCGACGCCGCATGTCGTCGTCGCCCGTTCCGAAAAGCTTCATCACCCTTTCCTTTCCTTATCAATTTCAAGCGGCTTTCAATGGCAGCAGCAGCAGTAGTGGTATTAGTAGTGCACGCACGGAAATAATGAAACATGACCCGATAAGATAAATCTACTTTCTCCCGTCTCGAGCATTCGGAATCGCGCCCCTCCTCCGGCACTTGGCAATCCATAATGCCATCCGATAGGTGTGCCGGACAAGTGGTCGAATCGTACAAGGGCAAACAATTCTCCGTTAATTAACATCCGCTTTTATACTGGAGAAACAGAATGGGAAAGCACAAGATTAAGGTATGTTGACAATGTTTATCTTCATGGTCGATCCGTTGAGTCGTTTGTAAGTAATCTTTCGAATTACGAATAACGCAAAGAGACAAGGCTTTAATGCCATGCATATATGCCTATTCATGTGTACGTATATATATATATAAAAAAAAAAAAACTATGTAGATTGGAATAATAGCCGGTTGCGGCTTGGACAAATCATTCAAGGAGAGCCTTACGTCTTACGTTAAAATAGAGAGGGAAGATGCGGAAAATGATTACGGCTTGCCGTCGAGTAACCTCTACACTGGACAAATTTCTGGAGTCGATGTTGTGCTGCTTATAAGGTATTAATTTAACTCCAAATTCAATACGACAATTTAATCTGCACCTTACCATTCCAACTTTCTATTTCAAAATTACTCAAGTTTTTGAGAATCAAGTTTGTACAGGACTCATCTTGTACATGTGCTTTGATAAAGATAAAACCAAATAAAAATAATTCCCAAAAGCTTTTTAAAATCTTACCTAGAATTGGAGACTCCTACATTAATATTAAAATAATTACTTTAAGGCATGGACCCGGTTATAAAGTATCTGCGACTGATGTCAACTACCGTGCCAATATAGAAGCTTTTCGTTTAATTGGCTGTACACATGTTTTAGCGACTACTGCTTGTGGATCATTAGTACAATCATTGAGTAAGGAACAATTAGTTGTTCCGGATAGTTTTATCGATAGAACTGTTCATAGAAAAGGAACTTTTCACGATGGAACTTCAAAACATTATTCTGGTATTTAATTTATACAATTTTTATGTGCATCGATGCTTGTATAATCTACCTAATGTATGTATTAGGTATTTGTAATCTTCCAATGGAACCATCGTTTGATCCCCGTACCTCCCAAGTGCTGGAAGATGCGGCAAAAAAAATGAACATCTCTATTAAAAAGGGAGGTACTATTGTTGCAATCGAAGGCCCACGTTTCTCATCTAAGGCAGAAAGTAATATGTTTCGCCAATGGGGAGGACATTTAATTAATATGACCACCTGTCCAGAAGTTTGTTGATATTTAACTTTTTAAATTAAGTAAATTGTTTTGTTACCTATAATGTTACACCTAGAAATATTTCAAACGTATTTTGTAAACATATTATATTCTTTTGCGCATATCAAGGCAAAATAATTTACCCAGTATTTAATTGATATCAGTAAGTCTGTCGGATAGCAAAATTTTATTTGATTTCAAGGTTTTTTTGGCAAAAGAAGCTGGATTACTTTATGCAACTGTAGCAATGGTTACTGATCACGATTGTGCATCTGACGACATTAAAGATAATGTACATCCTGTTGATGTTTTTAAAGTGTTTAAAAGAAATATTGACAAAGTTAAAAGTTTACTCGTGGAAGCAATCAAAATAATTGGCCAAGACGATTGGGATCAGTGTATCGACGATTTAAAGGTATACTGTGATTTGATATATTATTTTTTAAGCATTTTTTAATTTTAATTTTACAAATTTTTTTGTGCCAGGAACTTGTAAAAAGCAGCATTTCCTGAACGTGCAGTTAATGATGATAACAAAAAAAAATAAAATAACTTTTCATCGAGTACAAATATGCGACTTTAAAATCTTTCATTAATAAATATAATATTATTGAAAAACTATTGCTTTTATTTATCATTTTTTTTTGTTTGTTTTACAAAAGGAAGAGGAAATTAAAATAAGCTATAATGAATAATATTAATTACTTACACAATTATTAACAGTGATTTATTTATAATTATACAATGTATCATATAATTATTATTGAGGGCAAACGACACCATGGCCGCTTTTTGAATATATCTACAAATTACAACAGCTGGCTTTTATAGCTCTCTTCTTTCATTCAGTTTTTACATAAATTATAACGATATTCACAAGATATATAAGAAGCAGACATTATCAACCGAATTCTTAATGTCTAAATAATCGTTATATCATTTTTTAAAAATTTTTTTGTAAAATTTAAAATTGTAAAAGATAATAAAACCACCGCTAAAAGCTAATTAAAAACATTTCATATTTGATTTAACAATCAATCTGCAAAAGTAACTTGCGTTTTTACGCCCATTGTTACTTTGCATAATACTTTTTATTTTTATTTTATATTTAATGGATTCTGTAACTTTAAATAAATTTGAATATCGCTTTCGAAATTCTGTTTTTTTTTTGTATTTAATAAAATTCATATATTCAGTGTTCCATGTATTAGATTAATAGAGGACATTGTCTAAATTAATGAAAACTTATCTATTATTTCAATACTTTTCGAAATATCTTAAAAGGCTTCAAAACTTTCGATGATTTTTTAATTTCTTACAACGATCAAAGAAATCGAGATATCTGTTGCAATATTTTCATAAAATATAAAGACAGGAATTGCAACGATTCTCGAATAAACATTTTCTAGTGCATGTTCTTAAATGTTCCTAAGTTTCAAGCAGAACTTAATATTTTCTTTGCTTATATAACATATCATTAAACTTTTTTTTTGTTATTTATTACAAATTGTACATTTTTATAGCTTGTATTTTTCATATCGGATAAATATGTGGAGCCTTTGATGGAACAAATGCATATGACAATCGATCTAGGAAAAGGTATACAAGTCCTTCTTAATAAAACTTGTACTAAAATTATGTACAAGAAGTATATATATATATATATATATATATACTGGTGAAAAAATTTCTCTTAATATTATTAATAATACATATATTTTTTTTTCTTCAGAAAAGCCAAACACAGAACACCAGTAGAACCTGTAGTTTATAAAGTTTATTAATCGTTAAAGCAAAGGAAAAGAGAAAATGAAATATGTTTATCAATAAAGAAAAATTAATCAATTTTTACAGAGATTTTTTCACCAGATTAATCTATCATTCGCAATTTATCATGTATCACATGAGAATTCAGCATTCTTTTCTTTTAAAATAGACCCCTCCAAAGCCGCTATAAAAATATTATTCTCAATGTTTAACAAAGACTCGCACAAACAAGCTGGATGAAACTGCTTTTAAATTGGAGATGCCCGTGTGGAAGAGTATCAATTAAAGTTTTATTAGTATGGAGAATGTTGAGACATTATTTCTTGACTTAATTCAGAAACGTTTCGTATTTTTTTTTTTTTTGTCGACTGTTGATATTCAGCTAAACAAGTTTCTATAATAGTAGCAAATATGCAACTGGATGAGCCAAGATGTCAGTGTGCGCTAGATGTACAATGAATCCCAAAATCAAACTATACTTTATTGTCGACCATGTCCACATTGATTTTATAGTAGACGTAGGGAAAATAGTCGTTTTGACCAAAGCCCAATCCTGGTATATCAACGCTCTACAATCATTATATTCATAAATGTCTGCATATTATTGTGTCGTGCAAAAAGAGAATCGCTTTCGTGATGATAAAAAAAAAAAAAAAAAAAAAAAAAAAAAAAATAAAAAATGGAATAAAGCAATGTAAAATAACAATAACGAACTCACATCTTGATTATTCGACTGCGAACTGCCAGCAGTTGCCGATGAATCCAAATGAGCGTAGAGTTGATTTAAAACGTCTCGTAGCCGTTTGGTGCTTTTCTTGTGCGGACGCAGCAAAATTGCTTGGAAATTAACGGGCAATCCGTACCTGAGGACCGACTCGACGAAGACGCGCAAGGCCTTGACGTGAATCCACGCGCAGAAGCACTCGCTAAAATTGACCTTCAACCACCGTACCAGGGGTCCGAACTGCTTCTTCTTGTCGGTAACAAGCTTGGTCATTTCGTTTTTCCCTGGAGCCGCAAAAATGCCGGTCAAATTTTAGGATCGAGGGTAGGCTGCGGTTTTAAGGCGGCCCCAAAAGCCGAGACAAAAGAGAATAAAGGACTCACCAGCCGCGAGCTCCTCCTCGTTATACGTGAAGTCGCGCACGATGAATTTCCTCTCGCGAGCGTGGAGCTTGAATTCCTCGATGACCTTCTTGAAGAGGGTGACGGTGAAGAGCCCGTACTCCTCGTCTTGGAGAATGAGCTCCGAGCTTCGGGGCACGATCATGTCCGTCAACTTTTCGTACATGGTGTTCCATTCGTGAAAGCTTGCCCTGCATCAGGTTAAGCACAACGCGATCGCCATGTCATTACTCGAAAACCTCAGGCAGATATTATTTTGTAGAGATAAACAGTACCTTGGTACGATCACGAGTAGTGTGGTTAAATATTCGCTATCGAGAATAAAGTGCTCTTTTTTCACGAGATCGGCTAAATTCCGGGTTATTAAGCTTCCGCTGTGTGAAAAGAAAGCGTTAAAATAGGATTTCATGTGCGGTAACCGCAAGGAAAGCACACAAGTGACTTTACGTTTGTTTTTTCTCGAGGTTTTGCAGGCTACCCTTGAGATTGTTGTAAATAGTCGATTTCGTTTTAAGATCGGCATCGATTTGACCCACTTGCTTACTTATGATGTCCGCTATGTTTCTCAATGACTGTTTGATGGGATATTTGGCCATGTCCCATTGGAATCGTGTTATATACGTTGGCAGGTCACCTGGTGTGACAGAATTTTTCAATACAGTCTTTATTTACGTGGCGCCTCTAAGAGTGATTATTTATATTAAGTCTCGTTGCGAGCTCTATATATATATATATATATATATATATATAAGAGTCGTTCGAGCATAGAAAAGAATGAAAGGTCATGCTGGTTCAATTAGATGTGGTTTCAAGAACAATTCTATATGAGATATACACTATATTGTGTGATAATATAGATAGGTTTGATTCTCGAGCTACGTTTTTAATTCTACTCTCCGTGTGTTTGTGTGTGGGTGCGTGCGTGTGCGCGCGCGCGCGCCCACGCCCACACGCATGTGTGACAATTCTGGGTGTATCGGGTGCGCGTCAGCGCATTCGGGCTCAACTGTACGCAGTCGTTGGATATGCCGGTGTGGGCACACATTTAATACCACTGAAGCTGTTGGTGTCTTAATCGTATTATATTCAATGATATTGTGTGTTCCCACACAGTTGCGCAGTGTTTGGTTTCACTGGGCGCATAAGCCTATTGGCCCAATGTTCCATAAAGTTCGTAATGACATTATGAGAGAGAGAAACATTAAAATAGACATCAGTGTTGCATGGTGTGACAATATAATATAAACTCTGGCATCGATAGTCATTGGTATTTAATTAATCAACCAATGTTGGCATTTTCATGACAATATTTCCGTTTTGCATTAGATAACTATTGGTACGATTAGTAGTAACACAGTGCAACATGCGCCCATTTGGAACTTGATGTAATTCTCTGGCCAAAGCATTGTCTCGTCGTTAGTTGACCAGAATAAATTGCTTTAACTTACACGAGGAATGATTAATAACATGGAACGCCATTAGTGATATGATTTTATTAATATTATACTTAAAATCATGCATAATCCTGAGTATCTGCGTTCGTTTAAAAGGTAAAACACATAATAAGAGAGGTTAATGAACAAATAAGTAAATATGTATACACGCATGTTTTTATGTACGTACTGATGTTGGCGTTTTGTTTGTGTGTATACACGCGCGTAAATGTGTTTGTTTGTTCGTTTGTGTGTGTGTTCGATATAATGTTTATGCATATATGTATATAGATGTACGCGCGCGTAAAGAGGCACACGCACGCATACGCACACATACGTATATGTATATTATGCATGGAGAATTGCAATGAAATAGATTATGCATGAAATTCACTAAGTATAGAAGAAATGATTTCAGTTAAATGCAATGTCGTGAAACTTCAAAGCCGCAAGCAAGCGACATCCAAAGCATTCGTTCATGCTAGCTGTTAGTCTCAGGACGCACAGGGGATAGATAAGTCTTGAACTTATAAATCTTACTAGACTGATATAATGTTTTACGTCTAGGACAATCGAGAGATAAGTATATCAACAATTAAAGAACACTTTTAATCTTGAGCGACGTGCATGCGAGTAAGTTAATTATCATATGTGCAATGTCCCATTGTACCGATCGATAATCGTGATCTATTCGACTCCGTTGAATTTCGATGTTTGGTATGGTCTGTAAATAAGGTGTACGAGTTTGTGTCGTTTAGCGTATGTTCGGTATCGAGTCATTCTGTGAAAATTAAGCGCCATACAGATTGTGGAAGATTTTTTCAAAAATAAGAATAAAATATACAAACGGAAAAACGAAAACGACAAAATAAAGTACCAGATCGTAATTGGCGGGATCGATTATATGCGCCTCCTTAAACGCGTTCCGAAAAAACAGTTAGCTAAACTGACTTTTCGACTTTTCGACGATTCGACCTCGGACATTTCTTGTTAATGCAGTGAGGCGGACTGCGGCAGGATAAGCAGTGGCGCCAAAAAATAGCTTGTGTCTCTATAAGTGGAGGGCAAGATAAGAGAGAACGAACACACAGGAGTGTTGCCATGAAACAAACACAGTAACCTTTTTTATTGTTTGGTTTTTTTTTTCAATTTTCCTTCGCTTTCTTTCTTACTTTCATTTTATTTTATTTTATTTATTTTTTTTTTTTTGTACACTTTTTGCATTTCCTCTCTCTTTGAATACACGATATACTGAGATTTATGATAACACAAAAAAAAAACAAAAAAAAAGAAAAACTAAGGAAGCTTAAGCAATCGGGTTGTGATTGACGAGAAGGTGGGTGGGACCGTGCACTGTGCCACTCACACGATTTCGTTAAATACGTAAAACGGAGTGCACCGAACAGTCGTAAGCGGTTTTCTCTTGTGTTTAAAATCACGCGTACGAGACTGTTGAAGCACTGCGGTAAAAAATATACAAGGTCGCTGATCGTTGAAAGGGGAGCCAGGGCGGGAAGAGAAGCGACCATTCATTAAGTGGGCTATTGAGTGATAGAGAGAAAGAGATACAGAAATAGATAAAGAGAGGGGGGGGGGGTAAAGAAGAGGAAACGATGGGTTTTGTTCGGCTTTGTATTTTTTTTTTCATCGAAAAGGAGGAGGAGGAGGAGGGGTGAGGTGCGGCGATCGGAGGGAGCGCGGGGGTGAGGGCTGGTACCTCGGCTACGAGACAGATAGACAGATAGACAGATAGAGATAGAGAGAGAGAGAGAGGGAGAAGACGGGGAGTGAGCGGAGGGGGGCTCGGGAACGAGGAGGCGTCGGGGCGTGGGTGGCGGTGGCCGTGACGGGACGGGTACCTGGATTGGGCAGTATGCTGACGGCTTGGTCTTGGTCGTCGTCGTCGTCGTGGTCGTCGTCATCGCGGTCGTCCTCCGGGCGTTCCGGGCTGGCAGTCCGGGGCCGGGGCGGTCGGGGGCGGCGCTGAGGTCGGCGGCGGCGCCTCGGCCTCGACCTGCTCAGCTCTGGCTCGAGCTCCTCGTCGCTGCTGCAGCTCGACGAGGGGGAACAGGATGGCGAGGGACTGCGGGGACTCGGGCTGTGCCGGGGGGAGGGTGTCGAGGGGGTGGAGGCCGCGCACCAGTGAGTCTGGTAGCACGAGTACATGGAGGAGTCGCCCGAGGCTCGGCTCTCGCAGCCACTCTGCGAGCCCGAGCATGATTTCTTATCGTGATGCTGATGATGAGGCTGATGATGATGATACCGATGGCTTTGGCTTTGGCCGGGATTCGCCTGATGCTGATGATGCTGATGATGCTGATGATGATGATGGTGTTGGTGGTGGTGTTGGGACTCGTGCCGCTCGTCTGGATGATGCTGATGATGGGGGTGAGGATGGTGATGGTGGTGGCGCTGTTGATGGTGTTGCTGACCTAGGCAGGCTGTTGGTTCGGGCGAGTCGGGCGTGTCGAGCCTGTCCGAGTCCCTCCAATGCCTCTGCTGCTCCTTGCAGGTCGCCGACTTGTACGAAGGCGTCACCGGCGTGTTGGGCGGGGTGTCCGGACCCCCCTCGGTACTCTCCGCCTCACCGTCCATTGACGTCTGACCTATCCATTACATCCCAGTCCCAATTCTCCAAAGCGACTTCTCTTTCATTCTCACGACTGTCTCGCTCAATCTATTTATTTTGCGTCCTACGCCAAAAGCCTAACGACAACGCCGACGAAACTCAACGAAAACAAAGTAACTCAACGGCAGTCTCGGCGGCTCAGAGTATTTAACGCCGACAGCTCCTCGCACCACCGCCACATTTTAATTACTTTCTTTCTTTCTATTTCCCCCGCCCCTCCCTCAATCGTTCCTTCTCTCTCTCTCACCCCCTCGATCCCTCTCACTCTCTCTCTCTTTACGAGAGCTCATCTACTGTGCCGGTCGATTAAATACTCTGATCTCGTTGGGGAGTAACAAAATCCAACATAAGCGTAAGGATGATAAACTGAACAAAAGAAAAGACAATGTGACAGGAGCGGACATAAATAAGAATAATCGTAATCATAAATAATAAAATAATAGCGATAAACATAATTCTGTCGATGATGAATATAATAATGACGATGGCGCTGATGATGATGATGATGATGATAATAATAAGGAGAATAAAAATAATAATAACAACAAAAAATAACAATGACAATAATGACAAAAAAAAGAAAAAAGAAAAAAAGAAGAATTATAAAAATATTTTAATAAGGATGGGGTGAGGGGGAATAGCCGGTAAAAGCAATAGCCGGCAAACAGGTTCGTATATACTATGCAACAAAAATAATCGACCTAAAAAGTACAAAATCAAACAAAAACAAAAAAAAAAAAAAAAAAAAAAGAAAAAAAAAACAAAAAAAAAAAGAAAAGAAAGAAAAAACAAAAAAAGAGGCTGCCGCGATAAACAGTTTGACAGCAGGCTTGGGTCGGTGATAATGGGGGTGGGTTGGAGGGGGGAGGGTCGTAGAGGGTTGGCGTGGGTGGGCGGGTAGAGGGCGGAGCGGTCGGTAGAGGCGCTGGCGGGAAGGATGGGGGTGGATAGAGAGAGGGGGGGGGGGAGAGCGGAGGAAAGTAGAAAATAATAAGGAGAAACGATAGAAATAAAACCTAGGCGGTGACTAATCGGATGCTTGGTGACCACAATAACCCAAGCACAACTCCTTCGTCCGTTGTCCACTTATACTCAAAGTTTCGATAATTTATTTTCTCTTCCGTATGCGAATATACATTCACGATCAAGATCACGTTCTCGTTCTCCCTCTCCCTCTCGTTTGCGTTCAAGTTCAAGCGCAAGCTTGTGCTCGACTCTGTTTCAAATGACGCGTTTTCGTCAAGCAGCACATTGCACGTATGCCTCGATATTGTTTCACGAGTCTGTACAAAATTTGTTATAGGCAGTGCATGTGTATGAGCATTTGTTAGTCAAAACAATGAGTAAGGTACAAGGAGAAAGGGTTAATGTGGTCAAAATAAAAGTTAAGCAAGCAAAGCAACATCACAAATACGTTAAAAGAAAATAAGAAATTTATTTTTAGTTATAAATAATAAGTCAACTGATGTTACATCAACTCTGTACTATACACGACGTACCCGAATTTCTTACTTTGTACTCTTTTTAATGATAATCCATTCATAATTCGTTAAATTTATAATTTACGATGTTTTATAATAATTATAACCAATAACAATAAAATCATAATAATAATAATAATAATAATAATAATAATAATAATAATAATAATAATAATAATGCGACGCGTTATTTCCTTGGTAACTTTAGAGCCATGAAAACTTGGCCTGCAAATGCATAATGCGTTTCAATACAAAGATTCAAGTAATTATTGTTTCCATTAAAAGTCTAGATCAGTGTAAATAAATTCATATCAGTAATAAATAAGGCTTGTTTATTTTATACATTATACAAAAAAAAACGCTCGTTTATTAAAATCATTTACGTTATTTATTTGAATTGTCATCACATGTGCGTCAGCAATTTTTTAATGCTATTGTTATTTTTTTAAAATTGGATGCTCTCATTTAGATACTATACCAGTGCTTTTAAATTATATATATATATATAAATATATGCGTATGTATATATATATACATATATTTACATACACACACATACTTAAACACACTCTATCTCTCACCACGTACTCACACAAAGGCATTCTTACTATTCTTGGCATTTGCTATGTTATATGTGTATGCCAATGATTAATACGAAGTAATAAAATATTGTCGAATCTAGATATTTAATACTATTTCAAGTTGAAATCTATACTGTAAATAATATTAACTGTAAAAATTACTCTTTGACAAAATAAATATACATTTGAGAATATTTTAACGAATGAAAATGGTTTTTATAAATTTATTTACATTTTTCTTGACATTGTTGAAAGACAATTGAAATAAATAATTATTTAATATTTTTTTGAGATTGATTTTTAATTAAAATACAAAAAAGTTTAAAAAAGTCATTATATATTGGTCGTAATTATTACTTTAAAATTTTACTTTAAAATAAATTATCGCATTTTTAACTTTGATTTATTATTACTTTCGGGACTGATAAATTATTATTTGTGCTATTTTTATAAATTTTGTTAAAAAAATTATTAATAATATAATCATACATACTTTCGTAAACCTTTACACATACATACATACATATATATATACATATATATATGTATACACACACGTTTGATTTAAACTATTCAAAGTTTTATCAAAATGACTCAATGAACTGTTATAGCAAGTCGAAGTACGCTTAAGGTTTACAAAACTTTATAAAGCAATTATGATTTTCATAGTAAATTACGTATTACATTTTTCAATATATTAAATATTTTTGTTATTTTTATTTAGCTATACTTGAACATTTTTCATTACATTCCTTTTTTTATTAAGTATTTAGTCTATACCATTTTACTGATAATCCGAGGATAATCCTATTCTTAATTCTCTTCATACGGAATTTTTAAAAAAAATTGACAAACAGTGGAGTTCACAGTTTTTATCAAGAAAATTAATTGATAATGTATCTTAAATTTATATCACTATCAACTTTTAAATTAAAAGTGTGAAGATGAAAAGCATGAATATATATATAATATATAATATAAGATATTAGGAAGTAACTATATCAATGAAGTTGAAATTGTTGAGTAGACTTTCAATTAACCCTGCATGCAATAAATAAGTGCAGAAGGTTAAATATGATATGTTAGCGTTTTGCAATAATGTAATTACTTTAAAAATTATATTAAAAAATACAATCCATTTATACATAGTTTATTTTTATTTTTCTTAGTCTTATACGTATTTAAATACCACAATAAAAACGAGGTTGTTTTTTCCTATTTAAAAAAAGAGAGAATTTTTTATAGAAATTACTGTTTCATTAAAAGTTATTCTTTAACTAAATTTTGCAATATAACAAACACATTTACATTCTGTTCGATATCAATTGTTAAACCTTATTTAAAGCAATACTTATCTTGTGTAGGAAAAATCTAAGCAATTATGTATGGAAATTAAAAAAAAAATCATTAATATGATAAAATAAACTGTTTTATTAAAGAGCAACACGAACGTGTCGTTGAACTGCAGTAATTTATTGTATTAAGATAATTATTAGCATTGCAGGCAAAATGATCAGGGTTGGATAAAAGTTTTAGATCTTTTCTTTGTTAATAAAAGGTTGAAATTTAACGTTTCTGAAAAGTAATTTTAAGCAACACAAAGCTATGAGGTAATAATTATTTAACCCATTGCCTTCGATAAATTAATCAAAAACTTATAAAAGAAAAAATTTCAATTAGTGTATTTTGTTTTGTGTTGTGTACAGTATCCTTTGGTGTCGATCTCTTTTGTGAATCGATACACTTAAATTGATGGGACATCATACACTAAGTTTCAATCTATACATTTGCCAGAGAAAATTAGAGAAAATATCAACGAATTAAATTAATAAGCGAGCTCAAAGTTTCAAAATATTATACGTATTGAAGAAATCTTATCGACTGAATTTAATAAACGGTCGCATTATCTTAAATTTTCTCAAGCAGACATTTTTTGCTAGCGGGTAAACATACAAACAGATAATGAAGTTAATTTGAAGAAAAGCTACACAAAGAAACTAGTACTCACTGTTATTGGCCATTAGATTTTCATGCAGCTTATCTCGTTGATCTTCTAAGACCTCTCCCAAGTACGTGGCCACCTTACGCGTCACCTGCTCAACGTAAGTGTCGAGCTTACCAAGATCATCCGATAGACCTACCAACTGATCTAACGTTCCAACCTTCAGGTCAGGGATGTGAAACTTATAATTTATGGATAATGAATTTTGTTTCGATGTAAGGTTGTTCATCGTCTCCCATGTTTGCTGACAAGTTTTGTCACCAGGTGCAGAAATCAGCCAATATTCTGTCATCTTAATTCGATTGAATTATTTCTGGTCGATCAAAACTGAAAGGGTAAAATATCTTAATAATGGAAATAAAAAGAAAAGATCAAGCTTTGTAATTATAAACTACTATCCAATAAAAAAAGAATACGCATTTTAATTTTACGCCTCTGCCCAAGGAAAAAAGAATTAAAAAGGAAGTGCGTAGAATATAATTATTGCGAGTATATAAATTTTCCTCGAGTATTGGGGGAAACAGGCCTTTGATCCGTCGTCGAATCAAGCTATTGCACTTGCCATTAAAGAGCTTTTTAAGCGCAAGAGAGCCTAATTTACGAGCGCAGAGGATTAAAAAAAGTGCGTGACTCAGAGCGGGCAATGAGATAAGGAGAGATTGGAGTGGGTCGGCGATGGGCAGCTCCGGTGCAGGAGAAGCTAATGCTCGGCCCCCGAGAGCCCACTGTAAACAACCACCTGCTCTCGAAAGAGGTCGTTAGGAGGGGGGGGGGTGTGGAAGAGGAGAGGCTCGTCGGGAGATCGCCGCACGGCGGTGTGCTCGAGCACGAGGGCCACCGGGGGCGGCGGTCGGGAGGGGGAGAGAAGGCGCCCGCGAGTCAGGGGCCGATCGTCGCTCTCGAGGGAAGCCTAAGCAGCAGGGGGTGTGGCATACCGCGATTCCTCGGGAGGATTACGTAAGGACCGATGCGTGTGTGCCTCCACGTGACCGCGAGGCGAGGCGAAGTACCGCAAAGTCGAAGAGCGCGCGCAAGACTCGACTCGGGGAGCCGCCGAGAGCGATCGACAACAATGAGCGCGGCAGCAGAGGTTTATCGCCTGGCGTTGGGCGCGCGCGGGCCTAGACCGAGCCGTCCTTGAGCCAGCGCCTCCGCGTCTCCGTCTGGGCGGGTGGCGCGCGACGGCGCCAGACCTCGGCCGAAAATCAATATCGAAGTCGAGGGGGGCGCGCGCGCGATGCGGCCCGACTCCATTTTACCAATCGCTCCCGATACGGGCTGCGCCCTGCCAAGGCGGCCCCACCCCCCCGCAAGGGCTCGCTCCTCCGGCCCAGGGGAGGAGGGGCTCTGGCCGAGGGCCCCCCGAGCCCGGGCGCCGAGCGACCGGGGCCCGATCCTCCCCCCGATGGCGGCGGGAGACGCGTCTTCTCGGGCCGAGCAACGCCACTGGGCGCCGCCTCCTCGGCCGAGCCCCCCCGGGTCGAGGGCTCCGCCCTGCGAGGGCCACCGGGCCCGGGCCCACCGCCTCGTGACTCCTTACCTTGGATCGGCAGGCTGGCGCGGTTTCGTGAAAGGACGCGAGAGCTGCACTCGGGAGGACGACCCGACCACGTCCTGTCCGCGAGAGTCCGTCGAGTTGCTTCGACTCTCGCTCTCCTCTCGCCGATGCCGTGCGCGTCGGCTCGCGTTCGTCTCTCTCGCGCGTACTCGGGGGCCACGAGCGGCCTCGCGCTTCCCACGGACGGCCCTCACGTGACGGCCGGTGCTGCTGCCTCGCGAGCCACCCCGCAACTAACGGCCCACGGGCTCGGGCCAAAACCCAAAACAGCTGACTACCGCACGTTACTCCTGCCAACCTTGGGCACCTCGGCCTGGCCCGGCGGCCCCCCGGCTCCGGCGAGCCCTTCGGGTCCGCGGGCCCGCCGCTCACCTGTCCCCGGACCCGAGCGGGCCCACTGCTCACCTGCCTCTCGCGAGCCCCGGCGAGAGCCTCCTCCTGCGGCTGCTGGCCTCCTGCCGAGGTCCGCCCGAGCAGCGCTCAATGTTGGCACCACTTGCTCGGCCAGTCATCTGCGTCGTTGGAAATCCATCCGCGACGACTCCTCGCGGCCTCTTCTTTACGTACCGACTCTTGCCGCCCGACGCCTGCGTCCTTATCTCCGTTGCCAGTCGTCTGCGTAGCTCTTTTATCTTTTACCGCGAGCAAGGGCTGCTTGGATCGCCGAGAGGTTCCGAGCTCCTGCAGCGCGAGCCATGGGTTGCGACGGCGGAACCATTCCCCGACGAGACGAGCTCGTCAGGATTAAAAAGAAGCCCGAACAAGTACGAGGACCACTCGTCCATATTTACTATCCGAGCCCATTGAGCGAAATTATAAGATACATTCAAGCGTTACGATTCGACTATTGTCTCTTTGAGCAACGCTCCAATGTCATTGCTCGCCGTGCTCCTTTATCGCGATACTTTTACTGCCGTGTAAACGAAGCTCGCGAGCCTTTCCTCCCCGCACCTTCGTAACGAGCCTGTGTATCTTTTGTAGAAAGATAAGGAGGCCGAATTGGCCTATCGTTGGAAACATTGTTCCATTCGACAGCTGCCTTTGCAAGCTCCCATTGTAGCCTGTGGCTTTGGAAGATTGTACAGCAAGGAAGCTGTACTCGAAGGACTACTCGATCGCTCTACCCTTCCTGAATCGGCTAATCATCTTAAGAATTTGAAGGATGTCAAAAACCTGAATCTTACTCCTAATCCTGCCTTTGAAGGCGATGTAGCGAAGAACGGGGGCTATATAGATGATGGCAGAAGTCAGTTTATATGCCCTGTTATTGGTTTGGAAATGAATGGAAAGTACAAGTTCTGCTTTCTTTGGAGTTGCGGTTGTGTAATGAGTGAGCGGGCGCTCAAAGAAATTAAAAGTTATGTAAGTAATTGGTTAACGATCGTTTGCAACGATCATATTTAACGACTTATTAGTCGCAACAATTTGCATCGTACATTTATGATTTTTTTTCTTCTTATATACAATGATAAAAATTACCATTTTTTTCACCCATGTGTCGATAAATTCATTTATAAAATATATTTGTATATTTCATTACTCGTCGATTAGCTTTTTATTCCATTCGTATTTTACGTTAACTTTTTAGACCTGTCATAAGTGTCAACAGCCTTTTACCGACTCTGAAATAGTTATATTAAATGCTCAAGATGACGACTTGAAAACCATGGAGGAAAATATAATTATTCGAAAGAGTGAACGTAAATCTAAAAAAAGGTCGAGTACTGCAGGTTGTTCTACAATGAATGACACAGATGTAGCGAAGGAAGAAGTAACGGCTAAAAAAATTAAAAAAGAAAAACCAGAGAAACCACAAATGACGAAAGTTAAACCAAATAGAGAACCGCAAGATCCAGCGTATAAAAAATCTAAGGAAGATTATAGCGTTGCTCAAGATCCAAATGCATCGGAAGTTTTGAAAAGCATATTTACAACGCATAAGACTGCTTCGGAGCAAACCAGAGCTCACTGGGTTACGTATAATCCGTTTTATAACTAAAAAAATGATCAGTAGTAATAAAATTATTTTATTCTATATTGTAAGGAAAATACAATATTTATATTTACAATCTTATCTTTAAGTTATTTTAAGTTGAGGCCGTTATTAATTAATAGTAAAAGTATTTATCGAAGCAATAAGAACTCCGTGATAAATAAATTGTTTTAAAACAACTTAATTACTATAGCAGACTTTTATTCACTAATAATTGTAATTATATATTTATTTTATTAATTTTCATTTCCTCTGTCGAAATCACTACATAAAGTATTCTACTACATTGTATAATTTGTCATATCAAACGCATTTTATTATTATCATTAAGCGTTTTAATACTTTGTAAAAGTGTATTAAAAAAAAAAAAAAAACAAAAAAATGTATCTCTTATGAAATATTAATTATTAATATTTTATTTCAATGCTCGTGCTATATAAATAAATTATCAAAAATTCCTTGATAGTACAATGTATAAGAAAATAAAAATTTTTCGTTTATAACAGCAGTCACGTTTTATGAAAAAAAAAACAAATTCATGCTAATAAAAAACATCCTTATAATAATATTACTGGATACAAGATAATCTCTGTAAAATCAACACTTAATCAATTGTACGCTGTAGTGAAAGCACTATATAGTTAGCACTCTGCGAGTAGCAATTGCCTGTATCACTCTTTGCAGTCTGCCAACTGCTCTATTTCTACGAGATCGCTTAGTTGTGCAACAACACCATCGATTGAAAGCTATAATAATTAATCCGGTCAAAATTACCAAGCCCAATATGTATCCCAAATGGCCGACTTTTACCCAACTCAAGCCATTGACTTCTCCGCTCGGTTTCGTTTTATAAGTAATATCACGAAGATCCGCTACATCCATTTTTATTGCGCCTACGTGTCTGGGGTTCCAAAAAGGATCCGAATCTTGGGATATCGATACAGAAGAAAAAAGGGAGCTCCCAATAGACAGCAGCTTTTGAGATTTGTATAAAATCCTGAAAGTAAATAAGGGCTGTTAGGCTGCTGCCCGGGCATATAATAATAATATGCTTAAGCGAAAGCAGGATAATTACACTGGTGCAGTTTCGTTCAACGGCTCCGGGGTGGCCAATGTCGAAACTGGACAAGAGGGAAGAGGACGGTAATGTTTATCCGAACCCGGAGGCTCGAGTACTTTGCTGTGTCGATTCAAATGACTATCTTCCATGCGTCTTGGCAGATCGCTTACACCCAATGGCATAATATTTTTCTTGCTTTTAATACGATTTTCTTCTTCGATGAAGACTGATGGTATTCGTCCTGTTGTGGCATACTCCAGAATTGCATCCAACATCCAGAAGCAAGCTGTACGCAAAAATCACCTTTGCAATATTCACAATTTTAATAATCGGTTATTAAATAATTACGTTTATGCGAATGACTGTCGTCTATGCAATTGGAATCTCCGTACACGACGATTCTACTGTTAGTATTCAATTTAGAATCGGGGCCTCTTATATTTTTAATTTCATTATTCTTTAAATTACTAATTTGTACAAGTCCTAGAATTGGTACGTATCTTAAGTTTCCTATTTCAGATTTTAAAAGTAGTTCTTCGCCTTGATCTCGTAATTTGGCATGCATAATGAAGCCTTCACTGGGAAACCTAATGCAGAAGCAATTTTCAATTAGCGTGTTAATTTTTTTTTCTTTTTTTTCTTTTTTTTTCTTTTTTTTTATGCATAATTTGCACAAAATCTTCTGTACCTTGTAATGGTAGTGCCAGAAGCAAAAGTTACTGGAGGATGTTGTCCTAAAATAAATTGCCCGTCCCTGACGCTATCGCCAAAGGCAATACCCCAATTTTTATACAATAAATCATTTAAAGCAGGTACGTTTGCTCCACCTGTCTCTGGTATCCACCATTGTTGAGTATTATCATCGTAAAACTTAACTTGACGCATTACCGTTGCATTATACCAGTCAGCAAATATTACTAAGGCTAGTCCTTCATCAACGTCGCGTTTTAATTTTAAAATCTGAAATACAATTCATACGAATATATTATGCATTCCTTTTGAAGTGTTTAAGTAATTGGTAAAAACCTGTGTGCACTTTTTGCTAATTTACCTCGTCGGGAAAAAATTCTTCTTCGGCATCAACAATAAGCAAAGTTCCGTAATTACGAGCATTGAAACATGTAAAGGGTGTTCCCAATACTTCAAGATAATATCCTGCGTTGCGCAAATGTTGATACATGTCTTTAAAATTGGTGTGAATGTGATCTCCATTCCAATCAAGAGGATCATTTTTAGCTTTCAAATTATCACGAGGAAAGTATCCAGGGGGGTATCTCAAATTGTGGTATTGATCCCATAAAATTCGCTTGCTAGATCATTTGAAATAATTGTTTTAAACGAGGATACAAATTTTCAAAAATAATTCCGTTGTATTTTGCACGTTTCATTTTTATCATGACATATTTTAACAATGAGTTGAATACTCATATTGTAGAAAAGTAATATTTTGTTTTACTTATTATAATCTAAAGTACAATAAAGATTCAAAGTGCGCACCGCAAATAACGAAAATTCTCTAATTCGTAAAAACACTTTCAGTTTGAAATACGAGTTCTTAAATTTTATTGCACGCAACAAATTTTATGAAATAATTAAGCAAAAAATATCATTTTTCAAATATTGATTTTCTAAAAGTGAAGTGAAACCAATTATGTTATTTTGACAATAAAAGTATTATAAAAGCGATAACTTACTGTCGCGGAGGCGTAGGTATGATTTTAGCTTTCAATGGTAATTTAACAGTAGAGTTTCTGGGCTTGTCCTCGCCGTTACTCGGTGGCGATTGTATGGTCAAGCTAATGTGTCCTTGTAGTGGCGTAAATAATTATTTCAAATCAGTTGCAGTGTAAAATGACGAATTTAAAAGTTTTAGCAATTTTTGAGAAGAAAACTACCTTGGGAAATCCCTTGCCAGTCTTTGGAAGCTGCTGGGACTGTAATTGCGACTGCTAACCAACCAGACCAAGGCCAAAGAATATCACAGTGTGTCAAAGAAACATCGATGCGTTCACCATTGTTATCACGGGTATATGGATGCCATGTTAATTCAGTAACACGACCGGAAACGCCTAATCCATTTATAATGGTTACGTTAACTATAGTCGGCATTCCTGTGTAGTATATCGCTTGCGTACAATATGGCCACATATACTGACACTCTGTTAAATCTATATAACTACGAATATTTTCATTTATTTGCAAATACTTGTACTCGATAAAACCATTAATAACATTTAAGCCTTTACCTCGGACTAAGCGTTGCCTTTGGAGTATATGAACGTAAATAATGAAATGCATTTAAAAGATCCAATCGACCTGCACCTTGCTCAAACATCCCAATTCCAGGTAAACGATGTGCCGTTCCTAATAAAGCTTGCTTCATACTTGCGGGAGTAATCTTAATTGAACAAAAAAAAAAAAAAAAAATGTGCCAAAATTTATTTTTGAATACGTCATCTTTAAGCGTATTTCGTTTAAGAAGCAACTTATAAAACTTTCAAATAAAATAGTAATCAATTTATTTCGTCTCAAATTAAGACTATATAAATTTAGTTTTAATTATAATTTACCTTGGGTTCCACATTTATGGATTTATTAACATTAATAAAGCCACTAGCCAATAAAGCTACTGCTCCAGCTACTACTGGACTGGCTACAGAAGTTCCAGATAATGATTTACAACCGTTCTTTAAAGCCGATCCGCGAACCCCAGAGCCATAGGTAACAAGATCAGGTTTTAATCTTCCGTACCCTGAAGGCAATTCCCAAGTTGTCATTCCACGTGACGAAAACTTTGCTATTTGATCTTCCCAATTGATTCCCCCGACTCCAACAACATCCATTTGATCGGCAGGATTATTTAAGGTACTTGAAATAAAATATGAATAAAAATAATATTTCTAAAAGCATTCGTAAATTTCAAAAAGATTCTATTTTTACCCATAAAGAGGTCCATCATTACCGATGGCTGAAACCATAATTACACCATTAGCAGTAAGTTCCCAGACCTTATCAACAAATGGATGATCCATAAAATCAGGTCCACCGATGCTAAGATTTAAAACCGTTATCTTTGCAAGGATTGCATAATTAAATGCATCAAGAAACCATGAAGTATATGACACCTGCGACAGAATCACAATTTATTCTATTAAAATCAAACACGGGAGTAAAATTTTTATCGATAAACATTTTATATACCTGGGCATTTGTGAATACACGAAATATATAAAGATCAGCATCAGGAGCAAAACCTAAGCACTCTTTGGAAGATGCAATGACACCGGCAACAAAAGTACCATGACCAAGACCATCTTCTAGAGTCTTTTCATTTGTCCAGTTTGTTCGTTCTTTAATTTTTTTGAAATGAGGGTGACTTGCAGCTAATCCAGTATCAAATATTGCTACCTAGTAATATAATCATATATCGTAACAATATTTTACTATCTAGAAATATTTATATTAAATTAATTCATCCATACCTTAACTCCTTGACCTGTAACTCCCAGTTTCCATAAAGTTTCAGCTTGTAGTATATTTGTGATTTGCCGAGGAATCGAGCGCAATAACTTTCTAGATACATGTTGATTAGATTCGTGTAGAAATTGATTTTTCTAAAACACGTGGAAGAATATTAAAATGTATTTAATAAAGATTGTATTGATTCTTTATAATACCGACACTATCTTACATTATTATGAATTTTTCTTCTAAAACTTTTGTATTCGGGAAAAATTTCATTTTTATTACTTTCAACGTACTTCAATGTTCTGTGAACCACTTTTTGGGAAGATATTCCATGAATTAATGGATGATTTCTTAAAGCATCAATACCATTTTGTTTACTAGCTCCTCTAATCTGTACTATATCAAAATCACTTGGGTATTTTGCAGCTAGATTATCTCTAGATATTATCTTCCAATCATTTATTCCAGAAGAAGATAGTGCAGCTTCGATATAATTTTTTCTTGTTTCTTTCTTGTAATATCCATTGAATGTAACAATATACTCATTATCAACAATTTGTGACGAAAATTTAATGTTTATACTCTGAGTTTCATTGGTTGAATTACAAAAATTAGCATATTTAAAACATGTCAATGAGTTTGTTCTATGACAATGTCTGTTTTCACCAAAAGATTCCTGCTGTTGTAAATTGAGACTTATTTCAATGATATTATATAATAATAATAACACTGGAAAACGTATCCAACAAATCCTTGACTTCATACTACGTATTGAACCTTTTAGCAAAAGAAATAGTTACATTAACATGACATAGAATATATGTTAAAATACTATTTATTAAAAACTATAAAGTGAAATTATACATTAATACTTAAATAATTATGAATTTATGAAAGATTTATTGTGGGGTACCTTGGTAAATTCTTTGAATTCATTACATATGTAAAAGTTTATTTTATTTTAATAAAAAGTGCACGTTTATAGTGAATGAATATAAGAATGAATATTTAAATATTAATAAGTAAAAAAATTGACACGTTACAGGCAAATTGTTGTATTGAAAAAAAATAATAATTAAAAGTAATTACAAAATAAGCAGGAAATGCCTGCTTCACTTTCTTCATTTCATATTTGGTAACCTAAATTCTTTTTCTTACGGCCGAAGAAGAAGATCGATTAAGAATACTATAAATTTTATAGAATCGATGACATCAAATGTCTTCTCCATTAAAATGTATGATGAAATTAATTTTTATAAGGTGACACAACATTTTATGATCGCCACTAATCTTCTTGTATTTACAATCTCAAAAGTGCACTTGTCATTGAATAATTTTGAATGTGACGTTAGAAGATGCGAATCGAATACGTAACTCGTGCAGTATCCTAATGGCAATTAAGAACCACATGTGCTCTATACATGTGCATGTGACCGTGTATATATTATTGTCCAATGATAAAATTTCGTCACTGCATATTTTGGTAAAGTTTTGAGCTATCGGAAGTAGCCATGCTGTCAGTCGGGCCAACGTACAAATAAATGAGAGATTCGAAAAAGGTAATGTTGTACATTTTTCAAAAGTATTACCCGTTATTTAACACACATTCATTCATTCGTATTCAGGGAACCTAAAAAGTTGCAAATGTCATTATTTATATGTACGTGGGTTATATTTAAGCGAAGTAAGTCGAGCGCTTTTCAGACTTTTTTACAGAAATTGCAAGTAGCCATAGCGCGAGGATTTTGATGTTTAATTTTATATATTTTACAGACAAAACTTAAATTATTTTCTACAAGCTTTAGTAATACTCATTGCAGCATCATTTACAACTATTAAACGCATAAAATAGTTAATGCATTATACGCAGAGTAGGTTTTAACATTTTTTTATGCACTTAACTTTTGTCTTAGAATCAAAACAGTTTAAAGAATCAATATTTCTTCGCGGTGAATTTGCTAATTATAGAACACATTTAAACTTAGTATGAAACATTACAAATGGATCAATGTAAACAGAAGCATTGGAAGAAAAACTTGTCAATTGTTCAAAGTTGAAACGAAAAAAACTGCTATCTAACGCTAAAATATGCCATAAAAAGAAGTAATGCGTAGCTATTTTCAAAAAGGTTAAACAAATTAAAAATTATCAGTGGTGCTGTAGTGTAAACTTTATCTCGATTCAACTTATAAAATATTATTCTACGTTTTTAAGGCATGTGCGTAAGATGTATTATAAAAAAACTCGAAGCTTATAGTTACAATTCTGTGAATCTGTAGTATTGCGTAAAATTTCATTTGGAGAGGTAAATCAGTAAAGAATTCTTTTTTTATGGAAAATTTCTTCTTTTAATTTATAATCTCTAAGTGCTACGCTTTTAAATTCTATTATATTTTGAGTACCTTTTACATTTCTTAATTTTAGAATGTAGTAATATATCTGATAAGAAGAACCGAATATTATCAGATTTTTTTGCTGTATAAAATTACCTTTATTAGCTTTTAAATTATTAAATCGTTTAAGTTTTTAATGATTTGTCACAATCTTATCTGAAGATAGAACTAAGGGGGGGTTTTTTTTTTTAATATAAAGGGATTAAAAGCACCTATTTTAGGTTTCGACGTTAATTAATTGTAGCTTTGCAACGAAAAGTATACTTTAAGCTATGTAATGTTAAGGTACAGTGTTGTTTTTATAAAACATGTCGAATGAAAGACTTTATAACATAATAGTCCATAATGTCAATATTGATATAGGTAATGATATTTATTTTACCTGAATCTAATATCTAATAATGCAATCTTCCACTCTAGAATTTAGCCATTGTTCAATGTGGTCATGTTCGATGTGAGCTTTCGCTTAAAAAATGTCATTTACATTAATGGCAAAGTCTCAAGAGAATTTCATCGGATGGCCTAAATAGCTGATTGCTAATTACTATGATTTGTGGATAGCGCAGGAACCTGGTCCAACTTTTACATAACGCGAGGTTGCGCGAATTCACGAATCGGGCAACAAACTTCAAGACTCTCCATTATAACGAAGTTCGATCACCCCGCAGGATTAGGATCAATCGTGTGCAGGTAAGGAGGCCAGGAGACGGGACTTTGCCGTCACTCCTCGGCTACAGCTTGCGTCCGGCCAGGAAGACAAGAGGCAGCACGAACACTACAGGCTGATCGGGATCGGTAACTCATCTAGAGGCGAGTTCGCTTGTATAGGAGCCATCCAAGATTTCGATGCGTCACGCAAGTCGCGAAACCTTAACGTCTTAGAATCTTACTCATTTTACACACACACACACACACACACACACACACATATATATATATATCCCTCTTATAGTCTGTAATTCGTATCTCTGTACAATAAAAGCAATCTTTTAATATACGTCTTTCTATTCGCTTGTGAATCCTACCTACTACTTAGCTTGAAACTTCAAAAACCTTTTTCCAACACAAATGTTTTTGATTTTTTATTAGCAGTTTTTAAGTTTTGTAAAGATTTATTTATAGTTTGGGTTTTTTTTAATTTAACAAAAGGCACTTAAGTTAATACAATCGACCCCTATATTGTCAAATTCATTTTGACAGTTAATGTTTTTTAAAGCTCAGTGTATGCAACATTTTTAATTTTGATCAAAACTCGAATGAATTATAAATGAGTATAAAAATAAATGAATTTTTTTAAGCATCTCATGACAATTCATTAACGATTTTTCTGTATGTACATTTACAAATCAGATTTTCTTTTTAATTAATAATTTTAAAGATATACGATGTGATTTATTAAGACCTTATATTTACTTACGATTAAGATTAATTTAATTTATAAATAATTTAAGTGCACATTTTTAATGAAATTTAAATTTTATAAATGGATATTATAGATAAGCTCGTACACTACAATTTTGAAATCGTTTCTCAGTTGCGTATAAAGGTTCGTAGTTTAGATACATATTATTACAATAAATTGTAATTCTTTGATACGATAATTTTAATCTTAATTATAAAAAAAAAATAACTTGAAATATTTACGGCGATCATTCATCTGACATTTAAGAGTAGTATTAAGTTGTGCACAAATTATTGTCTCATCACCTCATCGGATCTGGAGCTTCGGAGATAAATTTACCTGAATTTTTGCAGTAAAAAATTTTATTTAACAAAAGTGATATTTTAAATGTTATTAGTTGCCCACTTAGGAATGGATTTTATTTCATGATTATTCAACATGATTGATATCCAAACCATGCACTAATGATTATTATGAAATATACAGCATTCGTTTTAACCCTCATGATTGTGTATCATCAATACACTGACGTATTTACGCATTGGATGACGCGTGCAATGCGTATAGCTTATTCATTTTATCGTGAAATACTTGAAATACAAACGATTACTCACCATGTGCGTATTTAGTATTGCGCATAAAGCGCAACTCCACGCATGTCGATGGCCTTATTTTATATCTATCATGTTGACACATACTAATCGTCGCTATAGCAACCACTCAAATTGTAAACAAATATGGCTACGAACATAAAAATTCAAGCGGGTATCCCGTTATCTATTTTCTATAAGAAACATGTATATTAAGGCGCGTTCTATTTCGATTGCAATTATAATCTTGAGACATTCAAAACTTGTGCTCGCAAGGTGAGAAACTTACTTTTTCATAAATGTTAGAGTGCATCGTTTTAATGCATTAATAAATAAAAAATTATTAACAATTAGGTATTTATTTGTTAATAGTTAATAAAAAAGAAACAATGTGGAACTAAAGACCTTTAAAAAAAAAAAAAAAACAAAAAAAAATGAAACAATAAAAGAACACATGTATTACGTTATATTTCTACTCTGAAAGAAAAAAAAATATATATATATATATGTGCTCTTTGCTGTTTAAAATTTTATGAATAATTTTATCAGCATTATTATTATCATGAATTAAAAGCATTACTGATTAATGGTTTGTTTTGTATTGCTAAAAGTTTTTATGTAATATTATTTAATTGAAATGAAATCATGTTTAGATTTTATAGAATTTTATTACTCAAAACATTTCCAGAAATAATATTGTCACCTGTGAATTATTATACATTTTAATCAACATAGTTTAACATGATAATTATATATGATTTACAGAGATAAAAAGAGATATGACAGCATTTGAAATAAATTTGTAAAAATAATAAATTTAGAAAGACATTTTACATAACACAAGTACGCGATGGTACAGTAAAGCGTCAATCACTTTATTCGCTCAATAATAACATTCAATAATACATAATTTAAACGATAAACATATTTTGTGTAATTTTTACATGACAATTGTTACTTGATTCAAGATACACTTGATTGTAGGTACAATCCTAAAATTTCATTCATAGTAGGCAACTATTGTGTGTTGTATTTTATAATATTTGCAACATTTAGTTTGTAGTTTTTATATCATAATTTATACAAGTAATAGCAAGCCCCTTTAAAGGGACTCGTATGTCCTGTTTTAATTTGAAGTAATCTGGATTAATAAGGTCAACAAGTTGAGCGCTTTGAAGGTTGGATGCCGTTTAACGACTAAGTTTAAATATCATGTAACCCATATTGAATTTTATGTGTCAAATTGAACGCTATTGCGTATTCATTCATTCATCCCATTAACATATGTACACAATACCCTCTCAACGCAAAATGTGAACAGATTAAGGCTCCAGCAGGTTATAAGCTATCTTCTACAATGTACAATCCTTTATGTACTTAGTTTTTTTTTTTCTTTCCTCACGTTTTTGTCTGGCTGTGTAATGCTATGGTAAGCAGTAGCACCAAGAGACCGTGTACCACTTTTCTACTTGGCACAGAATTATGAGTAGTGTAAAAAAGTTGTAAAAAATAGCAACCTTGTATAGAAATGGATTAAGAAAAGTTTGACAGTGTAAAAGTGGGTTTGAAAAAAATGTTTAAGATAGTTACAAATGATAGGTTTCACTCAACATTTAAGAGAAGTTGTAAACGTGTTAATGACTAATATTTTCTAGGATCAAAATTTCTAATGTATATGTACACACTGTTTTTGAGTAGCATACGGTTTTCAGTTCATTATCAAGATTCGAGATATACCTTGTATTTAAATGTGCACTTTGATACTTGGAACAAGATTCTTGCTGGCTTTAAGAAAGTATTTTCTTCTTATATAAAATATACAATTAAATTGGCTACTATTTGACAGAGAGAGAGAGGTCATCCCGCGTAGTTCGATTTGTGAAAATTGCAAGGATGACCCGATCCGAGGTGCAGAATAGTGCACACACGAGCTTGGACCAAATATCTTACTACGTTTCGCAATGTTACATTTGCTCCCATGCAATAACACCTCCAGACTTTGTGTAGCCAAATTGCGCTTTTATAATTAATTCTCTTAATAATATATATAAAAAATCTAGTTCTATTGACTTTTGAGTTCCTTGCCAATACTGTACGATACAATTTTATTCCAGTCAATTTTAGTTCGCATAACAGGTAACTGTCTACGCAATGCCTTAAAGGTCGTATCGGACATTGTCTGGTAATTCTCAGAAATCGCAGTCTGATAATCGTTCTCGGATTCTTGGACGAGTCGTATTAATTCCTTGGCTGTTTGCTTCTCCGAAGATATTGTTAAACTTTCCTTTACCTCCTTGCTACTAACTAACTGAACATTACCATCTTCGTAATAGTGAACCTGGACTTTCAAGCTTCCCTTTAACTCAGCAGTGCCCGAATTGGCACTGAAGCTGACCGTCCATACGGAACGCCAACGTCCGTTCCAAAAATTTTTAGGTTGAAACTGGTGATCTTCTATGCAAGCGGTCAGGGTAATGTTCTCTGCAACAGGAGAATCGATGGTGAAGCAGGAGTCCTTGCGCAAAGATTAAGTAAATTTGAGAAGCTTACCCCCTTGACTCTTGGCGAAAACAGAACAGGAACCATGTCTATAATGACTTTGCGTGTAAGCGAATATCTCCTCCTGTAAGGCTGACCTCCATGGTTCCGCTGCAGCATCCGTTTCATAGGGTTCGTAATCTTGCGCCTCCTTTCTCAGGTGGTCGTACTTAAAGCTCTGCTTAGTACGTGGATCGTAAAACCTTTGACTGCCCAAGTCGTTGTACTCTGTTATAACAACTGGATAATGACTACCATCGATCTGTCGCAGAAATGTCAGAGAATGCAGAGGCATAAATAAAAAGGTTAGCGATTAGAAGGCGCGCAATAGAGGAGGCGGCTGTCATTCAAAGTCACCTTGCTCATGATAAGGGCTGTTAAAATATGACAACAATAACCCA
The DNA here is from genome assembly GCA_018907135.1 of Kradibia gibbosae. NCBI lineage: Eukaryota > Metazoa > Arthropoda > Insecta > Hymenoptera > Agaonidae > Kradibia > Kradibia gibbosae. Next base: position 13,252,424 of record JACCHX010000001.1, on the reverse strand, counting down.
ATGCTACGAGAAACGTCAGTTGGCAGCTACGATACGCGGCCTAGTCAGCAATGGACAAGTGCACACTGGGGTAAAGTCGTGGAGTGCAATATCGCGAGTGCAAGTGTTTGGCGCGGAGGCCGGGCAGGAGGAGGGAGTCGGTGTCTCCGAGGAGCCAGAAGCAGAGCAAGGCCGCGAACTCGGGGTCGTCGATCTAGGTGGGCGCACGATATCATTACCTTAACAGGCATGAGCTGATCTTTGTCGTACTGGGCGAAGGCCCCGGAGGCGCCCTCCTTCAGGAGATTGTCGTTGTTCAGGAGGATCCGCACGTCGTTGAAGACCTCGTTGAACTCGCCCGGGGGCGAGTGCAGTATAAAGTCCGAGACTATCCGGACTTTTTCCTGGTCGGGAAACACATCTCCGTCCGCCGCCATCTTGCCTTCGGTGGCCACTGCCATCATGGGCACGAGCGCGAGACGGAGAGGAGCGGAGAGGACGGAACTCACGGAACGGCCGTAGTACGGCCGCCGCACAGCCGCACGACTCGGTACGCGTCGGCGTGCGCGGCTCCTCCTCCTCCTCCTCCTCCGCCGCCGCCGCCGCCTCGCCCCGACGGCGGCTCTTAGCACAGGCCGCCATCGCCGCGGCGGCCCCCTTTCCAACCACCGACCTCGGTCGCGCGAAGGGGGCCGGGGGTGCGCGCGACCGATCGCGATCCCGATACCGGGCGGCCTCGGCTCCCTGGATCTGGTCACTCTCTCTCTCTCTATATATATACACATCGCTCTCTCTCTCTCTCTCTCTCTCTCTCTCTCTCTCTCTGTTTCAGGGGATAAGACGAGGGCGGCGGGAGACCGCTGCGAGGAGGCCATGACCGACCGATCCTACAGGGAGCTTCCCCCGGTGAAGGAGGATTCCCCGCGGTTCGAGGCCTGCCCCTGCAGCATAGGTTTGCTTATTGCTAGCGTATCGGTCCACTAGGAGGCGGCGCCGGTCCATCGGGACTCGGGCCGGCCGACCGGGAGGGCCGCGGGTCTCTCGGGTTCTTAAAGCGAGCCGCCGAGGGAGCGATGCCCCCGACCGCTGACGAGCCGGCCGCGCCGCGAGAATGCGAGAGCCGATAAGGGATAGCGAGAGCGCGAGCGGCCCAAAGTGCATGAAAACGATGAAAGACCCTAGGGAACGGCACTCGGTGTGCAAGCTCGACCGGTACGACCTCGAGGACAGGTACCTGCGACTGCTCGAGGAGGTCGGCGCCCTGAAGAAGCTCTCCAACGGCCAGGAGGATAAGATCAAGAGGCTCGCCACCAAGCTCATGAGGTTCACCGCGAATCCCCGTGGCTGCCTCGCCGTGGCCGCCGCCGACCCTACCAATGACCGTGAAAGGCTCCTCCATTTGGAGGCCGAAAATACCAAGGTCAGTGCACTTTTGCGTTGGAGCGCGTGCCCCGCCCCAGCCCCCCGCGACTCTCTTGGCTTATCCCCTGGCTGACGCGCTGCCCTTCTTCTTTTTGCCCGCACCGCCGCTGCCCCCGCTCGACACCGATCCTAGCTGAGGAACAAGATGTGCGTCCTGAGGAATCAGCTCGTCAACAACAAGATTTTCGCCAGATCGCCACCGCGCAGTCGTCGGGCCGGATCAGCTTCCGGCTTAATGTACGCACTTCTCGTTATACTCCTTCTCTCGGAGAAGAATTCTTTAGGGGTAATGGGCCAAACCTTGCAACTCCAAACGAGTCGTAGCCTTCGCTCACTGTCGTCTAATACCCGAATACGATACCTTCCTCGAAAGAATTGCATTGAACGTGGACCAATCGGACTTTAGTGCCCCATTGGATACTTGATAAACGTAGCGAAATCTTTTTTTCGCCTTTATCAAGTTCTCTCGATACTCTGCTATTTATACGTTTCAACCAAGTCAAAGTTGGCCATATTCCCGATCCTATTGCAAAGCAGTTACTTTCAATAGTTGCGGTTTAATAAGGCGCTTGTGTTATTTTAGCAACTATCCTATATTATTACATTTCAATTCAATATCGTTCAATAACGTTCTATCGATGAAAAAATTCTATCCCAATATTCGTTGATTTTATATGTTTCGTTACTTTTTTTTTTTTTTTTTTTCTTTATTTTTATTTAAGAGCCGGTAACTATTTATCGTACAATATACAGAATTAAAAAAAATCGTAACAAAGATTAATCAATAATCAATAGTGCACGGTAAAAATATGACCTTTTCAACGTAAGACTAAAAGTGCCATTATTCTTTTTTTGACCAACCGTAGGGTTTTTAAATGTAAATTTTTATCCGTTTCAATCGCTGTTTTAAATATAGCCAAAGTTAAATTTGCCATGCAAATAAACTCGTTATGCTCTAGGGCTTTGTGTATTCATCATTTTCTCTATTGATTCCTGGTAATACTTAAAAAAGCTTTCATATTTCATCATAAACGTTAGATTAGTCGAGCAAAAAACGATCCGATGAATCGAATAAATAAACACGGAGTCATAAAGTATTGGCCCGCTTACCCCTGTAGAACTTTCGCGTATTCTCTGAACCCTTGGATTTGGCTTCAGCAATATCAAGCGTTGAGCGCTGATTTATTTTAGTACTTGTCGGAGTGAAGGCAGTCGACTGAAACCTCCCTTTTGCCAGTGTATAAACGCGCGATTTGGAAACGACGAAAACGACGTCCAGAATTATTCTCTTAGGATACAGGTACCCATTTGAGAGGATTTTTTAATATTATCTTAGCAGGGGCAAATAATTGCTCGATTGAAAAAAATTCCCTTTGTAATCGATATTAACGCTTCAGGAGATGGAAAGCGAGAAGAAAGAAATGATGTCGCGCATAGCGGATTTGGAGGCTGAGATCGTGAGTTTCACCTCCGGGAACAAGCGGGAGAAGGTCGCGGAGAACGTCGGATATATTCGGGTCTGGCGTCAATTGCAGCTTCAGAACGAGAAGCTCCTCGACACCCAGAGCGTCAACGAGATGTTGAACAAGCAGATTTTCGAGCTCAAAGCTCGCATCAAGGAATGCAACAAGTATGTCCCCTCCTTACTACTAGACCCATCGGGGTTCCTTCGACCTCTCGGTAATTCGGCAAACGATTGTCCCCAGGAGCAATTTGGAGATAAGCGCGGCCCTCGAGGCGGAGAAGATTCAGGTAGCTCAGCTGGACGAGAGCACGTCCAGGGCCCAGGATTCGGAGATCGACCTGCACGAGAGGGACGAGAGGATATCCGGCTTGTCGGAGGAGATAAAGATTCTGCAGGAGCACAATCTCGAGCTCGTCAATCTCAGTTCTAAATTCGACTCGGTCGAGCAGGAGAATAGCGATTTGAAGCGTCAGATCGCAAAGCAGATGTCTGAGCACCAGAGTCTCAGGCACAGTATGGACAAAGATAAGGTCAATATGGTTGCCCTTCAAGCGGCCAACGAGCAATTGCTAACCAAGGTTCACGAGTTACAAAAAAATGTCGACTTGATGTCTATTCAGCTAATGGTAAAGCACGATTAATGTTACATTGATTTTGTCTTTTGGATGCACTGGATAAGGCACAATTAAATTTATCACTTCGTTAAAAGCATCCATGAGTCTCGATTTATCCGTTACAATATAATATTCTTCGAATTATCAATACACTTAATTATATATTTTTTTTAAACTAATGAACAGGTGCTTTGTCGTTTTGATTTTATTTGAACAGCATTGAATAGATTTAATAGCTTAACTGTGTTTTTGATCGGACAATTTACGCAGTTATCTATGCTTGAATTAAAGATAATTAGTAATAAATAAATCGCCAATCTCGACCAATTATATTTTACTTTACTTTTACCGAGACCGAGGGAAAAAAGTTGCAATTTATTTATTTAACAATTTAGATAACTTTGATTAGTAGAAATTAAAAATTTTACAAATTACGTTTGATTATACAAGCATACGATTTAGTTGATGTATTAGATTTAAAGTAATAAATTAGCAAAGAAATTTAAGAGCTTGTTAGTTCTGAAAAAATATGTGGAATACGCGAAAATTTACAATCTGATCTGATTTATTTAAGAAATAATGCTTCAGTTAATTTATTTAATTTAAAAACTGGTAGAAAAGTAATTTAAATTAATACTTCTTGGTCCACTGTTGGTAACCTTTGTACTTACAAATACAATCGTAGAGTTATATTACATGTAAAGACGTGGTAGTTCTGTATGCCTTTGATTTATTAAAATTATTACACGAGGCACTTATTTATACTAATCTTGAAATAAAGAATTACTTGGCTCAGTACCAATCTAATACCATCAATAAAAGCATAAGAAACGTCTTTATGTTGTGAACATTTTTTTTTAGGCACAAAATGAAAAGTATAATACTTCGCCTAAGAATACAACAAACAAAAAAGGTTCATCTCCCAAAAAACAACAGAGTCATAATAAAGAAATATCGAACACCAAACTAGAGACTCGTGTAAAAAAAACACATGATCCAGAGAAAATAAAATCTATACAATATGAAAAAGGGATTCAAACCGGTGAAGAATACCGATTAATAAATGAAACAACACAAACTGATAATTTTTTAGATAGTGCCAAAATGAAAGGTTCGGCCTCTCCCGAATATATTGAAAAATATGATAAAAGTAAAATTCCATTTCCGCGAAACGGAAATTCATTGTCTCGTGAAGGAATGCTGAAATTATTAGAGGAAGTGCAAATTAACGCACCTTTAGAGTCGCAGAACTCAGTTAAGATAAGGCATACTAATTCAACATCGTTACCTGCTGAGGAAAAAGCATCTAAACTTGAAACTATGTTATTTGGAAATTCCGACTTTTGATAATAGTATTGAAACTTTACAATTAGTCGTTTAATATTGGCCATAAAAAAATTTGCTCAATGGCAAAGCGTAATCAAGAGCGAGATTGATGTTTGAAACGGTATTTTAAATATGTAAGATTCTAAATATTTTATATCTTTGTATTTAGAAATGTATGGATTAATGTAGTATCTTGATTAATTATTAAAAAAGTATATTATAATCTCCTTGAATGGATACATACTTTTTCATTGCTATTTTTAAGGAGAAATTAAAAAAAAAAAAAAAAATAAAATAATGTATTGTGGAAGTAATCCAGTTATGAAAAATAAAAGCATTACAAAGAAGAAGTGTATAGCGTTGGCGCTTCCAAACATGAATGTTGTTTTGAAGAATTTAAATGAAGTACAAATTGTAGCTGAGTCTACGACTAGAAATAATAATAACATTTTTAAATACCTAAGGATGTTTTCGACATTTTTACTATCTTGATACAAAATTTATATTATAAGGTTATATGTATTGTCAATTTTGTTATTAGGTAATTTACTAACATTAGTGAAACAATTGAATTTTTTTGTATTTTTTGTACATAATGCCATATTCATTTTGAATTTAATAATATAATGAATTGTTCAATGTGTTTATAATATTTTTCATGTATCTAATGTGTAACATTGCACTCTTATTGTATTTTATTATAAGTTTTTGAAATTATATATAATCATTATTGTGACTATAAAATATACAAAATCATTGACTATTTTTTCGATTTATCATTGGATTTTCACATTTATTCCTAAAATTTTCAATAAGCCAATATTTAAAAATTATCATTCATGACATGAAAATTTATGTTTAATATAAATTTATTATTTCTTATCCATTAACGAATTATTTATAAAGCAGAAGTGAATTGTTAAATCTTTTTTAAACCTTTTAATTAGAATATAATTTTTGACTGATTTTTTGAGGAATGAGTTTTTCTTTAAGCAATTTTAATATCTTAATATAGTATATTATATCATTAAAAGTTTTTTTTTAATAATTACAATTGCAACAATAAAATGACTATTAAAATTGAAAAAATTATTTTTCATATGTATACGTAGGACTTATAACCATGAGATTGGAAATGTCATGAAATATAATTAAATCATTACCCTCAATTGTTAGAACTATAACATAAAATGATATATGTTAATTGAATAATTGAGTGGTATGTGTCAATTTCTTCATATATTACGTTTATCTATCTATGATTGAAATATTTCTAAATATTTATGAAGCTCATTGCATTATATCCCAGATATTTTATAATTCTTTGAATATGTTTTACAGTATCTGCATTTCCATTTAGTTCAATCATTTTATGCGTTCTTAAAACGAAATTGTATTTTAGGATCCATGACTATAAAGTTCTTAAATAAATAAATATGGAAATGTAACAGGGTCGGTGAATAAGATTTCGAATATAATCACAATATGAGCTGAATGTAATTGTTCGTTAAACAAAAGGACATCCTAGAAATATATTGAGCTCATAAATATATATAATTATAATTCTTTTCGATTGAAGTTTATCTATCAACTACTCATTTAATATCATTTATGTAATATATAGTGCCATTCGTCTTAATTATACATTTTTTTTATTCATTTACAAATTTATAAAAGAAATATCATTGTCTTATAATTTTGACATTGATTGTTTAATAGTGTATTAAGTTTTTTATTATATATTTTGATTAAATAATTGAATATAATTACTTTACAAAATAAATTTTTTTTATACACCGAGTATCATTCAGATTTCATAAGTAATTACAAATTACTTATGATTATAAAGTGAGCTACATAAAATTGTTTCATGCTTAGGGGTTTTGATACGTGTAACTTGATCTAATAAGCGACTTTACATACAAATGACTTCACACTTTTATTACTTCAACTAAGAAATATTAAAATGGACTTTTCGAAGTACTGTTTATTTATAAATATTTTTTGTATGAATATTTAAATATATTTCTTATCATTTAATAATCTATTCAATTTGTAAATTTCAAGTTTTCTACATTTTTAGAAAAATTTTATGAATATACTAAATGATTTTTATTTGAAAGTATTAATATTAAAATTATACAAGAATGTACAAAGAATCTAACTTAATAATTTTACTTACTTTTATGAATGAATTAGAAGCAAATTTATATTTAATAATACGATTCACTATTAAATTGTACTAAAAATAATCAGTATTGTATTACGGCTTGAATATTTTAGGTATATTTAACTTAAAACTTAACTAAAAAGTATATTTATTTAAAATTTTAATTTATAAAATAATAAATCGATCGTTGTATTATAAATTGCTTTCTCATTATTTGAAATTCATAATGCCAAGTTTGTATCTTTTAACAATATATGTAAACTTCAAATCTATTTATAACTCCGTAGTATAAATTTAAATTAAAAAATAATAAATATTTAAAGGATTTGAATATAATTTTATTTAAAATTAAACCATTTTACAGATAATGTATATTCTATTAAAAAATAATTTGACTTATAATTTATTATGTTTTTCTCTATGTTGTTTAATTAGTTAGACAGTTTAAGTATAAATACTAAATGCTATTAGTATCTCGGACACGAAAAGAGATAAAAAATTCGAATAATAAGAATCGTTTCGGTAAACTAAAAAATCTTTGTTGAATTAAGCCAAAAACTGGAAGAGGGATCGAAACGAGTCAATATCTAATCGGGGTTTTTTTTTTATACTACTTAGAATAACTCTTATGAGCACGCTTTAACGTCTTTAATTAATTTAAATAGATTGAAATAGTGCAGTTTGATTTTAATGTAAGCGATGAGTTTACTTTTTAACTCATAAATATTTTTATATTTATAAATATCGTAAGAAAACAATTACAATACTATTATTGTTAAATATTGCGCTTATACATTTTTTCAGAAACGACTGTACGAAGTAAGTATTTATGTTTATATTTAGTTCATAATATAATTAAATTGATTATTTATGATAAATAAAAATATGCAAATAAAACGCAGCAGGGCGTAGCACATTGAAAAAGAAAGGGCGTTTAAATGCTGAAAACTTGTAATTATGTTACGATGTAAGGGATGGATATACGAAACGAGTAAATCAACGAGCATTTCTCTGTCAAAAGATTAACGATTAGCCTTTAAAATACAAAGTTTTGAAAATACAGGGCTTGTGTTTTGAAATAAACATTGGCATAACTGAGCATAATGGAAACGATGTTAGTAAAAAGGGGCCTAGAGCGTAGGTTCGCGCAGAGGAGGGCGCAGCAAATTTATCTCTGACGTGTGCGAAAACACGCTAGCTATTATAAAAGGATTTGCAGAGCAGACCATTCGATCAGGTGTAAGATGCGAATGTTTTAGCGAGAGCTTTTTTGGTCGTCGGCCAATTGCAAGCGTTAATTATGTTGGCGGAATAACACATCCGTTTTCAGTCGTATTCTCGCCGGGTGAAAAGCTCGCCGCGTCTCTCCAGTGCAAAGCCGTTGTTCCCGGAGCAGGAGCCGGAGGCGGAGGCGGAGGACCGGAGGCCGCGGAGGAGGCGGAAAAGAGAAGAGGAGGGCCGGCCATCGCGAGGGGCGCCACCGCCATAATTCAGGCATCGGGCCTCCGAGGTTCGACGGCTGGAGAGTCGCTGGGCCATCGACGTATTATTAGATCCAGCTGCGGGTGCGGGCGGCCACAATCAGCTGCGAGGGTCTTCGCAGCCCCTCCACGAGGGCAGGCCAGGTGCGTCTTCCCCGTCGGTCGCTCGCTTGAAAAGTCCGTCACGGATCGGCCGCCGATCGCGGAGAGATCGCGGCCCCTGGGTAGGGGGTGAGAAGAGCCTCAGGACGCTGTGCGCGCGCGAAAGATGCGGACGGATGCGTTAACCCGAGGGAAGCGGGGGGTGGGAAAGACAGAGAGAGAGAGAGAGAGAGGGAGCGCGTGCGGGCGCAAGAGCGAGATATCGGGCGCATCGGCAGCAGCAGTCCCGGGATAGCCGTCGGCAGGGAGGCTCCCGTTCGCAGGCCGGGCAACGGTCGGGCACAGCCGCCTCCTCGAGGTCCGACAGCCGCTTCGCCCAGGGTGTCCGGCTCGAAGGTAACCTGCGTTATCGGCGTTATCGGGCCTCCCTTCGCGCCCGGGGCCGAGCAACAGGCAGCCCGAATAAACAAGAACGCGTGACTGCCCCGGCGAGGTGCGGCCCCTGCCCGTTTAAAAATAGCGGCCCTTAAGGCGCGGGGCGATCGCGGCCCCGTGCTAATTTTGGACTTCCCGATGAGATTGGCCGAGAGAGCGATCGATAGCCGAGCTCCAGGCCCGCGAGGCGGACGGAAATAACGCCGCTCCCTTCGGCCGGCAGCCCGGCCCCGGCCCCGTCGCGGGTCGGGCGGGAGGGCCGCCGCCGCCGCCGCCTCCGCGGTCTCGGAGTCGCGGAGCGGTCGCGAGCCTCGGCATTTTCAAGGCCCCCCCGCAGCCTGGCCGGCCGCCGGCCCGAGCCGCGCGGCCCCCCTTCGAACGCGCGCTCCATTTTCGCGGCACAGTTCCGCGGCTGCGTCGGCGCCGCGAAGGTCGACCTCGCTTCCCCGTGCGCCAAATTATCCCCTTGGCTGATCGCTCCGCAGGCGCACTCGCCGCCACCCTCCGAGCCTCCTCGGCCTCGCCCCTCGCCCCGGGCTACCTCCGCTCTCGGGAGGCGCCGCCGATGATCGGCGCCCGAGCCACGAATCATTAGCGGCGCTTCGTCCGCTTTGTGATTACGTGGGTGCGTTGCGGGGCTTTGGCGACGGTGCCGTGGGCCGACTATCGCTCGTTTTCCTCGGCACTTCCAGGGAGTGTTAAGTCGACGCCGGAAGTGACCCTGTTAAAGGTGAAATTGTAAGATAATGCGGCCAGCGGTCGCAGACCTGTACACGTCAACCAATCGTGAAACGACTAACGTTACGCGCGTCCGAAATAGACTTTGCTGAACCGTTACCAAAGATTGATGTTACCCTTCCCCTATTTACTTCCCTGCGTCGTCTTTTCACTTTATCGCTCTCGTATTTAACTTGCAATTACGCTCGAATACTCATCTTAATCGTTTTCTCTTAATCGTTTGGATACATTGTATTGCGTACTTAACGAACCCATCCATCCATTATCGGCAGACCCACTCTTGCTATGCTCGATTTTTTAATTTCATTTTATGCGACTCGGAATTGCGTAATTACTAAAGATAGATGCATAGATTTGCGTTTCCAATTGAAAGACAAGAAGCCCTTTTTTGCAATATGCAGATATTTCGAGCAAATGTTCGTGCCGCCGCCGATGTCATCGCGATTCGTTGGCGCGCGCGCTGCGAGTCGATCGTACAGAGATTCATTTGTGCGAATAATAGGAAAGTGACCTGTTGAAAATGAAAGCTCGCGCTCGCTTAGCTTTAATGATTCGCTGCACCGCCCTCAGATGGCAGCACTGGCAAAGCTCCACACCATTAATTTTCTAATCGATCCGTTAACCCTCCAAAGCTCCAACTCTTCTTAAAATAGTTAAATTTGCGACATTGCATTCTTTGATTATAATTTTCCAATCTATTTAAAAGAGTTAGCAAAGCTACGTATGCGTCTGCTTTATGCCGATCGTGTAAAGTATAGACTAAAAAAAATTAAAAAGACCTTGAAATGGTAACAAAATTATTCAACGTTAAATAGAAATTATACTAAGCAAAGCTCCAATAATTATAAAATTCAATGAGCCGACAATGTGATTTATTTCCGACGTATCGTGAAATTAATTGACTATTGAAATAATCAAAATCTTAATTCTTATATTTATATCTTAATGCAGAATAATGAAGACATAAGGAAATGGCTCGAAGATATTCAAGACAGGGTAAGTCTATAAAATCATTGCACATTACACTAATTTAAAAAAATGCGCAAAAGCTAAAAGCTCTATTGTACAATTTTAAAGAATTCTCTTCGGAAGTGAGGAGTGGTATGGATGGTAACGTTGCGTCTGTCACCGAAAGGATTACCAGTCGTACTTCACTACAATCATCGACTGTAAGTAGCATAACATTTTTAACTTATGGTGAAATATTAAGTATAATGAAATATAGGCTTACAATTGTAGAACGATATTTTTTTTGTATTTTCCATGATACAATCTACAATATCAAACAAAAATTTGAAAAATAAAACAATTAATGAGAGAATACATTTATAGAAATATGTTTATTGGAGATTTAATGATTCCCTGGATAGAAATGAAAATCTTAATAATATAAAAATCACATATTTCTCTTCAAAGTATTCTGAGATTGTTTTTATTATATCTAGGGATAAATAAAATATAAATGTTTGACGTTTTGATTTATTTATCTATTACGCATATATATAATCTATAAATAAATTTGTAAATAAATTTAAACAAATGCAGTAATAATTTAGAATGATATTAAATGTACCTTGTGGTCTAAAATATAAATGGTGATATAACTTTTACGATCATTTAAATCATTCGAATCAGTTTGAAGCCAATTTCGATCACTTCCGTTACGTTTGAAAACCATTTAAAATCTATCAATGATTAAGTTTCAAAAATAAGTAAATCGTCATTTGACAAGATGAAAAGAACATCTGGCATATTTCAGTATTACTTAAACTCAAAGAAAATTTGGTTTTGACTTTTTGATCTTTACATTTTAATGATATTATTGTTTACTCTTTATCTTTCATATATTACTTAAAATATTCATGTTTCTTACTAATAAAACCATATAAAATTAATCTGATTAATCGGTTGAAAATAAGAATAATAAAATAATTGGAAACTGTGCAGTGTATTGTATATTAAAATTTAAATAACATTAACTGAAAATTTAACGCGACAATTAAATCACCCCCATTTAAAATTTACATAAAATGTAAATATGAGAATTTAAGTATTATTACTACATTTAATTAGAGTCGACTTGAATTTGGCCAGGGTGAATATTAATTTTACACTTGTAAAACTTCATGATTTGTCAATTATTATTAAAAACAAGAAAATGGTCAATTAAAAGAAAAGAGTTTAATGATCAGATATTTATTCATTCAGTCACAACAATATTAAAACATCGTTTAAATTTTAATAATTTACATATTTTTTTGTACTATAAATAAAAATAGAAGACGAATGGATTTTATGATTAATTGAAAGCAATAGAAGAAATAAATGGTGTTTGTAGTCTTAATATTTTAATAGTATCAGAATTTTGTATTAAGCGTTCACCCTCATCAATCGAATTCAATTAATTATATTTTAAATGTGATTTATTTTTCGAGATAATTAGTTTTTTCAGAAATGTTTAATAATATTATTAAAAATTTGCCCACTCCATTTCATATGCAATGTAGTCAAGTTGTACTGAAAATGAAATGAATAAAAATCTCCTTAGATCTGAGCCTTTGTTAAATGTGTTAATTATTCAGAAGAGACTTTTTTGAGATTATTAATCTACAGTTGGATAAAATTTGCTTAGTATTTAACTTTAAAAATAAAGTTATATCAATTATTATTTATTAATATGTCGCATACGTTGAAAATAGGACGGTGTTGATGTTTTAGAATATTTAAGCGATAGAGCAAATGTATCTTACCTGATAAGCTTACATTTTTTAGGATAGTTTTATGATATAAATGACTGATTCGATTGTTTTATTAAGATTAGTAACTTGAGAAAAAAATACGTATTATATGGGTAATAATTGATTGGGAGACACCAGAGTGGTACATTATATAGATTTGGGAAAAATCTCTTTTAAATAAAAATGGAAGAGAAGTATCGAAAATTTATATTGGTATGAATAAATATGTTATATTTTACCGTCATTTCATTACGCTACGTAGTGTAGGACTCGACGAGCGAAGTCATAATATGGCAGATGAAGCGAGTAATCAGAAATCTTAAAAGGTCGTAGTAGCCCATGGAAATAAAGTGGGAAGCAAAAAACTGCCAAAGATTAAAGAAATGGATAAAACGAAAGAGAAAAATGGCTCGGATTTGAAACGTCAAAACAATTTACAGTCAAATGAAAATAATATTTGTGCAGTGGCGCTCGACCGGGCGGTGGTGCTCATTGTTTGATTCAAAAGCAATTAACGGCGACCAATGTCGTGCCGTGTGATTCGTTAATTACCTTTCAAGCATCGTCGGAGCTTTTGACAAATCGTACCCTCACCGGCTTTCACTGCCGTTTCTTTGGCATCTGCTTAGAAGCTTGGATAATTATGCTCGGAGGAGGTAAGCGATAGGACGCGATCGGTGCCTCAATCTTTCCTGCCGTGCCCTGAGAAACGAGGCCCCGACTTCCCCCTTCGGCAAGGGGCCCTTGGGGGCTTCGGGATAAAGAAGCTCGGACGCGCCCTGAGCGCATCCGCAAAACAACGAGGATCTTGGAGCCGAGCAGCGGGAGGGGGAGGCGCGCGCGCGCGTAGGCTCCACCGGTGCGAGGATGCGGGGAGGGCAGGTGTTGGCAGCTCATCAAGAGTTTTGATTTAGTACTGATACGCGGGGCAATTCAGCTGCCAATGGAGCTCGTAAACGTTAATGGTCTGATAAATAATCGGGCGGAGGGGCACTTGGTCTCCCGCGCAACGAGCCTCTCAGCCGCGGGGAACGCTCGTGCCGTCTAATATTAAATCCGAAGGTGCTTCCCTCGGAGGGGCGCAGGCGACTTCCTGTCCTCCCGGCCCCGAGGGCCGCTCCCCCCGTTACCGGGAACCGAAGCCTCGGCCGGCGGCGGGGCCCGCGTGGGCGCGAGCCCCCGGGGGTTGTCGATCGCTTGATTCGCCGCTTTTCCGAGCTCGCTCGGAGCAGGAGCGCGGGCCGTCCGAGCGAGGGCAGAGAGCCCCGCCCGAGCCCCCGCCGAGTGGCCCCATCGGGGAAGCCAGGAGGCGCGCGTCTATTTCTGGTTGAGAGGAGCGAGGCTCCGGCAGCCAAGCGCCACGCGGCCAACGCCGAGCGGCTCCCGAGCGCTCGGCACTTCTAGTACTCCGGCGCTCGTCGGCCTGCATCGTTACGGATCTCCTCCTCTGCAGGAGGCTGCGCCCAGTAGTCCTGCTAGTCGCGACAGCAGCACCGAAGCAGCTGACCGAGCCGCAGGACGATGTGCCCGACCAGTGCCAGACAGCGATTCAATGCATCATCGTCGAATTCGCTGCCTCGACTCCGACGATAAGCTTCGATCGACTCGACGCTCGATCCCTACTCGCGTTTTATACGTTTAACACGAAAACGACCGACGATGACCGACGTTGATTACGACTTTTGCTGATATACGATAACGACAAGGGATTTGTAAATCGGCAGGAAATAAGGGGAAAAAAAAAAAAAAAAAAAAAAAAAAAATAGAAAAACACACTACGTACCGAAGTGATAAAGAGCCTTTTTACTCATATGGGTTCTCCTCTCTCGTGCATATCGTTTTTTTACTCCTAGATTATTATTATTAATTTATTTGCTTTTTTTTCTTTTGTTTTCTTTTCGATAGGCGTCACGTACGCAAATCGATTTTACGCATTCGCTGCTGCAATTTTGTGTTGAACTTTGGCATGTAAAAGTGTCCTTGATATTATTCTGAAACAAGTGATCTGTGCGGAGTTCCTGTAGAATTAAAACTCTTGATGAAGTTGATTTCAATAAATGGCCGGCTGTCAGCATTGAAATTATTACTCTTTTATGTAGAAAAGGGAGACGAATAATTATCGCGAATACGAGATCTTCAGCGCTATGGCTAAAGCTCAGATTCAAGTTCAAATTCAAGAACAATCTGGCGTTAAGATTTCGAACGAAAGTGCAACCTTAGCCGGATAATATGCTCAAGAGTCTTACGAGGTCTTGAGGGCAGGATCAAGGCTGTTAAGGGGTAATGTCCTTTTGTAGGATAACGGGGAGGAGCCGGGGCCTCCCCAAACCGAATTATTTCCCATTGCTACCACCGATTAGTCCTGCTGATGCCAAGCGCTTCTGTCGAATAACCGGTAAATCCTATGGGCTACCGACTCATCATTACATTCCCGTGGTACTTGGATTTCACAGCCAAGGCAAAGGCAAAAAAAACAAAAAATGTAAAATCACAACGAAGTCTTCTGACTTGGCGCCGCATCATTATACAGCTGGACTCGTACTCGGTGAAAAGAAGAAGCACATTATACTGAAAGATTACAGGTACGTTTTTCCCATACTCGACGGCGACGATGATCAGCAAGTAGCTTTAAGAGACTTGCTTAAGTCAAAAGAGTCCGCCGACGAGGAGGAAAATTCGAAATTTGTTTATACGGTCGCGGAGCGCAGGTGTAGCCTCGTGTTCCCAGCTCAGCTCGAAGCTGCGGTAAGAGATGGCGACGTGAGAGATGTTATGCTCTCGAGAGACTGTGATACCGTACTCTTGCGTCTCAAGCAGGGGAAGAATGTTTCGGTCGACTTCAGAGATTTGGAGGAATTCGATGAGCTTTATGATGGATTCGGCCCTCGCGAGGATATATTTAAAGAGCGCCAAAGAATGGAAGCCGAGAGCAAGAGTAAGAAAAGAAAGAGGCAAGGTGGTCTCAGTTACGCTAAAAAAATATTCGAAGATAAGGAGAAGGCAGCCGAGGAGGAAGAGCTTGCTAAGCCAAAGCACGCTAAGTTGCAAAGTATCTGCGAGGACGGTAACGAAGGCCAACCCTTGAATTGGAAAGAAGTGGGAATGAAACAAGAGGACTCGAGTCGACGGATCGTTTCAAATTCCTCCCAATGGACGGATATTAGAAAGCCCTTGAGCAATGCATTCGACTGGCCTAACCTGACGAGCAACGAAAACGATTTAAACGTTGATTATACATCGAGCGTAAAAGTATTGCCTTCTCCAGTCAGCATTGATCCTCAAATAGTTAATGTAGAACAAACACCACTTGGCTCTTATAATACACCAGTATCCGAGCAGACCGGTGGATTAGAAGTTATTGCAGTGGTCGAGCCATTTATTCCTTTAACTGCACAGCCAGAAAGTTCGATTCAAGAAGCTATTCAAAATATTTCATGTAGCGAACTTGAAGACACGAGCGATGTATATAACAAATTTGTAGCCGTTAGTACGGAAGCATCCCAAGCGTTACCAAGAATCGACGATATTCCAAAACTAGTGGGGCGTATGAACACGGGCAAAAATGTACATTTGCATAAAGTTAAAGGCTTGAATATTGATATAGAGTCAGCTCAGAGATTCGTAGCGGGACAAACTGTGCACACGCCCAATGGCGATATTTTTGTCCCTGGACAAACGTTACAAACAAATAAAGGAAATACTTTTGTACCTGGCTTTACTGTTCATACTCCAGATGGACCGGTTCTTATTCCAGGGCAAATAGTTTCTGTCGAAGAAGCAGGTGGCCAGTTAACTCCAGTTTTCATAGTTGGACAAACATTGCCTACAAGCAAAGGTGAAACTTTTGTGCAAGGGCAAACTATTCACACTAGTTCGGGCTCGAAATTTTTGCCCGGACAAACTCTAATGACAAAAGATGGCCCAAAGTTTGTCGCTGGCCAAGTAACAAACGAAAATAAATTTATACCAGGACAGCTCGTGACTACTAAAAATGGAGAACAATTTATGCCTGGACAAACCATGACCGACGAATCCGGTCAGCATATTTTTATTCCTGGGCAGAGCTATCAGTTAAATAAAAATTGGGAATTCATTCCTGGGCAAAGTGTAAAGACCGAGGAAGGCACGGACAAGTTTATCCCTGGCCAAACAGTGTTGACAACAAATGGAGTTGAATTCCTACCTGGTCAAAACGTCGTTTCTGAGTCAGGAGAATTACAATTTGTTCCTGGCGTTACAATAGAAACAAAAGATAATACAAAGTTTGTTACCGGAATGACATTGAATACTCCGCTTGGTCAAAAATTCGTCGAGGGCCAAGTAGTTCACACTCCAGATGGAAGGAGATTTATGCCTGGCAGTATGAAAATTAATGAAAACGGATTTGAATTTGCCGTCGCCAAATGCATCGATGAAGTTAAGTTTTTTGACCCCTTACCATCTGGAATACCTGTAGATCCAAAAACTGCAAGCTCCATATCAGCCGAACAAACGGAAATCTTTGGACACATTGTTCAAACCGAAACAGGATTTGAATTTATACCCGCATCCGTAAAAAAATGTTCACAAGGTAAGAAAATAATACCAGGTCAATTAGTACGGGGCAAAGATGGTCATAGATTTGTTCCGGGTATTATGACTGACGATGGTTTTGTACCGGGTCAGATAGTTAATACCGAAGCAGGTGAACAATTCGTACCTGGACAAGTTATCGATACGAGCACCGGACCAAAATTTGTTCCCGGTCAAATGGTAGAAACTAGATCTGGATTAAAATTTGTTCCTGGTCAAACAGTCGATACTGAAAACGGGCCGCAATTTGTTCCTGGACAAATTGTAGAAACCAAAGTTGGACCAACTTTTATTCCCGGTCAAATAATATCGACCGAAGACGAAGGCTCGCGATTCGTTCCTGGCGAAGTAGTTAATACGCCAGAAGGGCCGCGCTTTGTTCCAGGAAGGGTCGTTGAATCAAGCGAGCACGGCATTATCTTTGTGCCGGGCCAAATTGTACAAACCGAAGAAGGCCCGAGATTCGTTGCACCAGATTTAACAGATACACCGGAGGGTGAGCAAGAATTTTCAGTCCAAGGGTTTGAAGTAACACCCGAAGAATTGAAGTTACTGAGGCCGCAAAATTTACAGTACAATGCATCAGCTACGAGATACACCGACGTAAGTATAGACGCTGATATGCTGAGGCAATTATCAGATGCCGGTTTGTCAATCGGGAAAAACATCTCCGCGGAAATACCAAACGTCGATGTGGATGTAGATCCTAAGTCCGTAGAATTGGATCAAGCAATAATTATTGCGGAAAAGCTAGGCTTCCAAGGCAACGCAGCCATTAAAATGGCGCAAATAGTTTCCACAATAGCAACTTTGGCGGATAAAATGGTTCAGCAAAAGTTTCAGGACATCCTTAAAAAAGGATACTACCTTCAAAATGGACATACTCCGGCATCGATGCACGGCAACTTAGACACGACGTCGAAATTAAAGTCGTGTAAGAAAGAGATAAATTTCGTGGACGATTGGGCCCAGGACGCACTTAAATCGACATTAATCACAGCAGTGATGGTGCTTATAGAGAGAAAAATCATTAACAACAATAATATTAACGACGACGACAGAATCAACAATAACAACCAGAACAAAGGTCAGATTAACGGCCAAAACGAAAGGGATATTGTTTTCTCGGCTATAAGCGAATCGTTAAAAAACTTCCTCGGCCACGAGACTGTATCATTCGACGACCTCGTCGAGGAATTCTTACAAATATTACTGGTGCCGCAGAAAAGGAATTCGATTTGCAAGTCAGCCGTTGTAGAGATATTGGACAAGAGCGATAGTAAAATTGCCATACTAAAGTCGACTTTGGTGGGGAGCTCGCTAAAGGACGAGGTGGTTCTCGATCGGCTTTCTCAAGTATTGGAAGAAGAAAACGGGAACAGCATAGTGGGCTCGGCATTCAGAAACATATCGCAAAACGATCCAAAATTAATATCACGGGTTCTGGAGAAGGTCTCGCAAGAGGTGACTTGCATGAGGACGGAGCGAGAGGCGGCCGAGGTCGTGCACAAAGCAATAATTCAAACGGTGGAGGAATTCAGCGAGACGCGCCTGGAGGAATTATTGAAGGACAAGAGCTCCGCGGTCCGGGAATTATTGCTCCAAGCCGTCGGGCTGGCCCGAGCCCTGGGGATGCTCTCGACCGCGAGCAGCCTACTGGCCGTGATAAACGACGAGAAGTCCACGAGGGCCCTGGCCGAGGACAGGCTCACGGTCGACATACTGAGGAGGCTGACGATAATGCGGAAGCTCGCGGAGGAGAGGCCCCAGCTGGTCAATGCCTTGAGGGAGCTGAGCTCCTCGAGCTCGGAGAGGGCCAAGGCCGACCCGTGCCTGAGGACCCTGGTGAGGGAGAGCGCGGCCCTGATGGTCGTTCCCGAGGAGGCCCCCCTAGAGTCAGCCGGGGACGTGCCGCTGTCCCTGCTCTGCGCCGACAACAGTCTGGCTATGGAGGACTTCATAATGAGGCGGAGCCCCAGGTCCTCGGCCACCTTTATGATCCTCAAGCAGGGCCTGCAGGCCGTCGTGCCGCGGGAGGCCGCGAGGTCGGTCCTGACCGGGCAAGCGGCCTACACGGTCCTCGACGAGCACGGGGTCCAGCACTTCGAGCCCCTCCACGTCTTCTCGGCCCTGCAGCTCAGTAAACCCGCGGCCCATCGCTTCTCCATGTACTGCTGTCCCGTGGTGGCAAGCGCCTCCGAGGACAGCACCTACCTCGACAGCGACTGCGCCTCCCTCGCCTGCAACCCCTTTAATGGCCCCCGCTCGACAGTTAGTATCGAGACTTCGACGCTTAGTGACAGCTACAGAAAACACGAGTGTAACGGATTTAAGCTCTCAAACTCCGACCAAGCTCTTGAGTATCGATCTGTTAGTAGAGAAAACACACCGAGTTTTCGAAGAATCAGCAGCCTATGCCAAGATAATAATAATGGGGTAAGAATATACTTCTGCGTAGTTGTCAAAATTGTTTTATTTTTAATTTATTTATTCTTAATTTTCTTTATTCTTCTTAATAAGCTACGCGGCTAAGCTAACGCTAAGTGCTTTGCGAACTTTTGGTATAATGACAAAAACCCAGCTGAATATTGGTGTTGCATTTGCTCAAAGTCTTTTCGTAAAGTTATATTTCATATAAGCTGCATCTAACATCTATCGGCGAATTTTCTCATTTTAAAAGACAGATCTATCCAAGCATTTATTGCTTATCGATGATCCAGCTGAGCTAGAATAAGCTATTTTCAATGCTAATTTATTTCACAATTCTTAATTATGCTCGATTCCAACATTCGATTCCAATTAGTTATAAATTTTGTGCCAGCGTACTTAAAATAACTTAACGTTTACTCGGCTAAATGCTAATTTAACACTTTGAAATTATTACTAGTCATAACAATGCATACAATATTATAAAAATAAATAGTCTTGAATGCATTAAAAATAGTTTTTTGTAAGTACAATAGACAAATTGTATGTGTCAAAATAATTTTCTGCTTTTCCAATTTTATTAGAACGATACGAAAAAATTAATACAACAATAAAGACGCAGTCTCTAATTATTTTTTTTGGCCAAAGCTTTAAAATTTAAGATTCAGAATAATTCGAATCATTTTTCCTAATTTTTCTAATTTAAATTTCGACAGCTTAAAATGTCTAATGATCATAAGTTAAACCAAAAATCAATACAAGTGCCATGGAAATATATTTACTAGATCAAAAAAAAAAATTTATTTTTAATTTTATGAAGTCATAAGGTATATTTAGTACGGAAACGTGTTTTTTGAATATTTAGTAATTATAATAAAAACGTATTATTATATACATTTTTATTTTTAACATAATTTTTAAGTAAATACTTTACGGTTTAAAACAGTCGTTTGGCAAGTATTTGCTAAATAAATTTAATTAATTAAATTGATTTAATTAATCTGAAAGAAAAAATATCTGCATCATTAAGATAATTTTTCTTAATATCAGTATTCTTGAATGAAATTTATTTACTAAATTAGTCTGATAAATCTAAGAAATTTAAATATTGAAAGTATAATTGTAACTCATATTAGTACATCGATTGTAAGCTTTTTTTTTGATTTCAACTTTTTTTTTACGATTACTGAAATAATGTCACGAATATGTTAATCATCTGATCTTTTTTCATAAAATTTACTTTCAATGATTTATTAGTTTTTTTTTAAACTTGAAGGTAATGTATGAATTCAAAACATAAATGAATATATTGTAATTATTTTATCTATTCATTGCTTATGACTATGTTATTTAAAAATATAATGTAATTAAAATGTAATTTATTCTTTATTAATTATATTAATTATTGAAAATGAAATTTATGAAATTTTATTAGAAAATAATTAAAAAATGGCTACTATTAAATAAATTTATTGTCTAAAACTATTGATATATTTTTCTAAATATTAAATTTCTCATTTTTTATTACTTTATATTTCATTAATATGAATGAAAGATTTTTATATAATTAATTAATTCCATACTTAAAATACAATTTCTTAAAATCGTAAAACTATACTTTAGATTTTAAATAGATTAAGTGGTCTTTTTACGAGTATATTACAATTTCATGGAGAATAATGTATCTTAAAGCTGTTTTAAATTGAATTTTCTTTATAATAAGTTGTACGTTAAAATATTTCATTTAAACAGTTTTTAATATTAATTTGTTTCACTGATCTTTAATGAAAAATAAAAGTGGTCTATTTATTCCCATATTTCAAGCCTAAAACTGTATAAAATTAATTGTTCTGTAAGTTGTTATGTATAAAACGAAACAATCTGTATTTCGCGTTTTCAATGTATTTGTGCAATTTATTTCAAATTAGAAGCAATTAAATTTATTTATAACATTTAAAGGATAAATATTTGTATTTCATAATTAATTGTGTTTGAAAGTTTAATTTGGTGTTTCAATAATAGGAAATCATAGAAAGAAAAACAACGATTGTTTCATAAACGTGACAAAGCAAATACCAAAAAATACATTCGAAATTGAACAAAATATAATATTTTGTAAAATTTGTTTAATGCAAGTATAGTGTAAGTTGCCTGCGTTTGATTTTGATAAAGTAGAAGAAAACGTTTAAAAAAAGCGAAGAAAATTCTTAAATGCTTTGATAATTTTCTTTTTCAGAAACTAGAAAATTATGTAGTGGTCAAAGATTTCACATCCGAGGATCCTGGCACTGATTTTTCCGTCAAAGTCGGAGACATCGTCGAGGCGATCGAGTATGCAACCGATAAGTCAAAGTGAGCCATTATTTTTTTGCTTTATGAACTGAAATTGAAAGAAAGACAAACAAATATTCAAGTTCGCTCGTACGCTTTAGCATCATTCGGCACTCGTAACTTCTGTTCCGCGCCTTTGCTATTTTCGTAACGCGCTTATTTCCAGCTTCTTGGATGTACGTATGCAAGTAGCTGAAAGCAAGCCGGTATAGTATACCGTAAAGATCATCCATTATACATAACGTGATATTTGATAAGAGATGCTTGCGGAGCACGTAAAATTTTTGTTATTCCTTCCGAGAAAGCCGGATTTACTTTGGCATAATCGAAAATCAACATTTATAGAGGATTACGTAAACGCTCGGGCACATCTGCGTTGCTTATTAATGGCATTTAGGAATTAAAAACTGATAAGATTTAAGCGGAACACATTCTCATGGATGATGAATCAAAGTGGCCTTTCTTTCAGCTACGTTTTCGTTCATTGTAATTCTTCATCCAGCATGCAAATAAAGCCAATGTGCTCGTAAGGTGTGTAATGCAAGGCGCGTAACCAAAAACGTGTCGCATTGTAGCTTTTGCGAATACCATTCACGTAAATTGCATTAATTCGCTGAATAATTTCACCGCTGCTTTGCAAAACATACTACGAAGCTGTATTTTTGGATAAGAGAAAAGAAAAGAAAAGGATAAAAAAACAATCGATCGCGGCACTGGCCATTCTTTTCACCGAACAACGCAAGCGTATATTTTTTAAAATGCTTATAAACTTAAAGGCTCCCACCACTGCGCTATGTTGTGCACAGCACATTAAATTATTTTTACCATTTTAAAAGTTTTACAAGCAAAGCAGAACAAGTCCATCGTCGAGTAATTAAAAAATATTTGCGGATGAGATGAAAGGCCAATTTAAGGTTATAGCCCGACGTCTAGCATCAACAAAGCCAATGAGGATCTTGGCCCCCCGGTGAATTTTCCCCGTCGCACTTGTAATTTATTTTTACACGGATGTATTTTTACGCGCAACAACTTTTTCGCAAAATTTCGCCGTTAAAATAAACGCATCCCGCGCGCTTGCTACCTTAGGCGCGTGTAAAACCGTCGATGGCCTGCTCGAAATTCAAGCGGTCGAGCCGACCTCGCTATTGTGAATTACCGGGGGAAGGAGGCGCAAGCCCTTGAAGGATCGGGCCGCAAATCTCTCCTGGAAGCTCTCGGCTCTGGCCACTGAGGTCTGGCTCTCCATTATCGAGCAGGAAAAAAAAAAAAAAAAAAAAAATAAAGCACGTTACACCTTCGCTTGTCTCAACGAGGCTCCAGCTTTCCTCGGCAGCAGTTCGCTGAGGCGAAGGTGCACGCACGCACGCACGCACGCACGCACGCACGCACGCACCCACCCACGCCGCCTATCGTTAGGAGGGCCTTCGCTTTCGCATGGCATGGCTTCGGCTCGGCCTCGGATCCCGAGGCGAGCGATCCTCGGCCGTCGGCTAAAGAGATTTGTTCGTAGGGAGTCAAGAGTCGAGGAGGCCTTCGCCGTCGGCAAGATCGAGGATCGGCTGGACAATAGAGCGGCGCGGCACAAGTTGTCCGTCCGCCCGCGACGAAAATACGCGGGCTCCCGAGCTCATCTAATTTCCGAGTCTTCGACGAGGTGGGTCGACCAGCCGAGGTATCGTGCGCTGCTCCCCCGCCCCCCCCCCGGAGCAGACAATCGGCACCCGAGCAATATTGCCCGCGATGCTCTTACTCCTGCCTATTTAACTTTAGCGCTGGGCAATTTCTCAACTAAAATAACGAAATGCAAGACTGGAGATTGACGCACAACCACGGACCGACCGACCTGTCGACGAGTCAACGATCCCGGGCTTCGTTTTGCTTTGACCTGTCTCCTCCCTTTGGCCACCTATTATTATTATTATGCCCGAGCCCGGAATCGCGAGCCCGTTTTTATAAGCAAAAGCAGCTAGAGATCGTAGACTTGCTTTGCTCGGCCCACTCGTCCCCCCTGCCCCCCCCCTCCCCCCAAAATTCATATCGCACTTATTTGAGAAAGTAATCGCTGGGGTCGTACCATTTTTTACTCTTTCGAGCAGTGCGTAAAGATGCTCGAATATGAACGGGCTATTTTTAAATTGTATTTTAGTATTTATAATCATGCTTGGACAAGACGCGTTCATAACTATATAAATACATGTATACGCATATACATACGTACGTACATATACATGTGTGTGTGTGTATATATATATATATATATATATATGTGTGTGTGTGCGTGGGCGTTTAATTTTTTTTCAGTTCGTACATTATTCCTCTTGCTTACCAAGGCATTGTTGAGAATACGCTTAAAAAACGGTCTTAACGAGATTTTTTTTAATCATTCTATTCTTGAAAATAGACTTCTTTTCCATTGATTATTATAATTTTATTTCAATGCATTAGAAGCTGTATTTTTTAGTATTAATGCGTGTCAATTTATCTTTATAGATATTTTTAAAAAATCATTCCTTCTCAGTTTTAATAATATTATACTTTTTAAGTTTACTATAGTTTCGATAAAGATATCAAAGTAAAATTATTAAATAAGTAATAAATAATTGAATAGTAAATTTTAAAAAAGTATACTTTAAATATAGCATAACGAAAATCCGTATGTTGAATAATACAGGGAAGAATCTGTAGGTGAATCATCGAACCTTAGGAGTTTGTATTTTAATTTTTTGTGGTTTACGTAGGTATATTTCCCTGAAATCAATGCAGGATTAAAATATAAACTCGTAACTTTCAGTAGATTTATAGCGATGTTCCATTTTATCATAGAAACGTATTTATTTTTTACTATTTATATCTCAGAGTAGTTAGAAACAATAAAGTATAATAAGTTTATAATTATTAAATGTTACTATGATTTTATAATTAATTCTTTATAGGAACTTTTATTTTATTAATAATAATTTATAATCATATTTCTATTTTATTCTATAATATTGTTTTTAAATTTTCCATTCTGAAAATCGCTATATTATTGTAGATTACATTTTGATAAGAAATTGATTACCAGAATATCAGATTTCAAGAAAGTGAGTAATTACACTCAATATATCTATTTCGACCTATTTTTTCCAAAATTGATTTTTTTTTCATCAGTATTCCTTTTTTAATGAACTTATGAAATAAATAATAGTATATGAAATAAAAGAATGCCCGAAATAATGTATTCAGGAAATAAAATCTAATAAATTAAAGTACATTTCACAGAAAAAAATTCGGAATAAGTATAAGGCATATTTTGAACACTATGACGCAGTTTTTTGCATAAATATTATTTACTTATTTGTTTGCTTTTGCACTTATTATTTTATGAAACAATACAAATGAATACAATTAGTAAAATGTAAATTTTTCAGTTCCTTGGATTCTTATAAAAAATTGATTTGTTTATTACTTTTCAGATAAATTGCCCCTAAAGATAGAATAAAAGTTTATGATCTGTTTTTTAACAAAACTTTATACGCTAAAATTGAAAATCCAAAAATGACTAGCTTTGTCCCAGTTTCTTTTATAAAGTTTTTATTTTAATTTGTATGATAATTATCTTTTGAAAATTTAATTCTTTTATAAAATATTTATAAACTATACATTTTGAAACAATTAAGTATTTAACTTAGTTTTGCATTTTTATCATTTAAATGTTTAAAAGGCACTATTTTTAAAGAAAGAACATTTGGGTAAGGTTTTTTTAATACTGACTGTATGAAAAGTTAAGTAAATCAAATATATGTAAACATTTATATGTTTGCACATAATTATTACAAGCAGTTTTTTTTAAGTATTGATAAATGGCATGTTTGCATAAAACATCTACTAAGGTATAATTTAAAGACTTATTCCTTTTTTGTAAAACAATTGCTAATGCGTTATGTAGATGTATAGAAAATATTTTAAGAAAGCATTGTGCTATTAATACTTTCTTCTACCAAATCGAGCAGTAACTTAATACTTACCGAAGAATAGATTATTAGTAAGCAGTACGTATAATTCTATTTAATGTTTACTATTTGTTTTAAAGGAATATTTTATCGTTTACTGAAGATTTAAGAAAAATTACGATGACAGTAATAAAGATAAACGTATTAAACATGTCTAAGATAATAATACCTTTCGTATTTTCGGCGGTTAGCCAGGATTCTTCAAATGTATTAAATCATACGAAAACATTAGATTTAAAATATACAAGAGAGGCACTTCCTTTATAAGTCGGTCATTACGTAGTTATCACAAGGAATTTTCTACCGATAAATAACGTTGATTTTAAAAATATTTTATGCAGTTGTATGTGACGCTTGTATGATAATATAAGTTTTGGATCAATTCGTTAAGGTGATAAATAAATAGGTAATAATATATTTTAATATTATGATTTATAAATGTGACATATTTTATGATGTGAACAGCTTTTGAAATATGTTTTCGTAAGATTAATAATTAATTTTGTAGAATGGTAAGTATTTATTAAAAGATAAAATAAACAAGTCCTTAAATTTATAAATAACCTGAATTATTATTTGAATTTAAATACTCTGTTATATATTTCAATAAATGTATTTTATATTTATTGCCAATTCTTTTAATCATAAACTTAAGGCAGGCACATTTTACAATAATAATGCGAAATTGATCTACATCTACATTAAACCATCATAAATAATATTTTCACCGTATGAGGCACAAGTTTAGATGCTTTTGTTAGTTATATATAGTATTTAAATAAATTATATAAAATGTAGTTATCATGTATTTGGATACAGTTTCGTGTACATTTAAAAATACTTCAATACAATTATAACAAAGAAACAGTAAAGACGAAGCATGTTAAAAATAATTATACATGTTTATTTATCTAAATTTGTATGTTCATAGAAGCCCTTCTTTATGTTAGGATTAATTGGTAGATTTTCTATTTAACTTTATCTTTTAGTTTTTCAGGTTGTTTAGCATCGATCAATAAGATTTATTACACATTACTTAAGTAAAATATTGTTTTATATTATTGAATTTTTAACTCTTAGTATTGTAGAAACATCTATTAATTCACTTATATTTTAGGTTTACAAATGAATAGATCATTCTGTTGGCTTACATACTTATCTATTGATCCTTTTCTTTTTTGAAAATAGTACCGTCAAAGATTTATATTTTTCTTTTTTGAAAAACATTTAAGTTATTGCAGTATCTTTCTTAAAATTAAAAAATTAAGATGAAATATGTTGAAACATGTATTTTTACTGTAATTTTCTAAATAAGCTAATGGAGCATACAATATGTAGTTAAATTTTAAGGCTTTTAAGGTCTTAATTATAAAAACGTAGCCTTTTAAAAATTAATTGTATAAATAATGTGCAATAGCAATATTGCAATCTAAATTAATGCACTGCATTAAGGGCAGCAAATTGTATTAATTTGATTAATAATGGTAAAACATTTCAATATTGTTTTGATACAACATAATAATTAAAAAATTGACCACAAAATGCTAATGTTTAACACATAATACTTCTTTAAATAGATCGTGTTTTTTCTTTAGCTAATGCATTTATTTTTTTAAATCGCCAACAGTAATGGAAATGTTCAACTTTTATTTAATCTAATCTGTATATCTTCGCTAAAAAAGTTGTGCATGTAATTGTTTTACATATTATATTAAAAATATTCATATTTTATGAATAGAAGCAACATATTTTTTTATATTTGAATATTCTCTTTAATGATTACTCAATGCATAAATGCTCAATGAATCACTTTTATTTACGAATGCCAGACAAATGATAAAATAGATTAAATTAATATTAAATAATATATTTCTAATTAAAGTGCTTACGTATTACAAGGGTGTATTTTAAATTAATTTAATTTGTTCAATATTCTAATATAAATTTCGATTTCTTATTCTTAGAGTATTAATTCGCCGAGTGGATGGTAAAGAAGGATGGCTACCTTTGTCGATTTTAATGCAAACTGCTTTGAGCGAAGATAATTCGAGTTTAACAAGCCAGCGTCGACCAGAAGATTCTCAATTCAGAAGAGAGTAAGTTTATTTACATTTTATCGTTTCATTTAACCACTTTTTCTGCATTAAAGAATTATTTTTTTACGTAGAGCTGTTATTAAAGAGTTGGTTGAAACTGAAGAAGAATTCGGAAGAGATTTGCAAATAGTTGTAGATCGATATTTAAAACCACTTGATAATCCTGATGTTCCACGAGCCGTACGAGATAATAAGGAAATAATTTTTTCGAATCTAAAGCAGATCGCAGATTTTCATAATACGTAAGTCATTAATACGGGAGTACACTCATTAAAATATTTTAAATTGAACACCAACACTTTCGTATTATTAATTTTTTTGGATTTGATAAATTAGCGTTGAATCATTAATCTTCCATATAATGCAATTTTCTAGTACAAAAAAGTTAAAATAATCAAAGTGAAAATCTAAATAATCTATCTAAATAAGAATTATTTTAAGAATTTATAATTATTTTAAATATTAATGAATCTAGAATTACGTAATTATAAATTTTATGTTATTACAAAGGTATTAGATTTAATATATAAGTTTAATAAAGGTAAACGAACATCTTGATGTAACATAATAAAATAATATACAAAAATTTAACACGAGTAAGGCTATTATTATCGAAATGCTTAATAAATTTTATGTTTAACGAAGTAAATAAGATACTGTTTAATTTTATTAATTTTTTTACAATACATACATTTTGTCATTATACTAAATTTTAAATAACTTTAAGAATAATTATATTTAATATTTTAAAGCAATACTAAGTAAAATTGATAAAACTAAATGAAACCTTTTGTACCTTTTACTTTTAAATAACATTATTCAAGAATATTTTTATTGTTAAATGGTATTAAATGAACATTATTTTTGAAAAGTACGTAATTCTAAATTATTTTTAAGGTAAGTTATCAAAAAATGAAAGAAACATATAAAGTAGCAAAATGAAATTTTGAGTATTATAGTTATTCAACTGTAATTATGCAATTAGACAAATAATATAAATTTTATGAAGATATTTTAAAATATTTTGCATTAGATGGAAAATTAAGAATCAAAAAAAAGTCAAAAGTAAAAGTAAATAAATTGTTGTAACTCGTACTCAAACTAATTAAAACACAAGCAGATAAATGAATGAATTCAAATGTTTAAGAGTATAGTGAATTTTAAAAAGATTAATAAGTACTTACACATATATAAATGTACTTGTACACAAATACACTTTTGTGAAAACGTGCCTTTTCTTAGATTACCATTCATGAGTTTCGTAAGTCAAGGTTTACCTTTTAGTGTTTTTATTACCTGTTACTCATTTAACTATATTTTTATTAACTGATTTGTCCCTTTCCTGAATGGTATTAAAACAATGATAAAGTACTGATTTATATAATTTATCATTAATTTAATAATTAAAAATAACGACTTTAATCTAAATCTGTTTTTTCTTAATATCGAGCTGACTTGAATCATTTATCGACTTTTAATAATCTAATACATCCATTTCATCTGTTTCCGTTTGAACTATTAATGAAACTATCAAAGATTTCGTTAAAAATGGTAGATCCATTTTTCACTTTTACTTTTTTAACTGGCATTATACAATACGTGCCAGATATTTTGTGTCGAGTTCGCAATAAATGCAATAAAAAGGTTTTAGCACGTAAGTGTGAAGTAACCTTGGCATGACATTAATTCCGGCCTTACTTAGATCGTTCGGCAGGGTCTTAATTGAAGGTGTCAAATACTACGCGGATCAACCTCGTATGCTCGGCAAGACTTTCCTTAGACTGGTGAGTTTATACATTTTTTAATTGTTTGATTGGAAATACAATTAATATAAGACGTTAGAAGCTTAATTATGGATATTTGATGTTGATATAAACCGACAATTGCAAATATATTGCCCTTAATTAAATATCATTAATTGAACAATATGAATTTCTTAATGAAATATTTAATACAAAATTTTTTCTATCGATTTCTTACTATGTTCCCAGGAGAGTTTATTATGATTTCAAATTATATTCTTAAGCTTAACGATGACAATCTTTAATTGCTTCTAAAATTTTTGAAAAAAAAAAAAAAAAAAAAAAAGATTTTTGCGTAGATTTGAGTAGATTACTAAAATACTTTTTTTCACCAATGACGCATTTATTACTTTTAGGAAAGAGATTTCGATAAGCATGTTGCCTACTGCAGAGATGAGCCCGTTGCCCAGGAATTGTTACAAGTGAATGACGAAATTCGAGAGTACTTCGAGGTGAGAATTTCATACG
The DNA here is from genome assembly GCA_018907135.1 of Kradibia gibbosae. Taxonomy (NCBI): domain Eukaryota; kingdom Metazoa; phylum Arthropoda; class Insecta; order Hymenoptera; family Agaonidae; genus Kradibia; species Kradibia gibbosae. The sequence goes on along the minus strand of JACCHX010000001.1, from coordinate 13,222,266 downwards.
ATATTGCGAATTAATATTGTTAACGTGTTATACTTAGTCTGTGCAGTTTTTTGGTACAAATCAATATGTCCTTGAAAGGTATTTCTATGGTAGTTGGTAGGTTTTAGATATTTAGGATAATTTCAAAACCAAAAATCATCCTCATCAATGATGATTATATTTAATTTCGTTGTTTTTATCTGGACTGTGATCCGAGTCAATTTTACGTATGAGATATACTTGGTGCATAAAGTGCGTCCATAAAAACAGTACCTGTGACTATTAAACTTAGGAAAGATAGAATGATTTTATAAAATTCAGCTTACATCTTATTTTATTTTACTTGAAATTTTGTTACAATATATTCAAATGCTAAATATTACTATTCTTAAAAATAATTTATATTCCTTTTAAAGAATTCACAAAAGGATTCATTCTTCAATTGCTGTTTTTCTTCCGATAAGAGTAAAATGTCGGATATCTTATCATAATTACATATTTTTGAAGTCTCCTTGAAACAAATTTGTGTGTTCGTGAATGTTTCATTTGTAGGCGATGTATTTTCCATTGTTGTATCAGCCCGATGGACATTTTCTTTGCTTGTTTAAATAATCCTCCTTTTGCTTATTCATATTTAATTTAAGTTCCAAATTTCTTAAAAGGGATGGATTTTGATTGTATCGCATAAAATCAGGCTTGTTAAAAAATTCAGTTGGATTTACTACAAAATCAGCTTCTATAAACTAAACAAATTTTAATTTCGTAAAATATTGTCTTTTTTAGTTTTGATATTTATCCTTACCAATAATAAAAAACTGCACACAAAAACAAGAATCAGGAAAACCTTCATTGTGAGTATTCTTCTACGATTTACCCGAGAAATAGCAGTTTTATTATTCAACTATGATCAACATTCCAGTCGTTAAAATAGTAATTACATTCCAATGATTATAACGGAGTATTGTTTACTTAATCATTATTAATTACTTAAATTTTTTAAATACCAAATACGTTTATTAATATTTTATTTGAAATTAAATAAGCATTTTGATGGCGATTCTGAAATTAACATTTTTATTCTTATTTTATTGACCTTATATATATATATATATATATATAAATGCATTAAAGCATGTGAGTAAAGTGTTTAGAGGTTCAATTATTTAAATTTAATATTAAAAATCATAAAATAAAAAAAGTATGAGTAAATTTTAAATAACATAAAATTATTCTACTAAATCATTTGTTGGTAAAATAAAAAGCGCGTGAATCGCGGTAAAGTAGATTTCTTACTTTTTCACGATCTTTCATTTATATTATTATCAGAGTAGATAAGAAGTCTATTACTTTTTGATTTTACTACTTATTTTAAAAATTATTTACAATTTATTTACCACCGTTGTCTAAAAAAACAGACTATTATGTTTTATCTTTTTATTAATAATCCTATTGGTTTACTTTTATTTATTTCTATAATTAAGATACTTCAATGAACAATTATTCAATTAAGTCGTTTAAAAATATTTATTATGTATTCTAAATCATGACTTTGAGAAACAAATTGATTGTATCTTTGCATTTTTTAATGTAAGCTACACTTTCATTGTAATTTATTTTTTTTCAACGACGTCTGTAGTATGAAGTGATAAATTTATTAATTAATTCAAAATTTTTAATTTAAAACATATTTTATTAAAATATAGATATTATAATGCATTGAATATTTATCGTTACTTTTATTCCAATCTAAAATGTTTGAAAATCATGAATTTAAATTAAATAAAAACTCTAAAATGTTTTTAAAATATTAATTAATAGTTTTTACGCAATGAATATTGATATTATATGAATCGCTGCAAACAAGAGTTTGATTTTTTTTAAAGCAGAATCAAATCCTTTCTTAAGCAAATTTGTATTGTGCATAAATTCGTTTACAAAACTCATAATCAAATGAGAATTCTGATTTTATTGTAAGCTTATTAATTCTTATTGATAGATTTTATAAAATACTCAAAATTTGTGGCGCTGATTTACCCAGTAAATTCAGTAATATACTTCACAGGAAGCTTAAAAGACCGTTTGAAAATATTTAATATTATTAAATGCTAATCATATATATTAAGCGTTATTTTTTTCCGGATTCTCCATTATATGTTCTTTGTTTTCTAAGCTAGCTATTAAACATATCTATTTTGAGCTATTATAACAAAAAAAATAAAATTCTTGGTCGCCAACGTGTCAACTAAGACATCATGGAAAAGAGAGGAAATGTAATATTGCATAAGAGCGGGGGCATATGGGCAACTGCCCAGGCACTAAAATAGATTCGTTTATTTTAACATGGGAACTTTTTGTGACTTTTTTCTAACCCGAACATTCGGTATCATTTCATGTTTTAAATATGCAAATAAGCCTAAATAATAATGTTTCGCTCATTATTTACTGTATGCCATGTTTTTTTAGATTTTTACCTACATACTTTGTATTATAAAAGAAATATGGAAGAATGTAGATTCGCGAAAATTATACTGTTTATAATTGTGCCTAATGAAAAGCTGAAGGAGTTCCTATTCACTGAAAAAAACACACATTAATTCTAAGTTTATGTATAATTCTGTTACTTTTTAAATGGATAACAATTTTTCATCTCAGAGAAACTCTAAAATCAAAGCTTATCGACGTTAATGTTTCATTGTATTGAAAGTAACAGCATGCTTGCAAAATAAATAATCATCAATAATCGTTAAAATATTTCCGAGGAATATTGGGTAAAATATTGTAATTATGCATTTGGAGTAAATGCAATTAATTTCTTAGAGTGAAACATAAAATACAAGTATTTGTAATGAATTCGTGAAAATATTGATTCGTTTCGTTATTATTTAATTCCTAAATATTTTGTAAATATGTTATTTATAGCTTGTAGTTAGCCTTCAATAACTCCAGATATTTTTAAACATAAATTGAATATTATGCGTATAAAATAATTTTCCTCTATTGTTTGCAAAACCAAATCATATATCATACATTAATTTTTAGTTATTTTCTGGAAAATCCTAGATAAGCAGACTTTTGTGAAAAAAAATTACAAGTAATAGAATAGAATTATTCAATTTATTAATTTATACTTAAAATACTTAATTTATTAGATACATGTATTAACTTGAATTATGATGCAGAAAAACAATTTCGACAGTAACACTTTATGTTCAACTGTTAACATTTGTTAATAGCTTAATAATTAAAAAAAGAATCTATTTATGAATATGTAGTAACATAATTTATGAATTTTATTTGAATTCAATGCGTATGCATGAATTGAAAATAATGATCAAATCTTTAAAATTGAAACAGTGCAAATGTAAATCTAATATTTAATTCACTTTATACGTCTAAATACTGTAAAATATCAAGACAGGATTATTTCACAGTTTATTAAAAAACATGTGAGTAAGATGTTTACACGAGTATGGGAACGACATCAAAGTTTTGAAAACACATCCGAAACTAATGTAATTCTTAGCTTAGTTTATTCAACAATCGAATAAAACGTAATTGCAATACTTCCAAACTTATGGCTTGTTTGTGAAATTCAGTATTGTAATAGCTGTGAATTTATAAACTTATCATTTGTTGCATAGGCGAGGCGGGGGGAGGGGCGAAGCCACGGGAGCTTAATCTCCTCTTATATCTGTCTACTACTTGATATGACGTACCACGACTTTTTGGAGCATCACGCCCCAACAATCAGTTTTCGTCTACCTCGCGGTCATCGAGTCTTTGGCCAAGATTAGCCCTGGCCGAATTTTCTCCTCCTCTCTCTCTCTCTCTCTCATCCTTTCTAATTCTCCGTACCGTATATAGATATATCTATAAATATTTATCAATCATTTCGTCTGCTCGTCTATTTACTTATTTATCCAATCAAATCTCGGGGGTAAATAGGACCGGACATTTGGTTGTATTCGTGCGTCGACCTTAGAAGAGCTCTTGGACTTTTTGGCGAATCCAGCCTCCGTTAAAGAACCCCGGAGCTGGAAGTATCGCCGGTCGAACGTTCGGCTGTCATTGCAAGCTTATTCTTAAATCGAACGACTCGTCACGTCTTCGACGGAAGAGCGGAGCCCGAGCTTGCCTGTGCGCAATAGTCGTTGTGGTGTGCCAGAGGTGTGCCCCTTCCCTCATCTCGACGCCCGCAGCCGCAGAGTCGGCTGAGAGAGTAGGGATTTCGCTAACCACCGACTATATTCGAATGTTGAAATGAGAATGAAGGCGGTCCAGTCTGCGAGGAGCGACGCTGCCACCGCCTTGCCCGCACTTTTTTTTAAAAGTAGGCTCGCCTCAGTTCCGCCGAGGAGTTCCTCCCTTCGGTCAGACTGGATGCACCCAGGTGCGCCCCGTGAGCCCGAGCCGCTGCCGCTTGCACCGTTGAGCCCCTCGTAACCGGGGTCCCCCTTTCCGCGTCGGCTTTCACGCGTCGGTCTCCGTCCGCTCTCGCGTTCGCGCGGCACCTCCTCGGCCCGAGTCGCCGATCGCCCCTTTCTCTTCCAGCCTCGCGCTATCTCAATCGCATTTTTATATTTTAACTTTCGAATTCAAGTAGTCTTAACTGTAATATGTAGTTGCAAAAGTCACATAGCTAAAAATACCGACCTTATGACGAACCGTTTTCACCTATTATAAATAGATTTTCATATTCTGTATGTTTTGAAACTATGCCAGATATAAAAAGCAACTCCATGACTTGGATTGTTATATTTGAGGAAAAAAGTCATTTACATTCTGCTATTGAGTTAATCTGCGAAAAGTGAAGGGGTACGAGAGCCACCGAGCTTTAAAAGTCATCTTTTATTTCTAAAGGTGCTGAGCCATAAACTCGGGGATGATAAAACCGTTTCGGAACACCTGAAACTACCGATACAGCGCATCAATGATTACCAGCTTTTATTGAAGGTAATTAAAACACTTTCGCCTATCCCTCTCACCTAACATTTTACCTAACATTTTATTCAATTATTGCCGAATTACTATTTTTTGTATAATTAAATGAAGATCAATCTTATTTTACGAGATTGCTTATAAAGCGTCATTCTTTGTAAATAAGCATTATACCTTTGGAATTCGTCCAATCTCATGATTGTTGAAACAGACTAGATCGAGTTACAAGACCACGAGTAGATAGATAGAGATTATTTGCTCTATAGCATTAATATTTTCTGTTTATGACAAATTTTTATCAAGATGAACTTATATCGATAACGCGCATTATTCAAAATCTCATAGCAATTATGCATTATAAGACTTATAAGCTGTAGGATTTAAATTAATTTTTTTCCAAACCTAATGTACTTTATTTGCTTTTAAACCAACGAGATATTTACGTTTCGAAGTAAAAAAAAAGATTCAATATATATAATAGATTAAATATGTTTCAGTCACGGAGATAATTTGTTAAACAATTTTGATCTATGAAATACCTTGTAAATTTATCAGGAAACAACGCGAAACCAGTATATAATTAGTATATTTTTGAATTTTCATTTTTTCATAAATATTTTATTTGTTATTGAGAAGAAAATTCGGGCTTGGTGCCTAATGAATGCAATAAATGTATTTCTAAACAAGAATTATAGTTGCTTGTATAAATATTATATTGAAGAACTAAAATTTAAATACTAGATATAAAATGTTTACTCGTCGGAAATATTAATAAATACATTAATAATATTTCTACAAATTTTCTCTGATTTTTGAGGAAGAATTTATATTTACTTTATATTTACTTAATATAATACACTCGCAAGAGTTATATATGTATTTGTGTGAAGTTTTTTAGGTTTCGTATAAGCACAAAATCAAGTGATATGTAGGTGTATGTTGTAAAGAATGGCTTATTTTTATCGTCATCCACTTGTATTATAATTAACTTTTTTTTTAATTAAAATTAAATAACTAATATTGAAAGTCAAATCTATTAATTACACTCTAGTCTGTCAATGTTTTAAAATAAGTATAGTGCGTAATAAAAAAAATGTATATTTATTATAATCGAGGATGAAATTTTTAGGAATTAGTCAAATATTCAACGCGTTTAGGTGAGGATTGCGATGATCTCCAGAAAGCTTTGGAGTTAATGCTAGGAATTCCCCATCGAGCTACTGATAATAAATTCATCAGCAGTATCGAAGGTTTCAAGGGCAACATCCACAAGCTCGGTAGATTACTTACTCACGTTAGTATTCAATGCTCACTTTAATATCACCAATAAGGAATATTTCACAATGAAGCATCCAACGGCTTGGAGTTTTGCATAATACTTTTGCTTGTATGTTTTCTATACCTTGAAATAGGAATGGTTCACTGTAACAGATAAGGAAGGAAAAAGCAAGGAAAGATACTTATTCCTGTTTAAGGCACGAATACTCGTCTGCAAAGTCAGACGTATATCGGAGGACAGATCGGTATTCCTCCTTAAAGACATAATTCGAGTAATGTTATACTTTTTTTTCCTAATATCGAAAAAAACCAATAATCGCTTGTATTACAACTCGTAAAACGATACAATAATTAACCAGTTACCAGAGGTCGAAGTCAAAGACCATCCGGAGGATCAGCGGACATTCGAGTTGCACTTTAAATCCTCGGCAACAGGTCAACAATCGCAGAACTATCCGATAACGTTGTCGGCCCACAAGGATCCAGTGAAATCAGCCTGGCTAAATGAGATCCGGCAACACGACAGCGATGTATTAGCCCTCGCTGAGCACGCCGCCGACGATTTGCAGTTAACCGAGGTCGCAGAGTCGGACAAGGGATTGGCAACGGATCAGCAGACAGCCGACATGTCTCGCCGATACTCGTCGAGCCGCTACAGTTCCTCGTCGAGGCACCTAGAGGGTAAGGGCCGTCCCAACTATTTTATCTCGCATTTCAAAGAACATTTGTTAGCTCAAGCGAACTTCGCCTCGATCCCCAGAGTCATCCTATTCGAATCTATCGAGAAGCCGAGTCTCCAGTGAAATTTCCTCGTCCTACAAGTCAAGCTCGAATTCGAGCGCTCAGAGGAGAACTTCTACGACTGGGGGCTCCATCGATGAGTCGTCGAAATCATACGAGAAGAGGACGGTATCCGGAGCCGAGTCCTCGATCGACTCATCGACGATGAGGACCGCCCGATTGGCTTTATCCACCGATGAGGCTGGAAAGCCCCAATTCCAAAAGACGATCGAAGGATGCCAGGTAGAACGTAAGTAGCCTTAACTTTTATAAAAACAGCCCTTTATCTTTCTGTATATGTTGTACAGCACGAAATATCAAATAAGTTAATTAACAAAGGCACACAAGGATATACAATCCATGTACTTAAAACTTAAAAATTACACGAGTCCTCTGATCCTTGACAATCGATAAAATTAGGTTGGATTATGAATTTAAAAAAAAAAAAACTATGAAATTATGGCTGCCGTTGGTGATATAAAACTTGTTGATTATCTAAGTGTGTAAAGATTTTTTTTCCTGTTTTAGAATCTCGAGATAATTTGGCTATGTTACACGTCATAGGTAAAGTCAAATATAGCGTGTATCATGTAATCATGGTTTTTACGATCATCTTTTCTTTGTACTTTTATAAAGGAAACTTTTCCATCTTATTGTTAAGTTATGGCTTTTAAAAGATCGAATGAACGCTGAAACTATATTATTGCTTCAATGTAAAAGAGAAAATGCTTTTAATGGCTGTTTTTTTTTTTTAAATGTTGTTTTTTTTTCATTTGTTTTTTATACGTACATAATCAATTCCACCCGCATAAGCTCTACATCACTGACGCACACAACCCATGCACACAATTGATCTTACACCAACATTGTAAATGCACTTAAATTTTCCAACGAAGGAGTTTAAAAAAAAAAAAAAAAAAAAAAAAAAAAATATAAAAAAACAAATAAAATAAAGGACTTACGAGAACATCGTAAGCAATTGAATATTGCATGCATGGTACTTTGAGGGATAAAAGAAAGTTTATTTTTTTTTTTAAGTTTAAATCTCATGCTCCGTAATTTATTGTTTTGTAAAGAAGTCTTATATATATATATATATATATATATTCATGTCAACTACATTGTTTATACTCATTATTTACTTATGCTTTTCGAAAGCCTCTTTGGTGTACTAAAGTAATTACAAAAACTTTATACTAATAGGTATAATGTATTTACAGCTGGTGAATCTGCCACTTTCGAGTGCGTCATAAAATATTCAGATGCGGGAACGAAGATGATTTGGTTGAAAGACAATAAGCCTATGGATGACAAGCTTGCCGATCGAGTCAAGACAACTAGCGACGGAAAATCATTCAAATTACACATAGAGAATGTGTTGGAGTCGGATTCTGGCATTTATATCGCCCGAGCAGCGAATGGAGAGGGACAAGCGACCTGCACAGCTCAGCTTATTGTTCAAGAATGTAATTACATAAAATACGATAAAATGTTACGCGTATGAGCGCATTCGTATAGTGAGCAAAAATGAAAATAAGAATAACGGCTTAACAAAGATGAGAATGCTTCGTTCTTTTTTAGTATCGGACGAAGAGCGGAAGGCCAAAGCAGATGCGAACTCGCCTATCTTCTTGGTGCGCCTCAAGGATACGGAGATTCTAGAAAATACGTACTTGCGCTTCATGATTAAAGTCAAGGGCGAGCCCAACCCTGATCTTAAATTGTACGTAAAATTCAATCGTTAAAAACGTTTTACATTGGATTAAGCGTATGAATTGTCAGTGCCCGGTAGAAAGTTACTAATTTAATATTTGATAACAGTTACAAGGACAATGTGTTGATAACATCGAGAAACGAACGGGTGAAGATCGTATCCGAAAAAGCGGAGAGTGGCTTCTATGAAATAATCATTCCGGATGTTCAAAAGCAAGACGCGGGCAAATACAGTTGCACGGCAAGCAATCGCTTCGGGGAGGCCTCTTGCGAGGCAAGCGTTTCAGTGTGCGACGAGAAAGTGATATTTGCCGGTCTGCCCGAGGGCTTGCTCGAGCCCGGAGAGGAGCCGAAGTTCATCTGGACCAGGGACGGCGTACCCTTCGATCCGGAAGAGAGATTCAAAGTTCTATTCAAGGATAGCGAGGACACGCTTGCCCTTGTCTTCCAGCACGTGAAGCCAGAAGACGCGGGATTGTACACCTGCGTCGCCCAAACTAGAACCGGCAATATCAGCTGCAGCGCCGAGTTGACGGTCCAGGGCACTGTTAATCACCTCTTGCGAGAGCCTCTTAAGCCAGAATTACAATCCGAGTCACGGACTTCCGAGGTTAGCATTGGAGGCTCCGCCATGTTGGATCTTCAGGTAAATTGCCCTTCTTTTCGATTTTTTACAATGCTAATGCGCTCGATAACGCAATCGATGAAATTGCCACGAAACAGGTCAAAGGCTATCCGAAGCCAGGCATTACCTGGACCAAAAATGGAGAAGAAATAATCGCCGGGGGCAGGATCAAGTACCTTTGGGAGGACGAGGAATCTCTCTCGCTTGTTATTAAAAACGTGACTGCCGAAGATGCTGGTGTTTACAAAATCCGTGCCAAAAATGATCTCGGTGAAGATAGCACGCAGATCGAACTTATCGTCAAATCAGCACCGAAAATCACCAAGCGCATGAGTGACTTTTCGGTACAAACTGGAGAAACTATTAATATGTCTGTCCAGATTCAAGGCTCGCCTACTCCTGAAGTCAAATGGTACAAGAATAATCAGCTGATAGAAAAGTCAAGTCGAACAAGGATAACAAAGGAAGAAAATGACACGTACACTCTCGTAATGGAGGATGCACGCTTGGATGATTCAGGGTCATATTCTATCGTGGCTAAAAACGAAATTAATGAAACGTCACAGTTCTGGGATTTGACGGTTAAAAAGCCACCAAAAATAACGAAGAAACTTGGCGAATCTCAACTCATTGAAGAAGGCGCTAGTTTGACGTTGCGCATTGAAGTTGAATCTGATTCTCAGCCAAGTGTCACGTGGATGAAGGACGAACGCGTTTTACGCGAAGACGATCGAGTGTCGTTCACTCAAGAGGGCCGATCATACTCGTTGAACTTTAGCAGTGTTATCGACATAGACACCGCTTCTTACAAAGTCGTTGTGTCTAATAAAGATGGGAAATCCTCCGACGAAACTGATATCCAGGTGGGGCGAAATTTTGTTTTTTGTCCTTTTTTTTTTTTTTTTTTTTTTTTATTTTAAAAAACATTTTTGCTTTGATAACTAAACTTTTTCCTTCAGGTACGATCAGCTCCGCTCTTCAAAGAAAAGCTACAGGACGTGGTTGCTAATGAAAACGAGACAAACATTGAATTGGTCGCCAAAATAGACAGCTTTTCGAAACCAGAAGTACGATGGTATTTCGGCGAGACACTTATAACCGAGGCCAAAAAGGAATATAGCACGAGCTCGGATGGCAATTGTTACAAATTAATAATTAAGCAAGCCAAGTCCGAATGCGCCGGCCGGTACACGTGCAAAGCAAAGAACGAAGTCGGAGAAAGCAACACTTCGGCGTCTCTTACGGTTCAATATCGACCGAAATTAATAAAGAAGCTGGCTGATCAAAAAGTCAAGGAAGGGGACACGCTGAAGCTTACTGTCCAGGTGTCCGCTGTGCCGGAAGCAGAAATAAAATGGTTTAAGGATGGTCAGGAAGTATCTGCTGACGCAAGAGTGAAGATCACTAGGGACAGTCAGCGGTTAGAAAACTACGATCTTACAGTGACGCTTTTGAAAGGTACGGATGGCGGAGTTTACGAAGTCCGAGCGCAAAACGACTTGGGATATGTCTCCAGTAAGAGCAAAGTCATCGTTTTGAGTAAGTATTTTATATTGTATAATCGCTCTTTTTGTGTAATTTTACGTATCTGAGTAAACTTCTGATTTTACGAATTATGGATGTTCTTCGTAAGTAAGCGTTTTAAAATTGTTTTACCCTTGTTAGTAAAATTCTATGTTCTTTTAATGAATTTGTGGTAATTAATTGACTTAGATTACAGACACAATCGTTCGACTTATACATCTCTTAAATATCTATTGTTAGGCGTGAATCAATAACTCTTGTATAAAATTTAACATGCACATCATTGTAAATAGCGAAATCCGAGGAAACGATCGATGATGTAGAAGCAGAAGAAAAAAAGACGAAAGAAGAAGATGTATCAGTGGACCAACAGAATGCGGAAGCTGGAGAATCAGAAGGTGTGAATAAAATCTGTATGGATCTGTTGGTTCTTATTCTCGATAAAATAAAGTGCATCGCATATATTTCTTTTACCGAGAATACGAAACTTGTAAATAAATCCGCTGAATTTATCATATAGGTTTTCAATATTTTTATCGAAAAGTACGTTAAATGTACATGAAAGGCTGATTAGTGCAATGTAAGCGAAATTTTAAACTCAGCTAATATCTGTATTTAAACATAGTTTAAAAGGGCAGTCAAGTCAAAGTCGTTAAGCGCGCTACGTATTGTAAAAAATGTAACAACAGTGAAAGTTTTTAAAAATTGAGACTAAACATGAATTTAATATGGTAAAATAATAAAATTTTTTATTTTAAATAACTAATGCATCGATTTTCTATACTCATTTCTTAATTCGAGCTTTAATAAATTTTACAAAATATTCATTTAGTAATGTAACTTATCGTAAATGTTAAATTTTATTTTGATAAATTGTATTTTAATTTTTAAATTATCAATGGAACGAAATAAGAAGTTTATTGTGAATATTTGAAACGTGTGTTTAATATAGACTTTTCATTAAAAAGTCTATTTTGTACAATTTTATTACATTTTACCATAATTATATTCATTAGTATTTTTGTAGTAAAGCTTAATATACGAAAAGTCATCAATTATAAACATTTATGTATATATTTATATTTATATATATAAACAAATACAGTTTCATCCTTTTGCGAGCATTTTGCCTATAAGACTTCGTGTAAAAAGTTAGACAGCTAAAAGTGCTCGTAGCTTAATGCTTCATAGTTGTAGTTGTAGAAAAAAATCTGTAATACATGCAGGTCGTGTCACAGTGGAGAAGTCAAATAAAGTCGAAGTTGTTAAAGGCACAGGTGGTGAAACAATAACCATTTCTGTGGCTTCGACCACGGAACATGAGGCTACTTTATCAGGTATCGTTGCAACTGACTCACAGTTACACAAATAAACAATCAATGTACAAATAATTCAGCTTGTAAATATCATCATAAAGCAAAAGAAGAGTTTTGCTATTGTTTGTTTAAATGATACCTTCTCTGAAATTTAAGAAAAAATTGTCTGCTTTTTAAAATGATACGTACTTCAAATGAATGTATCTATATAACAGAAATTTGAATGATAAAATGCTTTTCAGAAAAAATAATACACATGATGCATATTGCTGCGTGCATAACAATGATAAATTTAATATGTTTTGGTGAAGCCTAAGCTGCGATCTAAAAATAAAAATTCTATATTACAAAGAAAAATGACTAATGACCAGATAATTGCCAATAAGCGTGAAATTTTTGTAATAACCTCTAATACATCAGATTTTAGCACAAACATATTTTTTAAACCATTATCTTATGGCGCAGTATTTTTAATTACTAACAATTTTTTTAAAGTTCACAAATATGAGTGTGCGCAGCATTTCGGGATCTTACTAATGCTTGAACGTAAGAGCAGTGAATGCGCATAACGAAGAAAATACGGAAATGGATGATCGATCGCTTCGCTATTACTGATCTGCTGCAATTTATGTTACGATTTGATGGTCACATTGAGCTGAGATTCACAGGTCCCGATGAAAAGCACACAATTAGCAGAATGAAATCCACTAAAGTTGAGATCCAAGAGATTAAAGGCTCTGATCTTGGACCGCAAGTGGAAGAGATCGCCTCGTACAGCTATACAATTCAAGAGGAAGATAGTTCTATAAAGCCGGAGAATGGAGTTCTGGTCGAAGAGTTCTCTGAAAACGAAGAATCCAAAGATAAAGAATTTCAGTATAGAAAAGACAGTAGAGCTGAAAGCATTTCCCTAAATCGTGGCGTTTCTATCGTATCCGTATCTGACGATGATGCTAGTATTAAGGGTGTCTCCCAAGATCTCGGTGCCGAGGACATACAAATGTGCGAATCAGTCGACAATTCTAATGCAGCAGCCGATCAGACTGATATTCAAGATTATTCAAAATCCAGAAAGGAAGAGGTTGCAGAGAGAAAAGAAAAGAAAGCCCTTTATAACGAAACGATCTTTGAGGAGCAATCTATTGATGATTCTGTCAACGAGCCTGATATAGACGAAGTCGGTAAGTCTGATAAACGCGAGGCTGAAGTATCGGACGGGCAAATTACCGCAGAAAGTTGCGAGCGAAAAACTTCGATTTCATCTAAAAGCCAAATTCCCGAAGATGCATCGGATTCTCAATCTACTGAAAAACAAAATGCTGAAGTTGACAATAGTGACACGATGAAGCGTCATTCTATTCAAAGAAAAAGCATGTCGCAAGAAAGAGATACTTCAAGGAAGAATTCCCTAAAAGAGAGAAGCTTATCTAGGCAGAGTTCAAAAATAGAACGGCTTGATTCCGTTGAAAGTAAAACATTTAGCGTAAAGTCGATTTCTAGAGAGAGCTCAATGAGAGGTGTATTGACCGATGATGACGAAGAAGATGAAGACATAAAAAAACTTCTCGAACGTAGTCAAAGACAACGTTCTGTTTTAGATGAAATTTTAGATAAACAAGAAAAGCAGGAAGAAAATAAGTCATCTAGTAAGGCGGAAATTGAAGATGTCAATGGGAAGTCTGATAAGCCAGATGACAAAGCAGATGTTGAAATTTCTAATTTACATGGAAAAGAAGACGAGATTGAACTCGAAGATAAAAAAGGCACATTAGTTGATGATAAACAAAACAAAGATAATGAAATTTCAGATATGCCTGCAAAAAAAGATGAAGATGAATCTTTAGGTATTGTAGATAAACAAAAGGATGATAAATCTGTTGATGAACAGGAAAAAGATGACGAGGAAATTCCAAATAAATTTGAAAACGTAGATGTGGAAAAATCTTCAAGCAAGACAAATGAAAAAAATGATAATGAATCGCCAGAAAAAGGTGAAGAAATTGATGAAGTTGCAGATGTATTTGGAAAACAAGATGACGATGAACCTTGTAGTGAAAAAGGAAAACGGGATAGTCCGCAACCAGAAAAAAATAACCATGAATCTTTAGACGAGAAGACAAAGCTAAGCTCTGAAAAAGATCAAAATATTGATAAAATTTCAGATGTGCTAGATAAACAAAATGAAGAGCCCTCAGATTCTGAAGAAGAAGAAGATGAACAAGAAAGAGACGATGATAAAATTTCAGATGTCTTTGGAAAAAAATCTAACGATGAATCTTTAATTAAGAAAGATAAGGAAGAAGATGCTTTCAATTCTCATAAACAAAAAAAAGATGATGAATCTTCAGGCAAAAAAGGGGAATCAGAAGACGCCGCAGCTCCTGAAATAGAAGAAACAGATGATGATGAATCTTTGAGCGAAAAAGAGAAGCCAGATGACAGTGCAGTTCCTGTAAAAGATAAGAAAGATGATGATGAATCTTTGGGCAAAAAAGAGAAGCCAACTGATATTGAAGCTCCTGTAGAAGATAAGAAAGATGATGATGAATCTTTGGGCAAAAAAGAGAAGCCAACTGATATTGAAGCTCCTGTAGAAGATAAGAAAGATGATGATGAATCTTTGGGCAAAAAAGAGAAGCCAGCTGATATTGAAGCTCCTGTAGAAGATAAGAAAGATGATGATGAATCTTTGGGCAAAAAAGAGAAGCCAACTGATATTGAAGCTCCTGTAGAAGATAAGAAAGATAATGATGAATCTTTGGGCGAAAAAGAGAAGCCAGATGACGGTGCAGTTTCTGAAAAAGATAATGATATTTTAGATGTATTTGGAAAGCAAGATAGTGACAAAATTGCAGACGAGCAAGACTTGAGCAATATGAATGAATCTTCAAGCAAGAAGGTAAATGAAGACAGCACAAATTTGGATAAAGCTGAAGCACAGAGTAATGATGAACCATTAGAGAAAGAAGAAAAACTAGATGATGATGAAAATGGAGGTAAATTAGAAAAAAATGACAATTTTACAAAATTATTAAAAAAAAATTAAGCGATTTCAAATTAAAAAAATTAACTTGCGAACTAAGAAAATAAATTAAAAAAAACAATATATATAAAAACTTATTGTGATGCGAATAAGAATAGTATTATAAATGCTTTAATTATTTTTCTCAAATTAAAACCGATTTTTCCTAGCTGTAACCTATATTTGTGTGAAGCTTTATGTGAAATTAATTGTTTGATTATCCTTCACTCGTTTGAATAATATTTTCATTACACTAATGAAAAAACACTTCAACATGCATGTGCTCATAACACAAACAAAAAGTAAGATCAATAATCTTAACGAAGGATGGCAGCTTGAACAAAAAGGTGAGTGTAAAATAAATTAAATGACATAGAGCTTCTAAATTTTGGCTTTTTTATGTATGAAGTTTTTGTAATATTTTTTAATACATACATTAAGATGTTTTAATTATTTTTTAATAAATTTTAGCATCTCCTATAATTATCAGCTCAACATTGGAAGATCGTGATATTTATGAAACACAGAGCACAACATTCGAAGTTCGTGCTTCTGGTATACCGAGACCAGAAGCGAAGTGGTATAAAGATGGAGAGCCCTTAAAAACTTCCAAGCAAGTACAATACAGTACAATTGGTGAAGTCTTTCAATTAAATATTACAAAAGCTCTAGAAGCAAACTCTGGTGTCTATTCTCTTGTGCTTACCAACAAACTCGGAGAAAAATCCCTAGAAGGCTTTCTGAATGTCGAACCCGTTGATGAACTTCGTAAGCCAAAAATTATCGAAGAGCTTAAAGATGTCGACGTGGATGAAGGGAAATCTGGTATTCTATCGGCAGTTTTTACCGGTGATCCAATTCCAGAAGCAACATGGTAGTGCACATTTTATAGTCTACATTGTTATCACTTACAGCTTGATTGTATAACTTATATATTCATACGTGCATTTCTTACTTGTTCTCAAGGACGTTGAATAACGAACCACTCGATGGAGATGAAAATAAACACAAGCCTAAAGTCGAAAGCAAAACCATCGAAGATGGATTAAAGCAATGTAAGTATAGCTTAGAAGTTTGCGACAGCAATCCTGCCGATGTTGGAAATTACAAATTGCAAGTGAAGAATGAATATGGCGAGGCATCAAGTAACGTAAGATACAAAATAAATTAACGAAGATACTAGTCAAATCCTTTGAAACAAGTTACATAAGCTTTTTTTCTCGTAGGCTGATTTGAATCTACGCATTGTACCCGAATTCGAAGAGTTTAAGGACTTGGTAGCTCCTGTCGGCGAAACAATTGTTTGGGAGGCCACGATCAAGGCAAATCCAAAACCCACGGTTATTTGGCAATGCGATGGTCGCGATGTTACCTTAGACAGTCGTTTTACGACAGAAGAAGATCATAAAAATAAAAAGTACAGGTTGAAAATAAAAAATATGGAAGTATGCGATGGTGGACGATATAAGATTATTGCCGTGAACGAAATGGGCGAATCATCGGCAGAGGCGCAACTGAAACCATACAGTAAGTCTGTCCGTGGTTTTTTTTTTGTTTAGCCACAGGAGCTCTTGCCGTGACTGCTGATTTTTTACATACATTATTTGAGCATTTTAAATAAAGTTGAATTTCGATTGCAGCCGAGAAGCCGGTATTCACCAAGGAACTCAATAACTTCGAATCCATTAGAGACCAGAATAATTTTGAAGCAGAGGTTCGCGTAACTGGTTATCCTAGGCCAGCAATTACATGGCTGAAGGATGGTACCGAGATCTTCGAAGATATGCGAAACACCATTACAACAGAGGTAGACGGTCCAGAAGTAGTAAGCAAGTGGAGCATCGAACGATTCGGAGAGAAGGACACTGGCAACTACGTTTGCCAGGCGGTTAATATGGCCGGTTCCGCTAAGACCTTGTGCGAGCTCACGCTCACGCGCTTTCCGCCAAAGTTCTTCCGCAGTCTGCCGCCTTCGCTTGATCTCGACCAGGGTGAACCCCTTGAGTTGTTCGCTCATTGCGACGGCAGCCCCATACCGAGCGTCACTTGGTACAAGGATGGCGAAGTCATAGTTCCCGACGATCATGTCAAAGTTGACGTTTTACCGGACGGCACCATGCGCCTATCGATCGATCACGTCAAGCCTACGGATTCGGGTGCTTACAAAGTTGTGGCTTCCAATACTGGCGGGGATAATCCATCTCAATGTGCCGTTGCTGTTAGACGTAATTTGATTTTTATCTCACTTAACCGAAAAAGCTGTAACGGGACATCATTTGCAATACCAATTTTATTCATAATTTTTAATAAAAATATGTTTAATATATATATATATATATATAAATATATACATTAACGAAAATATAGAGTGTACGTTTTATTTTCAGCCGAATCACAAAAGCCGTACTTCAAGAAGGGATTAGAGGACGTTAAGGCGTTGGTCGGTGAATCCTTGAAGCTCGAAGCACAGGTAGTCGCGTTCCCGAATCCGCAAGTTCAGTGGTTCAAAGATGGCATGCCATTGAGACCATCGAAGAACATCTACTTCACGAACGAGCCAAACGGCTTGATCGGTTTGACGATCGATAAATTGCGCCCGGAGGATGCTGGAACTTATTCGCTGGTTGTATCTAACGAGCTAGGAAAAATAACAGGCACTTCAAATGTCGACGTTGAAGAGAGCGAAAAACGTCCTGCCTTTGTAGCAACGCTTCACCCTACGACCGTCGTCGAAGGCTTCCCGGCCAAACTAGAAGTCAAGGTAGTCGGCAAACCGGCGCCTCAACTCCAATGGACTCACGATGGGCAGGAAGTACGCATACGGTCGTTAATTTCCATTCCAATGGTTTAATTGCACTCTAATAGATGTCTCATGCGTAGATCGTTCCGGATGGCGAGCACATAAGGATCGTCGATCAACCGGATGGGACTCAGGCCCTACTGATCGACAAGGCCGAGGCCGCCGACGCCGGCGAGTACGCCGTCCGTGCCGGCAACTCACAGGGCGAAGACACTTGCAAGGCTCGGCTGGACGTAGCGCCGAGATCCCGCGAAGCTGAGCCGGAGGAGAAGCCTCAGTTCTTGTCCCCGCTTCACGACGCGAGCGTTACGGAGGGCGAGCCCCTGCTCTTGCAAGCCCTCTTCACCGGCAATCCTATACCGGAGGTCGTTTGGAAGAAGGACGGCAAGCCCCTCCAGCCCTCGGAGCGGATTATGATGAGCTGCGACGGCAGGAAGATCGGGCTCGAGATCAATCCCAGCAAAGCCAACGACTCAGGGGTCTATTCCTGCGAGCTGCGCAGTCCGCTGGGCTCGGACAAGAGCAGCGCCAACGCCACCGTCCGCAAGGTCAATCAAGCCCCCGCGTTCTCGCAAAGGTTCTCGGACCTACAGCAGACGGCCGGATGCGACACCAAATTCGCCGCGCGCGTCACTGGAATCCCCCAGCCGGAGATCGGTTGGTTCTACAACTCGCACCCGATAAGGGCCAACGATGACAAGTACAAGATCAAGCGCGACGGCGAGGCCTGTTGCTTGTACATCAAGGACTGCACCCTAGCCGACATCGGCCGTTATACGTGCAAGGCTAGGAATGCCGAGGGCGAAGCTACTTGCGAAGCATCTCTGGACATTGTCAAGGAACTGTTAGTATGCATGCCTCGTTTACCAGACTAAGCTCGTTTCGTTTGTCTTACCCTTAGGCTATCGGTTGATTCTAGGGGCAGGACTCAAAGAATCGAGCCGCCCTCCTTCTTGAAGAGAGTTGGGGATTGCGAGGTTTACAAGGGCATGACGGCCAAGTTCACGGCTTGCGTGACCGGGTACCCGGAGCCCGAATTCGAGTGGTATCGGGACGATACGAAGCTCTGGCCAACCGATCGCATATTAATGGACAACGAAGGTGCTGGCCTCCTGAGACTCTCCATTTACCACGTGGACGAGGACGACGCCGGAAAATACACTCTTAGAATTTTCAATCCCCACGGGGAAGCAAAGTCCACTGGCGAGATGATCTTCGAATGTAAGCAATGCCAGCGCAGGCACTTCCATTCGGGAAGCAACAAATTTGTACAATTTAGGCTTTTTTTTATGCACGGAGCTATCGTATTAAAGTTGTTAATTATGACGCTTTGTTATAGCTTTCGAGCCCAGGAACAAGAGACTGGTCGATCAGTATGCCGACTACGACAAGTATCGTAAATCTGGACTTCCGCTACCGCTTGCCGATCGTCCAATAATTAGTCGTATGATGGATCGACATCTTACGCTCTCGTGGAAGCCGTCGATACCGTCCTCGCCACGATTACCGGTGACCTACCAGGTCGAAATGTGCGAGCTTCCCGACGGCGACTGGTTCAGTGCGCGCAGTGGGATTCGTGGTTGCGTTTGCGATATTCGCAATCTCGTGCCCTTCCGCGACTACAGATTCCGCGTCCGAGTCGAAAACAAGTACGGTATAAGCGACCCTTCGCCCTACAACCAAACCTATCGGGCCAAGCTCGAGCCCGACCCGCCCAAATTCTATCCCTACCTCCCGCCGGGCATCGACTTCAGACCCGAGACCAGTCCTTACTTCCCCAAGGACTTTGACATAGAGCGACCGCCCCACGACAATTACGCCCAGGCGCCGCGCTTCTTGCGGCAGGAGTTCGACACGCAGTACGGCGTCAAGAATCAGAATTCTAAGCTCTTCTGGTTCGTTTACGGCTACCCCAAGCCGAGAATGAACTACTACTTCAATAGGGAACTTATCGAGCCCGGTGGCCGCTACGACTACACTTACACGAGAAACGGCCAAGCCACGCTCTTCATAAACCGAATGCTCGATCGAGATGTCGGCGAGTACGAGGCCGTTGCAACCAACGAGCACGGCGAGGCCAGACAACGGGTAAGAATGGAAATCGCGGAATACCCTACCTTCGTAACGAGGCCCGACGAAACCTTCACCATGGTTCGGAAAACCGTCAAAATCGAAGCCAGGGTCATGGGCGTGCCGTATCCCGAGCTCAAGTGGTACAAAGATTGGAAGCCACTTGCCCCTTCGACCAGAATAAAGGTTACTCTCACGTTGACTCTCACGTATATTTGTTCTAGAATCTTTATTGTACTATTTATTGCGAGGCCTCCAATCGTGTCCAATAAAAATAATACATTCAATGCCGCATTCCGTAGATCCAATTCGTCGAGCCTGACTTATCTATCCTAATAATAGAGGACGTCATTATAAAAGATGAAGGCTTGTATTCGCTGTCGGCCTGCAACGTCGCCGGCTGCAGCTCCAGCTCGGCTATGCTCCACGTGGAGGAGTGCGAGACCGATTGGCGCTACAAGAACTACGCGATAACGGCGGACGTGAGGCCCCGGCAGAAGCACTTCAACGAAGACTACGACTTTGGCGACGAGCTTGGCCGTGGCACTCAAGGCATAACTTACCACGCGGTAGAAAGAAATACCGGCAGGAATTTCGCGGCTAAATACATGCGCGGAAGCTCCGACGTTAGGCCCCTGATGCTTAATGAAATGGATGCGATGAATAGCTTCAATCACCGGCATCTCTTGCGTCTACACGACGTTTACGATTATGACTCGTCCTTCACTCTTGTCATGGAGCTGTATCCTTTTTCGATAAATGCCAACCGCCGAGTGCGGTCGTTTTTTTATTGCATTCGTTTGATATTGCAGGCTGGCAGATTAATAATTTACGATACCGATTGCCAGAAGACTTCCATTATTTTTTTGTACAGCTTCTCCGTACCACGTAGACTATCTACCACAACGACGAATCTTAATAATAAGAATGAGAATTTTAATTATTCGTAATACAGTCGTTCGTTAGCCCGGTTCGAGGGCGCGCGGTGAGGTAGAGGGAGGAGACTTTGTACGGCCTCCTGGGCAGATGATGTCGCTTTTCAGCTTCTCGGGCTCGCTAATGGCTACAGTTGTAGATCTAGGACAAACTAACAATCCGAGCAAAACGGCGACAAAATACATAAAGTGAGTTAAGGCGAGCGAAGAAAAGAAAAAACAAAGTAAATAAAATGAAGGAAGGAAAAAAGAAAAGACATTGTCGATAACGCGTTACACCTTCGGGCTTCGGTGGACCGCGGCAGCAGGGCGAGGTACTCACTCGTTCGTCGTTCGGTCTACGCGATATCGGTCCACCTGGAATCCTGCGCAACCCTCTACCCCTTCAGCTTTCTCGTAAGCTTCCTCCACGGGGCTGGGAGGAGGGGGT
This sequence comes from Kradibia gibbosae, assembly GCA_018907135.1. Taxonomy (NCBI): domain Eukaryota; kingdom Metazoa; phylum Arthropoda; class Insecta; order Hymenoptera; family Agaonidae; genus Kradibia; species Kradibia gibbosae. The sequence goes on along the minus strand of JACCHX010000001.1, from coordinate 13,200,856 downwards.
GGTTCGCTCGCAGCGGACAAATTCGCTCCGACGCCGCTCGCTTCGTGGCTCGATTGCGAATCCTCTTTTCGTCGCGGATCGGGCGCCCTCGCATCTAAGATTTTGCCGGTTGTGCCGGTTTTGGCGTTTTTTATTTTCTTAATTCGCGGACAAGCCACACGTGGAGGGGAGGCACCGCGGGACGAGTGGCGCTCGTCACATTAGCCCCCGAAAGTGTCCTAAGGGGCATCGCCGCGCGGACGGACATCGAGTCGGCGAGGCAACGCTTGTTTACCTCGCCCGACTCTGGCCGGTATACACGGAGCTAAGATCTTTCTCTCGATTGTACTCTCGGTTACAGATGTTCCGCGTAAAATTTCTTTATTTGTGTGCCCGGGTACGACTACTATAGACGTCGTCGTGGGCTGACGATAGGCAATCGCTCGCAGCTTTCTTCTGCTGGGTTGCGCACCCAGGTCCCATACCACCTTCCGGCGTTCATCCGTTGGATGAAGTCCTGACAGCCCCACTCTTAGAGATCGGCTAGCCCCAAGTGCCCATGGTGCTGCTCGTGGAGCCGTAGAAGGACTGCCCGCGAAGGAAGCGGGGAGGTCGACCTCGTCGGTCACCCCGGTTGACCAGGCCCCCGTAAAATCATCGGCTTGCGGTGCTGCTGACCCGCTGCGATGGTAAGAGACGGGCCTGCGCGCAGAAGCCGAGGGCCCAGAAATAGATGTACGGGCCGGGGGCCTGGTCCAACCAAGCCTAAGAAGCGAGCTGCCATTTTCACTTGACGGCGCGCTACTAATGGCTTCTGCTTATTTCTCACTCCGCGTCCCTTTGTGCGCTTTCTCAGGGGGCTGCTTCCCGGGGACCGGGGTTTTTGCAGTAGTCCTAGCCGCACGACGACATCTTGTGGGCATTGTGCTCGCGCCGGTAGCACACTGGCAGCTGGACACGTAGCCAGTGCCGGGATTAGTGGCGCTTCATGGACTTCCAGTAGGCGTAGTCCAGTAGTCGCGTGCTTCCACCCACGTGCGGCTAAGGGAATTTCGCTGGGACGAAGCTCGTCGGTTCCAGGCTTCGGGGAGAAGAGGGGAAACGGGCTGAAGGGAGTGGGATACAAGGCGTACAAAAATAATTATAAGCAAAAGAAAAATGTTCAACTCCTCCTTTCCGTCGGAGCGATGCGGTGGCTCCGCTTAATGCTTACAACTACAACAAAATTTACAATAATATAAAGCATTGTATGTAATAGAAAAGAAGGCCTAATTTTCGCGTCTTGCGATTGAATACAAACGCCAATGAAAAAAAGGAGAGCAAAATAATCAAATGCGATTCAAGTTTATCGTTACGAGTTTCAATTAATTCTTATGTCGGATAGCCCTCAATGAGCGGTGAGAAAACCTCGTTGTGCACTCGCAATTATCTTTCGTTACACCTGCGGGGCGAGGGGCGATCTTTCCAACGGTCCTTGATTTCGCTCCCGGATCCTCGCGGACCATGACGCCGGTCCGGGTTGGCTCCGTCCTTTCCTTTATTAGCAATCGCTAATAGTTACTCCACACGCCAGTGGCGGGGGTAGGAGAGCGGCACCCCTGGACATTGAGCGGCTTCGGGAGCTTGGCACGATCTGAGGTCTTGGCACGGTTGGCGCGGCTTTTCAACAGCCCGGGACTACGTTTTTTTTTTCCTTTCATTGGGGATTGCATTTGAATTGAAATTCGGATGTCCTGAATTTCGCTCGCTGGCGACCAACACGACGCTCGTCCCTCCCCTCCTAGCCCCTCATCCCTCCTCGCCAAATGACATCGCAGATTGGCGCACTTTTTGCGCCCTGAGCAACGTGTATATGGCACTAGAGGCGGAGGGGCGCGGAGAGACGAGTAGGGTTCGTCATACTTTTAAAAGTTCCTTTGAGTCGTTTATCGTGTACTACGACATTTGCCTCTAACAAATTCTCACCTCATTACCTAACGCAAGTGAAATTACAACCTGTTTTGTACTATCAGTGCCAAATTCGTAAAGCCCTCTTTATTAGTCACACTACACGAAGTTCTTTAACTTTAAAAAGAGTTATTGAATTTCGGCAATTCGACCAACTTCTGATGCTGTAGGGTGGAAGATTAACAACCATTTACAATAGCAAACCTTGCGCATTCCTATATAATACGCCGATAAAGCTACAGCGCCTTGGGGACTCCGCAATTCTATACCTCTAATGCTGGGGATTGCCCTAATCCATAATCTTACAATATTAAATCAAATGTTTGATGATCCTTAAGCATTATTCAAATGAAAGAAAAATCGTAGTTTTTTTTTTTAAATTAATTAAAAATGGTTTAGACTTTTATGTATTCTCGTAGACGAAGTATATTTAATGAAGAATTTGCAGGCTTTTCACATAATTTTTCCTTAATTTGAAACTCGATGGTTGAAACACACAGTGGCGGAGGTGGAGAGCTCGTTGACACCATCACGAGAAATGCTTATTATACCGAAAGAGACATTGCCGGATACATCAGACAACTGCTTTTGGGTCTCGATTACATGCATAAATCTGGATGGGCACATCTCGGTCTTACGGTAAATTACGCAAACACTATAAAAAAAAAAAAAAAAAAAATTTTTTTTTTCTAGCCTTTTTTTTCATAATTTTAAATACTAATCGTTATAGAGATCGGGCTTCGTTAAAATATTAATACTATTTTTTCTCATTCCTATGTGGAAATTTAAACGTTCCACTTTTACATTTTCAGTCTTGAGTTTTCGTAAAATTTTAAAAAGAGAATCCGCATATCTTAAGTAAAGTAATTGTAAAAAAAAAAACAGGTTATTTTTCGAAGGCTTGTTTGTAACATTAGTTGTTTGGCATTGCTACCAATGATACCGAACAGTATAAATACAACGTTAATAATGACATTTGGTTTGTCTCTTGAAGTTGGGAGACCTACTGATTTCTCACTCGGGCGGCGAGCACTTAAAAATTTGCGACTTCGGCTTGTCTCGGCGTATCGTCCGCAACAAACTAATGACCCTTTTGTACGGCATGCCCGAGTACGTACCGCCCGAAGTACCGAACGGCGAAGGGGTTGACTACGGGATGGATATGTGGAGCACGGGTATCATTACCTACATTCTGCTTACCGGGATTTCACCGTTCCGTGGGGTAAACGATCGCGAAACCCTGACGAGAATCAGAGAAGGCAAGTGGAACTTCGACCACGAGCGCTGGACGCACATCTCGCTCGAGGCCAAGGACTTCATCACCAGGCTGCTGGAATACCAAACCGAGAGGCGAATGGATGCCGAGGCGGCTCTTCGTCATCCCTGGCTCACCATCTACGAGACCGAAGTAACGGAATACTACAGGATCCCCTCGGAGTATCTCAAGGATTACTACTACATTCTTTATCGGGATTGGTACACGAACGCCTCCTGCCGGAATTGGTACCGAAGGCGCCGCATAACAAGTGCCTTCGAGCATCCCTCGAAAATGGTCTACCCACCGGGTCACAGGTACACGCCGGAGAAGAGCCCCGAGAGGCACTTCACGCCGATAAAGAGGCCGCCGCCCAAGGCCTGGGAAAATCGGATCCCATCGAGGGAGCCCATCGATACGGAAATCGGCATATTCAAAAACGAAAGTCAGTACGTATCGAGAGTAAGGAGTGCAATTGCATAAGTTTTAAAACTTAAGCAGGGCAATGTAGGAAAGTCCCTTGCTCGGCTTTCGAGCGATTGGCCTTTAACGCTTCTTTGCTCTCTCTCTCTCTTGCAGCTATCAAAATGGCCCCGACACTTATTTGCTGCAAGTGCGCGACACCGACTTTCCGATACGGCTTAGAAAATACATGAAGGTAGCCCACAATCGCGGATTCGGCTACCCGCGGATATTCACCGACGAGAGCTACGACTGGGCGGTAAGTATGTCCGTCCGCTGTGGGCTAGGCTAAGGGGGGTACCGAGGGCAGGTCAGAGTAAGCATTGAACGGTCGTAGACGCCGGCGATCCGGGAGCGTCGGCGCTTCACCGACGTCATGGACGAGGAGATAGACGACGAGCGCAAGAGCCGGATTATCGGCTACGGGGCCGGAGAGGCGGGCGCCCCCCGCCGATTGCGGCACGAGCTCGGCACCCGGCTCGACAGCTACACCGAGGTCGAGGCCCTCCTCGAGAGCAAGGAGTCCGGCCAGCCGCCCTTCCTCCGCGAGAAGCCCCGCACGCAGCCGGTGAAGGAGGGCGAGCGGGTGGAGCTGAGCTGCCTCGCGATAGGGAGCCCCCGGCCGATCGTCCAGTGGTTCAAGAACGACTGCCTCGTCCAGCAGAGCAGCCGGGTCCGGCTGACCGAGGACGAGGAGGGCCGCTCGGTCCTGAGCCTCGAGCCGGTGCGCGAGCACGACTTCGGCATCTACAAGATAGTCGCGCGGAACAAGATCGGCCAGACGACGGCCCGGCTGCGGCTGATCCGGGCGACCCTGCCCATGCCCCCGGACTCCCCGGAGCTCAGCGAGGCCTCCCGCACCCAGATCCTCCTGCGCTGGCGGCAGCCGAGGTACAACGGCAACGCGCCCATCCTCTGCTACGGGCTCCAGCTGCGGCGGGCGGACGCGGTGGAGTGGCTCGAGATCGCCCGCAACATCGACCACGAGTTCTTCCTGGTCCGTGACCTCGAGCCCGGGGTCAGCTACAACTTCCGGCTGGCGGCGCGCAACCGCCTCGGCTGGAGCGAGTTCGGCGTGCCGACCCGGCTAATGCGGACGCGCTCCCTCCAGGAGGAGGTCCCCGAGCTTAGCCTAAGCCGGGCCATGGGCCTCGCGCAGCGGCTCACCGAGTCCGGGCGGGAGATACCCGCGGAGGAGCCGCGCCCCAGGCCCGACTACGCCGCCGAGGACTCGCCCCCCGAGTGGATCGACGAGTTCCGCATAGGGGAGCGCTACAGCTTCGTCTCGGAGATAAGCCGGGGCCGGTTCTCCCTGGTTATAAAGGGCTTCGAGCGCGAGACCGAGCGCGTCGTCGTGGCCAAGTTCTTCGAGCTCCGGCCTGATACGGAGCAGCGCATAGACGAGGAGTTCAAGGCCCTGCGCTCGCTGCGCCACGAGCGCATAGCCCAGCTGGAGGCGGCCTACCGGCCGGCCGGCTCCCCCGTCGCCTGCATCGTCATGGAGAAGCTCCAGGGCGCCGACGTCCTGGCCTACCTCGCCAGCCGCCACGAGTACACCGAGGACTGCGTGGCCGCGGTCGTCGGCCAGCTCCTCGACGCCCTCCAGTATCTCCACTGGCGCGGCTTCTGCCACCTCGACGTCCAACCGGACAACGTCGTGATGGCCTCGGTGCGCGAGGTGCAGGTCAAGCTCGTCGACATGGGCGCCGCCCACAGGGTCTCGAAGAAGGGCCGCGCGGTGCCGCTCCTCGGCCACCCGGAGTACGCCCCCCCCGAGCTCCTCAACGCCGAGCTCGCCTTCCCCCAGTCGGACATCTGGCAGGTCGGGGTGCTCGCCTACGTCCTCCTCTCCGGTGTCTCGCCCTTCCGCGGCGACGAGCCCAACGAGACCAGGCAGAACATCACCTTCGTCAGATACCGCTTCGAATATCTCTACAAGGAGCTCACCCAGGAGGCCACGCGCTTCCTCATGATGGTCTTCAAGCGCTCCCCAAGGTAGGCTCCGTCCGAGCGAGGCTCGCCTGCTTCCTCGGCTCTCGGCTGAGCTTTCGATTCGCCCTCTTACTTTTACAACCCCTGGGCTCTTTTATGCCCATCCCATCCCTCCTCCAGCGTTGCCATTCGAGTTCATTTTGCAAATTAATAAAACGGTTAAGGTATTAAATGCATAAGGGATTCACAAGAATCACTTGACAGTCAGTTATTGCGTCGTAGCTTTTCAATGTCGGAGTATTCATTTTAGCGTAAGGTGAGAATTTACGCAGCATACAATCATTTTTGTACTTGCATTCACTCTTGTACGGTCTCCGATTATTTCTTATTTAAATATATATATATACACTATCCGTAGATTTTTAGATGAATAACCGTGTAACAATGATTCAGCGTTATATTCGGTCTTGTATATAAACTAAAAATTAATGCTGATTTCTCATCTGTTAATATTAATACTTTTATCCTACGTTAGAGTGTTATTATTTAAAATCTATTTGAATATGCTGCGTTCTTTAAGAGGCATATTTGTAAACGGTTCTGATTCTCATTACAATTTTAAGCTTAAAAATATTAGAATGAATCTACCGGTAATTGCAACATAATCCGGAAATCGTCAATTTAGATTTGAGAGAAGTAAAATAAATATTTTTTTAATGCAGGAATCTAAAAAAAGTGGATCTATATTTAAATTGTAATGCAGCAATATATTAATCCAAGTACTCCGAGCGTTAAAGTTTGTAGGGATTTACCAATATTCATCAAGTGTTTTAGTTTTTATGAATTAGAGCTTATTGGTGTTTCAGGAATAACTATTAAGAAATTAATTTAATTGATTTTTGGTTCAATACATTAATATGCTTTTGTCTGCCAACAACATTAATTTCTATTCGATATTCAACTAAAGGACTTACGAATGCACAAAATGCTGCTCTTTCATATAAAACGATCAATTATAAATAGAATGTCTACGTATTAATTTTATGTTTATTTTTGATGATTTTACTTCAACTGAAAGCTTATTTATTTGATTAAAAAATATTGATTCTAATATAATTTATTTAAAATTACTGGCCTCTATTGTCTAAAGAATAGCTTAATAAATGTTTTTATAGCATATTTATCGAATTCAAATATACGAATGTACGGATTTCTTAATATAATGTATTTTTTTAGCGATCGTAAAATTCTATTTAAATGCAATATTTTATAATAAGCTTTATGCGTTTCTAAGTTATATACAGTTTATTTTATTTAACATAGCTATGCTAAACCTTGATCAACGAAAAGTAAAATATCCTTGATTTTAAAGCTTGTTTATTAGAATATATTTGAATCAGTATTAAAGTTTTTTTTTTAATTTAGCACAAAGAATAAACATTTTTATTAAGCGTAGTATTAAAATAACATGGCTGAGTTAAATATATATATATATATATATATATGTTCTAAAAAAATCATAATAATTCACTTCATTAAAAGAACTTTTTCATCATCATTTTTCCGAATCGAATATCTTGTATGTTTCAGAACAAATGTGTAAATGTATAATGATTTAGTTACAAAAGAAAACTTTTATTGCAAAGAAAATATTTCAGTAAAGAATTGTTACAATTTGAATTTTCAATTTTAGATATTCGTTAGAAGAAGCAACTCTAGCTTCAATGCCACTCCAATTTATCTTACGTATTCTTCTAAACGAGGAGTAATAATAATAATATGATTTTTTTAACCTTTAAAATTTTTTTTATCGTATTTATAAGGTTTTTGATTTCGTTTCATAATTAAGATAATTTAAAAATATCACTGTCGTACAAACAAAGAGTAAATCCCGTAATACGACACTTATGAGCCTGGCAATTATTGGTTTTGATATGCATATTCCTGGAATTATATTGAACTGTAGATCAAGTTATTTTTGGACTGACGCCAATGCTTAAAATGCTCAAAATATTCTTGTTTAGAGTATCGTAATTTATTACAGCAAATAAAAGCAAGTAGCTTATAATTTTAAAGTTATTTTAACAATGGAATCAAAATGCCGTTCCGCCCATTGATGCACTAACTTCCAACGAGTTGTATTTAAATGCGAATGTATGGATTCAACGATACCAATTTTTTTTTTTTTTTTTTTCTTTCGCTTTATAGTCTTACAGTATTTATAGGAATGGAAGGAGAGCCGTAAGTAAAGCGTATTTGGATGCATCGAGGGAGTTGTCTGGGCAACTCGAACGTTAATCCAGATAGGATTTACGAAGGAGTGGAGCCGAAGGGCAAATTACGAACGAAGATAACGATGTAACTTTGAATGTTTCAGCAAGCGGCCAACGGCCGAAGAGTGTCTCGAGCACAGGTGGCTCATGCCTTCGGAGTACATGATCAAGAAGCGCGAGCGCTCGGTCTTCCTGGGTAACAGGCTCAAGGAGTACAACGAGGAGTACCACGAGGAGAAGCGCAAGCAGGCCTTTCAAGGCGAAGCCGTGAGCGCGGCACTGGGCTCCTCGAGGCAGCTCGCCAGGTCGGACAGCATACAGGACGAGCTGCTAACGGCCTTCTGAACCTGCCCCACCCCCCCTCCGGGCCCGCTCGGCTACCAAATCAACATTTTCATTCGAACGAATCTAGTCAGCTGCGTGAGAGAGTGGGAGAGAAAGTGAAAGCGAACGCGAGGGAGAGAGAGCGAGCGAGCGAGAGAGAGAGAGAGAGAGAGAGAATAAGCGCGAATAAGAGAGCGAGAAATAGAAGAGACAGGGAATTAATTATACCAAGTGGACTAATAAATCAACTTGAGATATAAATATATATCTTGTTTTGTCGTGTCAACCATTAAAATATTATTGTTAAATTTTTATCATTACAACAAATGTTAATTATGAACGATTGAGTCTTGAGTTTTTCAAGCAGTCAATCTGTGTACATCCTCCGTTATTCTTCTTAGGCGATGAGTTTGACCATTCAAACGACCAAGAAGAAATAAGATAATAAAACAGATTGTTAAGCCTGGTATTAAGATTTTTACTCTCCATTAAACCAATTAAAAGTAACTCAGTTCTTTTTCTTTTAAGATTAAATAATCTCCTTTATTTACAAATAAATCTGTCCCTGCATTATAATAGTTGCTAATCGTATAAAAAGAAATTTATAATTGTTTATTTGTATCTCAACAACGCATTAAAAAGAAAAAGATATTGACAAGAATAACTAACAAGCAGGGGATACAGAGCTACTAAACAATTGATCGATTTAAATACTAAAGCACATGACAAATGCTTTTAAATCACAATTATCAGTATCATAAAATAAACAATTATTTATCTATTCAATTCAATGTACAATTATTTTAAAAACGTTCATGTTTATCACCATAGTTTTACACAAACTACTAGAGTCTAAAAACTCAATTTATAACATTGTAAATTTTCTAGTTTCAATCATCTTTTGGCATATTGTATCAAATATTCTTTTACTTTGATACCAAATAGTTCTTTATCTTTTGAAAATAAATCTGCCGCTTCCCTGTTTAATGGATCATCGAAATTTAATAAATCCTAAAATAAAACAAAACAAGGATAAGTACTTTTTATTTAAAGTTTTTGATAAATATATGTATAAAACAGAATTATATTAAATTTGCATAGTGTAACAAAACAAGTATAGTCAATAGTTCAATTACAGTAATTAAAGTACAAATACAATTAATTAATTTAGTAATTATAGTATTAAATACTGATTCATTATTCACAATACACTAATAAACAAAAATTTCATTTTATTGACTTAAAATTAATACATTGACAAAAATATGAAAATATGTTTTTGAAATTGTTGAATTAAAAATATACATCATATTTATTTAATGTTCCAAAACTTAAATAACTTTGATACAAATAGATGTAGAAGGTAACTGAAGCTTCGTTACGAATTTTCTCTTCACTTTCAATAAATTAATATTATATTGACCCTGATATGTTTAAGTGACATTATATTTTTGTAATTTGCTTTAAATTATATATAAAAACTTATTATTTATTATGTTTATATTTGCTTAACATTATTAACTGTATTTTTGTATTGCAATACTATATCTATTAGTTAAGACAAACTGTTTTAGCATTTATAGCAAAATATCCTTACTGTAAATAGAGAACTTAATCCCCAAACAACATCTTTTAACTTTCGCGTAGGTGCCCAACCCATTCCATCAACACTATTTTGTCTTAGAATTGATAAACATACATCTCCTTCTTCACTTATATTAGGATGCCACAATTTTGTTAAGCATTTGACTTTTGGTGGCTAAAATAAATTAAATTTAATTTAATTTAGACTAATAAAAAATTCATTGATTTCGATAGCTTACAATCATATTATATTCCTCGGGTACATTAATTTGAAAATAAAAACAGCCACCACACCAATATCCTTCATCTGGGATAATTAATAAGGTGAATTCATATAGACAATGTGGATCATTAAAAGTAACTTGGCAAGTTATAGGGAGAGTTTGTTCCATTTCTTGTGCCTTACATACAGAAGATATTAATAATAACAATATTGATAAAAATTGATTTTTTTTTAAAAAAGGCTTACCTCCTTTATAAGTAATTTATCTCTGATAGATACTCTTTTGTTAGGCATATTTGTAGACTTGGTACTTGATATATCAGGATTTTTTTTCAATTTTCCTCTCAATGTAATCATTTTTTTATTTGCATACGTTTTTAACACGTAAGAATTTAGGTATCCTGCAAAATTTAAATATATATAAAAAAAAATATTATTATTATTGTACGATCACAATACAGATAAATATTAAACGGAGTTAACCTAAAAATTCAACCTATAGCAACGGTTAAAATTTTTCATGCAATTATTTTGCAACGCAATATATATCATATATAAATTAGAAGCCGTAATTTAATATAATTTACGAAAATATCATACTTTTAAAAAGTTTCATCAACAGTAACTATTTATGTTTACATTTATTTTATATTGTTTTATATTGTGAAATAACATGACTAGATTAATTTATTGCTTTATTTACTTATTCACCGTATCTACTTTTTAAATTTATTAAGAAAATGATAAATTGAACTCCACACAGTATTCTATATATTTTCTGTAATGTACATTTGATCAGAAGCAACTTATCATCAAATAAGAAAACTTCAAAATTTAAACAGATAATTACAGATACAGATCAACCTAAACTTACAATACCAATACCTAGCCATAATATATAACTTACAACGTTTCTGTTCATAGAGTCTTACAATATAGAATATGAAACACAGTATCAAATCCACCATTTTCGTTCATTCGGCCTCCTCAGTCTTACAATTGAATTTTATAAAATTAATGCTGATAATAATAATATAAATTGGTATTAATTTAGGAATAACACACACACACACACATATATATATATATATATGTGAAATAAATATTTAAAAAATACTGCAATGTTTTAAGAATTTTTTTTTAGATAAATTTTGAATATAATTAATGTTGATTGTATTGATTATGAATTGCTAATATTATTTAAAGTATTCAAGTATTTTAAATTGAAAAATTATTACATTAACGTATTGAATAATATTCTGATAATTAATAATATTAATTGAATAAAATTAAACTTTCTGAACCAAGTGCTTATCTTTACTGAAAATGTATTTTATAAATTAAAGTTTAAATATCGTGAATAAAATGAGTTCACATTTATTAAGATTTTAATTAACATGCGTAGTAATTATGTATGTTTTATTTTCTCATACGAGTTTTAATTTTTTTTCAGGCACAATTAAAAAATAAGTTTTTTATTCGTTACGATTCACTAGTCATCAAATTTAAATAAAAAAAATATGAATATTACTCGTCATTGGTACGTATTTTATATTATATTTGCTGGCAAATGAAAACGTACTTACTAATGTCGTAGCTTTGGGATCTTTCTCTTAGTGGTCGGTATAATTTTTTGGTTAAAGTTTATTTTGTACGCACAGATTGTACCTTAATACGTATGCAAGATTAGATTCTGACAATCATTTACAATAAATTATTTTATAATTAAATTTGAAGGTAAAAAACTGTTTTTTAATTATAATAAGCTTTTATATGTTAAATAAACTAAATAAACCTATCATTGCAGATGATTACTGACGTACAATTGGCAGTTTTCTCAAACATTTTGGGAGTAACTCTATTTTTTTTGGTTTTCCTGTACCATTATATTAACGCAAACTACTGCAAATGAAAAAAATGAATCCTCATTATGAATCACCCTCTCATTATCTATAAGCATCTAATGTAATTAAATCAATTATGTGAGTTATGGAATAAATAATTTTTAGTAAAAAATTAATAATTTGAGCTACAGTGCTTTTTTCAATATGTTTATTTCTGATTTTACTAATATTAATTAGAGCTTACATTGTTCTAAGTCTCTTTATTACGTATCTGCTTTTATAATTTATCATAAAAATTTCAAATTAATTTTTTACTTTTAAAAATATCTTATGAAAACATAAACTATTCGATTAACTGCTCAGGTAAAAGTTAAATTATTAAATCAATAGAATTAATTATATCTTAATTATATTTCATTAGTTGGGTATTCTATACTAGTTTGACTTTAAATGTATAATTAATATTTTGAGTATTTTAAGACTTAGAAGAATTATTTCTATACAATTTAAATTAATAGAAATCAATGAAAAGCAACATAATGATTTGGAATCTGTAAAGAAAATAAATTTATTATTAATGATCATTTAAAATTAATTTCAAAGTCACTAAAATTAATATTTTTATAATAAATATGTAATTTATTTGTAATTTTCAATGAAATATATATGTTCACTTGTACTAAATTTTACATAAATTTTATCATATGCAAAATATTATAAAGGTAATTTAATTTTAAGAATTTATTCTAATCAGGATAAAATTTTTCACTAAAAAATCAGCTTCTTAATACATGAAATTCAAAATAACTCCAATCTTAACAATTTCAAGTTTAAAAAGTAATATTGAAATGTTAAGAAAAATCTTAATCTTAATCTTAATTTTAGGGAAACGTTAAATGATCTTGTGAGACTTGTATCAGCCATTATTAAACTTACCAATGTGTATATACTGTTTTTTAAGGTAGCATGTTATTTATATATAGATGGTTTTATTAAATGAAAAAGCAAGTTTGAAGTTAAATTTTGTCTTAATATCGTATTAATTAATAATATATCAAGTATCATTAGGTGATTTCACCTAGGAAAATAAGCTCATTGATATATCTCCATATGCTTCAAATATGGTCTTATTTTTTAAAGTGATTTAATTAAAATTACTTTTTGTAATATCAGTTATGAATATTAAAAAAATTGATTCTTATAGTTTTAGGTAATTCATTAATTATTGCATTGAATAATTTTTTCTATTGGTAAATAATTTAAAAACTGCAAGTATTTTCTACAAATATATTATAAAAATTTTTTTATATTATTTATTTTATTTTTTATACTTCTTCACACTTTAAATTTTCTACACTCTTTTTTAATTTCTTATTGTCCTGATATTTACAATCCTTGAACATTTATTAGGTTTACACTTTGACAAAATAGATTATATACATTTTTATTCTTGAAATGTTTGCAATTGAAAAGTCTAAGTAGTAAATAATTCTGAAATTATATACAAAATGAAAATACTTATAAAATCATGTGACTAATTATTAAAAAAATTTTTAATAAATTTTTTCTGTAAACATCATAAATAGTAACATTTTTAATATTATTTTAAAAAGATTTTATTAAAAATAAAAAACAGTGTTTCTTGTGAATTATTTAGTTTTAACACAGAGTATTATTTACATTATATGCCAAAATAGTAAAACTTTTTAAGAGTTGTGCTTTTTCATTATGTAATATAATTAGCACAAATTATATTTTGAATAATTAAAAAAATGCTTTAATATATATATATATATATATATATATTTTAAAACATAATATTCTTAAAGTGAATGAAAAATATGGCTTTCATTTCTTAATATTAACTTTTTCTCTTTCTTATAGTGTTTTATTAAAATTTTATTGGAAACTTACAAAGATCATAGTTTTTATACTATTTGACAAAAATTGCAAATGGTTTCTTTAGATTACTTTATTTAAAATTTTTATCACGTATTGAATGAAGAATGTACAGATTTTGCAAAATTTGTACATATATACATAATTACACGTACAAAATTTAGATGTGGAATAAGTGTATTTTTCGTGCATTAGACATATTATTATTGCTGAGTATTTTTAAAAAAGCTCCAATCATGAGTTTTTTTAATTAAATTATTATAATGCATTAGGGATGTAATATAATGTTTGAGCACAGTGTGTAACAAATCAGTACTTTGTATAAGATGCGTTTCATTTGCCAGTGATCAATATTTATCGAGATATTTAACTACATTTTAGTTGACCAAAAATATGCTTTCATATATTTGTATATTATTTACATTTTTATATATTTGTAAATATTTGTTATAAATATCCTGCTATTTACTAGATTGTATAGCAGTAAACAAACAATTTACATTAGTGTTCAAGTATGATTTAGTTGCACATAATTAAAGATAAAGTAAAATCTATTTCAAATTAACTATTAATTGTTGTTATTTGATATAGCAATAAACGAAATTCTATTTTCGTATTTTTTAAGCATACATAGTTTTAAATTTCTTATCTTGTCATGCACAATTCTAATGAGCACATGATTTTTATCTTAATTAGTTTATATGCATAAAATGATAAGTATAGAGTATTTAAAAAATGCAATATCAGAAAAGTTTAAGTAATAATTTTATTTAATTAAATAATGGCGGAAATCTCATTTAACGCTAATTTCAGGTTAATATGATCACATTGTAAATAGTTTTTCTTTTTCATTAAATGCATATTTACTTAATTTTGTTTATGATTTGTAAATAATCGTTAGAAATGAATATAATTGTTTTAATTTAATTATCTACTGAAAGTTTTTTAAATGTAAAAAAAATTAAAATATTTTCAATTTTCTTAAAAAAGTTATATTTAAAACTTTGTAGCAAAAAAAACTTATAAGGTCCACATTGTTATGTAAAACTGTACCTTAAAAAATACACTCAAGTATAGATATAATTTTAAGAATTTGATTGTACAACAATAACAAACGTAAAAATGTATATTATATTAATTTGCAGAATATCAGTTTATTGAAATAAATAAACATTAAAAGTTATTTAATGAAAATAATTTTTTGTTCAAATGTATGATATCTTTACAGGTTTAATTATAGAGGTCATAAAAGCACTCGTATAATTCACTTTAATGTGCTATCCTGTTATCACAGAATGAGATGAATCCTATAGACTATTCGAGTCGTTATATATCGATGTATTGATTTTGATTTTATTGCATCTATTGCAAAATCTATAAATGCCTTCAATATGGCCTTCTAAAGTCCATTTTTACTTGTATCCTCTTGCAACTTACAAAGAGTACGTCAAGTCAAGATTATTTAGATTAATCTTTTTTCCCTTTTACTTGAATTGAAAATGCTCAATTAAAATATGTAAGAAGCTATGTATGTCATTGAAAAACTCAGCCATTCAATAAATTCTTAAAAGCTCTAGAACGTAGTGTGGTTATATAAAATTCTCGAAATTATGAAAAAATTTTAGACGAACACTTTGTTCATTTTCTAAAAGTTACATAAATCACAGATAAAAAAGTTTCGACGCGCCATAACTTAAAACTGTAGATTTCGATAATAAGAACTGTTATGTTTTTCAAAGATAAATTTTTGTTACTATCCATATCAGATACTGTCCTTTCTATTTACAAAGCTATCTTCCCTGTCAACGGGTGGTGGCCCAGTTGGAATCGCAGCACTTGGCCCAGCAGTTAAGTAACCAGCCGATACAGGTGTTCCAGCTAGATCATTAATAAAGTAATTAAGCAGTGAAGCGAAAAGCTTTTGAAGGCATGAAAAGTAATAATTTTTGTACCTGTAAGATAGCCGCTCATTGGTGCATTAGAAATAAATAAATCATGCCTTTGATCTTTGTACTCCGCCCATATGCTAGATTTTTCGAGTATGGTGCTAACTTTATCGCCTAATGAAAAACTTCTCGTCATAGCTTTTAAGGCTTTAACAATCTGTGCCTTCGTGGTAGCTGGATTTTCAAGGATATCCAAACGACCTTCAAGAATATTTAATAAATACGGCACCATTTCAGCTTCCAAAGCCTGTTTAGTAATTTTGAATTAAAAAATGCGTATTTAATTAAGTTATGGCGCTATTAGTAA
Organism: Kradibia gibbosae; assembly: GCA_018907135.1. Classification (NCBI taxonomy): domain Eukaryota; kingdom Metazoa; phylum Arthropoda; class Insecta; order Hymenoptera; family Agaonidae; genus Kradibia; species Kradibia gibbosae. Next base: position 13,184,881 of record JACCHX010000001.1, on the reverse strand, counting down.
CGCGTCGACTAATCTTACTTGTCTAATAAGCCTGTCCTCATTCGTAGAGAACAACCTATTCAGTGTTTCGCACGCGATCGCTATCATATCTTTTCTAGACTGCATTGCATATTTCAGTGGACTAATGCATTCTGTTTGACATATTGAAGATATGCATACCTTGAAAAAAAAGAGTGCAATTTATTATTTACATTATTGTTTACGTAAGATGTATTTTCGCTTACGCTTACTTCACTAGTTGCCAGTTGATGAAGTATTAGGATTGCAGACTTGTAAATAGCCGGTTGACTATTTTGAATGGACATCTGGCGACATAGTCTAGGAATATGACCCAAGGAGGGAATCTGATCTGCCAAAGCTGGCTGAGCTTGTAACAAACACACGAGGGCTTGTGTGCATAATTCGAGCATTTCCGCCTGTAAGGATAAAAGAAATTGATTTAAATGATTTTTATGAAAGTGAGTAAATTTTATCGAGTTATATCACGAGTTCGTACATCAGTCTTCTCTTTAGACATCAATGTTAAAACAGTGTCCATTAATTCACTCAAAAATTCCTTTGGCTTTCTCAGAGCCCATGCTGGACTACAGATAAATAATCTAAGGTAAACACCACCGACTACCGGCTCATTTGTTACGATGTCGATATTATTTTGTGTGTCAGGCAGTTTCAATACAGCGTTAGGATTTTTACACTGCAGATTATAATATCTGTAATAAAGTAAAACGCACTTATTCGATAATAAATTTAAAGTGGCTAGACAGTACAATTGTATAATAGAAAATACAAGAATAGACGCATTTAGGGTACAGTAAGTAACTTATAGGTACTTATTGCTTATAGATATAGAAAGGACTCGTGAAAAACAATTCTTAAAATTGCTTCAACAAACAAACAACTTTGTGCTTTTTAAGTCTTTCCTTTAGATTAACTGCATTGCACTGTACCATTAAATTAAAATCCAATCGTTGAAAACATTATAAATAAAATTTAAGCTTTAATTATATTTTTTAATAAAACTACTCGTTTTAATAATATTCTAATAACGTACTCGTCTTTTAATTCAGTTATTATTCTTGATACTCTGGATTTTGTTTCATCATCCCAAATTAATTCAGGATTCTCTTGCCTAGTTTCGAACATTTGCACACACTGCTTTGGAGCATCGCGAATAGCTTCGCTAAAAAGTCGAGGTAAAAATTTGGATAAATCTAGCTTAACTTTTGGTCCGGCTAATTTATCAGAAGACATTTTAGCCAGGAGTTCGGCAGCAGTCTCACGAATTTGTAGGCTGGTTGAATTACAAAATAAATCGAGAATATAAATTACCGCTCCTGTAACAAATTGCGTATAAAATGTAATCAACGAGTTAAAAAATTGCTCAACATAAAATAACATTTACAAACCTTTATTTAAAGCATCTTTAACAATTTTTGTTGTGCTCATAAGCGCGTAAAGCGTTTCTAGAATCAAAAGTTGACTGTCTTTCAAACTATTCAAGCATAATAGCAAATGGAAGATAACTTCGTTGGCTGCTATATCATTTACACATTCTTGATTCTTTGTTACGTTGTTTATAATTTCTAGAGCTGCTTTTTGTATAGGTTTAAAGTTATTGCAGCTTGATAAAGTAAATAGCAATTTGAAGTGTCCGATGCATTGTATTTCTACTCCGGGATTATTTTTTATGATATTTTTTAAGGCTTCTAATGACATAACGATGCATTTCAAGTGCTGATGGTCTTTTTTCGTTAGTATAACATTGCTGTTTAAAGTAGTGACATATTCTGCAGATTTTTTTAAGAACTCCAGTAAATCAATTGTAAATCCTTTAGGATTCTGAAAATTTGTATCAATAAATTTAGGCGCACGTCGATAGCTTATGTAATAAAATATATAAATTCCTCACCTCGATCGGAAAATTTGGTTGCTCGTTAAATATTTTAACAAATATTTCTCCAATAACGAGCTCTCCTTTATGCACAGTGTAATTGAAATCATTGAAGTTATGCTCGAAATTATCGTTACCGCTTAGCTTGTCCTGGAGCTTACTTTCCAGGTACTCTGTCAGCTCGGCTCTCGTGCCATTATCCCATATTAGGTAAGGATTGGAGCAATTAGAATTCAGAGTCTTCAGAATTTCCTCTGGCTTGTCGTTAGCAAGCTGTCTAGCTAAATAAGGGGTCAGCAAGCTTTCTAGGGCAGCTACTGTCACCGGATTGTAAGGCGTTTCATTTTCCGCTCTCATGTAACCGCCTAATTTGGCGCAAGCTCTTATGGCCAATTTCGCTAGATTATTTGCCACTTCTTGTCTGTTTTCATCTTGATTTCTTTCCACTCCGCCTTCTTCTAACGTGTAGTCGTAGTTAAACATAAATAATAGCAGATACCATAATGCCCCGGACTGTAAGAACTGCATTTGAAGTATACTATCGGTAGCAAGAGCTGAAACGCATTCCGTTGCCACGGAGCATAATTTCGTCAAGTGCTAGAATGAAAGACGATATTTTTCCATTGTCGTTCTTTGGTAATGTTATGGGCATTGAAAAACTTACCTTAAAGTGCAGGATCCGGCACAAGTCTTTAATCAATTGGGGCAGCTCGACAATTTTGTCGCGGCATCCACGGAATGAGCCGGCGACAGCAAAGCATCTTGTTATGTGAATACAAACTTGAACGGCCACTTCATTAGGCTTGCTTGATTTACTCAAGACCGACACGCATCTGGTGTAAGCGTCTAATAGAACATCCAAGCCACCTTCCCTTCGCAATTCTTCGGCGTTTAGCGCTGAACAATGAACCGTGTGATATGCCAATTCGCTCGCGGTGGCAAGGAGCGGCGCTGTTTTTGAAAATAGATGCTCATCGTCGGTTTCTAATTTAACTGTTTTTATCAGCTGCGGGTAGCCTGCATACTTATAAGGCGAGAGCTCCCCTTTATACCTGTGGAAGAGTATACTTTGAGTTTTAAGAATGAGAACAATATTATCTGGATTTGGTCCATCGGCTGACCAACAGCTTCTGCTGCAAAGAAATTCGTAAGCTTGATTAACGGCTTCGAACATATCCTGAAAAATTAGACAAATTCATATTTAACGGATAAATTACAGAAGGTGAACTATTTTTGTTTACGTTGTTTTAAGCAATCGAACTTACCCGTCCTTGTGGATTTTTATCAGGATGATACATCTGCGCTAATTTATAATATGACTTTCTCACTATAGCTTCATCTTGATGGCGTCCGCTTTTCAATCCTAGAATCTTGTATGCTTCGTCAATGGTCATAAGAGGTGGTTTTTTTTCGACTTCTTTTTTCCAAGCATCCAGAACATCTTTTAATAGCTTAACCTATTTTTTCATTATAGAAGCATTAAGGCGTCGCACTTTTAATTGCATAATTAGAATCGATCATCGTTGGTAACTTACAGGTTCTGGTATAGGCCATTGAGGGAACTTTATTGTATCGCAAAGATGTCGCAAATAAAATATTTGACAGAATAACTCCTTTTCCAATTGGGGATAGCGCACAGCGGGAATCGGTATGTACTGGTACCTTGACATAGTATGACTTCGTAGTTTTGGTGAAAAATCTGCTATATGAGTAGCAACTTTTTCAATGAGCATTCGACGCATTTCAGCATTCCAAATTGCCTCCGGTGTATCAAAGTCTCCTAAGAAAATCTGGGCAAACTTTTCGGCTCCATGATTTTCTAAATAACTGATCATGGCATCTGGCAAAAGTTGGCCCAGTATGCTTTTTTGCATGATATCCGAGGGGCTATTCTACAATTAAGAAAGTGAAAATTGAGGATAACTTTTATAATGGTCAAGGCGATGATTGTAAGGTGTTTGAAAGGCTTACGTCGTCCCCTCTGAAGGCTTGTTTCGTGTGGGTCAATTGTAGAAATCTTGCTATTGGCAAAACATTGGAGCCTGTATACATGAGAATGAAGTAAAAAACACCTGTTAAATAAATTTTGGAAATGTCCGGATTATCTTTCATTGTTTCGCATAGTAATGTTGCTACTCGCTCAACAAGAACCGGATCAAACGTCAGTAGCAGTTGAACGATATGCGGTAAGCACTGGAGATCGCTGAGAAGCCGCTTAACTCGGGGTAGAGGTCGTATTACTGCATTATCGGAATCTCTGCTCGGAAAATATTCGCACATCTTTATCAAGATATTTAAGATTAGCGTGGCCAGCTCGCTTTCATTTATCACTGAGCTTCCCTTCGCGACTAGGGTCCACTTCAATTGGGGCACTTGAGATAATATTCGCCAGCTGTCAAGGCCTTGAGCCCAAACTTTTGTTTTGTGCAATATTTGATTCGACACGTACAAGTCTTTCAGGTCTTTTAAATTCACCGGCCCTTTTCGTTTGCTGCTGTCGTTGTAGTACCATTCCTTTTCCATGGCGATTCGCTGATCTGGACCAGCCTCTATGACATTAGTTTGAGTCGGAACAACGGCTCGCGACGTGTGCAAATGAGCCAAGGTTAGTAGATCAACTAGAGTCCGTACACCATTTTGATCCATAATGTCCTTTACGTTTCTTCTATGCAAAATAAGCTTCTCAATAAACATCACAAGACGATCTCGTTCTGTCCTATCGATGCATCGCTCTAGCATCCCAACAATGTACTTGGTGTCAGAAAATGGTCCGATATCTTCGTAATATCTTCCATAAACAATCGTCATGGCTTGTAAGCAAAGGCACTTCATATCTACTTTTGTTGTTAATAAAAAACGATGATACAAGTCATTGAAGAATTCATATCTGAAAAGATTTCAAGAGAGTCGTAAGTAGCTTATTAGGGAATTTGGGAAGGAATAAAGTTCACCAATGATTGAAGGACTTACGATTTTCGTATAGGACTGTCGGGGGAGTCTTTTTCCAGCAATAGCCTGAGGTAGTAATCGCCAATTTTAACTTCATCCGATAAGCACTGGTATTGGACTTCGAATTCCCGATGATTCCATGCAATTAATGTGCCACCGGATAAATCTTTATCGGAAGAAAAAGCTCGTATCTCGTTTTCCAAGGCTGTCCGAAGCTCTTCCCGCGTCTTGTGGTTCCAGATGAGATTCGGAAGGGCGTGATCCTGGCTAAATTTATAGTAAAAAAGTTTCCAGTTGGCCTCCGACTTCACTCTCTCTCTGCGCTTTCTAAGAACAATGGGCCTCTCTTTGATTTTCTCTCTTCTCTCAATCCCAACTCTGGCTCCCCAATGCTCCAGAGCATTTTCCAAATGCTTCTCAACGACTCTCATTTGCCTTTCTATCGCTATCCATTGAGGGCTTTTTTTGTTCTTTGCCGCATGATCAATGGCTATTTTAACGTTATCGCGATGGTCGAGCTTTTCTTCCTCGTGAAACGATTCTGGAACCTTCTCATCGGAATCCAAGTAGTTCAGCAACCCAATAGGCTAAGGAAAACATATCTTTTAGTTGGATTCTTGTTAAAATGGTGAACAGGTGACTTTTAAAGGTACCCCGAAGTAGGCCCTCAGTGGCTGTGGGAGCCGTTCAAGGGAGCTTGGAGCCAAGGGAGCTTAATTTTACAAACCATGATCCTCTTCAAGAGTCCCATGGCCGTAGGATGGCCGGTGACCCAGAGACCGACGAGGTGCCGGCAGAGTTGCCTGTGGGTCAGGAGTCGGCCGTCCGAGCCAGCCGTGAACAAGCTGTTGAGGAGGTGCCTAGGCAAGGCTCCCTCGGCAAGAGCCAGCTCCTGCATTTTAGCCGAGACCTCCTGGGCGCCCTCCTCTATGATGGCCCTCATTATGAGGCCGGCCCCCTTGACGATCGCCAGCGACGGGTGCTGAAAGAGCTTGAAGAGCGATCTGCCCCTCGCGGCTACCATCTCCAGGAGGTTGTCGAAGTGCTTGCCGTCGGTGGTCTCGCTGTAGGGGACGCACAAGGCGAAGGTCAGGAGGTCGAGCATCGCCGAGACGACCACGGCTCCGGTCCCGTGGTTCTAAACAGGAGATCGTGCGGCCTGAGATGCGGAACTAAGCTCGGCCTCGGGCCACGAGCGGATTATCGGCTTCTGGCAACTTACAACGTGACCGATCCACATCTCGAGCAGGCTCTCCAAGAACTTGACGCTGCTCAGGAGGCTACTCTTGTTCAGCTGCTCCTGCCTCAGGTCGCAGTCGTCGTGCATTGGCTGCATGAGGGCGCAAATGCAATCTATCGCGGCCTGAGTCACGCCGCAATCTTGGCGCTTTAGGGCCTTTACGACTTTGTTGCCGATAGCCTCGCGAAAGCCGGGCAAATTTGTAAAAGCTGTAAAGCCAACTTTGCTTGCAACCAATCTTCTCAGCGTATGAAATTGGGCCTCGATCTCGGAGTCGGTATCTACATCTTTATTAACTACGGCATTCAACGCTCCGAGGATAATTTTATCTTTATTTTCGGTAAAAAGTCCCTAAGAATATCAATCCTTGTTAAAATTTTCATGGGAAGCGTCGTAACAGTACATTGTTTTAACATAACGATACTTCTTATTTAAAGTCGGGCTTTTGTACATGAAATTAGATTGAGAATAAACATAATTTATTTACATCCTGCCTTTATTTTTTTACGAATTCATTTTATCATGAACTTCTCTCCTATTTATACAAATTTGATGATGTTGTTTCTTTAAACCATTTCAATGGATTACTAATGTCATATATTTTTTTTTCATACAGGGCTCGATTTCGACAAAACATTTCATTCAAGAATGTGCTTTCAATTTCAATTCCAGATTTTGGAATAAAAATTAAATCTACAATATGGAGACATAAACTTTGACACTGTAACATTTCGAAAAAAAAAAATAATTTACTATAAACTCAGAATTAAGTTATTATTGTTCCAAAGACTTGAGGAAAATTGTTCAGTAGAAATGCTTGGCCAAATTCTACATTCGTCACTTAATTGTTTTATTGATAAAAGTTTTAAATTTCAAGTCTATTGTATACTCATGATTTATCGTTACTGACAAAAGTACCACACAATCTTCTTAAAAATCTTGAAAAATATCTTTAAAAATAAGTATTTTTTTATAATATAAAACCAGTTGCTTACAAAGAACATAAAGTTAACATCTGATATTATTAATTGATTGCATGCTTACTAATCTAATTTTAATTCACGTATATCATAAATAGTTTCGCTGAACAGATAAAAAATACTTATCATTATTCAATAGTATGAAAATTTTATTTAGGCCCGGAAAATAAGCTATTAAATTATTTAATACGAACAGAAGCGATTATTTACAAATTAATTGATATATAAAATATTTAAAAATATAAAATATTTATTAAGAATGTTTTTATATAATCTAATTGTTTAAAAAATTTTAAATATTGAAATAGTTTATTTTATTTTGGTATAATTTTTTTTTTTTTAATAAAATACATTTTTAATATAATATATAATTAATATCTTAATGCTGGAAATTATTTTCAAATTTTTTTATAAATCTATCATGAATATTTAATTTTTAAAGTTAATATACATATGTTAATACTGGATTTTTAACCTTGTATTCTAAATGACATTAAATAATTTTTAATCCTTATAGTATTTTTAATTATTAGAAAATGTTGTAAAAGACGTTTTTTCTATTTAGAATAAAAATTTACTTAAACAAGTAACTTAAGTAACAAAATGAATAATTTTAAGATTAAATTGTGAATCAGAATACATTCTATTAAATATTTATTAACGTATTTTTAATTTTATTATACTAGTTGATAATGTATATGCCATTAAAAGGTTATACGTAAAACATTAATAAATCGAAATAAAATCAAGTAATTCGTTATGCAACAAGTATTTAATCTTAATATAAGTTTGTTGCTATTTACCAAAAACTAATATAATAACAAATTTTATTATACGTTACATATTATGAGATTAAAACAATGCTATAGTCGAATACTTAATAATAAAGTAACATTACTCATAGTCACGAGTATAAGGTATTCATGTAATAAAAACTTAAATCGGTCTACCTATTTTTTTCTGCTTATTATGAAAATACATCACGTAGTCTTACAGTATTTCATGAAATAAAAACAATTTTTCAGAATTTATAAATGATATACGTAATGATAAATATAAACTTACGTCTTGGGTAACGGAATATAAAAGGCCACTGTAAGGAATATTTGCATTGAACCTTTCTAGGATTTCTGCAAATGCACGCCCACCCGGTGGTTGCTGTAGAAACTTAACATGTGATATTTCAACTTCTTCGTCAACTGGTAGACTCAGAGGTCCTAATCTTTTGCCCCGGGCTATAGGATACATTTTTATGTGTACATCCCTATTTCCGGAAGCTCTGACACCATCTAATAATGAAGCTAATAGTGAATCTCTATCCGTTGCTATGTAACTACGTATTTGTCCATTAATATATTGTATATTAAATAATTGTGGATTGTCATTATCTCGAACTAAAGCAAATATATCAGAGAGTGGTCTTAGTGTGCAAATATTGTAAGTTTGTGGATCTCTTTCTAGTAAACATGTATCGGAAAGACAAAGTGTTCTGCGTTGAGTCTCCGAATGCCTCGATGAATTTTTCTGCACAGTAAATTCAGAAACACTCGTAATGTGCTCATCGCTACTAAATTTTCCAAGTCTCTGAGCAAAAAAGTCGTCCAGTTTTATAGATTCTTTTGGTACTCTTATAATAATACCCAAATGATTAATTGCAGATTCTATTAGCTTTTTCTTTATTTCTTCTATATATTGCGAGGCAAATAAATGCAAGCGTCCAAATCCACCACAGACAACTACAAATCCATTTGTGTAGTCTTTTACAGTTACAAGGCCTTCAAAATCTTTATAACAATAACTGGCTAATACCATATTTGTAGCTGGATCTAATTGATCGAGACTGTAAGGAGTAATCTCCAACACGACTGGTAATCTTGTATCAGACCAATGATGTTTATAAGCTGCAAACCTCTGAAAATGGTAAATAAATACAAGCATATTGTTTTATTACGAATTTTAAGCATCGCATTACGAAATATAAAAAAATTTTTGTAAAAAACTGATTTAAAAAGGAAAATGATTACATTAGGTAGTATAGAAGTGAAAAAAAAAATTTACCAGAACTTCTTTTGGCTTCTCGGCAAATTGGCTTCTATATCTGAGAGCCTCTGTAAGTAAATCAGATCTATACTCAGAACTAAATTTCATAGTTTCTATTTTTCTTTCCTTTCTCATGGTAATGCTAAACTCATGAGAACCAACTTGATTTTTATTAGTCGGTTGAACGCTAATAAAATCAGCATACTCCCACTTATTAGTAACTTCTAAAGTACTTGGGTTGTAGGTAGTTATCCCCATTGAACCAATTGAAAAAATGCGTTTATATCTGGAACAGCGGTCGATTAAAATGTATTAAAGGAGCCAATCAATGGTACTAGTAAACAGAGGAAAGATGATGCAGAGGGGCCGAGGCTTACTTTCCCTTCCAAGAATGTTTGGTGACCAGAAAGCAAGCGACATCCTGGTTGTCCCTTAAAGGCATCATTGTTTCACGTCCTGGTGCATTTACTAATCTAATTATAAAATACTTAAACAGATAGGAGGCTTCGCGAGCCGTGAATTATTTACATCAATCGCTCGACGAGGCCTTATATTTAAGATAGAAGACGGGCGAGCATCTGAAGGAGCAGAGGGCGAAACGAAGGAGGATCGTTTCGCGAAGGTCGCAGGGCTGCGGTGCCCTGCGGGAGCCCCACTGGTCAACTATGAACTTTACCGCGCGATTGTAACATCAGACGGCTCTTTCGCCTAGGGAGCGGCCATGATTGCTGACTGCTAGCTCCTGGGGGTGTCTACACACGCTCGTGTCGGTCAGCTGTTCTAGAAGATGTCAGCACTGTCAGCGGTCGCAGAAGCGGCCTTAACTCAAAACTCGACTCCAGCCGAGTCTTGAGTGCTCTCTGCCTTATTCAACCGAGCGCCAACGCGCGAATAGTGTAGCCCTTCCATCGCATCCCTCCGGGCCTTTCGATGATTCTCCATCTGGTCTGGGCCCTCTCGGCCATCCTATTTCCCCTCGGTCCTTCCTTTTTCTCCCCCGCTTATTTATCCCAGGCCTTGGTTGGCCCACAAGCCAAGAGCACAAGGGATGAGTCCTGGTGTATTTGCGATAAGCTCGCAGCTCGCGAGTTTACTTCGAAGGAAAGAGCGAGCAGCAACATCGGCACTGCAATTGCTTGCACAATTGACCAGTGGACTTTTATTGGGTAGTGCTTACAAAAATTACCCATTGTAAGCTCGGCTATCAAATCGTTGCGACAATTTGAAAGATCCGCTTAATTATGCTCGATTAATATCCTACGTAAAATTCCTCTCTTTGATGCCTTTTAATTTGCCAATGGCTCATTATTATCATGCGACAATTCGAAGAGAAAGTGCAAACAATTTTCACAAAACCGACAAAATTGTTCGTGTTCCCATTGTTACCAATGTTTGGGCCTCCAGTCGTTAATAACGCTCATCGATGATTTAACGAATGCTACAGTTTTAAAAATTCCGCTTATCTATTATAAGCGCATGCGTGTCATCCGTACCAATTTAAATTATTTGTACTCGAATATCAGAGTTTGCGATATATTTTACGCAATGCGTAAAATTAAAAATTAAATCACCTCGTGAGTATTGCCTGCAATGATTATACAAGTATTTCATTAAAGATGCACGTTTACACTGATCGCAAGATTATGCATACACTATTGAAGACTGTGCTTCATTTTCTCCTTTTGGCTCAATGAAACATAATAAAATAAATTATACGACCGAACGAGTGGCTGTTTTTTCCGGGAGCTTGATGAACAAGTCATTATTTTGCTTATCTGCTGGCATGGAGCGACAGCGGTACAAAAGCCAGATTATTTATTAGGATTGCGATATGTGAGGTGGAGAAAGAAAGCATATCTATCACATTTGCTGAAGTAATGATACTGGACATTTGAAAGAAAATACGCATTTCATATCGGACCTGCGCAGATCTTTATTTTCATGATTGGCAGTGTACTCATACACTGTCATACACATACGGTGTTATCAGTTGACAGTGTAACGAATCCAAGATTGATAAAAGTTACTTTACAAAACTATCAATGCGTGACAAATGCGTACCAAAATGTGTAGGCAAAACAATTTGTTTAACGAATGAAAACATGAATAAGTAACATTGCAGAACATAGTAGGCATAATATTTATTATTTTTGTTGAATTTTAAGAATAAATTATTTTAAAGAATTTAAAAAATTGATCTGGTTTTCACTCTATAGTATTAAGCATAATTAAAAGCAATTCAATATTTCATTTTGTTAACAAATGTAATTATTGAAGCAACTTCATATTGCCTAATAACATTTATAAATTATTTCATGAATATTTTTGCAAATTTAAAAAATTATTCAGTGTAAATGAGGCTACACATTATAATATTATATATTATAGTATTAAATCAAAAAATTTATAATTGATTCATTTTTGTAGCAAAGTTGTAAAATATTTGTAACTATTCCTTTTTTTCTCTATACAACGATTAAAAATTAAGAAAATTTTTTTTTTAATAATATTTACAACATTTACAGAAAAAACATAAATGGACTGTACCGTACAACAATTGTAATTACTTTATTTTTTTTTATTTTCCTTGCTTTTTTTTTTTAATGATTTGTACATTTACTTTATTTTTTCAAGTACATAAGTGTTTTTCTTCTGTTTTTTATTCTAATTTTTTTTTCTTCTAACACACATCATCCATTTGTAACTTAATGTGTATTAATTATTATGAATGATTTTTATCAATTCTTGCAAGTTTCATTTAAATTTAATAACATAAAATAATATTTAAATAAATATTGCATTGTATTTCAATTTTCCAAGAATATTTCAAAACAATAAATATTGAAACATTTATGTTTAAAAAAAAGTATCATAAATATACGTCTTATAATAATTTTAATTTAGCTTTTTTAACATGTAAATATTATGTTATTAAATTATAATATTTTAAAATTAATAAAATTGGGATAATTATTATATTGATGCAAATAAAAAAGTTTATATCGAAGAATTTATGAACCTTGAATAATTGATTTTTTTTTCATTTATATGTCTGATTTTATTTTTTCACCGTATAAATTTAGTGAATTTTTGTTTGTATTTTTTTAGGTCTCGTATTTTTATAACTACAAAATTTTTTAATTTAATTTTTGTATAAAAATACTACTAATTCATAAATCTATTAGCGATTACACGATCTATTTTTAATAAATTTTATGCCAATTACATTTTCTCAATAAAAAGTAAGATCTCATATAGGCACTTTTTTTACCCTTGATTATATTTAAATTTAATATAAATTGCTTGAGGTGAGCTATTCTTAATGATATTTTCTTTCGTAAATTAACAATTTGGAATAGAATGAATTGTTTTCAATATAAGTTGACCAATATTGAATGCTTATCCTTATCATTATTTTCTCCATGTATTAAGTACACAATTTACCATTTTGATAAATTGTTAAAATAGATTGCAATTATGCGTTCTCTAAATAAACTTGCACTGACAGTGGCAATTTTGCGTAAAACTTTTATTCCGACTTTAATTTTTTTTTTAGATTGTCAAGTTTATGTTAATTTTGTTTCCTCATTTTAAATTATACTGCGAATATTATTTTATTATATATATTTAACCCCACTATTTCTGGACTTACGTCATACTTCGCTCTATTTTCTAATTTACACGCAAAGTATTGTTTATTTTTACTTTATATGCGATATATTAAGCTTTTATAATTTATAGAGTAATTTAATACTTAGGTTTTATAGTTTATCATTATTTTAACTTTCAGCTATTCATTTATTGCAAAATTTATTGTAAGTAATTTACCGTGCAAATTCGTCTTTGCATTTTTTATATTGCGCCCTGGTCAATTCATTTATTGACGAAATCGTATGTTACATTAGCTAGTACATTAATATAATTATTATATTAATACTAATTATGTTTTATTATAGCTATGACAAAAATATAACTTTTAATGACTTTTATTTATTAGTTTTTTTTTAATTTAAATAATTTTTACCATTTAAAAAAAATATAGTTTACAAAAAATAAACATGTTGATATTTTGTAAGTTTTTGATTATTTTAAACATTGTTAACAAAAAACTTATGAATTTGTTTAAAAGTATTCTAAAATTTATTTTAGCATATTTTTAAAAAAAATACTTTATAATTAGACCTATTTTAAATGCAAACCGTAATTATATGCGAACTCAATTGTTTTTTAGTAAAAATTCATAATATAAACAACTTTTTAATTTTTTTATTAAGTCATTTTAGAAACATATTGTGTTGATACACATAAGGTTTGTGTTTGACTGATTAAAATATAAATTATACAATTTTCATGATTCAACTTTTGAAAGTGCGTTTGAAAACGTAGTAAATGCGAATAATGAAACAGGAAAAAAAATCGTTTATATTTTTTAAGAGATATTATATATACATTTTTCTATTTTGATAGTAAACATAGAAATTTATGGATTATTTTAAAATTATTATGGTACTGCATGAATGAATCGTAAATCTTGTAAATCTACTTGGTACATATTTTTAACAACTGATTATGAATACTTTACACTTTGCATTTAGTTGTACTAGAATAAAGTAAAAAAAAAAAAAATACTAAGACCTTCCAGGTTCCTTATTATTATTTAATATTTAAATTTATCTATTAAATATTTTTATTTTGTATACATATCTTGTTAAATAAATAATAACTTTTATTAAAAATTCATTTTGTTTAAATTTTTTTCCATATAGAAGATAAAATTTCAAATTACGAGTAATTTTTTATTTTGAATCCATATTTTTCGTAACTGTTTTAATTACATCATTTTAATTTTATTAATTTTAATTTTTCTTCGTTCTTTTAATTTCATCTTTTATTTCTTTACTGTTTTGCATAATTTGGTATTTAATGAATTAATATATCACTACAAAAAATATAGATGCAAAATAACTGTGCAACATAAAAAATATTGTTAAGAAAAAAAAAAGTAATAAGTAATAGCCGTAGAGATATTGAATTTATCAAAGAACTTATTATGTGAAAATGTAATTTGTAAAGTATTTAGATCTTTATTTATACTACGTAAAAAAAGTAGGAATTAATTATCAGAATTCCTCTTTAATATTACATACAACTATATATATATATACAGATATATAAATAATAATAGAAATAGAAAGGGAGAGTTAACTCTTTCCATTTATCTTCTATTTTTTCTTGTATGCCTTTAAATCTGTTACATAAAATATTTGCTTCGTACACGTCTTCAAGCCACCGCTAAAATTTTCATAATAAAAATTAGTAATTTATTTTATGAGATGTATTTATAAAACTTTGTAAGGAAGCTCATTATCAAATGGATATTTTTTTTAACAATTTTACATAGACTTAATTTCATAGTTTTATATTTTTTTAATGTTATGATCACTAATGTGATCGATAGTCTATATGCCGAAGTATTTTCATTTAATAAATACAATTGTTAATCGAAGCTTGAGATTTTATACACAGATTTTATATAATTTCGCTTGCGTGGAACAAATTAATAAATAAGTAAAGCATTAGCTTCTGTAAAATATGAAATTATGTTTAGTGTATAATGTTATTTCTTATTTTACAAAATAACATGATAGTGCAGTTCTTGTACAAATATAAATAATGATAGGTTATATCATATCTTAAAAATATAAATTATTTCAAAATCAAATTTTAATGTGTATATATATATTGTAATCCTATAACATCAAGAATAAATTATTACGTAGTAAAACAAATTTACTAATTAACGTAATACAGAGATTAATGATCAACATTTTTATTCAATTCAAATACATTACAATTTTGCAATACAAAATACAGGATAAGAGTAGCTTACAGTGTGACAATATTATAGGAGCTCTGGGTTTATGGACGTGGTGCTTTATTTTTACAACACAAACTTGTGTATTATTTCGTGAAAAAAATATTATAATTTATGTACATTAACTTATACTTTACGTAAAATAATAATATTAGTACTTGAGAATGAATATTGAAATTAAAAAATTTTTTAACATTAAGTGCATGAATATTTATAGTCTTTTTAAATTTCGTATTCAAATAAATATACTATTTATTGCATTCCATACATGATCTGTAAAAAGGTCTTACCTATGATAATAATAAATTAATGCAATTTTAAAATATGTTTAGTACAAATTTATATCATTGTTTTATAAAAATGCCTGATTGTACGTTAGTTTGATCATAAATGTTTTTATGTAGAAGAAATTAATTTTTAAATTATATTAATTTTTTTATACATAATGTAATTGTGGGACTACCTTAATTTGCAGTAAGTGGAAAGTTTAAATTTATTATTTAAAACAATATAAATTTTTTATCTTCATTTCGTAAGAACCTTAGAATGTTTATTAGGATGGAATTTTATTTTATGTGGTTAATGATACATAAGTGAATACAGTTAAAACTATTTTCAGCAAAGTATGTTCTTCAAATAATTCATTTTTCGCTTTTAATCAATGATATTTTATTGCTCAATTATGATTGAAGTTTTTCATTAAAATATATAAACGTTTAGATGAACAATACCATTTGGATGATGATTTTTTTTTTATAAATTTTCATATTTATTCAATAAATAATAAATAAAATATAGTTATAGCATTAGCGCACAATAAATGTTACATATTAAATACTATCTAGTATAATACATATCTTAATTATAATGTTAAGAAGATACTTGTATTAAGATTATTTAAGTATTTTAAAAATTATAAAATATTACTTTAATAAATAATGTAAAATGTTAACAAATTATTTTAGGACAATTTTTTAATATTGCATTGCTTTAAAATTCTTTTTCATAACTTTTTCCTCGAAGAAAAATGTATCAAAATTTCATCCCAAAATATCAAATATGATTTTTAATCTTCGCGTTAAAAATATATTATTGTTAAATTACTCAAATAACAAAGTGTAAAAATATTAATAGCCGTACAAAAATGTAATTACGTTATTAATTTGTAACATTAATAACGTTAATTCATCTATGAAATTAAATAGAAAAAAGGCTTTGTATACGTTTTGAAAGAAGCAAACATTTATTTTTTTTGCAACCTGGGCAATTTACCTTCACTTTACCAAACGGAGTCAGCTTATTAAATTAATTAACATCTATTCGGATCATTCAAATCGATTGAACATTACCTTATTGTTGGTTTTTAGCATATTTTTAATTCAATAAAACATTAAGTAAAATCTTTTGTATGAAATTATTAGACACTCAAATTTTATCTTAAAGTATTAATTATTCTACGAAACTGAACATTTGTTTCAATATCTGAGCATAAAAGATAAAAAAACTCTGTTTATAAATAATTAACGTTTTAATGATAAGCATAATAATTATTAATTATTTTTTCTATGTATTGATTAAATAAAAGTGGTAATTAAGCAACTTATTAATAAAATAAATCATTAATATTTTAAATAATAGTAATTAAATATTTTATATTCACCTGTATTTACATAAATAATGAAGAAAATGTATAATTTCGCCATTGAAAAAGAATTACCATGTACTAAACAATTCATTCCTTAAACAAATCTTTGTAAATTTATATATAATATATTACAAAATAATTATGAATTTAATTGAATATTTGTATGTATAATAAATTTCAAGCGATTAAATAATTAGTTAAAAGCGATTAAATAATAAGTTTTAACAGAATGATTAAAAATACAAGTAATTGAAAAAGGTGCGATTGCTACAAAATATTAGACTTAGTAACAGATATTTTGATGAAGTTTTTTAATCTGCAGCATAAAATAGAACAGATTTATCGACGAGAAAAATTATAATAACATAAAGAAAATTTTAATTCACTACTGCATATAAACATACATTTTTATAATTTATAAATATTTACAAAATTACTTATAACAAAGTATAAAATTTTTTTACAAAACTTCTGTAATATTGTTTTAAGTACGTGGATAGAATTTATTTGAAAGGTTTTCTAGTCTAAAGTTTGTCAGTATTTATTTAATAGACTAAATATACTAGATATCAGTAGCTTGCACTAACAGCAGTTAAGGTAGTTCGAGCATCAAGCCAGTTAAAAATAGTACAACTTTCAGAAACATGTTTTAATACAAAAATGTCTTATCATTTAACGTATTCCATAAACAACTCGATAATAAATAAGAAATATCTTCGAACAAATTTATATCACTTACTTAACTATTTAATAAGACTTCCACAATAATAGACTAATAAAATTTTGCCTTTCTTTTCTTTTATCGAATCTTCATAATATCCTTAACCGAAGTAGTACTTTCGAGTTGAGTTTTATATGCGAAGTTGATTTAAAATATATGCAATGGGTGCATTATTGCATCAATGAAAATGTTCCGATTTCATGTATTTTTATCACTTTCAATGTTATTTCTCGTTCGGATACTTAGAGAGCGACACTTATTATTTCTGAACGATAATATTCGTATATTTGAATGCTTTCGATAATCGTGGCACTTTTCGATAAGTGCCATTGAAAAACACAAATCCGTATCGAAGCGATCGTTATGAATATTAACGAGCCCTAATTAGTCATGATTTGAGAAAAACTTGTGATGAAATTCAGGCTGCTCTACGAATAATTTGACGCTCGTACTGCCTTAATACTTACATAGAAGTTGAACACGTAAAATTATTGAAGAGAAAATTAATATAAGCGAATAAATAATAAACGTCCGTAAAAGTACGTGTAGTAAATGGTTTCGATGAATGAATTCATGAATGATCTCCTTTTAGACATTAGCGTATTAGCTGATGAAGCTGGCTTTATTGTCTGGCATAGATAGGGCACATACACTTATATCTACGAAAAAGATTTCGTGCCGGATCGACAATGGCTATTAGACTGTAACGCAGAAAAGGTAGTTGGAAGGTGTATAAAATGTATAATTTACGACTAATTTCATCTTAATACCACTGAGATATATAATACTCATATGATGAAATATATTTGCTATTAATAATATATTAATACTAGAATAATTTATATTAAATATTTATACCGTATCATAAAGGAACTATGATCGTATCTACTCGCATATTCTTCGTTAACCCACGTGTGCTTCAACTAATCCATACAATTTCGTAACCTCATGACTCATAAATAAATTCTGTCTAATCAATAATTTAGATAATTTCTGCGCTGACTTTATACGGCTTAATAAAGAGTAAAATAATGAATAAAAATAATGCACCTAGTAAATCAAATAATACTACTACTAAATTTACATGTTAACCTTATAACTTTGCCGAGCGAAGACATTGTAGTTCACTTTACGTTCTTGAGCGTGCACACTTTTTTTTTTAAATATTTAATACAATCATATTTCATTTGAATTCGTTCAACCGGTAAGGCTATATAATTTCTTAACATTATAATATGTACACGGATAGCATGGCTTGCCGCTAAAATGTTGATCCAATTTTATTGATTAAACAATGAGCGAGTAAAAATAATTATAATTCATGATTTGCTCTATCTCGTAAATAAGCTTAGATTTCAAATGTTGCGCAAAATAACTATCAAATATATATTCTTGCGGATTACGTTAATATAAATAGAACATTCGAATGGCTTTTCCGTTACATTATCAATACACTTTCATGAATATTTTTGTGTTTGTATAACATTACCACACGTGTTCGTGGCTTCAACGGTAACTTTTCTTGGTTACTAGAGTACAGTTGTAACAACATTCTAACTATACTCTATGCTACCTATGTACATTTACAGAATACTATTTAGAATACAATGCAATTACATGGCGCGTAAAAGTTTTAATAGATTCGTTTTAAAATAGATAGACGAATGCCACCTAAGATACAGCTAAAATTATGATAATAAGACAGAACTATTTTTGGAAAATTTTATTTTTTATGTACAATATGATGCGTATAGTGAGCCATGAGGTAAACGCAATACAATTAATTTTAAGAGACAGGTAATTGCAAGTAGAACTGTCAACAAAATGTTCGGACAATTTCTATTCTGGATTACGTTGCATCAAACTCATAATAAAACACGTATAAGTATTCCATCATCTTGTCTTCAGTTTCAGTATCACATTTTTCGCATAGTTTCGAAATCACCGCTTGTTTACGCATTTTGCATATTCCAATACTTCCTTTTATGGTCGATCATTTTTTTTTAAATAAATACCTTGTTGAAACGGTTTATACTGAAATCCACATGAAATCTTTGTAGCCATTTGTTTATACATTTTTTATATTCAAATTTATGGTAAAAACTCGATTGTGTATAATGAATAAATATATACCTTTTAGGATACCGCTGATATTTATATGTACCAAGAGAAACATATTTTTGCATATTATGTGCTTTTAAATTATTTTTCATAAGCTTTACACATTTTCGAATGCAGATAAATATCACAATAAAAAAAAAAAAAAAAAAAAAAAAACCATACAAAATTTACACATGCATAATTTTAACAATGCATCCAAGATAATTAAATTTCTTATATTGTATTTTTTGATGTACCATACAAGTGTACGGGATTTATTGTTTTCATATGAAATTCGACAAGTATTACTTTTTTGGGATCAAAACTGATGACAACATAAAATACTAAGGAAAAAGATGAAAAGTTTCGATCAGAAGACGTAGGGTATTATTAAAAAATGATTAATAACATTAAAGAACTCAAATTAGCGCTGAGAAAGTTATTTTTCTAATTTTAGCTCACCGAAGAAAAAAAAAATAAAAAAAAAAAAAAAAAAAAAAAAAAAAACAATCGGACGAAATAGAACGGAAGAGAATCTTTATAAATATGTTGTAAGGGTACATTCTGGTAAAAATTCATCGACATTCGATAATTTATTTCGATCAGACGAATGCTTGAGAGTACATCGCAAAATTATGACAAAGAAATGTACGAAGGGAAAGGATTGTAACTTCAAGTATGACTAACAGTTCCAGCTTAGGCATGAATGCGGTGCAGGGAATTTCAGCGTGTTTTAACTCAGTGCTGCAAGTTGGATGCCCAACGAATGACGATTCTGTGAACTAAGGCTCGAGTATACGTTAAGGAAAATTTTTTTTTGAACTTTATCGTTGTCTTTTGCTCTCGGTTTCGCTAATGGATTGAAAATTGAGAAAAGAATCGCTCGAAGAGTATCGATGCCACGTCGAATTGACCGAATTAAAGGACGAACAATTATAGATCTTGTGCAAGGCTAAACGTTTATAAAGTCATTAACGAACGGGAAGACGTTTAAGAAATTTACAGACGCCAAGTGACGCTAATCGTTTTTTATTGTCAATTTTTATTTAAATTTTTAGCTAGATGTGTGTATATGCCTAATACGTGTCTTGGCGTATCTTAACGTAAAGGAAGACGTTGATCTTAGAACCGAATGATTTTTTATTAAACTCATGCGAGCAATGGAACTTCATGTGGCAAATAAATAGGCCGAAATGGATTTCTGGTAGGCCTATACGCGAAAAGTTAAGCGAAGAGTCTCTAATTTGTATAATATTAAAAAAAAAAAAAAAAAAAAAAAAAAAAAAAAAAAAAAAAAAAAAAAAAAAAAGAAGCGTATATTAATTAATCAACGAATTGGCTGCGCTTTACATTTAACGTACATTACAAGGTAGGACGTACACCGTTAGCACTTGAAATTAATAAGGTGGAAAGTTTTTGCGAGCCAAGGAAGGATAGGTTAAAAATCAAATTTCCAAACGACCGCAGCTCAAAATAAAGTAGGCTTTTGGATTATGCTCCTTAGACTTTTATTTTTCCAATAAAGCACTCTGGACTAACGGGGTCTTGAAAAACACGAATGTCGCTTGGCTTTAGGAACTATTTTTAACTTCGGCTATTTTCTTTTTGCCCGACATGCGCCATGTAATTGGGGTCACTTGTGCTACGATACACGAAGACGAATCGATATAGGCATCTAATAAATAAAAATCGATGCAACGGTTTTTTTTTTTTTTTTTAAGCCGGGGGCTCGCTAGCAAGCAGAAACATGCTCGAGGAGAGTAACGAAACACATAAATGTCCTGGCCGCGCAGCCGAAAAAAAGACGACCTTTCGATAGGCTTCGACCAGAATGTACGCTTTATTCATGCCGTATTTTTTCCCCTCCACCGATACATTTCCCCTTGTGTGACGTTTTATCGGTGAAAAAAGTTCAATTTAAAATATTTCATTAGCACAAAGGAAAGGCTAATGCAGTAGGTTATCCACTGTCGTTACATCTTTCTTTTTCCACGAAGAGGCTGGCATCCTTTGGGAACGTTAATCGTTCGAGCAATGTGGAGAACCTTTGCATTCCGCCATGCTATGATGCTGTGCCGCCTTTTCTCTCCTTGCCCCTACTTCTCCCCAGCCTCCTTTCATCCTTCTCCTTATCCTTATCCTACTCGTCGTCGCCCGTGACTCGAAAGCAAGAGTATCGTTACCCATGAATTCCGCGCGAATCTCTCATCCTCTCTGTTACGCCATCTACTTATTCTCTTTACTCCTTAGGCCTTGCACGTTACCTTTTGCCCATGCTTATCTTTGAAAAAGTCCACTTTTCTCACACGTACAATGGAATCCCATACGGTTTTGCAGATTAACAAACACCGGTAGCATACGTAGCAAGATACAGACTAAAATAAATTAAGTACGACGATTATACTACATACGCTGGGACTCTTTACTTCGTTCCGAATCCTTTTACCTCTGTATAATATGCCTAAGTCCTTTCAATACCACGCGCTGCATTCAATGGTTCCATTAAATAAATCGTCGATCGTCGAGAAACGCTTGTTAATGCATGTTAAACCTCATTATCGGACTAAATGAGAGAATTTCTAAACCAACGCTCGAGAGTCACTCTAATATTTACAAAAGGCAAAATAAATTATTACTAATCGAATAAAGGCTTACGGATAACGAGCTCTCTGAATGCGGGCGGCGGTAGGCCGTGGGTGGCTCCGGCTAAGGCATTATACAGGAGGTAAAATAAATACTGTGTCACGGCGAAAATTGCTCGTCTATCTAAAACTGCACCAGATCGTCCCGAATTTTGCCCTTCGGGCATTCGATATCGCGCGCGCGCGGGTCGCAGCAGCGTACATTCGAGAAGGACGACTATAACGTTACAACATCGGGGGAGCGTTTTCCTTTGATACTTTACTTTTGCTCTCCTCGACGCGACTCTTCCCGATCATCTGTCTGAGGTCCTTCTTCAAGCTTAATTGCTTTGCGCCACTGACTTTGCCGCTGCTCCCGATCGCGGCCCCGATGCTGCTGCCATTGTTGCTATTATCTGCAATCAAATGGTTATGAAATTACATGCTTGATCCCCTTGAATCAATAAAACCTCTCTCTGTGTACGACCATTACACAGGCTTTTCGGATTTCGTCTCTTTGCTTTCTCAACGATTATGCAATGCACACACTTATCGCAAGAGCGATGTAACTTATCGTAGATGTATGACAGTAGAAGTAATGTCCTTTTTCTTGAAGGATGTACTTGCCACGTTGAAAATTTTACACAATAAGTGCATTATTGCGTGAAGCCAACGAGAGATACTATATTACGAGCCAAGTGAATTTTATTTTAATAACTTGCGCTTATTAAGTAATTACTCGACAGTTGTTTCTATATGAATATAATGAGATGGTATTTTTTAGCCGATTAATTGGAATAGACCGTTATTGTGATAACTGTAATAGTTTATATGTGGAACACAATTATATATATATATAAGTATGTATGTAGATTTGTGCGTTTGTGTGTGTGTGTGCGCGCGCGCGCGCTTGTATAAGCGTGTGTACCAAAGAAATTTTGATTGACAGATTTGTGTTATATATACACCCTTTAATACACCTTCGAGTTGCAAATTTGATTGATGTGAAATTCATTGAGAAATACAATTTATAATTACTATTCAAATTATAAAAATTAGACTATACTTTAATGCTATAAAATAATATTTTAAGTATATTCAATTAAATATCAGTATTTTAAGTTATTACACCATATTAGGGTAGCTAATTATTACAAGTATAAGAAGAACAGATCGAAGTTATCTTGATGATCATTTTATTAATTTTTGCCACCATGGACTTGATTGAAAAAAGTTAATTTATTCAAAATTGTCAATTAAAAATTAATTAATAATTAATTGATAATAAATTGTTATATTCATTTTTGTAATAATAAATTTATAAATTAAGTATTGAATTTCAACAAAAAATTACCTTGCATATTAATTACAACTTATTACAAGTACTTTGAGTAATATTAATCTAAAGAAATAAAATAAATGATTCGATTCGAAGTCAGTGTACTAAATGATGTCATCTCCAAAACATCGTATTAAAAATGAAAATTTATTTCTAATACAGATTATTGCACGTGCACAGTCTTTAACTAAGATAATGCAAACTTGAAAAATATTTAAAAAAAAAAAAAATGAAGTCTCATGGCAATAATAGGCAAAATGTCAAATTACTAATAATTATCAATCCTCGTGTTAGCATCGGACGAATACATTGTAAGGTATTTTATTATATTGATTTTACTTAATGCAAGAAACGGAACTTTTTTCGACATTAATATATTCTTTATCGTTGTAAGTACTGATTGATAACCTATCATAAATTAAAATTCATATCTTATTACGAAAACTATAAAAAGAAACTCTGCATCTTACGAGATTATAATAATTGCACGAGCATAAATTTGTATAAAAAATCAATACAATGCATATTAAGTTGTTTTTTTAATCCGTATATTACGATAATATATTTAAATCGTATCACGATGGCTCTTATGTCCGTACGTTTAATTTCCATAATACAATTATAAAGGAAATGTTATTAGCCCGGCGTAACTGATATAAAAATTACAATACTTTAATGCATTTTATTTAAATTACTTTTGAGTACGTCAATCTAAATGTGCAACATTTTCACATTAATCTAGAAACGCGAAACGTAAAAAAGGAGATTACAGTGAAGTTTATAGGTGTAATAATCTTTTACATCGTAACAGTATTGAGCGAATAATTAAAAGTGAAATGCGAATTTAAAATGAAGGAAATATCCAAAAGTTATGTAGTACGCCGTGCGTTTATTATTCAAGCTTTAAAAATCGAGTGAGCAGCAGGATGTTATTAAAAAATGGGCATTGTCTTTATACATCAATTGATAAAAAGACACAACGACAACGGAACAGCGCAAGAGGCTCGACGCGAGTATTTTGTCAATGTTGTTTTAAAGAAAGATGGGGTGGGGGGGGGAGGAGAAGTCCGGTCCCGTAAGCCAAAATTCTTCCAGCTGGCAAGCCGAATAATCAAGGAGCGCTGCAAATATTGAGGAGAATGTGGAACGCCGCTATTAATCGGCGCGCTCGACTCGGCAAATCGCAACACGCGCCTCCAATAAAGCAAGTCAGGCGCGCTCCTCGCCATTTTCTCTCTCCCCGATCGTTTCTCTCTCTCGGTTCTTAATTTTTCTCTTTTTAATTTAGCTCGCCTCTGCTTTTGATGCCCTGCTCCTCATTTAATTGCCCGGCGGATCCCGGCAAGACCGCTTTCCGCCGGGCCTCCGCCTCTCCTCGGCCGCGAGAATCGGAAAAGTGCCCGGCTCGGCCATGGGACGGACCTTTGATAAGGGGTCGGAGGGGAGCTGCTGGTGGGAGCTGGGAGCTGGGTGCTGGGGGGGGGGGAGAGGTTTAGGTAGGGCGCTAATCAATACTTACGGAAGGGCGCGGGGTCGTCGGCTTGGCAGGGCCCGGCGTGACGAGTCTCGAGGACGAGGCCCGTCAGGCAGGCGTCCTTCATGATGTGGCACCAGCTCGGGTAGGTGATGTTGTTGGTCGCGCAGAGGGCTATCGGCGAGGGGTCCTGGTAGTCGCGGTTCCTGTGCCTGTTTCGCTCCCGGATGAGCTCTTTGTTCCTGGGGCACCGGTAGAGGCAGGTCACGCATCGGGGCCGGTCCGTGTGCGGTTCCGCGAGGCAGAGCTGACCCGGCCGGCACTGGACGCTCGTGCAGTCCGTGTACTCTGCAATGCAGCGCAGCCGACGTCGTTATCGCGCGGGTCGTTGCACTTCCTCCGGGACCGGCTGCGTTTTCGCAGCGCTTTTCCCGAGCGGCGCGCGCTCCCGCTCGTGACAGGCGTGACACGCGCGCGCCGTACCTCCTCCTCGCTCCCTCCCGCGCCCCTGCCGCGCCGCCGCCCTCCTCCCCTCGTACCCGGGGATCCTTCGGCGGACCGAGAGCCTCGGACGCGCCGCTCGACGATGGCCATCGCGATTACTCGGGCCGAGGCCCGTCGGTCTCCGGGGGATCGACGCGCCATCCCTCCCGATCCCTCCGCGTCCACCGGCTCGCGGTCCCCCGTACCTTTTTTCGGTGGCGGGGCGAGATGCAGCAGGTGCCGGTGCAAGTGCCACCGAGAGACAAATGACGCCCCGGGCCGCTACTCTCCTTCCCGCTTACGCCGATCCGAGGAGCGATCGGTCTTTATCGTTTTTTTTTCCCTTCAGGAGAGCCATCGGGCAACGCGCACCACCTGTAAGACCCTCGCGACCGCATCGCCGCCGCTATCTCGTGATCATCGAGCCATTATTCTGATACGCGCTCCTCGCACCTCCTTAAGTATTTTAAGCGATTGTCCGACTTTCGCTACCCGACGAGCGGCAGTCCTGTTAGGAGCGCACGCGCGCCATCCCTAACGAATGGTGATTTCGCCGGGATTGAGATGAGCCGAGTGAGCAATTGCTTTTACTATCGCGCCTACCTCGATGTGCCAATGGTCACGTGCCGCCAATCGCTCATAATTTTAGCTTGATTTTTTTCCTTTAGAACGCTACGTTTTTACTGTCTGTCTCATCGTTCTTTCCCGGTACGACGCGTTCAGCGATGCTTTAGCATTGAGGAAAGTTGACTAAACGATGGCAAAACAATGCATCGCGAGCTATTAAAAGATTTGACCGGATCGTATTATTACTATGTACGAGTTTTCTCAATATATCAGAATTTGTATATCTCGTGAAAAATTATACCGCGGTAATTTAGAGAACATTATTTAGAAAAGATAATTAACGAAATTTTTTTTTATTCGTTTTGTTGAAGCTTCTTCAATTTTAAATTAGTTTTTACAGCTATTAGTGTTTGTTTTACGTATTATTTGTGTCTTTACTAAAATCCCTTATATAGTACTTTTATGAAACACTTGTTGATCAAGAGCATTCAATTTGTAAATTTAATCAAAACAAAATCAAGGATCTTCTTTCACCACATTCAGAATAAATATAAAAGCAGAATTCAAGATATATATATATATATATATATAAATTAATGAAAAGGTATATACGGAAAATAAAATCATTAAAAGCTAATTAAAATTTGTATACGGAATCGAAACCTGCACGTATATGCATACTTTTTTTAATAACACGAATAATTATATTCGATACTTAAAAAGCTGTTTATATGTGTGTACACATATATAAAACCCATTCAAGAATGACAAAATAAAATTAAAACTGGTGCTTTCATGTGTATGGTGTAACTTTTTACGCATAAATTTTAAAAGAAAGTTCTGGTTGTATATATTTTTAAATTCTACAAGCTAAATATTTACAGAAATCCTTGGATTTTTGGAACGTCAACAAGCCCTGAATATTTCAAGAATGCAATATTTCAGATAAAAAGACGCATGCGATAAGAATGTGAAATATATGCGTGTACTACATTATATGTTAATCGGGGTATTTTTGTTAAAGGAGCAATAATTGTTAATAAGAAAAGTTCTACTTCATTTTTTAATACGTCTTTCGTAACTTTAGTAAGAATGTTTTCCTAAAATGTTTACAAACCAGATGAAAACAAATTTAAATATACAATTTAACGTCAAATTTGTTTATGCTCTAATAAAGCAAAAATTTTATAAATAGATTCAAAATTAGCTAACTATTTTAGTTAAATTTTAAACTTAAATATAAATATCATATTCATTCAAATACTGAAATTGCTTTAGAAATAATATAATTACAAAAACATGACTAAAGGCATATATAATAATAGATACATTTATTAATATGTATATACATATATATATATATATATATATATATATATATATATATATCACACTGCCAGATTTTTGTTTACGTTAAAACCACAAAAAATTAAAAATAACAATTGAATTTATATTTTATCTTTTTTCAAATCTTATACTGTATAATGTTAAGACAGCAATATAATGTTAAACGCATGAGATTAAACAAAAATTTATTGAAACGTGTTTTTTTAATTATTTGTAAATTACTAATTAATAGAATAAATTTTTAATTCTGTTTTTCACCTATCGCTTTATTTCGGATTTACATAATAATAATAAATATGCTAGCCTTATACTACTTAAATGTTGGGCGAAACTATTCACAGCCTTATTCTACTTAAATATTATGTAAATAATTTTCAAATAATTCTTACTAGTGGATTTAGATTATATTTTGATGAAATTATTATTAAATAAATTATATATTACTATATATTACTCTTTTTCATTTAATAATTCTACAATAATTATTAAATGTAAATATATTATATTATTTTAAAATTAAATAATTGATTCCGGATTGACTTAATGGCTAATTGTCTGAGTAATAAAAGTATCTTTATTTGATAGTAATATTTTAATTTTTATACAGATTCAAATTAATGATTTAAAATAAAGTAGATTTAACTGAATAATATTTACCAAAAAAGGATTTGTGACATCTAGAATAATATTTTTGAAGTGGATGAAAATAAAACAAATAAATTGTCTTCCATATAAGACGGGAGTATTTCTTCTCCGTATTTCATAGACGTATAATTTTAGTCAATAACAATAACGATATATTAAGATAAGAATTCTAAATTTAAATATATATATATATAATGTAAAATAGATTAAAAGATAATAAGAAATTTATTTTGAATCCTTTATATCGCAGGTCTCCTGCGTAGAGATGGATGGATCTGAATGCGAATAAATAATTCTTACGAAAACTAAGAACATTTCATAAATAATAATTTCATGGTCTTTATTTGTAAATTTAGGTGTTCATCGAACAAGTTTATTTTATTATTGTAAATAAAGCGAATATAAGTCAATTTCTAATTTACCGTAGCCACTAATGAATAAAATTGCCTTTAATTGATACATTGATATATTTTACAAACTAATACTTAATTATTGTTTTAGAAAATAAAAGCAAGTTAACATCTATATGCGTTAATACATCGTTAAAAAAAATTACAAATATTTATCAAAGGAACTAATTATACTATGTTAAGCCAATACTCATTTAAGATTTTTTAAAAATACTTGACTTTTGATTGAAATGTAATTCTATAAATAAACCTATTTCTGTTTAGAAGGATTATTATAATTTGCAATATCTTAATTTGCGCGATTATTATACATTCTCGGCTTGTCTGAATTTTAATCTATTGTGAAATTTCTAAAGTTCCAGACTATAAACACACGATAACGATCTACAATAAAATACGTTTCTGAATTTTTCAAAAAAATATATAACCTCCGGGTTTTTAGTTTTTAATTTCAAATACGATTGTTTAATAAAGTAGGCTTATTACGTATAGAAAATACATCACACACAGCTAATAAATGGAATTAGCAATTAGTTAGCAACGGAATGACCTGTTAATTCGCTTTCTACAAAAGGTTTATAAATTTCGAAAAAGAATTTTTTTTTATTTTGCACTACTGGTAATTAGTTCTTAAGAGCAAATAGTGTAAAAAAATGACGTATCGCTTCTGAATTATTTACGTAGAGATTTTGAGGGTAGCATTGGCAAAGATCTTACATCAGTTGCGCTCATATCAGTTGATAAAAGATATTTGTAAAAATCACTCGAATGATTGGATATTATGGATAATTAGAGATACTAATATAAGGCTAACGAGATCGCTTATTGGGTTTTTGTCAAACGAGCTGAAAAAAGTGTCTTCGTTAATAAAAGTTGATTGATCGATCGTTCGACGATCGATTAGATCGTTTGATTTTTGATTAGATAACGATGAAAGAAAAATGACCGCTTGTATAATTTTTCACGAGATATCGGCTTAAAGTGCTCGACTCCTCCGATTACTACCTGAGAATCCTAGGAATAGAAGATGCTCAAGAATCTTTGACACGTATTAAATATTGGGCATTTAAGTATTAAGCCGGAACGACGGCATTATGTAAGGGGATAAAAAAGGACAGCGTAGAGGAGATAATAAACAAAGAAAAAAGAAGGAACGACGAAAACGTCGACTCAGCTCTCGGGAGTGGTAACGTTTCATCTTGCCGCAATTACGTCCCAACTATTGAGCGTCAGTGTCAGAAAGGCCGGGGAAGGTCGCTGGTGCTGAAAATAAAGGAAACCGAAGGCGCGCGCCCACGGAATGGGGCCCGACGCGTATAGCTCAATCGGCGTTACGTGATCGGGTAAGATGGACGGGAAGGCGCGCGCCATTTAAAAAAGCCCGAGGTATCATCGATATGCATTATCGATTTCTCGCTCGAGCGGCCCTCGCCCGGAGAAGCGCGAGGACTCGGTGGGCTCGCTCGCGCGCGCGCGCGCGTCCGGGCTATTTTCGGCTGGTGCGCGCGCGCGTTTCTCGGGCCAGCAGGCCCGGCGGGCGGGAGGGGGCCCCACCGGCCAGGGGCCCGAGCAAATCGAGCGGAGGCAAGGTTGCGGCCGCGTCGGCGGGCGGGAGAGCGCGCGTCGAGGGCTCGCGGAGGGGCCGGCGGGGCTCTGGTCGGGCGGACACAGATGAGGTGGAGGAGGAGGAGGAGGGGCCGAGCGGCAAAGAGCCACGGCTCCGGCGGCGGTCAACGACCGAAGGGCAAGGACGCCGGAAGGACGCGGGAAGGACGGCCGCGGGCGCGCGCGCACGCGAGTCCCGAGATGGTGAGAGTGGCGAGTGAGCGAGTGATGGGGGGAGGGTCGGAGGATGGGGCAAAGTAAGAGGGGCGTGTGTGCGTGTGCGTGAGTGAGCGAGAGAGAGAGAGAGAGAGAGAGAGACCAACGAAAAGCAAGGAAACTCACTGCGACAGGGGCCCTTGTAGGCGATGGCGATGGCCCGTCCGGCCCGGCAGGCCGCCGCCCTCAGGTGGCAGGCGCTCTTGTAGGTGTTGCCGTCGACGCCGCAGACCGGTCGCAACGCGAGCCGCTGCTGTCCGCTGAGGCTGCAGCGTCGCGAGCACTTGACGCAGTGGGCGCTCAGATTCTGGTCGAGGAGGCAGCTGCGTCCGTGTCGGCACCGAACCCCCGCGCACGAACCTGCCCAGGGCGCCATTCGAAAGAGAGGCTGTTTAGAGTTTAGCTTGGGTCGGGGACTGGGCCGGGGGCAGGGAGCAGTGTGGCTTTGCGGATTCCTCGGGCGAGGGGGGTGGGGAGGAGAGAGGAAGGAGCGAAGCCGAGTGTTGGGCCTCGGGCTGTTTTTTCTCCTTCTTTCCTACTTTTTCATCGTCTTCGGCTCCTCTTTCACTTCGTTTTCTGGGGGTGGTGGGAGGAGGTTCGGTTTTTCGGGGCACGGGCTAGAAGAGAGAGAGAGAATTGCGAACGGGATTCCTTGCTTCTTGGGGGAGAGATAGGGATAGAGGGGTAGCGATAGGGAGGGAGGGAAGCGGCTCGCGTACTCACTGCGACACTGGCCGCCGTAGGCGACCGCGAGCTCGTGGAAGCCCTTCCTGCAGATCCGGCGCTTGAGCTTGCAGAGACTGCGGTAGGTGCGGCCGTCGGTGCCGCAAACGGGGCCTGCGGCGACCGCCCGGGGCTCCCGGCACTCCGGACGGCAGACGCACTTGGGCATTCCCCGTCGCAGGACGCAGCGGCGGCCCTCCGCGCAGCGGACCCCGTCGCAGCTCGCCCGGCAGGAGTCGCACTTGACGCCCCCGCCGAGGACCTGCCAGAAGAAGAGGGCCCCGTTGTCGTAGTCCTCCTCGCTGTAGGCACTCGTCTCGGGCGCGTTGGCACCGTTGCAGCACTGCTCGCGCGTCACCCCCTGCGACAGGATCTCTTTGCAGCGGCCGGCGCTGTTCACGTTCGACCAGCAGGCGCCACCTGCAACCGAGCCATCGCACCGGCCTTAGAGAGCCCGTCGGACCTGGGACGGCTGCCGCCCGGGGGAAGCTGCGGTCCCGGCGAGGCCCCCCCCCCCCGCCCCAGCAGCAGCAGCAGCAGCAGCAGCAGCCGGCAGCGCCCGCGTCGCGCGAGCCGCGTCCATCGCGCGCCTCCCGGGCCCCCCCAGCCCCCCGGACCTAGGGCATTTCGTATGCGCATAATGCATGACGGGCCGGCGAGAGCTCGCGCCCGTGCCCGCGAGCCCTCATAAATATAAATGCGCGATCGTCGAAGTATTTTCGAGGGCAGGCCCGTGGCGGTCGCGGCCCGAGCACAGCCGAGGAACATTAGCACCGAGGCGCGAGTCCGCGCGATTCCCGAGCTACGCGCGCTCGGCCGACCAAATTTACCACCGAGGCCGAGAGACCGAGCCGACCGGGAGCTCGAGGACTCGGCCGCCCGACCTCCCGTGCTCTTGCTAAAATAACCCATACGCCCGAGCATTCCGATTGCGACGCTAAAAGGATTTCATTGAATGGCCGCTAACGGTCGCCCGGAGCCGATGCGTTACTTTTTAAATGCCATTAATGCGCGCCTCTCTTTTGCCGCGCGGGTAAAATAGATCACCGGCCTATCCGTATGAAATATGAAAACAATAATTTCACTTTAATAGCGCTCCTCCCGCAACGGTGGGGGGGTGGGGTGCGAGGACGGTCCTTGTTATTTTTGCCAAGGAATTTCGGTTAAGAATGTTATTTTTATGGGCTAGCTCCGTTGGTAAGCGCATGCGAAATATTTCTCGAGATGTAAACGAGTATTTGAGAGTATCGAAATGATTATTTAAAAATTTATGGGACAGCCGGCAGCAAGGAGATGATTCCGTATACAATTACAATAAGAATGTGTAACTCGGGACTAAATATCGACGGCGAGCGAGCGGGTCATGTAAATCTCGGGGAAAAGTTGTTTTTTCATTCGAGACGAGCCAACGACTGCGTCCCGGTCTCTCGAGCAATTTTGCCGAGCGCATTCCACCGACTTGTGTATTCCGCTTAACTGACAATGCGCTCGATAAAGTAGACAAAATATG